>CP136064.1:59520332-60818641 GCA_032622095.1 Siphonodentalium dalli | reverse complement strand
GATCGTTTGCTGTGTGAATATAAAAATCGCGCTCATTAAACCGATACGGACGACAAAACGGCTGTAATAATTGCGCCCTCGCGCTCGGTGTGAATTGACCTTAACAACCAAACTTGTTGGGAAAGTTTGGAGAACATTCAAAGGTTTAACTGACCAAACCACTTCAAACAACAGCGATACACCATTTAAAGATGATAACGATGAATCATTCACAAATAACGCAGACAAAGCAACGTTTTTCGCAACATCGTTACAAAACATACACAGAACCCACACGGGCGACCAATTAGCGAAGAATTCACGATTATATCAGACAAAACAAACATACATTAGAACACTTGAAAACACCAATACACAAGGGAGGCGATATAAACACCCATTAGCTACCACCGGCACCATTACATTACATTACAAGAAATCCACGACTTTCTTAAACGTGCAAAACCAAAAAAGCCCTGGGTGAGGACGAATTAACATTTATAATAAATGTTTACAACATGGCTACTTCTCCAAAACATGGTAACCCGCCCTTGGGGTTATGATTTCTAAACCAGGCGTCAACCTCAAAACTGGAACGCCCCAAGGGGTCCGTACTAAGTCCGTTACTTTGTTTTTATTTATGTCAACGACATACCAAACAATCCACAACACAACATACAAATCTCACAATTCGCAGACGATCTTGGCCTTTGGACCACATGCATGGGCAACGCCAGAATGTTGGAAATCAGACACTCAACGATCTGTAAGGATTGTGTTCAAAATGGCACATCAAACTGAACGCCAAAAAAACGCAACGCAATTAATTCTCTTTAGCAAAATAACATACCAAATACAAACTTGAACTGTCCATTTATATGGGGAAACTTTCGAACAAACCCAAGAGGCAACACCCATGGGCATAACTACCGACCAAAAACTATCCTTTCATAAACACATTAAAAACATTGCAACCCTGCAGGGCTAACCAAATAATTGGGTTATTAAGGATGCTCTGCGGCACATCGTGAGGACTTAATCTAGATGCTCTAATTAAGCTTTATAAGCAATTTATACGCCCAATCATGGAATCATTATAACTGCCGATTTACCCAAAACTACACTCAACAAACAGCAAGTAATCCAAAACAAAACCGTGCGAATGGCACTCCAAGAAAACATACAAACCCCCATCGGGAATCAGGACACTACATAATACAGCCGACATACCCCGCTTCACGTTAGACTTAAAACCCTAGCAGCTAACACTCCCATTAGACTATACAAGGCAGTACATTATAATAGAAGAACTCAGAATCAGGAAAACACTATACTGTCCAAAAACAAAACATGAGCACCAGGCCGGAGAGATTTGGGATCTTTCTGTGCGCTGTCGGGATATTCCCTCTCAATACACTTCAAATGCGATAATCGTTTAGCAATCAACAAACACAAACAAATAGGCATAAAGCCATAAACCTTAAGTACTTAATAAACACGCGAGGTCGAT
Source organism: Siphonodentalium dalli (assembly GCA_032622095.1). Taxonomy (NCBI): domain Eukaryota; kingdom Metazoa; phylum Mollusca; class Scaphopoda; order Gadilida; family Siphonodentaliidae; genus Siphonodentalium; species Siphonodentalium dalli. The sequence goes on along the minus strand of CP136064.1, from coordinate 60,817,152 downwards.
TATTATAACACAGTCCAGACAAACGGATGTTAAGTCTATAACACATGTAGTCGAAAATTTATTTCAGCTACCCTGCATGTCGTTTTCAAAAAGAGCTCTGGGCGCGTATTTGTCTAGACAGGCGAACACGATGGATAATATATATATATATAATATAAACAAGAAAACCATAGTCAGAAATGGTAACGCCACCAAGATCATATTATTGCTGAATAGGTCACTCTCACCGGTTTTCTGTAATAAAGTTACCCAGGTTCCTAATTTTGTGATAAAGTTACCCAGGTTGGTGAGAATTGTGATAAAGTTACCCAGGTTAAGCAAATCTCACAATATCAACTCGATTTAAAACTGACAGAGGGAAATATTGTTCAGTTTTGGCAAGTAATGGCCCTTATCAAGCATAACTTAAGACATATTAGTACTGTAGTTCGTCATTTTGATCACAAAAATCAATAATCTGTTGCTAAACAAGAACTATTATTAACCTGGGTAACTTTATCACATTCTTCTCCAACCTGGGTAACTTTATCACAATTTCAGGAACATGGGTAACTTTATTACAGAAAAAAGGTGAGAGTGACCTATTCGGCCATATTGTTAGCCATAAATTGAAATTATAATATAATTATAATATAAACTAGCTTTCAAATTCCATGTGGGAAATTTGGATACTTCCATATACCACGTTTTCCCGTTTCTCGTGTTATACATACATTCTTCAAGCTGTCTCGCTTTTTATTACACTGGCTGGTGGGCCCGACTTCGTCCGGGCTGTTCCCATCTGCTTTCCGGCGAAAAGCGCGATTTGACATTGAATTGACTATAATATTCTCGTGTGCCAGAAAGACTCCTTAAAGTTGTGAATAAGATGAAGAATATCTATTAGATGTTATTTAACAAGTCAATCAAATAATATTATAACAATAACATGATTCCAGAGGGCCGTTAATAAACCATAATGCCCGATGAAATCATGTTATTACTATTATTACCACAGTTTTGGACATTTGACCCATTTGAGGATTTAGTGGAATAATGAAGTAGATTAAGAGAGAAATATTTTCAAGAACATTTAAATTTGATACCATTTGACTTGTCAGCTGACACGGACTGACGGAGTCTCGAAAATAGGACAGGGGAAAACCCAGCATTGGATACGAGTAACAACCAATGATAGGTTGACAGCTAAAATTATCAATGCATACTTACGCTTGATACAATAATTCAATCATATAGCGTGAATTCCAATCATAAAACCACTATAGTGTCGAGGAAATCGGATACATCTTCCCATTATTTTCTTAAAATAAACACGCCGCCAGATCGGAAGTTGAAGGGACGTAACTCTCGTGATAATAAACGAGATCTATAGTTTCCGGGCGGCGGGCCGATATTGAACTAGGCTTCTCATTATCGGCCCGCGGCCCGCTGTTTTGGTAACAATACGCTATTTGGAACGCCCCGAAAAACATTACCAATGGCCTAGAGAACGCCCTATACAGTGGTAATAATATTCATTAGTTAGTTGTGAATAAGATGAAGAATATTTATTAGATGTTATTTAACAAGTCAATCAAATTATATTATTTGACTTGTTAAATAACATCTAATACATATTCTTCATCTTATTCACAACTTTAAGGAGTCCTTCTGGCACACGAGACTGTTTAATTATCGCCGTTTGATTTGCACCAAGTGAACTCGGCGCATATATAATTGACAGAACAGACCTCTATTATGATGATCGTGTCGTTATTTGTTTAAAATACGTATCAATTGACATATACGCACCCGTTCCCTCATTAAAATCTACATATATCACCCATTTTAAGGCATCCGCGAATTCGGGGTCTTCCGCAAAGTGACTTCCGCAAATAGGGACCTACTGCAAATTGTCGCACCCAATGCAATTTGTAAACAAATACGTTTGACATGCGTTTTAACGAGGTGAGCTTTAATTAAATGAAAGAAGCAATGCTATATATCAACTATTTGTCATGGACTCAGCCAGTGTGTCATATATATGTGTCAACTAAGGTCGCTTTGCGTGGTAAAAATGAAAAGTGAAAATTCGGAGAATCCTATTGCAAATGAAAGTACAATATTTGGGAAATCCGCGGCAGATTAAGAAAATCTATACTATTGAAAGTGAATGTACGATTCTATCAGATTTCGCGACTGCTCGTTTTCGTGATCATATCTTATGTAGGGCCTATATGACCACGAAAACGAGTCGAGGCACGATACATGCATCGGTACAAACACATTGTGTATACGATACAATTTTGACTTGATGACCAGAAAATAAAAGATCGCGATTACTCCAACAGAACAGACATGCGCACTCCTATTAAAATTACCGATAATTCACTTCACTACACCAGGGGCTCCCAATGGGTTATACATTATTTTCAGGCTATCAGATTATTTATATTTTCACAACATATTATTACACCGGTGACTTTAAGTTTACAATTTCAGCCTGTCATGACTCTATCGATACGATTGAGTCATATTTTCAAAAACATATTATACACCGGTGGCGTTAACTTTACAATTTCAGCATCTACGTGATTCTATCGGTACGGTTGAGTAAGGTACAAACAAAAAATATCTCACAATACATTCGCCCAGTCGACCACAGAAAATCAAAATCCCCGAAACAACTTACACCACCATGTGGCGTAATAACGCACCACGTACTAACCCTACAAACATGGCAAATCCGCAATATCGACCACCCTAACAATACTAACACTAATATCAAAATTTAGGTTATCGGACTTACGCTCTATATGGGCCCGGTGGCGTGGTCGAATGCCGCCGGTTGGTGTAGGAAACGTTCGTCGTACACCGTAGTATAAGCCATTGAATAATTATCTCCTTCAAACAACTAACAAAACTGCTAATCTTGTAAAATCATTACACATCACAAAAACAATTAGCCCAAATACCCTTAATCACGCATTACAAATCATAATCACCAACACATACACTCGAAAATATACATAATACACTCATACCTCCGAAAACACACACTGAGTAACCCAGTCTAGCCTGGGCTGCGCCCTCCGATCGCATTATACAACTAGGTCAACGGGCTCCGACACCCAAACAGGATCGAGTGAAAGGGGGAAATTGCACCCTTGATAGTTGATTAGCCCCAACCGACCTTATGTCAACTGGATGGCACTGTGCACACCGTCTTTCAGAGTTGAGCCCGTAGTATAAGCACGGAATACGACAGATTAAGGCAATGGGAGTCCATACAAGCACCAATCGGACACTATATTTCCCTTTGGTCCGATGGTAACATATTAACAAGTATGATCGTAGTAATGTCCTTGTATGATTAAAGATTCAACCCAAATCCCTTATTCATATTATCAAAACACATTTCCACCTGTTAACATTTAGATGAACCAGAAGCAGCGAAATTTATCTCAGACGGTGGTGTGTGGTCATGTCAGTTTAGAATCACACCTTCCCATTTTTTGGGGGTTCCAACAGTGTCTTTGAGGATTTCCGGTTACATTACATGTGGACTCCCACTTTAATTGAAATATGGTACGGATTCGAAATAAATGCTGGTCTCACAAGTAGGAATGGATACCTTTTGAGTGGTTGCGATCAAGAGAGCTAGAGCGAAAGTACCATCATACATATATTTTGTCCAGATTGTGATATTGGAGAGCGCTCTTAACATCGCTCGTTCAACACCAACAGACGATACAATATCTTAATGAGACACTGGGGACACTAATTATGGATCAACAAGCAATTGATATGAGCATATATAAAACTGAGAGCGAGAAATTGACGTTGTCCTACTTGGGGATGTCCATGTATATTTACACACACCTATAATATTACTTCGGCTTTCCCATAAAACGTCACGGTATATATATGATATATAGCCATGCACACCGATTAATCCACGTGAGAATAACACGAACATAATATACATAACCATTCCATTGTCAGTGTGGAATCACATAAACACATTGCATGGTCTTGAACTACAACAAAATCTAAACTGGAACATTCATATAGAAAGCGCAGTCAAGAGAATCGCCTCTCGTCTGGCGCAATTGAGGCCATTAAAATATCAACTCGATAGAAAAACGCTCGAAAAGATATACAAAACTTATATATTACCACTATTCGATTATTCTGTTGTTGTATGGGACTGCATACCGCGTTACATTTTAGACAAGCTCGACCGCCTCCATGCATATGCTGGACGTATAGTCTCTGGACTGACACGCTCGGTTTCTAATTTTGTTGTCCTGCAGGAGGTATGTTGGCTTTCTTTGGAAACGCGGCGCCAATCCCACAAGCTTGAAGTGATTTACAAAATAGTAAAAATTGAATCGCCCAAATTACTTATCTACCATCCTCCCACCCAGAGCTAATCAGGTCTTAAGTTATAATTTCAGACGCCCGGGAAAATTATATTCTTGCCGATGCCACACTGAGCACTACAAAAAGTCCTTTCTGCTCTCGGAGATAGCTGATTGGAACAAAATCCCAACTGAAATGACCGACGTTGTCCCTTTCTCTGACTTCAAATTCAATTTACGACTAATATACCAACCCCCAAACCCCGTGAGCCCCCACTTCTATATTCAGGTCTCAGACGATATAATATGATACATTCCCGAATTCGAAAAGGATGCAGTGAACTTCGCGCTGATATGTATCAAAGCTACATAGCCGAAAGTCCTGCTTGCAGTTGCGGGAACCCTTTGAAAGATGCATACCATTTAATTTGTATGTGCCCTTTATACCAAAATGAACGGATGGAACTTGACGATAAGTTAAACCGCGAACGCTTCATTATAACCGACATTGATCAGTTTTTTTTTCGGGATATGGTACATCTCAATTCCGGAGAATATAAGGTTTTTCCAAATAGTGCAACAGTATATTGCTGCGACAAAACGCTTCGATTAATGACTGTCTGGCTGCGCTGACATTAAATAGCCACAATCCAATGACAACCACAAATCGCTCAACACACACCAAACACAAACATTGCGAGACACCCCTCACCCATTCGGATCGCCACATCCACCATCTGTATACACATCGATAATTTCTTCCAGCGTAATTGCCAAGGGCGTCATCGGGCCAATCGCCAAATTTTCTACTATACCAATTCAGATTAACCTTACAGGCAAATGTTTGATACATATATAGCCTTGAAATCTATATTTCGCATCTTCCTTAAATATCCCAATAGATATAAATATGCATAGAAATGAGAATTTGTTCACGCTCACTGAGTTCAGCAAATATGAAGCAATGAACACTCATACTGAGTCCGCGTGGCTCCTTAACTCTTACATATATATACGCCAGTACCAGTAATCGTATGGTCACAGATGCAATTTCGGAGGAATTGCATTGAAATGTTTCCAGAATGGCAGATCAAGAATTTCGAAGGTAGTGGGTTAGAACCCGTGTTCAGACTGACACGCTTCCTAACTATCTGTGAAAGGGCTTCCTTTTAAGGATGTCACCGTAGCCGAGGTGGTTAGGTCGTGGAAAAGATCATCACAGTCAAGCCTAGATGAGGTCGGCGCGGGTTCGAACCCCGGCATGGCTGAAAATCGGGACCCATTTTCAAGCTTGATTTGGTTTGAGGGACATCTCAATGTACCATTCCGATCGACACATGGCCATGTCGATAAGAAATGAGAATTTGTTCACGCTCACTGAGTTAAGCAAATATGAAGCAATTAACACTCATACTGAGTCCGTGCCTCCATAAATGTGTCATATATATATATACTTGCGTCCATGTATAAATACTCACGCACACATATCACAGCAAGACATGTGGCCAACCAAATAAGCATATTCGGTTCTACAAACTGTCCCACTGGCGGAACCATTTTGTTCTTCGGTGTACACTAGAACCAATTGGTTCTACATCATATGTATTGGGAACCAAACAAAGACCAATGGGTTCAATTATTTTGGTTCTTCGCTGTTGCAGAATTGAATCTAAACTAGAACCAACTGGTTCTACACCACATTTATTCCGCAAAGAACCAATTGTTTCTTGATTGACAAAGAACCAAATAAGAAATCGTCATTGCAAAATTGCATAATTTGTCCTCATTACTAAATGGAGAATCAAAATGGTCACCAAGAACAAAATATGTTTTTACAACTGTGTTACCATTACCACAAAATTACAAACTGTCCCGGTGGTGGAACCAACTAAGCTATATGGCTCATCGCAGAAAAAAGTTGGTTCCAAACCAGTTTCATTGGTTCTTCACGAAAAACCTAATCATTTCGGCAAATTTCCTTGGTTCTTCGCGAGGAACCTAATTATTCGGACTACTTCCAAGAACCAATACCCCAATTGGTTCTCCGCGAAGAAGCCAGCTGGTTCTTCGCGGAGAACCGACTTGGTTCTTCGCAAGAAATCAAACAGAATCCAGATGGGTTCTTCACAGAGAACCAAATCGGAATCTTCGTGAAGAACCAAATCGGTTTTCCGTGAAGAACTCTTTTGATTCTTCGTGGAGAACCGATTTGGTTCTTCTCAAGGAACCAAACACAATCCAGGTCGGTTTTTCGTGAGGATCCGATGGTTCTCCATGAAGAACATATGGGGACAGAAATTACTATCTCTGAAAAATTTAATTATTTATTGTAAGAAATCTTATCAAAAACAAAAAACAAAAAAACAAACAAACAAGAACAATAAAATGTATCACATAAACAGGAAATTTATGTATATCATCACACTAACATGAGATTTATGTATATCATCACACTAACAGGAGATTTATGTGTATCATCACACTAACAGGAGATTTATGTATATCATCACACTAACATGAGATTTATGTATATCATCACACTAACAGGACACTTATGTATATCATCACACTAACAGGATATTTATGTATATCATCACACTAACAGGATATTTATGTATATCATCACACTAACATGAGATTTATGTATATCATCACACTAACAGGAGAGTTATGTATATCATCACACTAACAGGATATTTATGTATATCATCACACTAACATGAGATTTATGTATATCATCACACTAACATGATATTTATGTATATCATCACACTAACAGGAGATTTATGTATATCATCACACTAACAGGATATTTATGTATATCATCACACTAACAGGAGATTTATGTATATCATCACACTAACAGGATATTTATGTATATCATCACACTAACGGGAGATTTATGTATATCATCACACTAACAGGAGATTTATGTATATCATCACACTAACGGGAGATTTATGTCTATCATCACACTAACATGAGATTTATGTATATCATCACACTAACATGAGATTTATGTATATCATCACACTAACATGAGATTTATGTATATCATCACACTAACATGAGATTTATGTATATCATCACACTGACATGAGATTTATGTATATCATCACACTAACATGAGATTTATGTATATCATCACACTAACATGATATTTATGTATATCATCACACTAACAGGATATTTATGTATATCATCACACTAACAGGAGAGTTATGTATATCATCACACTAACAGGAGATTTATGTATATCATCACACTAACAGGAGATTTATGTATATCATCACACTAACATGAGATTTATGTATATCATCACACTAACGGGAGATTTATGTCTATCATCACACTAACATGAGATTTATGTATATCATCACACTAACATGAGATTTATGTATATCATCACACTAACATGAGATTTATGTATATCATCACACTAACATGAGATTTATGTATATCATCACACTAACATGAGATTTATGTATATCATCACACTAACATGAGATTTATGTATATCATCACACTGACATGAGATTTATGTATATCATCACACTAACATGAGATTTATGTATATCATCACACTAACATGATATTTATGTATATCATCACACTAACAGGATATTTATGTATATCATCACACTAACAGGAGAGTTATGTATATCATCACACTAACAGGAGATTTATGTATATCATCACACTAACAGGAGATTTATGTATATCATCACACTAACAGGAGAGTTATGTATATCATCACACTAACAGGATATTGATGTATATCATCACACTAACAGGAGATGTATGTATATCATCACACTAACATGAGATTTATGTATATCATCACACTAACATGATATTTATGTATATCATCACACTAACAGGATATTTATGTATATCATCACACTAACAGGAGAGTTATGTATATCATCACACTAACAGGATATTGATGTATATCATCACACTAACAGGATATTTATGTATATCATCACACTAACAAAACACTTCATAAATGCTTTTAAATCTTAAAATTTACTAACACATGTTCTGGGAAAGTTTAGAATTTCAGAGGAAATTTGTTCAAATCTGAGAGTGCTGCTTTCAACACTTCCTTGTTTTATTAGTATCAGGTATATATCGTGCACATACTATAGGCGTGATCCACTGGGGCTAACCATGTTACAATCTTTGAATGTGTAGGATTGGATAGGGCTACGTATTGTGTGACGAATCAGCGCCATCCTCTATTTTGTTTCTGACGATGCGATGTCCGGAATCTTTCCCAAATGAAAGAGTGATTTTGTCTCCTTTTTTGGGGTTCATTTCTTATATGAATGTGCGACAGTAGGGTGATGGAACGCAGCGATCCAGTGTAGTGCAAGAATTAGATTAGTAATGGAATCACACCTTTTCAATTCGAATAAAATCGGGTTTTATGCTCGAGAAAGAATCGCACCTCGAACTGCCGTTCGATCATATGTATCACAACATATGTCGGCTTCTAACTGTTTTGTATACTGAATATAAAATTAAATGCACGTTACACGCAGGTGAGTGCGATTTGTATCAAATTTGATATTTCCATTGGATGTATTCAGTAGAAAGCGAATCATGAAGACCAAGTAAATTCGATCTACCGAATATACGTGGCATATTCGAAACATAATCGGATCTCTGGGTTTATGGCCCTCGATCGCGATTGAATGTCAGAAAGAATTGTTTGCTTTAACGCGAATGACGTTCTAATAAAGGCCATATATCTGAGGGGGGATGAGTATAGAATTATGACATGAACGTCAATTTGAATGGACACCGAATGAGTCAGTATGTGATGTAAAACAATATAGTCTTCGACATGCGAGCTCCGTTTGTCCTGCGTATACATTATACCAAGTCTCGTGACAAAGGTTTAATTCTCACAGACACAACACACAATACAAAGGGAAAGCTACCTCTTGCAGTGTCATTGCATGTAGAGAACCACAAAGAATGGGCCAGTTGAATGCATCAATGGTTCTGAATATAATCAATGCATTCAAATACTGACACAACGATAGCTCTGTTTTGTCTGGTAGTCGGACTCCGTTGCCATGCAACATATCGAAATTCGATATTAGAGCCGGTGTATGTGGACGGGGTATTCGACGAGCTTACGGTTCGTGGTATCAATTAGCCCATGGCAACGTCTATAGATGATGTCATTGTGTCCTACTCTATCTACTGAGGGAACTTTTTGAAATTCTAACGGGGATATTTATAACATCGACAGCTGTCCCTTAGCAATGTATTCCATAGCATATGAAGGTCCCCTGTCGATATTACATCATTTACGCGACTTTTTGGGTCGATTTCGCGATATAAACATGAGAATTTTATGATTGTGAACGCGACATAGACTCACAATTAAACGTTGCCTAAATCATACAAACTCGACACGGGAATACATTGCTAAGGGACAGCTACGTATTAATTTATTAAATAAGAAACAGTATCAGCGTCATTTGGTCAAAGTCAATGTTCCCTGTTGGACAGTATCCTATATACATATAGTGTCTGCCTTGGGCGGAATATCGAGAATTATTATATACGTATACAATGTAGAGTTCGCAGATATATGGTCATTCTGTCTTTTGATTGGAAGAAGCGAGATCACGTGTCATATAATAGTTTTGACCATTGTCCGGCCGGCAATCAAACTATCGCCCGGGCTATAGTCTTTGAACTATTACCCGCCTGCTGGTGTGTTTGTTGCGGTTTTACTGGAACTACGATCGCTGAAGGATACCGACATTAATCTTAGTGGCTTCAACAGTTTATTGTGAAATCAAGTAGCACGTGTTTTGTTTGCGGTCCAGTTTTCGCAGAAACCCTGCAGGGCCGCGCTTATAACGAACTCCGTTGTTTACTGTGGAATCAAGTAGCACGTGTTTTGTTTGCGGTCCAGTTTTCGCAGAAACCCTGCAGGGCCGCGCTTATAACGAACTCCGTTGCCTCAACGATCTCGTACTGTCCTTATAATAGGCGCCGTCCTGATATGTACACACCCCTGCTTAATTTACATCATGGTAGTATATTATATACAATTAGACAAGGGCGCGAACAATATTTCCACCGATTTACTATCGCTCGGAAATCTACCAAATTTAGTCGATTTATCTTAGCAACGGCTTCGATGTCGGCACGGGTTGATCGGCGAAGGATTCCCCTCTCAAATAATACCATTATACGGTCAATGCCCCTCTATTCTATTTTTCAACACCGAATATGGTCTTCGAAGACGGTCATTTCTCAGAGTTTATCTTACTCGTACAATAATTGTCGATTTTACAGTAATTTTCACCACCCTCGCGGCGAGATAGTTTCCTAAAATGTTCTTTAATTTGTGAATTTGTTGAATGCAAAAGTGCAAACGTCCTCCAGATCAACCCCTTTGACCAAGTACGTGATTTGACCATTCAATGCCTGTATATCTGAATCTCAGTAACCCGAAAACCCCGAGACCAAATCTAAGCCGAATTGTGCTAAGCCTATAATGGTTTCAGTGCAATGCATGGTAAATGTTTCATTGCGTTGGTCCAAAGAAGGTGAGTTACATCCCCTGCATTGTTCCTCCTATAACCATATATAGGCATGCAGCATCATTTTGATATAATCTGAAACTTAGTCACGAAGGAACATCCACAGAATATATATATGAGTCGATTTGGTCTTGCGATCAAGCCTTGAAATAGTGTGTCTGTCATTTACAGAATGAGGTCCCCAGAGGGTGAAATTAGTGATGCTACCCCGCATAGCGGGCTAGCATCACCAAATTCACCCCCTGGGGACCTAATTCTGCTTACACCTCAGCAGAATGAGGTTCCCAGAGGGTGAATTTGGTGATGCTAGCCCGCTATGCTGGGTAGCATCACTAAATTCACCCTCTGGGGACCTCATTCTGCAAATGACAGACACCCTATTTCAAGGCTTGCTTGCGATTTTTTAAGACATTTGGTTGATCGATGAACCATACAAGTTGATTCATGCTTGAAGCAATATAATGCACGGTGGTAGATGGGGTTGTGGCTAATGCTTCGCTGGAGAATTCTACCATTAGCATTTTTGACAGAAGTTTTCTGTTGTTAGTAATGGATTACTGGAAAATCTTATTTCCATGTTAAACAGATCAGAAAATTATGGAATACTTTTAGGGCCACTTTCTAATGGCGTTTCTGGCGAACGCCAAAGCGACAAATGTGCGCCATTAATTTTGTCACGCAGACAGAGACAGAAGCGACGAAATGTGCGCCATAATGCGCGCCAAAACATGCAACATTACTCGCACATTTTGTCGCTTTCGGCGCGCGACTAATGTAGCATATATATTTTGTCGTTTCTGGCGCTTTCGGCACGCGCCAGAAGCGCCATTAGGAAGTGGCCCAAATGGTATTCCATAGAAATTAAAGGTACACTTTCAGACTCTCATGTTTATCGCGAAAAGAATAGGCCTAATTCAATCGGTGCAAACATCCACCGGCATTAAAGGTTGGTTATATCAAAATGGATTTAAGTACAAACCCGTTGCGATGTTTTAAAGACACGGTTGGCCTTGGCGGTGGGTATCCTGTGAAAATATCTCCACCCGTCAAAAACCGCCACAAACAGAAAGAACATCAAAATGTAGATAGACTTTGTCCGTGTACAAATAAGAAATATCGCATAAACAGTATGTTATGGTCATATGTTTAACCATTGTTATGTAAACAAAAGCGTAAAAAGTAACTTTTCTGGTGTTTGTTTATATTACGATGTTAAACATAAAGAGCGTTCTTTGTTGGCGAATACCTGATATGGAACTAATAAAGAGCGTTTATGGCATTTGTGTGTGATTAGCCAGTAGCATTGTGCTGTCTTCTGTAACACAATCAGGCTCTCGCTTAGGTAAAATATAGTAGGTATTATGATAACATGCTGTTTACGCGATGGTCATGATATATATGAACGAAACTGTATGCGTTTTACTGTTTTTCTGTTTACGGTGTTTGGAACAAATATGAATATTTTCGACAATTAAGGCCGCACATGCCTTTAAATGTCAGGGGGTATGGCCATGGCCAGGGATATTGTAAAAGTAAAGACATCGTGTGTGCACGATGTTCTATTTCTGGTCATGATCATAAGGATTGTACGAATCTTAAGAAATGTTCAAACTGTCAAGGTTCACATGCCGCAATGGATCGTTGATGTCTCATTTGGGACTATGAATTTAAAATTCAACGATGTAAAGCTGAGAAGCATCTGTCACACGTAGATGCTAAGAAAATAGTTGGTCCTCGACCAACCATTCCACAGGTCACATACTCAGCAACCGTGTCTACAAAACAGTTTTTTGATGCCAGCATTCAGACACAGAGTCAAACCAAACTCCTTAGTATATCACTACATTTAGAAACACAAGTTGAGGAGACTGATATTATTCCTGTTCCAGAACCTGTAGCGCAGGCTATGAATATAGCTTCTGCCGTTGAGAAAGTTTATAGTGATCCATAGTTCTATGAAATGAGATATGCTATTGGTCAAGGTCCAATCGCTGTATATTGTGAAATTTGTAAACCTAAGGTAGCTTAATAAATAATAAAACGCTCTTCAGTTTCACTCCGACTTTATAAACACATCACGTTATATTATGTTGACTACAAATTAGTATCAAACAAGAGCTGGCTGTCGCCCGGTGCATACCGCATTGTTGCATAAAATCTAGAATGGGCATAACCAACGTAGAATTAATAGGATCATGACCATCTTCGATCACATCAACGGATTTGATTTTCAAGCTGTCCTTGTACTGAATATCTCCACCCACTTCCATTCAGATTTAGATACAGTGACCCGTTGTTCAGACATTCGTGCGGACAGACAAATATCAACATTTCTATATTATATAAACAAAGACCAATAACCCTAGCATGAATAATGCAAACAAAACCAATTAAAACAGCGCTGGAAGTTCTCATTTTGGTAAACATTCGTAGCGAATGTCATTGCGATCTGATATCCCTTGACTGAGATATACACAAATCAACATTTCCAGATAAACGAAGGCAAATAACTCGAGAACGAAGAATGTGAACAACACCGTTTGGCATTTCGTTGAAAGCCTTTCTGGCGCCGACGAACATCCATATCAAATTCCACCAAGATACCACAACCCATGGCTGAAATACTCAGGGATGGGCAAAAATTCGACATTTCCAGATAAACAAAGATGAATAACTCCAGAACGAAATCACACGCACAAAACGATTACGACCAGGCGCATGCAATCCAGTTAAACTTCCATTTACTTCGTCATAGTTGTACAAGAAAACCATAGTCAGAAATGGTAACGCCACCAAGATCATATTATTAGCCATAAATATAAATTATAATATAATTATAATATAAAATATTATTCATTAGTTAGCGCTAATATAGGCACTAACTAATGACTTGTTAAATACCATCTAATAAATATTCATCTTATTCACAACTTTAAGGAGTCTTTCTGGCACACGAGAATATTTATCGCCGTTTGATTTGCACCAAGTGAACTCGGCGCATATATAATTGATAGAACTGGCCTTTATTATGATGATCGTGTCGTTATTTGTTTAAGATACGTATCAATTGACATATACGCACCCGTTCCCTATTAAAAAATATATATATCGCCCATTTTAGGGGACCTCCGCGAATTCGGGGACTTCCGCAAAGTGATCTTCACAAATCGGGACCTACTGCAAATCGTCGCACCCAATGCAATTTGTAAACAAATACGATTGACATGCGTTTTAACGAGGTGAGCTTTAATTAAACGAAAGAAGCATTCTACATAAACTATTTGTCATGGACTCAGCCAGTGTGCCATATATATGTGTCAACTAAGGTCGCTTTGCGTGGTAAAAGTGAAAAGTGAAAGTGTAAAATCCTATTGAAAATGAAAGTGCGCGCTCCAATTAAAATTACCCATAATTCACTTCACTATACAGGGGTTCCCAAAGGGTTATACCTTATTTTCAGGCCATCAGAGTATTTATATTTTCAACAACATATTATTACATCGGTGACTTTAAGTTTACAATTTCAGCCTGTCCTGACCCTATGGATACGATTTTATCATATTTTCAAAAACGTATTATACACCGGTGCCGTTAACTTTACAATTTCAGCATATACGTGATTATATTGGTACGATTGAGTAAGGTACAAAAAAAAATATCCAAGAATATATTTCTCCATTCGACCATGAGTCTATACAGATCTGAACACCAGTGTACACACACATCGTGGCGGTAATAATTAATTCGGCACCCAAAACTCTCTAAATTGGTTATTTTTTCGTTACTCAAATGTGATCATGTGATAAATTGGATCTCAAATTTGTCGCCATTATATACAAATTTATTAACCTGTTCCCATACCGTGTTTACGGGTCGAGTTGTGGTTAATTGAGCCATAATAGAATTTATAATTTAACAAATGCAACTTGCGATTACTGGTCAAATTTAGCGGTACTTCATTCATCCCCATTCAATACATAGTGTATTGGTTGTCTTAATCGAGCGTCCAATTCACTATTTCGTTTGTTTCTTTAACATCCTACTCTTCAGATTCTTTCCCCATTAGTAAGTGTGGTGTGCTGGTGGTAGTAGCGGCCAAGTGAGCCAGAGTCGACTTATTACATATATACAACATGCCGTTACTATCTCACCAGCCAATATGCCTACCCACATGATATATTAAAGGTACGCGGTTGGCCTTGGCGGTGGGTATCCTGTGAAAATATTTCCACCCGTCAAGAACCGCCACAAACAGAAAGAACATCAAAATGTAGACAGACTTTGTCCGTATATAAATAAGAAATATCGCATAAACAGTATGTTATTCTCATATGTTTAACCATTGTTATGTAAACAAAAGCATAAAAAGTTACTTTTCTGGTGTTTGTTTATATTATGATGGTAAACATAAAGAGCGTTCTTTGTTGGTGAATTCCTGATATGGAACTAATAAAGAGCGTTTATGCCATTTGTGTGTGATTAGCCAGTAGCATTGTGCTGTCCTCTGTACATAACACAATCAGGCTCTTGCTTAGGTAAAATAATAGTAGGTTTTATGATAACATGTTGTTTACGCGATGGTCATGGTATATATGAACGAAACTGTATGCGTTTTACTGTTTTTCTGTTTACGGTGTTTGGAACAAATATGAATATTTTCGACAATTAAGGCCTCACGTGCCTTTAAGATTGCTAAGTTGATTAATCAAGATAGCTAAGTTGATTAATCAAGATAGCTAAGTTGATTAATCAAGATAGTAAGTTGATTAATCAAGATTGTAAATAAAGTGATTTGGCGGTTAAAAATATATTTAAGGAGCACACAATGTTATTAAATATTGTTGGGCTAACTATTGTCGTTCTCTGCATATATTCTAAAATTCACTGAGCCTTATTGTGGTAGTTGTTGTGACAAACCAAAACATAATGAACTGTTTAGTATATTTAAGATATTGAGGATGTGTATATATGTATAGCCGTGTGAGTCTTGATCAAGTTATACGCACGATGGCATGAAGTGAGTGAAAACACCTTTATACACTAATGAGTATCTGCCGTCTATAAAATCTATAAAAATCATTCAATTACTGCCATCTTAAATCTGAAGTACAAGCTAAAAATGGCACCCAATTTCAAAATGGAGGACATCTTGAATCCAGTTTATCGGCTGGTCGAAAAAGAAACTTTACAATGATGTGCATACACATATATAATGTATTCATAACAATTAATTTCCACGCTTATGCATATATTTAAAAGGAGAAAGAGTTTTCCGTTTCCACTTTTTAAAGTATAAAAATCAGAAAAGGTTGATGTATGCTGGACAAACTTTCTTATTGCTTACTTATAACTGCTCAACTAGCTTCATGTGTGTGATTTACTAAATTCATATGGCAAATAGAGAACAAAACGTGTTGATATATCTTATACGTTGAGTTCAAGCCGAATACCAGTATGTATGATACATTCCAATCACCAAGTCGATAGCTCGAGCGGACAGAGCACTGTTAACCCATAACTTGCGGCCGGTTCCGTCAGGTACGCAAAATCCAAAAAGGCACCGACCGCACCGACCCTGGCTCCCTGACCACGGAAATGGACATTATATCATGCAGCGAATACCCCTATGCATCCATGGGCGATCGGACAAGTCGCTATAGCTGCAGCGGAAGTGAATAAATTAACCCATACGCTGCTGCCGAATTCGCTATGAATGTACGCAAAAACGCCGAAAATAACACCCACCGACCGCACCGCCCCCGGGGGACCGAGCGAAATTGGGCATGCCCTATCGTGCAGAATAGACCTGAATGTACCAAAGTTTCAACCCCCAAGTCGATAGCTAAAGCGGACATGGCACTGTTAACCCATAACTTGCGGCCGGTTCCGTCAGGTACGCAAAATCCAAGAAGGCACCGACCGCACCGACCCTGGCTGCCTGACCACGGAATTGACATCATATCATGCAGCGAATACCCATATGTATCCATGGGCGATCTAGCAAGTCGCTAGCTGTAGCGAAAGTGAATAAATTAACCCATACGCTGCTGCCGAATTCGCTATGAATGTACGCAAAACACCGAAAATAACACGCACCGCCACCAGAGAACCGACCGAGATGGGGCATGCCCTATCGTGCATAATAGGCCTGGATGCACCAAATGTCCAACCCGCAAGTCGATAGCTCGAGCGGATATGGCACTGTTAACCCCTAACTTGAGGCCGATTCCGTCAGGTACGCAAAATCCAAAAAGGCACCAACCGCACCTCCCCTGGCTACCTGACCACGGAAATGGACATAATATCATGCAGCGAATACCCATATGCATCCATGGGCGATCGGACAAGTCGCTAGTTGCAGAGGAAGTGAATAAATTAACCCATACGCTGCTGCCGAATTAGCTACGAATGTACGCAAATAACACCCATCGACTGCACGACCACCCGGGAACCGACCGAGATGGGGTATATCCCAGGTGCGGTCGGTGCCTTTTTAGATTTTGCGTACCTGACGGAACCGGCCGCAAGTTAGGCGTTAACAGTGCCGTGTCCGCTCGAGCTATCGACTTGGGGATTGGAACTTTGGTATATACAGGTCTATTCTGCACGATAGTGTAAACGCCATCACACTCGGTGGAGGTGCGGTCGGGTGCGGACGGGTGCGGTCGGCTTTTAGTAGGACCGGTATTGTCTGTTCGTAGGAAAGGTCACATATATATGCCATACGGGGCGGCTGTCTTCTCACTGTTAACTTTATTTAACATAATGTTGAATATTGTTATATGGAACGCCACTTGGGCATTGGTAGCACCAGATACATATCTGATTTGCTTGGAAAGCATGACGTGGATATTCTGAGTATCAGCGAACACTGGCTCCATGCATATCCATAAAGTCCACTTCCTCTACATTATCGACTGTAATTATCGGTGTCATGGAATATGTGATTTCTCGCAACGCCTGCCAATGCAAAGGGGTCGCAATAAGGGTTTGATAGCGATATTCTGGCACAGAGGCTGGATAACGCAGTATATATTATTGACTTAAATGACGACATGATATGCGGAATTCAAGTGCAATATGATGAATCGCAGTATATGTATATCCTACATGTTTATCTGCCCTCTACAAATTACGCTGTCTCAATGTATCGTGAGTATATCACCGAATTAGACAAGCATATTGACTACTACTCTCCGATAGGAACTATCATTGTAATGGGTTATTTTAACGGCAACATCCTGAAATCTGACGCCAGAAATCGAACTTTAGGAAACTGCTAGCACGCATAAATCTTGTTTATGTGAATCAAGTCGACCTGAACGCGCGTATAGTCGCAAAACATGTGCCCGCTACTGGCGGTTCTGGTATTACGACTGACATATCTTTTGTTCACAAAGTAAATTTACCATTTGTGAATGATATACAGGTGATTATTGATTCCGCTACAACATTTTCTAACCAAAGACCTGTTAAATTGCGCATTGATCTTGGATCTCTTTACACTCGCCGAATGGAGTCTCGCAATAGCCCCAACTGGAAGAAATTTACTATGTCCGATTCATCTGTGCTAGCTTATCAAAACTGTATAGATAAACTTTTGCCAGAGTGTTGTGCACCTGTCCCAGACAACGCGAGTCTAGACAGCGTCTAGACGGAAGTCCAACTTAGGGCACAAAATAACAACTTGTTTGAAGTCAACAATGTCACACTTAGAAACCCGGAAGAAATCACTAATGCATGGGCCGATCATTATGAAATGTTATATCACCGTCTTGAATCTGCCACATTTGATGCAGTTCATTACGATTATGTCACTAAATATGTCGATGATATTGATCTAGCACACGTGGGTGTACTATCGGCACTGCGTCGGACACACTGCTCCTCTACATGAGCTTATATTTGTCCCCAAATCAATGAACTTGGGCAAAGCCCCAGGACGAGACATTATCTATTATGAGAATATTGATAGAACTTCAACACATACTTCAGATGGCAAAAACATGTATGGTGGTGTCTCTATAAGGGTGGAGATAAGCCGAAATAACATGATGATACTATCGAGCAATAACCCTTCTTCCAGCCGTGTAAGGAGCTTAGAAAAAGTAATTGTATGTTGTATGGAACGTAACACACCAAACCTAATCAAAGTACACCGACTTAACAACTGGTTTCAAAATTATAGGTCAGTTGCTTGATGTCGTCAGATATGTTACACGAAAGTATAAATTACACCAGTGAAGAAAATAGCAAGCTTTTTCTTGCTTCCTAGATGTTCTAAAGGCCCTTGAAACAGTTTGGATTGTTGATTTGCTTCTCAATTTACACCCCAGTGGCTTCCAAGGTAACATTTGGCCACTTCTACGCGAATTTCTTAGCGAAGTATCTTGCGTAGTCAATCATCCAGATGTCTTCTCAAGGTCAGTCGAAATTAAACAAGGAACAAGGTGTAATATTGTCCCCTTCATTCTACATGTTATAAATCAACGAGTTGCTATTTGAGATCGAGGCGTCAAACTAAGTCTCCGGCTTATCTCCTCAAAATTTTATTGCTCCTTCCCCACACAGGCCGCTATGGTTTATACTGCCTATGAGATATATGCGCATATTACGGCCAGAAGTTGAGATTCAGGTATAACTAAAAAAAATACAAAGTTATTGTATTTAACGAAAATGTATGTCAAAACGGTGTCTTAACTCGAAAATGGTATCTTGGGATTGAATTGTTCCAGAACCTGATGAAATCAAACATCTGGGTATTCAGATTAGTAAAGTAATTTTTTTAAAGGAATTTGTTGAAGTGGTAGTAGACAGAATCCGATCAACATACTTTCTTTTGAGTAACGCCGGGCTCTATGCTGGTGGTATCACACCGTCGAGTTGTGCTATCATATATAAATAAAGTAAGTTGCCAAAAAGGCTTGTATGGGATAGAGTTCCTTTGCGGTATGTCTCAAGCAAACATATCAGATCTCGAGAAAATTCACCGATTTTGTTTGAAGCGCATTCAAGCATTGCCGGTGAGAGCTAGAACTGACATTGTATCTGGTCTTATGGGGCTAAAGGCGCTATCCGCTCAACATAGATGATCATAAACACAGCCTCTTTGGTAGTCTTTGTCGATTATTTCCTACCAAAGCGTGCAAAGAAATCTTCATTTTAAGATTACATTCACATCTCTCTGGGAATATATCAACTCGTACTCGTGCTTCTTCCACATCATGCATGTCATATAATCTTGTTCAATACTTGTACCAATGTTCCTATCACGGCATGTTTATAACAAAATCAGAATGGTCCCGTATATTCAAAACTGAAGTAAATAACAAACGTGAACTAAACTGTAAGCACAATGTTGATAATGACCCACCCACTCCTTCGTCGTTTCGGGCAAATAGATATAGTTGCCTGCAAATGTCCATTTTGTGGCGATGTCGCGTTTACCCATATAGAAATGGTGCCTTCTTCACAGTTGCACAATTAGCTGACACAGCTGTACATGCATGTGAACCTACTGTTTGTATGTTAAGTAATATGACTCACCATGATGTGATTAGGCACGCTCTCGTTTACTGGAATCACCGTACTGTGTGCATCATTCGAAATGACATGTGGTGCCAGTTAATTGACAAATTCGGCTAATTGTTTTACCTCTGGACAGATGAAATCGATGATAACTAGCACTTCTTCGTCTAACAAAACTACCTGGCGAGTTTTATTCATTCATCGATGAGCCCACGTGTTTCGTTTTTCTCATGGTGTATCACACATATTTACTTCGGAAGGCATACACCACGATGGTATATATCAAATCTTTGACAGGATATTTATACATGACCAAGCTCCAGTTATAGCCAACAGCTAGCACTTTAAATATCAACTCGATAGAAAAACGCTCGAAAAGATATACAAAACTTATATATTACCACTATTCGATTATTCTGATGTTGTATGGGACTGCGCACCGCGTTACCTATTAGACAAGCTCGACCGCCTCCGTGCAGATGCTGGCCGTATAGTCTCTGGACTGACACGATCGGTTTCTAATTTTGTTGTCCTGCAGGAGGTAGGTTGGCTTTCTTTGGAAACGCGGCGCCAATACCACAAGCTTGAAGTGATTTACAAAATAGTGAAAAATGAATCGCCAAATTACCTATCTACCATCCTCCCACCCAGAGCTAGCCAGGTCTCAAGTTATAATTTCAGACGCCCGGGAAAATTCTATTCTTACCGATGCCACACTGAGCACTACAAAAAGTCCTTTTTGCCCTCGGCGATAGCTGATTGGAACAAAATCCCAACTGAAATGAGCGACGTTGTCCCTTTCTCTGACTTCAAATTCAATTTACGACTCGTATACCAACCCCCAAACCCCGTGAGCCCTCATTTCTATTCAGGTCTCAGACGATATAATATGATACATTCCCGAATTCGAAACGGGTGCAGTGATCTTCGTGCTGATACACTCTAAGAACAGTCAAGAACCCTACGGTTCTTCACGCCTTCAAGAACCGATATTATGGGGATTTGGTTATTCGCGCTCTCTAGAACCGAACATTGACTCGCGCGTTTTGAAGAACCAAATGAAGAACCATCTTTGTATAACATGAGTTGCGGTTCGTAATAAATGCGTGTCGCCCAAATGGAACAGAACTACGACCTCGTTTTGAGTTTTCAGAACCGCCATTTTCGATCGCTGATTTTTGTGAGAGGCAATGGAACAAAATCCGACAGAATCGACAAATGAACCGGCCATGTGGAATGCTGGCGATGTGGAGCAATGGTTGATTGAGTGTCAGACTGCCAGTTGACATCACGTGTTGCTACTTTTGAAGGTGATTATATTAGTTATCTTAATTAATATTTAGGATGTCGGATGTTTTGTAAAATAATCTCAGTTGAATTTAAATCAGACCTAATTAAAGTAAACTTGAAAGCTTTCAGATTGTAGATCTATGTCACTTAATTTACGGTATTGACTATTATTACCACTTTAGAGGGCGTTCTCTACAGTTCTTCACGTCGCCAAGAACCGATATTATGGGGATTTGGTTCTTCGCGCTCTCTAGAACACTGACTCACGCGTTTTGAAGAACCAAATGAAGAACCAAATTTCTATGCTAAATTGAACTTAAGTGAAACCAAAAATCAAGGCATAAACTTATCACCAAGCACTCTGACTGGCCTCAGAGCAGTAATTCATCGACATATCAGCACCGATAGTATTATCATTCTGCTTAGGCCTCATCTGGGAAATATCTGTAGTCTCAAATTAACATTGATTTTAGTTACTTTTTTCCTTCTTAGAAATTTCTATATCCCCTAATTTGCAGAAGATAAAATGCATAATCAAAGTAACTAATGGGTGAACATCACCAACTTCAACTGGGGAACGTCAATGGGATCCTAGGTCTCCCATAGCAGTTGAGGCTTAAGCTGAATGAAGTTCTCAGAGTGTGAATTTGGTGATGCTAGCCTGCTGGGCAGGATAGTGTCACTAAATTCATGATCTGGGGACCTCATTCTGCAAATGACATATACAATATTGCAAGCTTGCTCGCCAGCGAATATAAAGTCATTAACCCTTTCTGTGCTAAATAATCATTGACGAGTACATGTAGTTCTCTCAGGAAATATTAAGATAATAAGTTCAACTGGAGAGGTCTTTTATTAGACTGATAGGAATGTTATCAGTAATCTAGAAGTAGCATATAGCAATAGTTTTTATATGCAAAATCTGATTATTGGAGAATTATTTATAATAACAACAAAGTTTTACATGTAGGCCCTAATTGCTGATTGACATAGAATAATAATTATATAATATAGAAATGAGCGGTGCCCGTGTGTCTGCGTGGTATGCATCCATGTCTTGCCATCATCTGTTGTCCGCATGATAACTTTAACAGTAGTCAGTAACACAATTTGATGAAACTTAGCACATGGAAGATTTGGATCCATTCAACCATTTCTGGTGGAGTTATGTCCCTTTTCGAATTAGAATTTGATGATTATTTTGTTGTCTGGATGTTAACTCAAATTACGATTATCCGATACCTTTCAAATTTACTATGTGGATTAATCACACGAAAATACATTGTCAAACAAAGCCACCTTATTTGGGAACTTGTGGCCTTTTATTAACCCTGCCTTGGCTGGAGCTTCCTAAAATTTTGCGAAAAACATGTGTGCCAATGCATTCTCTTATATATGTGAGTCTCTCATATGAGATGCTTATTAAGAGAATGCACGATCCTAACAAATTTACCATGACTATAAGCCAGTGCATTCTCTGCTACATGTGAGGCTGCCTATGGGAGACTCGCATATATAAGAGAATTCCTGTCACATGATCTTTAATTCTGCATCTGCTGTGCCGATCCCATCATGGAAGGGATATTGAAGCCACAGCCCGGTTTGTGCTCCATGATAGAAATAATATTATTAGCTTCAGAATTTTTCCAAGTATCGAAATAGTTAGATAAATATTGTAACTACCTTTCTACGAACATTTTGTAACCCAAAAAGACGCATCGAAGTAATGAAAAATACAACTGTGAGTCTGTGAATACCGTGTTAGGGTCCCAAACACAAAACAGCCATTTACACGAAATGGAACAAAAAAGAACGTTCCATGGTACTCTACTCCTGATATGGTAGCAATAAAGAGCGTTTATCTTACTTGTGGCGAAAGTTGAAAATGGCTGAGAAATGGCTGTGACTTTGGCAAAGTGTTTTTCAGAGCATATATGAAGCCGGTGCATCAATAGTTTTGGCAGTTCGAATGAGCCATTTACGTTTAAGGCCCTGAGTCCTTTAATGAGATATTACTTTTTATTTGTAGATGTCCAACGTGTCAGGTCAGTTTCAAAGACCGGCTATCCCTGAAACGTGATCAGTTGCTGCATATAGACAAGAACCGTGTCAAATTACGTAACTTTTGTGACTATGTGTGCCGGCGATCTGTTTCATTGAGATGTCATTTTGGAAAGATATCGCCCATCTAGCGGAGCTGTCTTCAAATGTGATGTGTGTCCATTCGAGATGATTGACGAACATATATTTAGTAGACAGTTTCATTCTGAAGATTCACATAGGAATGTAGTTGGAATCTAAATGCAGAGAGGTCAGATGAAACCGAATCAACAGAGAACTCTGATATTCAAAATAAGAATGAACGACAATGTGACCTTCAAAATAAGGATGAGAAACACTTTTACGTTCCCCGCTCTAAGCATGTCAGCTATGAAACTGTGGACCAGCATTGTTACCAGAGTAGTCAGATAAAGTCCCATTCTTTCTATTAAAACGTCAAGGAATGTGAATGCTGAGGGCGTCGGATGGGAGCGACTTCAGAATATCTTACCAGTTGTCATACAAATACAAAAGTTTAATGTTTTCTCAAATCTCACTATTTGGTGCAACTGTGTGGCTCAATAAGCTAATTCGCACTATTGACATATTCGTGATTTGTATATATGGTCTTTGTGATATATGACACGACTACTATGTTGCAAAGTGAAATATCAAGATTCAATTGAGCTATTGATATATTCCACCTTATTTTTTTTCTGGGACTAATCAGAACAAGCTATGTGTATGTTCTGGTTTTCGCGCACATGAGGCATGCGTTTGTTTATTAGTCTCTTGCGAGAAGTCTGAACTATCGAGGAAAATAACAAATGGATTCATTTGGAGTGGCATCTTCCGGAACCATATACACTCAAATCTGTGTACACGAATGTCAAGTTCCCAAATAATTAGATCTGGTTTAATTTGTGCATATCATTTGTTGACTTTCTGAATGGACATTTTGCATCAGTAGTTGCACTTCTATTGTGGCTTGACATTGGTTGTTAATGTATACACATCGCAGCGTCGCTATTTGATACTATTCTAGCTGCTGTGTTCATTTTCTACCAACTGTTTGGCGTTGTTGAAACGGGTAATAATTTATTAATATTATTGGAAAGAACCGGGAAATCGTATGATGAAGTCAACACGTGTCGCATATTTCTAAAACGTCCAGAAAATATGCATCAAGATGATTCTGACTACTCCCAGAGAAAATTTAAATGGTACTAGTCTGAAGTATTTCCAGGCAGCTAAATAAGGTGCCGGTCATTTGCAGAATGAAGTCCCTAAAGGGTGCATTTAGTGATGGAACCCACATAGCAGGCTAGCATCACCAAATTTACCCTCTGAGGACCTCATAGCTGATCAATTCCTAAACAGAATGAGTCCCATTGGATGAATTTGGTGATGCTAGCCCACTATGAGGGGTAGCATCACTAAACTCACCCTCTGGTGACCTCATTCTTCAAAATGTCCAGCACATTATTTTGAGGCCTGATCAATTCTCATTAATATCCCATTTAACATCAAATGGTAATTCAGTTGGTCACTAAACTCATGATTTATCGCAAATAGATACATAAACAAATTTTCAACATGACATTTGGGGTTCTAAACACCTCAAAAAAAGTAAGTCCCCCCTAATATATTTGTTAATATGTTATGAAATATGAGATGGATTTTGACGAAACATCATTCAATTGTTTTGTGGTATCTGGTTCAGAGCCTGCACAGTGTACGAGACAGGGTCTTGTGGGTTATGTTATGGCCGACTGAGCACAAATTGATTGGAAGAGTGGTGCTTTTCAAAAGCTGCAAAACACTTGACTTAGAGTGAACAATCACTCCAGTGTTCCATTGTTCACCCAAGTTGCTACTGGCTGTAAATGTGGTCCAAAAGTGACACTTATCCACGATAACATGCGTGTTATCTTCGGGACCCAATGTGCCCACTGCATACACAGGCCATTCAGGCTAACCACATTAATTTGGAAAGACACCTTGCAGTAATGCAGTTACATGCTGTGGACGACACAGAGTTATTGGAATCAGTCTATTTGAAGCCCTTTTTCAGTAAACCATATAGGCATTGAGGTACCAACAGATAAGGATGTTTCAAGCCCGTGCGAGAAATGGGGGGGGACAACAGCACAACCGAATGACTGATCACTCTATCTGTGTTTTTGCAACTTTTTAAAAGTGGCCCTTTTCCATTCAATTCATGCTCAGCCATATGTCACCTCACCGCATATATCACACTTGATGTCTCTGGTACCTCAAGTCATTCAGAGATTTTCATCAAAATCCATCCAATATCTCATAAAATATTACCGAATATATTAGGGGGGGGGACTTTCTTTTTTTGACAACAAAATTGGCAAGGGAATTATGGTGAATTTATAAATATCTTTCAAAATTTCACGTTTAAAGGTACGGTTGGCCTTGGCGGTGGGTATCCTGTGAAAATATTTCCACCCGTCAAAAACCGCCACAAACAGAAAGAACATCAAAATGTAGACAGACTTTGTCCGTATACAAATAAGAAATATCGCATAAACAGTATGTTATTGTCAAATGTTTGACCATTGTTATGTAAACAAAGGCATAAAAAGTTACTTTTCTGGTGTTTGTTTATATTATGATGGTAAACATAAAGAGCGTTCTTTGTTGGTGAATTCCTGATATGGAACTAATAAAGAGCGTTTATGCCATTTGTGTGTGATTAGCCAGTAGCATTGTGCTGTCTTCTGTAACACAATCAGGCTCTTGCTTAGGTAAAATATAGTATGTATTTGTGATAACATGTTGTTTACGTGATGGGCATGGTATATATGAACGAAACTGTATGCGTTTTAATGTTTTTCTGTTTACGGTGATTAGAACAAATATGAATATTTTCGACAACTAAGGCCTCACGTGCCTTTAAAACAAAACCATAAATAGAGGATCTCACATGAGTTTCTATTTTATACGGAATTTATCAACCGAGTTCATTAAATTCGATTTGAGCCGAGGTTTACCGAGGCTCAAATTGAATTTAGAGGACGAGGTTGATAAATTACGTATAAAATAGGACGAGTGTGAGATACCTTTTATCACATGATCAAATAAACTCGAAGCAACGCGAAATATTCATCGAAAACAACAATCATAAACTACAGCGATCGCAAGTTATTTGAAGAACGCCGTGACGTCATCGCACGCGCTGATATTAAACGTGTCTATTACCGATAATTATGAAACTGATTTTATGGCCAAATTATGTGATAAATGAGATTATTGATCCACTGAAAAAATTGTTTGTCCTAAAATATTTATTTTAATGTGACAAATAAATCGACAAGCTACAAGTATGGTCTGCTATCCTTAAAGGTACTCAATCCGATCCGATGCTCCTAAATTACTATTTCTTTGGCTTCGGGGGTAAAGAAAAATATTCAATTCTAGTCGAGGAAGCCATCCATCGAACCTCAGATTGATTAGATATCGATGTTTGAAATGTGCTGTTTCTATGTGTTTGTGGTCCAATCTTTTCTTGTTAATAGTTACAACTTGATTTTAGATTTATCCATCTTACAACTGCAATTTGTCAGTTTTTATCGCATCGTCGTCGAAAAGATTGGACCACAAACAATAGAAACAGCACATTTGAAACATCGATATCTAATCAATCTGAGCTTTGAGATGGGTGGGTTCCTCGACTCGAATCAAATATTTTTTACACCCAAAGCCAAAGAAATAATAACTTAGAAGCATCTGATCGGATTGGGTTTCTTTAAAATACTGAATTCTTAAACATATTGTGCCAAAATTCCACCTGACTATATGTAGAATATTTTTCAAGTTTAATGAATAAATGATTATCTTTATGCAACATTTTTCTTCTGATTCACCTGTACACAGAATGAAATGCATTTTCAGTGCTGATAATGCAATCTCTGTTACTAGAACCAACTGGTTCTTGGGCATGTATCCAACAAGGAACCAAATTTATTCTAAATGAAGAACCAATGGTTCTTCGGGGAAGGGAGGAGGGGAAATTGGTTCTTGGGGAAGAACCAAACTGGAACCAATGAAGAACCAGGGATTGGTTCTTGAGGGAGAACCAATGAAGAACCATTTGGTTCTTGGGACGAAGAACCAAATTTTAATCACGAAGAACCTATTGGTTCCGCCTGGAGGACAAACTTGAAAAACCAAATTTGGTTCTTCAATTTTCTCTGTGAGGAACCATTATTACTCTTGAAGAACCAAATTATTATTCCCGAAGAACCAAATGGTTCCACATGAAGAACCAATTATATCAACGAAGAACCAAATATTCAGTCGTGGAGAACCAACTGGTTCTGCGGTGTATAAATAATGAAGAACCAAATGGTTCTAGATTTGGTTCTTAATAGTCACAATAATGAGGAACCAAATGGTTCTTGGTTTGGTTCCCGATAAACCCAAATCTGAAGAACCAAATGGTTCTAGGTCCCCTGAAGAACCAGTTGGTTCTTCATTTGGTTCCGCCTGGAGGACAAGTGGGGAACCAATGAAGAACCATTGGGTTCCAATTTTTTCTAAGAGTGTATGTATCAAAACTACATAGCCGAAAGTCCTGTTTGCAGTTGTGGGAACCCTTTGGAATATGCATACCATTTCTTTTTTATGTGCCCTTTGTATCAAAATGAACGGTTGGAACTTGACGATAAGTTAAACCGCGAACGCTTCGTTATAACCGACATCGATCAGTTTCTTTTCGGGATATCGTACATCTCAATTCCGGAAAATATAAGGTTTTTCCAAATAGTGCAACAGTATATTGCTGCGACAAAACGCTTCGATTCATGAACGTCTGGCTGCGTTGACATATAGCCACAATCCAATGTCAACCACAAATCGCTCAATATACACCAATTACAAACATTGCTAGACACCCCTCCCTCATTCGGATTGCCACATCCATGTACCATTTGTATTCACATCGATAATTTCTTCCAGCGTAACTGTCAAGGGCGTCATCTGGCGAATCGCCAAATTCACTACTATACACATTTAGCTTAACATTACAGTCAAATGTTTGATACATACATAGCCTTGCAATCTATATTTACATCTTCCTTAAATATCACAATAGATATAGATATGCACATATTTATGCTCGTTCTAATTGGTAATCCATAAACATACGCTGAAAGATGTTATTCGACATAATGCAAATTCAAATTGTTTTCTCACCATGTACAAACGTTTCTGTTATCGCCTTTTGTCATCTTATAACAATGTATTGTAAATTTTGTACGGGAGAGGGACTACCTAAGTTGAAATAACTTGTGCCCCGATCCCTTTTGTATATTTATATACGAATAAAATATGTTTAAAGTAAAAGCTAGCACTTTGGTCGTTTTCCTAACACACTTGCACGCTTCATCGATGATGCATGAGTTTGCGTTGGACTCAGAACGCTTATGAGGTGAAAATCACTCAACAAAATAGTTATATGTGTCGAATGGCGACGATGAAGAGAGGGCTCTCAAGAAAGCCTATACCTACGTAAAAGAGCGTGTAATGTCACGTTAGTGGAGAGAGAGAGAAAGAGAGAGTGGAGAGAGAGAGAGAGAGAGAGAGAGAGAGAGAGAGAAAGAGAGAGAGGGAGAGAGAGAGAGAGAGAGAATGACAGCGTGGGAGAAGGGTGAATTTTGTTGTATACGAGTTGTTGCGGAACCGTAGATAACTGTCTGTTTTTAAGTGTAACCATTATTGGTAAGTGGGTGTCTGACAGGTAACACGTTGCCGAAACGAAGTGAACACCAAACCTGGCACACCAGAATGACAAAAACGAGTCAGAGTGATGCACCGGCAGGTTGACCAGAGGCCTTTTAGAAAGTCAAATAAGGAGAAGAGCAAAAACCGGCTTAAAACATATTCGTCACAAGAAATGTTCACGCAACACTGCTGGACACAAAATACACGGGCTATGTTGCAATGACTCCTTTGCACACACTATGCTTGACAATATTTTAAGTTCCCGTCCCGATGACTCAGTTAGTAAGGTACATGGCACTCCCACGGAGGAGACCCCGATGACCCAGCCATCAATGCACACGACACTCCCACGACGGGAACCCATATTGCCTAACCAGCAAGGCGTATGACACTCCCACGGATGAGTCCCCGGTGCCCCAGCCAGCAAGGTGCATGATATTCCCATGGAAGGGACCCCGGTCATTCAATTAGTAAGTTGTATGACATTCTTATGGAGGGGACCCCGACGCCCCAGCTAGCAAGGCGCGTGATATTCCCACGGAGGCGCCCCGGTGCTCCAGCCAGCAAGGCGCATGACCACAAACCAAAATTCCTTATCTGGTCCCCCAACACAAATTAGTTTGTGGTGTATCTATGACACAAAGGTTGCCAGCCACCATGTAAGTAATACTATGTATAAAATATAACGGTCATATCCTATCGCCGTATGTATATAGCATAACGTGCATATATCAGTTCTTGTGTGCTGTTATACTGTAATGTTAAGTTATATTATACTATATATATATTATTAAATATATTAACATATAGTCGTGCAGTAATTAATATGCACGGAATAGATTACTAGTTTATGTAGAGGGGTTGTCTAGTCCATGCACAGAACCCCGGAAATCACACTCGGATGTGATACTAAACAAAATAACAAATCTTCTCTTCTATATATTTTGAGAACTCCTTGTGTTCGAGAGATAGCCCACACCCTCCGGACCTCAATGATATGATCGTGAATGAGTATTGATATACCCCACTAAACTTTGACAAACACCAGTAATGGTGTGTAGATCATTTACATATCTCTCCTATATATTTTGATACAATCTATCTAATTTACATATCTCTCTTATATATTTATGTTTGTGTGTGTGTTGTACTTCATACAAATCTACGATTCTCGACCGATCGGGACGAAACTTGGTGCGTGTGTGTAGTTTGACCAGGCGGTGGTCGTTGTCGTATTGGCGAGCCCGTGCGACGCCCGTGCAGCGCATGCGCAGACGAGATCTCGGAAACGGGTGGAGCTATCGACTTGAAATTTGCTATGTGAATGTATCTTGCGCCGGGTACAGATTTTATCGGGTCACTGAGCCCGTGCGACGCCAGTGCAGCGCATGCGCAGACGAGATATCGGAAACGGGTGGAGCTATCGACTTTAAATTTGCTATGTGAATGTATCTTGCGCCGGGTACAAATTTTATCGGGTCGCCGAGCCCGTGCGACGCCCGTGCAGCGCATGCGCAGACGAGATCTCGGAAACGGGTGGAGCTATCGACTGGATATTTGGCATGTGAATGTATCTTGCGCCGGGTACAAATTTTCATGCGCAGACCAGATCTCGGAAACTGGTGGAGCTACCGGTACAAATTTTTATTATTGAAACGCGTGGAGCTAAAAATTTAAAAAATATATATAAAAATGTCATGTTTCGGACAAGCCGCCGGTGGCGGGCTAACCTGCTAGTATATTATATTAATAAAAGGTAGTAAAATCTATAAATAGTGGTAAAAACCTATAGGCAGTCGGTTTGTAAAATTAATAACAGGTAGTAAAGTTTATAAAATTAGTAACAGCTAGACAAGTTTATAAAATTTATAGTTTAATACAGGGATAAAATTGTCCAGTTTATAGATAGTAGTAACAGGTAGTCAAGTTTGTAAAATTAGTAACAGGTAGTCAAGTTTGTTTTATGGTGCCCATATTCATACTGGGTATATGAATGTTTTCACGTCATATGCTCATTATAAGATATCAACATTGACAAAATTTCAAATATAGAATTATCCACACACCATCGTGGAAGGTTATTTCATTTACTTGATCAAGAGAGGTACCGTTGTTTGATTACATGTAAATCCGTGTAAAAAAAAAATCAATCATAGATAAACCACTCTTTATGTAAATGTAGTAGCTCAACAGCTTGGCGTACAAGGCTTATGAATGTAATAAGCATCTATATATACATCCCACGACAACATGTCTATTTTATATTTGTATATGATATATAAGGTTGTTGTTAGTAAGTAATTAATTACAATCCTAAACATATGATATGGTATTATGGTAAACGCTCTTTATATAGACTCACCAGTTATGTATATCGGGTACACCAGCTGGGATTGTGTCCAAAGCTCACATGCATACAATTTGTTATCGTGATGCAGATATCACACGTGGGCTCTCCCATACATATAGAAGCATACAATCAAACACACGCTAGTTAAATTGTTTGTGTGGTTAACGGGTCCTTTTATCAAAGTGACGTTGACATGTGTAACCATGTAACCATGCCATACTTACTGTTCATTTAAGTGTGTATATATTTGACTTGTCGTACGAGCTTGATAACACAGAAGGAATCATTTGTTTTGAAAATATTTACTAAGTCCGGTTCCGAAATTGTTTTTGTATTTAGAAAGTTGGTCCTATAAAAAACTATACTGGCTACAGTTCGTCAGGTACGCATTCTGGTCCTATAACAGATATAAAGCAATCCGTTATTTTAAGTGTGGTTTCGGAAGAGAGAGAGAGAGATGGGGGAGGAGAGAGGAGAGAGAGAGAGAGAGAGAGAGAGAGAGAGAGAGAGAGAGAGAGAGAGAGAGAGAGAGAGAGAGAGAGAGAACCGTAGATAACTGTCTGAGTTCTGCGAATATGCCGTACGCGTGATTATGTATGCGATTTCGGAATCATATACACATTGTACATACCAACATTGTCTTAATATTCCGCACTTCATATATAACTGTATCACTATGCTTCGTCTTGTATAATTTGTGGTCTTTTTTCAACTGTATATATGTTACATGTGTATCTTTGTGAGCTCTTCATTAGTGGCAGAAATAAAGTAGTATATATATATATTTCGCTTTTATTACGAGAATGCATGGTGGTATAATATGAACGCAATTTACCAAACCACAAAAGAGTATCATAGACTATATGATTAATAAATTGTAAACTTGACCCAAATTTGCCTAGTATTTATACTGCAATGGTATGTACTTTTTTTCTGTGTTAACGTTCAATATATAATCATGCCGACTGTAGGATGTATTCTGAGCAAATAACGCGAAGTTTTAAAGACGTAAATCAATGGATTTGACTTGCGTTGCAGTGACCGATAAATCTTTCAGATGTATCTATTTGAATGATATGTGTACCTCTAATGATATTTAACCAGAGACATGTATATTGCCAATTCCTATTTTCACTCCTTTGTGATTATACAATATGTTGCTTTCGTCCTGACATGGTTTGGAGTTGCGGCCATTTGACAGCCATTTCATGGCCGCGATTGTATTAATTTATGTCCGTGTCACTTTATACGCACCCCTACTCTAATTTCAGACGAACTGATTTAACTGAGTAATTCATATGCCATAATATATCGTATCTTAAGAGCTGGTGTAATATATAGACAACCGTGTTCGACGCCATCTTGAATAACACAGTTATTACAAAGCGGATTTTAGATATATCATAGTGAAGACTCTCCTGCGTCTTTCGACGCCAAAGTCACTTTCTTACCAATATCTTCCGGATTATCGCATCATTTCACGTACCACGACCATACTATCGAGTGTGATCTGTTTGCTTTTCACTCGGGTGATATTTTGGCCCTGTGACCTATACAGAAAAACGACGCCAGATTCATGGCCTATCGCAATACAATTAGCAATTCATTCCTATCATTTTTATATATGACATGGCCCCATACTACAAGCATACGTCATTTTGGTGCGATTTTTTTTTACCCCTGTCTTTAAACAGAATCCACCGAAAACGCACAGGGGTACTGCGAGAAACGATTCTGTTTTCATATTTCGCGCACATATCTCGCTGAGGAATTTAACCATGTGGTGTGTAAGAAATCCACGCACACCATGAATATAATTTCCATTTTGTACACATTTGGTCTAGGTTAGGCCATGTCTCGTATTTTGACTAGAATAATATATCTCCTTTATTTAGGAGGAACACATATACAACATATGGGTTATAATAAATATATAACCTACTTTTGATTTGTAAGATACTTTTATGAGGCTATAACATGAAGGTACAAGTTGTGCTACGTTATTTGCAATTAGTTATTATTATTTCTACTTTTTAAGTTGCTGTATATTGGTTTAAAGCCACTTGGCAGGTTGCGCTCCAAAATACACCTAATAATATTCGCTTTTTAATTTTCCGCGGTATCGAAATAGTTCGATAAATACTAACTTTCTATGGGCATTATATGTCGCAGAAAGACTCATTGAAGTCATACAACATGTCTCCTGTCTGGGGCATTCCCTATTAGCTTGTTTCAGTTTTCTGTGGAAAATTGAAAACAACTGAAAAATGGCTGCGACTATTGCAAGTATTTTGCGGAGCATATATGCCGCCGGTATATCAATTAGTGATGCGGACATCAGGGACGTTGAAGGTTCATGTAAACTCGTGGTGGGGAACCCCAGATCTATTTAGTCTATTTATATATTGCTGACCGAACCGAAGTTAATTCGGGGATTAATTATTGGTTTATAAACAGTAGTTATTAAAATGTTGGTTGCTGTTAGTTCTTTTCGTGACATCTCAGTAGAAAATGCATATAGGGTACCATATAAGGTAGCAATACACAACTGTTCATTGTGATAGCTATGAAGTGGGGATTGAACTTCTCAGCTATACCATGATTCTTGGCAAGCAAGAAACAACACATCCTTATTAATAAAACACAGACAATAGTAGAATTATTTAAATGGCTGTCATTTGGCCTGCTTGTCTCACCGTTAGTTGCGCTGTAATATTGAATTAAATGTGCATGGTAACACCATTTGAACCACGTTTAGCTGAACTTAGCAGGTTTCATAACCACGGCCGATCAAAATAGAGTAGACCGACATAGGTGGATAATATATTCGTAAGATTAAAGTGATATATTGTGAATACCAGATTCTGAAATCTGACTTATAATATTCAACAAAGTAGTCCAACCACTTTCATAGCATATGGGGAGTCCTTTTGTGAAGTTATATAAGTTAGTGACCATCCGTGACATGTTTATTCAGCTGAAATGAACATTATCATACACATGGCTTGATCCCCGATCCCAGACGAAGTGGTGTGTCTGGTTCGTGGATTTCTTCGTGTTCAGTTAATTGGTGGTAGCCACACACAGTGATTCGCCCAACATACGAACGGTGTCTTGGTATGAACAGTTGGTATGGACCATTGATTGTATACAGCAAAATGATATCTCATATTGATTTCTATGATTTAGGCATACGAAAAGTCTAGTGTCACAATCCATTGCGTTTGTACATCAGTTCAACAGAAAAGTGGTTCTTGGCAATGGTTATGATTGTGCTGCCGGTCCCAATTGATTAATGATTACTTTGAAGTTTATCGAAATCAACAGCGACTGCGCAACTGCTTTGCATGTCCATCCCTGCAGTTTAGAAGACGAAAGAATGTGAATGGCAAACGCAATAAATGCGAGCTAGAAATAGACAGGTGACGAACCGTACGACCACACGGTGAGAAACGGGTGAATCATCCATTGGTAGTGATGGGTCTTCAGGTGCCTTGTCATCAGGTTGATTTATTATGTCCAATATACTCTGTAATCCAGGTTTTGAATACTGAATGACATAATGGGGCAACGTAGTTCATTAACTGCTTACAACACAATGTGAAGCAATATTTGGACTTAATAACAGCTCTTGGCGTGCCATGTTGATTCTGGTTAGCATGTTATCATGAACCAAAGGAAATGAAGGAAGTTGAATTAACGTAACGTAAGGTAACGTAACGTAACTATGGAGTTGGCCATGGTTCACTATAATAATAATGGCATCTTTCAGATCCATCTATATCCTAATGCCTCAAACTGTTCTAATTCTGTTCGACTAGGAGTTATCAGATCAGCCTGACTATATCCTATAAATTGTATATATCATGATAATCTACCCCAACCAAATGGCATATCTAGATCAACTTCAACAGAAATCTAAACGGTCATGGGAAGGCTAATGTACGAAGAGCTCCATGCATGTTCAATTGATAAGCATTCCAGTTTGATCAGATAGACCTTAATTTAGACAGTATTTATTCCATGAATAATACAACAACAATATGTATACTTTCATCGTGGATTGGATTCGACATCAACTGTGCAGGCTAAATTGTGTGAGTCATTTGGGGGGGGGGGGGGTAGTAAAAACTTTGCTGGAAGATATTCCGTGTTTTGGCATCTGGCATTTTCGGGGACCCACCACCTCCAACCCTGCACATTTTTTTTTATTTTTTACTCCCAATTTTTTACACCCACCCCCCCCAATTTCACTAAATATGGTCTAAAAACCCATAAAACTCTACCGATATCCCTGGGTATGATCTCATTTAGTTCAAATAACAGTTTAACCTGTTTCAGAAGCTGTTTCATTTGAAAAAAAATGTTTTATAAATTGCGGATCATCTGTAAACCTAGGCCATTGTGCAGGATACACACAATTTCATAATTTCTAACTAATTCCTGAATAGTCTGTCAACCAGCCCATTATCTAACAAATACATACAACTTATGTTAGTGTACTGGAACAACTAACGCCGAAGGGGTCACTCTCACCAAAAAAGTGCTGAAGGGTACACAGGTTTTGAAAATGTGCTGAAGGGTACATAGGGTTTGTGATCGACACTAACACAGTTACTCCAACTGTGTTCCTGAAAGTCTGGCGCCCATCAGAAGTTTGTTTTCGGTTCATTTTAATGATCATTGTAACGTAAACAATTATTCTCTAGAATAAATCATGGCAGAAACGAAAACTAAACGTCATTTAGAACGAGATTTTAAAACCTGTGTACCCTTCAGCACATTTTCAAAACATGTGTACCCTTCAGCACTTTTTTTGGTGAGAATGACTCCTTCAGCGCAACTTACTTCTATTCTATTAACTTCGGGAGCCTATATTCAGCATCGGAGATACCTGTGGCCCCCTTTGTGGGACTTCGCACACATTTTTATCTTGGACCGAGCCATTATTTAGTGGCGGCCCCTTTGTGCGCTTCCAGCACATTTTGATCACTGAAATATTTTGATTTATATATATTATTTTAATTTAATTTTGTTTTAGATTGAATTCCTTGCTTTTAACAAAACCAATTTTTTGTTATTCAAAATATTGAAAAACTAACACAATTATAACATCTGCCAGGGTACCCCGGGTCACCACACCAAATTTGGTTGAACTCGATCCAGGGGTCTGACAGAAAAATCCGGAGAGATCCTCCTTGGTTATATATATAGATGACAAGCTGTCACAGTACTCTACCAGACTTGGATACTTTAGGTCTTGTGAGAGATCATCTGAGTTGATAGACATGCGAATAATTCACTGATTGGCTTGATGCACTGATGACAAATATTTTCTACCCATTGACAGTCACATTAATGTTTGAGACAGTTGCTCGCTCTTTTTCCATGCACATAATGATCTTGGCTATAGTTACATCAAAACAAGTTTATTTAGTTCAGTTTTACATTTCTCTAAGCTTCTTTCCTAAGGATGTCGGGAAGAAATGTTTTCACCCCACCGTCCCATATGCAACATGCCATAGCTTAATGTCATCTTCACTAAGGCTCATATGAGGTCCCAGTTACATAAATATGGTGTTTTTGCTTATAATATGTTTTAAACTGTTACAAATAACAAATAATTTTTTATTTTTTTGTAAATGTTTTTATTCAGACAATATATCACAAGTTCATAACACAACATATAGATATAGATAACATGTTACAATTAGTACAACAAATTTAATATATATATATATATATATACCTTACATTACAAAGAAATTTGTCTGTTTTTATGTTTTTTTCTGGGGCTGGGGTGGGGATATACGAATTTCTTACATAGTTTCTAAAAATTAATTTGATATCACATAGTCTATTGTCTAGTTAAATCATTCGTTGCACATATACTATCGGGATTTCATACCAAAATAACAAATAATAAATCGTCTATGTATATGGAATATGATTTAACATCGGTTAAGATCACAATGCATGATAGGCATATGCCATAGAACAGTGGTCAGTGATGATTTGAGTGAAAATATGTTAACGCTGCCGATTTTGTCATTGATTTACGGGAAAAAAGTAAGACAAAACCGTCAGTGTGTGCGCATAGCCTTTGTTGTGCGTTCCATATACTATGCCGACAAATATACACAAGCATTTGTTAAGATATGGTTATGAAATATGTATAGGATGTCATAATATCAGGCAGTGTGCAGTGAAAGTTATACCAGTATTATGTTTATGTTCCATTCATAGCTAATATAGATTAATCACTAGAGGGGTTATGGGTCAGTTCTTCGAGTTGCGACCATCGTTCACTGAACTGCTTATATCGAGAATGGCTATAATAGTAAACCCGTTCCGTGATAAACTGTGTGTGCAATTCTCTCCCAGTTACAACAACATTTGGTAATGTGTTATTGAGTTTCGATTTGTAAATATGGTATCTCACGAATATCAGGAGGAAACGAATCCACGATTGGAGAGTTGTGTCTATGGACACGCTGAATAGTGCCATCTCCGTTGTGATTTTAATTCGATAGTTTGTCTTATCATAGACCCAGTGCTCTACTTGTTTCCAAAATCGTTGTATGATAGGGCATTCCCAGAATATGTGAATTATAGACTCAGTTTGAGATTTACAAAACGTGCATGTGTCATCATCTGAAAGTTTTATTTGTTTTAGGAACCTTTTCGTGCATATAATACGCGTGTTAACTCTATATTGGAACCATTTTAGTTTTGTGTTCGAAACGTGAGAGAAGGAGCAACTGAACACCTCATTCCACCAATCATCATCATATGTGACATTATGATTCAGTACATTTTCCCATTTGTTAATTTGCTTGCCCGGTCGTCCACGCGGTAGCATTGTTTTATATATAGACTTTGAGCTTTCTGGTGTGATTAATTCCTTCAGTTGATACGGAATAATGGGGTGCGGGGCTTCATCGCCGTGCACTACAAGGCACTTTCCACGCTCTTTAATATAATGTGTTACTCCATGAAAGGTCAAAAAGTCAATATGTATAGCATGATTGTCTTTAAATGTACGATGTGACATAATATTCCCCGACGAATCAAAGAAATCAGAAATATACAGCAAATATTTTGTCTTAAATAATTTCAAACGGGGTAATATTAACTTGGATGTGTCTGTAAAACCAATTAGAGGAAGGGAATGAAAGTCACAAGTATTTGTTGGCTGTATTTTGTCGCAGTATAGCGTCCATGCGTTCAATACATCTTTCCAAAAGAGGTTATCGACTGACTTCGCTTGTTTTTTTAATATATTTGGTGCCATAAGGTACCAAATGTCTTCAAAATGGGATTAGATTGTTCCAAAACGGTAACCCATGCTGCCTTCTTTGTGATTGCTCGCTTTACCCATGAAATCTTCAAAAGATTTGATAAATGTGGATATTTCAACCATTTTACATCCGCCTTCGGCAAATTCTTGGGTAATCTGTTTTCTGGTTATTCTGTCTGGACCATTTTTCCAAATGAAACCATACAGTATTTGATTCAGTTTCTTAATAAATTCATCTGATGGATTTGGTAGTGTTTGGAAGAGATAAACCAGTTTTGAAATCGCTAGTGATTTAACAACAGTGATTCTACCAAGTACACTGAGATTACGTCTATTCCATGCCGCTAATGTGTTTTTCAATTGGTTAATGCATTTTGAGAAGTTAATCTCAACCATACGATTAATATCATGGTGAAAATCAATTCCTAAAATTTTGAATGTTTCTGGGTTCCAGTTAAGTTTCCAACGGTCACATATTGTTTCTGTGCAATCTGATTTTGTACCAATCCACACTGCCTGTGTCTTATTGTAATTAATCTTTAATCCTGAAATATGCTTGAATTTGTCGAGTACATTCATCGCTGATTCCAGAGACCTTGGTGACCCATCGAGGAACAGAGAGGTATCATCGGCATATTGTGACATTCTTATATTTTGACCACCTACATTGATTCCCGTTATTCCCTTCGAGTTCCGCACCATGACTCCCAGAATTTCTGCGCATAATAAAAAAATATACGGGGATATGGGATCGCCTTGCCTACAGCCACGTTGCAAATTGAAGAACTTCGATATATGTCCATTAATATGTATGCACGACGATGTGTCGTTGTATAAAGTCTTAATGTATTCAATAAAAATCTCGCTGAATCTAAAATACTTCAACACCTCAAATATGAATTTCCAAGAAATTGAGTCAAAAGCTTTTTCAAAATCAATCATTAGTAACAGGCCGGGCATTTTTCTTTGTTTAGTTAAAAGCATCATATCCATAATTAGTCTTATATTTTCACCTATATATCTTCCGGAGATAAAGCCAGTTTGATCAGTATGTATTAGATGTGGCAGGGGGGGGGGGGGTCGTGCAAAACATATTCCGACACAAGGCGGGGGGGGGTGGGGGTCGCAGCTCCTGAAAACACGTTTTTTCCGGTGTTTTCTGGTGCTTGCAAATTTTTTCCTTTTGCCCTTTTTTGACCTAATTACAAGCTGTTTAGCCTATATAATGATTGTTTTGATGTGTTATGATCTAAATAACACATGTAGTGTACACACAAGATACTAGGTACAGTTATCTGTGGTCAGGTTGGCCTCAGAATGTTTTGATTATTTGGTCCCTTCTAATACTAAGTAAACCTTCGTGAAATGTTTAACTGCGCTGGCCCACCTGGGTTGGATAACCACTTGGTATGTAAATATATTATAATGAACTCTAAAGACAAATAAACCACATAAACTTCAGTAAGTAAAATAAAATATCACATTACCACTATCTGTGGTATCAAACTGAAATTCAACTCTCCAAGTCTGATATGATACTGAAATAATGTGTAATATAAATGTAGAACATGCCTGTTCTCTAATCTATAAACATGTTTATGGCACAAAGTTACTAATACTATAAAAGACAAAAGTGCTACAGTGTTACATACCCAATTATTAATGAACAGACATTCACATGGATCTCTATCAGTCTCAATAGCATTTTCTTAGTAAAACATGACTGTCTTTCACTTGTGAAATACTGAGATATTATTTATTTATATGCGCTATTCTACAACCATTTAGCTATTGTTAATATTAAAATGATCCATCTAACCATGTACACTGCATATTGTAAAACAGGCAAGAAACAGTTTGATAAGTGTCTAGTCTGAAATACTTGGGTAATTTTGTACCAGAAAATGTAAACAAAGTTTCTTGTCAAACTCATTCATTTCTTAATCCAGATTAGATAAAGATTTTGTAAATCACTTTGCACAACGAAAATTGAAACTTCACCTGAGTTTAAATTAACTTAAATAATTCTTCAATCAGCTTTAACATTTTTCAAAATTCAATTTAGAAATGTCAGTTGAACGACATCGATGATAAAATGAAAATGAATATATCTGATACATTTTGCATCGAAAGTCACTGCTACATCTGCCTCCATTAAATCCAATAAGATCGGAGTGGATCGTTCATAGGAAACTATTTTAATACCACCAATCAAAACACTTATAAGGACACACTTCCAATGGAAATATATACGACATACACTTTATGAAATACTGCATAACAAAAAGAGCTGAACTGTCTCAGCACAAGCAATACACTCATATGAGATTTAAAACATTTATCTAGAAAACCCCATCTCAACCTGGGCAGCATATCATTTTCCGGTGTGTCAGGGTGTGTTGTGTGTTTACAACTTCACTTTAACTAGCAACTTAAAAAATATATATAAAGTAAACACGAGTGCATT
This sequence comes from Siphonodentalium dalli, assembly GCA_032622095.1. Taxonomy (NCBI): domain Eukaryota; kingdom Metazoa; phylum Mollusca; class Scaphopoda; order Gadilida; family Siphonodentaliidae; genus Siphonodentalium; species Siphonodentalium dalli. Next base: position 60,775,508 of record CP136064.1, on the reverse strand, counting down.
TCATGGATAAAAGCACATTACACAAAGTCCAGTGCAATGTCTGGAATAAATAATTAGATAAAATATTTTTTTTAAGTTGTTTCACTGGTTGTGTCAGCTGGTTGTGTTGAGTTTTTCATGATAAATGTTTTTAATCTCATGAGAGTTTTGCTTGTGCTCATAGTTATAATTTATTAGTATTGAGTTTAACTGGTGGCGAAAGTACACCAAAGTTGGATGATGCTTGAAAAAACAGAATGGTCAAATTACGAATGACTGATAATTATTATATATGTTCATTCTAATTTAACCATTCTCTGTTTCTCAACATCAGCCACCTTCACTGGACATTCTACACCCTGATGTTTTTGCCTATAATGGCTTTCCAGCTTGATAAATTTCATTCAAATGTGACTGGAAAGGGGGGGGTCCCAAAACCATGAGTGGAAAAAAATATTTTTTTGCACAAAGAGGGGGGGGGGGTGGGGGTCCAAAGTGCTGCAAAAAAAAAAATTCAGCGTTGTGTATGCAATTTTTTTCCTGCCCCCCCCCCCCCCTGGATGTGGGAGAACTTTCTTTAATCGTTCCGATAGTACACCGGTAAGTATTTTGTAAGTAACATTTAGTAGGGAAATTGGCCTCCAGTTTTTCAAATACTGCCTTGGTTTATTTTCCTTTGGTAAGAGTGTAATAACGCCCTGTCTTTGTGTTATCGATAATTTTCCCGTTTGTATGCCACAATTAAGAGACCTGACCAGGTAGATTCCTACGTCTCGCCAAAAAAACTTGAAGAATTCTACAGAAAATCCGTCGTTTCCAGGACACTTATTATTTTTCATATTTTTAAGATAACTAAGGGCTTCAATGTATGTAACATTTCCTTCTAAAAGACGACCCGTGTCAGGCGTGAGCTTCTTTATATCAAATATCATTAGTCTCGCATACATTATTCAAGAAGGAATTAAGATTATGAGGTTCTGTCTCTGTATTTTGGTTTTTGTATAAGGTTTCATAAAATTGTGATGTCTCTTTAAGGATTTCACTTTGTTCATATATCATTTCACCACGCTCTAGTTTTGGGATTATTTTCGATGTATGATTGCGCTTTTCTAGATTTAAAAAGTATTTTGATGGTTTTTCGCCGTCGCCTAACCATCTAGCCCGCGATCTAACAAAAATACCTTTTAGTTTATCTTCTCTCATTTTTTCCAATTCAAGTTTAAATTTTTCAATTTTCAAAATTTCATTCTCAGCTAGTGTTGTAAGACTTTCAAGATGGTATATTTGCGCAATCAATTCAGCTTCCACATTTCTCCGAAGTTTTGATAAATGAGAGCAAAAAGGAATAGATGCACCCCGTATCTCCATTAATAGAATGTCGAAAAACAATTGATCATTGATGTTAAACACTATTTGTGTTGGGATCTATTTCCTGTTTTATGTCAAATTTTGAATATTGTCTTACTACTCTTGTTATCGTATGTTTGACTAGTTGCACATAATCGTTATTCTTCAGAAGTGAATTATTGAACTTCCAGAAACCCCTTCCCTTTTCGAAATTGTGGAATTTAAGTGTTATCGATATCGCTGAATGGTCTGTTTTATATCCTGGCTAGATGTCACAATTTTCCACCATTTGTATAAGGTCTTGTGAAACTAAAAAGAAGTCTAAACGGGCGTGTTTGGATGGATTTGTTCGGCGCCAAGTGTATCGTCGAGTATCAGGGTTGGTAATTCTCCACACATCAACTAAGTCAAGGTGGTCTATCATATCAAGTACTTCGTCTCTTGCTTTTTTGTTATTTATAGCAACGTAATTAAGCATGTCGATATCAGGGTCTATAATTAAATTAAAGTCTCCGCATATTACTATACTACCGTCAGATATTTCTTGAATGGTTTTGCAAATATTTTTGTAAAAGAGAGGGTCATCATCATTTGGGCCATATATGTTAACAAATGTCATTATTTTATTTTCAACTTCTGCTCGGATTAGGACGAAGTTTCCTGCCTGGTCAGTCTTTGTATCCAGCAATTTAAATCTAAAATTATTGTTTATTAGAATTGCCACTCCTCTTGATGAAGTGGTATACGAACTAAATGCGATCTCATATCCCCATTCTGCTCGGATGCTTTGCTCTTGATCTTTTTTAAAATGAACATCTTGTAAGCAGTATATTCCAAATTTCTTTTCTCTAAAATAATTAAACACGTCTCTGCGTTTCTTCGGGTCACCAAGGCCTCTACAATTCATGGACATAATACTTACCATATTAATGATGAATAAATATAATTCTACCCGAAGCATGTGCAACAAATACTATAACGCATGATTTTTGTGAAATACAACAGTTCGTACTGATGGTGGGGGTGGGGGAATTAAATTTAATTAACCTTCTAGTCACAATCGTGACAGGTTCTTTCAATGGATCGCAGTTGTCAATATCGTCCAAAAATGTAGATTCTGCTATATGGTGCAGTTTATACATTCTAAATGTTGCCTGCTATGACTATTACAGGTATTTGATAATAAACTTATATCGTTAAAATGCTAACTATATCAAGTTATCAGCTGGCAGATAACAGCAAATGTCAAATAATGGCACAAAAGGTCTTTAGTGAAAAAAATTGCATGGGGTTGTAACAACGCGGTTTTACCCCTCGGGCCACACACCCACCCACCCCGTCATACCTTCCTGCAATTTTTGTATTACCCCCCCCCCCCCCTGTCATTTCCGGGAATAATTTTATATTCACCCCACCTAACGATAGTCTGATGGTCCAGATACACATTAACGCTGCTTATGAGACAAACTAATTCTATACGCACCTGTAGTAATACACAAATATGCTAATATCGCTATAATGCAAGTAAATATATTGCTTGTGTTCTAGTTCAAATGTGTTACGATCCCATCTTGGTCGTCATACCGGTACTTAGTATGAACTGGTGACAAGAAGCAATTTAAGCAAGAGGCAATCATCAATACTTCTTCCTACATATATGTTTGCCAGAATGGTAGAAGCGGTCTGGTCATTTTGTGTCGATTTTCCATTCCAATAATCAAGAGTACCCATACACGGATTTCGATTACGAAGACTTTTATGGATATTATGTCAAAAAACTTCCGTGTAACTTCGACAGACTATCCAACCTTTACATCAACCGAGTTCTATACCGGCGGTGTACATGTATCATGGTGAAATGGACAACATTAAAGTAGAGCTATAATTTCAGAACAAGGCCCCGGGCTATCTCCTGGTTTATATGTTCAATTACAGGCCTCAAAATCCAGACACTGTGTTATATACAGTAATCTGATTGAGTCCGTCTCTAGACCTTTTAGTATTCGAGTAGATGTGCTCAATCGTTATCAATAGGCCTATGCAAGAACGTATGGCGATCCCATGCATCATTTTTAGCGCTGGTACCGACAGCGTCTGAAGTTGGTAACTTCACCATTCTCTCAAAATACCATATCTAAATCGGAGTACATACACCGAGATATGTGGACATGTTATTTGACGAAAAAAAAATTGGCGAATTTTCACGATGCTTTTTGGGAAAATAATTGTCATATGAACTCGCATTTTGAGTCATGGTGGTAAGACAACTAATAGGAATGTTTCATAACATGACACAATTATTTATTTGGAAGAAGAAAATTATTTAATACATTTACCTTCTACATGACAGAAACGTAATTAATTGAAAGAGGGTAAAATTTGCATTTTATGGTATAATGGCCGCCATATTGAGCCATCTTGGATTAAGTTGACAGTTTCTGATCCAGTTACATGTAAATACATTATGTAATGATTCTAGTCATTTTCATCACGGATTAATTCTAATTTTCTTTTTAAGGAAATAGTTAGAAAATAAGAAAGTTTATTTTGGCGAAGATTCATACCATTTCCTTTAAAACATCGCATTTGGAGAAGAAAATCCAGGTTATGATCCAAGAAATCAACTAATGTGATGCCTAACTGATTTGTTATTAAGACTGAAGAGATGTTTATTCCCTAATCGCCAACAGTTCGCTACAATCGGATATGGTGTAGGCGACATGTATGGAAAATCATCTCACTTCCGGTCGCCATTTTTGGCGGCCATCTTTGATCGAGAGGAGAAATGTTTAAATAAAAATATAACATGGTGTCACACTATACACCGAACAAAAGGATTGTCGTATATTTTTTATCACAATTATATTTTTATCATGAAATCCAACAATTATTGAACCCAGTGGTTTTGTAATTTTGGATGCTATACGACAGACCATCGATAAACACGAAACTGATCATCCAAGCTGTATAGAGATGAACGATGTTGTATCCAAAATAACACATAGATCTAATTCATAATTATGTAGATAAAACCTTTGGACTGGGTCCAGTAGACATAGAACATCTAACAAGTCTTGGTTTAACCCAGTGTGTAAACTAGCCAGGAAGGAATACTGAAAAGCAGAACGAAACAACAAGTCTAAAAGTAACAACTTGTCCAGAAACGCGGTGCGTGAAACAGCTAAACTATACAAGATTACAATGGATAATGCCATGAGATCTCACAGAGAGAAAATATCTGGTGAAATGACTAAACTTAAAAAGGGCGACTCGAGAACATTTTGGTCTATATTGAATAAGAAAAGAAAACTAACAGACAGTTCATTACAAATAAAAGATCTTGAGAATTATTTCCGAGAAATAAATGCCATAACCTACAGAAACGATCCCAACTTGGCTACGCATGGGAATGACACACTTAACAAACCTATTACAGACGAAGAAATAAAAAATCACGATCGCTAGTCTCAGTAATAATAAAATACCTGGAGATGACGGAATATTAAATGAATTTATAAAAAGCGTCGGCTGATACACTTAAAGACATATACTGTAAACGTTTTAATCTAGTCTTGGATTCTGGGTGTATACCTGATTCCTGGGGAATTGGAACCATTATCCCCATATATAAAAATAAAGGAGACTCAAGTGACCCTAAAAACTACAGACCAATTACTTTACTCAGTTGTTTTGGGAAATTATTTACCAAAAATATCAAATGTAGGATGAACACATATTTAGAAGAACGTGAATTGAGGAAGGAAAATCAATCCGGTTTTCAGAAAAGGATATACCACAGTTGATAATATTTTTGTTCTTCACATGCTAACTGAAACTACTAGGTCATTCAACAAAAGCTTATATTGTGCATTCATTGATTTTGAAAAAGCATTTGATAAAGTATGGAGACAGGGACTATGGCACAAACTTTTATCTAACGGTGTAAATGGAAAAATAATTTAAAGTCATTTGCAATATGTACTCGAACATTAAGTCCAAAGTTCAACTAGGAAATGAGCACTCCTATTTTTGTCCATGTTTATCTGGTGTCCGGCAAGGTTCGAATCTTTCACCAACCCTTTTCGCATTGTACGTAAACGACTTTAAATCTTATCTGACAAATACAAGAGTTATTGGTCTGCCAAAATTGTCGGACAATAGTGAAAAATATTTGAACATCTATATGAAACTTTTTTGTTATTTTGTATGCAGATGATACTGTACTAATGGCAGAAACACCTGCAAAATTGCAAACAGTTTTGGATTCATTCTATAAGTACTGTGAAATGTGGAAATTAACAGTTAATGTCGATAAAACCAAAATAATGTTGATATCAAAGCGTAGCCTTCCAAAAAAAAGGAGAAAAGTTGTCTATAATGGGAGGGAAATTGAAGTTGTTAAACAATTCAATTACCTAGGAATTATACATACTAAATCTGGCTCATATTCGAAAGCAAAGAATGTGCTTGTAGACAAAGCCACTAAAGCCGTGCACGCCATAATCACCAAATCAAGAGCACATTGCCTTTCGGTAAAGCACCAATTTGATGTATTGGAAATTTGGGGTACAGGAAATAATGATATAATTGAGAATATACATGGAAAATTTTGTAAGTTTATTATACGGCTAAAACCATCCACATGCAATTATAAGTTATATGGGGAGAGCGGTCGTATGCCAGTTGATATGTTAATAACCCTGCATGCGGTAAAGTATTGGTTTAAAGTAGAAAATATGAATTGTAATAGATATTGTAAAATATTATATATGTTAGCGCTAAATTGCTAAAACTCAGTAATGTCTCATCTTCTAATTTCACGTGGATAAACAAAGTTAAGCAAATGTTAACAGAATCTGGTCAGCTTCACTTAATGGATATACATGTAGATAAAATTTACTGTACTGAGCGAGAGTGCAACCTTAATTGTAGCTTCCGTAGTAAATGGAAAAATGATATAGTGGCCTCGGGCAGTAGGGAAATTATATACAAAATGTTCAAATAAGATATCCATTTTGAAGATTACTGGAATATTCTTGATACCAGAAACCGGTTAACATTATGCCGACTTCGTACATGTAACCACCAGCTACCTACGGAGACGGGCCGATGGAATAATATTTATCTCGCTGACAAAATATGCATAAAGTGCCACAAATACATTGGTGATGAATTTCATTATTTATTGGAATGTGAGTTTTTTACGAATGTAAGAAAACGCTTTTTACATCCAAAATATATTAGACGAACAAATGCTACCGTGATTTTCTCAGCTCACAATTAATGCATCGAAATTTCTCGTCATGAATCTGTCTATTTTTGATTTGCTATGTGTAGATCAGAGCAGACGACACGGACAGAGAAGCTGTATGGATGCACATTCATTCATCTATGGGGATGGTCAGATGCAGGGTTTGACAGAAAGTCTCAAACTTTCTGCTGAACTTAGCTAGCTGAGCATCCAAATTGATGAATGGATGTGAACCGAGTATTAAACTAAATACCTGCCAACAAGCGCAATGGGTATCCAGGTATATTTACATTTATATTAGTTATAATTGATTTTTTTTTTTTTTTATATTAATACTTGGCTTCTATGTTGGTATATTAAGTATATATGTATGGTTCCCGGAATCAATTATACGATAGTCACGAGTGAGCGATGTGGAAATCATCGATGGTATAAATACTAAAATTGACGATCTACATTTAATAACCTATTATTTGTAACTAAAACTAAACACACGTGTGTGACTGTGATGACATCAACTTTTTATTTCCGCGTTCCGGTCAATTAATTTGCTCCAACCAACAAGGTTTCACACGAGATTGCGCCGTGATTACTTCTGACGATAATAGCGCCCGCTCTCCCGCGGCGAAGCCGCGGAAGCGAAGCGACCAGGGTATACGTATGCGAATATGAGATATATACTAATCGACTTTTTCGGCCCAATCTAAAAATAAATTGAAATCACCTAAAATAGGATAATTTATTCATAATTCAAAGGTCAGCGGAATCCAAAAATGATTGTTGGCGACGGCCGCCATTTTGTATTAATTAATGCCACCTCGAAATGTGTAATTGGGCAAAATGCTCCAGGGCAAAAATAAAAAACTTTGATCTAGCAACTGTTAGCTATACTTCATTATATGTAGGAACATCATGCTCATAAAGCCAAATATATTTTCAAAAAGTGAATGTAAATTGAACAAAAGCTCTGGTTAACAAAAAAGTTAAATTGCATGAAAAAGTTTTGTTTACATATTTCATAAAATTATTAAAAATATTTACCCCGAAAGAGGAATCTAGCGACCTTGCTGGCCATTTCCATATTATCTTCAATTTTCTAACGGTATTTCCGCCTAAAAGATTGATGAAATATTCTCAAAGTTCAAGGCCGACAAACGGAAACTTTAAGTTCCGATTGAAAGATCGCAGAGTCATTTTAAGATTGCTTTTTGGGAAACCAGTAAATAAAAGGCGTCATGACATCAAGACGTACATCATGACGTCACTACCGACACCGGCGCGCAAAATTCCAGACAGGACTGCGTCGATGGTCAGACAGCTGAGACTCTGTTACATGGCAGGCTAAATATCCACATTTACTTTATATGTGATTATTTACATACATTGTATATATCATTTTCTTGTGTCCCATTATAAGGGTGGATACACACATGCATGTAATTTCTGTATGTAAAATACATGTATTTTACATGGCCACACCAATTAGGAGATAAACATACCTTGTTGAGTTGTACATTCTGGGATTCGAGCATGAAAACAGTTTGTGAACGAGCCGGCTTGCTGGCGAGTTCACAAACTGTTTTCATGCTCGAATCCCAGAATGTACAACGAAACAGGGTACGTTTATCTCCATTGTAATTCAATCTAGCAAGGAATTTGCAAAAAAAAACTGTATAAAAAGTATCATTTAGTCATTTTCATGACACGAATCCAGACTTTCATTTCGCCGTTGTCACCGTTCACAAATCATTGGGTGTGTCCATTGCGTTACTCTGAACACTGCTCCGTAACCATTTCCTGTGGGGCGGGTTGGCTCGTTTCGCTACTCCGTTCTGCGCCGATCAAATTGTACCGTACCACATTCAGATTTGATGCACACTGAAGCGGCCGATGAACGGTATCTATAGACAACAACGCGCGGGTGTGCTCGATTCGCTACTCGTTCTGCGCCGATTACATTTGACCGTGCTACATTCAGATTTGATGCAGGCCGATGTCGGTGAATCGAAAACCAAAGTTCGCCGCTCTCGGCCAATCAGAATGCTTGATTTTAGTGACAAATACTCAATTGAATTACAATAATTGACAACATTAATCACCTGCGCGCGAGCGGTTCATTGTTAACAGGCCAGACAAGTGAGTAGTTCTAAGCGAAGTCAAATTGTCCTCTATTAGTACATTTAAGGCCAGTCCAAAACATGTCTTCTCTAAACATGTCTTCTCTGAAATTAGTCAAGTCTGTGTGATATCTGGCATTTTATTAATGCACGACCACCAGAAGCCATACGTCTGGCATATGTAGGCTTGATGTAGAACATTTTCAGCCATGATACTTGTTTGGGTGGTGGTCTCGAAAGCTTCAAATCGCTAAGGGACTTAGTTGAATGTATCGGTCGGAATAATCTGGGAAAGAAGGTACAATATGATATATTTTTACTTAAATATCTCAGATTTAGCCACCCCCGCCTGGTAGCTTTCGGGGTCATATATAGCCCCTGCATGCGTCGGGGAAATCATAATCCACCACTGCTATAAATAAGAGAGGACTGGTAGTTATTTAAATAGAAAGTCTACCATATGGGTTATCCCACGAACAATTATTTTAAGTGGCCTAGCGACTCGGTCCAAAATAACGACATATATACATTCCGACTTAATTGGAACTAGAACTCAGTGCTTTCAACACGTTGGCAATAATTGGGTTGTCAGTGGACACATATTACATCGTCTGTATGATCCATGTAAAACGCCAAATACACGATAATTACATATATTACATGCATGTGTGTATCCACCCTTAGGGTTTATCATCAAAGCCTTCTATACAGATAACAATTCATCCGATAATCCCATGAACAGTAACAAGCGGGCGCAAATTACGTTTACGTACATGATCATATTAGCGCCCGCGAAGCCGCGGAAGCGAAGCGACCTAGGGTATACGTATGCGAATATGAGATATATACTAATCGACTTTTTCGGCCCAATCTAAAAATAAATTGAAATTACCTAAAATAGGATAATTTATTCATAACTGAAGGGTCAGCCAGGGTCAGCGGAGTCCAAAATTCTATTGTTGGCAACGGTCGCCATTTTTTATTGATTAATGCCACCTCGAAATGTGTAATTGGGCAAAATGCTCCAGGGCAAAAATAAAAGACTTTGTAGCAACTGTTAGCTATACTTCATCATATGTAGGAACATCATGCTCCTAAAGCCAAATATATTTTCAAAAAGTGAATGTAAATTGAACAAAAGCTCTGGTTAACAAAAAAGTTAAATTGCATGAAAAAGTTTTGTTTACATATTTCATAAAATTATTAAAAATATTTACCCCAAAAGAGTAATCTAGCGACCTTGCTGGCCGTTTACATATTATCTTCAATTTTCTAACGGTATTTTCGCCTAAAGAAAATGATGAAATATTCTCAAAGTTCAAGGCCGACAAACGGAAACTTTAAGTTCCGATTTAAAGATCTCAGAGTCATTTTAAGATTGAAGCCAGTAAAGGCGTCATGACATCAAGACGTACATCATGACGTCACTACCTACACCGGCGCGCAAAATTCCAGACAGGACTGCGTCGATGGCCAGACAGGTGAGACTCGTATTGCATGGCAGGCTAAATATCCACATTTACGTTATATGTGATTATTTACATACATTGTATATATCATTTTCTTTTGTCCCATTATAATTAGGGTGGATACACATATGCATGTAATTTCTGTATGTAAAATACATGTATTTTACATGGCCACACCAATAATTGATAACATTAATCACATGCGCGCGAGCGGTTCATTGTTAACAGGCCAGACAAGTGAGCAGTGTTAAGCGAAGTCAAATTGTCTTCTATCAGTACATTTAAGGCCAGTCCAAAACATGTCTTCTCTCACGGATGCGGAAATTAGTCAAGTCTGTGTGATATCTGGCATTTTATTAATGCACGACCACCAGAAGCCATACGTCTGGCATATACAGGCTTGATGTAGAACATTTTCAACCATGATGCTTGTTTGGGTGGGGTCTCGAAAGCTTCAAATCGCTAAGGGACTTTGTTGAATGTATCGGTCGGAATAATCTGGGCAAGAAGGTACAATATGATATGTTTTACTTAAATATATCAGAGTTAGCCACCCCCGTCTGGTAGCTTTCGGGGTCATATATAGCCCCTGCATGCGTCGGGAAAATCCTGATCCACCACTGCTATAAATAAGAGAGGACTGTTAATTATTTGAATAGAAAGTCTACCATATGGGTTATCCCACGAACAATTATTTTAAGTGGCCTGGCGAATCGTTCCAAGATAACGACTTATCTACATTCCGACTTAATTGGAACTAAAACTCAGTGCGTTCAACACGTAGGCAATGATTGGGTTGTCAGTGGACACATATTACATCGTCTGTATGATCCATGTAAAACGCCAAAATACACGATAATTACAGAGATTACATGCATGTGTGTATCCACCCTTAGGGTTTATCAAATCCTTCTATAAAGATAACAATTCATCCGATAATCCCATGAACAGTAACAAGCGGGCGCAAATTACGTTTACGTACATGATCATATTAAGCTAGTATCGGTGTCAGAATACAACTCGGAATATATTCATCGAATTTCAACATGCCATCGACCCGGAACCGTATGTACATATATATTGTATAATATTGCTATATGTATAGTGTTTATATACTTCTATATCTCAATATCCTTATGTTATACATGTATTAACTTGGATGAGAGAATAAAGCATACAAAGGAAAGTTGACTTTTTCATTTGAACAAAAATATATATATATTTATCCCGCATGGTTGTTATTAATAACAAGACATGCTTGCCTTAATGACTACCCTTTATTAGTCACAAAAGCAACAGGTAGTCGGAAACGTGTTTATGGACCTCCAGCTTTCTTGTCATTGGTGAAGGCCCTTTTTTGGTACCACCCAAGCGCCAACCATGTGATCCTGGTCGACGATCACCTATGTAGTCCTGAAACACACTCAGCATAACTGTTAGCACAACTGTGGAAGCAGGAACCATTGGGTGGGATGGTGGGTTGCGTTAAATAATATCGACCGAGTCGGTCGAACGAAATTACCCGAAAGACAGTATGCTGCTGTGTGATTACTCAAGTGACTTTGCGCCGGGCAAAATAGTTCCTCCCTCAATATCGATGGGCTTTATATGTTGTTCCACTGCTTTAGCATATATCCTCGTTCCTTTAGGGCAAACAAAGGCATTATCTCAGTTGACACTTAGTGAAGTGAGGAATAGAAGCTGGCTAATTGAGTGGCTGATTGCCACATCGCTCCGCATGTACTGATGTGATAAGGTATATGCAGTACTGTGAGATCTATTGATAGCCATTGGGTTTTCCCAGTAGCAACCATATCGGGATAAAGGATTTGCAATGCTTCACTAGCATTTCCGTTATATATTGTTAACTGCATGTTGAGTTACTTTTTAAAAGGTGTTTATATGAAAACATTAGCGAATATTATTCGATAGAGTGTGGGTGTTGCAAACTGAAAATAATGTGCAACAATTTTGTTTTAAATACAAATAAAAGGGATGGATACTAGAATACATGTAGACAATGTTTAAAAAACTAAAAATAGTAGAAAAGTGGGTTGGTGGGTCAGAAAAGTAGCCAAAGATGAAAAAATAGCTTATACGTGTCTGGATTTTTATTACCCCCCCCCCCCCGTCGATCGGGCGCCAATCTGGTGGTAGACCCTACATTATTAACACGGCCCTTTGGTGGGGTTGTATTTTTAATTGGGTATACCCGACCGTTGTGTATACTTTAAATGAGACAACATTGCAGTTAACATCATGGGAAGCTGCGTGGAAATAAATGTCATAGAAATTGCCAAATATGCATATCTGGAGGCAAATATTGACTGTGTGAACAAATTATATTTTATTTTATATATATATATTTTTTTAATCACAAATAAATAAATCATTATGGACAATCTTTCTGTGCCCTCTTATGGTCTTATGGTCATTATTAACCAGAGTGAGGAGCATTATCCATGCACTGGACGACCATTGTTCTGCCCAGTATGTTGTTGTGGACGACCATTGTTGTATGTTGTAAATTTTGAGACTTGAACCTGAACAATTTCAATAATACTAATATCCAGTCGTCTTACTGCAGTCAAATTCACACGGTCATGAGGTTGGGGGGGGGGGGGGTAGGGCGATGACACACCCGGTCGATCATGTTTGTGCCCGGTGTGAGATTTTTTTGAAATTTGAAACATGAAAATCGCAAAATCCTAGCACCTAAACTGGCCTAAAGCTTTCCAACCTGACACCCATAGAAATGTTAGAAATTTAATGATGACCATTTCAGTCCAAAAATTTGACAAAAATTAGGACAATATTGTTTTCTTAAATTAATTAGATGTTTTTGACTGGTCACTGGGGAGAAACCAGCATTCCAAGTGTTGGAAATTTCCAACCTCACACCCTCCTAGAAGGTTTTAAAATTCCAACTGATGACCATTTCAGTCAATATTTTCCAAAAGTAAGAAAATATGAAAATGTTGGTCTAAAACAACAAATTTTCAGCTAATAATAAATTGTTGTTAAATCAAATTATAAGAAATTTTAACCTATTGTTGGAGTGAAATTGCCAACTAATGTTGTGTTAGGTAGGAAATTTCCAACTGTTGAAAAGTGTTACCAATTTTTTTTGGGGGGGGGGGTGAGACACCCCAAACTCCCCCGTCGCCAGGTACCTGGTTCCATATCAGTCCCATGTATATGCTAGACAAACTAACAACGCATGACTCATATGTTAATTAAAGATACTGGCGGCGTTGGCGGTGGATATGCTGTTAAAATATTCACCTCCGTCAAAAACCGCCATAAACAGAAAGAATAGTAAAATATAGACATATTTTGTTCTTATATAAATCTTAAATATGGCATAAGCAGTATGTTATTGTCAAATGTTGTTCCTTTTTTTCTGGCTTGTGTTTAGATCCGGATATGGTAAACATAAAGAGCGTTATTTGTTACTGTTTTCCTGATATGGTAATACTAAAGAGCGTTTATATAATTTGTGTGTGATTAACCAATAGAATTACGTTGTGTTATGTAAACAGAAGCAAAACTTCTGTATCACGAGAAGGTTCTTGTTTACGTACACATTCGTACGTCTTGACGACAATATACTATTTACGCGCTGATTATGTTTGGCATATGAACACAACCGTTGATGGCGATTTGAACAAATATGAATATTTCTGCAACGAACCTCGCCCGTGCCTTTAATGTCTAGCAAGTACGACTTTCATTGGAAAACGACTTCTTAGGAACACAAGTTGATGAAATTTAATTGCTGGTCGCATCATCGTCGTTGCCACAGTCGCATACCCGGTGTTGTCAATTGAGTGCAATATTAACCCTCCCAATAATCAAGTATGGCTATCAAGCGATCAATCACAAAACTGAGATGAGCAGTAGTCGTGACAATTCACTCAAAGCGTTATGGCTGCGTTAATATTTGGTTTACACTCAATATAATAGGAAATTATATAGATTTTCCCAACACTAAAGACGAATTCCATACAGTCAGAGACGTGGCGACAGGGGGGTTTGGTGGGCGGGGGTGTCTCACCCTCCCCAACTTTGTTCAAAATGTTCAAAAGTTGGGAAATTTCATACCTGACACAACATTAGTTGGAAATTTCACACCAACAATAGGTTGAAAATGTTCTTGTAGTCTGATTTTCAAACAATTTATTGGGGGGAATTTATTATTTTTGTACCAATATTTGCATATTTTCCTTCTTTTGGTAAAAATTTTGGACTGAAATGGCCATCAGTTAGAAATGTTCCAACCTTAGGGGGTGTCAGGTTGGAAATTTCCAACACTTGGAAAGCTTGTGTCGGGTCCCTCCCCCATGGCCAGTCAAAAACTTCTAGTTAATTTAAGAAAACAATATTGTCCTACATTTGGTCAAAATTGTCACTGGAATTGTCATCAGTTGGAAATGTTCCAACTTAAGTCGGGGTGTCAGGTATGAAATTTCCAACTCTATGAATGCTTGAGGCTAGTCTAGGATTTTGCAATTTTCTTGTTCAGATTTCAAAATTTTCGCACACCGGGCCGAACCATGGTCGGCCCGGTGTGTCCTGGTCCCTCCCCGCGACCAATTAAAAACTGCTAATGGGTTTAAGAAAACAATATTTTACTACATTTGGTTAAAATTGTTGGCTGAAATGGTCATCAGTTGAAACATTTCCAAACTAAGGGAGAGTATAAGGTTTGAAATTTCCAACATCTAGTGCTGCATGAATAGTGTACATATTATCGAATGAAAGATCGCCATATAATAGAAATATAATATACGGTACATACATGTCCGTATTTCAGGAAATATTCAGTTATTAACGCCCATCGGGTGTATACTGGTGGGCAAATTTTAGATCGCTGTCTGTCTGTGGACGTTTTATAAATAGATAATCGGGTTTTCCGGTTTTGAAAATTCGCAGTCGGTCCCTATTTGCGGAGTCTATTTGCGGAGGTCCCCGAATTCGCGGAGTTCCCCTAAAATTGTCGAAATATGTTGATTTTAATGAGGGAACGGGTGCGTATATGTCAATTGATACGTATTTTAAACACACAATGACACCATCATCATAATAGTGGTTTCTTCTAGCAATCATATCATCATCATCATAATACGGAACAAGTCTTGCGACTTTTCGTCCAATAATATTATTTGCAATGCTTGTTTACAAATATATGTATCGTCATTCGATATTTACTTGTAAAAAGGGAAATAGTATTCAACCAACTGATAGCCTGAAAATAATTTATAACCCATTGGGAGCAGGTTGTGACAATTCGCAGTAGGTCCCTATTTGCGGAAGTCCCCGAATTCGCGGAGTTCCCCAAAATTGTCGAAATATTTAGATTTTAATGAGGGAACGGGTGCGTATATGTCAATTGATACGTATTTTAATCAAATAACGACACGATTTATAGCAGGAACACAATGACTCCGATTTTTGATCCGCATTTAGATACTTCTGGTGTGGTGAATTAGAAACCTGCAGTAATAAGGCGTAGTTTTTTGTAATAATTTGAAGGATTAGTTGTATTAACGGAATTCTGAGGCAGTGCATTCATGTAACCAATATATTTAACATTTTTTTTATAATTTATATTTATGCGTAATAATATAATCTTGAGGGCGTTACCATTTCTGATTATGGTTTTCTTGTGTATATTCAATTACCTATTTCTGACAATGCTGTGGAGATAAAATCACAAGGCCGCCTATATGGCGTTGTCCACGCCGCTTATTTCGCGCTCCGCGTGTATAACTAATGTAGATATTCTTGTTTCGCGTAGGCGCATGGGTGTTTTATTTATAGAATGGGAATTTTTTGGAGGATTAAAAGTCGAACTGCGAACCGGAGGCCGATTCCGGTAAAAGCTGTAGTGGTCTGGCCTCTGTTGCTCTGGATTACTATCTTTTGTCGCACCCCCGGCACTGGATATCGCTTACACATTTTTAGGCAAATTTTCGTCTAGTGTTTCGGTTAGTTATGAATACTCTAGATTACCATTTTCACGTCGTCAATCTA
Source organism: Siphonodentalium dalli (assembly GCA_032622095.1). Taxonomy (NCBI): domain Eukaryota; kingdom Metazoa; phylum Mollusca; class Scaphopoda; order Gadilida; family Siphonodentaliidae; genus Siphonodentalium; species Siphonodentalium dalli. The sequence continues at coordinate 60,759,309 of CP136064.1, read as the reverse complement.
GAGTGTTGAAAACAAAATAGCATCACACACGGCGGTATACATGTATAATTGTTCCACCTTTTATTATTAAAGACACGGGTGGCGTTGGCGGTGGGTATGCTGTTAAAATATTCACCTCCTTCAAAAACCGCCATAAACAGAAAGAATAGTAAAATATAGGCAGACTTTGATATTATACCAATCAGAAATATGGCATAAACAGTATATTATTGTCATGTTTTCTCTTTGTTGTGTAAACAAAAGCAAAAAACGTTAGAGAACCTGGCTTTTGTTTAGATCCGGATATGGTAAATATATAAAGAGCGTTAATTGTTACTGTTTTCCTGATATGGAAATAATAAAGAGCGTTTATATCATTTGTGTGTGATTAATATAGAATTGCGCTGTGATATGTAAACAGAAGCAGAACTTTTGTAACACGAGCAGGCTCTTGTTTACGTACAATATACTATTTACGCGCTGATTATGTTTAGCATATGAACAAAACTATATATATTTTTAAATATTCCTTCTGTTGATGGCGATTTGAACAAACATGAATATGTCTGCAACGAACGCCGCCCGTGCATTTAAGTTCAATGGCCACTGGGATGATAAATATTTTTCATTATTTATCATTGCCAAAGTTAATATTTTCCATGCACCCACCACTATATCATTCTGTTCATTCGGGTGTCCTGGTCCCATCAAAATCAAATTATATGTGCTTTTTAATTTGTGTATACTTTCAAATTAAATTAAATACGGCTATACAGTAATTCTCTAAGTAATCGATCGACAGCTACGTTACATTGATTGATCATGTGGTAAGACTACGGAATGGTAACTGACAGAAAGAGGCATATATGAGAGTCTGGTCACTGGTTAGGAAAGAATATAACCGTAGTCGGTAGCATATACCACATACCAACCCAGTGGCCATTTAATGTATAAATAGAAGGTGGAACAATATATGTTTTCCACACGGTAGATTGACGGCGTGAAAATGGCAATTCCAATCCGTATTCATGATAAATATAATTAATCGAAACATGCACGGAGTGAAAATTCGCTTTAAAATGAGTATATCCCATACCGTGGATCATTAATTGCATTTGTTGGTGTGGAACCATATAGTAATATACCATATGTGGGTTATTAATTGCCTTCACAATTATTGCTTTTTATGATTTACTTGCTAGTATGGTATATAACCAAATGAGTTTCATCCCAGCATGCGCATTCTATGCCATGGCTCTATAAATATCTCGATCATATTCTACAATAAATCGTTAAATTACAATATTGCACAGTATCTGTTTAGCCAAATGCGGCTAAAGTGGTTTGTGTCCGTTGGATATACACAATGACGCCATTGTACCTTTGCGCCAAGTCGATTTATTTCTTTGTGACAAAGTGGCATATGACTCCCGAAATTTGTCTTTACAAGAACTGAAAGCTATTTTGTGTATGCTTTGATAACCGTGGGAGAGTTTGTGTGGGGCATATACAAGGTGTATGAACGAAGTTTGTCGGGCATAAATGCTTCAAAAGAAATTTCATTCAGACGCAAATGTGGTAATGTATGAATTAGCACTGTATGACGTACGTTTAATCAATAACATCAGAAAGAGCGTACACGTCAGAAAAATAGGCTTCCCAACACCCCTGTCCAGTTGAACACACTAGTGTGCACACTATACCTGTATGTACCACAGTTCCAATGATTCTTCGTGTAACGGCAGACCGAATACTGATCAAATCTCAACATACAGAATTGAACATGATGCCCCTCTGCAAAATACGACCCAAAACAGAGCAGTCTTTTTGGTCACAGGCGAAGAGGGGGAACACCGCATGATACATGTACCATGAGTTTGTGATCTGAATCCAGCTCAACAACAAATCTCGGTGGCAACATACAACTGTAAAACTGTCAAAACCAGTGCCAAATCCATTGAAGTAATAATGAAACATGTGACATCGTACTTCTACAGGAGCATTGTTTGTTCAATTATGAACCAAACTCTTTAAACGAGTTATCTAATAGCGTCAACAGTTGTGAAAAAGCTGTTGATGATTTTGACCCTACACCACACTCTCATAAACCAAGAGGATATGTATTTGGAGTTCCAAGATTGATCGTGTTGTACGCCCCATCAAAGACGGATCATGCCGAATACAATGCATTGAAAGGTACGTGAGGCCTTAATTGTCGAAAATATTCATATTTGTTCCAAACACCGTAAACAGAAAAACATTAAAACGTATACAGTTTCGTTCATATATACCATGACCATCGCGTAAACAGCACGTTATCATAAATACCTACTATATTTTACCTAAGCAAGAGCCTGATTGGGCTACAGAGGACATCACAATGCTACTGGCTAATCACACACAAATGGCATACACGCTCTTTATTAGTTCCATATCAGGAATTCACCAACAAAGAACGCTCTTTATGTTTACCATCATAGATTCATAATATAAACAAACACCAGAAAGGTAACTTTTTATGCTTTTGTTTACATAACAATGGTTAAACATATGAGAATAACATACTGTTTATGCGATATTTCTTATTTATATACGGACAAAGTCTGTCTACATTTTGATGTTCTTTCTGTTTGTGGCGGTTTTTGACGGGTGGAAATATTTTCACAGGATACCCACCGCCAAGGCCAACCGTACCTTTAAACTGCTAGCCTCAACTCCAATTATCATTATTGCTGTTTATATGCCTACAACTTCTGGTGACAAAGACGGTGTATTTTTCGAAACTATCGACCAACTATATGTAATCTGCTCCGTGTATGCTCCAACTCACCAACTATTAATTGGAGGCGACTGCAATGAAGACATGCCAAATGACGTTAGAACGCTACGTAGACATGCTCTAAATAAACTGGCAGAGGAGATGCCGCTAAAAACTTGTATGAATGGACCGACGTTTCTGAATACAGACGGCATCCCAGTATCAGAGGTTGATTATATATTCTTCCTGAAAGAATGGGACAACAACACTAATATTCTGCAGACAGCATCACGTACATCTGATCACCTATCAAAAATCCTCATAATGGCCATAATTCTTAAAGTAGAGAAACAAGCTGCTACTCCTACATATACTCTAAGAGAACAACTGGAAAAAAAGTCGACACGACCGAGTATCAAGTTCTTGTTAATGAGCGGCTTAGTGAGATTAACCAGAACTATGTAACGACAATTACCAATGCTATCTCAGCTGTACTCTCTGAAGCAGCAGTTCAACTTCATCCACCAAAGAAAGTCATGGAGAATCGTCCAAAGCTGAATGTGTAGACGCGTGACATAGCGATAACGCTCCAGAAAAATAGGAAAGCGCACTATAACTGGAGAAAAGGAGGTAAACCATTTAACCCTCAAAATGAATTAGTTCTCTCAACAACAAAAATGTCGCAAAGATTTCCGAAATGCTATACATTCAACAGTATGCAACAACAAAACAGAACTTAAAACCCGCATCATGGAGTCGAGGACAGTAGATCAAAATACCTTCTACCAACTAATAAAAGGCCAGAGAACAAATGGAAACAGTCGACTCACCGATCTCTCTGTAAATGGTGTTGTCTTCTCCAACGAAGCTATTCCAGAAGGGTGGCGTACACACTTCAGCAACTTAACAACCCCACAGGACCATGACAATTTCCAGAGGAAATTCTACGAAGAGTGCTGTGAGGATTATGAAGCGATCAAAAGCTCCCATCATACAGCAACAAATAATTTCAAATCTCAAAACTTCATGATGGCAAAGCCGCTGATATCAACGGATTAACAGCGGAGCATCTTGTGAAAGCTGGTTCTGACTTGTACAGTCACCTAGCGAATGTCTTCAACTTGATTCTCCAAAACCAATTTATACCTAAAAATCTATTAAAAAAACAGGACTTTTAAACCCGATTTTCAAGAATAAAGGTGAGAAGACTGTTTCTTCTAACTACCATGGCATAACCATCTTGACTGTAATGCTAAAAGTACTGGAATCTGTCTTGAGTGATGAGCTGCGGAAAACTACCCTGCCAAAACAGTCTCCATATCAGAGAGGATTCACCAGCAGGTCGTCACCACTGAACAGTGTTCTGATGATCGAAGACTCCAAAACACAGTTACACATTGCATTTCTCCAAAACTCCAAAACAATGTAAAACAATGTTACACATTGCATTTTTCGACGCTAAAACCGCGTTTGATGTCGTCTGTCCTGAAATACTTGCGCAAACTATACCTACACGATGTGGACCCTCACATTTGGGCTGCGATCAACTAACTTCAAATCAACTGCAATTCAGTCGTGAGGTGGGACAACGCAACATCTGGTGAATTCCAAGTCTCCCAGGGTATCCAGCAAGGTGATGTCATCAGTGCTAATTTGTACAAATTATATCTCGAAGATCTCCTCCATGAACTGCTAGTCACATGTGGGGTCAACAATCGGGTATACCAATATCAACTCTACAGTGTGTGCAGATGATGTCGCGCTCATAGATACAAATAGAGAGGAACTTCAAATGCTCATCATGTCTGAACATTAGACTAGAACTTATATTGTTGTGAAGATATGATGTCATTTTGTATAACTGTTGTATATAATTTCATAAATATAAAATGAGTAAGCTATGTAAATAATGAATAAAAACCTCAACTTAACATCCAATTGTTCATTCGACAATTATCATAAACTTCCACTTGGGCGAAAGATTGGGCTGGCATAATGACCTGCGTCAATCCAGATCTAGAAGGACATCCCACTAATTAATTTTCACACCTAAAGTTGACTGGCATTCGGAGACTACCCCATCAATATGACCTATGCATACAGTACATATCATCGATACTTACTCCAGCCTCAGAAGAACGTTGTTCTAACCGTTATGCCTTCAAGCAAAATGAAGCTATCAACACCAACCTGACAACTTGGTGATGCTTCGATTCCAACTACTGAGATGACAACCCATCTGGGCATTATCAGATCGACAATCTCAGAAAAATCCATATCTTCAACAGTCGATAACAATATCAATAAGGCCAGAAGAGCTCATACGGTATCTTACCACAGTACCAATTAGATTTCATGGTCATAATGGACTTGATCCCGAAACCTGCATTCACCTATTCACGATCTGCATCACCCCAATTTTATTATATGGATGTGAAATCATCATTCCACATGGTAACAACTTGAACAGATTGGAAGACTATCGGAAGGGTTTATTGAATAAAGTTATGTCTCTACCTACCAATATAGCCGATACTGCAGCGTACATCCTGTCTGGTTTCCTACCAGATCTCGAAGTCTCTCATATACCTCAATGCTGAAAATTTTCAACCTGAGAACTCGCATATGATCCTTAAGCTGTCGAAGATATCAACTGTGGAAATCCAGATGCTTAGTCTAAAATTAAAACTTGCCACTGACACCTACCTTCTACAATACCATCGACAAAAATTTAACATTCAGAAATCTAATGGTGTATGTCAGCTATCTGAAGAGGCGTGCGAAACCAGAGAGCACTTCCTACTAAAATGTCTGGTATTGAAGTCTGTCAGAACTCCATTCATCACTTCACTGGTAGACATCACCCAGGAGATACTGAAAGAAGATTTTCTCTCCATGCCAGTTTCAAAACAACAGTTTACTGCAGATCACTACTGATTCCAGTGGGTGCCTGTCTGTGACCAATTTTATGCTGATGATGACACAATTTCCAGACATATGGTATACTTTTAATTTTTTGTTTAATCCCAACCCTTGCAGTTTGTTAATACTGCTGGCAACATATTACGTCATACTTCGCTATATAAGGTTACGGAATTCTGGATAGTTCAGCCTCGAACTGAGCCCGTACACATTTATTGCGAGAACCTTAACGTTTTTATCATTAACATCGTCATTTTAGCACTTCTCTGATTGGGCATCTGTCTTATCTGAATGCATCTGACGTATTAATTCACTGTAATTCCAAACAAATATTATAATTAATCAATTTCAGCTTCATTTAAATATCTCTGACCATAATTATGCCAGCTCTATTAAAGCTTTCCTCTTCCCATCACAAGCAAGTATCCATAAGTACATGTAAGTAGACATTTGCCCTCTCAAGACAACTGCTTTGTATCCATTCTGTTATCCGTCCTTAAAGGTACGTGAGGCCTTAGTTGTTGAAAATATTCATATTTGTTCCAATCACCGTAAACAGAAAAAAACAGTAAAACGCATACAGTTTCGTTCATATATACCATGACCATCGCGTAAACATCATGTTATCATAAAGACCTACTATATTTTACCTAAGCAAGAGCCTGATTGTGTTACAGAAGACAACACAATGCTACTGGCTAATCACACACAAATGGCATAAACGCTCTTTATTCGTTCCATATCAGGAATTCACCCACAAAGAACGCTCTTTATGTTTACCATCATAATATAAACAAACACCCGAAAAGTAACTTTTATGCTTTTGTTTACATAACAATGGTCAACCATATGACAATAACATACTGTTTATGTGATATTTCTTATTTGTATACGGACAAAGTATGTCTACATTTTGATGTTCTTTCTGTTTGTGGTGGTTTTTGACGGTTGGAAATATTTTCACAGGATACCCACCGCCAAGGCCAACCGTACCTTTAAACTGCCTTATTGTCATTTCTTATAATATCATATAATAATATTATGCATGTTATTTTTCAATTTGCGTTCATCTGTGTATAGTTGTTTGATTATGCACTACATTTTACACCTCGGGGTCCTTTATGGTATTAAATTCTATTCTATTCTATACTGTCTACATACAGCAAGACAAAGACAACTAAACAGTTCGCAGTACTGTGGCTAGCCATGCATGATTCGTGTACATAATACCTCTACATTCCAATTCAAGTTATAAGAAGTATCAACAGAAAGCTGGTGGTGGTATATTTACATGGTATGTCCATTTTTATGTTGTCTACGACGTTGTTCTGAAGGGCGGACGATAGGGGAAAAGTAAAAGTAAATCCCGAAGTCGACAGCTTGAGCGGAAATGGCGCTATTAACTCCTACATTGCGGGGGTGTATACAAAACGCTGAATCAGCTGCTGATCAACAGGTAACTGACACGTATTATAAGTGTTATATCCCACTACAGGAAGGGGACACCCTTTCACTGCTATGCATGCCCGCTCAGCAGTTCAAAATCCCGTTCAGCAGTTCATATGGAGCAGTTCAGCAGATTTTCAGAAAGCAGTTTAGCTAAATTGTAATGAAGTTAGTTATGGGGCGCCGTTCTTCTATTTATTACCTATTTAGTGATATCACTAATTCATTTTATGATATCACAAAATCGATTTTGTGATATCACTATATGCTTATTATTTTGTGATATCACTAATTCTGACAACATCACTAATTCGAACAACAACAAATATGTTTCAAACATCATTTCCTGAGCATTTTATTGCTCAGATTAGACAATATGGTCTAAATCCAGAGTCTTTTGAAGACTCTAATATTATGATATATTTTGTGATATCACTAAATCGTGTAAATGAATTTATGATATCACAAATTTGATTTTGTGATATCACTAAATGCTACTATTTTGTGATATCACATATTCGATTTTGTGATATCATAAATCGTTTAGTGATATTACAAATTCGAATTAGTGATATCACAAATGATTTTATGATATCACAAAATAGTAACTATTTTATGATATCACATATTCGATTTTATGATATCACAAATTCCACGGCTTTCTGAAATCGGGGAGAAAATTCACACAATTATATTAAATGACTTCAATTTCTGTAAGATACTCCAAACATTTGACAAACTTCTCTTCTGTGGTGTAGTCTGTATTGGTGACCCGAGACAGCATCTCAGTTTCTTGTGGTAAAGAGATGACAACAGGACCGACATTTTGTTGCCGGTCTTCAAAAGACTCTGGATTTAGACCATATTGTCTAATCTGAGCAATAAAATGCTCAGGAAATGATGTTTGAAACATATTTGTTGTTGGCATCGATCTGGAATTTATATGATCCAAAACTCCATTTAGCCACAACTGTTTGGGTATTTGTTGATATTCAGTTGATAATTTGTGTGAATTCCAGGCTTCCTTGAAAGATTTCAAATTCTGATTAATAACTGGCAAATAAACTGTTTGTAGTGCATATTTATGAACATCATTGTCTTGGTATTAGATACTAAGATATCTCTCCGCAGCGAATGAATTATGTGGGTTCGATGCTGCTGTATTATGTTCTACTATTTTGTCCGCCAATGTTGACAGCGTGGATTCTATCCCGTTGTATATAGTTCGTATCTTCCATTAGAATAGTCACTAATGACCGCTTTTTCTGTCTCAGATCCAATAAAATTCGATTGTTATTCGCATCCTCATACTCTAGACACCTCTATCCATTTAAAATAGTCGGCCTCACGCGTGCTAAAATATCTTGTTTTCTGGTATCATCCGCCATATTTGAGTGGAATAGGAGAAATCATTAAGTTGTTCTAAAATTAACTCATTTTGTGATATCACTAATTCGAATAATTTATATCACAAATGGTTGGTAATTTGTGATATCACAAAATGAATATGTGATATCACATATTCGAATTTGTGATATCACAAATTCGAATATGTGATATCACAAAATAGTAAGCATTTAGTGATATCAATAATTCGATTTTATGATATCACAAAATGTTACATAAATAGTAGAATGGCACAGCAAGCTATGCCATTTCCTATTTATTGATATCACAAAATGAATTAGTGATATCACATATTAAATTTTATGATATCACAAAATAGAATATCACTAAATATCACTAAATGCTACTATTTTGTGATATCACATATTCGATTTTATGATATCATAAAATCAATTTGTGATATCAAGAATTCGAATTTGTGATATCTTAAAATATTTAGTGATATCACAAAATAATTTGTATTAGTGATATCATAAAATGAATTAGTGATATCACTAAATAGGTAATAAATAGAAGAACGGCGCCCCATAGTTAGTCGCATATAGGTTATGCAAATGACTTTTATTCGATGTGCCTTAAGCAATTAACGCCATTAGACCTATACATCCACGCCGGTTCAAGAGTTCAAAATCCCGTGTTCAGCGCTTTGTCTGGAGCAGTTCAGCAGATTGTCCCAAACACATTTTAACTGATTTTTAATGAAGATAGTCGGGTGTAGGTGATGGTTATAAGCAACTAAATAATTGCACTGGTCAGCATATAAAAAATACCGGCAGCTGAATGGTGTATAATATCTTCGGTTGTTTAATGTGAAAGAAAAAAGAAATTCATAAGCTATGTTAATTCCTCGGCCATTTGTGTGGGATTGTTCGTCAAGCGGCTACATTGGTCGCCAAATTTTGTAGGGGTGGGGTATTTTTCTATATTGAATGTTGTGCACAAAAGAGGGTAGTTGTGGAAATGCCAATTTATTTCCAGGAATAAGTATGGTGAGGCACCATTTCTTTTTTGACAACTTATGTCCGACGTGGAGTTCTACACGCAAAAATATTTTGGCTCAGTAGGGTAATGAATCGTGGGGATGGATTAACCCCAACACTGTCGCCTATGGGAAATATTTAGTTGATTGTAACCTTGATGCAAATGACTTGTTGACAATGGGCCATAACTGAATACATGGAGAGAACAAGAGCTACGCTGGGCGTGCAAAATACGCCCTCTCTGGGGAAAATTGGCGGACGGAACCCAAATTCAAACTTGAGCTGTCTTTTCTCCTAATAAACCCACATACCAAATGTGATTGAAATCGGTTCACTCTAACTAAAGTTATCATCCGGAATTACGTCAAATAAGGGGCATAACCCCGGTGAAAATTGGCGGACGGAACCCAAATTCGAACTTGAGCCGTCTTTTCTCCTAATAAACCCACATACCAAATTTGATTGAAATCGGTTCACTCTAACTAAAGTTATCATCCGGACACCGGACAACAAATTTCAGGGATTTTCTAAGTCAAATTACGTCAAAAAAGGGGCCATAACTCTCGCAAAAATTATCGGATTAAAACGAAATTCGGACTTGAGCTGTATTTCGATATATGTAATCCACAAAAAAACGGGTTTTGCGTATAAACATTCCAAAATCGAGTTATCATCCGGAAACCAAAAAACATAAGAAAAACTGAATTTTCTGAGTCGAAAAAGGGGCATAACTCTGCCAAAAATGGTCGGACAGAACCCAAGTTCGAACTTGACCTGTGTTTTGGTGGGAGAAAGTAATGTACCAAATTTGGATTCATTCCGATAAACTATACTAAAGTTATCATCCGGACAACAAATTTCAAGGATTTTCTAAGTCAAAAAACGTCAAATAAGGGGCAAAAATCCGGTGAAAATTGGCGGGCGGAACCCAAATTCGAACTTGAACTTACTTTTCGGCTAATAAACCCACATACCAAATTTTATTAAATTTGGTTCACTTTAACTAAAGTTATCATCCGGAAACCAGGTTAACGGACGTCCGGACGGGCGGACGGACAGACCAATACTATAATACGGCCGTTTTTTCAAACGGGCGTATAATAACATTTGACCAACGTCCACCCCAATTCAGCAGTTCAAAATCCTGTTCACCAATAATTTATTTATCGGGAAACAGTTCAGCAGATTCCACAAAGGCAGTTTAACCGATAGGCAGGGACGTGGCCAGATGGTCTCCGTTGGGGTGTCCACCTTGGGAAATTCCAACTGCACCCCCCCCCCCCACCCCTTGAATCAGAATCAGACCAAACACAAGTTTTGCATAATTCCATTTTCACCACCCCCCCCCCCCCAACTGATGACAATTCCAATGACAATGTTGACCAAATGTATGACAATATTGTTTTCTTAAATTAACTAGCAGTTAAAGACTGGCCACAGGGGAGGGACCAGGACACAAGCTTTCCCAAGTGTTGGAAATTTCCAACATGTCACCCCCCCTGAGGTTGGAAAATTTCCAACTCATGACCATTTCAGTCCAAAATTAAGACCAAAAATAGGAAAATATTTGGTCCAAAAACAATTAATTCCCCCAATAAATTGTTTGAAAATCAGACTACAAAAACCTTTTCAACCTATTGTTGGTGTGCAATTTGAAACTAATGTTTTGGCAGGTATGAAATTTCCAACTGTTGAAAATTTTGACCAAACCCCCTGTCACCACGTCTCTGTCGTTAGGCTATAACTAAATACATAGAGAGAGAACACCACTTGACCGATGTTTTACCCCCGTTATCGGGTATAGTACAGAAGATTCTACCAAATGCAGTTTACTCAATTTTTAACGAGGATAGTCGGGTATAGGTTATAACCTTTAATCGATGTGCCTAAACTAAATATATAGAGAGAACGCCATTTGACCAAACACCATCCCGTTCAGCACTTTATCTGGAGCAGTTCAGCAAAATCTCCAATTGACAAGCCTTGAAATAGCATGTCTGTCATTTGCAGAATGAGGTCCCCAGAGGGTGAATTTAGTGATGCTACCCCGCACAGCGGGCTAGCATTACCAAATTCACCCTCTGGGGACCTCATTCTGCTTACAACTCAGCAGAATGAGGTTCCCAGAGGGTGAATTTGGTGATGCTAGCCCGCTATGCGGGGTAGCATCACTAAATTCACCCTCTGTGGACCTCATTCTGCAAATGACAGACACACTATTTCAAGGCTTGTCATTAGGTGTATAATATTACATTCTTATTGAAAATCTTTCTTTTCAAACACTTTTGAATGAACTGTGTAACACCTAGATGTTTCCCAGTGTTGCCCCCCCCCTAACAATGGTAGCTATTCAAGAGTATTCTTGATGATATCATGTGATATTTATTCTGATCATCATGCCTTATTTGTTCCCATTTGATGATAAAAACTGTTAATTATATTTTTTTAGATATATGGGAGTGATGGGAAAAAGAATGAATATATTATCTTCTTTTTTTTATATCTTTTATAGAAAATCATTCAAATCAACAGATATGTCACAGGATCAATAATACACATATCTAGAATTGAAATCCATTGCACAAATTTCAAAAATATAAAAAGTCTGTAAAAAATATAAACACTAAGAAGAACATTGAGAAATAGATAAACTTTGATCTTATATTCATTATTGATAGTTCTCTTATAAGGATGTTTTGCATGTTAAAACCATTGTTATGTCAACAAAACTGTTACAGTGATTTGTTTACACACATGGGGGATCGTGTAGTAAGTTCAAATATATAAGTCTAAATGTGATTTTCAGAATATATGTTGATGCTTTGACCTTTTCCAAAGTTTACTGTCAGTTTTTTATTAAACTTTGTTATCTAATTGGACTTGGATCGGTAATGTAATCGTAACAGTAATATTTACTTAATGACGGTTTCCATATTTCGTTATTGAAGAGTTATTAATAATGAAAATAAGAACGAAATATTATCTATTTTACATGTTTTTTACATGTTTTACAACTTGTTGATGATAGTTGTTTTACAGACTTTTATAAAATTTATGACATTTTGCATGAATCTATTTCGAAGGCCAAGAGGCCCTTTAACTCTATGATGACCAGATAATCGCTGAGGAGTAGTTCACTTGGGTTATATTCAGATAGGTTCAACAAAAGGTGTGAGATCATTTGTTGAACTTATTATCTGAACACTACCTACAAATGAATGAATGGGAATACTTTGTTTTTTAACTTATTCTAAGAAGACACCCATCCACATAGATAATAGATACTTTGAAAGTCCACAATATGACTGAATGGGTGGAACACATTCAGTAATGGAAGAGATAAAGAAATGACCATCCATTGGAGATTTAGTAGTACTAGTAGCTATATATCCCATATATCTCTAGATTCACACTGTTTTAGGCTATAGCATACTTCAATTATAAGACAGATAATTCAGTGAACCGGATTGTTATATCATACATTTTTCATGATCATTTTAATCAGTTTTTGAAGCTTGAAATTTGAGGATTTAGCAAAAAAAGTCTCAGAAATCCTGACTGCATTTATAAACCAAAGACTTTTAGATTCTAATAGAGCAACTATAAGGCCCATTTTATACATTGCACCCATCACAGGTCCCACCACAACTGACTTTGTCCATGAAAGCTCGACTGGAGCATGACATATAAAATCAATTAGCTCATCAGAATTTCTCTGGCACTACCGGTCATGCTACATGTCTGGTTCTCTAAGATTATTCAGGGAAATTCACTCCCCATTTTGGACCCCTTTAGCGGAGAGCATGTGCACGACCCGTGTCTGGCACGTCATATAAAACAGCATCAGACCACAAACATGTTGACCTTTGGCCATTGTCAGTATTAAGTGAAGGATACTGTACTACTGTACAATACATGTATTGACTGACAGAGGATGTTCCAAAAAATTTGGGATAAAAATATTGCAGAGATATATACAAAGGATGGTTGACCAACCCAATTTTGACCACCAGAAGCATTTCCGAGACACACAGTAGAAATATAATAAAGACACAAGCCATTTTATAGTGCACTGTCTGAGGACACTATCATGGCATAATTTTGTGAACTTCTGAAGGAATATGATTAAAGCAGACAGCATTTTGTATCAGAACTATTAACAAGAGGTGGCATCAGAGATGCTGTGTCTCGTTTTCGGTGGCTTACCGCCGGTGGCTACCGCCAATTGGTGTGCATCAGTATCGGTAGACTAATTAATAGGTTAAATCGAAAAATGACTAATTAAGGGCCATAACTCCATCAAATTTTATCGGGCCAGGCTGGTTTTCGAACTCGTCCGAAATATACTTGGCAAGTATGTCTATTCCAAATTTTAAACAAATCGGAGGACGTTTGTTGAAGTTATCGCGCTAACGAGCTAAAAATTCACGAAAAATGACTAATTAAGGGCCATAACTCTATAAAATTTTATTGGGCCAGGCTGGTTTTCGAACTCGTCCAGGATATTATTGGAAGACACTTATATACCAAATTTTAGTTGAATCGGATGACGTTTGTTGAAGTTATCGCGCTAACGAGCTCAAAATTCGTACAAAATGACTACTTAAGGACCATAACTCTATCAAATTTTTTCGGACCGGGCCGGTTTTCTAACTCATCCGAGGTATTCTTGGGAGACACCTATATATCAAAATTTCAATCAAATAGGATGATGTTTGTTAAATTATCACGCTAACGAGCTGAAAATTTTTGAAAAAATGACTAATTAAGGGCCATAACTCTATCAAATTTTATCGGACCTGGCCGGTTTTCGAACTCTACCGAGATATTCTTGGGAGACACATATATACCAAATTTCAATCAAATCGGATAACGTTTGTTGAAGTTATCGCGATAACGAGCTGAAAATTCGTGAAAAATGACTAATTAAGGGCCATAACTCTATCAAATTTTATCGGACCTGGCCGGTTTTCGAACTCATCCGAGATATTCTTGGGAGACACCTATATCCCAAATTTCAATCGAATCAGATAACGTTTGTTGAAGTTGTTGCGCTAACGAGCCTAAAATCAGTGAAAAATGGCAAAGGGCCATAACTCTGTAATAAATGTGCGGACGAACCCGATTTTTTGTCTGCAGCTTACGTGCATGGATATGTACTCACACACCAAATATTTTTTTAATCCGTCAATAAACGGTTATAAGCAAAACACGTCGCCCGCCCGCCCGTCCGCCCGCCCACCGTCCCTCATCAAACTATAAGTCGAGTTTTGGAAAAAAACTTGACTAAAAATAAATGATAATGGCATGTGCCAGCTGGCTCGATGTATAAATCAAACACATGTAGCATATAATCGAGCCAAGCGACGATATCGCAACCCGTGTTTGGCATGACATATAAAACAGTCCCAACTAACAATAGATTGTTTTCTGTGCACTCTCAATATAAACTATGGTCCCCATGTGTGACTAAAATGAGGAATTCCACTCAGTGTTTGGCCAGATATCCGTAGACTCCCTGAGGAATTCCTCTCAGTATTTGTCCAGATATCCGTAGACCCGCCTGACCTTTTCTTTCTTATTGCGGTTGTTATGCCTCTTCCAGGATTTCCCAGCAAGGGACGTCTGACTTCCTTCTGGAGTGATCTCATCTGATCTCCCTACCGACTTGAATCCCTCAGCCCGGGCATGATCAGACGATCCATGCACTCCTTTTGAGTGTACTTTATGTGTGTTCTGTAAACATAAGAAATGTAAAGCGAATTGGTATTAACCATTTTGTAATTATAAGACAGCAGCAATTTAATGGCATTATTTACAAATACTGACAACAACCTAATATACAACAAAGATACTACACATACATCCTGTCCATCATATACCATAGTACAATAATTGCATTAGTCAAGTTTCCTTAGACGTAAATTGTTCTTTCTTTTGTTGTTTTTGACAGGTTTGACAACTTAAAGACTTAACTTAACAGAATAACGGGCATTAGGTGGTAGTTTGACATTGGATGGGCGATCATATCAAACTTTTTTTGGTCTTAGGCTCCTCCCTTGGCCACCTAAGGCTCAAATATGGACCCGCACAGATGCACGGACGAGGCTGAATACAGTAGTCCTTCAAATTTTTGGGGAACAACAATGCACACATGCCGAAAAAGTCTGATACAAGGGATAAGAATATATATACCAGTATGCAAATTCACGCACAACAAAAATTTGCATTACGTTGTACACCAGCAGGAATTTATAACCAATTGACAAGCCATTGACTCATTCAATATCGCACCATAATTTTGACAGGAATATATTGAACTACCCAAGTGTTTTGATGCAAAAAGTACAAAATAACACTTTTTTATTTATAAAAGTATCAACTGAAAAGTTTGAATATTAGCGTTAAAAAAATAAATGCAAATTATCAAACACAACAACTTGTGTTGTTCGAAGCCATAGGGTATATACGATTTATGATTTTAATACGTATTTGTGATGTGAAATTGCTGAGTTACTGCATAGTGTTTGCTTGGTGATATTCTTGAAAAATAACATCAGGCGGGCGGCTAAAACAATGTCAACCTGGTCAGCAGGCGACAGTGTAATTTGTCGCCGGGCACATGACAGGAATTGACTTGGTTAAAATAGAGAGGAGGGTGACAATTAATGATCGGTAATGTCACTGTAACAGCAATGTTTCTATAACAATGGATTTGATATGCAAGATCTCATTACTAAAGAGTTCGTAATAATGAAAATTAGAACAAAGTCAATCTATATTTAAATGTACTTGTTAATGATCGTTGACTTAGACTTTTATAACATTTATCTTATTCACATGAACCCACTTCGAAGGCCTTTTGTCCCTTTAAGTGAACTAAAACAACCAATTACCTTTGAAAAGAATTCTCTGTCTAATGCACTCATGATTTCCTCAGAAGTCTTTGATCCCACATACTGCAATGATGAAAACATAACAAATGACAAGCATCACCAACATGAGGATTTTCTTGGTGAATAAGACCATATATTATAATGAGTTGCCTTCTCCAGGGAGTGATATCGGTTAGGATAGACAATTGTAAAGATAGTCCTAGGTCTCCCATAGCAGTTGAGGCTTTGACAGAATGAGGTTCCCAGAGGGTGAATATGCTGATGCTAGCCCATCCTGTGGTAAGATGAAAATTGGCTCAGGAAATGTTGACAAATTGGACCATGCCTCTTTAAAAGAATGATTTTATTATATGGTAACATAGTCATGCTATGAGTGTTGAACGCCTACATGGTTTAGGCCAAATAAATAAAGTATAGTGTGTCCTGAAGCACCTCCCTAGCAAGCCTGAGTTTAGTGTGCCTATCATTTGCAGAATGAGGTCCCTAAAGGGTGAATTTAGTAATGCGATCTTGCACACATGGGCTAGCATCACCAAATTCACCTTCTGGGGACCTCATTCTGCATGGCCTCATCTGCTTTGGGAGACATAGACTCCGATTCATGTTCCCAAATGGTGAATATTGTGATGTACATCCATTAGGAACCTCGATTATGCAATGTGTCATCTGCTAATTTGGGGATATAGAGAAACTAACTTAAAAAAGAAATGGAATCTATGTGAAGAAGTTTCTATAGAAATTGATAATAAAGAAACTTTCCAGAGAAGATGAGGCCTAAGCAGAATGAGGTCCCCAGAGGGTGAATTTAGTGATGCTAGCCCGCTAATGCGGGATAGCATCACTAAATTCACCCTCTGGGGACCTCATTCTGCAAATGACAGGCACACTAAACTCAGACACCTCCCTCAGTACCCGAAATGTGGCCTCAACAGAAACATTTATTTGCAAATTTATCCAGAGTGAAAAAAAGAGTGCAGACCTCAAATTCTAATATAGCCACAATGAAATTTTTAGAAGGTTTTTTTGAAGATATAATGACTAAAATGCAGAGAATAGATTCTATAGATTGCTCGGAAAATAGTAGGATGATATTCCATAAGTTTATCCATACTCCATTGCCTTCTAGAATTGTTGGAATAAATAGAAATAAAAAATTTCATGGACACACAGAAAGACACAAGTGTGTTAATGGGTTTTGACACAGCACGAGTACCAGCATGGAAGGATAGAACAAGAGAGGCACAGCTTCAAGGTTTATCCTTCCGCGATGGCACAAGTGCCTTAAGCTTATCGACAAACCCATTAACACACCCATCCTAGATTCTGTGAATTAAAAAAATTAGGTTTATTCAGGCATATAAAGGGCTTGTTTTGTCATGTGTGATGATGCTTTTATTTTATAGTTTTGGTTTTATGGTTGAAGCAAATGTAATTTACGTCATGTGAAGTAAACGAGATATGTATGGCACACATGAGGCATACAGATTTGTAACAAGAGCAATGCTGCGCATGGCAAAATAAGCCCGGTGTGCTTTTATGAACTGTATTTTGGTCTGGAAAACTCTCATACCAAATTTGGTTCCGATAAAATAAAACCAAACTAAAGTTATCATCCCGAAACCTCAAATATTTAAATTTCTAAGTCGAAAAGAGCCGCAAGTCAGTTAAAAATATTCGGATATTCAAAATACAGGCCAAGTTCGAACTTGGCCTGTATTTTGATCTGGAAAACTCACATACCAAATTTTGTTCCGATAAAATAACCCAAACAAAAGTTCTCATCCGGAAACCAAAACTGCTAATGGACAGATGGCTAGATGGACGGTACAACAGCAATAACACTGTTACTCTAGGAACACTCTGTATTGGCCACACATATAATATTTTGACAGCAAGAGACTCTGAATATCATTCACAGATCAATATCAGAGAGCATGAAACACAGATCATAGGTAGTGAATTGTATAAATGTGACCCGCCATATCAAATCCAGTCGTAAGTCGGGATTTCTTTACCCTGTGCCAATGCATTATCTTATATATGCAAGTCGACCATAGGTCGCCTCGCATATATAAGAGAATGCATTGGCCTAACAATTTTTTACAATTTTAATAATTTTTTCTTGTATTCTTTAACAATTTTTTAATTTTACCCATACAGAGCCCCAGACAAACATGGGCAGACGACACTCTTCTATATGCTTCTATATATGTGTGGGACTCCCTGCAGGGTAATGGATGTTTTTTATTTTATGTCCTAAAATTGTAAGAAACATTTATTTAAAAAAAATGATAAAAAATTGTTAGGCCAATGCATTCTCTTATATATATAAGAGAATGCATTGGCACAGGGTAAAAAAAATCCTGACTTACAACTGGATTTGATATGGCGGGTCACAAATGTAATAAAGATCACTGATTGGGAGTATTTACATTTGGGTGGAATTCTGTTGAAGAGTCTGAGCTCATGCATGACTAAACATTCTTACCCTGTCCTCTTTTGAAGCAGCAAATGTATCAATGGTTTCTGTCGGCTTGAAATCTTCAACTGACACACCTGGTGTAGGATTACAATACAGAAGTTTGCCCTGAAATTAAAAAAGTTGAGTGGTACCAGTCTTGGTATTGAATGGATGAAAGATCACATTTGCTAATGGTACCAAATATATTCTGACCAATTTGTTTTGTCCAAACACTGTCTATTATTCAGTTTACATCAGAAAATCAGAACTAAGAAAAGAAAATAAGCACATATTCTAAGGTCTCTGGATCTTTTCTCATAAATAAATAGTTTGAGATCATTTAAATTACCCACCATAATATGTGCTTATTTGTGTCTGGAGGACAGGCCTTAACCCTTTCAGTGATAGCCCTAATTTATGGTCTGTAAAATCAGCCCTAAAAATTTAAAAAAAAAAATTTGGGTTGAATTTTTTTGGGTAAACTTAAGCATGCTATGGCGAATTTAAAAACAAACTGGATAAAACCTTAGGGGCATGTTATAACTCAAAACTATCACCAAGTATTCATAGTAATAAGTTTGATACCCACGAAAAACGTAAGATTCCCTGGCACTAAACCTACAAAATAAGTCTGTTAAAGAATATAAGAAAAAAAGATTAAAATTGTAAAAAATTCTAAAAAATAATAACAAATGATGAAAAATTGTTAGGCCAATGCATTCTCTTATATATGCGAGGTGACCTATGGTCGACTCGCATATATAAGAGAATGTATTGGTACAGGGTATATGGGTTGATACAAAAATCAGACTTGGCACTGAAAGGGTTAAAATATGGTGCTGGACATTTGCAGAATGAGATCCCCAGAGGGTGAATTTAGTGACGCTACCACACACATCACCAAATTCATCTTCTGGGGACCTCATTCTGCATGGCCTCATCTGCTATGGGAGACCTTGACACAGATTTAAGCTTTCAGGTGATGTGCACCCATTGGGCACTTCAATACGCGCTTAGTGCGCAGTTATTCGTTGTCGGATGGTGGGGCCAGATTTTGTTCCAAATAGGCCGTGACTAGAGTACGCGTATACGCACTGTAGCCGAGCTGCTAAAATACCGTATACGACACTAAATCTTTAGCCGAACTGCAAAAGTACCGTATATATACGTCACTTTAGCACTTTGACTAGAGTATACCTACCATACGCACAGCATTTTATTCGATCGTCACATTAATATACAGACATAACTGTGTTCGAGTATTGTGAATTGATAACATGATGATCTCCTGCATGCATAAATATGTTGCTATTTCGACAGGGAACTAGTTTATGTTGAGTCCATACTGTAGTAATGTAGCGACTTGATTTTTATTTTGGAAATTGTTGATCCTACGTGGATTCAAATTGAATAAGACAGAAAAAACCCCGACTTATCCAGACTTATACTCATTATTATTAAGTATAAGTTCTTTGTTTACGGTGTTTTATTCTGTGCCCGCATGGTGGTTTGTTTTTTTAGGGCGATTTGTCTTTAGTGCATGTTGTCCCGTTCCCATTGCCCGATCTCAGTTTTACAATACAAGGATTCAACAAACAGCAAATGTGCATTAGTGTCGGTGTTTCAAACGTTCATATATAATATATTACATACATGTATATATACATCAGCCTCAATTTAAAAATATTTCATTACATCATATGGGGTCCAAAACTGTAAAAGTTTACTGTTGTATACTTTAGGGACCCCAATTACTGAACATTGAACATTGCAATATTTTGAGTTTTGTGGTTTTATATGACTAGTACTATAAGATATTACTTTCTACTATAAGTTATTACTTTCTACTATAAGTTATTACTTTCTATATTTACCATACTGGGAATGGCAGGAAGACAGTCTTGCCATATTATGCCATCCCCCACAATATATGACAGAATTATCCATAATTGTTATCATTATTATGTAATATGTATGTGTATTGAAATAAAATATCTTATCCTATCCTAGTATCAGCTGGTTTGGGCCATTTGGTTTCTTTCTTGACTTATTGGCTGTTATATATAGCTAAGCTTGCATTATGTCATTAGAAAGCTCATGCTTATATCAGCTAATTATAAAGGAATACTACTGGGGTAAATACAGTTTGTGTTTCTCTGTCGATTTGTTTAAAATGCTCACGTTATGTTAATTTTGAATGTTTCTAAAAACATGGCAAGAAGTACGTAATTCTCTCAAAATATAATGGTCTTTCTTTTAAATATGCACTCTCATTGATGGACCAGTGTTCAAAGTTACCCCACGTGCTGCGTAACATTTTTCAAACTGACATGATGAGTATTTCTCAAAGTAATGCCATTGCTGAAACATCTTGCACCAAATAATAAGCATAAAGCTATGAATTTGATTCATATGTATTGTTTGTGCGCTGCATGTGCATGTGAGTAGTGTGACCGATTACCTAAAGCATATGATAGCTATAATAAGATCCGTAAAATGCTACATACAACAATCACAATAAAACAATTGTTATTTTTTCAGATTTGTCTTTTAATATTTTTGTATTTGAACTACCGTCATCTTGTCGAAAATATCTTCAGAAACTTCCATTGTAAATGAACTCGCAGTCTCGCACAAATGTAAACAAAGACTCCGCGGCACTGCCGAATTCTGGCCCCACTTAGCAGTGCGTGGTGTTATGGTTCGTACCTCTCTTATTGAAGAGCTCCTGGAATTTAGCGAACTCGGGAATCCGCTATTATGCATTGTGCTGTCTGCCAATTTGGGGATATAGAGACAAAAGATGAAAAAGAAACTTTCTAAAAAGTTTCTAATGAAACTAAAACAGTCGTTAATTTGATAATACTTTCCAGAGATGATGAGGCCAAAGCAGAATGAGGTTCCCAGAGGTTGAACTATTGTGATGCTATCCTGCTGTGCAAATGCCCAGCACCATATTTTGAGGTCTGATGGAAGACATTACCCACATCATGTTTATTGCTTAGAACTTATTCTGGTTGCATGTCGATAAGGTCACCATCAAAGATTTTGAAATGGAAACATCCAAGTTCATCCAGTCTTCTAAATTTATCTGATGTGCGTATTATAGTGCTGCAAACTGATACTATGGCATCAACTTAGTATACCCAACTGAAGAATGTATCATTCAATTATTACATCCATAAACGTCAACCAACAACGTTCCTGAACAATACTGCAGGTTAAGGAGTCGATTATTTAGAGCATTACTGTAGGATATGTTCTAACATGACAATACCGACTTACATTGATATAGTCTTTGAGCAGGATTCTGGCGCCTCTGGGACAGTCAGGGTTACCACTGACTGTCATATAGCCTCTCATGTCTGCAGGATAGAAATTAATAGTATATGTGTTAGTAAATAGAGGGTATCTAGTATTTTTTAATGGATACCGAAAATTAGCTCATGAATGGCAGAGACTATTAGTTACCCCGTGTTTGTTCACGTAGTACAGGTTTCTACCTACCTGAAGCCAGCCATATCCCATGAGGATATATGATATCATAAAGATATGGGAAAATTGCAAGCAATGTTTGTTAGGTGTATGTAGATATAGGAATATGATGGCTAAGAATTATGATGTCAGAATGTAAGTACTTAGTATAAGGTTATGACCACATTGACTCAGTGGCTGTGTCTACAGTAACGCTATCGGAAAAAGCTGTAGCAATGTTAGGTATATGTAGATATTTAAGGAATAGTCTCACTTTCCAAATGTAATTACAGTGCTGAAATTCATCATGCCAAATAACAAACTTATAATCAGCATTGTTACCCTTCACCTAACACTCATCTCCTCTGATTACACATCAAGCAGGTCGACAACCCACATCTCGACAATAATATTGTTGCCATGAGAAGTACAAACAATGTGAGAAGATCTCTCACCTTACCACTATGTTATAATATAAAGACGACACTCTGTTTATAACCCCACAACTTTTGAAACAATGGTGTTTGCTCATTTGCATAATTATCATTTTTAATTTGCAATTGAAATGTGTTGTGCATATATGTGACCCGCCATATCAAATCCAGTTGTAAGTCGGGATTTTTTTACCCTGTGCCAATGCATTCTCTTATATATGCGAGTCGACCATAGGTCGCCTCGCATATATAAGAGAATGCATTGGCCTAACAATTTTTTACAATTTTAATAATTTTTTCTTGTATTCTTTAACAATTTTTTAATTTTACCCATACAGAGCCCCAGACAAACATGAGCAGACGACACTCTTCTATATGCTTCTATATATGTGTGGGACTCCCTGCAGGGTAATGGATATTTTTTATTTTATGTCCTAAAATTGTAAGAAACATTTATTTAAAAAAAATGATAAAAAATTGTTAGGCCAATGCATTCTCTTATATATATAAGAGAATGCATTGGCACAGGGTAAAATTTTTTTTTTATCATTTTTTAGGACATAAAATAAAAAACATCCATTACCCTGCAGGGAGCCCCACACATATATAGAAGCATATAGAAGAGTGTCGTCTGCTCATGTTTGTCTGGCGCTCTGTATGGGTGAAATTATAAAATTGTTAAAGAATACAAGAAAAAATTATTAAAATTGTGAAAAATTGTTAGGCCAATGCATTCTCCTATATATGCGAGGCGACCTATGGTCGACTCGCATATATAAGTGAATGCATTGGCACAGGGTAAAAAAATCCCGACTTACGACTGGATTTGATATGGCGGGTCACATATAGTGTTGTGGCCGATGTAAATTCACTTTGTGGTGTAAGGTTCATATTGGGTCTCCTTATATGAGCACCATGGACCACATAGTTGCACAATAGCATATATACTGCAGATAATACTGAAATATTGGAGAAAAATGCATAACCGAGCGACATTACAATACGTCTCGTATTACTAAGTGTTGATGTTCAA
The DNA here is from genome assembly GCA_032622095.1 of Siphonodentalium dalli. Lineage (NCBI taxonomy): Eukaryota > Metazoa > Mollusca > Scaphopoda > Gadilida > Siphonodentaliidae > Siphonodentalium > Siphonodentalium dalli. The sequence goes on along the minus strand of CP136064.1, from coordinate 60,735,519 downwards.
ATAACCACGCTACTCAGTGGAGTTTGATCATTTTCTTTGCCGCTACAAATATTCCCCTGACCTCACAAATATATCACTATGGTAGAATGGCGTGTTGTCAATTTCTCATCCACAGCCGAAACTTGTTAGTTTCAGATATTATCATTCTTGAAATCAACAAGTCTACATTCATTACAATCTAAACAAGAGATTTTGTCATACATGTATGTATATACTTTACTGTGCAATTGTGTTATTCCGCTCTATGTCGATGGATTCTCACAATTTGGCCAATAAAATAACGGGACGTTAACAGCCCCAAACATAAAATGGTTTACCGATCCAAAATTTTAATGTTTTGTTTTTTGAAAAGCGAGGATTCGAACTGAACTCCATGCATTCATTTATAGTTGTATAAATAGTGGGAAAGACAGACAATCCTAGTTCATAATGAATTTATGTACATAAATATAAATAATAAATGGTGGATTCAATGTGGTCATGGGTTTTGACCGCGATAAAAATGCAGCAAACTCTGCATGAACCCCGGAGCAGTTTGCTAAATTTTTCTCGTGGACAAAATCCCATGACCACATTGAAACCGCCGTTAATTTCTTATATAATTACATCTCAGTGAAAAATATCAACAAGAAAATGCATATTGAATTGGAAATATCATCAAACTTGATGTCACATGTTATTGTGACAAAATTTCTACACTCAACATTCACTTCCAATCAATGGCAAAATACTAGAAAATTAAGTGGATGTAAATGTGTAGTGAAATTATTCTCCCAAGCGCTTGTTGAGAATTTTTTACAATTGGATAACTGAGATTTGTTTACATCAAATGCTTTTCAAAAGTTATTCTGTCAGTGACTCAGTCCTGCATATTTCAAAATTTTGCATAACCGACTTTTCGTTCCTCTGGATTGTACTTAGGTAACCGTCCGTATTTCGTTCCCCTGGCAGGCCTTAAAATCCATAAAATTTTGCGAGAATTAAAATATAGCATTTCTACACCGAATAAGCTGATTTTCCAAGAAAAATGATTCTGATTCTCATCATATTTCAAGCCCTGCCTGGAATATATTCAGATAACCCATACTAGCAGGTTACCTAAAAACTTTTGCGAACTGTTACAATCACTGGAAATTTCTCTCCCAAACTTTGTTATATGATGCATTCTCTCCCAAACTTTGTTATATGATACATTCTCTCCCAAACTTTGTAATATGATGCATTCTCTCCCAAACTTTGTTATATGATGCATTCTCTCCCAAACTTTGTTATATGATGCATTCTCTCCCAAACTTTGTTATATGTGCATTCTCTCCCAAACTTTGTTATATGACGCATTCTCTCCCAAACTGTTATATGATGCATTCTCTCCCAAACTTTGTTATATGACGCATTCTCTCCCAAACTTTGTTATATGACGCATTCTCTCCCAAACTTTGTTATATGATGCATTCTCTCCCAAACTTTGTTATATGATGCATTCTCTCCCACACTTTGTTATATGATGAATATACCGGTATATTGAGATATTGATCATTAATAATGATAATGAAACTTTATTACTCCTGTCATTCGGAGTATGATTTATCCTAGAACTTGTTTCCATATACAGCATAACACTGCTAATTATGTCTTCTGCAGTATTTAGTTGCAGTATGGCATTTCATTTCAATCATCCCATGGTGTATCTTCATTAATAATGAGCAACTGTTAATCTTTGAATATCATGCTTTGGTGCAATTGATTGATTAATGATTGAGTTAATTAATCAGTGATAGCGGGACCTTCACAAAAATTCTTGGCAACCCATTTTTTTTTCCATTTCAGTTTGGGTAACCTACAGGCGAACTAAATGATTGTTCCTCTCCATTTTGAACACGTAAAACTGGAAGCAAAAGAGCAGAAAAGCTGCAAGAGCAAATAGCTCTCATCTTGTTACAATGATTACTTGGCTGATGTTACTTACATCCGTAAGCGTTGAGAAGTTCGCTGGCTGTTGGAGGCCTGTTCGGGTCGTCTCCCTCGGGTGGTTTTGGAATGAGGATACCATAGACTCTCTCCAGGGTGTTCCTGCTTATACTTTGGGTCAGGTGGGATACGGTTAAAGAAAATGAATTTGAAAATGAGCATGATGAGATAGACATGATTACACAATCATTCAAATTTCTTAACCCTTTCTTGATGGGAGCTTCCTGAATTTTTGTGAAAACCCTGTGCCAATGCATTCTCTTATATATGCGAGTCGACCATAGGTCGCCTCGCATATATAAGAGAAAGCATTGGCCTACAAAATTTTATAACATTTATTATAATTGTTAAAAAATTAAAGAAATAATTATAAAAAATGATAATGAGAATGCATTGGCACATGGTCTTTAATGTTGCGCCAGTGCAGCTCCCGTCATTAAAGGGTTAAAAGTATAAAGCATTTACGATTCCTTGATTTTATCTAGTTAATAACAATATATAACTTAAATTTCAGGGCTTAAATTATCAACTGATTTACAAAATAGACAATCAAAATTGGTTGATGAACTGAGATATTCCTCTAGCGGCTATACCCAACCCCTAGTAGAAACCCTGGTTCATGTGTCATTACAAACTACCTAACTCCTGAATGGACTCTCCCAAACAGTTCTAAATGTATACATGGGAAAAGTCCATCCTTTACATTAGGGAAACTCTACATCAAAGACCGACCCCAGATATGGGGTCCTAAATATAGTAACAGAATTTTCCAGATTTGCGGTGGCTGTGATATGTTATGAAAAATGGTTCCTGTAATGTTGGTAAATCTCGTTTATTCCACGTATCATTGTGGTGTGAACTCACAATTTAGGCTGTATGTTACCAAGTATAACATTTGTGAACGTTTTCGTGTTAATAAACTAGCACAATGTTGCATTTCGCAACATATTTCTCTTCCCTTGCATTGGAGACTGAAGTCAGCCCAAACAAAAATCCGTCGGCACCGTTCTTTGATCTCCCAGGCGTCTTTGGCTGGTCCCCGGCCAGTGAAGAACAACATACCAGGCTACTCGTTTTATACTTCGTTAAAATGTTTTTCTTGAATTTACGTAGCGCGTTCGGACACGCCATTCTGGTGTTAATAGCATGCATATTGGCGTTTCAATTTTTAAAATCGGACTATAATTACTTATGTTATGTTTGTCTTTATTTAATATTTCTGAGTCTCGTTGCTTACGTAGACTTAATAAAACGTGTTCTGATATATTAAAGAATATACGAAAATGGCTCATTCGAACCTAACTAAAATTATGTATTCTAATTTGACAGAACGGAGTAACTAATATTATGTATTCGTAATTTGATAGTGAGTATGGAGTTTAGAGTGATAATATATGTATATGACAATATATGCATAGCGGTTACACAAAACTCCGATACTGGCACATCAATAAACTTAATATGCCCATACAGTCGTATACATACAGTACCCATACAGTATCATCCTTTTATTAATAAACGCTCTTTATTCATATCGTAACAGGAGTAAACTAGTAATAAGCGACCTTTATTGTTTCCTGTTGGAAAAACAAACGGGAACCGATTTCAGTCTATGATTAGAACTTGAATGATGCCTTCTGTTGTACATTAATGTCGGTATATAAAACTATTTGATGCATTTGTCGACCTATCTAGTTTTGTTAGCACCAGAAATCGGACCGACGAGTAATTAAATCGAGCATTTATGCATGGTTTTAAACTGCCATATCGCTTTTTTGATTTTGATTGTACATGAACTGGTTGTTACAATTTATTATTATTGTCTTTCGATAAATCGAACAAGAGTTATACTGACCTTATATATTCATTGATCGTTAATATATATTCGTTTGATTGTCTCTTCATATATCGGAGAAAATAGCGAAAATAACATATTTTTTGGACAAAACAATAAGCATTGTGTGCATCAAAAATAATTGTTTAAAAAGCAAAATGTTGTTTATTGGGCAACTATCAATAATTGATATATAAGAACAGCGTATTTATCTATTTTCCATGTTCGATATTATTTGTGCATGATGTGTTGTTTTACAGACTTAATTTTGTTTCTGTACATATATACGCACTGCGGGTCCCTTGGATCCCTTTATGCGGCATATAGGACTTAACCCAACATCCACACAAATGTCAGTATGGATACCGGTTGCGTGAGGGCATGATGGCAAATGTTCTAAGTGTTGGTACAATATTTTATTTTGATCAAAATTTCAACATGTACAAAATATACGGAAAAAGTCAGAGTGTGACAGTATAATACATGGAATCATGCAATCTACGCAAGCGTTTCGGTACTTTTATTAATATATAATTGGCATTCTTGGATCTATAGACAAAATAATATATAGGAATTATAATGTATTTAATTAATTATACACCAGGCGCATGCCAACGTCGCGTATTAACCAGATGTAACGAAATATGGATATTTTTTGCAAGTTAATCGATGTAATCGACACAAAATATATTGTTCCTTTACAATCCGATATTTTCCTAGATTGTTTTTCCACAACCTGGGAAATGAATGGGAAGACGACAAGAGTGTTTAGTGTATATCTTGAAGCAGCGGCCCATTTTGTTTTAAATTCTCATCTTAGCCTCATATTATTATAATTCGAGGACCAGACAGTTTACATAATAATGATATTATTATAATATAAGAAGGACCAGAAGTTCATCGTAGAAAGATTGTGAAAATTCCTCATCGGCATATATTATGTACTTCAAATTAGTAATATATTTACATTCTAGTTTTTATAAAATATGCACACCTGAATACGGACATGGCTTATTCGAGCTTCCAAATTGTGTCTCTGTAATTTGGAAGGTGGTATAAGGTATGTCGAAATAATCCTATACTGGCTTCATATGCCATCAAAATTACTTGTCATGGTCACAGGATTTTACTAGCTGCTCAATTTTTTTCGCCCAGAATTTAAGCATACGCTCTTTATTGCAACCATACCAGGGATAGACTTAACACGGAACGCTGTTGTTTGTTTGGGACACATACATCGTGTTCAAAGTTGTATTTTTTTATGACTTACTTTCGTATTTCTGAGACTTTTTATGCCCACAGAAATGTAGTTCAAGTATTTATCGACATATTTCGACACCGCTAAATATTCAAAAGCGAACATTATTGGGTGTATTTTGGAGGGCAAACCGCCATGAAAATGATATGATTTCTTCTGAACATTAAGTTATATGATGTTCATTTTACATACAATTCGATCAAAATTAAATAAAACGTTAACCGGCACTGAGTAAGTAGCTTGAATTACCACATTTTGGACTATAATCCATGATTGGGGGAGGGGGCTAGTTCTCGAAAGTTTTGAATAACTGAATGTATCAGTTGGGATTATCTGGGCAAGAATGTACAACATAATGTTTTACTTAAATAGATAAACATTCACAGCGCCGACAATAACAACTACAAAATGTGTATGTTGGGGCGGGAAGGCTGGGTGATGACACAAAAAATGATCAGAGTTCGTATGCAATACTTATTTTCTCAAAAATGTCAACATGTCAAAAATATACGGAGCATGACTTTTATTAACAATACTTTTATGAATATGAAATTCGCTTTCTTGAATCTATTGAATACTATAGGAAAGCGTAGGTAATTAATTATAAGTATAACGACGCATCGAAATATTTAAAATTGACACAAGATGATCGATGTAATCGACAAAAAGATACTGTTCCCGGAAAATAATTCCCTGACTAATTAACATACTGTATAATTCCCCGCCATCGTGCCACCAATCGACTAGAATAATGTTTTCAAAATATGTAAATGACATACATATAGTTCTGTCGTAGGGCATATTACAATGACGCAAGTCACTAATTCGACTGTATACAGATGCCGATGTCATTGACAGTACACTACCGATACACAGACGAGATTAATCAGCAGTCTATTGTACTAGTATAGTTATACCAGTACACCAGACTGTGTTGAGTAATCTGGCGTGTGTATCGGTTGTGTACCGTCGACAGTGTACTTGGAATATACTAGTTAATAGATAACTGACAACCAACGAAGGCCATATAATTACGCGGATGTGTTGCTTTCGACATATTAGTCGTTCTCTGTATATTAGCGCTGCATAGATATCAATAATGGCATCCATTTTGTTTTTATTTTCGTAAATGACATAAATAGCACTACTGAAAAACACATTTAATTGAGTTCAACGATTGTATCTCACCCACCATTAATTTATATGAACATATACCCAACGCATCTCTGGGGAAACATGTTCCATCAGAAATCTTGTCCCCGATCGGTCACTATATATACCCAATGCCGGCCCCTCTCCGTTAACATACAACACATAAAAGCAGCGGTCCTTTTTTTAATTCTCAGCTTAGCTTCGTATTATTAAGTAGATGGTTGAGAAAAAGCCTAATCGGTATATTACGAACTTGAAAGTAGTACATGTAGTATAGTTAGGTTTTTCTAGTCCCAGTAAAATATGTATATATTTAAACGGAAATGGCTCGTTCAAGCTTCCGTTTTTTCTAAGTAAATTGGAAGGATTTATAAGATATAGGTTCACAAATACGCGAATATTGATATATACTTGAACAATACTAAGTCTTGTCTTGCATGGTCACAGCCATTGTCCAACTGTTTCAATTTTCGCACCTAATTTAAATAAATTGAACGCTCTTTGTTGAAACCATATCAGGAATAGATTATTAACACGGAATCCCGTGGATTGCTGTGCACATGGGTGTTGTTTGCTTAGAACACAAACAGCGTGTTCATGGTTGTATATTTTATTACTTTAATTCGTCTTCATGTGACATAATGCCCTTAGAAATGTAGTTCAACTATTTATCGACATATATCAATACCGGGAAAAATTCAAAAGCGAATATTATTGGGTGTATCGTGATACTCGTTTTTAATGATTTTTTTCCCCCAAAAATCGAGCCGGAAGATCGATAAATTTCAAGTTCTGGCATCAGTAACCTCAAGTTATAATTTCAATACTAACCACGTGGTAATACTCATATCATGTGATATATTTTGGAAATATCAATCTAAACGAAAATGAACCATCGCGGTTATACAGTATAGTATAACTAGCATTTCTGTTTGGTGCCAATTACTGCCAAATCTAATATTTGAATGTATACACCTTAATTTATCTTGTATATATGTGTACTCACATGCACCGACTCTTTCTCACGTCTGTTATGTATCGTGTATACATGTTTTGCTTGTTCCACATACACTGTGGCTTGGTATCAGGGTTGGCTGATTTAAATCAAGCGATTTAAATCATTGATTTAAATCAATGATTTTTTTCAAAAAAATCATTGATTTAAATCAATTTTTTTTAAATGATTGCATAATGTCAAGAACTTGCAATATCTAACAAGGTTTTTTGTTAACTATAACATGATTATGATTAAAGACATATTATGGACTGTGTGGGTGAAACTGATCAGTTAGTATTCAGGCGCTATGCCAACTGGAGGAATGTAGCATTCTGCTAACATCGCCAAAAATCTCAAGCAAATAGACCAAACCACTCCATAGAAAACATCGTCCAAAGTACGCTCAATTGTAAATATTTACTTCTCAATTCGGGACGCAACTGTTGGGGATAAACTAACGAAAATGATTTCGACATCAAGAGTCACTGCATTTAATTAATATATAAGAATGACGGTCTGTGTTGTAAATTTGGATATAATATGGTTGTAAAAATAACAACTTTGAGCAAGGTATTCTCCATTTCTATTTGATCACCCTACCGGAGTGTTCCACTTCACTTTAAACAATATACAAAATTGGACAATAGATATGAAAATGTGCAGTAATTGTCAACCCTATAGAAACAGGCATACTGCATGGTACCATGATTACTGCTCCAGCAACGGCCTGTTCCGCTTATTTGTAACTACAATCAGATTCAGCACTCATCATTACACTATTAAATTTCCTTTCCTTTTCTGATTGCCATAAATGTAAATGCCAACCGAGTTATTCTACCATATACTCTTCCATTTAAACTACCTGGTACTCTAGTTGTCTAATGTCCATACTTGATACATGTATATGGTGTGATTACATGTATGCCCTCAAGTCACAGAGGAGCAAAGGTGATTGAAAATATATTCAGTTCTCAGCTAAAATTTACTAAATTTAGTAGTAAATCTTTAAGCACAGGTCTACCTATCGAGATATCACAACATTGGAACTCACGTGGACCTAGTGTATGCACAATTAAAGTATATGGTTGCTATATCTGTACTTCCATGATATTTGTGCTTCATACATGTAGTTATACAAAAAATAATAAATAATAATAGAATTTTGATTAATCCAGCCTTGGATATAATAAGCAACACCTGTTAGAACCTTCATTTATCAAAGACATTGCACAATTGATTATTTTCATAACAATTAGAAGAAAAAAATCAAACATTCGGCGCCCTTGTTCAATTTATTTATTGGAAAAGCGAGCCCGAAAATAGATCATTTTTAAGTACTGACGCTAAAATTATATACGCACTTCTCATATATATACACAATCATTCTCGCAACTCGGGTATCTAGAATTCTGGACCTCAGTAAGTAATTTCTAGCTATAATGTCAATAGTAACCGTGCCGTGGTAATAATCATATCATACGACACATATGTGTATTTAGGAAATACCAGTATAAACAAAACTAAAACAATCGGCACCCTTGTTCAATTCATAAAGGAGTCCGAAAATCAATCATTTCGCGACATCGATTTTAAGTCAATGTATAGTTTTATATCATACCCCACATCAGCAACAAAATGAAGCTAATAAAACGATAAAAACAATTATGACGCAGCAAAACAGAGTTAACAAACGAATTATATTTTTTAGACAATCAGCAAAGTAATTTAATTAGTTTCCAAAACGACAATTTAACAATTTAGTTCATTCAATGCAAACGGAACCCAAAACCATGCATTTCTATAAACAATGCGCAAATGATCGTGCGCATGAACATGTTTTTATCGCTAATTGAATTAATTCAGTTCTTTCTAATTTCGGGTGTAGATTATATTTTTATTTATACAGGCACATGTGTAATTTCCGTATTTATCAACGGATTCGAGCAATTGAAGTCTGAAACCACAACCGCGGATTCCAATTATACACTTGGTACATTTCGTTTTTGTCAAAAGCTGAAGTTTAATGAAATAAAAAAATGCGATAACAGTATCAGCTTATGTTTCGATGTGTCACATGATTACGTAACTGACCAACATGCCACACGGCAGACCGCAGCGATACAACCTTTGATATACCGCCGACAGACTGAGCTGATATCATTATTTAACTGAAGCCTGGTAAAGCTATTTTTAACATGGCGTAAGGTAATTAGCCCGTCACACGGACTTCTTTTTTAATGGAGCGAGAACGTAATGATTTGGCACATAATATAAGCACAGAACAGAGAAACATGCTACTTCTTCATTCTAAGTATGTTGTTCAGCTTATAATTATTAGCCAAATATCCATCAGAGAGTATCCAATTACTATTAATAATCAAAAGATTAATAAATGGTTGCCAACCACATATCCCCTGAACAGACGATGGTTTTCTTAGGAGGTTGGCTTTTTCGAAACGAAAAAATCGAACTATGGTAAAAATAATTAAAAAATCGTGATTACACATTGAACAAAAAATTGTCAAGTTGAAAACAACTCTGTGATAAATGAAAACAATCGCAAACAAACTGTAATACCATGACCAAATTTGACGTTGTTAATTGTATTCTCAAATATGAACTACTAAAACAAATCCATCAAAGTTGGGAAAATATTGTTGCAGTTATGATCAGGAAAACTCAAATTGACTGTGTTCAATCACTGACCATGAATTCATTATACATATGTTGCACATTAGCAATATATAGGTAACAATATCCTACAGTTCCAATTCTCTACATTTGAAACTGTGGGAGGAGTTGATTACTCAATGAAGGTACCCATAATGTGTGACAGACCCACAAACAGACTGATTGAGATGGATGGAGGTAATTTCTATACTAGTAATAGTAGTCGAAACAATTATAATGATGAATCTTAGAAACAGATTGTTGAAGTAGATGTCAGGTATGTGGCCAGAGAATCTCTGTTCTGGGATGCCTGCCCTCCTCCTGATTAGAACTGACAAATTCCTGACTATACCAAATCTAATTTGGACACATAATTCATACTAAATCTAGGATGGAATTTAAAACGCCAGCGTAATCTTGAAAGGACATGGCTCATACGAACCCCTAAAATATGTACACATAATTTGGCAAGAGGTATCTCCAAACATACTTACACGGAAGATTTCTGAACAAATTTGTTGATATAGTATTGAAAATACATGTTTTGTTTCTAATATTATTTGATAAATTTGAGATCGTTTCGTTTGAGCTGGTTCAATTATTGTAGTCAGCGGTTGACTAAATATAGCAACTGTAGACACAATTTTGATGATTAAAATGAAGAGAAAGCATTGCATGAAGTTTTTTAATACTAGTAGTTTCATGTTAAGATAATGCAATGTAACTTTTCCTGGACATTCCGATTCCAGAATTCCGATATATACATATTAAAATATTAAATGGCACCGTTTTTGTGCAGGGCCTGTACAATGTGTTCAAATTTTTATTTTTTATAACTTCAGTGCATCCTGTTGGGACATATAATGCTCAAAGAAAGGTAGTTTAGGTAATATTTACCTATTTGGATACGGGAAAAATTAAAAAGCGAATATTATTAGTTGCAAACTGCCATGTGGCTTTGACTTATTTTTCTGAAATCTCCAACTGTTATTGTACAGAGCCATGAAATCTGCAACTGTTGACACTTTAATCCAAAATTAGGGATGAGACACCCCCTGAAAAATCCCCACTGTTGCGACATCCCGGTGATGATGAAAATACTCAATTAGAAAGGATATGAGAGAAGTAGGAGGAACGTGATCCCTCAGCTGGTCGATCGGCAGAATACCATTCATCACCAAATCAGCCGTGGTGGAGACGAAGCTTGGGAAGACGAGACCTGGACAATCACACAACATTAGCTCCTTGTCCACAAAAAGAGTCTGAAATAATATTAATACGTACAGAGTTATTAAAGGTACATATAATTAATAAACTACATGTTTAAAAATATTTTGCATTAGATTCTAAAATGTTTGTTTTTAAATAGGATAATTACATTAGGGGGCAACGTTGAGTGAAGGAATTTAACAATGGCCAAAAGCGACAATATTTAATGATAATTTCAACTCAAAATGCATTTTCTGGTGATGTATTTACAATGAATGATCTTCATTTTTACACATTATAAACACATTGGCAATGATCACAAACTTTAATATATACATTACTTAGTGAAAGCGATTAATATGTTTGTGATTCAGTCCCAGTGTGCTTATATGGTATAATGAAATGGTCTGTACAAATATATATTCATATTTTTACCTGGAAATGTTTTGTACGCCCTGGAGTTTCAGAGACAGGCACTTTCTTCATCCTTAGTATGGCATTAATTGTGGAACTCTTCCCGACGTTGGGATAACCAACCTATAAAGTGTGATAAATATATAAAGCATGCCCCACAGTGAATAATATAAACTTGATCAATGCAGGTATTCAAATAAATTGTGGATCAAAATTGCCAAAAATCAACAAATTCTTTCATATCAATTAAATAAAGTGACTCTCATGTTGACAAAATCATTCTCGTTTGTTTATCAGTGATATGTGTGAGACGAATTAAGGTATGTTTGTTTACATTTTTGCGTAGTTCAGACATCGTGTTCTACTAAAGAGGTACAGCCGATATTATTGAATATTTTGACAATAATAGTTTAATTGTGCAATTATCAAATGGTTGTTGGAGGCTGAGTCCAAAAATATCAGCTTGATGTAGTGAAATAAGCATTTACTATGTCTTTAAGGTGATTATTCTCACTTGCTGTAGTCACTTATTAATTGTTGAGTATAATTAAATTCTTGGGTAAAAAATTTGGTTGGGCAAAATAAACACCACAAAGAGGTACATGTAGTACCGGTATGTCGCATGCACTGAGATAATTTATGTCATAGCCTGAAGGTAGCCAGTTTTTGGTGTGCGGTTTAATCAAGTGTCCTGCAACTCAGAGATTTTGTATCGAATTGAATCTTGACATTGAATCACCATTGCAACATAATCGTTGAATCAAATGACAATCAAGTTCTGAATATTTTTTTGTTTAAGAAATGACTAAGCAGATAAACATAATCTATTCAGTTGGAAATTCGGGAATTTGAGCTTGAATGGACACCGAAAAATGTATGGTTATCTCCATTGTTATTCAATTCACTAAACTATTCCAAAGAAACTTCATGATTTTGTATACAATGAAGTGAGATCTCTTTTTCCAGTGCACCAAATCTCCATTGAGTTACTCGGAACAGTACCTGAACAACTTGCTGTTAATCAGCGTGAGTGACATTTGTTTATATGACGTTATTAAATTAATTTTCAGACATCGGGTGTTCACCTGCTACTAACTTCTAAATCTTCTATTGTAATATCATAAACAAACGGGCAGATGGATGGATGGCCCAATAACATAATACATCCCATTTTCTAAGAAGAGGCATATAACAATACAATTATTCGAACCTATGCTGATATGTGAATTTCAACAGATTTTGAATGATATGTTTTGTTTTTGAAGTGCCACATAACAATAGTATAATCACATTCTTTTTGTGGAGCAGTATAAGATCATGTTAAAATTCCATACCATTCCAATCGTAGTTAGACCTGGCTGATAATTCTGCCCCTTAAACAGACTACGGAACACCTCAAGTAACTGTGGTCCATCAAGAACATCTGTCGAACATGTGAGCACTTCTGCTGCTGATGCAACGTCCACATTAGAACAGATCACAGAATTATCAGAAGTGTTCGATCCTTCAACCGCACATGAAACAGTTTTTTGTGAAATTTCGCTTGGAGCAGAACCCGCATCTATTAGTTTATCAGAAATCATTTCCATCTGTGCTGAAGAATTATTTTTCACATTACTTTTGTCATCAATACTGTCATCTCCTTTCACATCAGGAGATATCTCAACTTGCGAACTGTCAGACTTGGTGACTTTGTCTGTCAACACGTTATCAGTTTTGATGTCTGTATTGCATATTTCTTCAGTTAACTGTGTTGTTTCACCACACTCCATTGGATTATCATCATTTGATTCTTTGGTTACCATATTGTCATCACTAACATCGTCATCACTGCCATCCTCCTCCTCATCGTCACCTTCAATCATCTCTTCATGTCTGCTTAACTCTGCATCCTTTGCTTCTTTCGCCTAAAGATAGATACTGGATAATGTGAAAATAAGCCATTTTAACAAGTGCAATGCCGAGCATGTCATTTGCTCCAGATACTCAGTTTAAAGACTGTGCAGTGCTATATGTTAACGTGCCAACTTGAAATTCCCCCAATTATTTTCCTAAAATTAACATATGTATCCATGGAGCTTATCAAAGGATTTCCTGAAGATATAATATGCTGCTTGGCCATAAAGGATTCCTATTAGAAAAGTGTTTTTTTTATAGAGAAATTTCCAACATAAAAATAACTAAATAAATAAGTAAAGTTATGACCTGAAACCAAAACAATAAATAAGTAAAGTTATGTATGACCTGAACCAATATAATCAGTCAAAAACAGGCATAAACTCATTGGAGCAAAACCTAAATTGAACTTGACCTATAATTTCTCAAATGTTGACTAAATACCAAATTTCATAATATTCTGTCCGAAATTATTTCAAGTTATAACCCAAACAACAATTCTTTCGATTGGATGAACGAATAGCTATGCACACAAACAGTTGATTGGCCGACTATTTTGTTATGCGGACGCACAGCTCCTTTCATTGAAGGTAGTATGTTGGCAAACAGCCGATTCAATTTCATCTACATTTAAGTTAGCAAAACAAGCGCCTGAGAGAAAAAATAGTAAATTGAAGTAACGAAAACACATATAATAAAAAGAAAACCTATGACTTTTGATTGAATATTAGAATTCTCTAATTCGTGGGCACAAGCAAATACAGATTTTCCACTCGCAGCAAGTCGCTCATGGAAAATCTATTTTTGCTTGTACCCACTCATGATAATTCTCTTATTCAGTTAAAAGCCATAGGTATCCTCTATGTACCACTTTAAATTGCAACTATGGGTTTTAATACCTCTTGCTCCTGTCTCTTCTTCTCATTAGTAGCTGACCAGAACACAGCTCTGATTCCAGCTTCTAGGAAATAATTTGCCCAATACTGCCTGGAATAAACAGAATAGAACCGTATCATGAAGGGTATATAAACAGAATAGAACCGTATCATGAAGGGTATATAAAGAGAATAGAACCGTATCATGAAGGGTATCACATCTTATGTAGAGTTCAGATGACTGTGACAAAGAATAAACTGGATTTTAGTTGGAGGTTAATAATTTATGATAATTTACAACTGTCAACAGTGATTGCACACAATACTCCACTATCAGGGTGTTGTAAAACAATTAACACCTGTATTGCTTCAATCTGGAAGCATGTTGACAACGGAGTCTGATTACTGGCAGCTGTGAAAACATCGTCGGGCCTCAAGTGTTAATCTGGTTGTTGTGATTTTTAGATTACCGTGATTACCACACCTTACAATGAAGATTACATCTCATAGCTCTCACAATGTGTCAGTTCATCACTCCCTCTATGGAGTTTGGTTAAAGAAATTTTAAAACAAATTCATTTGTGAAGCATATTAAATTTTCAAACGGGATTACTAATAGAGCGCAGTGAAAGTGTTCATGATTTCGTTTCGTTTCGGTTTGATAAATATTGTTGGCATTTTTAAAAACCCGAACCCGAAAGATATGAAATAAAATCTTGTCATTCTCCCACAATTACGATATAAAATGCTTCTATCCTCTCACAATTATGTTTGGGTATTATTAATAGTTATTAGGGTCATGAAGTGAACATAAAGACTCCATATTTCAACCATTGTTTCATAAGTTTAATTGACATATTACATCTCTCCTATTTTCGTTCTATATAGACTATAGCGACTCCTGTCGTAGTACTGTTCAATTTAAGTTTTGTAGACTCACTTCGCCCTATAGAACGGCCACTTCGCCTTATTTTTATAGTAGGGCGAAGTCATTTCGCCCTGAAAATATGGTCTAGGCTGGTCCCTGAGTCTGAGTTTAGTGTGCCTGTCATTTGCAGAATGAGGTGGTCACCAGATGGTGAATTTAGTGATGCTATCCCGCTAGCATCACTAAATTCACCCTCTGGGGACCTCATTCTGCTTAGGCCTCATTTTCTTTGGAAAGTTTCTTTATTATCAAATTTCTATAAAACTTCTTCACATAGATTTGATTTCTTTTTTAGTTTAGTTTAATTTCTCTATATCCTCAAATTGAAAGACGACTCATTGCATAGTCAAGGTTCCCAATGGGTGTTCATCACAATATTCACCATTTGGGAACTTCAGTCTGAGTCTATGTCTCCCATAGCAGATGAGGCCATGCATAATGAGGTCCCCAGAGGGTGAATTTGGTAATGCTCGCCAGCTATGTGGGACAGCGTCACTAAATTCACCCTCTGGGGACCTCATCTGCAAATGACAGGCATACTAAACTCAGACTTAGAGGCATTGACGACAATTGTGGCTATTGTTTCTCAAAAAGTATATGGCAAACAGATCTTGTCGCAAATTCGCCATATTTTACGACAATGTATAAAATAAGTGAAGACACCCTTGTGTTGATTTGGGTTTATCACGACTTTATTCAGATCTCTTCCAATCATTATATGTTTGTTTTTCTATGCACAAACTGAAGTCCATGTTACATTGCCTTCAATGTCAATTTGTCTAATGGGCTTTCCATCAATTTGAACCACTACTAAGGCATAGTCAGTAACAAGGTGTGCAATATTTGTATATCAATCACTATTTGTAAAGAATCAATAGTCAGCCTTTATAAGCTAATATAATTCTATTCATCATTAGAAATAATTGTTACCTTTGCGAGAGATTGAGATAGTCTGCTTTGTTTACAAGCAACAAGTTGACTTTGTCTGCCCCAACTTCCTTTACATAGCAATCAAGATCGTCACTCCTGAACAGTAGCGGGTTTCTCGCATCCACTATCTGGACAACAACATCACTGTAAATGACAAGGTATTAAACTATGAAGTAGTAATTATAGTGACAAAATTTGGTTTGTTTGTTTATCACAACGAGTAAGAACAGGATCAGAGCTAAGCGGAGTGAAGAATAGACTGTGCAAAAGAATAAAATTGACAGTTATATACAACTGAAAGACAAAAAAACCAATGATCACAGGGTCAAGTTTTCAAGATATAACATAATATCAATATGAAAGTGTCAATGACACTGTAGCTCAACTTAGGTAGGGGAATAATTTAATGGTCGACAGTAAATGGAAGAATAGGAAAAGTGCTAATTGAAATGTCTAAATAAGACTAGATGTACATGTCAATATCAACATTTATAACAGGTTTCATAATGATCGGATCATGGATGTGGTGATTATGGTGTGCCAAAGGATTTATTGATGCAAAATTCTAAAATGGCCAACGGCAGCCATGTTTTTTTCCGAATTACCCCAAAATGACTTGTTCCCATCTACAACCTTTACAAATCTCATAATGATCTGATCAAAGATATGACCTGTAGCCTGTGCCAATGGATTTAGTCATGCAAAGAGTAAAATCCAAGATGGCTGCTGGCGGCCATGTTTTTCGGCTGAACGACCCCATAATGACTCGTTTCCCATCTACATGTCATTGTTAACATACATGACAAATTTCTTGAAATTCCGACCAAAGCTACGACCTGTAGCCCACACCAAAGGATTTATTCATGCAAAGAGTAAAATCCAATATGGCTGCTGGCGGAGTTGTTTTTTAGCCAAACGACCCCAAAATGACTCGTTCCCATCTACATGTTAATATTAACATCCATGATAAATATCATGATGATCAGTACGACCTGTAGCCCGTGCCAATGGATTGAATTTTGAAATCCAAGATGGCTGCCAGCGGCCATGTTTTTTGGCCGTATGACCCCAAAATGACTCGTTCCCATATACATGTCAATATCAATATTCATGACAAATTTCATAAAGGTCAGACCAAAGGTACGACCTGTAACCCGCTCCAAAGGATTTAGTCATTGAAAGAGTAAAATCCAAGATGGCTGCTGGCGGCCATGTTTTTTGGCCGAACAACCCCAAAATCACTTGTTCCCATCTACATGTCATTGTTAACATCCATGACAAATTTCATGAAGTTCTGACCAAAGCTACAACCTGTAGCCCGCGCCAAAGAATTTAGTCATGCAAAGAGTAAAATCCAAGATGGCTGCTGGTGGCCATGTTTTTTGGCTGAACGACCTCAAAATCACTCGTTCCCATCTACATGTCATTGTTAACATCCATGACAAATTTCATGATGATCAGACGAACAGCACGACCTGTAGCCCGCGCCAATGGATTGAATTTTGAAATCCAAAATGGCCACCAGCGGCCATGTTTTTTGGCCGAATGACCCCAAAATGACTCGTTCCCATCTACATGTCAATGTCAACATTCATGACAAAATTCATAAAGATCAGACCATAGGTACGACCTGTAGCCCGCGCCAAAAGATTTAGTCATGCAAAGAGTAAAATCCATGATGGCTGCTGGCAGCCATGTTTTTTGGCCGAACAACCCCAAAATAACTCGTTCCCATCTACATGTCATTGTTAACATCCATGACAAATTTCATGAAGTTCTGATCAAAACTACGACCTGTAGCCTGCGCCAAAGGATTTAGTCATGCAAAGAGTAAAATCCAAGATGGCTGCCAGCAGCCATGTTTTTTGGCCGTATGACCCCAAAATGACTCGTTCCCATATACATGTCAATATCAATATTCATGACAAATTTCATAAAGGTCAGACCAAAGGTACGACCTGTAACCCGCTCCAAAGGATTTAGTCATTGAAAGAGTAAAATCCAAGATGGTTGCTGGCGGCCATGTTTTTTGGCCGAATGACCCCAAAATCACTTGTTCCCATCTACATGTCATTGTTAACATCCATGACAAATTTCATGAAGTTCTGACCAAAGCTACAACCTGTAGCCCGCGCCAAAGAATTTAGTCATGCAAAGAGTAAAATCCAAGATGGCTGCTGGCGGCCATGTTTTTTGGCTGAACGACCCCAAAATCACTCGTTCCCATCTACATGTCAATATTAACATCCATGACAAATTTCATAATGATCAGACGAACAGCACGACCTGTAGCCCACGCCAATGGATTGAATTTTGAAATCCAAAATGGCCACCAGCGGCCATGTTTTTTGGCAGAATGACCCCAAAATGACTCGTTCCCATCTACATGTCAATGTCAACATTCATGACAAAATTCATAAAGATCAGACCATAGGTACGACCTGTAGCCCGCGCCAAAGGATTTAGTCATGCAAAGAGTAAAATCCATGATGGCTGCTGGCGGCCATGTTTTTTGGCCGAACAACCCCAAAATCACTCGTTCCCATCTACATGTCATTGTTAACATCCATGACAAATTTCATGAAGTTCTGATCAAAACTACGACCTGTAGCCTGCGCCAAAGGATTTAGTCATGCAAAGAGTAAAATCCAAGATGGCTGCCAGCGGCCATGTTTTTTGGCCGAACGACCCCAAAATGACTCGTTCCCATCTACATGTCAATATTAACATCCATAACAAATTTCATAATGATCAGACGAACAGTACGACCTGTAGCCCGCGCCAATGGATTGAATTTTGAAATTCAAAATGGCCACCAGCGGCCATGTTTTTTGGCCGAATGACCCCAAAATGACTCGTTCCCATCTACATGTCAATGTCAACATTCATGACAAATTTCATAAAGATCAGACCAAAGGTACGACCTGTAGCCCGCGCCAAAGGAAATTGTTGACGGACACACGGACACACGAACACACGCACACACGGACGACGGACGCCAAGCCATGGCAATAGCTCAAACTTACAAAAGTAAGTTGAGCTAATAAGGACTTAGACAGAATTTTTTCACAAATAAATGGATTAAAGGCCAACATGAAGCATCCTAAATCAGCTTCTGTGATGAAATTTTAACCACGTCTCTCATTTGTAACTCAACTGGATGCTTTGTTAAAATTTAGGAAGTGTTATGCTGAATATGGGTTTCAACAACTTTAACTACACTAAGTTTAACCAGAACTAGAGTTATCGTCTGGAAACAAAGAATGAACAGATGTGCCGTTTAAACATGAAGTCACTATTAAACAGCAACTCCTTTTCCTGAACTCATCTGCATACTTTTCAGTTTCGTTCCGCTTGTTATTGCTATATTAGACCACTTCTTGTTTATTAGTTGGTTTACAGATAATCTCCTATCCTAAAAATCATCAAAGTAGAAATGTCATAAAATTTGCAATCAGCAATTGTTTTATTTCCTCTGAGTCTAATGGGGCGTTTAGTAAAAAAAATTACTAATAATAATATTGAGCATCAAGAAGGCCAGGATATCATATAAACTATTTCTGATTGGCTGTAATTGGAATTTAACCTCCTAGAATTCCCTTGTACACCAATCAGAAGGAGCCTTTCTGAGCAATTACATCACTAGCATACTCTGGCAATATTTTAACATGCACCCAATGACCTTATTTCGTGTCTATTACAGACCATTTCATTAATACACCTAAAATCAGTATGCATTACATTCAATTTAGTATTTTTTATATATTCCTACTTGATTTTTTATTAAATAAAATTAAAGGAAAGAAAAATATATATTTTTTATGTTTCTCCTTCTACCCTAACATTAAAATGATAATCTGTATTAAAGCCAACAAAAAAACAAAAACAAAAGTTATCTAACGACCCAAAATGTCTCTTTCTTCGGCCTATTTCTAGTCTAACCAATTTGCCAGTACTTTGGAAAAAAAAATTCTGAATAGCTGAGGTTCTAGACACCTTTGTACCAAGTCTTTTGCAGTTCATTAATAAATTTGTACCACAAAATATCCATGTGAGCACAGGCTACTCATCAGCCATGTTGAGCCTTGAACACATATTTAGATCCAATTACGATGGCTTGATAACTCACCTTCTCTCTATGACTCTCCACAGCTGTCTCCAGAAATCTAAGTTCTTTTCATAAGGTGTGAGAACCAGGTTCTCATGTTCTTGTAATCTGTAAGAATATGGAAAAATCCAAGTCAATGGAACTAACATCAACAATAAACTTTTAGCGACAACCTCAAAACACATTAACCCTTTCTATACTAAGTAATTATTGATGAGTAGTTACCTTTAATTTAATAGCTTTGTAAAATATCATGGTCAAATACTATGGAATATGACCTGGATGTAATTATTCAACTATCAATGACTGATATTGTGTTCTTGGATATCATAGTTAACCCTTTCTATACTAAATACTTATTGATGAGTAGTTCCCACAGGAAATGTTCAGATAATAAGTTCAATAAACAACCATAGGTTGTTAGTTGAACTTATTATCCGATCATTTAGCACCAATTAATAATAATAATAATAAAAGGTCAGCAGACCACAGTGTCCCCCGAAAACGTGGCAAGTCGATGCCGCTTTGTTAAAGAAATTTTAAAAAATGTTGAAATTTTCTAAGTTGAAAAGGGTTAATAACTCCGTAAAAAAAATTCCGTCATCTATGTACATGTTGCACATCTCCAATATGTGGGTAACAATACTCTGAAGTTTCAAATATCTACAATCAAAACTGTAGGAGGAGTTGATTACACCATGAAGGTACCCTCATACAGAAAATTATAAGTCGAAAGGGGTTAATAACTCTGTCAAAAAATAATTTTTCCGTCAACTATATACATGTTGCACATCTTCAATATATGGGCAACAACATTCTGAAGTTTCAAATCTCTAGGATAAAAACTGTAGGAGGAGTTGATTACGGTTAATAACTCTGTGGGAAAAAAAAAATTCCGTCAACTATATACATGTTGCACATCTTCAATATATGGGCAACAATATTCTGAAGTTTCAAATCTCTGGGATCAAAACTGTAGGTGGAGTTGATTACACCATGAAGGTACCCTCATACAGAAAATTATAAAAAATGTTGAAATTTTCTAAGTCGAAAAGGGTTAATAACTCCGTAAAAAAATAATTTTTCCGTCATCTATATACATGTTGTACATCTTCAATATATGGGCAACAATAATCTGAAGTTTCAAATCTCTGGGATGAAATCTGTAGGAGGAGATGATTACACCATGAAGGTACTCAAAAGTGTGATGGACGGACGGACGGTGCGACGGATGGATGAACGGCTCGACGAACGAACGGACGGCACAACGGACGGACGGACGGAGCCCGTTTCTATAGTCCCCCGAAAATTAATTTTTCGGGGGACAAAAATAATATATAGCATTTATACAGCGCTTCATCACTGGTGTAGCTCGAAGTGCTTAATGGAAAGCCATTGTATTATCTCTTCGTCTGTCTGATGTCTGCTTATATTACCTGAACATCCCTCCAAATGAATAATAGACCAAGTGAATGGGACAATCAATTCAGTATAGAAAGGGTTAATGGAGGTTATTAGGCACTGACTATTGTTCATTATATTTGATTATATTTTCACCCCCATTAGCGTGAAGCACATGTATGCAATGGAATCACATGTGTAAGAAGGCGTTCAGAGGTTTATACAAAATCCGACAAATTAGACAATACCTCGATGTAGACTCAACTAAGACATTGGTCCATGCTTTTGTCACGTCACACTTAGATTACTGTAATTCTTTACTGTATGGACTACCGGATTACCAGTGTGATCGCCTGCAAAAAGTGCTAAATGCTGCGGCGCGAGTTGTATCATACACTCCTCGGCATGAACATATAACTCCAGTTCTCAAGCAATTACACTGGCTGCCAGTGGAGTATCGAATCATGTTCAAAATTATTTTGCTTGTATTCAAATCTCGTAATAACATGTCACCATTGTATATACAGGATATGATCAAAACAGAAATGTGTGTACATATGGATTACGATCTGATAGCAGTATGCTTTTGTACATTCCTTTCAACAAACAGAAAACGTTTGGCGATAGGGCATTTTCATTTGCAGGTCCACATCTATGGAATAGCATTCCACCTCACTTGAAAATATTCACTGATTTAAATAAGTTTAAGACGGGCCTCAAAACATATGACTTTGATTTAACATTTAATTCCTAGATATATGTGCATGTACATGTATTATGCTGATTAGGCAATGAGCTCGATGTAATGTAAAGCGCCATTAAATATGTACTCATAATATTGAGCGCTATACAAATTAATGATTGTATTGTGGAACAAGCAGTCACAGACGACGGTATCCCCCGCCGAATTGTGCAGTTGGGGAAGTGCATTCTCAATAATGTTTGCATTCTCAGTATGTGCTAAACAAGAGGTGGGATTTTGTCAAAAAGCCTGGCTTGCGAACTCATTTTAAGTACTGACAATTGTGGAAATTAGCCATGTGACGTCGTCCAATTTGCACCAAAAATAATAAACAAAGTCCAATAAGTCCGCTTAAAATATCCGGCCGGACCTGGTTTACGAACTCGTTCTAGATACTGGTCATGTGAACTCATATACCAAAAATCTTTGAAATCCGTTGACATTTGTGGAAATGAGCCCTGTGACGTCGTCTATTTGCTATTTGGTAAATTCGACAAAGTCCAATAACTCCGGTAAAAATATCCGGTCGGACCTGGCTTGCGAACTCATTCTAGGTAATGGTCAGGTGAACTCATATACCAAAAATCTTTTAAATCCGTTGACACTTGTTCAAGTTATGACTCTTACAAATTCTGAACGGACGGACGGACAGATGGTACGACGGACGGATGGACAGCTCGACAGACGGAACCCATTCCTATATCCCCCACAAATTTTCAATTTGGCGGGGGATAATAAAAGCTGGAACTACCGGGTAATTTGCATTGACGTCGACAGAAAAGATTATGTAAATTATGTTAACTATTCGCTTCTGCTGATGTGTCAATAATTAACAGTTTTTCATCAGACTTAAATCACAGTTATAGTATCAATGGAGTTCACAGGTAAGTCTGGACTTAGCCGATACAAAGGCGTAGAATAAATACACAACACAACTTGCAACAGAATTCCAAATCTTTGCAACAGAATTCCAAATCTTTTATCGAATTTGTTGTGGATGGCGCATAGTCACATTGATATATCCGTCTGCACCTCAAACTGATTTGAAAGAATCTCGGTTAAGATGCACATTGTGTTCTGTCTACCAGTATATATAAAACAACTTTTAGTAATCTTGAAACTGAATATAATCTTATTCCATTGAGACACTTACTGTGATAACTGTCTTCTCCATTCAAGGAACGCATCTTTTTCTTTCCTGTCTAACTCTTCAGATGTTGTGGAGGCATCCCATCCTGGTCTAACAGAATAATTATAAACATGATGTTATTATAGATGTGATACATGTGTGTATAGTGCTGCAGCAACTCGATATCATGTTCAGCAAATAGTTTGATAGGTTAAATGATGGATAAGGCTATAGCAAGTTTTTCAATATGGCTGCATTGAGGTTGGTGACCCAGTCTTAATCCTCTCCCCAATCAGGTCATTGCATTGAGGGATAAAACAGCAGACAATCGACCTAGACCCTGCCCATTATGAGAGATCAAAGACTGAATAACAATAAACCACACAAATCACTGATATTGGAGGTCATGTTCATAGACGGCCATGTAGTTTATGGACCAAGACGCATGAGGACGGTTGAAAATAGATGACTGTTCTGTAAGTTGCACCAAGCGAATGTCACCTACTCACAGAGTCCGCGCTGGCCCAAAATTTACTCTTGCCATTGTTTTTGGCCAAATTAAAATTATTATTTGCCAAATCTCTCAGCAGGTGCCAAATGATATCAATTATGGAGTTTATGAACTTATGAAGTTGACAAAGGCCACTTCCAAGAATTCAGATGTTTTAGACATATACTTAAATATCATGACTAAATAAAACTTGTGGATTCAGATAATCGTTATTCTACTTGTGCATACTATGCAAAGTTGTCATTGAATGACAATGAATCAATCCGACACCAGCCTTAACCATTTCATGATGGGAAATAAGCTGGTGCAGCATTAAAGACGCTGTGCTAGTGCATTCTCTTATATATGCACTGGCTCCCTATGGGAGACTCGCATATAATCAATGTAAGACAATGCATTGGCACAGGGTTTTCACAAAATTTCAAGAAACTCCTGTTATGGAAGGGTTAATTCTTAATAATTCTTGTCCGTCCAGTAGGTTATCACAAAGAATAAACCAACCACCAGCCCATATAAGATCTACAGATACTGATGAACATCCCTAATGAAAAGGGATCAGTTGTGATAACGTTACATCATCATCATACTCAATGTTCCTATCTCTCAGATATATAATCGGATTAACTTAACACTTTCATGATGGGAGCTGTGCTGGTGCAGCATTAATGATCATGTGTCAGTGCAGCATTAATGATCCTTTGCCAGTGCATTCTTTTATATATGCGAGGAGGAGGGAGCCTCGCATATATAAGATAATGCACTGGCTTACAAGGTCAAGGTAAATATTGTTATGCCAATGTATTCTCTTATATATGTGAGGCTCCCTGTGGAAGGGCTAACCTGCATAAGCTGCTACTAGAAAACTAGTATGGTGCGTTCGTGGCATAGATGGTTTCTAAATAAATAGGGTCTACTTTCTTGAGAACTATTTTTGCATTTGGAAAATTTGGCAAATCGGCAACACGAACCCTTCCTACTAGTAATCTTTGTGAGAACAAATTTTTTAGTGTTTGCTTGATCACTATCCAGCTTGATAGGAAAAATATTCCCTGACAACTGCACTCGGAATGTCACTGTACAAAGCTAATCATGAGAAAATTGCCAAAAATACTCACTTCACAGAGGGTATTTACAGAAAATAACTTGGTACTAATATGGTTAAAGAGTGCAACCTATTGTGTGCATTTTATCTCTTACTAGTACATGGGCTGAAATGTGTTCCATCACCATCCAATCAATGTCTTAGCGTGACACAATGTAGTTGACCTGAATATGTGTTTTGACACTTGGTGGCTTGGAAACATAAATGGTCGATTTCTTAACGGAATTTAAATATCTTCGACTTAGAAATTATTCGAACAAAGTATAAAATCAAACCACAATCTCTAATAATTAGGAGATAAACATACCCTGTTGAGTTGTACATTCTGGGATTCGAGCATGAAAACAGTTTGTGAACGAGCCGGCTTGCCGGCGAGTTCACAAACTGTTTTCATGCTCGAATCCCAGAATGTACAACGAAACAGGGTACATTTATCTCCATTGTAATTCAATCTAACAAGGAATTTGCAAAAAAAATGTATAAAAAGTATCATTTAGTCATTTTCATGACACGAATCGAGACTTTCATTTCGCCGTTGTCACCGTGCACAAATCATTGGGTGTGTCCATTGCGTTACTCGGAACACTGCTCCGTAACCATTTCCTGTGGGGCGGGTTGGCTCGTTTCGCTACTCCGTTCTGCGCCGATCAAATTGTACCGTACCACATTCAGATTTGATGCACGCTGAAGCGGCCGATGAACGGTATCTATAGACAACAACGCGCGGGTGTGCTCGTTTCGCTACTCGTTCTGCGCCGATTACATTTGACCGTGCTACATTCAGATTTGATGCACGCTGAAGCGGCCGATGTCGGTGAATCGAAAACGAAAGTTAGCCGCTCTCGGCCAATCAGAATGCTTGATTTTAGTGACAAATACTCAATTGAATTACAATCTACAGTAATGCTCTAAGTAATCGATTCCTTAACCACATCAGAATTATGGGTAACTTTTCAGGATTTAGTCGGAAATATGGCTTCTTGCCATTCATTGGAAAGCTCTCCCCGAGAGCTTTCCAATGAATGTCAACAAGCAATATTTCCGACTAAATCCTGAAAAGTTACCCATAATTCTGCTGTTGTTAAAGGTACTCAACCCGATAAAACTCCTCTCAATTACTATTTCAATGGCTTCGGGGGTCAAAAATATTTGATTCGAGTCGAGGAAGTCACCCATCAAAGCTCAGATTTGTTAGATATCGATTTTAAAAATCTATTATTTTTCATTATCGGGAATACTATCTGGCCCAGAACTCAGTCAAAATTGCCACTTGATTTTAGAGTTATCCATCCTTGTCTGTTTGAATAGATTTGGAGAACACATCCAGAGCAGATTACGGCAGTTAGCAGTACTCATCTCGAGTTTATAACAAATTTCAAAAATCAATATCTAATAACTCTGAGCATTGTTTGATGGGTTCCTCGACTCGAATCAAATATTTTTTACCCCCAAAGCCAAAGAAATAGTAATATAGGACCCTCCGATCGGATTGTTGTTGTTGGAATCTGTTGAGATGGGGACCCTCGTTACGGGTTGAGTACCTTTAAGGAGTCGATTACTTAGGGCATTACTGTACTTGTCCACTGCACATTATTTACCTCCTTGGTATGCACAGAAGTTTCTTATGTTTTTCCTCAGCTTCTCTGGTTCTCTCTTTCTCCGCTTGCGTGGGTAATCCTGTTCTGGTTTCCGGGTCTACAAACTTAACATTCATCTTCTCTACAAAGATAGATGGGAGAAGACAATGCAAAATTCATCATATTTTATGTCATGTGAGGAGTATGTTTTAACATCTCACTGCTGAATGATGTCATGATGACATCTGCTGTGCCGTTGATATTATGGCCATTTTGCAGTGGAAAATATAACGGGAATATCATGAAAACCCTAAAACTTACTCCACGCAAAGGTTATTATCATGCACAATCCAGGAACCTCATACACGGTTTGAAACGTCAAAATATATGGGTTCCGAGGCACTAGTTTCCATTTATATGAATGTCAGCCGACAGAGAGTGCACTGAAGTATATGTCTGTACTCAGTACAGACGTATAGCAGACAATTGGTCGTCAGGCATCTAATCAAGACCCTACTTTTAAAAATATTTTCCAGTTCACATATTTGTGGAAGTGAATTAATTTGAGTGTGTTTTATTGAAGGGTTTTAGTGCTGTGGTCGTTGGGCACATTAACCCTTTACCCAACAAAACGGCCAAAAGCGCCCAAATAAAGCTTCAACAGCCTAAGATATCTTCGGTCTGTCTCAATAACACCATACAAATATGGATATCATTGGAACCGGTTCATTGACCACATTGTGATGGTTACAGTTATACCCTGTGCCAATGCATTCTCTTATATATGCGAGTCGACCATAGGTCGCCTCGCATATATAAGAGAATGCATTGGCCTAAAAATATTCTTTTTTTTAACACTTTTTACTATTTTTTCTTACATTCTTTAACAATTTTATAATTTTTTCTTACATTTTTTAACAATTTTTATAATATTTTTCTACATTCTTTGACAATTTTATCATTTTTAATATGTGTTAAGCCAATGCATTCTCTTATATATGCGAGGCGACCTATCGTCGACTCGCATATATAAGAGAATGCATTGGCACAGGGCCGTTCTGTTGGGTAAAGAGTTAAATGTGCTTCAAAGGCCACAGTGATATACTGGCACCTCTCAATAAAACACACTCAAACTAAATTAATTTTTTATATTTATATAGCTTACTCGTTATTAAAGGTACCCAAGACAGTGGGTAAATGTGCAAAAAATATAAGTATGTCTGAATATATTTCAATGCTATGACCTTTTCCGATGTTAACCTATAAGTTTGGATTGAACTTTGTGTTGAAACCATTATTACGTAAACAAAACTGTTCGAATGATTTGTCAACAAACATTGCTCCGTGGTCCGGTGGTTAGCGTGTCGGACTTGTATTCGCTGTAAACACGTCGATATGGGTTCGCAGCGCGTCACCGGTCATTGAGTCTCCACATAGCAGTGGCTTGGTCGCTTTGAGCGATGTGCAATTGTCTGATTGCTCGCTGTTTCAAAACCCGCGTAAAGTTGTGACCCTTGAGCAAGGTCGCTCGAACTGTTTCGGCTTCGCATCACTCATGCATTAAAAGAGTACCAGTCAGCTTGTCATACTGATGAATATCAGAGCATGTTCTGATCAAACTAGAGCAGCACCTGCAATGGCTGCAGCCAGTTCATTGGTTGGCTTGTACAAATGACTGGGGTAATATTGTACCAAGCATGTTAGAGCAAGTAATTGGTTAATCGCTATATAAAACTGGTCATTATTATTATTATTATTATTATTATAATGATGTAGTAAGTTCAAATATTTTAGTCTGAATATGATTTTCAGAATATTTTTCAATGCTTTGACCATTTCCAATGTTTACCTATCTTATTATTATTATTATCTTATTGGACTGTTATCAGTTGCAGCAGAAAGGTTTACATAGCAATGTTTTTTATATGCAAAATCTCATTATTGGAGAGTTATTAATAATAAAAATAAGAACAAGTCAATCTATTTTTTCATGTACATGTACAGTAATGCCCTAAGTAATCGACTCCTTAAACACAGCAGAATTATGGGTAACTTTTCAGGATTTAGTCAGAAATATGGCTTGTTGCCATTCATCGGAAAGCTCTCGGGTCGATTAATTAGAGCATTATGTACTTGTTGATGATAGTTATTTTACAGACTTTTATGTTCAAGCCTTGAAATAGTGTGTCTGTCATTTGCAGAATGAGGTCCCCAGAGGGTGAATTTAGTGATGCTATCCCGCACAGTGGGCTAGCATCACCAAATTCACCCTCTGGGACCTCATTTTTCTTAGGCCCCATCTTCTAGGAAGTACAATCGTTGTTCCCAATGGGTGTACATCACAATATTCACCATTTGGGAAATTCAATCCGAGTCTGTGTCTCCCATAGCAGATGAGGCCTAAGCAGAATGAGGTTCCCAGAGGGTGAATTTGATGATGCTAGCCTGCTATGCGGGGTAGCATCACTAAATTCACCCTCCGGGGACCTCATTCTGCAAATGACAAGACACCCTATTTCAAGGCTTGTTTATGTTACTTCGCAAGAACCCACATCGAAGGCTTTTAGTCCCTTTATTTTCTATAAATTCAGCTGAATATTTTTCTTCTGAAATATGATTGCTGTTTTGATATTATACCATGTGGCACTGTAAATTAGCACAATATTCACCTGACTATTGATTAGTCCATATGGCCGAACAGTTAAAAAACATGCCCAGTTATTTTATCTACCGTTTTAGTCATCTAGATCAACAAGATGTGATGTTGGTTCGTGTTGTGGTGTGTTTTATCTATATATATATATAAAACCCTTCATCTGTTTGTCTGTGTGAGTTTAACTTGGTCACGCTTTTGGTGCATTTATAACTTTTCAACCATGCATCCAATGTAGCCCAAATTTGGAAAATACGATCTGACACATCATACATGTAGATATCGAAAATTTTCCAAGGGTCACGATGGCGAAATTTCCATTGCCTAAAGTGCATGATAGATAAAAGATAGAGATATGCCGATTGCATCAGTAAATCAATGAAACTTTCTGGACGTGCAATCCCCTAGTTGGGATATAAAATGCATGACCCAATTAGCAGGTGACAAATCAACGAACAGGATTTAGTGCAGCACGCACAGGTTATGTAAATGTAAATATTAACAATAAATTCATCATTGCGAAAAGTCTCATTCAACATAGTGGATAATTACATTCAGCATTGCAAATATTTGCATTGATTTATATCGGCAATATCGCAATAGTCAGTTTATTTGCAATGCAATGAGAAAGTTTGCATATTCAAGAGTAGAAGCCATAGATCAAATTTTGTCAAAACTTGACAACATCTGTTAGAAATAAGATGCAAAATGGAGACCTACAAAACAATTTAGGAGGTATAACTGCATAAATAAAATTTTGGCAGGACTCGTTTCTGGACTCTCCCATGTGTAGAAGACAGGAACCAAATATGGTAATAATGATAATCAGATAACGTTTGTTGGAGTTATTGATCTTACATCATGATACAAATAGACAGCAGACAGATGCTCACATCCATTCACATGATAGCTGTTAAACAACTCAACCAAAAATAGGGATGGTGTACAGTGAACAAACCTGCAGTAAATTCTGTTCCGGCCATTTCTGCCGTTGTCAGGAACTCTTCGAGGTTACTTTGCTCTGTAACTGATTTTAGGTTCAATCTCCCCCAGTCGTAACCATCATTCAACTGAGTGGTGTGGAACTACAATGAAAAAATGTTGATATCCTTTGAAGAAGACTCTAATAATTTAAAGCCACATATCCAAACTGGAGATACCAACATAGCCTGCTGTATTAGTTAAAACCTCATGCATGTATAACCTCAATTACGGGGTTGAGTCGCCCACTGTAATAATTACATTCTATGGGGTTGAGTCGCCCTCTGTAATAATTACATTCTATGGGGTTGCTTCGACCTCTGTAATAATTACATTCTATGGGGTTGAGTCGCCCTCTGTAATAATTACATTCTATGGGGTTGAGTCGCCCTCTGTAATAATTACATTCTATGGGGTTGAGTCGCCCTCTGTAATAATTGTTAACAATTAACATTTTACTCAATTGCACAAACGTCTTTCTGAATCCTCAGCTGACAGCAACACAATTTATTTTAGTTTAGCCAAATATACATCCATATCATAAGATATTCCATAATCAGAAATCAGAAATATGGCTTGTTGCCATTTATCGGAAAGCTCTCAGCGAGAGCTTTCCGATGAATGGCAACAAGCCATATTTCCGACTAAATCCTGAAATATTACCCATAATTCTGCTGTGGTTAAGGAGTCAATTATTTAGGGCATTACAGTACTTTAATTATAGCATGTTTGATAGATATCAACATAAGCTGTGGGGCTCTGTGATGAATTCAATAAGAATCGAGTGGAATGACTGTTTTGAGTTCGCAAGCTCACGTCGTGCATTTAATTGATTGGTCAAAAATGTCTTGTTTTGTTTATAATGTTTGCGGTCATACCTACAGTGAATTCCCAGGTTGTTGAGCAGAATGCAGAATTTCCCAGCTTTGAATAAACAGAGACATGTGAAATATCTTATAAATTATAAAAGTAGTTTTTCTGTGAGAATAAAGAATTTTGGAGCATGGTATAATATCGTGTCCACATACATGTACCACCTGTAGTTCATGATCAAGCAAATGATTCCTTGCGACTATATCACAACATTTTGCACAGACCCAGCCACTCCCGCTGTCTTAACGTGTACACAGTGTGGGGAGTGGCAATATCTCTACCTGCTGTATCAACAGAAGTCTCCATGACGAGCTAGTCTGAAAATTCTTTAAAATGCCAATATCCAAATTTGGAATGCACAAAGCAATTCATAAGGATATTTATATGCATTGATTATTTTTGGTAGAATCACTTTGCATTGTTTATGAGGATTTCCAATTTTCCATCATGCTGAATGGAATACATTTTAACCCTTCCATGACTGGAGCTTTCTGAAATTTTGCAAAAATCCTGTGCCAATGTATTCTCTTATATACATGTATGTGAGTCTCCAATAGGGAGCCTCCCATATATAAGACTAGCAGATATGCCCGACTTCGTCCATGAAATTTAGGGATTTCTTTGGAGGAGAAAGAAAAAAAACTATTGTTTGATCAGTCAAGAAACATGCCTACTTGAGTGTATATGAGCGAGGTCAAGGTCAAGGACACAGTCGCACGTGAAATTGGACCCACCCATATTGTTCCCGGGATCAAAGTAGGCCTACATACCAAATTCGAGTCGGATCGGTCGAGCAGTTTTGGAGTCTATAACACATATACATACATACAGACAGACAGAAGTTCCAAAATTTATAATAGATAATACATTGGCCTAACAGTATTTACCTTGACCTTGTAAGCCAGTGTATTCTTTTATGCGAGGCTCCATATGGGAGCAAAACAGTGCGCATATATAAGTGATTTTCCTAGGCTTAAAAAATTGCCTAGTTCAGACATTTTTCCTCAGCTATCTGCATAATTGCATGCTCAACACATACCCAGTATAACTTCAGTTTATAATTGGAACTTGGTCCATTATAATGACAGACATTGGTTGAGTCTCCCTTAAAATTGCTGATCAACAATTACTGCATGCACACAGTTTCCACAATTAACATTACTAGCAATTAATTGTGACAAAGACAAGGCCTGCAGCAATTTGTTTTAATTTTGCACATACAGTAATGCCCTAAGTAATCGACCCCTTAACCACAGCAGAATTATGGGTAACTTTTCAGGATTTAGTCGGAAATATGGCTTGTTGCCATTCATCGGAAAGCTCTCACCGAGAATGGCAACAAGCCATATTTCCAACTAAATCCTGAAAAGTTACCCATAATTCTGCTGTGGTTAAGGGGTCGATTACTTAGGGCATTGACAGATTCTGAAATCAGTCTCGGCTAAAATATAGCTGACGAAATATCTTTCGTTTGCCTTGGCTCAGTCGATAGCCGATGCCAATTAGCAGTGCTGCAACCTTCTGGCAAGATGCCAAAAATGAGCTAATGTCTAAAATCTAGGTCCCATCATGACAGACATTTCATCACTATCATATGAATCTGACAAACTATGAGTAAATTGGTGGCTTTCACTGTTGGGTCGGTTGTTGATATTCTATATGTTATTCTTAGTTATACAACTAACTCAATTGAACAACTAATGCCGATTGATTTGTCATGTATGGATCAAATGGGAAGTGTAGAGAAATAGTGTTTTGGACTCTTATTATTAGATAGGTGTGAAAGGTAAATGATTTTGGCCATTGGAGAAATATGGTGGACAGGTTTGTGGGAGATTTTCCCAGTCTACTGCGGTCCGCTAGTAGACTTTGTTCCACTCAACCAATGACAACATGGGCAAAGATATATGTTGTAAGGTTTACTAATGTCAGCAAGAAAATACAGTGTGTCAATTGATACTTGAGCTTCAGTACATATCCTATTTGTGTTCCTGGAATCATCAATTAAATGTTCAGCGATTTTCAGTACAGTAAAACCTCAAAACCAAACACCTTTAGACTGATCTTTTTGTCCATTTTATAGGTGTTCGGTTTACAGAAAATTGCGCTGTCACGAAACATAATGTCACTTTTACCAAGACCATATCCATTACACATATTATACATATGTTTATGTATAACTAACAATGCCAATGTATAGATTCAAACACCAATTTTATGAAGAACTTGTTGCAGTTTTTTAAATATGTCTCCGATTGACAATTTCCATAATTTGTAGGTCGGCATTTGAATTAAATTTATTAACGTACGTTTCATCTCCAAATTCAATTCTGTGAGCGAAGTTTGCGTGACAATTCTTTTTCCGTCTGGATGAAAATGTTTTGTTTTGGGATTTATACATGCAGATAACCAGTGTTTATGTTGAAAGTGGTTCTAAAACTCCACCCACCCCAGTATATTAAAGATGTAAACACAAACTGCCAATGATTTAATCTTTTATAATAAATTCTCAATTATTAGCATTATATGGGAAGCAAATATAGCAATATCTAACCAGACACAAGTATTCTCTAACAAAAGACATCTAATTAGCCCAGTATGCTAGAGAATTGTACGAAAACACTGATCTGAAGGGCATGCACATTTGGTTTACAGAGGTGAATATTCACATTTGGTCACCTATACTGACTCAAAATGTCAGGAATGGAGAAGTTTCGGATTACAGAGGGTAATTTCGGGACCGAGTAGTTCGTTCGGTTTAGAGAATTTCGGGACCGAGTAGTTCGTTCGGTTTAGAGAGGGATTCGGTTTCAGATGTGAAATAGTTACCTAGAATATTGGGCAGAGTAAATTCGTGTGGAGGTACATGTATGTGCATGTCTCCTCAGCAAAGTGAAGCACCTACAATGCCTTTAGACTCAGCATTGCTCATCAACTGGGGTAATAATGTAACTGTTAGCCTTTTCATGACGGGAGCTGTGCAGGTGAATCATTAAAGATCCTAATATATAAGAGAATGCACTGGCTTACAAGGTCTAGGTAAATATTGTTAGGCCACTGCATTCTCTTATATACATGTATGCGAGGTGTCCTATGGGCAATTCGCATATATAAGAGAATGCATTGCCACAGGGCGACTCGCACATATAAGAGAAATCATTGTCACAGGGTTTTCGCAAAAATTCTGGAAGCTCCAGTCATGGAAGGGTTAAAGTGCTTTGACTTATGTGATTAACCTTTTCAATACTGAATACTCATCGACTCGTTGTTTCTTGAATTTATTATCTGAACATTGCCTACATATGAATTTGAATCATTCAGCTCATAGTATAGAATGGTTATTAAAGGTACTCAATCCGATAAGACGGTCCCCATATCATCAAGATACAACAACAACTTTTCTTCAAAATATGCTTTAGTTATCAGAATTGATTTATTGCAACGAAATAATGCTAACAACTGTCAACTATGGTATCAAATTTCCCAAAACTAGTTATTTATCAACATTTTATTCAACAAAATATGGCCGTATTATCACTGAAGTATCACAAAATTTGGCTGTATTACCACTTGATTTTAGAGTTATCCATCTTCATCTGCAATTTTGTCTCAGACCTTCCATTTGACCACGTGTTTCTGGGCCACATATTATTACACATCTCGAGAAATAACAAACTTCAAAAATCAATATCTGATCAGTCTGAGCTTTGATGAGTGGGTTCCTCGACTCGAATCAAATATTTTTTACCCCGAAGCCAAAGAAATAGTAATTTAGGAGCATCTGATCTGATTGAGCACCTTTAACCCTTTCATAATGGGAGCTGAACTGGTGCAGCATTAAGGACCCTATGCCAGTGCATTCTCTTATATATGCGTGTCTGCCACAGGAGCCTCGCATATATAAGAAAATGCACTGGCTTACGAGATCAATGTAAATATTATTAGGCCAATGTATTCTCTTATATATCAAGGCTCCCTGTGGGTGACTCGCAAATATAATAGAATACATTGGCACAGGGTTTTCACAAAATTTCAGGAAGCTCCAGTCGTGGAAGAGTTAAATTGCTATCAATCTTATCAAGTTGAAGTTATGGTTAATTGTAGCCTATTGTTCTTTCTGTCACTAGGCCATATCACATTTTTTGGGTGGAGGAAAATTCTGCTTTTATTACCTGAACACTCCTCCAAATGAATAATATAGATCATTCCAATGTATGGAAAATGCAAACAAAATCTTTGGACAATCTTTTGAAAGCCATGACAGATATATGACCAGACAGATGGCTAGACAGACAAAGTCAATAGAGTATAGCCCACATATTTCTTCGAAAAGTTGGGGTATAAAAATACAGCACAAGTTGAAGAAGGGGTGATAACTCTTCAAAAATAAGTCATACAGATCTCATAACTACATGTTATTACATGTAGTTGTTTCCCATTGTGATAACTATATGCGTCATGAAAATTAATTCTGGGGGTATCAATACAAATTTGAGTATCAGAGGTCTTCCCTGAATGGGAACCAATTATATTGAAGACGAGCAGTTTAGAGAGCTGATTTTATTGACTAGACAAAGCTAGAAATATAGTACACTGAAATAGATAAGAAAATATATAAATCTTGTCAGTTGATTAATATTGTTACACATTCTAGCATGCTTCTAGTTCTATATACCTACACCCTGAGTATGTAATAACCCATTCAATGTAAACGAAAGGCCTCACAAGAAATGTCCATGTTAGACTTTGGACAATGATAATTTGAGATCAATAAAAATGTCTACTAGTAGATCCTCACCAAGCCTGAGTTTAGTGTGCCTGTCATTTGCAGAATGAGGTCCCCAGAGGGTGAATTTAGTGATGCTATCCCGCATTGCGAGCTAGTATCTCCAAATTCACCCTCTGGGGACCTCATTCTGCTTAGGCCTCATCTATTCTCTGGAAAGTTTCTTTATTATCAAATTTATATAGAAACTTCTTCACAAAGATTCTTTTACTTTTTTAGTTTAGTTTCTCTATATCCCCAAATTGGCAGATGACACATTGCATAATCGAGGTTCCCAATGGGTATACATCACAATATTCACCATTTGGGAACTTCAATCTGAGTCTATGTCTCCCATAGCAGATGAGGCCATGCAGAATGAGGTCTCCAGAGGTGAATTTGGTGATGCTAGCCCACTGTGTGTGATAGCATCACTAAATTCATCCTCTGGGGATCTCATTCTGCAAATGACAGGCACACTAAACTCAGGCTTGATTCTCGCCCTCACAACTTTTCCAAGGAGCACATCAATACATGTTATTTATTAATCACATTAATGGAACATAATCCTTTTTGTCATGTCTAATCCAACAGAAAGCACATTGTGAGTAATAATCAATGTTATTTTAATCAATCTGTCAAGAAAGTTCATTTCTGGTATCAAACTTCACAACACAAAATTTCATTGTGACTATATAGGCCTATTACATAAAAAAAAAATGCCACCCCAAAAATAACAGGAACATTCCTGTTAAGATGGTTCTTGCTAATTGAGACCATCATTGTTGCATCACTGTATATGATGGAGAATTTTTCAATTGATAGCTATATTGCACATTGGCTGCTATGGTGGGTTCGAATTGGATATCTTGCCAAATCAATTGAGCAATTGTATGCTTACAAAAACATCCTAGTATCTAGCTGACCTCTAGCTGACCTAACTAAATGCTAAAAAAAAAAAAAAAATTAATCTGAATATGTCATACTCAACTGTAGCTAATCATATTTCTAAAGATACCTGATCAAAAATATGGGCAGAAAAAGTGGAAAAATCTAGGTTGAATTGAACAAATTAAAAAGAAACATCATCAAGAAATGGTAAAAAAGGTAAATGTTGAATGGACTATCTGTTAATAATATATATGATATGAAACAAATATAGTGCCTACACACATGCAATGGCAAAACAAATATATTAGGCCCGTTTTGTACGTCGCGCCAAACACGGGTCGCGCTTTCTTACCCTGACATTGGCGCATCTCTGGCACGTGTGGCGTTTGTTTGATTTATACGTCGAGCCAGCTGGCACATGCCATAATCATATATATCGAACAATTTTAGCATTTCTGATATGCTATAATCATTTCCCTTGGGATGTTCATGAAAATAGGGCCATGATAGTGTCCTCTGACAATGCACTATAAACTGTAGTGCATGAATCTCGAAATCGGGATCTTGTCATTCATCTTCCTTGAAACCTTCGTATACATGTATATCTCTGCAATACATTTATTACCAAATTTCACGAAATGTTTGTCAGTCAATACATGCATGTCTCCGGAGTACCATATCATTGCCTTCAATGCACATGTATATTGACAACTGCCAAGAGTCAGCACGTATGTGGCCCGATGCTGTTTTATAGAATGAGCCAGACACGGGTCACGCTAGAATGACTGAGATGACGCAATGAAGCCAAAAACTTCAAATTGCAAATGCTCTCTGCCAAAGGGGTTGTAAATGGGGAGAGATTTTCCCTGAATCATCTTAGCGCGATCTGTGTTTAGCACGCAGTATAAAAATACACGTCAAGCCACAGACGTGTAGCATGTCGGCACCAGACGTGTAGCACGTCGGGTCGTGCCAGAGAAATTATGATGAGCCAGTTGGTTTTATATGTGCTCCAGTCGCGCTATCTTGGACTTGGACATAGATTCTACTTTTTTTTAGTTTAGTTTTTCTTTATCCCCAAATTGGCAGATGACACATTGAATAGTCGAGGTTCCCAATGGGTGCACATCACAAAATTCACCATTTGGGAACTTCAATCTGAGTCTATGTCTCCCATAGCAGATGAGGCCATGCAGAATGAGGTCCCCAGAGGGTGAATTTGGTGATGCGAGCCAGCTGTGCTAGCATCACCAAAACTCAGCATCACACTAATCTCAGACAGGCAGCTGATGTTTTTATTTAACCCTCTCTGAGATTCTGGCTCTCGTTACTAACATACATCCTTAAGGCTATTAGTAACTTATTCGACAGAAGATTCTTAAATGTGACCTCAAAATAGGGTGCTGGACATTTACAGAATGAGGTCCCCAGATGATGAATTTAGTGATGCTACCCCGCACTGTGGGCTATCATCACAAAACTCATCCACTGGGGACCTCATTATGCATGGCCTCATCTGCTATGGAAGACCCAGACACAGATTTAAGTTTCCAGATGGTGATGTGCACCCATTGGGCACCTCGATTGTGAATTGTGTTGTCTGCCAGTTTGATTTGGGGATATAGAGAAACTAAAGTAAAAGAAACTTTCTAAAGAAACTAAAAAAATTGTTAATTTGATAATAATGTTACTGTCCACAGAAGACAAGGCCTAAGCAAAATGAGGTCACCAGAGGATGAAAATGTAATGCTAGCCCCTGCACAGCATAACTAAATTCAACCTCTGGGGACGTCATCTGGAAATGACTGGCACAATACCACGCAATTTGCATAATACCACGCAAAATCAATTTCCAGTTTCTCAGGCCCATGCACATGGTCCCGTTCCCTGCTAATGTAACCTTTTAATTCACATTTTAAAATGTTAGGGAAAATTTTAATCAGTACAGACTTAATGGACCTATCCGTATGTCCCGCCCACCTGTAGACTGCATGGTTACTGTTACTATGCACCACAAGCCATCTCAATTTCGCTAGCTCTTCAGTGCTAAAATGGCTTCCGATGAGAACGGACGGTGTTGTTAAACGCAAAGTAACACGATAATATAGCTTCTTTCTGAATTTCACGATTTTCAATATACCTATGTGTGTATATATGTATCTTGTAAAAGTGACTGTCGTTAGATATAAACAAAAATAGAACCAGTTTTTAAACAAACAAAAACAGGTGTGATTATTAGGCCATTTCCGATTACCAACAAAGATCGATGTTTACGTTGAATCAAACTGTGTAAATGAAGCCATTAGGCCTATACAACTTCAATATCAAATAGCAAATATAATATCGAAGCTATGATAATAGTTCACACCTTGATGAAATAAACCAAACGGAGGTGTACATGTGGTAATTAATCTATAATGCCTCTTTTGTCGAAATAAATATAACGATATCAGTTTACCATACCACGAGCGTCCTGAATGAGCCCTGGTGACATCAGACCGGATGCAAAGGATTATCAAATAATGGTCTTTTAAAATTCCACATCCTATTTTGCCGTCACTAAAGTACATTAAAGAAAACGCCGACTATCATGGAGTCAGTTACATGTTGCCATGAGGCAACAATGGCACAAAGTGAACTCGTTCGGTGAAGGTTGCATGTATACACAGCGAAGCACGTGCAATGTGTGAAATTTCGTGTAATTCTCTTGGAAAACATCTGTTGATTCTCATTTACACGTCCATTGTCGCATTAATATGGAGGAAGCTTTAGATTCTCAAATGGATTCAGTAAAACGTTCGCAGGAGATCCTACAGGTTAGTGTGAATAGCATACATGTA
Source organism: Siphonodentalium dalli (assembly GCA_032622095.1). Lineage (NCBI taxonomy): Eukaryota > Metazoa > Mollusca > Scaphopoda > Gadilida > Siphonodentaliidae > Siphonodentalium > Siphonodentalium dalli. The sequence goes on along the minus strand of CP136064.1, from coordinate 60,695,815 downwards.
CATTTGAACTCAATATTACCACGGTGTTATAACAGCAACACATGTGTATACATTTATAACGAAAAACACTTCACATAAAACACATACTCGCGGCACATTTAATATTCATAACGCATCATCGATCGGGACTACTATTTCCACGTTTTAGTTTGAAATCTGTTATATTAATATTGGAATTAAAATAACATTAGGATCCGAGCGTGGTCGTTGGCATTGTTTAATCCAGCGTAAACAGATGTCTTGGTTACTTTTTTATTTAGGAAACCGAACTAAAACATGTGTATAAATATTGTTCGTCAACTGGACATGTTCCCCATGTACATTTCAACGCCATTTTAGCTTTTTAACACTCATTTTGCTCTCGTGTTCGTAAATTCCCTATGGCTTAAAATGGTAGTTAAGGAACCGCTTGTGGTGTATTTCATATCACTAGGCAGGCACATGTCGCTTCCAGGTTTAAGCTATTGGCTCATTGGCTATAATTGAAATTGGGGCGGTACCTACGGATAGGTCCATTAGACTAATGCCACGCAAAATCAATTTCCAGTTTCTCAGCCCAACGCACATGGTCCCGATTCCCTGCTAATGTAACCTTTTTATTCATGTTTTAGTATGTCAGGGAAAATTTTAATCAGTACAGAATAATTTCAGTATGATTTTTTTTATAAAATCATGTGGAGAAGTGAGATCGAACAGACCTGTTTGCCGGTTCAAAATTTTAATTCATTACCACAATTGGTAACTACCGGGTATGTTCAATCATGAGGTAAAATCGTGAAGACTGCAACTCAGTCAAAAATGTGTCAATAATACTTGATTGGTTGATTTTTGTCACAAATAAATTGCATGGAATTGATCAATTATCTTTTTATGGACATCTGTTAGGGAAATATTGAAAATTAGACCCAGAGCTAGACTCGCTAGCCATGCGGAGGTGGAATGCTTCATTGGTGTGTGCCTCAGAAATAAAAACAAAATCTTTGCATGGGACTAAATTTTACAGAATGGAACTTCGTTCTATTCCACGCAGGTGGACCAATGTTTCTAAGAGTCTGAAAATCGAGTTGTAAACTGGAGCAAACATTTCATTTTCTCTTTTTTGGTGGATAAACAGAATGGAGAAGCATTGAAATAGGCATCTAAATGTTTTCACCATTGAATATATACATGTGTAGTTTTCCCGTGTAGAAGTTCTGTACAGTGTCAATAGTAGTGGTTCACAATAAAGTAACAAAGTGTACTGTACATACAAAAAGGCACTGATTTAGTACATAATAAACAGATCAGATGCAAAATATACATCTAAAAACATAACGTGTATAGATATATGTAATACGTAACAATAAGAAATTAACTCCGCCATTTCTCTCCTCACAACAATATATATAAAGTCTCATCAACAAAATAAACAAGCCGCGAGATGATCAAATGAAGAAACATATTTCACTGTTATGTATCATGTGTATGGGTCAAACACTTCTGGTTTTGAATGTCAGACCAATTTTTTAATGAAAGTTGGCATATTTTCACTGCTTCTGCTTAATCTTTAAATATTGGGATTTTGCATATCCATCTGGTGATGATGCCGAAAAGATGCAAAATCTGTACATGCAGACTTAATTCGCGAAAATTCTTCACTAAAAACAATATTGTGGGAATGCATTTTTTTATTACATCAGAATAAAATTATCCCATCCTGTAAACAATACCTGACCACATGGTATTAAACATTTCTGCATCCACAAATGCATAAATTATAGATATCAGGGTGAAATAGGCAAAAATATACATAGATATCTAAATGTGGGCACTAGCTAACGGTACATTTTGATGCGTCACATGATGAAGTTAATGTTCACCAACTATTTTTAAAATGCCTATTTTTGAAACCCTTTGCACAAATCTAGACAAACTAATAAGGTAATACATGTATAGGCAAGTAATAACATGGACTGAAATGTGGAAAAAATGTGACACAAAGCGCCAGAAGTGGCAGAAACATTGTTTGAATTGCCAGCACAATAACAGTTTTTCTCCTTCTACAAAGATAATGTCCTATCCAAAAATATGTGGAATTCTAAATATTTTGGTGACATGTCTCTCAGTGAGAGAATGTTGCATCTTTTGATATCAAAAATAACTTGAAAATATTGAAGCACCTCAAGAATTTAGTTCTCGATTTATAAAATGGTACACCCAGATATTTCTGACCCATACACTTAGTCACATGATAAAAACAGTGTATTCAAATCTCATTCAATAGCTGATTGTAGAAAATTTAACAAATGAAAATTGTTTGTATGAGCGGTGGATGTGGCATATAAGCCAGAATTATTTACATCATGCGTGTTACATAACAATAAGCTGCAGTTTGACCTGTCACAAATTTATACCATGTGGCAGAAATACAGTGAACAGAACAAATCTTATAATATACATCCCTGAATACTCTTCCACTGTAACTCCCCCTTTATGTGGGCAAATGTAGTACAATAAGGCAGTCAGTCTTGTATAATATGCAAATAATGTTCCCACAATAAAAATATTTATTTCTTAATTCTGTTATAATCATGTTACAGGTAAATTGCCAACCATACCATTACCAACCAACTACCGGTATGAAAAAGAACACGGGGTTGCACCACCGACGCTGGCATACCCCCCCCCACATGGTGGTAATTCAAACAAGGGCAGGTAGGAACTCAAATACTGATGTGACCATCCAGAAACAAAAAAATCATAAAATTCTAAAAATGATTAAAAAAAATTCATATTTGTTGGAATTCAAGCTGCATGGGAAAACTGAGGTCCATAACTCAGGCAAAAAAATTGAGACAAACCTGGATTGCTCATTGATTTCAGATACTGTGGCAAGCAAATTGTATACCAAAAATTATTGAAATTGGTTTATATTTGTTTGAGTTATCAAGCCAGACTGATGGACAAAAGAATGGATGGACGTCTCTTCAAGAGTTTGGTATAATAATTGAAACAATAGGTGTGACAGTCCCAATGGTACCCTCCGCTGGGGTAACGGTATTTGGACAGGAATATGGTAGAGAATAATCTTACACAAGGCCAAGCCTTGCAGAATGAGGTCCCCAGAGGGTGAATTTAGTGATGCTACCCCACATAGCGGGCTAGCATCACCAAATTCACCCTCTGGGGACCTCATTCTGCTTACACCTCAGCAGTATGAGGTTCCCAGAAGGTGAATTTGGTGATGCTAGCCCGCTATGCGGGGCAGCATCACTAAATTCACCCTCTGGGAACCTCATTCTGCAAATGACAGACACACTATTTCAAGGCTTGCACAAGGCAGGTTAAGGCAGTTATTCTCTTTAACTTTATACCCATATAGGAAACATAAAACAGAATTCTCATACTAGTACATGAATATTGTTTTTTTATGCAGTGAATCTCGTTGGCGGTATCATTACCATTCGTTTAATATCCAATTTGTCCTCATCATTGAGTTTGACACGTTTGTGAATTTTGTGCAGAGTGAAGATGAAATATGCGATATTTGTCACAAAATCCATATAGCCTTCAATTGTCAGAGGTTGGTTGACTTAGGTATCAGCAAGAAGTGCACATGACAAAATGTTCAAAGGCCATTTGTGGGGACACCAATTCCTTGATCAGATATCATATTTATCCAGATCAACAGGTCCTACAATAGCATGTTTATGATGTCATGAGTGGTCACTATTGACAAATTAGAACATCCAGGTATTCCAGCGCCAAAAGGGCATCACACAATCAGTGACTTAATAGCTAAAAGCTTCATTTCACATGCTGGTGAGGTAGTTACTTATTGTTCTATATCCTTGTCAGCTGTGCAAGGTTAACCCAATATTAACAAATGTAATGATTAATCTTTGTTTCCATCGCGTGCATTGATGTTTATTATACCAACTCAGAGTCAATTATTTCGTTGGGTGTTGAAATCGTGGTTCGGCAAAACAACAAAATCAACAAATAATAATAGTAGGATTTTATAGAACAGGTATATTCTAAAACCAGAGAATCACATATGTTATGTAAATAAATATTAAAATGCACACTGTAATTTCCCAGTGACTTATAATATAATAAATTGAGACTAAATTGAGGGCGTACATGTATGCTATGCACCAATGTTATCCCATTCAATTCTACATCAACATCATGCAGTCTCATAATTTGATATAAAATTTTGAAACTGCTGAGAAGTACCATTCTGCAGGACACCAATTCGCCCCGAATATAGAAGCAGTTACGGTATTTACAAGTGTGCGTACTTCAGACATTGTGTTTCCTAAAATAATAAGATCGGTGTGATGTAATTTTTTTGGTTGTATTAGTTGATTGCCACATTGTTCCAGTTGGCACAGCGCCTGAGTACTTACTCATCAGGTTGATTAGCCAGTAAAATACATTATGTAAGCAAGCCTTGAAATAGTGAGCCTGTCATATGCAGAATGAGGTCCCCAGAGGGTGAATTTAGTGATGCTACCCCGCATATCGGGCTAGCATCACCAAATTCACCCTCTGGGGACCTCATTCTGCTTACACATCAGCAGAATGAGGTTCCCAGAGGGTGAATTTGGTGATGCTAGCCCGCTATGGGGGTAGCATCACTAAATTCACCCTCTGGGAACCTCATTCTGCAAATGACAGGCTCACTATTTCAAGGCTTGAAAATAAGCACACAATATGTCTTTATTACCCTTTCATGAAAGGGAAACTTTTTTAAAATGGCCAACAATTCTATCAAAGAAGTGACATTAGAGTGAATAGACACTGTCTATATGTATGTAGTGTACACAAAAGTATAAAACATAGCATTATCAGAGCTAAAAAATATGGTGCTGGTAATTTTGCAGAATGAGGTCGCCAGAGGGTGAATTTAGTGATACTACCCTGCACAGTGGGCTAGCATCACCAAATTAATTATCTGGGGACCTCATTCTGCATGGCCTCATTTGACCAAGTCATAGATGGTGATGTGCACCCAGTGTACTTCCAGAGAAGAGGGCACGCAGAATGAGCGTGAATTTAGTGATGAAGTTAGTGATGCTAGCCTGTGTGGAGAACCGTCACTAAATTCACCCTCTGGGGACCTCATTTTGCAAATGTCCAGCACCATATTTTGAGGCCTGAGCATTATAATACTGATCAACAATGATGAACATAACATTTATAATGCCCTTAAATAAAGCAGACAATGAGGTTCCAGCAACAGATAGGCCTACAATATGTAATTTGATGCCCAAAAGTACAGTAATGCTCTGAATAATCGACTCCTTAACCACAGCAGAATTATGGGTAACTTTTCAGGATTTAGTCGGAAATATGGCTTGTTGCCATTCATCGGAAAGCGCTCACTGAGAGCTTTCCGATGAATGGCAACAAGCCATATTTCCGACTAAATCCTGAAAAGTTACCCATAATTCTGCTGTGGTTAAGGAGTTGATTATTTAGAGCCTCACTGTACTCTATATTGTTTTATTAACCCTTTCATGATGGAAGCTCGCATAACAGAATGTACTGGCCTACAAGGACAAGGTAAATATTGTTAGGCCCCAATGTATTCTCTTATATATATGAGGCTTCCTATGGGAGACTCACATATATAAGAGAATGCATTGGCACAGGGTTTTCGCAAAGTTTGAGGATGCTCCAGTCATGGAAGGGTTAAGTTGCATGTCATGGTCGGTTTGCAGGCGGGGCATCTACAGATGGCGAAAGCTTAAACAATTAGTAACTAATTTTGTTTATATTCGGTATATGAGACTTGCTCTACATCATGATCTAGTTCAAAAACCGACCATGAGTGCCAACCTTGGGCAAAGTTAAGGCCCTTAATTAGAAAATTTTCATAAATTTTAGTCATGATAGCAGGATAACTTTAATTAATATCAACTGATTTTGTTCTGGTCCTCGTATTTTGAGTGGAGTTAAGGCACTTAGCGTAGCAGTAATTAAGTTCATTTTTGTGAATTTTGATCATGATAGCACACTTTGGCGAGGTCCGTTCACAGGGGAATATTTGGTATTTGGGACTTCCTCAACAATGTTATGTATAATAGCAAGTTACAATTAATGCTTTTCCAATCCAAGACCATGATTGGCATACAGTAGCTAGCGCAACTCAACATCTCTGATGCGATTCTGTTTTCTACTTCCAATATTTCTCAATAAATTGGAAATACATGTACATGTACTTGCTCTGCCTCAGGGTTAAATTCAACATCCAAGTATCATATCTCCATGTTCCTTCAATGTTTCCGGAGATAATATCGTCATAACTGTTATTTCTTAGATAAACCCTCACGGCTCAAAGACATCTGAGCATATGTTATAAATATGCCAAAAATACTGCTGGAACATGTAAATATCCATTTTAAAACTAAGGCATTGTAACTAATAAGCACCAGTTATAGTCACCGAAGCATATTGTATAATTTTCAGTTAAATAAGTGCTTCATTTATATAGTGTAACCACAAAAATCAATGAAAGTGTCAATGACACTGAAGCTGAACTTGGAGAGGTGCTATTGTTACATGTTAAAGTTAATGGAGCACTAAGAAATGATGAAAGTTAGAATGTCTAAGTATTACTACATGTAGATGTCAGCATTGGCCAAGTTTTTTAACGGAAATATTTCATGGCTCCCATCTAGTGGTCACCCAAAAAATCCATATACATTGTTGATGTTTGTTTCTGTTTAGAAATCAAAGTTCTGCTTCCCAGTTTAAAAATACTTTTTTTGAAAACCGAAAAATAAGGAATTCACCCACATCAATGTACTAATTGGAGATATCCCATAGCAGTTGAGGGCCAAAAAGAATGAGCTTCCCAGTGGGTGATTTTGGCGATGCAAACTCGTCGTGTGCGATAGCATTCACTAAATTCACCCTCTGGGGACCTCATTCTGCAAATATCAGACAAACTATAAGCAGGCTTGGTTGGCTGCAGTGTGTGCAAATATATTTAAATGTGAAATTGAAGATGGCAGCTAGCGACCGGCCATATTTTTAACAAATGGGACAATTTGATGGCTCCCATCTAGTGGTCACCTGAGAGATCCATATGGAGTCTGGTGACATGAGGGATGGGGGATGTGATCTGTTGGGTGCACCAAATAATTTAGTCATGCTGAGAGTAAAATCCAAGATGGCTGCCAGTGGCCATGTTTTTCATCCAAAAATCATTCAAATTCGACACCTCCCATCTAGATTTGACCATATATATACATAATGTACATGCCTGTAATTTTCAAAACAATTCTCCAACAAATGTGGGCTGCAGGGTATGCAGATGACTTTAAATGTGAAATCCAAGATGACGACCATGTTTTTTTTTAATGATTTCCAGCAAAAATCAGTGGCTCCCATCTGGAGATCACCCCGAAGATCCATCTGAAGTTTGGTGAAGATTGGATAAGAAATACGGCCCATAGGGTTATGCTAATGGACAGATGTATAAAGATGACATTTGGATTCACCAGTTTTATCTCCCATCCCTAACTTCATGGTGGTTTCTTGGCCACTGACCCAGAAACATGAACAATTGCCATATAAAAATGCATGAGAGGCTTTATACATGTACATTTATCCCATTTTATGAAAGAGCGATGAGGGTGAATAACAATGAATTACTCTTTGTCTTTCGGAGAAGAAGCATCCTTTTCGCTACCAGTTTCTGTTTCCATATTTGTTTCCGTTTTTTCCTCCTCGTTGCTTGTCTCATTCTTTAAATTCTTGCCTTCAGAAGAATTAGTTTTGACACCATTCTCTAAATTCTCTCCCTGTTGTTTCTCCTCTTCGATGTCATCCTCGACTGAATCAGTTTTGTCTTTAACATCGTCACCACAATCAGCATTTTTGCTTTCTGAATTAACAGCACTGCCGTTTTCATCTTTCTCATCATCCGAAGCTTTATTTTTAGTCTCAGCAACATTACTCTCATTAGTAGCCTCCTTAGAATCAACAACTTTGTCCGAGTCATTCTCATCACCGCTTTCGTTCTCATCATCTCCGGCATCACTTTCACTACCTGAAACTAATTCATCTCCAGATGGTGGGTCATTGTCCGACTCTTCATCCGAGTCAGAATTCTGGGAATGCATGTGCTCCGTTAATTCAGACGGCATATTAATTGCTTTCTTTGCAGAAAATGGACGAATTCCAGTTGCTTTGAATGTTGACGCCAAATTTTCTGATGAGATTGCCTTTCTGTAAGCAGGGGCTGATAAAGCACCCACCGCGTATTTTGTGATAGATAAGCTACTGGTCTTCCGTAGATGAAACCAGCATTCTGTGTAGAACATGGTCTTGAGCTGACTGAAACAACCACCATGAACCGGGTGTAACAGTGCAAGTGAATGGGGTGGCAGAGCGAAAAACCTAACATTGTCTTTTTTCGCCCATTCAATCAGATGGAAAGGGATTGGATTTTTATGTCCATCGTATAAGATGAGAATAGGAAACCCTGCCGTGTAATTAGCATTCTTTAGGAAAAACTTGAGATAACTTCTGAAGAGTTCCGATTCCATCCAGCTGCCTTTATAACACTGTCCGTTAGATGATCGCAAAGTGCCATCCAAGAAATTAGGATCCCAGTCATCCTCTTCTCCAGGAAATACATAATACGGAGGCACATGATAGCCTAAGGCGTTACCACCACAAATGATTGATACCGATTTGGACGAATCAGGAGGTGTATCTTGTGAATTAGATAGCTGCCTGCACACATGCTTGATTCCCGAAAATTCAACTTCGGAGTCTAATTGAATCTCGTTGATCACAAAGATATTTCTAGGTCTTTCATTCAAATCCAGTGTCTTGAGCAGTGATTTTAAATGCATGTAATAATTAGAACACATCTCGTCTGTTGGACAATGTCGTGAAGCATCGTCAACTTTTGGAGGCACTTCATGGCATTTTTTGAGAAATTTTGACACCCAGCTTTTGTCAATTATATTTTCGATGTTTTCAACTTCTTTCTCAAGGGAATATGCATATTCCAGGACCATCTGTATTATTTCCCTTTTCCGATAAGCATAACCGATACTGGCCATGAAGTTGAGATGCTTCGCTAGCTGATCTTTCTCGTCTGGTGTGAAAATTTGAGCTGTTCCATCATTTTCGTCGAGCCATTGATTTTTCATGTATCGTCTGAGTGTCGTCTTGGGTATCCCGAACTCATCAGAGGCATCATTCACAGACAAGCCTCTCTCCTCAATGGCCATCAGAGCTAACTTCATGTCCTCCTTACCATACAGCTTCCTCTTTTTTGCACTCCCTTCTGGGCTTGGCATCTCATACACATATGGGCTATTCTGTAAACAAAGATAAATACTGGTTAAAATAACTATTAGAATAGAACAGAAAAGTTTTTAATCATAACGCCTTTTACAGCAGAGCAATCAAACATAATAAAGATAAACAAATTAATACATAAGACAAAATATGATTGGGTTGATTGGCCAATAGGAAATGACAGGTTAATATTTGGCCTGGTCTTCTTTTGCTTAAGGTAAGGCCCTTCGCATTCGGCAATCAACTATTACTAAGCGACTTTAAGTCGAGATGCAGGTGCATGGGAATGAGAACAAACAGTCTAAGGTGATATACTAATGGATGTGAAAGGACTGCAAAATGTAGTAACTGTATGTTGGGCAAAGGGGACCTTATCTGAAAGTGCAAGATAACTGGGGAGCCCTTGCTCAACTGAGTTCTAGTACCGGTAGTTGTTTACACGTTTGGCAGGAAACGCATCTAATTTTGTGAAGATACAAATATTCACTAACGATTTATTCAAGGTTCTACAAGATTCTAGGCTATTTTATTTACAAAACCAGGTTAAACCTGCATGTACAGTAACGCCTTAAATAATCGACTCCTTAACCACAGCAGAATTATGGGTAATTTTTCAGGATTTAGTCAGAAATATGGCTTGTTGCCATTCATCAGAAAGCTCTCGGTGAGAGCTTTCCGATGAATGACAACCAGCCATAGTTCCGACTAAATCCTGAAAAGTTACAAATAATTCTGCTGTGGGTTTAGTAGTCGATTATTTAGGGCATTACTTTATCTTGTTTTTCATTTAGTTTCTTGTGTAGAAAACAACATGGCCTGGGAGGTATTTCAATATACTGACTATAGTCGGTATTGAAATACAAAAACGTATTGAAACAGTGTGGGATATTAAAATTCAATATATTGAAACTGTCCTTTTTTTGTCATCCAATATGAAGGATATACAGTATATTAGCAGATCAGTCATTAAATAGATAAAAGGAATCTCATGTTGATTTCGCGACAATTCGCATTCGGTGAACACAGTGGCAGATGTAACTATAATATAGACTTGAAAGTTGTATCGAGGAATATGTGGATCCTAACTTGACCTAAGCAATTTCATATAAGAAATTACCGACGGGCCAGAATATTCAATAAAACAGCATACTGAGGTGTTATTTCCAGCACTAAAACAACAATTTGACTAGTCATTTAACTGCTAATATATGCGCAAAACAATTACTGGTACAGTATGTCACAGTTCAGCAGGTCTTGAAATTAAACATGTGCGCCAATAATATTGTGCGGTTCCAACTTTTGTGACTCATCACTCATTCACACTACAGCATTAGTGAGCACGATTTTAAGAGTCATTGGTACATGCACATATTTGATGGCAGTATTCGCGCTAGACACAAAAATTGAAGGGCCAAAACTTGGACCATTCTCAGTATTTTTTGGGCCATTTGAAATTCTCTTGAGTCATTTATATTTCGGGAATTAAAAAATAAGTAACATTGAAAACAATCTGGTGAAATATATTGTACATGAACATGTACATGTATTTTAACAGCATTCAACATGAATTTATAATATATATCCGATATTTATAGGTGTTGGTAAATGTTTTTACTTTTGTCGGCTGGTCTACGCTACCAAAATTTAATTTGCATTTACTTACACATATTATTATTATTATTATATATTCATTTAAGAAACGCATTCTACACATATCATACTAATAACATTCAGCAGTTTTCATTTTGTTGCAATTTATTTTAGTGGTAGGCTGGTAGCGATTAATTTTTCTAGCCGACATCTCAGCCAATATCACTAGGCATGCCGCCAATATTTTGACAGTATTTTGAAAATCAGAGGCACGTTGTATACCGTACTATTAATCCCCATGAAAAAAAACTGCACTTTGAATCATTACAGAAGGAAACAAACTTATAGTCATTGTAAAATCCTTAAGGGTTCACTCTGTTAGCAAATTTGCCAGGAAAGTTTTCATGAAATTCTTATATTCAATGTACATGCAAGGCAAGGTATTGTAGGTCAACGTTAGCCGTGATAGGCCGATATTAGGAAAATTTCCTAGAAGAAAAACATCAAATAACAAAATGACTTTCATTATATTTTATTTAACTCATTGAATGTGTGATGCACATACCAGTATCAAGTAAAGGGAACCTTGATATTTAGAATTAGCATAAACTAACTCGCAGAAATTGAAGCAGCCAATTAGTTATTTGAAAAGACAGTATCTTTAACTTACGAGGTGATTCAATTGAATTGCAAAATGTCTTGGAACAGGACAACAGACCAGATTTAGGTTGCTTTTGCAGAGTAAATAGCTACTAGAAAATATTGCAACCTCTCAAATGAGCTTGGTGGTAATAAGCTGAAAGACGAGTCAACCCCATGTACATGTATGTTATGACTACAGAATGGATCATCAAAATGTTGATGAGAGCATCACAGGCCTTTGAAGTTTGCTGATATACATGTACAATGTACGTCTTCTCAGGAAGCGACAAATTCTCGACAAATTATGTGAGAATTTCACAAAAGCATTCCATGAGTAAGAAGTGATGAGAATGTCACTGTGTTCTATAAATATGCTGTCATCACTCATTTAGCAATTGCTGGATAAAGTAGAGATGTGATTTTGTTATTATACTCGCCCAAGATAATAAATTGCAAGATGGTGGTGTGTGGTAGCAACAGCTCAGTCTCACCTCATACAAATAAAATTATTTTCCTAAGTGAATATTTCTTCAAACGTTGTGTACATGTAGAGAGATTGGCCTCAAGATGTACATACATGTACATGTATATGGGGTCACTATCTACTAGTCCATCACAGCAATTCATTCTATTATTATAAAAAGTGCATGGCTTGGAGTAGACTATGCCAAAATAATGGTCCAAAGGGAGGAATACATGTAATAGTCTCCAAGCCAGAGGGGATTAGGGGATTATTCCTCCACTGGGGACCACCATTTTGGCATAATCAACGACATATTTTATCAAATGTTCTTCATGCTGTCCCAGCTCCCATAACGTCAAACAATTCACAATCAGATCATGTTAACTAGCCAGCAAATTATTACTCTTTCTACGGAAAACAAACTTAAGATTCATTTAGAAAATTAAGTATAGTGCGAACTTAGGGAATTGACAAAAAGTGATGTTGTGATTATTTATTGTGCTCAAGATGTCGATTACAAAGACATTTCGGACAAAAAATGTTGAACTTTTCCAGCGAGACAGAGATGACTTTCAAATTACATGTACCTCTCTGGAATAGGATGCATGCTAATAACAATCGATTTCTGATTTTCCCAGCGATAGTGGGTGTACTAAAATTAGGAAGCGACTATCATATTGGGGATGGAACTATCGGATAGTGTGATTGTCAAGTAACCAATCACAAGCACAGATTAGGCTTAGATAGTCAGGTGAGATAAAATACATGTACATGTATACTGGTATCAACACACAATTTATACAAACGCTATTCAAAAATTACCCCGTGTACTAAAATTCTGTTGCTTTATAACAAGAAGTGATGTCACTGCATACCGGTACATGTACATGTAGGTTTATGACACATGGCACATATTTTTCCGACATTTTTATCATGTTTTAAATTTGCAACATGTATATAATGGATGAAATATTGTAATCTAGTGAGATGATATCTGGCGAAATATGAACGAAAACTCAAGCACATTTCATTCATCCAGAATCAGTCAAAATAAGTTGATGTTTAAAATTTCAGGGAGATGGATCATTCACAAGATTTTGACATTGAGCATTAAAAGACACTTAAAACCATACAACATTACAATAACATCATGTTTTCTCTGACTCTTGTTCACACATTCTCTGACTCTTGTAAACACAAACATGTTTAACACCCAACAATATTAATTGATTTATCATTACAAAAACTGATCTATCCACTGGCTGAAATGCAACTTATTTTGACTGATCCTGTAATAACGAAGGACCTACATGTGTATAATTTTAAGATTCTTAGCAACATGAACTGCCAGTATTGATTTGAATTGTGATGGGATGATTCAACTTCCAGTCACTACATCTCAAAATTTGATAGTCGAAAAAGAACATTTTAAAAAAAGTTTTACAAACTTGTGAACAATGAGAAAACAGTATAATCGACTAGTTTTCTTTATAGATGGCCATTTGTTTTTGACTGGTACAGTAATGCTCTAAATAATCGACTCCTTAACCACAGCAGAATTTTGGGTAACTTTTCAGGATTTAGTCGGAAATAAGGCTTGTTGCCATTCATCGGAAAGCTCTCGGTGAGAGCTTTCCGATGAATGGCAATAAGCCATATTTTTGACTAAATCCTGAAATGTTACCCATAATTCTGCTGTGGTTAAGGAGTCGATTATTTAGAGCATTACTGTATGATTACAAAGGGAGACTGGCAATGCGTGTTAGATTTGGTATGGTGGAATACTACAAACACTTACATTCAATTTGAATTTAGACTCCTCATATGTTGTGTGCCACATCTTCGTAAAACAAAAAGCTTGAAAAATTAGATCAAACACTGTGTATGGTGTCAAAATAAGTTGCATAGCATCCACTATATGCATACCATTAACGATCATATTTAATCTAGACTACTAGTATAATGTAGTCAACAAATACTGTATTTGTTAAATGTGTGCTATATTTTTATGTTGACTTAACATTTTTATGCTACTATTCCTGATAAATCTTCACTGGCTAACATCTGGCAGACCTGCTACTAGGCTGATAGTATCCTCACAAAATCAATACAGCTCAAAAAGGAACATGATTATGTTACTTGACAATGTACGGTATTTGTGACATAACCAGGCAGAATCACACCCAGAATGTACACATGTAATACGGTAGTCCAAGTCTTCTCGTACTAAAACCGGCTAAGATATTGGGATGGAGGTGCCGGTCTTTAGTCCAAGACCGCTTGTATACCAATCCTATGACACGACTTACGCCCACGATCTGTGGCGGGAATTTGTGGTGTATTTTACTCGATTTACCTAGCAAATCAATACATGATGCTATATACATCGGAAAGGCTTACATCTTATGGTCATAATGGTGTATAATAATCTAACTTTAATGTTAAATTACACATAGAATATTCCGGTTGATTGACACAAACATCGATTTGTTTCTCTGTTTGTTTACGTTTTAACCGAAAGCCGATGTGGTCCGAAAAAGTTTGGCATAATCCGCTGTTTGTTCTGGGAATTCTTTCCGTTTCTATATATAGCGCGGGTTTTCCGAACAAAAATGGCGAAAACCGATCGCCCGAAAGTCCAGTTTTCTATGTGCTTTCAGAACAATTCCCGCACTAAAAACTTAATGACATAATGGAGGATCAGAACGGTAGTTTTGTTGACAATTTTCGCAAGCAACTTGTCAAAATTGGAGCAAATTAGAACTCTTGTGTCTGACTTGCCAAGTTGCCATGCGTGTGATGTGCATTTTGACATCTGTGTTGATAAAATAATCGGAGAACCGAATCACACAGTTTCGAAATATAGTTCTTCCGTTTTAGTGGGACTTTTCAAACTTAAGGTTCATTTATTTAGTGTATTACATTTATATCTCCAATGTTTAATTAATCTATTTATTATTTTATTTATTGACACACATAATTACGATTACAATGGAGAATTCATCGTAATTTGCGTTGTTGTCCAAAATCTACGGAATATTTTCAACGGAAAATGCCGAACACAGTTCGCGAGGTCAACCGAGTTCGCATACTTTAAAAAAATTGTAAACATTGAGGTAAATGTCTCTTTTCGCATTAAATTACCGTTTTAAATTCACAACTGATGTGGGTTTCAGATAAAATAGCATGTCTTCTGCGGAAAATATCCATTTATTGTCGCAATTGTGATATTTTATTTCATATAATTGTGGTTTTATTTGAGCGGGTCACTAACGCTTAAGTCGTGTCATAAGAATGCATGGGCCTGGAACTCGGACTATCTTAGCCGGTTTTAGTACGAGAAGACTTGGACTAGTAATACGGTACATGCCTGTATCTGTAGATATTACAGTGCAGGAACCAATTCTGGTTGTAGACGCACTGGTCCAGGTGCTACCATGGGCGAGTAACTTTATAACCCTGTGGTGACTCCAGTAGCGTTCTTTAGCGTGCACACACCGAGGCGTGTACACGGTTCAGCCATTAATGTCCGCGCCTGATCAGACAGCGTACTGCACCCATGACAACATACCTGGACAAGTGTTGTAATGGGGGGGGGAGTCGGCATTTTGCATTCGGATCTTTATTCAGTGATCTTGAATGAGACTTTTCAGCCTGACAAACTTGGTATCTGACCGAGTTCTGATTTTTGTCAGAATACCCTGACCAGGTTGCGATCCCCAGTCCGCTAGCACGAGAGACCAGTACGCTACCTCTCAGCTACCGACTTCCCTTTAATGTGTAATAGTCCATGTGTGTACATGTACTAGTATCCTTGAAAATAAATACTTTTTCAGTAAAACGGTTGTATTACAAATACCGGTATGGTTATCTCGCAAATAAAATTACCTTCCTTTTTCATTCCCCGTTGGTCTTATTTAGAGGTAGATTCACAGGTGATTTTAACCATTAATCTTTGGATTGGGGTATCGGTATGGGTATAGTATGTGCTAGAGGGGAAATTTGAGCTAGGGGAAAGAGACACAAAAAGGGAGCCCCTGCCCCTCTAGCGAAATCCCTGACTTTTGAAGTAAATACGGATCATACAGACTTAGTTACTGAAAGGTTTCAATGGAGGAGCCTATATACATTTTTGTTTCTACATATCTTATTGTCATATATACATGTATATATACATACAACAATTGGGATTGGGACACAAGTGCTGACACTTACTTAGATTTGTCCCATTCCCAGATAAACAAATGGGGGTTAGAGAGGCACCATCCGAATTGACAAGGCGAATATATATTTGGTGTATTTATAATGTGTAGACTTACACCAACTATTCGCCTTTAAACAATCACCAACCAAGTACCGGTAAATAATTTAATAATGATCATGGCAGATAATATAATATGTACATGTATGTCTAACTTCAACTTGAGGCCAAATCAGGGAGTTAGCCAGGAATTGGAAAAGGGTGCCCAAACCAATAGCATAAAACATTGGGTGATAAGGTACGGTATATGCCATTGTTCTGTTCTAGAGGAGGTGTCCCCATGCCCATTGTAGGCGTCTGTGGCTTCCCTTGGAATTTTTTTTTTAATTTAGTATGCTAACAGGGGCCTCTGTTCACAGGAAGTTCCTGAGAACATGTTAACCATGTTTTTCTGGTTAAATACATGTAAACTGCAGGCAGTACCATTTCTCTGCCAACATTGTTCAGATATAATCAGCCAGTCTTCAAATCGCAAATGCCCATCCAGAAGACGGGTGGATGTGTCGCTGGCTGAGCCTCTGGGTTAAATTTAATTTAACAGAAAGCCCAGAGATTTTAACAAAGTGTGAATCGTCAGGTGCAGATATATCTTAGTAAACAACTGTTCATGAATGCTGAAAAGAGTGGAATTGAATACACTAGATATACATGTAGAGCAGTATAAAACAAGAATAAAAAGTATTTCAGGCTGATGGTCTTAATTCCAATTGTTTATACCAGTTTATGAGTACGGAGAAGTACATGTACCGGTAGATATTTTAATTAATTAATACAGCTAGTGGGCAAGTGATTTGTGGAATTGTTCATGTCAAATTGAAAAGTATTCTATTCAAGGACTGGTTGTTCAATTCAAGTACTATCCAAGGTTAAAATCAGACTATTCATTCCATGGTCCGATATTCAAGGACTATTCATTTCTGAGTGAACGCTGTCAACAACTCAATTGCTAGTAAATCTGTGATGAACTTACCCCGCTGGACAAAACAAGTGTCCATTGGCACAGCGGTGTATTTGCCGTTCGGCCGCGGTGTCAGAGTTTGTAACTGCAGTTGAGCACCGCGGCCGAGCGGCAAGTACACTGCGGCCAAGCGGCAAGTTCATTGCGACCGAAGGGCAACTACCCTCGCGGTCGAATGGCATGTACATCGTGGTTAGATTTCTGGTTTGTATTGTCTTTTTTCAGTTTGATGAAAGTACACCGTGGCAACTACACCATGCCGAATGGCAATTACACTGCGGCCCAACTGTAGTTAGCAGGTGGAGCCGCGGTGTAGTTGCATTTCGGCCGCGGTGGCAACGCTAACCGCACCGCAGTTAAGTGGACACTTGTTTTGTCCAGCAGGGTATATAGAAGGTTACGAGACCCTGCAGGAATTATGTCTGATTCACCAAGAACTTTTTCAATGTCTGTGCACTGAATAGTGAAAACACCAGAAGGTTTGAATAAGTTTTCTCTTCCTGGACAAGGTTCGAAAAATCTGAGGGTTAAGTGAAATTTTTGGATCCCGAGAGTATGGCTCGATGCACCAGCTTGGGAGGCACGATAAATGTCACCGGAGATTGGAACTTGATCAACAACTGCCTTAAATAGGCTAATTAGCAAATTTTTTTTAATGTTCTCTTCTGTTACTTTACTAGTATTCATGTTAATTTATACACTCAGCTATGCGAACAATTATTTTATGGAACTAACGTCTGCTAAAACGCACCATTTGCCCACGTGACTAAAACATATTAGAATTTCACGAGCTCCTGATTCTTACCTATATTGTGTTCATTTCGTTTTGTCGATTCCGGAAAACTTTTATTTTGTAATTGCTCGGATTTCCCATGCTCTCCCGCTTCACCCGTTTATGGCCTGCCAGCAAAAATATGCAGTTTTGTGATTTGTCAAATAAATGCCTTTAAAACTCTTTCAGTGCCAGGCTTATTTTGTAGGTTTAGTGCCAGGGAATGTTACGTTTTACATGGGCATCAAAATTTTTACTATGAATACTTCAATGGTGATCGTTTTGAGTTATAACATGCCCCTAAGGACTTATCCAGTTTGTTTTTAAATTCGCTATAGCATGCTTAAGCATACCCAAAAAAAATTAAACCCAAAAAACAAAACAAATCTAAAATAAAATTTGTTTAACTCTTCCTCCATTTACTACAACATCTTATGTACGGAATTGCTATGATACACCCATTTTTTGTTGGAATCGGAGGGTTGTAATCAGGTCACCTATCTTTGCACGTTTCATTCCTTGTGTTTTCTAATAGGGGTTGGGCCAAAAATTGCTAATTGCTAATAGCATAATTAAGGCAGTTATTGATCATGTTCCAAGCTCCTGTGGTATAGCCAGGCGAGGATGGCAGACCCTATTTTCAGTACAGTAGGCCTACTATATACTAGTACAGTTAGGCCCACTACTGTACTATTGAAATTAGTGAAATGACAATGAAATATCTGAATTACAGTCCCAATAAACAGGTCTGGCAAATGTCTGTTAAAAGTTTAATAACTGTCTTTATTATAAATATGCATTGAGGAATACCTTGAAAACTATATTTAATACAATATTCAATGCCGAAGATGCAATGTCGTTATCAGTTCCGGAAACAGTAATCCAGTGCTGCTGAAACACAATTTGATTGGTGCTCTAAAATTATTGAATAGTTGAAAAGGGGGACATGATCTCTAGCCTGAGATTAACTGAGCGAGCACAACTCACCACTTTAGCTTACCGCAGACTATCTGTATATAAATACCGTTATGAATAGTAATCGGTATCGCTCACAACCCGTTGCTGCGTTAGTGGTGTGTGAGTTCAAATGCTTGAGGTTATGTACATTACTAGTAGTCTAATGCTCCTTTCCATTTTAGCAGCAGGAAGAAATACAGGTGTGTCTTTGATGGCGTATATCTTTGTTTTACATGTGATTTAGTTCACGTTTTCACAGAAAATATTCCCCAGGATATTTACATTCACCTCCCGTCATAGTAAGTTTTCACACAAAATCAAAATCGCTGTGAAGATAAATTGCAACACTTTGTCACAAAACAAGTGACATTTTTGATTTGGTTGAAAGTGACCGGATAATAGGGTGACCTAATTTAATGCGCAAATTAGAGCTTATACTAAGTTATAGTTTATTATCGAAAAACAGCCCGTTCGAGAGTAGAATATATATCAGAGCTAGGCGCAGCCACCAATTGTAAAATTGTCAAATACGCGGATGACGTCACTGTAATCAGTTCTGCGCAATCCCTTAGTAGTGCTGAAGACACAATGAATGACAGTCTGAAATCCATACATCGCTGGTGTAATAAGTGGCACATCTGCATCAATACTGACAAAACTGATTTCATGCATATTCAACCAAAAAACTGTGCAAATCAGGATAGTTCCCTATCAATTCAGCTTGACAAGGGTTATCTAAAACAAGTACCTTCAAAAAAACTTCTTGGTATCACCATAGACAGAGATTTATCATATAAGGAACACGTTGATATAACCATAAGCAAAGCTGCAAGTGCTATGAACAGGATAGGCCAACTCGTAAATCCTACCGGAGTGAGTACGGAGAAAGCAATAAAACTATATAAGGCAGTTGTTATTCCGATCCTAAGTTATGGATTCCCAGTATGGTGCACAATAAATGATTCTCTGTTAAACAAACTTGAAAGTGCACAAAGATCGGCTTTGATCAGAGCGACTGGTGCTCTGTCTTCTACAAGTACTGTTTCTATGGAAGTGATAACAAACACTACACCTCTAACTCTTATACTAAAAGAAATAGCCGCCACCGAATATCTCCGCATCCTTCGGAAAGCCGACAACTCTCAATTAAAACTAATGTTAAACAATGCCATGCTATTTCCCAACAAAAACACTCCCATGGCAAAACTCTATTCCTTTGGAAAATATCTGTTGGGTAACAAACTCAGCTCTATAGAAAAAGAACCAATATACCTCCCTGAAAGTGACGATTTCTGCACTTACGCCATCTACTCAACTCCTGAAACTGAAACTGTACCAAACTCTAGTAATACATCTCAAGCAGCATCTCTAGACATCGAAAGTAATGAAACTGTAAATTCCTACAGAGCACAGGTGGAAAAGACCTGATTATTTTTACGGACGGATCAGTGCTAAATAATGGACACAGTGGTTCTGCTGCCGTTATATACACTAGTGGCCTACTCAGCGATCCGGTTATCATAAGTGAACCTGTTCAATCTTCTGATGACAGTCTCAATGCTGAACTTTATGGACTAAGACTGGGTCTAATAAACGCCAAATCGTTTGTCAAAACAAAAAAGCTATCTGTAGCAACCATTGTTATCAGTGACTCAAAAAGTGCGTTACAGAGACTATTATAAAGGTCACATAGATCACACTCGTGCATGTAACTCTTTAATAAATGATATTTTCAATGAAACGGGATCCAGGGTTATTCTGAAATGGATGAGAGGTCATACTAACATTACGGGTAATGATTTGGCAGACATTGCAGCAAAAGAAGCAGCTTCTACTGTCCCGCAAGCTTCTTTCACAGACCACTCTAATCTGAACTCTTTCAAAGAACACAAAAATGCAATAAAGGACTCTGTTAAATGTAAGTGGCAAACCTCGTGGGACCTTTGTAAAACTTCCCAGCACACTCAAGAATTGTTTCCAATAACTGGTATGAAGCCTACCAAATTCTCATTCTCTGACAGAGCCACGGAGGTGAAAGTTAACCGACTCAAGTTAGGTCGCACTCTCCTAAATGAGCGTATGTTCAAAATGAACATTGTAGCCACACCGAAATGCTCTTGTGGTGAACAAGGAACTATACAACACTACATTCTCAACTGCAGCTTAAACCAAGGGTACAGGGACATTCTGTTTTCTGATCTCACCGAAAGTCCGCAACTCCAGGATTCTATAAATGACAGCGGCATAACAATAAAACTTCTCCTCGGACAATGCGAAGGACTGTCAGCAGATACAGAACTTCTTCGACATAAACTTGTTCACAACTTTGTCAAGATCTTCAGGCATCAGTGTCTAAACAATGATATTATATATGTATATAACTCTCCCTTACCAGATAGAAGACGTCACACATACAGAGTATAGCACCTAGTGAATACAGCACCAGCAGTTAATGCACCAGTGACATTAATCAGCTACAGATGATTATGATGCCAACAACAACAACAAGAATATATAGCTGGATTCAGCTACATGTAGGTTAGCTGACTATATAGCTATTGACGTATTGTGTATTTATCGACTATACTATAGTATTGTATAGAGGTGGGCCGATAATCGGTATCGGTATCTGGCCGATAACTTTGTTATCGGTAACATATCGGTATCGGCAAAATATCACAAACTTGCCGATATCATCGCCGATATAGAAGACGTTGCACAGATTACTACAGAACCGTTACAAATTCGTATGGATGACGGCAAAACGATGTAACACCAAGCCTGCAAATTAGCGTCCGGACACGGACATTGTCTGGCAGAAATTGCCCCAACGTCTGGCTCAATATTAATTCTACCTGACATTATGTCCGGTGCCGATAAAACCAATCCCAAGTACAACAAAATGCATAGTTTCGCGATCGTAGAGAGTAGAAACTAGAGATGGGTGGTTAACCGTGGAATCAGTTCGGTTTCGGTTGTCGGGAAAAACCGGAAATGACAACCGTGGTAAGTTGGGAAAACCCGTGGTTTCGGTTGTCACAACTTCCTGTAATCATGGCAGAGCACGACGACAAACGAGTCCTGTGTGGAAATATTTTTCAAAGAAAGATAAGAAATCTAAGTGTGCCGCCTGTAATATATGCAGAAAGGAGTTCGCATGGTGAAATCGTGCGACAAATTAATTACGTTGCTTCCGTGTACACCTATTTTCGCCGAAGTAAACACAACACAAGTCAGTTTATTTCTCATGTTATTTTAATCATTAAGGCCGTACAAATACTCTGAAAGGTGAATTTTATAACGAGGATACGATATCAAAAGGTATCAATGGTTGTTACCCGCATCCCCTATTAGTTTTTATCACTGTTTGCCAGTGTTTGGATGTTAAATCGTCAAATATATTTGTGCGCCCGGAATCGGAGCCGGAATGAATTATACCGTTTGTCGGTAAACTGTTTAGAAATAGCACTCATTCAGGTGACTTGTATTGGATGCATGTATAGTGTGTACAGTATTATGTTCCCTAAATATGGTAATAGGTATATAGCCAGATAATGTGATTGAGAGATTCTAGTCATGTTTTATTTTCATTTTGTTGTTTATTTCAAATTTTATTTTTCAAATCATAACTATACACATATATCTAGTCACACAAATTAGTTTTATGCCAATATAAATTATCATTATATTATTTCACACTTATGATCATATGATGCTGAATTGCAGTCATACACAATACACAGACTCACTTGCATTCTAGCACTGCCACTCGACATGGACATTAACAATATACATGTATTAGTAACAATATGATACATAATTTACAATTATAAAAGGACATGTACCTCACAAGTTATGGTGATAAAATTGGTGTGTTTTCTTTGTAATATGATGAAGCATAATTAGATTTTGTTCACATTAGTCATTTTTATTAATAAAAACCAAAACCAAAACCGAGACTCAACTCTTTTTCCACAACCGAAACCGAGGCAAATTTTCACAACCGCCCATCTCTAGTACTAGAAACGACAGATACGCGTGCTGTTTATTTACTGTAGTTATTTTTACGGTTATTATCGACATCGCCCATGTATGAAAGTAGCTAACGCACTATTCAATCGGCACTAGAGCTGGGACGGTTATGCGGTTAACCGGTTAACCACCAACTATGGCCGTGACTAGTGATGTACCGATTATCGGTATCGGCTATCGGATCGGGCCGATATATGTTGTATCGGCAAGATATCGGTATCGGTAAAATTTAGTCTCCCGACCGATATCGTTAACCGATACATGTCGCGTCCTTTGTGAACGTTGTTACACCAATTCCGACTTTAATATTAAATAAATGACGGGAATTTCCAGGAAAAATAGCGACTATTTTACGCACTGGTCAGCCCTCCATCACATACAGTGATATACCATGATCATGATGACAACATCGACATGAGACTGTTGGTACACTCATGACCCAAATAAACATTTCCAAAGGTACCGTAGTTCGGTACGCTTAATAATTAAAGTTAAAACATAAACTGTATACAATTCAAATTACTTGTGAGTGCCGAGTAGCACATGTTGAAAGCGAATAACTGACGCCCCTGGCATTAGCGTGAGAATGGAATCTTCCTGTGAGTGAATCAGACTGATGTACCGGTATCATTTAGTGATGTATTCATGGCGGTGTGGAATTAATTCTGCACCACGTGCGACAGTAAGTTGTCACATTGTTATGATATTCCCAAGGCGGATGCCGGGCAGTAAGATCAAACGATTATTTGCATGCATTTGATGTCATCGAGTAGGAATCACTAACAAGCCACGTGTTGACAGATGACACAGTAAACTAAAAATCATAGTGTTATAAATAGACGAGTCACTTGACCAGTTTGCATTAAAGTCGCCGCAGTCGTGACTCGCTATTCCTCAATATATAGAAACATCACGTGTTAACAACAGTTAAGTGTGTGTGTTTAAAGTGCTTTTGTTTCAAATTGATTGACATTCTGGTATACGATGACTGAAGATGGAGGAGGTGACTAACTTGTTTGATAGAACCATCCGAACCAATCAGAGTGCTCTGTGGGCGGGATTTGTATCTGCTGTCATGGGCAGAGAAAATGTCAACAATTTATGCGGGACATTGTAGGTGTTATTAAACGCAAGTTCAACTTCTGAAAAAGATTGAGTTTGGCAAATTGAAATTGAAATTGCCGTCATTGACTCAAATGGATTACTAGTATGGACTGATTCCGTAAGGCACGGTAACGGAATCAAACAAATATTGAGGAAATCTTATGAATGCAACGAAATATTAAATCGTTTTGCCAGGGTTTTTGGGGAACGTAAACTAAACTTTTTTTGCAACCAGGTTATTGCAATATCGGTTCTTTGCCGACAATATTTTGTAATTTAAAAGACAAATTGATATGGAGTTTGGTTCACGTACAAGACTTATCGGTATCTGTATCGGATCGGCCGATAATTCTACTGAAAATATCGGCTATCGGCTTTTACCGATAACCCCCGTATCGTTACATCACTAGCCGTGACCGGTCACGGATTTGCCGTGGTCGGTTAACCGTAACATCACTATTATAGTGTACCGCTATACTTAAAGTAATTGACCACCAATAACGTGGTGTCACCCCGTTAATATGGCGGTACTATACCGCTGTATCCTCCAATACCGCGGTACTGATACCGCTTGTTAACGCGAACAAGTATGTGTGAGTAAATACCTCCCCTCAAAGAGTTCCATGAAAATCACCGCGGTATTCAACAAAATTAATGCGGTGCCCGCTAAAAGACCGCGGTATCATTATCGCCCAATACCGTAACTCCACCGCCATGACCGTCTTGATACCACTACCGTTTATTACCGGTATCACCGCGGTCATGACCGGGGTATCACCCCGTTTTTCTGGTCAATTACTTTGAGAATAGCGGTATGATCACTGTGATGGTCAGCTATAACTGGCTATAAGAGGGTTAATCTGTCTCTGTCAATTAAAATGAATCCGAGATGGACGGAACAACATCAAACGCGGTGTGTCGGCTCTTTGAAGGCTAAATTTGGGTGTGAACTCATTACACAACTATTGTGTTTTCAAATTGATCCCAAGAAAATATAAATTGAGCCCAATAATTTCCACGAGCAGTCCTGCTTTCTATGATATACTTTTAAAAGTTGCCACGTTCTCTGGTGTTAATTCGTTTACAATCTTTGTGGCTCAATTGCCGTTAATTAATCTTGGATTATTTCATTTTAACATGAGGCAATATATATATCAGAGCAGCTAATATTTATATTAAATCATTTTTGAACCATTACATTTAAAATAGTATCAGATAATGAGTTTTTCCATTCGAATATTAATCCACCTCGAATTTATACAGTTATTGTTCTTGTTGCAGAACGTACATAATACGTGTCGTCGATTACCGCGAAATTCATAAAAATTTTCTTCTTCGAGGAAGATTCTGACGACGACCTGGAGTTCGATGGTTTCGACGACGATGGACTTGTCGTCTTCTGAACTTTGTGCTATTTATGTGCGCTATTAACCGTTCCATACGCATGTTTACAACGTATAAATTGTATTTTTTGTTTTACCTGTCGACATCTGTATCTTGTTATTATTATATGATTTTATCTTAATAAAACGCATCATTCTCTTTATATAACGCAACTACTCTTGGTATCAGTATAAAATACGATGGTAAACCAGCATCTCAAGGCTAACTGAGATTTTGCACGGGGGGATCCCCGTGAGTAAGCCCATGCAGTACCCACTTTTTGGACAAAAACGTGCACGTGCCCCCTGGGCTTACTGACGGGGTGTATACAGTAATTAATTAGATATGTGATTATGTGTGTCATGGGTGACAACTTCTTTGTATAATGGGCAGGAGCCGTTCTCAAACTTACCATGTCAGTGAGCATCACAATCATCGCCGTTCTGCATACTGGGCTTACCCACCCATAATAGTACCTATAATATGTGGTTAACCGGTTAATCGCGGTTTTTTGCCGTTCATAACCGGTCACGAAAAACCCATAACCGTCCCAGCTCTAATCGGCACACCTCGCCAGTTTCCGTCGTAAACAATGTCAAGGGCGCGGTGTTCCGAATGCTTACACTTCTTCTTCACAAGTTCTTGCGGTGTGATTTCAGACAACCTCATCATCCAGACATCCAATCAGAGCGCCTGTTTGATTATGTCAGCTTGTGCATGGGCCAATCAAAATCGTTGTAAAATAATGTCAAGTTGTCAACAGTCACAAATGTTATCCCAAGTTCCCAACCGACAGACTAGCTTAAAGCATGGAATCTGGACTACTGGGCTAAACAGTCAAATAAATTGACACTGTCACACTGAGTTATCGGGGTGTGAATTACAGTGGCACGCCGCACGTGTCAAATTGTCAATGTTCAACTTCGTCAGCGCCACGCCGTCTCTTTGAATCATGTTTGTGACTTTGTGAGTCGTGACCCGATGCAGGGAGGACAACTCTAAATTCACACAACGTAAGGATATCGTATTCTTTATGCAGAAAAGCAATAATAATTATTTTACTGACACCACGACATACCAAATCTGTTTTAGAGTGGGGTTCATAAAAACTGTGTAAGGTGTTTGAACTGTGTTTCAGAAATTCAGTTGATATTTGTGGAAAGTTTCTTGTCATGATCAAAATTAATGGTTAGGTTCTGTTTGTTATGAGATAATAACAGATTGCCGCCTGCCTTCCTTGATCTTGATCGATCACGTTTCACTGTCTTCGCTCTTTCTCTCTGTTGTGAATCTGATGAAATATCAGATTGATTGACAGGACTTCCCGCCTGAGGCACTGAACAACACAAAACTTTTGTGACCCACGCATTCGCTGGAATTTCCCAGAAGATATTAATGGGGAGGTCAAGTGACCAATTTTGAAATTGAATGGGGATTTCCATCATAAATATAGACCCAGGTACGGCCTACACATACCGTACATAGACTATACGTGATCGCCTGAATCCCCTCCATTGAATAAGAACACACCAGCAGTAGGCCAATGTACGATTTCACAGGGCGCCAAGAATGAACCAAGACAAAGTTAAACACCTCTGTGATGCCACAAGCTTTGCGACATGAAAAATACTTGATGTATACAACGTTACGTGCTGGCGGCTTAGAACAAAGCGAGCTTTCACTCAACACTGATTGATATCATTCACGGACAATTTAGCCACGCAAGACTCCCGTGTTTTTATTTGTAGCATTTATTTCTGACGACTGAATTGGAATTTATTTTCAATGTATATATGACAAAATGTTTGTCCAGATTCCAATGTGTATGCGGAAGTTCTTTGATCGTCAATAAAGACTGCCATTAACTCGAAAGAGTTTTAATTTATGCGTGCACAATATTCTGACATTGATGCCGCGTGCAGCTCAAACTTTAAACATAATTATTTCCGTGGGCAATCCTGATGTCATGCCATTGTTCCCCAAGTATATACTTACCGTCGGGAATTCACTTACTAGTAATGTCCAGTATACTTACCATGTTCACAATGTATATATACTTGTAGGCTACGTGTCGTCCCCGATTTCTATGTCGACATCCGCCGATATATATCCTTACACAGTATACACGGATGTTTCAGTTTACTTAAATTGTATTCATATTATTGGGTAGTCTGACCAGACGTGGTAATATGGCTATGGCCATCCACGTCTGACCGCGGCGGCGCATCAGCTTAGACGGCTATTTAATTTTTTTAAATACACTTATTTTTAAGAATCAACTAACATAGTCATTAATGTTAACAATATTGCAATATATATTAGCTCTGACACCTACCAGAACGTGTGTATAATTCCGTAATAATTTAATCCAAATATCCAGTCGGAAAACATGTTGACAAAACGTGATTAAATGGCCGAAGCAGGAGGAGCTAACATATCACATGACTACGTGCGTCTCGTGCACTAATCGCGCATGGGAATGTCACCGGACATGATTCTGCAACCCACATGACTGTATCAGGAAGTTATCAGTACGCATGTGTAACAAATTGAAATCAGTTAGTTGTAAAAACTACACGCATGCGCAGATTGTAGTTACCCTCACCTTGAATTGTATCAGGCTACCTGAATTGTACACACAATGTGAACGCGTGTGATTACCTTGCCGCGTGCACGGGGATTCCGGGGGAACTCACAGGGGAATTCAGGAAATGATGTGTCACATGCAATGATCGACGAACACACGACATGTCAGTGTTTACGTTCTATTATTTGTCGGATTTTAAGGATAAACGACACGTAGGTGAGTGGATGGTTTCACACTTGTATTAGTATTTAGTTGATAAATACATGTGCGTTGGTCCTAATTGTTACTTTTATAGGAATCATAGTCGCCTATGTTGTTTTAAGGGCAAGATGGATCTTACATGGCATCAGCCATGATAGTAAGATCCAATGGATCTAATTATTGGGATATATACAGGTCTGTATAATATATCGGTATCGGTATCTGCCGATAACAAAACGTAATTTATCGGTATCGGCGTTACCGATAACACCAGTATCGGCCCATCTCTAGTAGTAGTATTGTAGCTGTAATGACAATGTATTCTCACAAAGAGTCACATTTGCCAGACCTGATAAATAATAATTAATATGCTTCTTTATTCCCTATTTTCGAGGTAATGTAGAATTCTTTACCGAAAAATATTATTTAACCAAGTCGACAATATATTTTTAATAGTCTAATAGAGAAGATAGATAATTGAAAATATAATCTCACCCCACTGCCTGTTCCATCTTCGTTGAACGTTTTCTTTTTGAAGCGATCTTTGATAAGGGTTTTGCCCAAAGATCCGCCCTGCTTATTTTTCCCCATTATACGGATTTTCTCTTAGTCTATACTGTGGATTGCTTTCCTTAATACTTCGAGGTTATATAAGAACCTGTCGCAATGCCTCACATCGCTCCTCTTTTGTTTGAAATCACAAGTTTTCACGTGGTTTGTGAAATAATTTCAGAGACGCGACCGGAAATTGCGCAAACTCTGACAATTCGAAATATCGGAATGGGGAGCATACATTAAACGGACCACATCGTTGTCCGACAGAACGGCCTGTCTTTCATTTGAATGGTTATTTCCTACAGGGTGTGTGGTGTGACGTACTGACGTTATATGCATACCGATAGGGTCTATGCTATGTACAATAAGCGAGAACACTGAGTGATCCACCCATTCAGTGTTACAGGTCAAAGTTCTGGAGTAGCATTCCATGTATGGAGCTTTTGAATATTTATGAATCGATATATGGAATTCATGAATATTCAAAACACGATATATGGAATGCTACTCTGGACAGAACTTGGACCTGTATCATTTAAACCACGGGATGGGGGCTGGTGGGTCGAATAATATGCCGGTAACGACTCAAATGTGGTAAATGTGGGCTAGACACCTGGACACTGGCTCTTGGACAACACTGGCCAGCTCTTTATGACGCTCCGACGCTCCAGCGCTGTTCTGTTCGCCGTCATGGGAACATGATTGACGGAGTGCAGAGTGTAACGACGTAGCCTCATATCTAGAACCAGAGTCTAGGACTTCCAGCTTATATGAGACATTAAGATAATCAGTCGTTTTAAAGATGATCTGTCTCTTCCAGACCACAGTTACAACAACAACAACAACAACAACAACAACAACAACAATAATAATATAGGCCTATTTTAATTTGTATAAATCGCCATTTCAAGACTATATATACAAATAGATATTCGTGTGAACATAATACAGATAAAACTGAATAGGGCCTACTGTGTATGCTATTTGTCTATATGCCTAAATTGATAATATAGTGGTTTATTTCGATCGTAAGATCGTAGTGGAAATATATTTCAAATGCAATTTGCTGTGATTGATCATCAATGCGGATAACTGAATTAACAAGATATCTAGAGTTGTTCTTCTTGGTATGGTGTGTATATATTGGTTACAAGAAACTAATTATTTTCCATGGGCGACAGTGTTCTTTTATGCTAGAATGGAAATATCAACCCACATCATGATTATAACACTATAGAAAATTCATCGACACCCCCCCCCCCACCCATATATAGTAATTTATAATTTTTATTCTCAGTTATGTGCACTCCTTCCTTCCGTCGACTGTTCGTTTGTGGAATGTATATATACTGAACTAAACACGACCACTAGTCTGGTCGTTGAAGCATTGGACCTAGAACAAATTATTAACAAGCTGTTTTTGGTGTAATTTTGTCGGGCAGAATCTGAGGAATAACATATCCAAAATCCGCAAAAATCCGCTTTGGGGAAAATTCTCCATTCAAAATGGCACCCATAGTGACCCAATATGGTTGTTAATATCTGAAATTGTTGAATTTCGGCGGTAGGTGCAACAATTAATGCCAAATTCGTAATAAATTTAAATATTGACAAAATGTTTAGCCGTAAACAATATTTGTAGAATGTCTTTCCAAAAACGGCCGCCAAAATAGAGAAAACTGAATGAAATTTACACTTTGTGCAAAAATGTAATTGCTGGTCCTATAAGATAGAACAAACGCTCGAATTATTTGTGGATATTCATTGCAGAATATAAGAGAAACGTTTGATCAGAGATGTAAGAATCCCCCCTAATGAATCTCACGTGAGAGCAATCGAAAGCAGGGTATCATGCAACCGTTAAATCTGGACTTTTGGGCGCACAGAAACGGAAAAATAACGTATAGTTTAATATGTACTTTTGATCTTGAATCGTATGATTATATGTGTAATTAAACAATTAATTGCGATTTGATATGGATGTATGGATCCTGTGATCTTTTCTAGAAGCAGAAATATATGTAGTCAGAGCAGTCTCGTGAATGTGACCGATCATCATTTATTTTGATATCTACAACATTAACCCTTTCAAAATGCACTGCTATAGAACAATATAAGATATATGCATATAGTTTTGGGTAAAATGTAAAGATCCTATTGTCTATATCTCAAAATAGTAATCATAGTTGCCTCCAATCAGGTGACAAAACACGAATATTTCGCTTTTATCACAAGAATGCATGGTGGTATATTATGAACACAATTTATCAAAACACAAAGGAGTACAAAGCCTATCTTCAATAAATTCTGAACTTGACCAATATGGTTTACATATTCTGTGGCTGAGACTGTGTTTATATCTGGAAATTATATTTATTTATATTCACCGAAGCCACATATAAGCGAAACGTACTACGATTTCTGCAACCGCATCACCGCGTTTGCCCCTTATGACTAAAGTAACATATAGTTGCTGTACACCAAACCACAAATCGCAACATTTAGCGAATGTTCAACGCTGAAATAACAGCTTTAAACGATGATCCCCGCTATTTAACACAATTACGTGGGTGGTATTGGTAAGATATTTTTAAAACAAAACGATACTGAAAATTAATATTGTGCATTGCGTGGTAGTATATTCCAGTTGTAATTTATTTGAACAACATGTTATAATAATAAACCGGTTTGGTAGCCGCGTGGAATTTGTCTAAATAATCTGTAAGATGTACCATCTCTTTGATCTCGTGAGATATGGCGCTAATCAATTGAAGAGATTGGTGTTTCTTTGCAGTGTGATAAGCATTGGGACATATGTGTATGGTATATTATCACGGAGAGTGTAGCAAATTCCATGAATCTAACTAGTCCTTATACCACAAGGGTGTGCACTTCAGTGTATGTGTTACATTAAATAATTAATCACAGTGTCCAATGAAACTAGCATGCACTGCGTGGCGAAACATTACATTGTGTGTTGCATGACCAAAATTATTATATTTTGTCCGGGCAGTTGGATGTTGGATAAGCAAAAACCCAGAATTTTAACCATTGGGTTTGACTTGCGTTGACATGACCAATACATCCTTCAGATGGATGTTTTAATGATCTGTGTACCTTTAAAGATAATAAACAACATGAATATACATTAATAATACGTATATTTACTCCTATATGGTTATGCGATCATGCAATATGTTGCTTTCGTCGTGGTATGTCTTGGAGTTGCGGCCATTTTGACAGCCATTTTATGACCGCGATTGTATTATTTTTATATCCGTGTCACTCTATTCACTCCGCTGCTCCAATTTCACACATACTTGTATAGCTACGTAATCCCTATGCCATAACATATCGTATACTTACCTTCATAATTTAAGTCAGACCCCACCCCTATTCAGGGCGCTGTAGAACATTTTCCCCAAAGCGGATTTTAGCGGATTTTGGATATGTTATACACGAAGACCTCCTCTTTCCAACGATACCAAAGTTAGCTTGTTAAGGGGGAGACGCACGTTTTGCATAAATCACAGTAAATCCAGCCAGAAATGGCAAGTGATTTTCAATAAAGAATTTCTCTGGATCTATCTGGTGAAAAATCTTGAATTTTACATATGATAATTTTAATTATATATAGAATCAGAGCAATTATAAAGAGACAATAACAATAATGGATTTTAATACATTTGAGAGGTTGAAAATATTTGTTTCGTTTCTGTCCCTTTAGGTACCGAGAACTGCCAGAAAAAATTATAATTTCAAACAACATGTCAACCATCAAATAGCTTATTGTCTTGACTACATGAGAGGAGGCTTCATTTGTATCATAATGTTGAGTTAGCTTTTTAATTCCATATTATAGCATCATACCCCATGTATTATAATGAAGAACAAAGCAGTCACAAATATGCCAGCCCAATGAAAACAAATGTTCAAATGTGGTGCTGTCCACTCAAGCAGGGAGCAATCAACAGAAATTAGGCCACAGTGTTAAGAGATATGGTGGTCAGATTTAACTTGGTTATGAACCCATGACCCAGAACTCAACTGAGCCCAATTTTTCAATGACCAACAAGCATGGCATGAAAATTCTCAATAATAAAAAAATATTTATGGTAGTTGTCTTTCTGAATGAAAATAATCATTTAATTTCATGAATCAAGAAAAATTAAGTCTCCTCTCATGATCTTCAGATATGATATCATGTATATATGAAATTCACTTTCGAAAAAAATCTGTTTTACAGTAGTTCTCGGTACCTGAACACAGTGAAATTTTAAAGATTTTTCATGCCATAAAAGTAAAGTAAATGAGATTATAATAACCAAATGTCCAATGGTTCTTATGAATGGTACCACAATAATCTCTTGTACAAAATTTCACAAAGATATTCCTGATAGATTTAGAGAAAATACATTTTGAAATACCAGGAAATTTTGGCAAAACGTGCGTCTGACCCTTAAGATTTTTTTCCTGGTGGACCTTATATTTTCAGCCCGACAGCCAGACTACACTGGAAGATTTCAAGCCTAGAATTGACATATCGTCGGGTCAGAACTAAAGTGTTCTATCTCCATATTTTCATTTTTGTGGGAAATCGAGTTTTGACCCCCCAGTTCACATGTTCTCATTCTGTTTTGGAAGATAGTACACAGCGGGTATTATATATATAGCTGGTGTAAAAAATACTATTACATGTATATATATATATGACGAGGTTCGAGACAAAACATATTATACATTGGGTGTAATCACGAAATATTGAAGGTCGATCAGAGATATAACATTTTAGCATTGAAATGTATTTAACCAGGCCGTACAAAATAAATAGATTAATTGGTTCACAATGAAGATAGAACAATATAGCACTGTAAAAAAAAGTGAGTTTTTCAGTTGGAACAGATTTACACAGTCTCTCATTCAAATTTGGTGTGAGTTAGCCACGATATATGTGGTGATTGTTGGACAGGAAATCTCACAACGAATCGAAAGATACCAATATCTCATTTTCCCGCCAAAATGGCGATAGAACAGTTTAGTTCTGACTCGACGATATCGATCAACGCCAAATTACATCTTGTCCAGCTATCGTGTCAACAAACTAATCGCAATTCTAGGTCGAAAAAAGGGGAATAACTCAGTCAGAAATTGTCGACTTGACCTGTATTTCATCCACATACTAAATTTGAAAACTATCGAATAATCATTACTTGAGGTGTCATCCGCACAACAACATTTACATCAGCAAATTCTAACTAGAAAAGTGGCATAACTGCATGCATGGTGATAATGGTAGGGCCGGATCCATATTAGAAATTGATCGGGACTTTCTCACATGAAGGCCACATACAAATTTCATGAAATTTTGTCGATTATATATACTATTCAAGTTAAGATCCTATCAATAGAAAGTTAGAAACATTTAATCGGCAAATACCCAGGCAAAACAAGGGACATAACCCCATCCGAAATGGTCGACTCGGTCTGTATTTCCATGAGATTAATCCACATACTATTTAAAGCTGAAAGCTATCGCGCGCGGATAATCATAACTTGAGTTATAACTCAGCCAGAAATGGTCGGATCGGATCCAAATTTTCTCCAAAGTTTCATCAAATTGTGTCCAATACTCTTCATCAACAAAATATCAGGGCATAACTGATGATAACTCCGTCAAAAATGGTCGATTTTGCTCGTTTATCTTTATGTGATTAATCCACATAAAATAAATTCAAAAGATATCGGATAATCATAACTTGAGTTATCAACCAGACAACAACATAATCCGCAAATTCTAACTAGAAAATAGGCATATAACTCCACCAAAAATATTCTGATCCGGTAAAATTTCGATTCGGGATCGACTCATCATGCACATGAAGGCCACATTATGCAATTTTTTTATTAAATTCTGTGGAATACTATTCAAGTTATCCTATACGGGCATCAAAGGTTTCTGACGGACACGCTCATTTCTATATTTTTGGGAGATCAAAATGGAACCTGGGTAAAAACAAAATACCGAACATGGCAAAAATTGCAATGACCGTATTATAAAGATCGTCGATATACATATATGCAAATGATGGTGATTGATAGCGTTTTTATTTTTTTCCTGGTCAGCTGAACATTAGCTTATAGAAAGTTAACAAATCGGACCGCGGATATTTAATGGGATATCATGGGTTATTCTATATATCCAAAATATAACACAAGACATTGTTGTCAGTACAATAATCGTTTAATTTAAAAGTAACACACATATAGATGTAAGAAGGACCGGGATCGCCGGATGTACAATAGCACAACCACACATACAAAAACAATGTACAAGACGTACGGAACATCAAACAGAAAGATAGAGTCGCTGGGCTGACCACTGCCATCACCTACACATATATGTAAGGCAATCTCGCTTTTTTTTATTTAATACTTGGTCGGATTCAATTCATTCTGCATTATTCTGAGAGTTGAAATTGTCCATATCCATTTGGAAATTGGCTATAGATCAAATCAGAATGAATTGTAACAGAAAAAACTCTTAAATAAAAACGTTCAGATTTAATTACGTACATATATAGCATATAGGTGGTGGCACTTATCAGACTAGCGTAGCAAGGGGACATAACTCTGCCTTGCACTTTGATGGAACAAACCGCTAGGCCCACGCCATATATAGTTATCTGCTAGCACGATTATAACACATGATACCACAACATTTTGCCATAAATGTCATTATAATGTAGTTCACGTAAAATAGTCAGCACATGCAGGCTAAGTTGTGGATTCACAGACGAAGTGCGAAGTCATCTTCTTGCATCCTGACATCGGGTGTTGCTAGGGGTGCAAACCGTGCAATCGGTAATGAGGGCGCCGTCAACGATGGGAGGTGCCCGAGCAGTCTCTTGGAGAGGGAACCAGCAGGGTTGCCAGCTGTCACCAGGTTCACGGTGAACACGGTCTTGTGAAGGTCGTCGATGAGCTTGTTGCAGTGAAACAGAGTGACGTCATTCTGCCAGAAGGTTTTGACGCAGGCGATCAGCTCGTCTTTGGTCTTAGGCCGAGAACGGACGACGTAGGACTTCATGTACTTCCATATCTCTTTGGTTGGGTTGAGATCAGGGCTTTCTGCAATGCAAGATTATATCTATAATATTTATTATAGTCAGAAATATTCTGCATGTATATTGGAATGGGCGGAGGCACTGGCTCAGAATAAGATGTGCATTTTTGAATAATGTTCCTATATTCATAGTGCAATTTCTTATCTAAATGACCATCTACATGACGGAACAGCACATTGAGATATGACATAAGATACTAAGTACTCGAAGAATGAGTTACTATATATATATAAATTATTCTAAATATATAATTGGATAAAATTAAAATGTAATATATAATAGTGTGAAATAAATATTGGCCATAACAGTAATACAGGATTATAAAGCTTTTGAAGTGGAGGAGTGTCGAAATTGAAAAAACAAACTTTCACATAAATAAAAAATCTGCCATGAGAATAACACACGATTACTGAACTTTCATCTAAAATAATTGTTTTGGTCAAGACCACCGTGATGTGAGGAAGAGCTAACTTGAAGATTAACACGTTATGTTTAATAGTTAGTGAACAATGGATGTTATGCCGTTAAAGCGGCACATGAGCTTCATGCATGCCTCAAAGTAAACTTAGTCATGATCATAAATGATCGAATTATAAAAAGACTCTTTCTGTTTTAGATGTTACAATGCATTGCTATTTTATCATTATTAAAGAGCGTTGTGTGGGGAAACTAAAAACCTACATTTTCCAGAAAACATTCCGTGAAATTTACTACCATGTTTAATTATATCTCGATGACCGTGTTCTGATTTAAGTTAACTTAAGTAAAAATTAAGTTAACTTGTTCAAAAATATTTTACCTGCAGGCCATTTCCACCAGTTGATACCGGATTCAACCATGAAGTCTTGCACCGATGCAGCCGTAGAACCTGGATCGTTGGTCTGGACGAAACGATGGGAGTCAGGGAACTTAGACCGAATGGTGGGTAGCAGGGCGTCGCTGAGAACTTTCTCTTTGAAGTATTGCTGATCAAGTGTTCCGTCGTAAATGACACACGATGAAGTCCCCCGCCGAGAGATCGCACCCCAAACGTTGATGACGACGGGCTCGTCGGCTGTGGGTTGTTGTGAAGCTGTCGGTTGTGGGTTTAGCTGAGGCTGATGTACAGGTTGAAGCGCAGTTGGTGTATGAATCATGGTTGTATTTGGCTGTTGTGTCGGAGAGCTGACTGCATTGGCTGCTGTAACTGAAGGTTGCTCGTCTGGCAACGATGTGACGATTTTAACTTCAATGGAAGGGGAAGGCACGGTCGGCGGTTGATTATCTAGTGTCGATGTCGTGGCGTCGTAGTTTGTGTCAGATGTAGACGGCACCGCAGGTGATATAGCTGGTTGATATACTGGTTTGCTGAAGACGACTGGAGGTTGAGACGGTAAACGAATGGAACATCTACCTGCGAAGATACAGTCGTTGAACCTCTCGTTGTTTGCCATCACGTCGGCGCAGAGGCTGATGCGGTCGTTTCTGTTTTTCTCGCTGCTGCACACACCAGAAGCCTCATAACCCATCTCCGGATGGAAGTAACCACAGCGATACTTCTTGATGACGTGTCTGATGCTGCACATGGAGACGGTGTTGTCAGTTTCTCTGATGTGCCGGAAAATATCACGAGTCGACCAACCATTCTTGAATTTGTCAACGATGTCGAGTTTCTGGGAAAGAGTAAGGCGAATCATGGTCGAACAATAGCACTAACAAAACTGGTATCTAAACACTTTGGTAATCGAATGATTTATGGCAAAAGTTATTTTTTGGAAAATACTTATAACAAAGTCGGTCCAATCAGAAAATATACCTTGATTAACTGACCAATGAGATAACGCATATAATCCGATGAAGACACTGAAGATTATAATCTGGATTAAATTGATTCAGTTTCTCACCTCCGCAGATTAAAACCAAGGAATACTCCCTCTTAATGCCGGAGTGTTTTCTTAACAATTTATCACATTCACACATATTATACCCGTCAAACTTAAAAGATTGTGCCCGACCAAAACTCGAGTTTGGTCATTTCTATATATTTTCAAAAGGCATACCAAATAAAAAAAATCAAATTAGTAAGATAAATAAATAATAATAATATATTGAATACCATGAGCCATGATGATGTTGTGGTGTAGTGCATACGAACAGAAACACGGCTATCAGTTTTGCATGTGAATAATCCACAACATTTGAAAGTTATCGGATAACCATGACTTGAGTTATAATCCGGACAACAAAATAAGCAGCCAATTTTAACTAGGAAAGGGGCACAACTCACATGACGGCCACATACCATTTTCATCAAATTCTGTCGAATATTATTCAAGGCTAAAACAATAATCGGCAAAGTCGAAATAGGGGCATTTCTCAGAGTCAGAAATAGTCGGACCGAATCCAAATTCGGACATAACCTATATGACTATG
The DNA here is from genome assembly GCA_032622095.1 of Siphonodentalium dalli. Lineage (NCBI taxonomy): Eukaryota > Metazoa > Mollusca > Scaphopoda > Gadilida > Siphonodentaliidae > Siphonodentalium > Siphonodentalium dalli. The sequence continues at coordinate 60,657,465 of CP136064.1, read as the reverse complement.
TGACTTAAGATACTCAATCCGATCAGACGGTCCCCATACCATCAAGATAAAACAAAAACAACATTTCTTCAAAAATACGCTTTAGTTATCAGATTCGATTTATTGCAACAAAATAATGCTCAACTATGGTATCAAATTTCCCAAAACTTGTTATCTATCAACATTCTGTTCAATAAAATATGGCCGTATTATCACTAAAGTATCACGAAATTTTACCGCATTACCACTTGATTTTAAAGTTATCCATCTTCATACGCAATTTTGACCGAGACCCTCCATTTGACCACGTGTTTCTGGGCCACAAATTATTACACATCTCGAGAAATAACAAACTTCAAAAATCGATATTTTTTTTTAAAAATACATTTATTCATTAACTCACGAATGAATTGGACCCAAAACTCAGGCACAGCCTATTTTATTGGGTCCAAACAGAAAAATACAAAAAGTTGACAAACAAGGACACATGACAATTTAATGGTGTATATATCTTGTATCATGGACATTCCTAATAATCATTAAGTATGAAGTCACTAAATAAGATTAAATAAAACAGGGTTATCCTGAAAATACTGTTGATGGCAATGAGTAAGAGTTTAGAGTTTAAAAGGTTAAAATGATTCAATATTCAAATAAAGTTGTGATGATATAATAACCATATACATTTGAATGATACGACACATCCACATGTATCAATCTGCAAGTTAAACTTAACCAGAAAAGGTGTACTGCAGTTGATATGTAATCACAGTCTCTCAGTAGATTCAAAGTAAATATGAAGTGCATTACATATTGTTGAATTTGTATTAGGAACAACATGGGATGATCGATACTGACCACTCTGAGCTTTGATGGAGGGGTTAGGATATTTCTTACCCCCGAAGCCAAAGAAATATTAATTTAAGAACGTCTGATTGGATTGAGTACCTTTAATCAACACCATAAGTTTTTCATGTGAATAATCCACAAAATTTGAAAGCTATTGGTTAACCATAACGAGTTATAATCTGGATAACAAAATACGCAGCTAATTCTAAAAAGAAAAGGGCCATAACTCACACGAAGGCCACATACCAAGTTCATTAAATTATGTCGAATTTTTTTTTTTTTTACTCCCGTGGTTGGGGGGGGGGGGGGCTAGCTCCGGGATGGTCGAAAGGGCCGATAGGTCCTTTCCTTCACCCCTCATAATATTGCCTTTATTATAGAAATAACCTTAAAAAAGAAGCAATTTAAGATGTTAACTTTATTTTTTATTTTTCCTCTTTTTCTTCGAATTAGGTTTCTCGGTTGAAGATGGTGGAGATTTCTGTTGTTGCTGCTGTAGGATTAGATCCTCGAGCTGTTGGAATTTTAGTTGTTGGCTCTCCAAGTACTGTTGATGTTCTGCTGCTCTATTTTCCATGTACTTTTGGTGTTCGGTTTCAGCATCTTTGTTGTTGTTGTTGTTGGTGGTGGAGCTGGGGGACACCGGGATAAGGTGGAATTCCGGTGTCCGATGTGGAAGGCTGTCCAACTCCACGTCGAAGCTGGCGGCATGAACATCTGGGGTGGTGTCCACGTCCCTGTCTCCGCTCGCCTCGACGACGACAGCAGGGACCTCCGGCAGATCCACGGAGTCCCTGTTAGCTGGTGCAATGTCGTCTGTCTCCATGCAGGTCGGGTCGTCTGGGCGTCTCTCAGACAACTCCGACCTACTGACTGTGGCACTGGACGTCGGCTGAACCACACGGGGGGGGGGGGGGGGTGACCGGCAGATAAACGGTCACCCCCGTCTTCTTCCATTTCGCCCGTCTGGCGGCGTCCCTTCTTCTTCTTGATGGTGTCTTCTTTTTTGGAGGCCCCTTGTTCACTGTACGGTGGGGGTTTCGGCGATCCTGTCCCGGGCAGAAGACCTCTGGATACCAGCATCCTCTGTCCGGAATTAAATACAAAGGACCAGATAGCCCCTGTCAGCCTGGAGTTGCCAGCTAACAGTGTCCACTATCCGGCTGCTTTGCATTGCAGCTAACGCGGCGTCGGGGATTAGTTCCATAATCCGTCCTGATCCTAATACAAAAACATCTCACTCCGCCGTTAACATGAGGGCGGCTGCTCCCCGAGTGTCACAATCCACACAACTCACTCGTGCTAACGTCTGACAAGAGGAACAGCAGACAGACAAAGCAATTATGACTGTCCCGCTCAACTCCTGCCAAATTATGTCGAATATATAGGTTGTTTTTGGGGAGGCTAACCCCGGGATTGCCGGAAGGACCGAGTGGTCCTCCTCCTAACCCCTCATTTTAAGCTTTTAATAAGAAAATCAGAAGAAGAAAAAAAGACAAAAAAATAGCATTTTTTAGGGGTTTCTTTGTTGTTGTGACCTCGATTGGATTGGCCTCAATTTGGTGACCTCGATTGTTTTGGCCTCAATTTCTTTTGTATATTGGTGGCGGTCGTTTCGAGCAGTTGATTTGAACTTGGCCATTAATTGTGAACACGGTAACGATCCCAGGTGTTCTCTCGCGTTGGTCTGGCCCTCTGAACACATGGCGATCCCTCAGCAGGAAGAATTCGTAGTTACTGAGATGGTACGTCCTTCCTGCTGAGTAGTGGTTTAGGATTGCTGTCTTTATCCTCGATCTTTCTTTTTCAATTTTTTGTCATGTCCTCTGGCGACACCGGTCGTTCTTCATATTCCGGCGTCGTATGGGGCGGAGGTATTGTTTGCCGCCCCTGTTGGAGCATGGCTTGGTGATGTCGCCATCTCAACATCTGTGGAAGGGACGACCGGGGTGACGTCGGTGTCCCTTGCTCCACTGGTCGATTCTAGCTGCTCCTCTGTCCGCTGGGTCAACAGCAGGGACATCCGGGGTTACATCGGCGTCCCTGCTACTGCTGATGGTGACTGTCGCCGGCTGATTATGTCGAATAATATTCAAGCTAACATATATACGACCAACAAAATAATCGGCAAATATAGGGGCATTTCTCAGTCAGAAATAGTCGGACCGAACCCAAATTCTAACATGACGTGTATGACCATGTGAGTAATACACATATTAAATTTGAAAGCTATCGGGTAATCGTAACGGGCATATCGTCCGGGCAACAACCTTTATATCAACAGATTGAAACTAGAAATTTAAGTGGCCCAACTCCGCTAAAAATGGTTTGAACTTGATCGGGACTTTCTCATATGAAGGGCACATACCAAGTTTCATCATATTCATAATTCGATTGAATAATATTCCAGTTAACATCACGACAACAAAATTGTCGGCATATTCTAGGTCGTAAAAGGGCTCTGTCAGAAATGGTCGACTTGGCCTGTATTTTCGTGTGATTAATCCATATACTAAAGCTGAAAGCTATCGGATAATAATACCCACTTGAGTTATCAACCGGACAACAGCACAATTCAAGAAATTCTAACTAGAAAAGGGAGTACAACTACACCAGACATTGTCGGTTCTGATCCAAATTCGAATTTGTTAGGGAATTTGTCATATGAAGGCCACATACCAAGTTCCATCAAATTATGACGAATACTATTCAAGTTAACACTCAGACAACAAAATAAGCGACAAATTCTAAGTCGAAAAAGGAGCATAAAAAGCTCCTTCAGAAATGGTCAGACCGAATCTAAACTCAAACTCCACATGTAATTTCATGTGACTAATGCGCATACTAATTTCTAAAGGTATCGGCTAATCATAACTTCAGTTAACGACCGGATAACAATATAATCATGCACCAAATTTGGAAAGGGGCATAACTCCGCTCGAAATGGTCGAACCGGATCCAAATTCGAAATTGATCTGGACTTTCTCATGTGAAGGTCACATACAAATTTCATCAAATTCGGCTGAATACTATCCAAGTTATCATCATCCTGTCAACACACAAATAACCGGCAACTTTGTCTGTCTCAATATCCTATCATGTAACCTGGATCAGAGAATAAAGCATTATTATTAAAACGCATACAGTTTCGTTCATATATACCATGACCATCGCGTAAACAGCATGCTATCATAAAGACTTACTATATTTTACATAAACAATGTTGCAGAAGACAGCACAGTGTCACTGGCTAATCACACACAAATGACATAAACGCTCTTTATTAGTTCCATATCAGGAATTCAGCAACAAAGAACGCTCTTTATGTTTACCATCATAATATAAACAAACACCAGGGGGGGGGGGGGTGAAATATTTTTTTCCGGCACGTATGCCGGGGTGGGTGTGTGGTCAAAGCCACCAGCAAGCAATTTTTTCCGCAACTAAAAAAATAATTTCCTGCTTGTTTTTTTAGTGTTTTGGCAATGAGTTGGGATTCAAAACCACTTTGAATGAGAGAAATAATGTAATTCTAACTGTAAACTGACTGCAGGCAGTTATCGTATTGTATTTTGTTGCAAATTTTGAAATCCAAGATGGCCGCTGGCAGCAATGTTTTTTTGGCCGAATTACCTCAAAATGACTCATTCCTATTTACATGTCCATGTTAACATCCATGATAAATAGTATGCACAGAAATTCATATACAGCTGTTTACAGTGAATTCCCCCCCCCCAAATCTCTGTTTTAGTGTTAAAAGGGGGGGGGTGGGTGTCAAAAAATGGTCGGAAAAAACTGCTGAAAACGGAAAAAAATTTGGCGGTGGGGGTGGGTGGGTACAAAAAATGATCGAAAGGGAAAAAATGCCATACGTGCCTGAAATTTTTTCCGACCCCCCCCCCCCCCCCCCCTGCAAACACCAGAAAAGTTACTTTTTATGCTTTTGTTTACATAACAATGGTCAAACAAATGACAATAACATACTGTTTATGCGATATTTCTTATTTGTATACGGACAAAGTCTGTCTACATTTTTATGTTCTTTCTGTTTGTGGCGGTTTTTGATGGGTGGAAATATTTTCACAGGATACCGTCCGCCAAGGCCAACCGTACCTTTAAAATAATGGTTGACTTGGACCTGTATTTTCATGTGATTAATCCACATACTTAAATTGAATCCTATCGGATAATCATAATTGAGTTAACCGCCGGACAAAATAATCACCAAATTCGAAAAGGGGCATAACTCCGCTAGAAATGATCGACCCGGATCCAAATTCGAAATTGATCGGGACTTTCTCATGTGAAGGGCGCGTACAAATGTCAACAAATTCTGTTGAATACTATTCAGTTTATCATCCTGTCAACAAAAAGATAATCGGTGACGTTTGAGTCTAAAAATGGGCATAGTTCCTTCAGAAATGGTCAGACAGAATTTAATCTCAACCTGTAATTTCCACTTACTAATTTTTGAACCTATCGGATAATCATAAATTGAGTTAATCACCGGACAGCAATACAATCATCAAATTCGAAAAGGGGCATAACTCCGCTAGAAATTGTCGAGCCGGATCCTAATTCGAAATTTATCGGGACTTTCTCACGTGAAGGGCGCGTACAAATGTCAACAAATTCTGTTGAATACTATTCAGTTTATCATCCTGTCAACAAAAAAATAATCGGTGACGTTTGAGTCTAAAAATGGGCATAGTTCCTTCAGAAATGGTCAGACAGAATCTAATCTCAACCTGTAATTTCCACTTACTAATTTTTAAACCTATCGGATAATCATAAATTGAGTTAATCACCGGACAGAAATACAATCATCAAATTCGAAAAGGGGCATAACTCCGCTAGAAATTGTCGAGCCGGATCCTAATTCGAAATTGATCGGGACTTTCTCACGTGAAGGGCGCACACAAATGTCAACAAATACTGTTGCATACTATTTATATTTAAGTTGTCATCCTGTCAACAACAAAATTATTCGCAAATTCTAATTCGAAAAAGGGGCATAACTCCATCAGAAATGGTCGACTTGACCTGTATTTTTATGTGATTAATCCACATACTAAACTTTAAAGCTATCGGATAATCATAACATGAATTTCTCTACAGGAAAACAAAATAACCAACAGATTCTAACCAGAAATGGGGCATAACTCCACCATAAATAGTCGGGTCAGATCCAAATTCGAACTTTTTCATCAAATTCTGTCGAGTACTATTTAAGTTATAACCCGGGCAACAAACGTTTTGCACGGACACGCACAGACTCACTCATTTCTATAAATAGAGACCTTTCGCATCCTCACGTTTACGATTACGAATACGGATAGCTATTCGTAGTCGTAAATATATCCGTATGGCCAAAAAGTCCTTTCGCAAAACGATTACGCGTAAGAGTTTTGACGAATACGTACGATCATTATTTCGTACCACTTTTACAACTCAAAGCGTGTGGTTGGTATACAGTCCCTTAATACTTCACTTATCGTCTCATTTGCAACAATGCGATAATCATGACATGTTAATATTAGCGAGTTTGCGATACCCGTCGGACGGGTACGGGTACCGGTAGATCCAGGTAGATCGGTGAAAATCGTCACGGTCATTTGCGTACTTCGCATGCAGCACATAAAGCGATAGGGATTTGGAACGGGTAGATGTATCCCATTGACTGGTAGTCTTTCGCTAAAGTTTTCTCACTCAAAAGTACATTAGTTCTACGAAATAACAGTCAGCTATGCATTAATCTATTTATTGCACGATTTCATTGCCAAATCTTATTGATACATTTGTCATTTAAGCCATGTTTTATGTTCAAAGTATCGAGGCGGCTTCTAACACTAAGATAACTATGGAACGCCGATTTGTTTACTGACAACTGTCTTCACTCAAGTAATGACATGTTATGATTAAGAGAGTGAGTTGGCGGTGCTATACGCAGTCTCGACACAGGGACGTAATTATAGGGGGTCTCCGCGTTGAGAAGGTGTGTCCACCTTCAAATTCCCAATTATACACCCCCTTAAACCACACCAAACAGAGGTTTGTGTGTAATTCAAATTGTGCACGCCGTTGGGCTCTGATTCCCCCAACTGATCCTTCACTGTCCTGAATATTATTGTGGACTGTTCTAAATGGATCAGTAGTCTTGTTTCAGAAGTCCTGTGATGGGGGGGGGGGGGGTCCACCTTGCCGACCATGCAGTACGAGAACAGTTTTGTAGATATGAACCTGGAAATAGCAAAATCATAACATCTAGTGGTCTAACACCAGGCAAATTCACGCCCTGGTTTGTTTTTCACAAATTAATGATCAGTATTGACGAGCCACTGAATGTGGTTAGACCAGGGCATACCGGGTCGACCATGGTTCGGTCTGGTGTGAGAACGTTTTGAAATCTGAACATGAAAATTGATAAATTATTGACTTTCCTCAAGCTTTACATTTGTTGGATATTTCCAACCTGCTGTTGACCATATAACCCGAATGTTTTTCTACCAAAAGTAGGAATATTTGCAAATGTTGGTCTAAAACTATAAAAAAAAATCCCCACTAATACATTTTTGGAAAATCAAACTGAATGACAGAATAATTTCAACGTATGTTTTGGTGTGTTAGGTATATGCAATATCCAACTGTTGACAAAAGTTGGGGTGATACACCCCACCCTCTCGCCACGTCCCCTATCGACCCTTTGTGCATGGTCATAAGTACACCGTGAATGTGTTACACGATTGAATACAACCGTTCAGTCATTGTACCTTATGTGGTGGTGACTGATTTCTCATTTTAATATAGATATTTGACTTTTGAACGGACATGGCGCATTTGAACCCCAAGACTGTTGTATATTGTAGTGGCCGATAGTGACACAAAATACTGATATATACGGCGGCCTGGAACCGCCACCTCCTCTTCAGTTAGTATCCTGATATATCAGGTTACGTGTCCTGATATATCAGGTTAGTATCCTGATATATCAGGTTACGTATCCTGATATATCAGGTTATTAACCTGATATATCAGGTTACGTATCCTGATATATCAGGTTACGTATCCTGATATATCAGGTTAATATCCTGATATATCAGGTTAATAACCTGATATATCAGGTTAGTATCCTGATATATCAGGTTAGTATCCTGATATATCAGGATACGTAACCTGATATATCAGGTTAGTATCCTGATATATCAGGTTACGTATCCTGATATATCAGGTTAGTATCCTGATATATCAGGTTACGTATCCTGATATATCAGGTTATTAACCTGATATATCAGGTTACGTATCCTGATATATCAGGTTAGTATCCTGATATATCAGGTTACGTATCCTGATATATCAGGTTATTAACCTGATATATCAGGTTACGTATCCTGATATATCAGGTTAGTATCCTGATATATCAGGTTACGTAACCTGATATATCGGGTTAGTATCCTGATATATCAGGTTACGTATCCTGATATATCAGGTTAGTATCCTGATATATCAGGTTACGTATCCTGATATATCAGGTTATTAACCTGATATATCAGGTTAGTATCCTGATATATCAGGTTACGTATCCTGATATATCAGGTTATTAACCTGATATATCAGGTTACGTATCCTGATATATCAGGTTAGTATCCTGATATATCAGGTTACGTATCCTGATATATCAGGTTAGTATCCTGATATATCAGGTTACATCTCGACCAATCAAGAGTGTCGTCTCATTGGCGGAGACTGGCCATTGGTTGGTTATTCAGACACAGTCATTTCGCGGTGAACCCACGAGAATGGCGGACGTGCGTGAATTTGTCCAGCTTTATTTTGGGATTGGTTTGTCACAAAAAGAAATTCATAACTCCATTTCCGAGATAAACGGGATAAATATCAGTATGCGGACATTGCAGAGAATTTTGAGACAGGGGAAACTTTTCAGAAGGAAGGAACATTCTGATATTCTTAATGTTAGTTTGTTCATTGTACGGGAAGTGGAAGGATCAGGTAAATTACTTGGATATAGGATGATGCACCTCAAGTGCTTACAGGCTGGATTTACCGTTACTCGAGAAAATGTACGACGACTCCTCCATATTATTGACCCGGAAGGCATCCGTCGTCGAAAAACTGGTACTATAAAGCGGCGCATCTACGTGAGCAAAGGTCCTAATTTCTTATGGCATTTTGACTCCTATGACAAGCTGAAACCCTTCGGAATCTGTATAAATGGAGCAATCGATGGGTTCTCCAGATACGTTGTGTGGATGAGAGCGTATTCTACGAGTAGCGACCCACGCGTGATTGCAAGCTATTTTTTGGACACAATTCTAGCTACCGGAGGATGCCCGGCCAGAATGCGAGCGGACTTTGGGACGGAGAACGGCTCAGTGCAGCAGATTCAAGAGGCACTACGCTATGATGACGGGGATGTATTTGCCAGGAGACCCTTCATCTATGGTACGAGCGTCCTGAATCAAAGAATAGAGAGCTGGTGGGCCTTTTTAAGACGACTATGTGCACAGTTCTGGATCGAGTTGTTCCATGGACTGAAAGAGAGAGATCTATTCAATGGAGACTATTTGGATAAAAGTCTGTTGCAATTCGTGTTCATGAATTTGATTCAGGTGAGACGTTTACTTATTTCGTCATGTATCATGTTATATGCACATATGTCGTCCCATTCATAAAATGTTCCATATAATCCACATAGAACAAATTGAAAGAGGTAATAACCAGATAATTTTCTTGTCGTTGTTTGTAATTACAATCTTTACGATTCTATAGATTAAGAGTTATGGGGACAAAACAATTCAGAATATAGTTCAAAACTTCAGTAAATAGTATCCGGTTATTAAAGACACTATTTCCCAGTATTTACCAATCACTCTATAAATAGCCAGTTTATCACTTCCTGGTTTGCGATATCACATGCTTCAAAATTGGATAATTTGGGCTGGTATTGTATGACCTCACACATAATTGAATGTCACCAAAGCCTTTAACATATCTACAAAATATCATACTCATAAAATAGAATGTACATGTAAGCTAGTATATGTCTCAGTTCCATAAATACCAACAAAAAAAAGTAACCAATTTGCAAATAATTATGTGCATTGTTTTACATATTTACCACAGTATGTTTTCTTAATAAATCCATACTCATCCACTTTATGCAATATAATACATATTCTCACAAATGCACACCCTCAGGATCATCAATTCGGTTAAAAACACTGTTTACTTCTTTGATATTTATGAACTACATTGAGGCATTTAGGAGCTCAAATGATGAACCAAAAAGGGATAATGAGAAATTTATTGACTAGGAAATGATGTATTTTAGAATTAATTTGTCCCATGTTGCATCTCGGAAAGGCTATTGGTTATGAAATGGACACTATTTATTGAGACACGACAGCTATTAAAACTTAATATATCTATATTGAATGTGTCATACATGCAATTTGGTACATCGACGAGTATTGGCTGTGAAAATACTGATATTAACACTGAATAGACATAATTGGTTATAAAATTAATCATTGATTTCCAGACGTTTCTACCAAATTCCTCAGGGGAGGTCCCCTAAAATGAGAAAAGAAATTGAATTTTAAAGCAAATGAAAGTCATATCATACACCTATAATGTTCTTACGTGACTATTAAAGACATACCAATGCTTAGAAGTCATTTATGAGTGAATTAAATGTGAAAAGTGGCCTTGTGTCACATATAAGTTTTATGAGCCCCATGCACCCGAACGGCTGCCCATAAGAGTTATTGTCATACGTCCTTATTTGTGAACTAGAGAGAAAATTGCTATGGCATAGAGACTCAGTCCTAATGTTCATGTTTTCTCTTTCCATTTGAAGAAAGAACTTGATGAAGTAGTCTCTCTCTGGAACACTCACAGAATCCGGCCATGCAGAGGACAACATAGCCCGCACGGACGACCGGCTATCATGTACACTATGCCCAGTTTGTTTGGTGCTGCCGACTATCTCTTCGCAGTTGAAGAAAATAGAGCAAATCTATGTGAAGAATATGTGACGCGTGCCGGGCCGTATCCATGCGACGTAGATTTTTTCAATCTGTGCTGTCTATTGATGGAGGAAAGAAGTATGCAGATGCCTCAGAGCGCTAGCGAGTGTTCAGTTGTTTATGAAACTCTTCGTCACGATCTCCGATCTGGCCTGTGAATTAATACAGAATTACATCATACATGTATGTCTGCTATATATATATATATGCCCAATGAAGTGACAAATATTCTGATCTAATATAGGCTCGCGCTATACGTCGCGCTAACGACGAAGCTAATTCAAATAAATGAATTAAGTTCGTCTTTAGCTCGACGTATAGCGCAAATTGAATTCGAGTCGACGCGCTGCCGACGAACATCTGCTTTGGTGAACACGGATTTAATGATAGTTCGTCTAAAGTCCGTGTTGGCGCTTAATGGAGAGCTTTGGACACATCAAACTGTGACGTTAATTCGGAATATACCACTACCACCATGCACAACAATATTTCATCAGCGAAAACATAACATATATATATATACGTCGCCTAACGACGAACTTAAAGGTACTCAATCCGATGAAACTCCTCTCAATTACTATTTCAATGGCTTCGGGGGTCAAAAATATTTAATTCGAGTCGAGGAAGTCACTCATCAAAGCTCAGATTTGTTAGATATCGATTTTAGAAATCTATTATTTTTCATTATCGGAAATTCTTTCTGGCCCAGAAGACAGTCAAGATTTCGTTATTATTACCACTTGATTATAGAGTTATCCATCCTTGTCTGTTTGAATAGAGTTTTGGCGTAAAATCTCGAGCAGGTTATCAAATTGACGGCAATTATTAGTACTCATCTCGAGCAGTTAACAAATTTCAAAAATCAATATATAATAACTCTGAGCTTTGTTTGATGGATTCCTCGACTCGAATCAAATATGTTTTACCCCCAAAGCCAAAGAAATAGTAATATAGGACCCTCTGATCGGATTGTTGTTGTTGGAATCTGTTGAGATGGGGACCCTCTTTACGGATTGAGTACCTTTAATTAAATTCAAATTAAACTAGTTTCATACATAGCGCGTCTGTTTGCGTCGCATCTAAATTTTTATATAACTTCAAGGGACACTCCGACGTTAGCGTTATGGCAAGTGCCATAAAACTACTAAATCCTATCAATAATTAGGCCGGTATAACTGATGTACATGTATGCGTTGCTATATAACTGATGTGCATGCGTGTGTGTCGTCTACACAACTGATGTAACGGTATGCATATCCGTAACTAATGTACATGTATATGTGTATATATATATATATATATATATATATATATATATATATATTACTGATGCACATGTACGTACATGTATGACTATATCTTACTTGCCTTGTCGTTGCTTTCATTCATCGTGGTTTAATCTAGAAATTTATTCTGTTTTCGATGATAAAATATTGTGGTGGTGGTGGTAGTGGTATATTCCTGGTACTTACATAATTATGTGTCTCATAGTGTGGTGAAGTGGCCAAATCTAGAACAAACATCATTGAATCTTATTTTGTGTGTGAGGGTTCATACCAAATTTCCTTGAAACCCAGTAAATGATGGTTGAGATATATAAGCGGATGAATGGATGAACTAATATATCCAATTAACATCCTATCAAATATACTTTGTAATTAAAGGTACTCAATCCGTAAAGAGGGTCCCCATCTCAACAGATTCCAACAACAACAATCCGATCAGAGGGTCCTATATTACTATTTCTTTGGCTTTGGGGGTAAACAATATTTGATTCTAGTCGAGGAACCCATCAAACAAAGCTCAGAGTTATTTGATATTGATTTTTGAAATTTGTTATGTTCTCGAGATGATAACTAATAATTGCCGTCAATTTCGTATCCTGCTCGAGATTTAACACCAAAAATCTATTCAAACAGACAAGGATGGATAACTCTAAAATCAAGTGGTAATATTAACGCAATTTTGCCTGAGAGCTGGGCCAGAAAGTATTCCCGATAATGAAAAATAATAGATTTCTAAAATCGATATCTAACAAATCTGAGCTTTGATGGGTGACTTCCTCGACTCGAATCAAATATTGTTGACCCCCGAAGCCATTGAAATAGTAATAGAGAGGAGTTTTATCGGATTGAGTACCTTTAAATTATAACATGTTTACTGGTCTATTTTTTTTTTAATAGAGGAGTAGTGGTTTATTTGAGTACTCACATGAGCTTTGAGTTCGCTCCGCCATATGGACCTTATCATATAATCAGGGACGTGGCGACGGGGGATTTGGGGGTGTCTCACCCCAACATTGCTCAAAATGTTCAGCAGTTGGAAACTTCATACATGACACAACATTAGGAATTTTCACACCAACAATAGGTTGAAAATGTTCTTGTAGTTTGATTTTCAAACAATTTATTGAGGGGGAATTTATTGTTTTCTGACCAATAATTGCATATTTTCCTAATTTTGGTCAAGATTTAGGAGTGAAATGGCTATCGGAAATTTTCCAACCTTAAGGGGGGGGGGTGTCAGGTTGGAAATTTCCAACACTTGGAAAGCTTGTGTCCTGATCCCTCCCCCGTGACCAGTCAAAAACTGCTAGTTTATTTAAGAAAACAATATTGTCCTACATTTGGTCAACATTGTCATTGGAGTTGTTACCAGTTGGAAATTTTTCAACATGCGTGGGGGTGTCAGGTTTGAAATTTTCAACTCTAGGAAGGCTTGAGGCTCGTCTAGATGCTAGGATTTTGCAATTTTCTTGTTCAAATTTCAAAATTTTCACACACCGGGCCAAACCATGGTCAGCCCAATTGTATAATGGTCCCTCCCCGTGGCCAATAGGTAATTAGTTTAAGAAAACAATATTTTACTACATTTGGTCAAAATTGTGGACTGAAATGGTCATCAGTTGGAGAATTTTCCAACCTGAGGGTGAGTATGAGGTATGAAATTTCCAAAACTAGGAAAGCTTGATGCCAACTGGTCTAGATGCTAGTATTTTGAGATTTTCTTGTTTAATTTTCAAACTTTTCTTTTCAAATATCTGAATGTTCTCATATACCGGGTATATAGAACCATGGTTTATGAATATATAGGCTATTAGGCCTGTGAGCAATGATGTGCACATGGGGGGGGGGGGGGGGCAAATTACAAATATAATTATGCAAAACTTGTGTTTTGTCGGATTCAAGGGGGTGCAGTTGGAATTCCCCAAAGTTGACACCCCAACAGAGACCCTATACCACGTACCTGCATATCATAAAGGAATATACGGTTAAAACTGTATAGAAATCCATAGCAACAACATATCGCCCCCGAAAAGTTATTCCCAAACCGACTGTGGTATTGCCTATAATTGGGATCGATGAGCACATGGCCGATCTTTCAAATGAAAACAATCCCGACATCGTAGTCCTAATAAAACTCCAGAAATTTACATCGAAATAAGACAGAAAAAATCCCCTTCACAACGCGGTACAGATGGATGGACCGAGAAAATGGCCGATATTAAATGATGTTCTGCCGGCATGCCAGTTTCAGATTAAATAAACACATAAAATTACACTTTTCGACACAAATACTTTATTGTAATTTGTTGTTGAGATATGTATCCGTCTATATTAGCAAAGATATCAGGCTTACGGCAAATCAGAACCGAAATAAGTTAGACATTATCTCTATTTCTATGCGATCAAAAATGTTGTATTTCAGCTAACTGTGTTGTCACGCGCTGAATAAATTATGCAAATTATTTGGCTGGTCATCGATAGCGTAAATACAAATTCATTCTGGCAATTGAAAATAATATATTTAAATTTTAACTAATTGTATTTGCCATCAGTTTGAAATCATTGCTAATATAGACAGATACATATCTATGGGAGGCCAAATTCACATTTAATAATTAATTGTGCTTAAGCGCAATCAATTGCGCTTAATCGCAATTAATTGCGATTAAGCCCAATTCATGGTTATGTGTAAGCGCAATCAATTGCGCTTAAGCGCAATTAATTGCGATTAAGCCCAATTCATGGTTATGTGTAACAAAACACCCCTGGTGAATAAATAGGTTTCTCCATAACTTAGTTCATTAATTCCTATTGACATGTCACTTCTTGGTTTCATTGGTTTGGATGGGTAGGGAGCTAGCCCAACTTCTTTATCAAAATGGCTGACTCGCAATAGTATCACCTTCTGTTTTAGTTGGAGCGATTCGTGATAGCATTATATTATCTTCGGTATATATTAGTTGGGGCTACTTGCAATAGCATTACTTTCTGTATTAGTCGGGCGACATTGATTTTCTTCAATTTTCGAGTATACCGGCACACCATATGAGGGAAGCAAGCCTTCGGTGACACCACATTCACACTATATGATCATGGAAATACTATAGATTTGTGCAAGAGCTACTGATTTAATAAGAAAAACTCGAGCTTCTGGACTGAGACACCAAAGCTCCAGTAATTACACACCAATTTTTGGACAGGGATGCTGATAATATGAAAATAGGGTTTTCCCCCCCGATTTAAGTCAATAAGTAAACCATACAGTAATGCTCTAATTAATCGACTCCTTAACCACAGCAGAATTATGGATAACTTTTCAAGATTTAGTCGGAAATATGGCTTGTTGCCATTCATCGGAAAGCTCGAGAGAGCTTTCCGATGAATGGCAACAAGCCATATTTCCAACTAAATCCTGAAAAGTTACTCATAATTCTGCTGTGGTTAAGAAGTCGATTAAATAGAGCATTATTGTATGAGGTAAGAAAGCCCTCATGCAGTGACACCGCATGCATGTATAGGATATTACCATAGTAAAGGCGAAAATCGGTGCAAAAATACATTAAAACATCATGCAAAACATTACTAGAGTTCCGGGAAGGCGACATCAATTCTTTGGATAGAGGGATGCTGATAATATGTAATTAGGGGATTCTCCTTGTTGAACACATAATCACAGTTTGACTGTTGAGTACAGGTCAAAATTAGCCCAATGCTCATCTTGTGTTGCTAGGTGATACATCAGGTCATGCTAATAGTTTATGGGTAGGTTAGATAGTAGTCACAATTGCGCTTAAGCGCACTTAATTGCGCTTAAGCGTAAATGCCCTATTTGCGCTTAAGCACAATATGTGGTATTTGCGCTTAAGCGCAATTCATTATTAAATGTGAATTTGGCCTCCCATACATATCTCAGTAACAAACTACAATAAAGCGTTTGTGCCGAAAAGTACAAATTTATGCATTTATTTAATCTGAAACTGGTATGTCGGCAAAACATCGGCAATTTTTCTCGGTCCACCCAGCTGTACCGCGTATTCAATGGGAATTTTCTGTCTTATTTCGATGTCGGGATTGTTTGAATTTGAAAGATCGGCCATGTACTCATCGATCCCAATTATAGGCAATGCCAGACTCGGCTTGTGAATAACTTTTCGAGGGCGATATGTTGTTGCTATGGATATCTATATAGTTTCATCGCATTCCTTTATTATATGATAAGGTCCATTGGCGGAGCGAACTCAAACTCCTGTGGAGTACTCGACTCCACAACTGTAGACGAAGCTTACTCTAATATTCAACATATCATGTATGTTGCCACTTATACAAGTACCAAGTAGCCAAATTGATTAAATATACTTTTATGTGGTACACGATATCTTATTCCATTCATCCTGCCATTCAAGCCTAACTCCAGGGTTTAGTCAGCATTAGAGTGGATTTCGTCTTAGCCATTTGAACCCTGACGCCCACATCGATCGACACCCTGGCCCGGGGTCCCTGTGTTATCTTCCTTTAAATTAGACAGTTGTTTGTCACATGATGTTGGTTATGTTTAAATTGTGGCACAGGTTTGAAACTTTACATGTTTGTCCCCCGTGGATCACTGATCATGATAAGATCGAGAGACTTTGTTGCCCCGCATCAACTCCTTGGTAACGGTTGCTAGACCAATACGCGGAATTGACTGGAAAATGCAACTATAGCGTTCAGAGTCGTAATTAAACGCCAGTTATCGCGTTTTCGATTCAAGTAATGCCCTAATGTGGAATTTGTGATACACACAACAGGAATAGTGAAATAAATGTCTTATTTAAGGTAGCAACGTTGCTAAGCAAATACCAGAAATGATCGAACGACACAATTGCACTAACCATTAAGTGGTATATTTGCCTTAATTAAGACAGTGTCTATCGCATGGTGTTAATTGGTTATGTTCAAAGGGGTCATGTGTCTGAAACTGCAGGATGTTATGCATACGGAGACCACTGGTCATAAGATCGGGAGACTTTTCCACACGAGGTCTCATTGGCAATGGTTACTGGGCAACTACTCAGAACTGACAGGAAAATGCAATTATAGCTTGTTTGTAATGAATATAGCGCCACAGTTCGCTTGGGTGAATTATAGCCCATGCAATGAGCAAATATTCCTACCTGATACTAGTGGGCAACCATCGCATATACACACCATTGCCTCCACTGACATGTATGGGGCCATTTAAATATATATTAGTGGGCATGTCGTGTATAAGTACGATATAAACCGTTTATTTGTCATTGTGCTGATCTGCGCATGCGCGATTAAATCAACTTGATATGCGATAGACCCTTCCCCAAATGTATAGAACACTGATTAATATCAAACGCGAAGGTAAATTAAACTGAAAATATTTGTCTAAATTATGTCTGTTCTACAAAAATGTGGAACATGAAACTATATGTTCTAAATTTTGCGCCACATTGCGCTTAAAATGTCGTATGTTTTATGCTTAAAATATCGTATGTTATATGCTGTGCGCATATATTTCTACCCTATACTAACGGCCCGGCCAACCACTCCATGTGTGCCGCTTACTCATTCACATATAAATAGATGGGTCTGTGCTGGTTATACTATGTACAACTTTGCCATCACCTGATGTCATCGCTGCACCGAATATCGGTGTTGCGGGATATAGTAATGGTTCGTTTGCACCGAAATATCGGTGTTACGACCTTACGGGTTAAAAGGGTTAAAGGTACTCAATCCGAATTAATGCTCGCAAATTACTATTTCCTTGGCTTCGGTGTTAACATATTTGATTCGAGTCGAGGAACCCACCCTTCAAAGCTCAGGGTGATCAGATATCTATGTTTGAAATATATTATTTTAATTGTAAGCGGTCCCGTGGCCCAGTCAACGAGAAGAATTTCTTTGACCAAATTGCGGATGATGGATAACTCTAAAATCAAGTGGGTTTTTTGTGTCAGATATTTGACAAACCGGCAAATTTTCGTTGAATAAAATGTTCATAAATAACAGGTCTTGGGCAATTTTATACTATTGTGGATAGCATTATATTTGGGCATTAATCGATTCTGACAACTGAAGCGGCTTTTTAAAAAATGTTGTTGTTGGAATCTGATGATATGGGGACCATCGAATCGGATTGAGTACCTGTAATAGTCGTGTGATGTTTCGTAAGATGTCAAATGCCCAAATATATCTGCATGTGTTTTACTCCAGCTTTCAAGGTTGCAGTAAAGTTATGAGCAATTATGATTATTTTAAAATATGACACATCGCACCCTTAAACATAGACAGAACACAACGCGCATCTTAATCGAGACTCTTTTATCGAATGAGTTGCGTGCGGATGGCGCAAGGATATATTTCGCGAGAGCGTAGCTCGAGCGAAATATAACTTTGCGCCGTCTGCAACGTGTTCGATAAAAGATTCGAGATTATGATGCAAGTCGTGTTCTGTATTTATTATACACCGTTCAGTCAAATAAGTTCAACCCATGAATATCACCTTCATTGTTACTATAGCTACCTTTATTGTGATTTAAGTCTGACAAATAACCAGTAATTATTGGGGGGGGGGTCACCGGAAGCGGATGATCGACGTAACGTACGTCATCATTCTTGGCGACAACGTCAACAAGAATAGTTCCGGCTTGTATTCCACTAGAGGTATACACTAATATGTATTCAATGGCTGGGATTCCGTTGAATATATGTGACTCACGTCAATGGGTGTGGAATAAAAAGTGAATAGATAGTGACAAATTTGTTTTTCGAACTACCGAAGCTTCAGAATAACGGACCTTCAGACTATCGAATCTTAAGAAGAGTACAGTGCGTTAGATCTCGTGTTCATTTGTCCGATGGTTCGTTATTCTGAGGGTTTATTAATCCGAAGTGTGAGTGTTTGTTATATATAGTACGAGAGTTCGTTAGTCCGAAGGTTCATCATCCGAGAGTTCAACAGTTGGAAGATTTTACAAAACGAGGGTTCAGTTGCAAAATCCAAGATGGATGCCATATATATGCGTTAATGATAATTACAGCAACTCAATGACGTAAATCAATACCCATTTTCGTTCCGATTGTCACGAAATTTGACGTGGATGATGACAATAACAGATCAGAACGAACTATTTGAGATCAATCGGCAAAAAACATGGCCGACGGCGGCCATTTTGGATTTTAAAATTGTATCCGTTAACACGGTCTACACGGTGTACCGTAATATTTATCTCATAAAATCTTGAGATTAAGAAATTAGTGGCAATGACACTGTATGTCAATATCATATAAGGAAGTTAGTTTTGGGTAAGGATGTACCAGCCATAGACTAGCCAAAAGAATATATGGAGCAAAGAGAAAATTTCCAAGGCTCCATATAAAGTTTTGTATCAACAATGACCGAACAAAAAATCGTTCAAATTCATAGCTCCCCATCGAGGTCATCCCGCTTATGAATATCAAATTGGGTGTCGATCGGATAAAAGATGCACATAACAGAACCCAAGATGGCTGTCACCGGTCATGTTTTTTTTTATCGAAAATCAGAAATAAAAGAGTTATATCTCCCATCTACATGTTACCCTGAAGCTACATATAACGTTTGGTGAGAATAGATTGGAGATTCGGCCTGTAGGGCGTGTCGAAGGATTTTGTGATACGAAGAATAAAATTCAAAATGTCTGCAAGCGGCCATGTCTTTCATCGATCGTCTAGAGGTCATTCCGATCATGCATTGGTGCCAATCGGATGAAAGATGCAGGCTGTGGAGCGTGACAGCTGATTGAGTGATATAAAGAACATAATCCTAGATGGCTACTGGCGGCCATGTTTTTATCGAAAAACGTTCACATTTTATAGCAACTATCTAGAGGTGACACCAAGTGTGCCTGTATAATTCCAAAGTGATTCAGTCGAAAATACGGACTGTAGGGTGTGCGGATGGATCGATATTTGAAATCCAAGATGGCTACTGTCGGCCATACATAAGTCACCCGAAGCTACATATGAAGTTTCGTGATGATCGGATGAAGCCTGTTAGGCGTGCTGAATATAAGAAATACTTTCTGAAATGAAGTAAGAAATATTTAATGCATTTCAGAAAATATTTCTTAATTTGAGTAATTTGTTAGGAAAATATTCCTATTGCTACATGAAAATATTTATTACTTTCTTGTGTCACTCCCCTTCAAAAATGTGTTGGCAGTGCACAAACAGAAAGGCACATGATGTTAATAATAACACCCATATTTTTGTGTGTAAATGCGACTTTTTGTATGTGTATACGTTTGTGCAGTTCGTTAAATTATGGGGAAACCCACGGGCCAGGAAATAATTTACAGACACAGGGCCGGACGTTTTTTAAATGAGTTTTTTTCTGAATACTTTAAAAAAAAGATATTTGCATGCAATGAGTCAACCATGCATATTGTACGCCAGTCTAATTAGCACCATTTTGGTTAGTATTGGACTCAATGGGAGTTTTCATTCCCTAAAATCGACTGCAAAGTCTGGAAACTGAGGCGATGACCATGACATACCGGATGGCTAAAATTGTGTTGAGCGGTTGATTATTACAACGAAAAATATAGTATCTCTTTGAATGAAAATAATATTAATTCGAAACAACAGGTTGATATACATTCAAGAACATATGCTGTACATGACGCACTGAACAATGGCAAAGTCACTATAGAGTATATACAACATGTATTATGATATGGATCGACATATATAATGTATACATTCCATACCAGAGTTAGTGCAGGCGAATTTGCGCAAATAAGATGTTTTTTAGTTTAACCCAGTTGTTTGACCTGCATGTTTCATAAATTATATAGAGAGTAATCAATTGTTTTCGATAATTACGTTAAATAATTCACCAGAGGCGAGAGACGAAACGAGTGCGCGTTAGCGCACGAGTTTCTTACCTAAATGTCTCTCGCCTCTCGGAAACTAATTGATTACTCTATTTATTACACTTCTGAATCTATTTGATTCGCCAAATATGATTAAAACACCCAGAATTAGTGCATGAAAGTCACGATGTGGAGAAAGATCAAGAAATGAAATAATTCACTATAGTGACATTACCATTTTTAATTAACGGCGTTTTCAATGGAAATCGCGCACATTAGTGTAATAAAAGTACTTACTGGTTTATGCTAATTTTGACAATTAAATACTATAAGTCATGAAGTTGGGGCAAGCAGTGTGCTTATTAAGTTATCTTATGATACAGGATGCCTATATACATGTACATGTGTACGAGTGAAATAATAAATTTACAAAAACAATTAATAATTACTTGAGATTGAAATGATTAAACAGGTATTGCCAATAAAAGGAGAATTCAAAGAACCGGACTGATATTTAAAAAAGAACAAGTCTTCTAAAAACATTAAAAAAAAACAATGAAAACGGATTTTTTTTTGCACGCGTAGGTGAGTGGTGGGTACTTTATTTTAGCCATGTGTCTGTAAATCACCCCCCCCCCCTCCTCGGGAGACATAGCCTTAAAACCTCATGTGGCCAACATGGACATGAATAAAATGAATCGTGTACAATTGATATCTCTATTCGAACAGAAGAAAATAATATTCTCTTAGCAAGTCGCAAGTCATGCGTGCAGAAAATAGCTCGGCATATCTCACAAGCATTGCAAAATAAAACCACACGGACCATTCCACTGTTTCAAACGATATCAACTTTCGAGACTGGCATCATGTGGATAGTCTCCATTGCATTCGGACAGAAGAAAACAATATTCTCTCGGCAAGTCATGCGTGCAGCAAATAGCTCGGCATATATCACAAGCATTGTAAAATAAAACACGGACCAATCCGTTATTTCAAACGATGTCAACTTTGGAAAAGGCATCTTGTGGAGAAGTCCAACTTTTTAATAGAGATCTTGTGAATACAAATCTTTCACATGATGTCCATTCGAAAGTTGAGGTCGCTCGACAACACCGCGTCGAATTCCGCTCGGAAGTCCCTGTATGATGAATATGTACAAGGCAGCTCCAGTAAAGGACCACAACAGTGTGCCACTGGGCGTCTCCCAGCACCAGTGGTACGCACAAACTGAACCTCAATCTGCGCAACGCAAATAATTTCGGAGCCTGTGAGGAAATGAAGTAATCTGGATAGTCTCTCCTGACACTGCGCACGGACGTACTGCTGCAGGTAACCGTAACAGTTACGCTGTTGCTCTGTTGTGGTGTCAGCTTTAAAGAGACTCGTCACTTTCTTGGCTGTAGGTTTCGTGCTATCATATAAGGCAGAAATGTTTACCATGGTATCAAGCTTTCCTATGAGATATAGCTTTGCCCTTGCAAGGCACTTGATGATGTACTCAGGCTTTTGGATAAATAACGCATGTGCCGTCTGTAACAGGGTTGATTCCAGTCCATCTTTGTCTGGAATAGACTCGCACCCAATGGCCGTCAGAATGTCAATGAGCAGATCATCATCATCCTCCTCAAGTTTACCAGCGATGGCATCTTTCACGGTGCGGGCATCATTTACGCTTAAATATCCCATTAGAGAATCCATGAGTAAGTCTGGAGTAACTGCGTGCTCTCCGATTAGAAATGCCGCAGTGAAGGCGGGTGCCAGCTTGACTGGGTATATTCCGTGATCCAAGTAGCCTTTAGCGAGAATTCTACCAACCGATTTCCACTCCGGAGCCTGCCATGAGGTTTTTAGTGTTGGGACGACAAAGCTCTCGCCGTCCGCTCTTGCTGATAGACATTCCTTCCAGAAGGTGGTGTATGCTTCACGCGACACACCCTTCAGATCTTCTCCATTTTCATGGATGAAACTAAATTCCAAATTCAGATACATAATTTCTGGAGACGCAAATGCGTTTACCATGTCCTTCACTATGGTTGTTCTATTTACTTCAATTTTCTCAGAACTGGTCGTGAGGCTAGGTAGAATGATGTCTGGAGAAGCTGCAACGTCGTCAACCGATACATCCAGTCCGGTGGGCTGGGATGGAAACTCATCTGGATCCTGTACTGAGCCCTGTGGATTCGGGATATCATCTGCGCCCGAATCGGATGATTCGTCTTGTGTTTTCTCATCATCCCCTGAATTGTAGTTTTCACATATAGGTTCGTCGGGAATCTGATCGTTATCGCTCAAGTCAGTGGTGTGCAAATAAAATTTGAGCACATTAATACTGGAGATATCTAGTATATCCCCAACGGTGATGTCAACTGGCAAGCTATTACGCTGAAAATCTAGCATGTCGAATTCAAAATTATCGACATCGCCACGTTGTGATGTACCGTTTGGGAAAAACTTTTGCTTGGACAGCTCTATTAAATCTTTTTTTTTAAAGTTTTTATCAACTTCCACGTTCCTGATCCCTCCGCCTGTAATCAAGCGAACTTGTTTTTCCTTGTGAAACCACCCGATTTTTATCTTTTTACTTGTTTTGGATGAATTTTTATTCCCTTTCATTTTTCTGCTCAATTGTCCTGGGTTTTCATTGTCATTATCGTCACTTTCAGACCCGAAGCCCGCCATTTTCATTTTTTTTCGTAAAGAAACAAATAATTTCTTCTTTTTAGCGTCCTTATCTTCGTCTCCCATGGTACAGATACTGCAAAGAGATTATAAGACATTTGAAGGAAGTTAAAAGTCATTTGAGTTAAAGCAATACTTCTGTAAAAAGTATTGTTATACATATTATAAAGGCATTCTGGAAACAACGGCGAAAGAATTTAGAAATCGTTGACTATTGCCCACGTTATTAACAATTTATGCGGGAGTGTACTGCAATATATACATTATGGTGTCATAATGGCATCCCAGACTGCCGTCCACTGATAAAATATTTAAGAAACATTGTGACCGAAGTATCCCTTTATATCCATTGTTCCTGAAGGCTAAGGTGTACGTCCAAAATGACATAACCAAGAAAAACATTTGAACACAAATACTTTTTTTTTCAAATTTAAAGGGGTACTGTACGCCATTTTCAATAAATTCCCGGTGATAACAACGATCTATTATCGATACTATATAGAAATATAAGTAATTTGAGTCGAAGATGTATTCTGTAAACGCTCAGGTTAATAGGCTATCTTAAAATTTAATAATTTAAAAGTTAATAATTTAATATAAATTGATTTTATGGCTCCAGCCATAAAATGGCGTCTCTTAAAATTGGAATTTCCGTGTACAAAACGTAATCAAATTATAATTGAGGGATACTGGATTAATAAAACAATTGCACACACGATCGTTTGAAACATTATGCTTATACGGGGAGAAAACCCAAGCCACTCATTGACTAGTGACCATACACTAACTTAAATGAGTATATGGAACTACTAAGCATATAATATAATGTTTATTTGATTCATTTGGTTGAAAACTGTACAAAAATTACTCGACAACGACAATTTGTATTTTTGCATTCCGGTAAATTTGCCATCCGTAACAATACTTCGTACTCAACATACTTTCAAAAAATGGAAAAGTTGTTACCTTATTCTCCGACTCGGGGATTATAGAAACCAACAACAACATCTTGGGTACAGTACCCCTTTAAGAGACTTCACAAATAAACAAAAAAAATTCCGAGCGCCATCTACGATGCTTTTTCGAGAAATCGAAAATGCCATCCAAGATGTTCGCATTTTCCAACAAACGCTATCTCGTCACTTAAGGGTGATTCTCCCGTAAACGAGCAAACCCATGTCCTGCGTTATTAGTTCATCCTATGAAAAACAATGGCCACCATACATAAAAGTGATGGTAATGACCTTGTAGCTCACGATACAGGCATTTATTAGAGACATTTCGGGTTTAGTATGGACGTGTGACAACATATATGCCATGTGTATATTACAGGCTACGTACCCCGAAACAGCATGTCCCAAATCAAAGGCATTCAACTTCCCTGATTGTTCCCATTCGCCACAGAACGATTTATCTTTAAACCAATTAATATTCTTGTGCGGAATTTTGCACTGAACGCCATGCAATTCGTATAATTTTTATGAAATTAAATATTTAGTTAGTGAAAAGCATGTGAAGTCTTCCAAAAGCATGTCCCGTTATATAGAATCATTACCCAACGGCACGATAAAGACGGCTGATATTTTCACCAGAAACATAGCTTGTTCATATCTATGGTTGCATCGTGGAGTAAATATCCTTTAATGTCTAGAAAAAATAAACCCAGGTTATGTTTCCTTGAATAATTTTTCAAAATCAACCTTTGAAACTAGAAATCGCTAGCGTATATTTATTCAGCGTCATTACACAAACGCAGACCATTTAAATGTTACGTGCTGTAGGCGAACGATTAAAAGTTTATTTCGAAAGCTCGCAGCGGTTGTTTGTTCATAAACTAGTTCCTTTTCGTAGGTGATGGATATTCAAAATATAAGAGCGCGCTGAAACGAAAATCGTCATTACCCAAACGCGTCATTACCCAAACACTCCTTCTGTTTGGGTAATGACGCAATTTTAATTTTGAAATATCCAGAGACGCAAACACGATCTAACAAATAAAACATGTTAAGGGATGATCTGGATGTAAATAAAAAGAACAAATATGACATATGGATTAGTTTTAGTGCGTTTATATAAAATCGGGGGGGGGATGAGTGAATGAGTGGTGTGGTGGGGGGGTGATCAACGGAATCTAACGAATTCTCTAAATGGATTGACGTTTACATCAAACAATCTCAGTGAGAAGCAGATGACAGTTTGAAAAGTCAATTATTTCCGTACTTTTCAACAATCGTTCTGCCAGCGGGGCGATTTCCGGCTCGTGTGTTATAGCAACGGCGTCAAAATACACATTTTGGACCATCGAAATATCACACTGACAATTCTATCTGATTGAGCGCACCGAGAAACCCCTAAATACCAAATTTCAGTTCAATATCTTGAAACATGTAAGAGAAATCCATCGACAATGTTTTCTACTCTAAATTATCATTGCAATTTGGCGAACCCCTTGGGGAACAGACTTTGATTGACGTATGTTCACGTTGTCTACATCAGAGTTCCTCGATCGTTTGGAGTCAAACCAAGTGTACGAGGGACCAGGGCATGCCCGACTTGATAGGAATCGCCTTTTATGCGATCAAAATCTGTTTCCAATTATCATATCTGAACGCTGTATTCGTTGACCTCTTAGAGAGTTTGAACTCTAAGTCACGCCCACAAAGCACATCAATTTCCACCACGTATATTCAAATGGCTGTATCTCATAGACGTCTCAACGTGCGGAGCTACGCAATACGTCGTTTCGACGGATACATCATCGGCTACTCAAACAATATATACTCATAACGATAATTCAACTATTAAAGGGCACATGTCAACAAGTTTTGGAGAAAGAGCGAATTTGACAATGACGTTGCCCTGATTCAACCCCAAAAAAACCGTCATTGGCACATGCTGTAATGAACGACCTTGATTGACCTTGACCTGGCCCTATAATTTTGCCCAATGTCATTTTCGTGGTCACCAATATCTGTGCTACATACTCACATAAAATTCATCGGCATGTGACAAACTTTTTTTTTCCAGAATTTTCTGGACGAAATTGTTCATTTAATGGAGAATCACCCTTAAACGACATACTCGAAATACTCTGTAAATATCTTTCCATTTCATTAGAAAATTGTTATATCCCAAATGACGACAAACCTGACAACAATCATGCATATACATATAAGTTATACGAGTTGAACTCCTTCACTGTATACACAGGTTCATTAGGTTGAAATGACCATTTCAGTCCACAATTTTGACCAAATGTAGTAAAATATTGTTTTCTTAAAGGCACGTGAGGCCGTAGTTGTCGAAAATATTCATATTTGTTCCAATCACCGTAAACAGAAAAAACATTAAAACGCATACAGTTTCGTTCAGATATACAATGACCATCGCGTAAACAGCATGTTATCATAAAGATTTACTATATTTTACCTAAACAAAAGCCTGAGTGTGCTACAGAAGACAACACAATGATGCTGGCTAATCACACACAAATGGCATAAACGCTCTTTATTCGTTCCATATCAGGAATTCACCCACAAAGAACGCTCTATACCATCATAATATAAACAAACACAAGAAAAGTAACTTTTTATGCTTTTGTTTACATAACAATGGTAAAAAAATAGCAGCTTTAACGGCCACGGTGGAGGGGGTCATGGTTTGGCCCGGTGTGTGAACATTTTGAAATCTGAACAAGAAAATCGCAAAATCATACCATCTATAGACTAGTCTCAAGCCTTCCTGACACCCCCACTTGGGTTAGAAAATGTCCAACTGATGACAATTCCAATGACAATGTTGACCAAATGTAGGACAATATTGTTTTCTTAAATTAACTAGCAGTTTTTGACTGGCCACGGGAGGGGGGGGGACCAGGACAGCATGAACACCCCTAACACCCCTAAGGTTGGAAACTTTCCAACTGATGGCCATTTCAGTCAAATAACTTGGTGTACCTAATGTATGTTTAACTGAATGCAAGATCTCATCAACGTAACATTCCTGGATGTTCTTCGCGTTGAACATTTCACCCTTGTGTTGATGGCATTTGTACTTTCTTGAACCATATACCGACCACCAAAGGCATCGCCTTTAAAAGACAACACTCCAGTCTGGATGGGGCTTATATATAGTAGTAGCCTATGGTACACGCCTGGTCCAGTTGATGATGAACGGCTTCCAAATGGATGGGAACACACAATCTTAGCATATAAGGAAAGCAAAGCCACGCATGAGATCTTGTCTGAATCTAGAACATACTCAAAGAAGGGGATGTGCAATCACGGTCCCATTTCTCTTCCACTATCATGACACATGCCCACAAACTAGCACCGTGTGTATTGTTATTATCTGCTTGGATCTGTTCGGTGAGACGGTTGCTGGGCGCCAACAAGAAAGTTACAAGATATTTCTTAGGATCAATGTCAAGAAGTGTGGGTATATTATGCATTATGGTCTTCTACGCCGTAGCAGAAAGGCATCTGTCAACATTCGAAGCCATATACAGAAGTTGTCCGGGTACGTCAGTGCATTAGATGAGTATGTGAATTGATGAACCATATATTGAGAAGTGGCTGTTTGGGGAGATCACCAGGTGTACATGTTGTTATCCCCATTAGGTCACCAAAGCTGAAAATACGCAGATAGAGATGTCCTTCTGAAAGCTAGTATACGCATCGACCGCACACATTTTTAGTTTATCGCACAAGATGACGCTCATATCCCATATGTAGCATCTGAATTATACCATAAGCTATACCAAGAATAAGGATAAGAATTCCCATCTTTCGAGACAAACACGTGAGCTGGACACCGGCATATGTATTGCTTGAAACATTCCGATAAGTGGGACCTTTCTACACAGAAGTGTAGAAAACTGTGTTGGTGTGAGCGAGATAGATTAATCTGACGAAGAGACGGAAACTGGTCCAGACAATGCTGAATGTGGCAAATCAGAATAAGCTCAGGTACTGTTGTTTTTATTCATGAAAGTCATAATATGACTATTCGGCGCACCAATATACGGTTACGGACATTACGGGCGCTAAGTGGAGAATGGATTTCAAAATGCCACATCGCGATGATTATTTGTGAGTTTTCATTACTTTCAGAAGGCTACGACTTATGTTGGAACTAATAGATGGCATATAGTATGTATTGTTTCGTCCATACGTATATATCGATATTATGACAAAAAGTTGAAATATTATAATGTGATAATATCGACTTCTTTTCAATTTCTGGCCGCCAGTTTGGCCGCCATCTTGACTGTGTCTGTTTGCCAAACTCAAATGAATATACTTCATTTCAATGTTCCATATGAACATGTAATTGTTGGCAAAATTCGTGTAACAATAACGCCCATCGTAAAAAAGTAAAGGAATGTGAGCTTGTTTTCATATTTTGGCCGCCATCTTCGATTTGGAAAACAATTTCTTGCATGAGATGCAAGGTAATTACTTCACCACAGTATTTCGAACTCAATTGTCAAAGGATGTGTGCAGTTGTCTCGAAAATAATGCCCAATGATGTGAAAATGAGGGAATTTCGGTGATTTTTCAAAATCTGTCCGCCATTGTGGGCGCCATTTTGGATTTGGGGGACTTTTATTTGGATATATCAGGGGGGGGGGGTCGCGGAAAAAATTTACATATATAGGGCGAAAAAAATGTTTTTGCCCCTTTCGCGGACCCACCACCCCTCTACCTGCAATTTTTTTCTTTTTTTTCCGCCAAATTTTTGGGACCCACCCCCCAAAATCTTACAAAAAACATAAAATATAAACCAAATCAAAGCCTAGCAAAGAATTGTTCCATTTCTTATTATTTATACTATTCCCAGCATTTTAGTAAACCTCTAAACTGCTCTAAAGGGAGATAATTCTATTAGTATAAAATGTGGAAATGCTGAACGCATGCACTTAAAAACATTGGGCATAATGCCATAAAACATAATAATTACGAGGTAATACATTTCCTGATATCCTCAATAACTCCATATTCTTTTATATAACAATAGTATAAGATGTTTTAGAGTCAATGCCCAATAGTAATACTGTAGTAATAGGGGTAGAACAAATTTCATCTGGGACCCAAGCCAAGGGAAGTCACACTCATAGCAGCTCAGTCTAAATACATGTATGTATGTCATGTTGGTTTGCAGATTGACATATACCAATATTAGCGAAAAATTGGCAGTATTATTAACTTATTATCAGAGTATAAAGTTTAGTTTAAAGCCAGCAGAGATATCCAAGCCACGGTCATCTTGTACAAACCGTCTGTATACATGTAGGTTCCCCCTGTGCAATGTGGTTTACTGGACGTCTCACATGGAAACCCATTATAAGAACAAGCATCCTGGATCAGACTGTTCAGTTGAGATATGTGACTCTGAGAAAGTTCGCATGCAGAGAGTTGCATAGATTACCTGTGCAGTTTGATCCAGGTTAGTATGATTTATAATTAGTTTCAAGAACAAAGTTCATATTAGTCATGTTTATATTCTAGCTTTATGTTGCATATGGAATAAGTTGAGACTTTAATACCAAAAGCTACTTTTATAGTTACATTGCTCTATCCTGCTATATCCTAAATTGAATATCAAAGCAACCAATAATGAACAAGCAACTAATAATTACAATACCATATGTATTGGCAGTCAAATAACTGGAACTCCAAGATATACTACCTTATTACATGTATATGTACAGTACCTAACTGCTTAGACTTGTGAATAATAACTGTGGTTGATTTAATGTCACAAAAGGCTAAGTTTTCATATTGTTATCCAAATAGTATGAACTTTTTGTATGAGTTAATTTGTTTTATAGTTTTAAACCAGTGGAATATAGTGGAACTGTTATTTTTGTTTGTATCATCAAGTTTATCTTGATAACAAATAATATCCATTATGTGGATTAAGAACAGAAGATGGTAATCATTTCATAATTATGCTTATATAATATATCTTTCATCCGTCGAAATCTGGTACATTAATTTTGACATACATCAGCATACATACACCCCTAAATGGTAGTTAGTTGTGGTTAGTATGTTTTAAATAGCATAGTGTGTCATATGGTTGATATTAACAGATTACATGAGCACAAAAACATTGATTTTAAGTGGAGGAAAAAATTTGCATTTTTGGTCATTTACGCATTTTTTCCGGGTGAGATGACCCACCCACCCCCGCCTCATATATGGAATTTTTGTGCGCGACCCCCCCCCCCCCCTGGATATATCAGCGATTTTCGGTGATTTTTCTATTTTGGTCGTCATTTTGGCTGCCATCTTGGATTTGGGTAAATATTCCTCAACTCGGGTATAAGAGGAATCCTAGCTCGAGTATCTCCTGCACATATATATGCATGGGTGTTGTTATGATAGCAATAACATTCATTGATTCGAAACATTACATGCGGGTTATTAGCGTCGATTAGGCTTTGACCTATTATACCGGCATTTGGGAAAACGTGATATCGGACAAAAATGTCCCACAATGAATGTATATTATGGTCCCCGTATGTTCACCATTGACTCTTCTATACGATAAATGTATAACATCATGCCAAGATGCCAATATTTTCCAACACAGACAAGCGAAATGTGGTGAAATGTAAAAAAAATAGCATATTTTCACATTTCGGCGGCCATCTTGTCCGCCATATTGGATTCTGGTGTCGGATTTTTGGCCAATTTGTAAGGGTTTTATATTAGCATAACGAATCGAGCGGAAATCAAGACCGCATGTGATATCATCTTTACTATAACGGCGATCAAAGAGACCTGGTGCATATACAAAAAAATGCCGCCATGATGGACGCCATCTTGTCTGGAGTCTCTGCGGCCACTTTTTTTTCCCCCGTAAAATTTATTTTCGGGGGACTATTGTAATCAGCTCCGTCGTCCGTCGCCCGTCCGTCCGGATTTATAACTCCAGTAATGCTAATCCGATTTGACTGAAACTTAGTATGTAGGTGTCTCAACTAAGAACGCGTGTGTTCTGCAATTCTAGGTTTGATCCCATGTTCTTTTATGGAGTTATTTCCATTTTTTATAATTTTTTTACTTAGAAAATTTCTCACTTTTTCGGTTTCCGGATGATATCTCAAGTTTGGATTCTTTAATTGCAAATCCCGTTTTTATGTGGATCAGTCATGTCAAGATACAGGTTGAGTTCGAATTTGAGTTTGATCCGTTTATTTTTCCTGAACTTTTTTTGACTAAGAAAATTAAATGTTTCTTCTTTTTTTCTTTGGTTTCCGGATGATAACTCAAGTTTGGACTGTTCAATTGCAAATGCCGTATTTTTGTGAGTCATTGATATCAAAATACAGGTCAGGTTCGAATTTGAGTATGATCAGATGATTTTTCTCAGAGTTAGAATTTTGGAAATTTTGATCTGGTACATCCCCCAATAAAAATCTCTTTGCAGCGTCCCTGGCTATCGACAGATTTAATTGAATGGTATTCTACGCGACGATAATACTGTCCATCTAGAACAGAACTAATGCACTAACCTGACGTATTCCACTCACAAAACAACTGCTGATTAAAAATCCTTGAACATGCACCGGGTGCGTCAATTATAATGCTGACTTGTCTTTTTGGAATATAATAGCACAGTCCATGTAACGCAGTTGGAATGACGTCGCAATAACTTGAAAGTGAAAGACACATGCTGCCGCCAAAGAAGGAAATCTCACAAATGATTATTACGTTGTATACATTGCGATTATTGTTAGTTACATCAAAAGATACGCCGCGCACGTGCATGCACTGACGTCATGATCGGTGTGAATCGGTGCATTTGTGAGTGGAACATTTCTGTTTGGAGTTGAGATATCACCCCTGTCCCCTGATGGTTCTTGACTGATTTATTACGGTTCCTTATGATTAGAAATAATCATTTTCGGGACAAAATTACGCATAATTGATCATAATTATAGATATCTTGAATGTATTATACTATCCTGAATGAACAGAGGCTGCATAAATACCATGTTATCGAAACCTGAACTCTAGATCACAATTAACTCGGAATTAGCGAGTTAACGCTTAAATATCAACATGTTATCACTGAAAATTAAGCCACGTAAACGCAATTCCTTTGGTTTTGGCATGGGTTTTGGTGGCGTATAAAATATGAAATGGATTCAGAAGACGAACACTGAGTATAAAGTATACCCGTGCTATTCTTCTGTAAAATAGCTGAGAAAAAAATCCCGATATGGGTTGATAATTTGGAACAGTAATCTCGTAATCAACACGTGTGCGTGTTACGGTTCTATTTCAAGCCAATCATGCTGCGGCGGTTCTATAAATCGATGTCCGCACTTTGTGCTGAATATTGTCTTGTGTATCTGACATTTTAAACCAGTTAATGTCTGTAACTTATGGCATTTACGTAATACAGCAGGTATATTAAGACATAATACTATAAATACATAATACAAGAGTGTACGTTACATTAATTGGCAGAATGCAAATATTGAAAGTCCAGAGGGAATAATATCATAATCATGCCCGCTATATAAATGACCAATGGTAATTGAAATCTACTCGATCCCAAACAAATATCAAAATTCGCGATTTTCGTCATTGTTATGACTCGCACAATGAAATTATTATGACGTTCGTTGGGGGGGGGGGGGGGGCACCGATTGAGAGGGCTATGGAAAAAATAATCGAATTATCTGCTCGATGGTTCCACAATTGCGCTTTAACTGTCAAAAAGTCGCGAAAATGTATAATGTAGATCATAACGAACCGTCACAAGTAAGTCAAGAACCATCACAAACCGTCGATAGATCGACTTCCAATGTAACAGTTCATACAGTGGTCCACGCTACAGATTATAACGGAGCATGTGCACGTTATGGACGTAAGGTGTGATGGCTGTTTCAACACAGTTGTGCTACCCATTAACACTGAGTATTGTTGAAACGTATAGACTCGAAAACTGGTCGACCGATCCGACTCAAATTTGGTATGTAGGCCTACTTTGATCCGTCCGGGGAACAATATGGGTGGGTCCAATTTCACGTGCGACCTCGACCTTGCTCATATACGCTCATATAGGCATGATTCTGGACAGATCGAACAATAGTTTGCACAGACGCTGAAAATACTGCCCAGACGGAGAAATCCCTAAATACTCCGGACGAAGTCGGTCACATCAGCTACTATTTCATAAAATTATTTCTTATTTAATTGTAATCAGAAATGTCTGGTGTATCCATTGTTTCATATCCCAAGATTAAAATTCACTTAAATGCGACGAATGCTATACTATACTTATATATAAGATTAAAATCTGGCCTCATGCTCACCTTACAGCTCGACTTCACTCTCGTGGCCGAATGAACGAAACGCCCGAAACATTCGCGCCGCTAATTGTATTGATGATGACATATACTAGAATCCAAACAACCACAAGCCTCCGCAAATGAGACGACACTCTGGATTGGTCGAGACATAACCTGATATATCAGGATACGTAACCTGATATATCAGGATACTAACCTGATATATCAGGATACGTAACCTGATATATCAGGTTAATAACCTGATATATCAGGATACGTAACCTGATATATCAGGATACTAACCTGATATATCAGGATACGTAACCTGATATATCAGGTTAATAACCTGATATATCAGGATACGTAACCTGATATATCAGGATACTAACCTGATATATCAGGATACGTAACCTGATATATCAGGATACTAACCTGATATATCAGGATACGTAACCTGATATATCAGGTTAATAACCTGATATATCAGGATACGTAACCTGATATATCAAGATACTAACCTGATATATCAGGATACGTAACCTGATATATCAGGATACTAACCTGATATATCAGGATACGTAACCTGATATATCAGGTTAATAACCTGATATATCAGGATACGTAACCTGATATATCAGGATACTAACCTGATATATCAGGATACGTAACCTGATATATCAGGATACTAACCTGATATATCAGGATACGTAACCTGATATATCAGGATACTAACCTGATATATCAGGATACTAACTGAAGAGGAGATGGCGGTTCCAGGCCGCCGTAGATATACACACCTCATACTCGGCACAATCTTACCGTCATCAGAGCGACTTTTAGCTGTTTTCTTTGTTTCGCACAGACGTGAAGCAAACGCTCTTTATTCGAACCATATAATGAATAGTGTACCATTAAACACCCTTTATATTTAACAAGTTTGATTTTTCTACCTACATCCGGGTTTAGACCCAGACAAATATCCAAGTTCTTGGGATGAATATTCCCTTGCCCGACCCTTCGAAAGATTCCAACCCGTTACCAGTTATATGACTAAATATTCCCCAACTAATATAAGGGGCAATTTCGGTCTTATATCTGACTAAAAGTGCATGCATGTAGGACATTCTTGGACCCTGGGTCTAAACCAACACATTTTACACCGAATAATGGTTGGATTATTAAATTAGCGTAATTGTATATTTGTGCTATCATAACATATTTTCTCAGTCAGAAAATTCGATCTGTTCTAGGCGACACTCGAACGGTCTGGGAAATTACTTATGAAAGCTAATTATTGAAAATGTTACCAAAATGAGTCAAAGAAAGACGCCAACCCCTTCCACTTTCGCCTCGTCCCTGGTTAATGCAATCCATTATCCACGCAGATGTCCATCATATAACCATAACAGCAAGTATAACGTCGGCCAAGAAAGCGAATGCGGATAACAATTTCTCTATATCATATCTATTGTGCTGCAATCGGCTCACCATACACTACCCGTCGATATGCTTAATTCTACCCGTAAAATAGTTTGCGATTTCAAAACGTGTACCGGTACGGGTAGCTACCAGTACCCGTACCGGTACCCGTACCCGTTTGAAATCGCAAACTCGCTATTGTCAATAATTCGACCAGTCACAACGTACGACCCGGGATTTTCTCGTGATATATTGTGGCAATACAGGTATAAATGCCAGGTCATATGTGGTGGAAATTCAGTTCGTTGTTAGCATGGATGACCAGATTGACGTTATGTTGATGGGGAAGAGGGGTTCCTGAATTTGACCTTACATCAACCACGACGCCATCGTTCAAGACCCTTCAAGTCCGCGAGTTGATTTCAATGCGATTTCGGCTTCACCTCTTTGGGTTTAGGAAATCCGACATAAGGTTGGTGAGCTCACTGATGTGCATCACTTCTGATTTGTTACTACCAAATCGAAACAAAGTCGACACGGTAGAAGCGATGTGCATCAAGTTGCTTTTTTGTCAGATATTTGACAAACCGGCAAAATTTCGTTGAACAAAATGTTGATAAATAACAGGTTTTGGGCAATTTTATAATATAGTTGACTGTGGTTAGCATTAATTTTGAGCAATTACTCGATTATGATAACAGAAGCGGGATTTAAAAAAAAATCTGATGATATGGGGACATCTAATCGGATTGAGTACTTTTAAATGCCGCATTTGTGCGTGTTTTTTAAATTAAAAATAAATGCAAAGAACAAACCTGACAGAGACTGCTGAGCTCTGGTGATGTCGGTGGGTGTGCCAAATATTCTTTTAGTTGCGGTTCATGAGCAGAAATCACTACTTACCAGTTGAATCGGGATCCAGGGTAGGTTCAGATTACTCAGACAGAGTACTTTATGTAACATAGAACTCGGTTATGAATTCCATGTAATTTTTAAATCGGTTATGAATTCCATGTAATTTTAAAATGCCCTGCATTACAGACTCTGCGAGAGAGATATATAAAACCCAACTTCTACCGAAAACCGAATATTATTAAATTGAATGAACTATTCAATTCGGGAAAGGGGAAGAGAACACAGAATCTTTCACTA
Organism: Siphonodentalium dalli; assembly: GCA_032622095.1. NCBI lineage: Eukaryota > Metazoa > Mollusca > Scaphopoda > Gadilida > Siphonodentaliidae > Siphonodentalium > Siphonodentalium dalli. The sequence goes on along the minus strand of CP136064.1, from coordinate 60,620,876 downwards.
TTCATTAATAGGGTTATGCCATTCTTTAGGCTCTCCTGAGGCATTCTATAACTACACACGTTAGGGCACCGCCATGGGTTGTTGAATTAAATAATTGTTGAATTTCACTATATATTGTGTACTATCTTGCACATAATAATCACTCAAAACTCCTCATGCATCGCACACTATATAATGTATTTTTGGCGACTGGTTTCATAGTGCACTCCTCTTTCTGTAAAGTTTTCTGTCGCAGCCAGCGATGGCTATCCGTTATAAATAGCGACCTTATTTCGCAGGAAGCTCGTGATTCACGACGACGAGTACAGTGATTGACAATCTAAACAGCATATCGAGGTCGTAGCTCAATACAACTGGATGGTTTACATGATATACATATACAGTCTCGAACGGAGTAAAGTGATATATTGCAGAAAATAAATTTCAGGTGTTATTTGAGCTTATTAGAAACCATGAAATCGTAACCGTCATTACTGATAGTAAAATACGAGAACGATTAGAAAGTACACAAAGGTTGGTGACGTAGTACCCTATCCGTATCCGTAATCGTAAACGTGAGTTTTGCGAAAGGTCTCTATTGACGACAAAAATGCTAGTTTCAGCGAACCTGGGTTAAAATATAACGGAAGATAGTGTTGTCAGTACAACTAATCGTTTAATTTAACTAACATACATAGAGATGTAAGAAAGAACCAGATGTACAATAGCACAACGCACATATATATATATATATATATATATATATATATATATATATATATATATATATATATATATATATATATATACAAACAAAATGAACAAAGCATACGGAATATCGAACAGGATGATAGAGTTCAGTCCCCTGCTATGCTGAACTGACCACTGCCGTCATCTATAATACACAGATTTAAAGGAAATCTCGCATTTTTTCTGTTTAATTTAAGACTTTGCTCGGATACAATTCATTCTGCATTATTCTGAGAAATCAAACTGTCCATGTCCATTTGGAAATTGGGTAGATCAGATCAGAATGAATTGTAACAAACAAAACTCTTAAATAAGTTTTTTTGATTACGCAGTGGTCAGACCAGCGTAGCGAAGGGATTAAACTCTGCCTGGCAGTTTGATGGAATATAACACTAGGCGCACGTCGTGGTTATCTACTAGCACGATTATAACACACGAAACCACAACATTATGCCATAAATGTCATAATGTAGTTCACGTAAAATAGTCAGCTCATGTAGGCTAAGTTGTGGATTCACAGACGAAGTGCGAAGTCATCTTCTTGCATCCTGACATCGGGTGTCGCTAGGGGTGCAATCGGTACTGACAGCGCCGTCAACGATGTGAGGTTCCCGAGCAGTCTCTTTGAGAGGGAACCAGTCGGGTTGCCAGCTGTAACCAGGCTCACTGTGAACACGGTCTTGTGAAGGTCGTCGATGAGCTTGTTGCAGTGAAACAGAGTGACGTCATTCTGCCAGAAGGTTTGGACGCAGGCGATCAGCTCGTCTTTGGTCTTAGGCTGAGAACGGACGACGTAGGACTTCATGTGCTTCCAGATATCTTTCGTTGGGTTGAGGTCATTTCTGCAATGCAATATATATATCTATATAATGTTTATTATAGTCAGAAATATTCTGCATGTATACTGAAATGGGCTCAGTATGAGATGTTCATTTTTTAATAATGTTCATATATTCATATTTCAATCTCTTATAGAAATGACCATGTTGCGGACGGAATAGCACATTGTAAATATAATTGGATAAAAAATAATTGGATAAAATTAAATGTAATATATAATAATGTGAAGTAAATATTAGCAATAACACTAATACAGGATTATTAACCTTTGCTTTGATGTGGATGAGTGTAGAAATTGAAAAAAAAAAACTTTCAAAGAAATAAAAAAAATCCGCCATGAGAATAACACACGATTACTTTCACCTGAAATTGTGCATAAGTGTGTATATTCAAGTTGTTTTTGTCAAGACCACCATGATGTGAAGAAGAGCTAACTTGGGGAATAACACGCGAGTCAATACTAAATAACGTTATGCCGTTAAAGCGGCACAAAATAAACACGCATTACAAAAGAGGCACTTTCTGTTTAGCATGTTACAATTCAATGCTATTTTATCATTAAAGAGCTTTATGTGAGGAAATTAAAAACCTGCATTTTCAAGAAAATATTCTATCCTCTGGTATTTATCAATTTATTCTGATCACACGGATAAGGCGAATGGAATTTACTACTATGTTTAATTTAAGTCTCGTGTTCTGATTGAAGTCAACTTATGTAAATAAAAATTATAGATTTTGTTCAAAAAGATTTTACCTGCAGGCCATTTCCACCAGTTGATGCCGGATTCAACCATGAACTCTTGCACCGATGCAGCCGTAGGAACAGGATCGTTGGTCTGGACGAAACGATGGGAGTCAGGGAACTTAGACCGAATGGCGGGTAGCAGGACGTCGCTGAGGACTTTCTCTTTGAAGTATTGCTGATCAAGTGTTCCGTCGTAAATGACACACGATGAAGTCCCCCACCGAGAGATCGCGCCCCAAACGTTGATGACGACGGGCTCGTCGGCTGTAGGTTGTTGCGAAGCTGTCGGTTGTGGGTTGAGCTGAGGCTGATTGACAGATTGAAGCGCAGTTGGTGGCTGATGCATGGTTGGATTTGACTGGTGTGTCGCAGTTGCTGCTGTGATTGAAGGCTGCTCGTCTGGCAACGAAGTGACGATTTCATCTTCAAGGGCAGGGGAAGGCACTGTCGGTGGTTGATTATCTAGTGTCGACGTGGTGGCGTCGTAGTTTGGGTCAGATGCAGACAGTACCGCATGTGATATAGCTGGTTGAGATACTGGTTTGCTGAAGACGACTGGAGGTTGAGACGGTAAACGAATGGAACATCTACCTGCGAAGATACAGTCGTTGAACCTCTCGTTGTTTGCCATCACGTCGGCGCAGAGGCTGATGCGGTCGTTTCTGTTCTTCTCGCTGATGTACACACCAGAAGCCTGGTAACCCATCTCAGGATTGAAGTAACCACAGCGATACTTCTTGATTACGTGTCTGATGCTGCGCATGGAAACGGTGTTGTCAGTTTCTCTGATGTACCGGAAAATAGCACGAGTCGACAAACCATTCTTGAATTTGTCAACGATGTCGAGTTTCTGGGAAAGAGTAAGGCGAATCATGGTTGAACAATAGAACTAACAAAACTGGTATCTAAACACTTTGGTAATCGAATGATTTATGGCAAAAATTCTTTTTTGGAAAATATTTATAACAAAGTCTGTCCAATCAGAAAATATACCATGATTAACTGACCAATGAGATAACTCATATAATCCGACGAAGACACTGAAGATTATAATCTGGATTAAATTGATTCAGTTTCTCACCTCCGCAGATTAAAAACAAGGAATACTCTCTCTTAATTCCCGAGTGTTTTCTTAACAATTAATCAGATTCACACATATTATACCCGTCAATCTTAAACTCAGGTTTAGCCATTTCTATATTTTTCATAAGGAATACCAAATTAAAAAAATTATAAATAAGAAAACAAATAAATTAAAATAGTAAATTTAAATACCAATACCAGGAGTCATGATGATGTGGAGGTGTAGTGCATACGAACAGAAAAAAAGTGGCAAAAGGCTTTCGTGAGATCCGTTTAACATGCAAAACACTCCACGAGTCAAATTTGAGTTTCAGCATATTTTATTCCAATCCTAATAACATACATGTAAACATTTAACATAAATTGAGACAACAAGAAATATAATAATAAATATAGACGGAATGATTTGAAAGGGCATTAAACGACAAGCCGAAGGGCTTATCGCGAAGTGGTAGTTGGGCTAACCATGGGACGGTCGAAAGGTCCTCGTGGAATGCCGTACCCGTTTAAGTGCATGAAGCAATCGCTTGATTATTATCACCATATCAGGAATATAATAACACGGGACGCTCTTTATTGTTACACGCGGAAGAAATGTCGGGAGACTTGGATTTTTGTTCTATGAATTTATGTTCCGTCTGGCTTTTTTTTTATACCGGAGTTATAGTCCTTGTTGACTTATAAATTGACGGTTGTTTTGGTTTCCGGGTGATAGCTTTGGATTATATAGTTATCTGTATGTTTTTTTTAATTTGAAATAAGGATTACTCATATGAAAGAACAGGTCTAGTTCGAAATTGGGTTCTGGCCCCCTTTATTTACCGGAGTTATGGTCTTTGTTGACTTATAATTTGACGATTATTTTGGTTTCCGGGTGATACTTCAGTTATAGTTATCTGTTTGTTTTCAAATTTGGTATATGTATTACTGATATGAAAATAAAGATCAAGTTCAAATTTAGGTTCGGTCTGCCCATTTTTACCGCGGTTATAATTTTACAACTTAGAATTTTGTTGATTTTGTACCAATTTGAGGTTATATATCGACTTTAAGAATTGTTTTCAGATTTGGTTATGTGTGTGCAGCTCAGTTATTAGACAATACACAAGTATTTTATGCATATCATATATTTCTACAAATCCCCCACTCCAAATGAAGCCACCGTTTCGGGGGACACTGTGGCCGAGAGGCCTTTTATTTTTGTTTGGGACCGAAACATCGAGTTAAAAGTTGTATTTATTATTAATTCAATGCATTTTGCTGTGACATATAATGCTCGTACGTATAGAAAGGTAGTTGAAGTATGTATCGATATATTTCTATACCGGGAAAATTTCAAACGAGAATTTTATTAGGTGTATGTTGGGGACAAGTGGCTTCAACGTATGTCGCACATGTGATATGATATATGATATGGATGTGAAATTAATTCCTAATTTGAAACACTAAAATGTCCCACGAATAACCCCACGGAATGTACCCAAAGATTTGATCACATGAACAATGATATATCACTTCATAGCATGCATATAATGATGATAAAAATGCTTTTCGTGCAGTTTCATTAAAGGGATACTGTACTTAAATAAGGATTAACGTTCATGTGGACTGTTTTTATGGAGATGTAACCGTGAGGTAAGTGGTCATAACTTGTGTAAAACCCGAAGGGTTTTACATACAAGTTATGACCACTTACCTCACGGTTACATCTCCATAAAAACAGTCCACATGACAGTTGATCCTCATATTTATATACATTTAGCGAAAAAGCCACTTTTGTAAATGTATTTAATTGAAAAGTGTATCGTGACAAAACCAGCCCAAAATATACCATAGCACCCTTGGCAAAAGTTAACAGGAACAATTTCTCTTTATATTGAAACCCGATGATTTGTTAAGTCAATCCTGCGCGAGTCCAAATGCGGCCAAAACATTATGCGTTCGTCTTTCCCAAACCTATGACGCGTCGATGTAATTATGAGCCTGGTGTTATGAGCTGTTGCGCGTTCATCGAGAAATAACTGCAACTAGCCACGTGGGCGCCGACCAATCAGAATGCTGGATTTAGTGATAATCACATTAGTATGTAAATATATATTGTTGTTGGTTTCTATAGTCTCTGAGTCGCAGAATAAGGTAACCAGATTTCCATTATTTGAAAGTCTATTGGGTACGAATTTAGTAATGTTACGGATGGCAGATTACCAATTGTCGTTATCGAGTAATTTTTGGACAGTTTTCAAGCAAATGTATCAACTAAATGTTGTTTTATATGCATACTGGTCCCATATACCCATTTAAGTCATTGTATAGTCTCTAATCAGTGAGTGGCTTGAGTTTACGCCCCGTATCAACATCATTTTTTACACGATCATGTGTGCCACGCGTTGCCCAATCCACTATCCGTGAATTATTTTTGATTACGTCTTGTACACGGAAATTCGTAATTTAATTTATGGCTTCAGTCATAAATTCAATTTATATCAAATTATTAACTTTGATTTTAAGATAAAATATTAACCTGAACGTTTACAGAATACATCTTCGACTCAAATTACTTAGTTTCTATATATTATCGATATAAGTCGCTCGTTCACAAACTGCTCGTATTCCCGTAACTATAATTTAGAAAGCTTAATGTGCCGACTACATTCGATGTAATTGTGCCCCGAGACAAAATATAGAAGTGCATCAGTTAGTGTCCGCCCGCCCGTCCATGCACCGAAACGTTTATTGTCCGGTTAACAATTAACCTGAACAATATTTGGCAGAAGTTTGTGAACATGGTATATGGCATATACACGAGACCGAATCGTGTCCTTTTGTGACCAGGGTTCAAAAGAAGAAAAAATAATGGTTGACTTGACCTGTATTTTCATGTGATTAATCCACATACTTAAGTTGAAACCTATCGGATAATCATATTTGAGTTAACCGCCGGACAAAATAATCACCAAATTCGAAAAGGGGCATACCTCCGCTAGAAATGATCGACCCGGATCCAAATTCGAAATTGACCGGGACTTTCTCGTGTGAAGGGCGCATACAAATGTCAACAAATTCTGTTGAATACTATTCAGTTTATCATCCTGTCAACAAAAAAATAATCGGAAATTCTAAATCTAAAAAGGGAAATAGCTCCTTCACAAATGGTCAGACAGAATCTAATCTCATCCTGTATAATTTCATATAATTAATCCACATACTATTTTTTAAACCTATCGGATAATCATAACTTAAGTTAATCACAGGACAACAATACAATCATTAAATTCGAAAAGGGGCATAACTCCGCTAGAAATGGTCGAGCCGGTCCTAATTCGAAATTGATCGGGACTTTCTGACGTGAAGGGCGCACACACATTTCATCAAATTCTGTTGAATACTATTTAAGTTGTCATCCTGTCAACAAACAAATTATTCGCAAATTCTAAGTAAAAAAGGGGCATAACTCCATCAGAAATGGTCGACTTGACCTGTATTTTTATGTGATTAAAATCCACATACTAAAGTTTAAAGCTATCGCATAATCATAACATGAGTTATCAGCCGGAAAACAAAATAACCAACATATTTTAACCAGAAATGGGCCATAACTCCACCATAAATGGTCGGGTCGGATCCAAATTCGAACTTTATCATCAAATTCTGTCGAATACTATTTTAAGTTACCACCCGGACAACAAACGTTTTGGACGGACACGCACACGGATAGATTCACTCATTTCTATAGTAGTTTTTTTTTTCAGACGACAAAAATGATAGTCTCAGCTAACCTGGGTCAAAATATAACACAAGACAGAGTTGTCAGTACAACTAATCGTTTAATTTAAAACACACATAGAAATGTAAGAAAGAACCAGATGTACAATAGCACAACCGCACATATATATATGCAAACAAAATGAACAAAGTATACGGAATATCGAACAGAAAGATAGAGATCAGTCCCCTGCTATGCTGGATTGACCACTGCCGTCATCTATATATACACAGATGTTAAGGAAATCTCGCATTTTTTCTTTTTAATTTAAGACTTTGCTCGGATACAATTCATTCTGCATTATTCTGAGAAATCAAACTGTCCATGTCCATTTGGAAATTGGCTAGATCAGATCAGAATGAATTGTAACAAACAAAACTCTTAAATAAGTTTTTTTGATTACGTAAATATAAACGTGATAGCAGTGGTCAGACCAGCGTAGCGAAGGGATTAAACTCTGCCTGGCAGTTTGATGGAATGTAACACTATAGGCGCACGTCGTGGTTATCTGCTAGCACGATTATAATACACGAAACCACAACATTATGCCATAAATGTCATTATAATGTAGTTCACATAAAATAGTCAGCTCATGTAGGCTAAGTTGTGGATTCACAGACGAAGTGCGAAGTCATCTTCTTGCATCCTGACATCGGGTGTCGCTAGGGGTGCAATCGGTACTGACAGCGCCGTCAACGATGTGAGGTTCCCGAGCAGTCTCTTTGAGAGGGAACCAGCGGGGTTGCCAGCTGTAACCAGGTTCACAGTGAACACGGTCTTGTGAAGGTCGTCGATGAGCTTGTTGCAGTGAAACAGAGTGACGTCATTCTGCCAGAAGGTTTGGACGCAGGCGATCAGCTCGTCTTTGGTCTTAGGCTGAGAACGGACGAAGTAGGACTTCATGTGCTTCCAGATATCTTTCGTTGGGTTGAGGTCAGGGCTTTCTGCAAGGCAAGATATATATCTATATAATGTTTATTATAGTCAGAAATATTCTGCATGTATACTGAAATGGGCTCAGTATGAGATGTTCATTTTTTAATAATGTTCATATATTCATATTTCAATCTCTTATAGAAATGACCATGTTGTGGACGGAATAGCACATTGTAAATATAATTGGATAAAAAATAATTGGATAAAATTAAATGTAATATATAATAATGTGAAGTAAATATTAGCAATAACACTAATACAGGATTATTAACATTTGCTTTGATGTGGATGAGTGTAGAAATTGAAGAAAAAAAACTTTCAAAGAAATAAACAAAATCTGCCATGAGAATAACACACGATTACTTTCACCTGAAAATATGCATAACTGTGTATATTCAAGTTGTTTTTGTCAAGACCACCATGATGTGAAGAAGAGCTAACTTGGGGAATAACACGCGAGTCAATACTAGATAACGTTATGCCGTTAAAGCGGCACAAAATAAACACGCATTAACAAAAGAGGCACTTTCTGTTTAGCATGTTACAATGCAATGCTATTTTATCATTAAAAAGCGTTATGTGAGGAAATTAAAAACCTGCATTTTCAAGAAAATATTGCATGCTCTGGTATTTATCAATTTATAGGGATCACACGGATAAGGCGAATGGAATTTACTACTTTGTTTAATTTAAGTCTCGTGTTCTGATTGAAGTCAACTTATGTAAATAAAAATTATAGATTTTGTTCAAAAAGATTTTACCTGCAGGCCATTTCCACCAGTTGATGCCGGATTCAACCATGAACTCTTGCACCGATGCAGCCGTAGGAACCGGATCGTTGGTCTGGACGAAACGATGGGAGCCAGGGAACTTAGACCGAATGGTGGGTAGCAGGACGTCGCTGAGGACTTTCTCTTTGAAGTATTGCAGATCAAGTGTTCCGTCGTAAATGACACACGATGAAGTCCCCCGCCGAGAGATCGCGCCCCAAACGTTGATGACGACGGGCTCGTCGGCTGTAGGTTGTTGCGAAGCTGTCGGTTGTGGGTTGAGCTGAGGCTGATTGACAGATTGAAGCGCAGTTGGTGGCTGATGCATGGTTGGATTTGACTGGTGTGTCGCAGTTGCTGCTGTGATTGAAGGCTGCTCGTCTGGCAACGAAGTGACGATTTCATCTTCATTGGAAGGGGAAGGCACTGTCGGTGGTTGATTACCTAGTGTCGATGTGGTGGCGTCGTAGTTTGGGTCAGATGCAGACAGTACCGCATGTGATACAGCTGGTTGATATACTGGGTTGCTGACGACGACTGGAGGTTGAGACGGTAAACGGATGGAACATCTACCTGCGAAGATACAGTCGTTGAACCTCTCGTTGTTTGCCATCACGTCGGCGCAGAGGCTGATGCGGTCGTTTCTGTTTTTCTCGCTGGTGCACATGCCAGAAGCTTCGTAACCCATCTCAGGATGGAAGTAACCACAGCGATACTTCTTGATGACGTGTCTGATGCTGCACATGGAAACGGTGTTGTCAGTTTCTCTGATGTGCCGGAAAATAGCACGAGTCGACAAACCATTCTTGAATTTGTCAACGATGTCGAGTTTCTGGGAAAGAGTATGGTTGAACAATAGAACTAACAAAACTGGTATCTAAACACTTTGGCAATCGAATGATTTATGACAAACAAAATTTTTGTAAAATATTTATAACAAAGTTTGTACAAACAGAAAATATACCTTGATTAACTGACCAATGAGATAACTCATATAATCCGACGAAGACACTGAAGATTATAATCTGGATTAAATTGATTCAGTTTCTCACCTCCGCAGATTAAAAACAAGGAATACTCTCTCTTAATTCCCGAGTGTTTTCTTAACAATTAATCAGATTCACACATATTACACCCGTCAATCTTAAACTCAGGTTTAGCCATTTCTATATTTTTCATAAGGAATACCAAATTTAAAAAATAATAAATAAGAAGAATTTTTTTTTTTAAATAGTAAATTTAAATACCAATACCAGGAGTCATGATGATGTGGCGGTGTAGTGCATACGAACAGAAAAAAAAGTGGCAAAAGGCTTTCGTGAGATCCGTTTAACATGCAAAACACTCCACGAGTCAAATTTGAGTTTCAGCATATTTTATTCCAATCCTAATAACATATATGTAAACATATAACATAAGTTGACATAACAAGAAATATCATAATAAATATAGACGGAATTATTTGAAAGGGCCATAAACGACAAGCCGAACGAGGAGCTTACAGCGAAGTGGTAGTTGGGGGTGGGTGGGGCGCTAACCATCGGATGGTCGAAATGTCCTCGTGGAATGCCGTGCCCGTTTAAGTGCATGAAGAAAACGCTTGATTATTATCACCATATCAGGAATATAGTAACAAGGATCGCTCTCTATTGTTTCACGCGGAAGAAAATGTCGGGACACTTGGACTTTTTTCTGTATATGAATTTATGTTCAGTCCGGCTTTTTTTACCGGAGTTATGGTCCTTGTTGACTTATAATTTGACGATTGTTTTGGTTTCCGGGTGATAGCTTTAGATTATATAGTTATCTGTATGTTTTTAAATTTGAAATATGGATTACTCATGTGAAAGTACAGGTCAAGTTCGAAATTGGGCTCTGTCCCCCTTTATTTACCGGAGTTATGGTCTTTGTTGACTTATAATTTGACGATTGTTTTGGTTTCCGGGTGATACTTCAGTTATAGTTATCTGTTTGTTTTCAAATTTGGTATATGTATTACTGATATGAAAATAAAGATCAAGTTCAAATTTAGGTTCGGTCTGCCCATTTTTACCGCGGTTATAATTTTACAACTTAGAATTTTGTTGATTTTGTACCAATTTGAGGTTATATATCGACTTTAAGAATTGTTTTCAGATTTGGTTATGTGTATGCAGCTCAGTTATGAGACAATACACAAGTATTTTATGCATATCATATATTTCTACAAATCCCCCACTCCAAATGAAGCCACCGTTTCGGGGGACACTGTGGCCGAGAGGCATTTTATTTTTGTTTGGGACCGAAACATCGAGTTAAAAGTTGTATTTCTTATTAATTCAATGCATTTTGCTGTGACATATAATGCTCGTATAGAAAGGTAGTTGAAGTATGTATCGATATATTTCTATACCGGGAACATTTCAAACGATAATTGTATTAGGTGTATGTTGGGGACAAGTGGTTTTAACGTATGTCGCACATGTGATATGATATATGATATGGATGTGAAATTAATTCCTCATTTGAAACACTACAATGTCCCACGAGTAACCAAACGGAACGTACCCAAAGATTTGATCACCTGAACAATGATATATCACTTCATAGCATGCATGTAATGATGATAAATTGCTTTTCGTGCAGTTTCATTAAAGGGATACTGTACTCAAATATTGTTGTTGGTTTCTATAGTCTCTGAGTCGTAGAATAAGGTAACCAGATTTCCATTATTTGAAAGTCTGTTGAGTACGAATTTAGTAATGTTACGGATGGCAGATTACCAATTGTCGTTATCGAGTAATTTTTGGACAGTTTTCAAGCAAATGTATCAAATAAATGTTGTTTTATATGCATACTGGTCCCATATACCCATTTAAGTCATTGTATAGTCACTAATCAGTGAGTGGCTTGAGTTTACGCCCCGTATCAATTAACATAATTTTGAGCACGATCATGTGTGCCACGCGTTGACCAATCCACTATCCGTGAATTATTTTGATTACGTCTTGTACACGGAAATTCGTAATTTAATTTATGGCTTCAGCCATAAATTCAATTTATATCAAATTATTAACTTTGATTTTAAGATAAAATATTAACCTGAACGTTTACAGAATACATCTTCGACTCAAATTACTTAGTTTCTATATATTATCGATATAAGTCGCTCGTTCACAAACTGCTCGTATTCCGTAACTATAATTTAGAAAGCTTAATATGCCGACTACATTCGATGTAATTGTGCCCCGAGACAAAATATAGAAGTGCATCAGTTAGTGTCCACCGGCCCGTCCATGCACCGAAACGTTTATTGTCCGGTTAACAACCTGAACAATATTTGGCAGAAGTTTATGAACATGGTATATGGCATATACACGAGACCGAATCGTGTCCTTTTGTGACCATGGTTCAAAAGAAGAAAAAATAATGGTTGACTTGACCTGTATTTTCATGTGATTAAGCCACATACTTAAATTGAAACCTATCGGATAATCATATTTGAGTTAACCGCCGGATAAAATAATCACCAAATTCGAAAAGGGGCATAACTCCGCTAGAAATGATCGACCCGGATCCAAATTCGAAATTGATCGGGACTTTCTCATGTGAAGGGCGCATACAAATGTCAACAAATTATGTTGAATACTATTCAGTTTATCATCCTGTCAACAAAAAAATAATCGTTAAATTCTAAGTCTAAAAAGGGACATAGCTCCTTCACAAATGATCAGACCGAATCTAATCTCATCCTCTAATTTTATATGATTAATCCACATACTAATTATTAAACCTATCGGATAATCATAACTTGAGTTAACCACAGGACAACAATGCAATCATCAAATTCGAAAAGGGGCATAACTCCGCTAGAAATGGTCGAGCCGGTCCTAATTCGAAATTGATCGGGACTTTCTGACGTGAAGGGCGCACACACATTTCATCAAATTATGTTGAATACTATTTAAGTTGTCATCCTGTCAACAAACAAATTATTCGCAAATTCTAAGTAAAAAAGGGGCATAACTCCATCAGAAATGGTTGACTTGACCTTTATTTTTATGTGATTAATCCACATACTAAAGTTTAAAGCTATCGGATTATCATAACATGAGTTATCAACCGGAAAACAAAATAACCAACATATTTTAACCAGAAATGGGGCATAACTCCACCATGAATGGTCGGGTCGGATCCAAATTCGAACTTTATCATCAAATTCTGTCGAATACTATTTTAAGTTACCACCCGGACAACAAACGTTTTGGACGGACACGCACACTGATATAGACTCATTCATGTCTATAGTTTTTTTTTTCAGACGACAAAAATGATAGTCTCAGCGAACCTGGGTCAAAATATAACACAAGACAGAGTTGTCAGTACAATTAATCGTTTAATTTAAAACACACATAGAAATGTAAGAAAGAACCAGATGTACAATAGCACAACCGCACATATATATATGCAAACAAAATGAACAAAGTATACGGAATATCGAACAGAAAGATAGAGATCAGTCCCCTGCTATGCTGGATTGACCACTGCCGTCATCTATATATACACAGATTTTAAGGAAATCTCGCATTTTTACTTTTTAATTTAAGACTTTGCTCGGATACAATTCATTCTGCATTATTCTGAGAAATCAAACTGTCCATGTCCATTTGGAAATTGGCTAGATCAGATCAGAATGAATTGTAACAAACAAACTCTTAAATAAGTTTTTTTGATTACGTAAATATAAACGTGATAGCAGTGGTCAGACCAGCGTAGCGAAGGGATTAAACTCTGCCTGGCAGTTTGATGGAATGTAACACTGTAGGCGCACGTCGTGGTTATCTGCTAGCACGATTATAATACACGAAACCACAACATTATGCCATAAATGTCATTATAATGTAGTTCACATAAAATAGTCAGCTCATGTAGGCTAAGTTGTGGATTCACAGACGAAGTGCGAAGTCATCTTCTTGCATCCTGACATTGGGTGTCGCTAGGGGTGCAATCGGTACTGACAGCGCCGTCAACGATGGGAGGTTCCCGAGCAGTCTCTTTGATAGGGAACCAGTGGGGTTGCCAGCTGTAACCAGGTTCACGGTGAACACGGTCTTGTGAAGGTCGTCGATGAGCTTGTTGCAGTGAAACAGAGTGACGTCATTCTGCCAGAAGGTTTGGACGCAGGCGATCAGCTCGTCTTTGGTCTTAGGCTGAGAACGGACGACGTAGGACTTCATGTGCTTCCAGATATTTTTCGTTGGGTTGAGGTCAGGGCTTTCTGCAATGCAAGATATATATCTATATAATGTTTATTATAGTCAGAAATATTCTGCATGTATACTGAAATGGGCTCAGTATGAGATGTTAATTTTTTAATAATGTTCATATATTCATATTTCAATCTCTTATAGAAATGACCATGTTGCGGACGGAATAGCACATTGTAAATATAATTGGATAAAAAATAATTGGATAAAATTAAATGTAATATATAATAATGTGAAGTAAATATTAGCAATAACACTAATACAGGATTATTAACCTTTGCTTTGATGTGGACGAGTGTAGAAATTGAAAAAAAAAACTTTCAAAGAAATAAACAAAATCTGCCATGAGAATAACACACGATTACTTTCACCTGAAAATATGCATAACTGTGTATATTCAAGTTGTTTTTGTCAAGACCACCATGATGTGAAGAAGAGCTAACTTGGGGAATAACACGCGAGTCAATACTAAATAACGTTATGCCGTTAAAGCGGCACAAAATAAACACGCATTACAAAAGAGGCACTTTCTGTTTAGCATGTTACAATTCAATGCTATTTTATCATTAAAGAGCTTTATGTGAGGAAATTAAAAACCTGCATTTTCAAGAAAATATTCCATGCTCTGGTATTTATCAATTTATTCTAATCAGACGGATAAGGCGAATGGAATTTACTACTATGTTTAATTTAAGTCTCGTGTTCTGATTGAAGTCAACTTATGTAAATAAAAATTCTAGATTTTGTTCAAAAAGAGTTTACCTGCAGGCCATTTCCACCAGTTGATGCCGGATTCAACCATGAACTCTTGCACCGATGCAGCCGTAGGAACTGGATCGTTGGTCTGGACGAAACGATGAGAGTCAGGGAACTTAGACCGAATGGTGGGTAGCAGGGCGTCGCTGAGGACTTTCTCTTTGAAGTATTGCTGATCAAGTGTTCCGTCGTAAATGACACACGATGAAGTCCCCCGCCGAGAGATCGCGCCCCAAACGTTGATGACGACGGGTTCGTCGGCTGTAGGTTGTTGCGAAGCTGTCGGTTGTGGGTTGAGCTGAGGCTGATGCACAGGTTGATGTGCAGTTGGTGTCTGAATCATAGTTGGATTTGGCTGGTGTGTCGGTGAGCTGACTGCATTGGTTGCTGGGAGTGAAGGCTGCTCGTCTGGCAACGAAGTGGCGACTTCAACTTCAAGGGAAGAGGAAGGCACTGTCAGCTGTTGATTATCTATAGTGTCGATGTCGTGGCGTTGTAGTTTGGATCAGATGTTGACAGTACCGCATGTGATACAGCTGGTTGATATACTGTGTTGCTCACGACGACTGGAGGTTGAGACGGTAAACGGATGGAACACCTACCCGCGAAGATACAGTCGTTGAACCTCTCGTTGTTTGCCATCACGTCGGCGCAGAGTCTGATGCGGTCGTTTCTGTTTTTCTCGCTGATGCACGCACCAGAAGACTTGTAACCCATCTCAGGATGGAAATAACCACAGCGATACTTCTTGATGACGTTTCTGATGCTGCACATGGAAACGGTGTTGTCAGTTTCTCTGATGTGCCGGAAAATACCACAAGTCGACAAACCATTCTTGAATTTGTCAACGATGTCGAGTTTCTGGGAAAGAGTAAGGCGAATCATGGTTGAACAATAGCACTAACAAAACTGGTATCTAAACACTTTGGTAATCGAATGATTTATGGCAAAAATTCTTTTTTGGAAAATATTTATAACAAAGTCTGTCCAATCAGAAAATATACCTTGATTAACTGACCAATGAGATAACGCATATAATCCGACGAAGACACTGCAGATTATAATCTGGATTAAATTGATTCAGTTTCTCACCTCCGCAGATTAAAAACAAGGAATACTCTCTCTTAATTCCCGAGTGTTTTCTTAACAATTAATCAGATTCACACATATTATACCCGTCAATCTTAAACTCAGGTTTAGCCATTTCTATATTTTTCATAAGGAATACCAAATAAATTTTTTTTTTTTTTTTTTTAAATAGTAAATTTAAATACCAGGAGTCATGATGGTGTGGTGGTGTAGTGCACACGAACAGAAACAAAAGTAGCAAAAGGCTTTCGTGCGATCTGTTTAACATGCAAAACACTCCACGAGTAAAATTTTGAGTTTCAACATATCTTATTCCAATCCTAATAACATACATGTAAACATATAACATAAGTTGACATTACAAGAAATATAATAATAAATATAGACGGAATGATTTGAAAGGGCAATAAACGACAAGCCGAAGGGCTGATCGCGAAGTGGTAGCTGGGTGTTGGGATGGGGGCTAACCATGGGATGGTCGAAAGGTCCTCGTGGAATGCCGTGCCGGTTTAAGTGCACGAAGCAAACGCTTGATTATTATCACCATATCAGGAATATAGTAACAAGGAACGCTCTCTATTTTTCCATGCGGAATAAATGTCTGGAATTTTCTATGAATGTAGGTTCCGTCCGGCTAATTTTTACCGGAGTTATGGTCCTTGTTGACTTATAAGTTGACGATTACTTTGGTTTCCGGGTGATAGATTTAGATTATATAGTTATTTGTATGTTTTTAAATTTGAAATAAGGATTACTCATATGAAAGTACAGGTTAAGTTCGAATTTGGGCTCTGTCCCACTTTATTTACCGGAGTTATGGTCTTTGTTGACTTATAATTTGACGATTGTTTTGGTTTCCGGGTGATACTTCAGTTATAGTTATGTTTGTTTTCAAATTTGTTATATGTATTACTGATATGAAAATAAAGATCAAGTTCAAATTTAGATTCGGTCTATCAAATTTTTACCGCGGTTATGATCCTTGTCGACTTATAATTTTACAACATAATTTTGTTGATTTTGTACCAATTTGAGGCTATATTTCGACTTTAAGAATTGTTTTCAGATTTGGTTATTTGTATGCAGTTCAATCATGAGACAATTCACAAGTATTTCATCCATATCACTTATTTCTACAAATCCACCACTCCAAACGGAGTCACTGTTTCGCGGGACACTGGCCGAGCGGCCTAATTATATTTTTGTTTTGGACCTAAACATCGAGCTCAAAGTTGTATTTCTTATTACTTCAATGCATTTTGCTGTGACATATATTGCTCGCACAGAAAGGTAGTTGGGGTATGTATCGACATCTTTCGATACCGGGACAATTTCAAAAGCGAATTTTATTAGGTGTATTTTGGGGCCAAATGGCTTTAACGTATGTCACACATGTGATATGATATATAAATTCCTAATTTGAAACACTACCCTGTCCCACGAGTAACCCCATGGAACGTACCCAAAAATTTGATCACATGAACAATGATATATCACTTCATAAAATGTAATGGCGATACAAATGCTTTTCGTGCAGTTTCATTAAAACAAATTGGTGGAGTTATTTACAATGGAGACAATCGTACATGCACACTGTTTCGTTTGCTATTTTTTTTAACTCAATGGCAAGCCGACTCGTTCACACACTGCTCGTATTCCCGTAACTATAATTTAGAAAGTTTAATGCTGTGCCCACTACATTCGACGTAATTGTGCCCCGAGACAAAATATAGAAGTGCATCAGTTAGTGTCCGTCCGCCCGTCCACCAAAACGTTTATTGTCCGATTAACAACTTGAACAATATTTGGCAGAAGTTTGTGAAACTTGGAATATGGCATGTACACGAGACCGCACCGGTCAGGTTAGGCCCGACAATAATACTGACGAAAAGCGTCCTTTTGTGACTGGGCTTCAAAAGAAGAAAAATTCCTTGTATGACTGCATGGGATTCAAAATTATATTGTGGGACTTGTCAAAATCGCAGGAATTGTCCAGCTGTTTTCGCACAGAAGTGAGAGTATTAAAGGTGCCATTACACGATTAAGCTTGATTAATTCAGCAAGCTCAAGAGGTGGGCTGCATCGTGTAATACCATGCCATGTCATACAGCTCAGCACTTTTTATTACCGATAGAGCGAGCTGTATGGAATGGGACCGAGACGTTTTTGCATACAGCACGGATCCCCCATTAATGTCAAGTAGCAGTTAAATAACAGAATTCCTCCTGATATCTGATAAAAACACGAGTAGTTAACAATACTGGAGTCGAGTTAGTAAATATAATGGAATTTATTTAATTATAATTGACATTTTGTGAAAGATTTCATGATAAAACAGTACTTTTAAAAGTTTGCTGGTTGGTGTAATGTGAACATCCAGCATCACCCACTGTGGTTACCATTTGGAGCTTAATACAGCAAGCTTAATCGTGTAATGGCACCTTAACGCTCTTGAATTAAACCATAACAGGAATTGACTAACAATATACGCTCTTTATCTAACACAATCGGGAATGGCTCATATTTGAATCTCAAACATATTTATCACTTTGAGCGAATGCCACCCAAATAAACAGGATCATGTCTACAATTAAAGATACGGGCGGCGTTGGCGGTGGGTATGCTGTTAAAATATTCACCTCCGTCAAAAACCGCCACAAACAGAAAGAATACTAAAATATAGACAGACTTTGTTCTTACACCAATCAGAAATATAGCAAATAGAGCGTTATTTGTTACTGTTTTCCTGATATGGAAATAATAAAGAGCGTTTATATCATTTGTGTGTGATCAACCAATAGAATTGCGCTGTGTTATGTAAACAGAAGCAAAACTTCTGTAATACGAGCATGCTCTTGTTTACATACACCATCGTACATCTTGATGACAATATACTATTTACGCACTGATTATATTTGGCATATGAACAAAACTATATATTTTTTAATATTCCTTCTGTTGATGGCGATTTGAACAAATATGAATATTTCTGCAACGAACGCCGCCCGTGCCTTTAAGATGCACAGTCACGCAGCGGATATATACTATGACGACCCAGCTTCTTGTAGACACACTCGGGTGTTTTCAAAATGTAATAATAATCAGTGACTATTTTAGAAATGAAAAAAACATTGATTCTGTGAAAAGCATTGAATCAAACTTCCAATTGTCTATGTTAACTATATGTCAGAATCACGCAACGACGGACGCAAAATTAATCGGATATATTCTCAAACTATAAGTCGTCACGCAATATTTATAGAATGTTCATGTAGACCAGATTCCAACTAGGACAAGCAACGTAACTTCTGTAAAAAAAATGAATGGACCGAACATAAATTCGAACTTGATACGTATTTTCATATGAGTATAAGCCATATACCAAATTTGAAAACATTCAGCTATATACCTATAACTAAAGAGTTACGTACCTTTATTCCGAAGACCCAATACTCCGAACAGCCGATACTACGAAGGTCCGATACTACGAAGGTAATGTATTCCGAATGTCCAATACTACGAAGATCCGATATTCCGAAATCATATTTGAGTTAACCGCCGGACAAAATAATCACCAAATTCGAAAAGGGGCATAACTCCGCTAGAAATGATCGACACGGATCCAAATTCGAATTTGATCGGGACTTTCTCAAGTGAAGGGCGGATACAAATGTCAACAAATTCTGTTGAATACTATTCAGTTTATCATCCTGTCAACAACAAAATAATCGGTAAATTCTAGGTCTAAAACGGGGCAAAGCTCCTTCAGCAATGGTCAGACAGAATCTAATATCATCCTGCAATTTCATGTGATTAATCCACATACTAATGTTTAAACCTATCGGATAATCATAACTTGATTTAACCACAGGACAACAATATAATCATCAAATTCCAAAATGGGCATAACTCCGCTAGAAATGGTCGAGCCGGTCATAATTCGAAATCGATCGGGACTTTCTGACATGAAGGGCGCAAACAAATTTCATAAAATTCTGTTGAATACTATTTAAGTTGTCATCCTGTCAACAAACAAATTATTCGCAAATTCTGAGTCGAAAAAGGGGCATAACTCCGTCAGAAATGGTCGACTTGACCTGTATTTTTCGGTGATTAATCCACATAGTAAAGTTTAAAGCTATCGGATAATCATAACATGAGTTATCAACCGGAAAACAAAATAACCAACAGATTCTAACCAGAAATGGGGCATAACTCCACCATAAATGGTCGGGTCGGATCCAAATTCGAACTTTATCATCAAATTATGTCGAATACTATTACATGTAGTTACCATCCGGACAACAAACGTTTGGGACGGACACGCCCACGGATAGACACACTAATTTCTATATTATTATTTTTTCAGACGACAAAAATGCTAGTTTCAGCGAACCTGGGTAAAACTATAATAGAAGACAGCGTTGTCAGTACAACTAAACGTTTAATTTAAAACTAACACACATAGAAATGTAAGAAAGAACCAGATGTACAATAGCACAACCGAACATACATGTATATATACAAACAAACTGAACAAAGCATACGGAATATCGAACAGAAAGATAGAGTTCAGTCCCCTGTTATGCTGAACTGACCACTGCCGTCACCTATACACAGATTTTAAGGACATCTCGCATTTTATTTTTAATTTAAGACTTTGCTCGGATACAATTCATTCTGCATTATTCTGAGAAATCAAACTGTCCATGTTCAGTTTGGAAATTGGCTAGATCATATCAGAATGAATTGTAACAAACAAACTCTTAAATAAGTTTTTTTGACTACGTAAATATAAACGTGATAGTAGTGGTCAGACCAGCGTAGCGAAGGGATTAAACTCTACCTGGCTGCTTGATGGAATATAACACTAGGCGCACGACATGGTTATCTGCTAGCACGATTATGACACACAAAACCACAACATTATGCCATTAATGTCATTATAATGTAGTTCACGTAAAATAGTCAGCTCATGTAGGCTAAGTTGTGGATTCACAGACGAAGTGCGAAGTCGTCTTCTTGCATCATGACATCGGGTGTCGCTAGGGGTGCAATCGGTACTGACAGCGCCGTCAACGATGGGAGGTTCCCGAGCAGTCTCTTGGAGAGGGAACCAGCGGGGTTGCCAGCTGTCACCAGGTTCACTGTGAATACGGTCTTGTGAAGGTCGTCGATGAGCTTGTTGCAGTGGAACAGAGTGACGTCATTCTGCCAGAAGGTTTGTACGCAGGCGATCAACTCGTCTTTGGTCTTAGGCTGAGAACGGACGACGTAGGACTTCATGTGCTTCCAGATATCTTTCGTTGGGTTGAGGTCAGGGCTTTCTGCAATGCAAGATATATATCTATATAATGTTTATTATAGTCAGAAATATTCTGCATGTATACTGAAATGGGCTCAGTATGAGATGTTCATTTTTAAATAATGTTCATATATTCACATTTCAATCTCTTATAGAAATGACCATGTTGCGGACGGAATAGCACATTGTAAATATAATTGGATAAAAAATAATTGGATAAAATTAAATGTAATATATAATAATGTGAAGTAAATATTAGCAATAACACTAATACAGGATTATTAACGTTTTCTTTGATGTGGATGAGTGTAGAAATTGAAAGAAAAAAAACTTTCAAAGAAATAAAAAAAATCTGCCATGAGAATAACACACGATTACTTTCACCTGAAAATGTGCATAACTGTGTATATTCAAGTTGTTTTTGTCAAGACCACCATGATGTGAAGAAGAGCTAACTTTGGGGAATAACACGCGAGTCAATACTAGATAACGTTATGCCGTTAAAGCGGCACAAAATAAACACGCATTACAAAAGAGGCACTTTCTGTTTAGCATGTTACAATTCAATGCTATTTTATAATTAAAGAGCGTTATGTGAGGAAATTAAAAACCTGCAGTTTCAAATTTTCTGATCACACGGATAAGGCGAATGGAATTTACTACTATGTTTAGTCTCGTGCTCTGATTGAAGTCAACTTATGTAAATAAAAATAATTATAGATTTTGTTCAAAAAGATTTTACCTGCAGGCCATTTCCACCAGTTGATGCCGGATTCAACCATGAACTCTTGCACCGATGCAGCCGTAGGAACCGGATCGTTGGTCTGGACGAAACGATGGGAGTCAGCGAACTTAGACCGAATGGTGGGTAGCAGGGCGTCGCTGAGGACTTTCTCTTTGAAGTATTGCTGATCAAGTGTTCCGTCGTAAATGACACACGATGAAGTCCCCCGCCGAGAGATCGCGCCCCAAACGTTGATGACGACGGGCTCGTCGGCTGTAGGTTGTTGCGAAGCTGTCGGTTGTGGGTTGAGCTGAGGCTGATTGACAGATTGAAGCGCAGTTGGTGGCTGATGCATGGTTGGATTTGACTGGTGTGTCGAAGTTGTCGCAGTTTCTGTGACTGAAGGCTGCTCGTCTGGCAACGAAGTGACGATTTCAACTTCATTGGAATGGGAAGGTATTGTCGGTGGTTGATTATCTAGTGTCGATGTGGTGCGTCGTAGTTTGGGTCAGATGCAGACAGTACCGCATGTGATACAGCTGGTTGATATACTGGGTTGCTGACGACGACTGGAGGTTGAGACGGTAAACGGATGGAACATCTACCCGCGAAGATACAGTCGTTGAACCTCTCGTTGTTTGCCATCACGTCGGCGCAGAGGCTGATGCGGTCGTTTCTGTTTTTCTCGCTGATGCACATGCCAGAAACCTCGTAACCCATCTCAGGATGGAAGTAACCACATCGATACTTTTTGATGACGTGTCTGATGCTGCACATGGAAACGGTGTTGTCAGTTTCTCTGATGTGCCGGAAAATAGCACGAGTCGACAAACTATTCTTGAATTTGTCAACGATGTCGAGTTTCTGGGAAAGAGTAAGGCGAATCATGGTTGAACAATAGCACTAACAAAACTGGTATCTAAACACTTTGGTAATCGAATGATTTATGGCAAAAATTATTTTTTGGAAAATATTTATAACAAAGTCTGTCCAATCAGAAAATATACCTTGATTAACTGACCAATGAGATAACTCATATAATCCGACGAAGACACTGAAGATTATAATCTGGATTAAATTGATTCAGTTTCTCACCTCCGCAGATTAAAAACAAGGAATACTCTCTCTTAATTCCCGAGTGTTTTCTTAACAATTAATCAGATTCACACATATTATACCCGTCAATCTTAAACTCAGGTTTAGCCATTTCTATATTTTTCATAAGGAATACCAAATTTAAAAAATAATATATAAGAAAACAAATAAATTAAAATAGTAAATTTAAATACCAATACCAGGAGTCATGATGATGTGGCGGTGTAGTGCATACGAACAGAAAAAAAGTGGCAAAAGGCTTTCGTGAGATCCGTTTAACATGCAAAACACTCCACGAGTCAAATTTGAGTTTCAGCATATTTTCTTCCAATCCTAATAACATATATGTAAACATATAACATAAGTTGACATAACAAGAAATATCATAATAAATATAGACGGAATTATTTGAAAGGGCCATAAACGACAAGCCGAACGAAGAGCTTATAGCGAAGTGGTAGTTGGGGTGGGGGGGGGGGGCTAACCATGGGATGGTCGAAAGGTCCTCGTGGAATGCCGTGCCCGTTTAAGTGCATGAAGCAAACGCTTGATTATTATCACCATATCAGGAATATAGTAACAAGGAACGCTCTCTATTGTTTCACGCGGAAGAAAATGTCGGGACACTTGGGATTTTTTTCTATGAATTTATGTTCAGTCCGGCTTTTTTTTTACAGGAGTTATGGTCCTTGTTGACTTATAATTTGACGATTGTTTTGGTTTCCGGGTGATAGCTTTAGATTATATAGTTATCTGTATGTTTTTAAATTTGAAATATGGATTACTCATGTGAAAGTACAGGTCAAGTTCGAAATTGGGCTCTGTCCCCCTTTATTTACCGGAGTTATGGTCTTTGTTGACTTATAATTTGACGATTGTTTTGGTTTCCGGGTGATACTTCAGTTATAGTTATCTGTTTGTTTTCAAATTTGGTATATATGTATTACTGATATGAAAATAAAGATCAAGTTCAAATTTAGGTTCGGTCTGCCCATTTTTACCGCGGTTATAATTTTACAACTTAGAATTTTGTTGATTTTGTACCAATTTGAGGTTATATATCGACTTTAAGAATTGTTTTCAGATTTGGTTATGTGTATGCATCTCAGTTATGAGACAATACACAAGTATTTTATGCATATAATATATTTCTACAAATCCCCCACTCCAAATGAAGCTACCGTTTCGGGGGACACTGTGGCCGAGAGGCATTTTATTTTTGTTTGGGACCGAAACATAGAGTTAAAAGTTGTATTTCTTATTAATTCAATGCATTTTGCTGTGACATATACTGCTCGTATAGAAAGGTAGTTGAAGTATGTGTCGATATATTTCTATACCGGGAACATTTCAAACGATAATTGTATTAGGTGTATGTTGGGGACAAGTGGTTTTAACGTATGTCGCACATGTGATATGATATATGATATGGATGTGAAATTAATTCCTAATTTGAAACACTACAATGTCCCACGAGTAACCAAACGGAACGTACCCAAAGCTTTGATCACCTGAACAATGATATATATCACTTCATAGCATGCATGTAATGATGATAAAATGCTTTTCGTGCAGTTTCATTAAAGGGATACTGTACTCAAATATTGTTGTTGGTTTCTATAGTCTCTGAGTCGTAGAATAAGGTAACCAGATTTCCATTATTTGAAAGTCTGTTGAGTACGAATTTAGTAATGTTACGGATGGCAGATTACCAATTGTCGTTATCGCGTAATTTTTGGACAGTTTTCAAGCAAATGTATCAAATAAATGTTGTTTTATATGCATACTGGTCCCATATACCCATTTAAGTCACTGTATAGTCACTAATCAGTGAGTGGCTTGAGTTTACGCCCAGTATCAATTAACATAATTTTGAACACGATCATGTGTGCCACGCGTTGCCCAATCCACTATCCGTGAATTATTTTGATTACGTCTTGTACATGGAAATTCGTAATTTAATTTATGGCTTCAGCCATAAATTCAATTTATATCAAATTATTAACTTTGATTTTAAGATAAAAAATTAACCTGAACGTTTACAGAATACATCTTCGACTCAAATTACTTAGTTTCTATATATTATCGATATAAGTCGCTCGTTCACAAACTGCTCGTATTCCGTAACTATAATTTAGAAAGCTTAATGTGCCGACTACATTCGATGTAATTGTGCCCCGAGACAAAATATAGAAGTGCATCAGTTAGTGTCCACCGGCCCGTCCATGCACCGAAACGTTTATTGTCCGGTTAACAACCTGAACAATATTTGGCAGAAGTTTGTGAACATGGTATATGGCATATACACGAGACCGAATCGTGTCCTTTTGTGACCAGGGTTCAAAAGAAGAAAAAATAATGGTTGACTTGACCTGTATTTTCATGTGATTAAGCCACATACTTAAATTGAAACCTATCGAATAATCATATTTGAGTTAACCGCCGGATAAAATAATCACCAAATTCGAAAAGGGGCATAACTCCGCTAGAAATGATCGACCCGGATCCAAATTCGAAATTGATCGGGACTTTCTCATGTGAAGGGCGCATACAAATGTCAACAAATTCTGTTGAATACTATTCAGTTTATCATCCTGTCAACAAAAAAAATAATCGGTAAATTCTAAGTCTAAATAGGGACATAGCTCCTTCACAAATGATCAGACCGAATCTAATCTCTTCCTCTAATTTCATATGATTAATCCACATACTAATTATTAAACCTATCGGATAATCATAACTTGAGTTAACCACAGGACAACAATACAATCATCAAATTCGAAAAGGGGCATAACTCCGCTAGAAATGGTCGAGCCGGTCCTAATTCGAAATTGATCGGGACTTTCTGACGTGAAGGGCGCACACACATTTCATAAAATTCTGTTGAATACTATTTAAGTTGTCATCCTGTCAACAAACAAATTATTCGCAAATTCTAAGTAAAAAAAGGGGCATAACTCCATCAGAAATGGTCGACTTGACCTGTATTTTTATGTGATTAATCCACATACTAAAGTTTAAAGCTATCGGATAATCATAACATGAGTTATCAACCGGAAAACAAAATAACCAACAGATTTTAACCAGAAATGGGGCATAACTCCACCATGAATGGTCGGGTCGGATCCAAATTCGAACTTTATCATCAAATTCTGTCGAATACTATTTTAAGTTACCACCCGGACAACAAACATTTTGGACGGACGCGCACACTGATATAGACTCACTCATGTCTATAGTTTTTTTTTTCAGACGACAAAAATGATAGTCTCAGCGAACCTGGGTCAAAATATAACACAAAACAGAGTTGTCAGCACAATTAATCGTTTAATTTAAAACACACATATAAATGTAAGAAAGAACCAGATGTACAATAGCACAACCGCACATATATATATGCAAACAAAATGAACAAAGTATACGGAATATCGAACAGGATGATAGAGTCAGTCCCCTGCTATATGCCGAACTGACCACTGCCGTCATCTATAATACACAGATTTAAAGGAATATCTCGCATTTTTTTCTTTTTAATTTAAGACTTTGCTCGGATACAATTCATTCTGCATTATTCTGAGAAATCAAACTGTCCATGTCCATTTGGAAATTGGCTAGATCAGATCAGAATGAATTGTAACAAACAAAACTCTTAAATAAGTTTTTTTGATTACGTAAATATAAACGTGATAGCAGTGGTCAGACTAGCGTAGCGAAGGGATTAATTTCTGCCTGGCAGTTTGATGGAATGTAACACTATAGGCGCACGTCGTGGTTATCTGCTAGCACGATTATAACACACGAAACCACAACATTATGCCATAAATGTCATTATAATGTAGTTCACATAAAATAGTCAGCTCATGTAGGCTAAGTTGTGGATTCACAGACGAAGTGCGAAGTCATCTTCTTGCATCCTGACATCGGGTGTCGCTAGGGGTGCAATCGGTACTGACAGCGCCGTCAACGATGGGAGGTTCCCGAGCAGTCTCTTTGAGAGGGAACCAGCGGGGTTGCCAGCTGTCACCAGGTTCACGGTGAACACGGTCTTGTGAAGGTCGTCGATGAGCTTGTTGCAGTGAAACAGAGTGACGTCATTCTGCCAGAAGGTTTGGACGCAGGCGATCAGCTCGTCTTTGGTCTTAGGCTGAGAACGGACGACGTATGACTTCATGTACTTCCAGATATCTTTCGTTGGGTTGAGGTCAGGGCTTTCTGCAATGCAAGATATATATCTATATAATGTTTATTATAGTCAGAAATATTCTGCATGTGTACTGAAATGGGCTCAGTATGAGATGTTCATTTTTGTCCCCCGACGTTTCCGTCGGAGGACTATAGAAATGACCCTCGTCCGTCCGTGCGTCCGTCCGTCCGTCCGTCCGTCCGTCCGAGATTGGGTACCTTCATGGTGTAATCAACTCCTCCTACAGCTTTAAACGTAGAGATTTGAAACTCTGGGATATTGTTCCTAACATGTTGGTGATTTGCAACATCTATATAGCTAATCAAAAATATCATTTTTTCCATATTTTTGGGGGGGTTTTCGACTTAGAAAATTTGGAACATTTTTGCCTTTTGGATGAGATTGGGTACTTTCATGGTGTAATCAACTCCTCCTACAGTTTTAAATGTAGAGATTTGAAACTCTGGGATGTTGTTCCTAACATTTTGGTGATATGCAACATCTATATAGCTAATAAAAAATATCATTTTTTCCATATTTTTGGGGGGTTTTTCGACTTAGAAAATTTGGAACATTTTTGCCTTTTGGATGAGATTGGGTACCTTCATGGTGTAATCAACTCCTCCTACAGTTTTAAATGTAGAGATTTGAAACTCTGGGATATTCTTCCTAACGTGTTGGTGATTTGCAACATCTATATAGCTAATAAATGGAGTTATTAACCCTTTTCTACTTAGAAAATTTCAACATTTTTTTTTAATTTCTCTAACAAAGCGGCATCGACTTGCCATGTTGTCGGGGGACACTGTGGTCTGCTGACCTTTTATTTTAATAATGACCATGCTGCGGACGGAATAGCACATTGTAAATATAATTGGATAAAAAATAATTGGATAAAATTAAATGTAATATATAATAATGTGAAGTAAATATTAGCAATAACACTAATACAGGATTATTAACCATTGCTTTGATGTGGATGAGTGTAGAAATTGAAAAAAAAAAAACTTTCAAAGAAATAAAAAAAATCTGCCATGAGAATAACACACGATTACTTTCACCTGAAAATGTGCAAAAGTGTGTATATTCAAGTTGTTTTTGTCAAGACCACCATGATGTGAAGAAGAGCTAACTTGGGGAATAACACACGAGTCAATACTAAATAACGTTATGCCGTTAAAGCGGCACAAAATAAACACGCATTACAAAAGAGGCACTTTCTGTTTAGCATGTTACAATTCAATGCTATTTTATATTGTGAGGAAATTAAAAACCTGCATTTTCAAGAAAATATTCCATGCTCTGGTATTTATCAATTTATTATGATCACACGGATAAGGCGAATGGAATTTACTACTATGTTTAGTCTCGTGTTCTGATTGAAGTCAACTTATGTAAATAAAAATAATGATAGATTTTGTTCAAAAAGATTTTACCTGCAGGCCATTTCCACCAGTTGATGCCGGATTCAACCATGAACTCTTGCACCGATGCAGCCGTAGGAACTGGATCGTTGGTCTGGACGAAACGATGGGAGTCAGGGAACTTAGACCGAATAGTGGATAGCAGGGCGTCGCTGAGGACTTTCTCTTTGAAGTATTGCTGACCAAGTGTTCCGTCGTAAATGACACACGATGAAGACCCCCGCCGAGAGATCGCGCCCCAAACGTTGATGACGACGGGTTCGTCGGCTGTAGGTTGTTGCGAAGCTGTCGGTTGTGGGTTGAGCTGAGGCTGATGTACAGGTTGATGTGCAGTTGGTGTCTGAATCATGGTTGGATTTGGCTGGTGTGTCGGTGAGCTGACTGCATTGGTTGCTGGGAGTGAAGGCTGCTCGACTGGCAACGAAGTGGCGACTTCAACTTCAAGGGAAGGGGACGGCACTGTCAGCGGTTGATTATCTAGTGTCGATGTCGTGGCGTTGTAGTTTGGATCAGATGTTGACAGTACCGCATGTGATACAGCTGGTTGATATACTGTGTTGCTCACGGCGACTGGAGGTTGAGACGGTAAACGCATGGAACACCTACCCGCGAAGATACAGTCGTTGAACCTCTCGTTGTTTGCCATCACGTCGGCGCAGAGGCTGATGCGGTCGTTTCTGTTTTTCTCGCTGATGCACGCACCAGAAGACTCGTAACCCATCTCAGGATGGAAATAACCACAGCGATACTTCTTGATGACGTTTCTGATGCTGCACATGGAAACAGTGTTGTCAGTTTCTCTGATGTGCCGGAAAATAGCACGAGTCGACAAACCATTCTTGAATTTGTCAACGATGTCGAGTTTCTGGGAAAGAGTAAGGCGAATCATGGTTGGACAATAGCACTAACAAAACTGGTATCTAAACACTTTGGTAATCGAATGATTTATGGCAAAAATAATTTTTTGGAAAATATTTATAACAAAGTCTGTCCAATCAGAAAATATACCTTGATTAACTGACCAATGATATAACGCATATAATCCGACGAAGACACTGAAGATTATAATCTGGATTAAATTGATTCAGTTTCTCACCTCCGCAGATTAAAAACAAGGAATACTCTCTCTTAATTCCCGAGTGTTTTCTTAACAATTAATCAGATTCACACATATTATACCCGTCAATCTTAAACTCAGGTTTAGCCATTTATATATTTTTCATAAGGAATACAAATAAAAAAAAAAATAAGAAGAAAAAAAAATTAGTAAATTTAAATACCAGGAGTCATGATGGTGTGGTGGTGTAGTGCACGCGAACAGAAAAAAAGTAGCAAAAGGCTTTCGTGCGATCTGTTTAACATGCAAAACACTCCACGAGTAAAATTTGAGTTTCAACATATTTTATTCCAATCCTAATAACATACATGTAAACATATAACATAAGTTGACATAACAAGAAATATAATAATAAATATAAACGGAATGATTTGAAAGGGCAATAAACGACAAGCCGAATGGGCTGATCGCGAAGTGGTAGTTGGTGTTGGGGTGGGGGCTAACCATAGGATGGTCGAAAGGTCCTCGTGGAATGCCGTGCCCGTTTAAGTGCACGAAGCAAACGCTTGATTATTATCACCATATCAGGAATATAGTAACAAGGAACGCTCTCTATTTTTCCATGCGGAATAAATGTCCGGACTTGGAATTTTCTATGAATTTAGGTTCCGTCCGGCTAATTTTTACCGGAGTTATGGTCCTTGTTGACTTATAAGTTGACGATTACTTTGGTTTCCGGGTGATAGATTTAGATTATATAGTTATTTGTATGTTTTTAAATGTGAAATAAGGATTACTCATATGAAAGTACAGGTTAAGTTCGAATTTGGGCTCTGTCCCCCTTTATTTAGCGGAGTTATGGTCTTTGTTGACTTATAATTTGACGATTGTTTTGGTTTCCGGGCGATACTTCAGTTATAGTTATGTTTGTTTTCAAATTTGGTATATGTATTACTGATATGAAAATAAAGATCAAGTTCATATTTAGATTCGGTCTATCAAATTTTTACCGCGGTTATGATCCTTGTCGACTTATAATTTTACAACAGAATTTTTTGGATTTTGTACCAATTTGAGGCTATATTTCGACTTTAAGAATTGTTTTCAGATTTGGTTATTTGTATGCAGTTCAATTATGAGACAATTCACAAGTATTTCATCCATCTATTATATATTTTGAAAGATCTGTGTGTGTGTGTATGTGTTTGTTTGTTTGAAATCGATGGACTCGAAAACGACTAAGCCAATTTCGATGAAATTTGGTATTTGGATGTGTTTTCGGCCGGAGACGAACATAGGCATATTTATTTGTCCGTGCGAGGTCAACTTTTCACGTGCGGAGGTCAAATCTATTTTTACGCCGTTTTTGCGCTAATATATTTCAGTTCGGTGCTCACAAATCGATTCGATATAGCGCGAATAATAAATTGCCAGTCATATAATTTGCACGGTTAGAATCTGTGTGGCTTCATCTTTCCAACGATATATAATATGTATGTATCCGTTTTGTTATCTGCCTCAATTATTAGGTACAAGTGGTACGATGCTTTTATCAGGATAAAATCAATGCGTAATTTCTATGACGTCGTCAGAGGTCATAAAGTTAGATTACGTTAACTCTCACCCTGCCGATGCATTTGACTGTGTCGCGTTAACTCATCACCGGCCGAGGTATCCGCAAATGACATTGGGCTATATATCTCGGAAACGGGTGTAGCTATCGACTTGAAATTTGGTATGTGAATGTATCTTGCCCCGGATACGAATTTTATCGGGTCGCCGAGCACGTGCGACGCCAGCTTCGCGCATGCGCAGACGAGATCTCGAAAACGGGTTGAGATATTGACTGTAAATTTGGTATGTGAATGTATCTTGCCCCGGATACGAATTTTATCGGGTCGCCGAGCACGTGCGACACCAGCTTCGCGCATGCGCAGACCAGATCTAGGAAACGGGTTGAGCAATCGACTTGAAATTTGGTTTTTGAATAGCCCGGACGAAGTCGGGTCACCTTCTAGTATCATATATTTCTACAAATCCTCCACTCCAAACGGAGTCACTGTTTCGCGGGACACTGGCCGAGCGGCCTTATATTTTTGTTAGGGACCTAAACATCGAGCTCAAAGTTGTATTTCTTATTACTTCAATGCATTTTGCTGTGACATATATTGCTCGCACAGAAAGGTAGTTGGAGTATGTATCGACATCTTTCGATACCGGGACAATTTCAAAAGCGAATTTTATTAGGTGTATTTTGGGGGCAAGTGGCTTTAACGTATGTCACACATGTGATATGATATATAAATTCCTAATTTGAAACACTACCCTGTCCCACGAGTAACCCCATGGAACGTACCCAAAAATTTGATCACATGAACAATGATATATCACGTCATAACATGTAATGGCGATACAAATGCTTTTCGTGCAGTTTCATTAAAACAAATTGGTGGAGTTATTTACAATGGATACAATCGTACATTTTTTTTAACTCAATGGCAAGCCGGCTCGTTCACACACTGCTCGTATTCCTGTAACTATAATTTAGAAAGCTTAATGCTGTGCCCACTACATTCGACGTAATTGTGCCCCGAGACAAAATATAGAAGTGCATCAGTTAGTGTCCGTCCGGCCGTCCACCAAAACGTTTATTGTCCGATTAACAACTTGAACAATATTTGGCAGAAGTTTGTGAAACTTGGAATATGACATGTACACGAGACCGCGCCGGCCAGGTAAGGCCCGACAATTACGGACGGTAGGCGTCGTTTTGTGACTGGGCTTCAAAAGAAGAAAAATTCCTTGTATGACTGGGATTCAAAATTATATTGTGGGACTTGTCAAAATCACAGCAATTGTCCAGCTATTTTCGCACAGAAGTGAGAGTATTAACGCTCTTTAATTAAACCATAACAGGAATGCATGGACTAACAATATATGCTCTTTATCTAACACAATCCGGAATGGCTCATATTTGAATCTCAAACATATTTATCACTTTGAGCGAATTATGCCACCCAAGTAAACGGGATCATGTCTACAATTAAAGATACGGGCGGCGTTGGCGGTGGGTATGCTGTTAAAATATTCACCTCCGTCAAAAACCGCCATAAACAGAAAGAATACTAAAATATAGACATACCTTGTTCTTACACCAATCAGAAATATGGCAAATAGAGCGTTATTTGTTACTGTTTTCCTGATATGGAAATAATAAAGAGCGTTTATATCATTTGTGTGTGATCAACCAATAGAATTGCGCTGTGTTATGTAAACAGAAGCAAAACTTCTGTAATACGAGCATGCTCTTGTTTACATACACCATCGTACATCTTGACGACAATATACTATTTACGCACTGATTATATTTGTCATATGAACAAAACTATATATTTTTTAATATTCCTTCTGTTGATGGCGATTTGAACAAATATGAAAATTTCTGCAACGAACACCGCCCGTGCCTTTAAGATGCCCAGTCACGCAGTGGAGATAGACTATGACGACCCAGCTTCTTGTAGACACACTCGGGTGTTTTCAAAATGTAATAATTATCAGTGACTATTTTAGAAATGAAAAAACATTTATTCTGGGAAAAGCATTGAATCAAACTTCCAATTGTCTATGTTAACTATTATATATGTCAGAATCACGCAACGACGGACGCAAAATTAATCGGATATATTCTCAAACTATAAGTCGTCACGCAATTTTATAGAATGTTCATGTAGACCAGATTCCAACTAGGACCTTATTCTCAAATTTCAAGTCGATAAGCAAAGTAACTTCATTAAAAAAATGAATGGACGAACATAAATTCGAACTTGATTCGTATTTTCAAATGAGTAAGCCATATACCAAATTTGAAAACACTCAGCTATATACCAATAACTAAAGAGTTACGTACCTTTATTCCGAAGACCCAATACTCCGAACAGCCGATACTACGAAGGTCCGATACTACGAAGGTAATGTATTCCGAATGTCCAATACTACGAAGGTCCGATATGCGAAGGCTAAATATTCCGAAGGTCGGATATTCCGAGGTAGTAAACTCCGATATTTCAAAAGTCCGAAAGTCTAATACTCCGAAGGCCCAATACTACGAAGGTCTAATATTCCGGAGTTTTTATTCTCCGAAGACCGATTACTCCGAAGGTCCGATACTCCGAAGGCCCGATACTGTATTCTGATGTAACAACGGCTTTCACCGCATACAGACCTTTGACATTTTTATGGATGCATGTATAGATAGATCTACCGACGCATTGTGCATTGTCGTGACTGGGGTTCTGAGTTTCAACATCGACTCAGACGAACCTTAGACGAGAGAAAGCGACGTGAATTTGTTCATTATTCGTTATTCACCATATATCACAAAATGACCGGAATGACCCCCAAATTCATTCATAGCCACATCGGCCAAACATTTTGGGCTGAAAAAAGTTGAGTCGATGTTGAAAAGTGGGTCGAAAAGTGGTCCGAGCGCTGCTCGGGCCGAAACATTTAACATTTTTGAAGCCCTTGCTTGACATGGGAATTTCTTATCCGTATGAAAATTTCAGTTTGTAATATGGGCATGGGTCATTGGATTGGGTTGTGCTTTGGTGTATTGATCGCCCGGTTTAAGAGGAAATGATACCAACTTCTTGGTTTTAGAACATAAACAAAATTCTCCATCCATACAAATATTTAGTATTGCCCAACACTCAAATCTTAATCCATTCAAGTTACACATATATGCATGAATCATCTGGTTATTATAACTTTAAAGTCAATTGACGGTTTGCGCTCCAAACTGTTCCTAAAATATTCGCTTTTGAATATTTCCCGATATCGAGATTGGTCGATAAATACTTGAACTACCATTATAAGAGCACTATGGCACAGAACGACGCATTGAAGTAATAAAAATACAGGTTTGAACACGACGTTTCGGTTCCAAACAAATAAACGATAGTGTCAATGACACTGTAACTCAACTTGGGGAGGCGTTAATAATTTTATGCTGAGCAGCAATAGAATGATAAAGAAGGAACGTCAATAAGTTTGTATTGTGTAAATGAAATTAATATTATTTCAAACATTTCTCCACAAAATGTGGGCTGCAGGGTGTGTCGATGAAATTCAAATGTGAAATCCAAGATTGCTCCAGGCGCCCAAGTTTTTTAAACAAATTTCTAAACAATTAGACAGCTTGCATCTAGAGGTCACACCAAAGAACCATATGAAGTTTGGATGAGGGAAGAGGGATGTGGCATGTAGGGTGTGCCATGACAAGAGTAAAATCCAAGATGACCGCTGGCGACCATGCTTTTTAACGAATTTCAGAGATAATCAATGGCTCCCATCTAGAGGTCACCCCGAACATCCGGGATGTGGCCTATTATGTGCCAATGGATTCAGTCATGGAACGAGTAAAATCCAAGATGGCTGCTGGCGGTCATATTTTTTTAAAAACAAATATGACCTGGTATGACATTTTACTTAGGAAGTTACACATTGACTATTTATTGATGCCCCTTCTTGGGCGTAATTCCCGTTGGCTCTTCCATATCCACCAATACATGGCACTGTGATCGAAAGTGAAATAACATGTCCATTCCCAGACACAAAATCACAACAACCGCCGTTCATTACAATACACCATTACAAATACATATACTATACTATACATTGCACAACTCCTGTCTGAAATGGTTGCTCTGATGTATTGCTATATATCCCTTGCTCAGTTGCTCTGTACACACGACGACATTGTTCGAAGTGACATTTGACGAGGAGCTCTGATGTGGAACTTGGCAAGAGCATGTGTAGTTATGGTCAGAAAGACCCCAGAAGGAGTCTATCAAACGATCAAATGCATCTAGTTATCTGAAAGGTATATTGGATAAATTCCTGGAGAGGAAAGTCAGACATCCATCTCTATAGTCTCTATCCCCTGCATCCACCGAACAATTGATCAAGTAAGTAAGAGTTTAGATCAGTTGACAAAGCAGTCGCAGCTGAAATATTGGACTTCCTATTGTCAGACTTTGGAAGAATGGAATTGGTTGATATACCGCACTCACAGCTTATGGTCTCAAGTCATAACGGTAGGGCACGCGAGCGTAAGTCCTCAGAAAACTGATTGACTGTGTCACGAAAGAGTGCAGTAACCGAGGACGCAGTATTCTGACCATATCGTTTGACGGCTTGAGTGTACGATAATACATACATATACTTCTCGGAAATAAGTCTCTTTGACTTATACAAAATCTACATAATTTATGGTATAAAAACAATAATGTTGTTATATAATAAAGTTATTAATCGTAGATGTATTAAAGGTGTCTCAGGTGTTCATCTGGATTCTGCTTAAGTGCGATGATGGTGTCTGATTCCACAACGTACTGTGGAAGTGCATTCCAAGATTTCAACCTTTTATATTATGAACTAGAAGGTGACCCGACTTCGTCCGGGCTATTCAAAAACCAAATTTCAAGTCGATTGCTCCACCCGTTTCCTAGATCTGGTCTGCGCATGCGCGAAGCTTGTGTCGCACGTGCTCGGCGACCCGATAAAATTCGTATCCGGGGCAAGATACATTCACATACCAAATTTAAAGTCAATATCTCAACCCGTTTCCGAGATCTCGTCTGCGCATGCGCGAAGCTACACCCGTTTCCGAGATATATAGCCCAATGTCATTTGCGGATACCTCGGCCGGTGATGAGTTAACGCGACACAGTCAAATGCATCGGCAGGGTGAGAGTTAACGTAATCTAACTTTATGACCTCTGACGACGTCATAGAAATTACGCATTGATTTTATCCTGATAAAAGCATCGTACCACTTGTACCTAATAATTGAGGCAGATAACTAAAACGGATACATACATATTATATATCGTTGGAAAGATGAAGCCACACAGATTCTAACCGTGCAAATTATATGACTGGCAATTTATTATTCGCGCTATATCGAATCGATTTGTGAGCACCGAACTGAAATATATTAGCGCAAAAACGGCGTAAAAATAGATTTGACCTCCGCACGTGAAAAGTTGACCTCGCACGGACAAATAAATATGCCTATGTTCGTCTCCGGCCGAAAACACATCCAAATACCAAATTTCATCGAAATTGGCTTAGTCGTTTTCGAGTCCATCGATTTCAAACAAACAAACACATACACACACACACAGATCTTTCAAAATATATAATAGACTAGAAGGTGACCCGACTTCGTCCGGGCTATTCAAAAACCAAATTTCAAGTCGATTGCTCCACCCGTTTCCTAGATCTGGTCTGCGCATGCGCCAAGCTGGTGTCGCACGTGCTCGGCGACCCGATAAAATTCGTATCCGGGGCAAGATACATTCACATACCAAATTTCAAGTCGATAGCTACACCCGTTTCCGAGATATATAGCCCAATGTCATTTGCGGATACCTCGGCCGGTGATGAGTTAACGCGACACAGTCAAATGCATCGGCAGGGTGAGAGTTAACGTAATCTAACTTTATGACCTCTGACGACGTCATAGAAATTACGCATTGATTTTATCCTGATAAAAGCATCGTACCACTTGTACCTAATAATTGAGGCAGATAACTAAAACGGATACATACATATTATATATCGTTGGAAAGATGAAGCCACACAGATTCTAACCGTGCAAATTATATGACTGGCAATTTATTATTCGCGCTATATCGAATCGATTTGTGAGCACCGAACTGAAATATATTAGCGCAAAAACGGCGTAAAAATAGATTTGACCTCCGCACGTGAAAAGTTGACCTCGCACGGACAAATAAATATGCCTATGTTCGTCTCCGGCCGAAAACACATCCAAATACCAAATTTCATCGAAATTGGCTTAGTCGTTTTCGAGTCCATCGATTTCAAACAAACAAACACATACACACACACACAGATCTTTCAAAATATATAATAGACTAGAAGGTGACCCGACTTCGTCCGGGCTATTCAAAAACCAAATTTCAAGTCGATTGCTCCACCCGTTTCCTAGATCTGGTCTGCGCATGCGCCAAGCTGGTGTCGCACGTGCTCGGCGACCCGATAAAATTCGTATCCGGGGCAAGATACATTCACATACCAAATTTCAAGTCGATAGCTACACCCGTTTCCGAGATATATAGCCCAATGTCATTTGCGGATACCTCGGCCGGTGATGAGTTAACGCGACACAGTCAAATGCATCGGCAGGGTGAGAGTTAACGTAATCTAACTTTATGACCTCTGACGACGTCATAGAAGTTACGCAGTGATTTTATCCTGATAAAAGATCCCCGTACCACTTGTACCTAATAATTGAGGCAGATAACTAAAACGGATACATACATATTATATATCGTTGGAAAGATGAAGCCACACAGATTCTAACCGTGCAAATTATATGACTGGCAATTTATTATTCGCGCTATATCGAATCGATTTGTGAGCACCGAACTGAAATATATTAGCGCAAAACGGCGTAAAAATAGATTTGACCTCCGCACGTGAAAAGTTGACATCGCACGGACAAATAAATATGCCTATGTTCGTCTCCGGCCGAAAATACCCTAAAATACCAAATTTCATCGAAATTGGCTTAGTCGTTTTCGAGTCCATCGATTTCAAACACACACACAAACACACAGATCTTTCAAAATATATAATAGACTAGAAGGTGACCCGACTTCGTCCGGGCTATTCAAAAACCAAATTTCAAGTCGATTGCTCCATCCGTTTCCTAGATCTGGTCTGCGCATGCGCGAAGCTGGTGTCGCACGTGCTCGGCGACCCGATAAAATTCGTATCCGGGGCAAGATACATTCACATACCAAATTTCAAGTCGATAGCTACACCCGTTTAGGAGATATATAGCCCAATGTCATTTGCGGATACCTCGGCCGGTGATGAGTTAACGCGACACAGTCAAATGCATCGGCAGGGTGAGAGTTAACGTAATCTAACTTTATGACCTCTGACGACGTCATAGAATTTACGCATTGATTTTATCCCGATAAAAGCATCGCACCACTTGTACCTAATAATTGAGGCAGATAACTAAAACGGATACATACATATTACATATCGTTGGAAAGATGAAGCCACACAGATTCTAACCGTGCAAATTATATGACTGGCAATTTATTATTCGCGCTATATCGTATCGATTTGTGAGCACCGAACTGAAATATATTAGCGCAAAACGGCGTAAAAACAGATTTGACCTCCGCACGTGAAAAGTTGACCTCGCACGGACAAATAAATATGCCTATGTTCGTCTCCGGCCGAAAACACATCCAAATACCAAATTTCATTGAAATTGGCTTAGTCGTTTTCGAGTCCATCGATTTCAAACACACAAACAAACACATACACAGATCTTTCAAAATATATAATAGACTAGAAGGTGACCCGACTTCGTCCGGGCTATTCAAAAACCAAATTTCAAGTCGATAGCTCCACCCGTTTCCTAGATCTGGTCTGCGCATGCGCGAAGCTGGTGTCGCACGTGCTCGGCGACCCGATAAAATTCGTATCCGGGGCAAGATACATTCACATACCAAATTTCAAGTCGATAGCTACACCCGTTTGCGAGATATATAGCCCAATGTCATTTGCGGATACCTCGGCCGGTGATGAGTTAACGCGACACAGTCAAATGCATCGGCAGGGTGAGAGTTAACGTAATCTAACTTTATGACCTCTGACGACGTCATAGAAATTACGCATTGATTTTATCCCGATAAAAGCATCGGACCACTTGTACCTAATAATTGAGGCAGATAACTAAAACGGATACATACATATTATATATCGTTGGAAAGAGGACACGCCACAGATTATAACCGTGCAAATTATATGACTGGCAATTTATTATTCGCGCTATATCGAATCGATTTGTGAGCACCGAACTGAAATATATTAGCGCAAAAACGGCGTAAAAACAGATTTGACCTCCGCACGTGAAAAGTTGACCTCGCACGGACAAATAAATATGCCTATGTTCGTCTCCGGCCGAAAACACATCCAAATACCAAATTTCATCGAAATTGGCTTAGTCGTTTTTGAGTCCATCGATTTCAAACACACACACACACACACACACAAACAAACACACAGATCTTTCAAAATATATAATAGACTAGAAGGTGACCCGACTTCGTCCGGGCTATTCAAAAACCAAATTTCAAGTCGATTGCTCCATCCGTTTCCTAGATCTGGTCTGCGCATGCGCGAAGCTGGTGTCGCACGTGCTCGGCGACCCGATAAAATTCGTATCCGGGGCAAGATACATTCACATACCAAATTTCAAGTCGATAGCTACACCCGTTTAGGAGATATATAGCCCAATGTCATTTGCGGATACCTCGGCCGGTGATGAGTTAACGCGACACAGTCAAATGCATCGGCAGGGTGAGAGTTAACGTAATCTAACTTTATGACCTCTGACGACGTCATAGAATTTACGCATTGATTTTATCCCGATAAAAGCATCGCACCACTTGTACCTAATAATTGAGGCAGATAACTAAAACGGATACATACATATTATATATCGTTGGAAAGATGAAGCCACACAGATTCTAACCGTGCAAATTATATGACTGGCAATTTATTATTCGCGCTATATCGTATCGATTTGTGAGCACCGAACTGAAATATATTAGCGCAAAACGGCGTAAAAACAGATTTGACCTCCGCACGTGAAAAGTTGACCTCGCACGGACAAATAAATATGCCTATGTTCGTCTCCGGCCGAAAACACATCCAAATACCAAATTTCATTGAAATTGGCTTAGTCGTTTTCGAGTCCATCGATTTCAAACACACAAACAAACACATACACAGATCTTTCAAAATATATAATAGACTAGAAGGTGACCCGACTTCGTCCGGGCTATTCAAAAACCAAATTTCAAGTCGATAGCTCCACCCGTTTCCTAGATCTGGTCTGCGCATGCGCGAAGCTGGTGTCGCACGTGCTCGGCGGCCCGATAAAATTCGTATCCGGGGCAAGATACATTCACATACCAAATTTCAAGTCGATAGCTACACCCGTTTGCGAGATATATAGCCCAATGTCATTTGCGGATACCTCGGCCGGTGATGAGTTAACGCGACACAGTCAAATGCATCGGCAGGGTGAGAGTTAACGTAATCTAACTTTATGACCTCTGACGACGTCATAGAAATTACGCATTGATTTTATCCCGATAAAAGCATCGGACCACTTGTACCTAATAATTGAGGCAGATAACTAAAACGGATACATACATATTATATATCGTTGGAAAGAGGACACGCCACAGATTCTAACCGTGCAAATTATATGACTGGCAATTTATTATTCGCGCTATATCGAATCGATTTGTGAGCACCGAACTGAAATATATTAGCGCAAAAACGGCGTAAAAACAGATTTGACCTCCGCACGTGAAAAGTTGACCTCGCACGGACAAATAAATATGCCTATGTTCGTCTCCGGCCGAAAACACATCCAAATACCAAATTTCATCGAAATTGGCTTAGTCGTTTTTGAGTCCATCGATTTCAAACACACACACACACACACACACACACACACACACAAACAAACACACAGATCTTTCAAAATATATAATAGACTAGAAGGTGACCCGACTTCGTCCGGGCTATTAAAAAACCAAATTTCAAGTCGATTGCTCCACCCGTTTCCTAGATCTGGTCTGCGCATGCGCGAAGCTGGTGTCGCACGTGCTCGGCGACCCGATAAAATTCGTATCCGGGGCAAGATACATTCACATACCAAATTTAAAGTCAATATCTCAACCCGTTTCCGAGATCTCGTCTGCGCATGCGCGAAGCTGGCGTCGCACGTGCTCGGCGACCCGATAAAATTCGTATCCGGGGCAAGATACATTCACATACCAAATTTCAAGTCGATAGCTACACCCGTTTCCGAGATATATAGCCCAATGTCATTTGCGGATACCTCGGCCGGTGATGAGTTAACGCGACACAGTCAAATGCATCGGCAGGGTGAGAGTTAACGTAATCTAACTTTATGACCTCTGACGACGTCATAGAAATTACGCATTGATTTTATCCCGATAAAAGCATCGGACCACTTGTACCTAATAATTGAGGCAGATAACTAAAACGGATACATACATATTATATATCGTTGGAAAGAGGACACGCCACAGATTCTAACCGTGCAAATTATATGACTGGCAATTTATTATTCGCGCTATATCGAATCGATTTGTGAGCACCGAACTGAAATATATTAGCGCAAAAACGGCGTAAAAACAGATTTGACCTCCGCACGTGAAAAGTTGACCTCGCACGGACAAATAAATATGCCTATGTTCGTCTCCGGCCGAAAACACATCCAAATACCAAATTTCATCGAAATTGGCTTAGTCGTTTTTGAGTCCATCGATTTCAAACACACACACACACACACACACACACACACACACACACAAACAAACACACAGATCTTTCAAAATATATAATAGATGATTCTATTATTCAAAATATAACATGGACCGTCAAACGATGTGTACTTCCACTTGTGTCGTGACAGCTTTCCCCGATAACGATATGCTTTGGTACTACTACATGTATCACACTCAGCGGTATACGTTCTGATGGGTGGCTTTGTTGTGGTCGCTCAAGGAATCCTTAGTTAGTCATATTGACTACTTTTTTTCTTCAATGTAGAAAAAAAGTAGTCAATATGACTAACTAAGGATTCATTGAGCGACCACCCATCAGAACGCAAATTATTCGCAAATTCTAATTCGAAAAAAGGTCATAAAACTCCGTCAGAAATGGTCGACTTGACCGGTATTTTATGTGATTAATCCATATACTAAACTTTAAAGCTATCGGATAATCATAACATGAATTTCTCTACCGTAGTACCTGAAAACAAAATAACCAACAAATTCTAACCAGAAATGGGGCATAACTCCACCATAAATAGTCGGGTCAGATCCAAATTCGAACTTTATCATCAAATTATGTCGAGTACTATTTAAGTTACCATCCGGACAACAAACGTTTTGGACGGACACGCACACGGATAGACACGCGAACCTGGGTAAAAATATAACACAAGACAGTGTTGTCAGTACAACTAATCGTTTAATTTAAAACTAACACACATATACATGTAAGAAAGAACCAGATGTACAATAGCACAACCGCACATATATATATACAAACAAAATGAACAAAGCATATCGAACAGAAAGATAGAGTTCAGTCCCCTGCTATGCTGGACAGACCACTGCCGTCATCTATATACAGATTTTATGGAAATCTCGCATTTTACTTTTTAATTTAAGACTTTGCTCGGATACAATTCATTATAATGTAGTTCACGTAAAATAGTCAGCTCATGTAGGCTAAGTTGTGGATTCACAGACGAGGTGCGAAGTCATCCTGACATCGGGTGTCGCTAGGGGCGCAACCGGTACTGACAGCGCCGTCAACGATGGGAGGTTCCCGAGCAGTCTCTTGGAGAGGGAACCAGTGGGGTTGCCAGCTGTCACCAGGTTCACGGTGAACACGGTCTTGTGAAGGTCGTCGATGAGCTTGTTGCAGTGAAACAGAGTGACGTCATTCTGCCAGAAGGTTTTGACGCAGGCGATCAGCTCGTCTTTGGTCTTAGGCTGAGAACG
Source organism: Siphonodentalium dalli (assembly GCA_032622095.1). Classification (NCBI taxonomy): domain Eukaryota; kingdom Metazoa; phylum Mollusca; class Scaphopoda; order Gadilida; family Siphonodentaliidae; genus Siphonodentalium; species Siphonodentalium dalli. The sequence continues at coordinate 60,577,458 of CP136064.1, read as the reverse complement.
GACGACGTATGACTTCATGTACTTCCAGATCTCTTTCGTTGGGTTGAGGTCAGGGCTTTCTGCAATGCAAAATATATATCTATATCTAGTAAGAAATATTCTACATATTAAATTGAAACTGGCTCAGTATGAGATGTTCATTTTTGAATAATGATCATAAATTCATATTTCAATTTCTTATCGAAATGATCATGTTGCGGACGGAATAGCACATTTATATATGCCATAAGACAATAAGTACCATAAGAATGCGGTAATATGGTAGGTATAGTCGATTGTAAATATAATTTGATTAAATTAAATGTAATATATAATAGTGTGAAATAAATATTGGCAATAACACTAATACAGTATTATTAACCTTTGCTTTGAAGTGGAGGAGTGTAGAAATTGAAAAAAAACCTTTCAAATAAATAAAGAATTCTGCCATGAGAATAACATACTATTACTTTCTCCTAAAAACATTTTCATAACTGTGTATGTTAAAGTTTTGTTTTGGTCAAAACCACCGTGATGTGAAGAAGAGCATACAATTCAATGCTATTGTTATCATTAAAGAGAGTTATGTGGGAAATTAAAAACCTACATTTTCAAGACAATATTCCATGCTATGGTATTTATCAACTTATTTTGATCACACGAATAAGGCGAATGGAATTTACTACCATTTTTAATTTGTCTCGATGACCGTGTTCTGATTGAAGTCAACTTATGTAAAAATTAGATTTTACCTGCAGGCCATTTCCACCAGTTGATGCCGGATTGAACCATGAACTCTTGCACAGATGCAGCCGTAGGAACTGGATCGTTGGTCTGGACGAAACGATGTGAGTCAGGGAACTTAGACCGAATGGTGGGTAGCAGGGCGTCGCTGGGGACTTTCTCTTTGAAGCGTTGCTGATCGAGGGTTCCTTCGTAAATGACGCACGATGAAGGCCCTCGTCGAGAGATCGCGCCCCAAACGTTGACGACGACGGGCTCGTCGGCTGTAGGTTGTTGTGAAGCTGTCGGTTATGGGTTGAGCTGAGGCTGATTGACAGGTTGAGGCGCTGTTGGTGGCAGATGCATGGTTGGATTTGGCTGGTGTGTCGGAGAGCTGACTGCATTGGCTGCTGTAACTGAAGGTTGTTCGTCTGGCAACGAAGTGACGATTTCAACTTCAATGGAAGGGGAAGGAACGATCGGCGGTTGATTATCTTGTGTCCATGTCGTGGCGTCGTATAGTTAGGGTGAGATGTTGACCGTAGCGCAGGTGATAGAGCTGGTTGAGATACTGGATTGCTGACGACGACTGAAGGTTGAGACGGTAAACGTATGGAACATCTACCTGCGAAGATACAGTTGTTGAACCTCTCGTTGTTTGCCATCACGTCGACGCAGAGGCTGATGCGGTCGTTTCTGTTTTTCTTGCTGCTGCACACACAGAAGCCTCATAACCCATCTCCGGATGGAAGTAACCACAGCGATACTTCTTGATGACGTGTCTGATGCTGCACATGGAAACGATGTTGTCAGTTTCTCTGATGTGCCGGAAAATAGCACGAGTCGACCTTGAATTTGTCAACGATGTCGAGTTTCTGGGAAAGAGTAAGGCGAATCATGGTCGAACAATAGCACTAACAAAACTGGTATCTAAACACTTTGGTAATCGAATGATTTATGGCAAAAATAATGTTTTGAAAAATATTTATAACAAAGTCTGTCCAATCAGAAAATATACCTTGATTAACTGACCAATGAGATAACGCATATAATCCGACGAAGACACTGGAGATTATAATCTGGACTAAATTGATTCAATTTCTCACCTCAGCAGATTAAAAACAAGGAATACTCTCTCTTAATTCCCGATTGCTTTCTTAACAATTTATCACATTCACACATATTATACCCGTCAAGATTGTGGCGACCAAAACTCAGGTTTACTATATTAAAAAAAGGTATACCTAATTTAAAAAAAATAAAAATAAGTAAGATAAATAAATGAAAAGTAAATTTAAATACCTGGTGTCATGATGGTGTGGTGTTGACTTATAATTTGACGATTGTTTTGGTTTCCGGGTGATAGATTTAGATTATATAGTTATTTGTATGTTTTTAAATTTGAAATATGGATTACTCATATGAAAGTACAGTTCAAGTTCGAATTTGGGCTCTGGTCCCCTTTATTTACCGGAGTTATGGTCTTTGTTGACTTATAATTTGACGATTGTTTTGGTTTCAAATTTGGTATATGGTATTACTGATATGAAAATAAAGTTCAAGTTCAAATTTCGATTCGGTCTATGAAATTTTTACCGCGGTTATGGTCCTTGTCGACTTATAATTTTACAACAGAATTTTGTTGATTTTGTACCAATTTGAGGCTATATTTCGACTTTAAAGAATTGTTTTCAGATTTGGTTATTTGTATGCAGTTCAATTGATGTAAACATATTTTTATTTTCCAAATCCAAACAATTGATATAATACACAGATGATATAAATATACAACATACATGTATAAGAGTTAATTTTGGAAATGAGTATCAGACAACATGAAGCTTATATGAAGTCCCTTCCCCAATAAGTGAGAGAGGGGTATCGATCAGACGGGAAGCGATTGAAATAATGGTTTAGGAGAAGTGGAGATATATAACTAAATTTGAGTTAGGAATGGAAAAAGGAAGAATATAGTGTTAGGGATAGCATGATGTAGGGAGAGAGAGAGAGAGAGAGAGAGAGAGAGAGAGAGCGCAAGAGGGTGAGAAAGCAGAAGATGTGGGGGGCAGATGAATCGTGAAATGATGACAGTGGTGGTGGGTTTTCAATAATTGAGTTGTTGCGTGGTTATAATTATGCTCGTCTATAGTAAGTTGCATGCGTCAGAAGCTATGGGAGGGGGTCAATCACATTGGCTGTTAACTGGTTCCATCCGTCAAAAAGTAATTAATTAAACAAACACACACGGCTACAAGCGCAAACCGACATCATGTACACCTGTTGTCATCGAATATAGACTTGTACAGCTAGAGCCAAAATAAAAACATGACATCTACAAACCAGGATATGTCTCAACTGATAGCTAAAATAGATGGTCTACAAAGCACAATAGACCATATGAATAAGCAGATCGCCGATCAGTCTATACAAATAGCCAAACTCAACGACCTGCTCGCAGCAAAGGACGAAGAACTGAGAATTCTTCGAGAGGAAAAAGCTCCAAAGAACAAAGGCAAGGGTAAGCATAACAACAAAAGCACCCACACGAAGCACAACCCCACCCCTTCTGCGCGACCTGGCACCAACCCACTCAGTGTCTCCTTTAAAGCCAATTCCAGCACTATCGACAACTCAGCTTCTCAACCGCCTTCACCTGGAGTCATACATGGATAAAACATCCTAAACAACACACCCCTATCATCATCGAGCAGAGCCTCCTCATCAAATAACCACACAGGTGGCCTTAATGCATCCAGAAACCTTTCTCAAGTCGAACATATATCCGTACCTATACCAAACCCAGTGTCTCCACTGGACTCTGATAACTCTGTTACGATGGACAATAACGACTCACCTTGGAACGAAGTTGCCAAACGCTCATCTAAGCGCAAATAGAACCAGATTTCAATATCCAAGGGAAACGAGTCCGGGCAAATCAAAACTCTTTTCCCGCCGAAACCGACAATCACTCATCCCAAGAAGAATTTAACATTATTTGTGGAAAACGCAACAAATGAAATGAAAAAAAACCCTTACTTCTTCTCAATCTAATTAAAGACCACTCTTTCGAAACACGAACTACAATGAGCAATAACCTCCTAATATACCCCCACACTGAACGCACAATGCACTTCCTTGTGAATAAAGCACCGAAAGAAATATCACAACTAAGCAAAGTTACATTCAGACCAACGAAGGGTAAAAGAGACACAGAGAAAACAGCCAACTAAAATGTTTTGATATGTGGGGTTGATCCTGAAATTCCAGTAGAAGACATCAACAAAAACTTGGGCCCAGAATTCACCGAAAAAAGAATGAAATCAGCAAAAAATGGGGATGCACCAACCAGGAAAATCAAAGTAACATGCCCAGACTTATATTCAAAAAAACATTTACTTCAGGGGGTAACTATGGGAATCAGCAAATATAGATATAAAGTAATTGAGTACAAACAACCAATTCAGCCCACTCAATGTTTCAAATGCCTGGACTTCTTTCATAAGAGCGAAAATTGCCCTAACACCACTCAAACATGTAAAAAATGTGCGAGGACCCCAATCCTACAAAGATTGCAAAGAAACAATAAAAATGTAACAACTGCCAGGGGGATCACCCAGCCACTTACCAGGGTTGCACATACCTCAGGACTGCAATTGTTGAAACTAAGGTAAATAAAATGACATATGCAGCAGTAACTAAAAACCCTGGGGACGGCACCGACGCTATCCGATTGGCCGCTACAATCAACTCAATCCTTAGAGACTTCAAGGAACAGAATAATAACATAAATATCTTGAATAGTGCCACAAACAACGTAAATAAACATCACAGAACTAATATTACAGTATCCTCCATTCGAAATTACAGCAGAGATATCCTCAAGAAATAGATTTAATGCCAATATAGAATCTGCTAACAACCTTAAGCCAACCTCAACTATCCTCCATTCAATATAATACACATTAACATTAATGTCCTACGAGCCACAAACAAGAACTAATAGAATACTTAAATGACTTTAAACCGGAAGTAATAACCATAAATGAAACTAAATTAGACGAAAAATAAAAAATAAAAATCCCAGGATTCAATTTATTAAGAAAAGATCGTACGGCCCACGGAGGCGGGGTGGCTATCATAGTCCGCCACGGCATTAAATGCCAACCAGTAGATACCATAGATACGCAAAACGGAGTATTGGACATCAAAACAATAGCAGATGAAGTCATAGCCATAGACATGTTATTAAATAATATAAAAACAACCATAGTATCTATGTACTACCCCCCGGGAAAAAACAATTCTCCTCCCAACATTGATACCCTCAATTTATTCATATCCCGAAACAAAAGCTGCATCTTTACCGGCGACTTTAATGCCAAACATCAATTATTTCAATGCAAGAAAACAAATAAATTCGGTGATGTTCTTTTTGATATTAAAGAAAAACTAGACCTTATCCACTTAAATGATTCAGGAGAACCAACACATCACTGCGGAATCACTGGCACCTGGGACAATCTTGATCACGCGTTCGCTATGGAGACCGCTGCCAAACTCGGAATCGAAACCAACGTAGGCGCCGATGTTGGAAGCGATCACCTCACGCTCGAACTAACAATTACAAAAGTAAAACCAAAAGCAATTAAATCAATACTTCGCAGAAACCTCGGCAAAGCAGACTGGAATCTCTTTCATCAAGAAATTATATGCAACCTCTCAAATTCCCCTCTTACCATACCAAAAGAACTAGAATCTGCTGCACTAAATATATGTCAATGCCTAACAAACGCTCTAGACAAAGCTTGTCCCAAAACAGAAGTCAAACCCCATACCTGGAGGGTCTCTAGCGAAACTTTAGCGCTTATAAGACTTAAAAGGAAAACCAAGAGGCTTTCGGTTAAAAACCCAGACAATGCAGAATATAAAACACTTTATAATAACCTTAACAGACAAGTAAAACAAAAAATCAAAGAGGAAAAAGCTAAATCATGGGAAAAAATCACCTCCAGTCTTAACGAACGAGAAATGGATAAAACATTTTGGCAAACTTTCAAAATCCTAACAGGCCAAGGCAAAACAGAAACGGAAAATTCAAAACAGATCCAAGGTAAAAACGGGAAAAAATCAGAAAATAATCTAGAGAAAGCCCAAATCTTCACCGAAAGCCTCCGGGATATCCACAAAACGCACGAAGGGGATATATTTAATAGGGGTTTCAAACATAAATTCAATGACTTCATCGACGACAATATTGAATTTGTTTCACCATTACTGGAAGAGGTAGAGGAACCAGGAGATAAGGATCGCCTGGTGGCCGAAATCACTAACCAGGAGGTGAGACAAAATCTTAAAAGAGGCAAGCCCAACAAAGCCCCCGGGGATGACGAAATATGGAAAAATGCAATAGGAACCATGGTATACCTAAGCCTGGGAAAGACCACACGATACCCACAAACTATAGACCAATCAGCCTATTACAATGTACGGGTAAACTTTTCGAACGGGTAATCAGCAGCAGAATCAAATCCCATCTCGAGGGTACCAACTTTTTCAATAAATTCCAAAGGGCCTACCGGGAAGGTAAAGAGGGCATTGGACATGTATATAGACTCACAGAGGATATCAAAACGGCAATGAATAGAGAATGGGAAACCGGGGCACTATTCCTAGATGTAGAAAAAACGTTCGATTCAGTATGGCACAATGGCCTTAGGTATAAATTAAGAATGACAACAGACCTCCCCAAAAAATGGTTAGACTCCTATCATCATTTATCACACATAGAACTATAAAAGTAAAAATAAATGATGAACTTTCAGAAAGCGTCCCTTTAAAGGTTGGAACCCCCCAAGGATCAGTACTCAGTCCTCTGCTATTTTAAATATATGTTAATGACATACCCAATGACCCTACATCAAGTGTTCAAATCTCTCAATTTGCTGACGACCTTGGACTGTGGACGTCGGGCAAATCAGTAAAATACATAGAACATAGACTTCAGATCCAGCTTCATAGACTAGAAAAATGGTGTTCCAAATGGAGAATCAAATTAAATCCACTGAAAACGCAATTAATTGTATTTGGGAATAAACGCAATTACTCCAAACCCAAACTTTCTCTTTTTGACACACACATCAAGCAATCTAACGAAGCCACTTTCCTGGGATTCACTCTAGACTCACGCCTTAAATTTAAAAAGCACCTAACCAATATCTCCACCAAAGCTAGACAAAGAACCACCCTTTTAACTAGACTCCGGTGCACGGGGTGGGGGTAAATAAATCCACTTTAATCAAAGTATACTAACAATTCATCAGACCAGTCATGGAATATGGGGCAATTATCACAGCATCTTGCAAACATACCCTGCTAAATAAATTACAAGTCGCACAGAACATGGCCATCAGAAAGTCACTTCAAGCGTCATATAGAACCCCTATAACGGCACTCCACCTGACTGCAGACATTCCCCTTATAAAAGATAGGCTAAACTACCTAGCTGAAGAAACATTGAATAGCTTAAGTGGCACGATCCTCATGCACGAACTTAGCATTAGGAAGACCATCATCACTAAACGCTAATCTATGAGCTTAGATAACCCCCAGCAAACGACGAGGAAACCATTTGCTATATTAACAAGAAAACCATAGTCAGAAATGGTAACGCTACCAAGATCATATTATTAGCCATAAATATAAATTATAATATAATTATAATATAAATTATTATTCATTAGTTAGCGCTAATATAGGCGCTAACTGATGAATAATATTATTTGATTGACTTGTTAAATAACATCTAATAAATATTCATCTTATTCACAACTTTAAGGAGTCCTTCTGGCACACGAGAATATTTATCGCCGTTTGATTTGCACCAAGTGAACTCGGCGCATATATACTTGATAGAACAGACCTCTATTATGATGATCGTGTCGTTATTTGTTTAAAATACGTATCAATTGGCATATACGCACCCATTCCCTCAATAAAATCAACATATATCGCCCATTTTATGGGACCTCCGCGAATTCGGGGACTTCTGCAAATAGGGACCTACTGCAAATCGTCGCACCCAATGCAATTTGTAAACAAATACGATTGACATGCGTTTTAACGAGGTGAGCTTTAATTAAATGAAAGAAGCAATGCTACATAAAACTATTTGTCATGGACTCAGCCAGCGTGCCATATATCTATGTCAACTAAGGTCGCTTTGCGTGGTAAAAGTGAAAAGTGAAAGTGGAAATTCGGAAAATCCTATTGAAAATGAAAGTACAATTTTGAGAATTTCGCGGCAGATTGAGAGAATCTATACTATTGAAAGTGAATGTACGATTCCTGGAATTCTATCAGATATCGCGACTCTGCTCGTTTTCGTGATCATAGGTTATATAGGGCCTATATGACCACGAAAACGAGTCGAGTCACAATACATCCATCGGTACAAACACATTGTGTATACGATACAATTTTGACTTGATGAACAGAAAATAAAAGATCGCGGTTACTACAACAGAACAGACATGCGCACTCCAATTAAAATTACCCATAATTCACTTCACTACACCAGGGGCTCCCAATGGGTTATACGTTATTTTCAGGCTATCAGATTATTTATATTTTCAACAACATATTATTACACCGGCGACTTTAAGTTTACAATTTCAGCCTGTCATGACTCTATCGATACGATTGAGTCATATTTTCAAAAACATATTATACACCGGTGGCGTTAACTTTACAATTTCAGCATCTACGTGATTCTATCGGTACGATTGAGTAAGGTACAACAAAAAATCTCTCACAATACATTCGCCCAGTCGACCACAGAAAATCTAAATCTCCAAAACAACTTACACCACCTTGTGGCGTAATAATCGACATCATTACTAACACCAATCATAAAACCTAGGTTAGCGTGCTCACGCCCTAGATGGCCCCTTGGGCGCTGATGAATGTCCTCGGGCGGCGTAGATACGCATGTCGTGGCCGTAGTATAAGCCATTGAGTAATTATCTCCTCTAAAAAAAACTAACAAACTTTGCCTATCTCACCATAATGCTGAAAAACATAGTCATTATTACAAATTGACTAACACCAAAATTAAAACATAGGTTAGCGGGCTCAGACCCTATATGGCTCCTTGGGCGCTGATGAATGTCCTCGGGCGGTGTAGATACACTTTTGGTGACCGTAGTAAAAGCCATCGAAAAATTATCTCCTCCAAACCAACTAACTAACTGCCTATCTTGTAACATTCCTTTACAGAAACTAGCGCTCGTGTCTAACACATTCCACTCACCAGACAACACCTACCGAGCGGGACCCGGCATAAAAACCGACCCAGCACTTAGCTTGGGGTGGGGTGCGAGGAAACTTCAGACCCATAAGTGGTCATCAAAGCTCTCATCGAGTTTAGGCCGGACATATACCTACATATGTTCGGCCCGCTTTCTGCTCTGCGTTTTCTTCGGGGGGGCGAAGGACGGCGTATCAAGAACACATTGTAATGATCCAATCTCTACATACATCATTTTACTAAACAAAATTAAAAAACAAACAAAAATCATATAAATCAAAAAAATATATTGACTGTATATTATTCATATATATATAGATGTATATCCTCTCTTGTTCATTGTCGCTCAGATTAATTTCAGCTATTAAAGTCTAAATAACACTGTATATAAAACGTGTCAGAATATGCTTTCACCTACGCCCGTGCAATGGGGACGTAGGGCGGGCCAAAAAAATATGCAACAACATGCCACAGCTAATGCAAACTCTCTCAGTTAAATTGGCGGGTCCAGTCTGCATAGCAATTGTTTTCCTGCTTGCGTTTATACATATACATACTTTTAACTAACTAACAAAACTAATACTTGCTTTTAACGGAGGCCCCGTTCTCCGTTTCAGCGCACCACTCCAGGCTCGCTCAGCTTCATCATCAACTTCATCATCAACCTCAATAGGGACACATCGGGTACCCTCCACCCCTATTAAAGCTCGTTGGCTCTATCCAATCAACAATTTGCCACGGTCGGACATATTAGACTTTTGGTGGGCTTTTGTTACGCAAGATCACATCAAAACAACAAATTGAGGGTGAAGGAGAAGATCTCTTGATATTTTCGACCATCCTGGGCGCTTCGCGCCCTACTACAACTTCTACAACACACACGGCTATTATCAGACAATTCTCAAGTATTTTATCCATATCATATATTTCTACAAATATGCAGTTTCATTAAAACAAATTGGTGGAGTTATTTACAATGGAGACAATCGTACATGCACATTGTTTCGTTTGCTATTTTTTGAACTCAATGGCTCGTTCACACACTGATCGTATTCCCATAACTATAATTTAGAAAGCTTAATGCTGTGCCGACTACATTAGATGTAATTGTGCCCCGAGACAAAATATAGAAGTGCATCAGTTAGTGTCCGTCCGCCCGTCCACCAAAACGTTTATTGTCCGGTTAACAACTTGAACAATATTTGGCAGAAGTTTGTGAAACTTGAAATATGGCATGTACACGAGACCGCGTCGGTCAGGTTAGGCCCGACAATAATACTGACGAAAAGCGTCCTTTTGTGACTGGGCTTCAAAAGAAGAAAAATTCCTTGTATGACTGCATGGGATTCAAAATTATATTGTGGGACTTGTCAAAATCGCAGCAATTGTCCAGCCGTTTTCGCACAGAAGTGAGAGTATTAAAGGTGCCATTACACGATTAAGCTTGCTTAATTCAGCAAGCTCAAGAGGTGAGCTGCATCGTGTAATACCATGTCATTTCTTACAGCTCAGCACTTTTTATTACCGATAGAGCGAGCTGTATGGAAAGGGACCGAGCCGTTTTTTTCATACAGCACGGATCCCCCATTAATGTCAAGTAGCAGTTAAATAACAGAATTCCTCCTGATATCTGATAAAAACACGTGTAGTTAACAATACTGGAGTCGAGTTAGTAAATATAATGGAATTTATTTAATTATAATTGACATTTTGTGAAAGATTTCATGATAAAACAGTACTTTTAAAAGTTTGCTGGTTGGTGTAATGTGAACATCCAGCATCACCCACTGTGGTTACCATTTGGAGCTTAATACAGCAAGCTTAATCGTGTAATGGCACCTTAATGCTCTTTAATTAAACCATAACAGGAATTGACTAACAATATACGCTCTTTATCTAACACAATCGGGAATGGCTCATATTTGAATATCAAACATATTTATCACTTTGAACGAATGCCACCCAAATAAACAGGATCATGTCTACAATTAAGGATACGGGCGGCGTTGGATGTGGGTATGCTGTTAAAATATTCACCTCCGTCAAAAACCGCCATAAACTTGAACAGAAAGAATACTAAAATATAGACAGACCTTGTTCTTACACCAATCAGAAATATGGCATAAACAGTATGTTATTGTCATTTGTTTTTCCTTTGTTATGTAAACAAAAGCAAAAAACGTTACGTATAGATCCGGATATGGTAAACATAAAGAGCGTTATTTGTTACTGTTTTCCTGATATGGAAATAATAAGGAGCGTTTATATCATTTGTGTGTCATCAACCAATAGAATTGCGCTGTGTTATGTAAACAGAAGCAAAACGTCTGTACCACGAGCATGCTCTTGTTTACGTACACCATCGTACGTCTTAACGACAATATAACAATAACATGATTTTTGAGGGCGTTATGGTTTATTAACGGCCCGGCTGGAATGATTAACAGCCCAAGGGCCTATTAGCGGCCCGAGACGAAGTCGAGGGACGCTAATAGGTCCGAGGGCTGTTAATCATTTCAGAGGGCCGTTAATAAACCATAATGCCCGATGAAATCATGTTATTACTATTATTACCACAGTTTTGGACATTTGACCCATTTGAGGATTCAGTGGAATAATGAAGTAGATTAAGAGAGAAATATTTTCAAGAACATTTAAATTTAATATCATTTGACTTGTCAGCCGACACGGAGTCCCGAAAATAGGAGAGGGGAAAACCAGCATTGAAGACGAGTAACAAACAATGAGAGGTTGACAGCTAAAATTAATATTAATGCATACGTACTCTCGGTACAATAATTCAATCATATAGCGTGAATTCCAATCATAAAACCACCATAATGTCGGGAAAATCTGATACATCTTCCCATTATTTTCTTGAAATAAACACGCCAGAACGGAAGTTGACGGGACGTAACTCGCGCGATAATAAACGCGATCTTGTTTGCGGGCGGCGGGCCGATAATGAACTAGGCTTCTCATTGTCGGCCCGCGGCCCGCTGTTTTGGTAACAATACGCTATTTGGAACGCCCCGAAAAACATTATCAATGGCCTAGAGAACGCCCTATAAAGTGGTAATAATATACTATTTACGCGCTGATTATGTTTGGCATATGAACAAAACTATATATTTTTTAATATTCCTTCTGTTGATGGCGATTTGAACAAATATGAATATTTCTGTAACGAACGCTGCCCGTGCCTTTAAGATGCCCAGTCACGCAGTGGGGATAGACTATGACGACCCAGCTTCTTGTAGACACACTCGGGTGTTTTCAAAATGTAATAATGATCAGTGACTATTTTAGAAATGAAAAAAAAATTTATTCTGGGAAAAGCATTGAATCAAACTTCCAATTGTCTATGTTAACTATATGTCAGAATCACACAACGACGGACGCAAAATTAATCGGATATATTCTCAAACTATAAGTCGTCACGCAATATTTATAGAATGTTCATGTAGACCAGATTCCAACTAGGACCTTATTCTCAAATTATAAGTCGACAAGCACCGTAACTTCTGTAAAAAAAAATTAATGGACCGAACATATATTCGAACTTGATACGTATTTTCATATGAGTAAGCCATATACCAAATTTGAAAACACTCAGCTATATAACTATAAATAACTAAAGAGTTACGTACCTTTATTCCGAAGACCCAATACTCCGAAGGGCCGATACTATGAAGGTCCGATACTACGAAGGTCATGCATGTATTCCGTATGTCCAATACTACGAAGGTCCTATATTCCGAACGCTAAATATTCCGAAGGTCCGATATTCCGAGGTAGTAAACTCCGAAGATCCAATAGTCCGAAAGTCTAATACTCCGAAGGCCCAATACTACGAATGTCTAATATTCCGGAGTTTTTATTCTCCGAAGACCGATTACTCCGAAGATCCGATACTCCGAAGGCCGATACTGTTTTCTGATGTAACAACGGCTTTCACCGCATACAGACCCACTGTGAATTGTCGTGACTGGGGTTCTGAGTTTCAGGATCGTCTCAGTGGGCCTTATACGAGAGAAAGCGACGTGAATTTGTTCATTATTCCTTATTCACCATATATCACAAAATGGCCGGAATGACCCCCAAATTCGTTCATAGCCACCTCGGCCAAACATTTTGGGCTGAGAAAGGTTGAGTCGATGTCGAAAAGTGGGTCGAAAAGTGGTCCGAGCGCTGCTCGGGCCGAAAACATTTAACATTTTTGACGCCCTTGCTTGACATGGGAATTTCTTATCCGTATGAACATTTAAGTTTGTATATATTATGGGCATTGGTCATTGGATTGGGTTGTGCTTTGGTGTATTGATAGCCCGGTTAAAGAGGAAATGATACCAACTTCTTGGCTTTAGAACATATAAAAAATTCTCAATTCATACAAATATTTAGTATTGCCCAACACTCAAATCTTAATCCATTCAAGTTACAACTATATGCATGAATCATCTGGTTATTATAACTTTAAAGTCAATTGGCGGTTTGCGCTCCAAACTGTTCCTAAAATATTCGCTTTTGAATATTTCCCGATATCGAGATTGGTCGATAAATACTTGAACTACCATTATAAGAGCACTATATATATATGGCACAGAACGACACATTGAAGAAATAAAAATACAGGTTTGAACACGACGTTTCGGTTCCAAACAAATAAACGATAGTGTCAATGACACTGTAACTCAACTTGGGGAGGCGTTAATAATTTTATGCTGAGCCGCAATAGAATGATAAAGAAGGAACGTCAATAAGTTTGTATTGTGTAAATGAAATTAATTTTATTTCAAACATTTCTCCACAAAATGTGGGCTGCAGGGTGTGTCGATGAAATTCAAATGTGAAATCCAAGATTGCTCCAGGCGCCCAAGTTTTTTTAACAAATTTCTAAAACATTAGACAGCTTGCATCTAGAGGTCACACCATATGAAGTTTGGATGAGGGATGAGGGAAGAGGGATGTGGCACATAGGGTGTGCCAAAGGATTTTAGTCATGACAAGAGTAAAATCCAAGATGGCCGCTGCATGGCGACCATGCTTTTTAACGAATTTCAGAGATAATCAATGGCTCCCATCTAGAGGTCACCCGAACATCCGGGATGTGGCCTATTATGTGCCAATGGATTCAGTCATGGAACGAGTAAAATCCAAGATGGCTGCTGGCGGTCATGTTTTTTTAAAACAAATATGACCTGGTATGACATTTTACTTAGGAAGTTACACATTGACTATTTATTGATACGCCTTCTTGGGCGTAAGTCCCGATGGCTCTTCCATATCCACCAATACATGGCACTGTGATCGAATGTGAAATAACGTGTCCATTCCCACACACAAATCACAACAACCGCCGTTCATGACAATACACCATTACAAATACATATACTATAGTATACATTGCACAACTCCTGTCTGAAATGGTTGCTTTAATGTATTGATGTACATCCCTTGCTCAACGACGACATTGTTCGAAGTGACATTTGACGAGGAGCTCTGGTGTGGAACATGGGAAGAGCGTGTGTGTAGTTATGGTCAGAAAGACACCCGAAGGAGCTTATCAAACGATCAAATTCATATATATATCTGAAAGGTATATTGGATAAATTCCTGGAGAAGAAAGTCCGATCTCCATCGCTATAGTCTCTATCACGAATATTGAACCCAACACAGACGGCAGATCTGGTCTATATACATTTGCCACAACGAAACGTTTACAGACGAGAAGCGAAGCATCCACCGAGCAATTGATAAAGTAAGTTAGAGTTTAGATCAGTTGACAAGGCAGTCGCAGCTGAAATATTGGTCTTCCTATTGTCAGACGTTGGAAGAATGGCATCGGTTGATATACCGCACGCAATTCCCGTTTAGTTTATGATCCCAAGTGATACCGGTACAGCCTGAGCGTGTAAGTCCTCAGAAAACTGATTGATTACGTCACGAAATAGTGCAGTAACCGATGATTCGTGTGCCGACCATATCATGCGACGGCTTGTGGGAAAGAATTGCAATGTGTAACGCTGACGATAAACCACTCACAATCCTACAGTTACAGAATGATGCACAAAAAAGACGCATGAACAAATATCCAATGATGAACAAGGCACAAGAGTAGCCATGGCCAATAGGGTCGCTGTCTCCAAGAAGTTATTTGATGAAATTGACTTCCATGTCGTGCATATTTTGTTGGAGTTTCTCTTTGTCAATAAATTATCTCTCTCTCTCTTACCAAGGGAGCGGTGTTGTCGTTTACACGGGTCCGACGGAAGTTAACGCCAACTTAACGGACTTGCAGTCGCCACCAGCATCAGTGTTTCTACACGCCGAGGAATATCTTAAAATGACTAATGGACATCTTTTAAGGCAGCGAGTGTCGCCAACAAGACTCAATCGTGTGAGAATTCACGAAGACTGCCCACTCGAAGATGTTGTGAGCGTACTCCAGGTTACTATATTATGAATGATTCTGTTATTCAAAATATAACATGGACCGTCAAACAACAGATGTGTACTTCCACTTGTGTCATGACAGCTTTCCCGATACCGATATGCTTTGGTACAAATATCACACTCAGTGGTATACGTTCCGATGGGTGGCGTTGTTGTGGTCGCTAAAGGAATCCTTAGTTAGTCATATTGACTAATTGTTTTCTTCAGTGTATGTCCTCACCACGGAGTTGCTCCGTTATATCACCTTTCAACAGATAATGTATCTGGAATGGTTATCTTCTTTCCATCGCACAATTGATGTGAATAACATCTGATGGAAGATTCTGACGCGTGTCCATGCAGTTGCTCTTTATTATATGACTTGCTTCGGTTCCTCCATAGGCCAAAGCAGTTATCGTTGTTGATCGTATTGAATGGTTTGTGTACTTTCTCGAAAGTTTTGCCATTTTATGAATCGTGCAACTCATGATTACCCAGTGTATTATTGCCCAATTGAGCTCAAGTATACCATGGACCATTATCGCTGAATGTATCCGCAGGTCTTTGCCACAACGATGTATTATCTGGGTGAAATTGCGATATGTAAGTTCAAATTAACAGGACACAACTGTCTCTGGGAATCTCATACATGCGTCGTCGACGCAGTGTTATAGGGACTGTCCGTTTCTCTTTTCTTTTTGTCCAGCCCACCTTTCTTTTGATACACACCGCGTCTCCTTTTCGCGTCCGATTCCACGCCGAATGTACATTGTATCTCGACTCATTTCGCCCAAATATTCTCGCCCACGTCGACACAGAAAGAACATCAGATCGAAGCAACCTTCATGGAGCAATGCGGTTGGGGTTTCACAACTTAGAATAATATTGTCCAAGTGTGGTGCGTACAGTCCAATTTATTCATACCCTCTGTGGAAAAACTGGAGATTGGAGGTATGTGATATGTTTCACCAAATCCACAGACGCAGCTTGATACACTTCACGTGAAGTCCGGAAATCCTCATTGTCACATCAAATCAATTCAAATCTCTGCAAGAATGTGTTTATAATAACGTTTCGATGTTTTGGTATCATATTTTACTGTAAATCCCAAAAAAGATAAATACATACATAAATGTATATAAGTGAAAGATAGACAGTAGGATGAACATTGGGGATGGGAGCACAATCTATATCAACTTAGAAAAGCTCTTCTCCCCTAATTGGTGGCCAAAATTATAACTCGAATTAGAACGTAAAATAAATGCTTACATAAAATAATCAAAGGGATATATCATGGCTGAAATAAACCGAATAATAATGATTAGTAACAGTGAGGTTATAGAAATAAAACGACTGAAAGCAGAGAAAGAATTCATCGTTGGACATTATTCTTCAGTCAAGAACGTTCACTCTCTCAATGAGTTGACGATGGATCAGAGTGAAGATAGCCACTTGACTCTATAGCATTTAGGAAATGTTATGCCACTTGAAAATAAATAGACTATGTCTTTAACACTTTCATGACGGGGCTGCGCTAGTGGAGCATAAAATATCATATACCAGTGCAGTATCTTGTATGTGCTAATCTCGCATATATAAAATAATGCACTGGCCTACAAGGTCAAAGCAAATATTGTTTGGCCAATGTATTCTATTATATATGCGAGACTCAGATGCTTTCACGATACGCCCTATATATTATCTGAAGTACCAAAATATCAAGACAGGTATTCTGAAGTATTTAGGTACTACGCATAGCTCCAGCAATTTGATACTCCAGAGAACAAAACAGCCCAGATACCAGCAAATTTAACAATGTGACATGTTAGATTCCAAATGACGCTTCCGCGTTTAAACATCTGGTTTTTTTCAGAGAGTCTCAATTGAAAACCAAAATCTTATAGATGTAGAAAATGATACAGTTAAAGGAATACTTGGATCTTTTAATGGACTGGAGAAGGTATGAATGGATGGCAAAATGAGTTTCAATGACACTAAGGTTCAACTTGAGATTAATATGATTCAAATGAATCACAGATCAAAACCAAAAGATTCACTGTACTGGTACAGCTAATCCATAGTAGCCAAATGTGTGATATTATCATATGAAATATGACTAATATATGAGCATAAAATGCATACTCTTTAATAAGCCTTACAGTACATCTTACTGAACAATGCCAACTCATAAATCAGCTCAGTTTGACACTTCCCATATGTCTGTATGTATAGTGAACAGCATAAACTAGAAATTATATACAGGCAGCAGGATATTACTTCAAACCACGGAATGCATAAATATATCATGAGAAAATGGTATGATGCTGGTAGGCCAAACTGATGCTGATAAGAAAAAGTACCGATATTGATTCAATTTTAAAGCTGTCATCTTTACAGTGTTTTAAAAAAAAAATAATATTATTAAAGGTACTCAATCCGATAAAACACCTCTCAATTACTATTTCAATGGCTTCGGGGGTCAAAAATATTTTATTCGAGTCGAGGAAGTCACACATCAAAGCTCAGATTTGTTTGATATCGATTTTAGAAATCTATTATTTTTCATTATCGGGAATACTTTCTGGCCCAGAACTCAGTCAAAATTGCGTTATTATTACCACTTGATTTTAGAGTTATCCATCCTTGTCTGTTTGAATAGATTTTGGTGTACACATCCCGAGCAGATTACGGCAGTTGAAGGCAATTATTAGTACTTATCTCGAGTAAATAACAAATTTCTAAAATCAATATCTAATAACTCTGATCTTTGTTTGATGGGTTCCTCGACTCGAATCAAATATTTTTTACCCCCCAAAGCCAAAGAAATAGTAATATAGGACCCTCTGATCGGATTGTTGTTGTTGGAATCTGTTGAGATGGGGACCCACTGTTCGGATTGAGTACCTTTAACCGCTGCACTAGTGTTTGCAAAACAACGTGCATAGCCATCTTGATTTTGGTCAGTTTCATAACAATCAATAATCTCGGAGTCCTTATCAACATGTTTTAAACATGAATGTTTTAATTTTTTATCCGGATAATGACTTAGCTCAATATTATATGTGTATTGACGCGCGCTGAGTGCATTCTGTTGAATAAACTGGTTCTTGTTGCAGAACTGCGAAAATATCAAAACGTATATAGTAACTTGGGCCTATCAGTGCGGTGGGTATCTGGCACCAAATCACAGAGGGGTAACACATCGATCCCATTATATTACGGCTAGTGGAGGGTCAAACTTAATGACGATATCTTCGTTCTCCCAAAGCACTTAATATGGATCTCCAATATGGTGACACTACTTAATCCCAAAGATGCGGTCGCACGGGAGAAATTTGCGGCGATTTATAAGCGATGAGATTCACACTTGTGGACGAGATTGCAGTCATTAATATCGACCCGGTGCTAAACGATTGGTGGCAGTCATCAACTTGTGACATAAACACCTCATCAAGGCAATGCCAGTTCAATTCAAAGGAGTATTGCATGGTGATAAAAAAAACCCTCACCAATCAGACGAGTTACACTGGATACTTACCGCTGGTTAAGTGGTCCTGCTAATTTGATATGCTGTTGGTGGGTCCTGCAAATTTGCTATGATGCTGGTAGGACAAACGGATGCTGTTACGAAAAAGTACCTTTATATTTCTAAAATTGTCAATTTCGCGTTCATTGGGAAATCGGACTGAATCGAGGAAAAGCCGTTATATGTATATAACATTGAAAACATGCTTTTGTTAAATATTTTTATAATGTCTATTAGTTATTGCAAACCGACCAAAATTGATTACTGTCAAATTTCAAACACCAGACCAGCCATTACTACAATATTTTTAAAATAGATATGGTCTTCTTGAATAGTTCATACACTAGCTTTTTATCAAATAGCACATAATTGGCAAACACTGAGAAATTACAACTTAAAATAACGCTACATTTTCTTAACAGCGTCAGTTTTCTCTACCAACATCATATCTATTCAGCAGGATCCACCAATATGAAATCAAACTAGCAGGACCACTTAGCCAAAAGTGATACAGGGCATGGCCAGTTGATATTCTTTAGAGGGTGTGCAATGGCGAGCTTCCATCTGAACCCCACACACGAACCAGACCAAATGCCAATGTGAAGAACCGTGTTGCAGTATAACCAACTTGTTACATTATACACATATACGATATATATGCATGGTCACATCAACTCAAAGAAGCATTGGTGATAATACTGACCGAACAGTCAATCAGGCTAAGTTACATTTCATAGAGGGCCATGGATGTCTGCTCTGGGGGATGAACACGCTCCAATTTCACTCTGCACACGACCTTCAACCAGACCAGAATTGAGAGTTTGGAAATTTCATTTGTAACCTTCTTCGATTAGAATTTTCCAACTGGTCCCACTTATACTTCATGCATATACTTGCCTGTATTTTTTTAGAGGTGTCCTTTTTTCGAATTTACATCCGAAAACCATCCTTGGGCCTGACCGAAATCACAATTCTGAAAATTTCATCTGCGGCTTTCATCTTTGGTTGGAGTTCTAATTGTGTAGTCAGTTGCACTTCATATATATAATTGGCTACTTGCTCTTGGTTAGGCAGTGGCGTGCCAAAAGTTTCCATCTCCACCCACGTTGCTAGAGGATCTTAGCTAGGGTAACCAACAACCTTTACGAATTTCCATCTGCACTCCCACGGAAATTTCATTTGCACCATATAATATAAGCGCTCACTAGTTTGCAACTGTTCAGTTTTCATCCTGCGTAGTCATGTCTAGATGGTCCTCGTTATGGGGAAGGGGGGGACTTACAATTTTCATGTTCACTACATACCTTGAACTACACAATTTGCATTCAATTATGGTTTATACTTATCCAGTGGTACCCCAAACTTTCCAAATGCCAACCAAATATCCCGTGCGGTTTGGAAATTAAAATTTGACTGAATTTAGATATAGACACATTTGTATGTTAAATATCCATGATATATTGTCGGAAGATTGTAATAGCACAGTTATCCCTTCCATGACTGGAACTTCATAACATTTTGTGAAAACCCTGTGCCAATGCATTCTCTTATATATGAGAGTCTCCCAAAGTGAGTCTCGCATATATAATAGAATACATTGGCCAAACAATATTTGCTTTGACCTTGTAGGCCAGTGCTTTATCTTATATATGCGAGATTAGCACATACAAGATACTGCACTGGTATATGATATTTTATGCTCCACTAGCGCAGCCCCCGTCATGAAAGTGTTAAAGACATAGTCTATTTATTTTCAAGTGGCATAACATTTCCTAAATGCTATAGAGTCAAGTGGCTATCTTCACTCTGATCCATCGTCAACTCATTGAGAGAGTGAACGTTCTTGACTGAAGAATAATGTCCAACGATGAATTCTTTCTCTGCTTTCAGTCGTTTTATTTCTATAACCCGACCGCTATCGTTTATTACGAACGTGCTTGCCACTGCTTGCCTCGATTGTCGAAAGCAGAATTCAACACAGAAGAATTCATTGTGAAATAAATACCGTTAATGTTTCTAAAGTTGTCATTTGTGTGGTGTCTGAGCGATATGAGCAAAACCAATGTCAGTATGAAACATTCAAGAACATATATATTTTAGTAATGGTGGCGCTGGTGTTTGCAAAACGTCAGGCATGAATAGACATCTCAATTATGAATGTTTCATATAGAAAATGACTTTTCATCGATTTGTTCAGATCAGCTAAACACCGCGTAAATAACAACCTGAAAGAACAAATAGCAGCTATATAGCATCCCTTTGCCGTACCAACATCATGGCAATTTAGCAGCCCCACTTAACCAGGGGTCGACTCAGATTGTGGGAATCGTATTTCCACATAATCCATGCAGCAGAAAACACAGCGGATGTCTCAGAAAAATACTCCAATGTCATTGGGGATCAAACCAAACACAGAATGCCTTTCAATACTCTGACAGACAAACTGCGGTCTGGTGACATTTCGCCCTTTTCATTCCAGAAAATTTCATGAGTTTCATCAGATTTTCCCGATTATGTCTGAAGCAAGAGAATGAGCTTTGCGATAAACGAGTATTCCATTACCACCAACCAATTGTGGCAGAGAATTTGATATCTGATATCATACAATTAGCAACAACTCTGAAAGAGTGCGATCGATAATGTGTTCAGCCTGGCTGATGGGATACTTGAGTAAAAGACTTTTTAATATCACCAGCATTGACCCTTGTCTGTGCAAGGAAGGAAATGTACGGCTCGCAAACCAGGAATATTATGATCGTTCACATATGTGACCCGCCATATCAAATTCAGTCGTAAGTCGGGATTTTGTTTTACCCTGTGCCAATGCATTCTCTTATATATGCGAGTCGACCATAGGTCGCCTCGCATATATAAGAGAATGCATTGGCCTAACATTTTTTACAATTTTAATAATTTTTTCTTGTATTCTTTAACAATTTTATAATTTCACCCATACAGAGCCCCAGACAAACATGAGCAGACGACACTCTTCTATATGCTTCTATATATGTGTGGGGCTCCCTGCAAGGTAATGGATGCTTTTTATTTTATGTCCTAAAAATTGTAAAAAACATTTATTTAAAACAAATTATAAAAAATTGTTAGGCCAATGCATTCTCTTATATATGCGAGGCGACCTATGGTCGACTCGCATATATAAGAGAATGCATTGGCACAGGGTAAAAAAATTCCGACTTACGCAGTGACTTACGACTGGATTTGATATGGCGGGTCACATATGCGCTTGTAAATCTGCCTTTAAAAGGGGACTGTACACTAAATCCGATCATTTATGGGACCATCTCCTTTTATACTCATCAGAATATATGCAACAAATGAATGAATTTGAGCCATGTAGTAGAGCCAAATACACTCATTTATCGTATGAACGATACAAACAACACTGTAATTATAATGAAAAAGAATTTATTCTTAGTCATAAATTAATTTTCATTATAATTACCATATTGTTTGCATCGTTCCTTGAGCACACGAGTGTATTTTGCACTAGTCCATGGCTGAAATTCATTCATTTGTTGCATATATTATGTTGAGTATAAAAGAAGATGGTCCCATAAATCGTAGGATTTAGTGTAGAGTACCCCTTTAATTCTTTAACTACGGGAGCTGCGCTGGTGCAGAATTAAAGATCCTATGCCAGCGCATTCTATTATATAGGGACCTCACACATATAAGAGAATGCAATGGCTTACAATGTCAAGGTACATAGTGTTATGCCAATGTATTCTCTTATATATTCGAGACTCCTTATCATTATGGGAGATTCGCATATATAAGAGAATGCACTGTCACAGGGTTTTCGCAAAAAGCTCCAGTTACGGAAAGGTTAACATAGTCCGGCAATTCATCATACAGGTGTGCTAAACTTGAGAATCAAGCAAGATATCGGCCCCCGCTACTACATGTATGACACAATTCATATGGATTTGTTTCTAAATACATCCATTTGACGAGAAATGCCCGTGAATGTTACAAGTGACGTAGCAAGGTTGCAAACGGACCAATAAGGTGAGTCACCAGGCTTTCCGTGAAATTCACACAAGATACATTATGTATTTGGTACTTTGGTACACATTTGTAGACTTTGCCGACCTATTGTGAATTCATTTTTTTCTTTTTCTTCGTCTGTGAAAGTCATGGGGATGTATATAAGTATACCGTTTGCGTGTCCGTCCGTCCGAAACGTTTGTTGTCAGGATCATATCTTTATTACTGCTCGAGATAATTGCATGAAACTTGCAATGTGATCTTCATATGACAAAGTCCCGACATAGTTCGAATATGGATCCGGTCCAACCATGCATTTCTGGTGGAGTTATGCCATGTTCGTCTTAGAAGTTGCTGACAATTTTGTTATCGAATAATGATAATAACTCGAGTTATAATTATTGGATAGCTTTAAAATTTAGTGTGTGCGTTACTCACATGACAATAGAGGTCAAGTTCGAATTTCGGTTCGACAATTGCTGACGGAGTTATGCCTCTTAATCTACTTAGAATTTGCCGGTCATTTTGTTTTCCAGATGATAACTTGAATAATATTCTACATAATATGCCCCTACCAATGAGACATAATATGCCCCTCCTATGAAAAAAATCCCGATCAAATTCGAATTTACATTCTATCCGACCATTTCTGGTAGAGCTATATACCCCTTATCGACTTATATAATTTGCTGATAATTTTGTTGTCCGGATGATAACTCAAGCTATGATTATCCGATAGCTTTCACATTAAGTATGTGGATTAATCATATGAAAATACAGACCAAGTACGAATTTGGGTTCGATCTGACCATATCTTACGGAGTTGTGCCCCTTCTCGACTTAAAATTGGCCGATTATTTATGTTGTCCGGATGTTAACTTGAATGGTATATATTTGACAGAATTGATGAAAGTTGGTATGTGGTTTTCATATGAGAAAGTCCCGAACAAGTTCGAATTTCGGTCTGATCCGACCATTTCGTTATGTCACTTTTCGACTTAGATTTTGTCGATTACTTTGTCCGAATGGAAGCTTTAAGAAAAAAAATATGCTTATCCGATAGCTTTAAATTATGTGGGTTACTCACATGAGAATACAGGTCAAGATGATTTTGGTTCGGTCGGACCATTTCTGACGGAGTTATGCCCCTTATTCGACTTCAAATATGCCGGCCATATGTGTTTTCCAGATTATAACTTGCACATTATTTTACAGAATTTGATGAAACTTATTTGTGTCCTTCAGATGAGAAAATCCCCATCAAATTCGAATCTAGATTCTATCCGACCATTTCTTGTGGAGTTATGCCCCTTATCGACTTAGAATTTGATGAATTATTTTGTTATCCGGATGATAATTTTAAACTCAATTTAGGATTATCTGATAGCTTTCACATTTGTGACCCGCCATATCAAATCCAGTCGTAAGTCGCGATTTTGTTTACCCTGTGCCAATGCATTCTCTTATATATGCGAGTCGACCATATGTCGCCTCGCATATATAAGAGAATGCATTGGCCTAACAATTTTTTACAATTTTAATAATTTTTTCTTGTAATCTTTAACAATTTTATAATTTCACCCATACAGAGCCCCAGACAAACATGAGCAGACGACACTCTTCTATATGCTTCTATATATGTGTGGGGCTCCCTGCAGGGCAATGGATGTTTTTTATTTTATGTCCTAAAAATTGTAAGAAACATTTATTTAAAAACAATGATGAACAATTGTTAGGCCAATGCATTCTCTTATATATGCGAGGCGACATATGGTCGACTCGCATATATAAGAGAATGCATTGGCACAGGGTAAACAAAATCCCGACTTACGACTGGATTTGATATGGCGGGTCACATTTATAGTATGGGGATTAATCACATAAATATGCAGGTCAAGTTCGAATTGGGTTCGGTCCGACCACTGCTGACAGAGTTATGCCCCTTTTTCGACTTATAATTTGCCACATTTCTTGTCACTCTCTTATTAAATTTTTCATTAACAAATAGTTGGAAGCAAAATTTGATTCAAATTATTTCATTTCAGAAAAAAAAGCGGTCAGTTAAAGCCACCTTATACGGGCGTCGTGTAGACTAGCGGCCATTTATTTTCAGGGAAAAAAAACAATTACAAAATCACGGTCTTGTACCAGCTTGGATGATGCCTCTGCCCACCACTCCCCACTGTGTTGCTGTTATACAAATTCAAGAAATGGTAGATCACAAAACAGCCGCATTTTATTGGAATGCAAGGATCCACCAGGATACTTAGTTTCTGGGAGATATAATCTATCAATTCCACTGCGTTCGACTCTGATGGATTTAAAATTGCCCTCTGCATGCTGATGGATTTAAAATCGCCTTCGAGATGCCGTGTGCCCAAATCCCATGTGCAATGCGATTTTGATCACATCCACAGTTGGCCGTTGTGCATCGAGAAGCTATAAGAGCATCGATATAAAGATTCAAAGTTGGATCCTCAGGTATTCATGGTCGATTAATCAAGACGTGAGTTCAATTAGTTGGCACAAGTTCAACACTTGGCGTTGCTTGCAGAAATATTCTAACCACATGCATAATATAAAATGCAAACATTTGCTATGCCGCATATCACTGTCAAATCAGGCTAGGGTGTATTGTAATTGTAGCTCCTTGCAGGAATCGGATAAAACATGTTGGGAACTTAGTATTTATCATTCTTGATAATAAGTTGGATACACGTAGTATATATACTAACAGGCGAGAATCGCACCATAGATCTGGGGATATTTTTGTCAGTTCCTTATCTTAGATGGATGGTTCGTATGTGCAGCAACGTGATTTGCTAATGAAATTAACGTTTCGAATTGTCTTTTTTCATGCCGCTAAAACCTAGAGCATCGAGCTATCGCACCAGGTTCTGAAGCCAATGTAAAACTCCAATCGATCAGTTTTTATAATGTGGAAATACAGAACGTATATTTACAGATCTGAAAATATTATTTGAAACACTTTTCTAGACCTTCCATGCACCTCAGATCACCATAATATGTCCTCTAATAGGCGTGCATATAACTGGACCTAATCGACAAACATATCCAAGAATATTTATGCAAAAGCAATTGAAATTGAAAACACAAGCATATAGCACGCGAGCCCGCAAACATATTGGATGCCAGTGTGGCCCCATATATAGTCTGAGATGTAACAGTGCTTCATATCACCATTCGACGTTTTGTTCAAGCACCACGTGTCTGTATAACGTATAGGCCAATGTCGGTCGTCTAGAAGGGTTATGTTATCACACGACTGTAGCATGCAATCGCCATATTAGTGAAGTGTCCGAGGACGCAACAAGCCGGAAGTTTAGACGGAGATAAATCTCGTTCTCGCGTGACTCTTGAAGATAACAATCCGTGAAATGGCTTCTAGTTCATTAAATGATCCGCTCGCGTTGTCTCTAGTTGATAATAAATTCATGGGTTGTGGCGGTACGTCTCGAATTCAAGACATTCATCATTTCATCACCTCGGCTTCAGTTTTTTATCGGTACAAGTCTATATCATCGGGCGAATTCGAGTAAATGAGTTGTGCAATCAAGTACATTGTATTTTGAGAAAAGATATGTTAACCATTTGTGAAACAATACACAACATCAAACCATGCGACCAAACTGAAGTTTTGAGTTTAACGCCACAAACAAGCCAGTCAGTAATTTTTTCTTCGGTCTGCGTGTAAACTCAAAACATTTCATTTGATCGCAGGACGTAATGTTGTGTACTATCTCATAGTATATCATGACATCTCGGAGTTGATCGCATTCACACATATGTATTAGAAATGTGTGGGAATTACTTAAAATACAAGTACATGTACACGTACATGTGTACTTGCAGTGATATCACAAGTGTGCATGTGTCGACCCTTTATTTTTAATTGTGGTCTAATATCGTTGCGACAGGCATGACATATAGGCTATATCACGACGAATCATCGCCTATTACACGTAAACGGCTTAAACGGACATTCGAGCCTCCATATTGTTTTCTAAGTAATTTGGAGTGACGAATACGATAGGTCGATAAATAAACGAACTATTGATATACCGGCTTCATATGCCCTGAAAAACACTTGCCAATGTCACAGTCAATTCTCTGCCGTTTTCAACTTTTCGTCAGAAGTAAGACAAATACCATATCAGGAATAGACTATACCACGGAACACTATTTTCTGTTCCATGTCGTGTAAATGGCTGCTTTGTGTTTGGGACCCATTGTGTTTGGGACCCAAACACCGTTTTCACATTTGTAGTTTTCATTACTTCAATGCGTCTTTTGGGGTTACATAATATTCGTAGAAAGGTAATTAAGATATTTATCGACCTATTTCGATACCGGAAAAAATTCAAAAGCGAATAATATTTGTATTTTGGAGCGCAAACCGACATGTGGCTTTTAAATTACGATAAAATCCTTCGGGGCATATAGTAGAAACTCCGTCCGTCTTGCCATCCTTCCGTCCGTCCGTAACAAACATTTCACAACACAGCTCAAGTATCGATAGCCCAATTTGGATGTCCATTGGTATGCTGGTGGACCAGCATTGTGGAAAGGATTTCCACATAGTGCAGGTTTTGTCCGCGGTCCCCCCCCCCCAAGAGTTATGACCATTTGCTGTAACTTGTCAACGCGTCCATAACACACATTATGCTTTGGATGTCTTTATTTTTGGATTCCGTTGTCCTTTGGTGTGGCGATAGCACAGGTTGGGGAAAAGGAAATACACATACTACGGGGTTCGTCCATTGTTGTATTTTTTTACCAGAGTTACGGCCCTTGTTTGACTTGGAAACTTGTGACTTTTGTGTCCGAAAGAACATTTCAGCTTGTAACTCGGGTGTTAATTATCGTACTCCGTTGTCCTTTGGCATGGTGATAGCACAGGTTGGGGAAATGATACCCACATACTACGTTTTTCGTCCATTAATTTGTATACGCCCGTTTGAAAACACGGCCGTATTATGTAAATGGGTTGTCCGTCCGTCGTCCGTCCGTCCACTTTTGGTTTCCGGATGATAACTTTAGATTGAATCGAGTGAACTGAACCAAATTTGGTATGTTAGTTTACCACACCAAAATACAAATCAAGTTCGAATATGGGTTTCTTCCGCATGATTTTGGCTGAGTTATGCCCCTTTTTCGACTTAGATTTTACCTGATATGCGGTTTTCAGATGATAACTTTAGATTGAATCGAGTGAACTGATTCAATCTAAAGTTATACGTATCAAGTTCGAATATGGGTTATGTCTACATGCCCCACTCTACTCCCGAAACGGACGTATTGTGCCACGCCCGGACGGCGTGCTCTTATTTACCAGAGTTACGGCCCTTGACATTGCCCTTGTTATGCAGAGGTGTTTCCAAACGGCTTGTTTGAGTTTATTATCGCCTATATATGCCTGTGAGGATTGTTATCTTTCAAGAAAGGAGGACTACATCAACACTATATATCACAACATTTGATGGACATAAACATAAACGCTCACACAACTCTGACAACGACACGTGGCTCGAGGGTCTCCGTGTTGTGATGTGTTCTTCCAGCTGCACCCCTTTTAAACCAGGCTGGATTTCCCATGTCCGGAAAACACTATTTGCAACCCATTGCATTGGAATACATATTGACCCAAAGTTTATGAACATATATGACATCTGGTTTATAAACACAAATAATTTCACTCTTAACATCGACAGGAACATCAAAATATCAGAAGAATTTCAACTAGTTTTTTGTCTGAAATTTCCAACTGATGTGTGAGGCAAGACATTTCCAACTGTATGACCACAGTCGTGGGAGTGGGCGAGTCGGGTCCTGTCGCCACGTATACTTGATTCTGACTATCGGTATAGCAGCTCGTGTACGCCATTCGGCTCAGCAATGAGGATTTATTGATTATAATCAGACCGAGGGCATATCGAAGGTGACGTTCCTATTATTGGGATAAACGATTTTCATGGAGTATTCCAAAAGATCGGAAGCGGCCCTTAATTTTAGAAAGCCTCTATATATGATGCATTTGACTTGGCTAGGCCTTCTGGGACGGCAGCTGAATAGATTCTAGTGGAATCTCTTTCTCTGCTAACTGTTCTGGTGTCTTCGGGATCACATTTGATTGATGACAAACCCAGAAACTAGACACAATAGGACAGAGAGTTTTCACACGAACTGATTGGAGTGGTAAATTGTCAGCTTTCCCTGAACGATTCGATTATCTCCACTTGTTCCGATAGAGCGCGCCATTAGCGTCTGTCTGTCACTCGATGGCCCTCGGTATCCGTGGTGATAAAAAGTTGATCACGCGTGATTTCACGACATGATTAATCGGAAGGCGAAGCTGATTACTTCCGCTTTTCGCGACGTTGTGATTATCTGCTCCCCAACATATCGAACTGAAGAGAACTAGAAGGTTTCTACAAGATAAATATATCATCGCATGTACGGTCACTGTTCTCTGCTACATTTATTAACCCTTTACCCAACAAACCGGCCAAAAACGCCCAAATAAAGCTTCAACAGTCTAAAATATCTTCGGTCTGTCTCAATAACACCATACAAATATGGATATCATTGGAACCGGTTCATTGACCACATTGTGATGGTTACAGTTATGCCCTGTGCCAATGCATTCTCTTATATATGCGAGTCGACCATAGGTCGCCTCGCATATATAAGAGAATGCATTGGCCTAAAAAAAATCTTTTTTAACACTTTTTACCATTTTTTCTTACATTCTTTAACAATTTTATAATTTTTTCTTACATTTTTAAACAATTTTTATAATATTTTTCTACATTCTTTGACAATTTTATCATTTTTAATATGTGTTAAGCCAATGCATTCTCTTATATATGCGAGGCGACCTATGGTCGACTCGCATATATAAGAGAATGCATTGGCACAGGTCCGTTCTGTTGGGAAAAGGGTTAATCTTGAACACTAATCTGAATATATATATATAAATCAAAATCAATAGCTGTTCTAATACTCGGTGTATTGTCCAGAATGTGACTATTAATTTGTTAGTCTATCAAATACAATACATCAGGGGATGTCTGGTGTGATTTTGGGACGTTTATCGGTGGGTTTTACGATGGAAATGCAATTTGATCGGGAAAAACCCACAGATAAATGTCGCAAAATCACACCATGCAGACAGCATGTTCTCACATTCTAATTCACACCGACACCGAACAGTCATGCAAAAGACACGATAATATGCACAAAAAAGTTGTTGAATTGGAAATTATTTCGTATAGTCCAGGAGATATCGGTCGACCTCTGCACCCCCCCCCCCCCAGGACTTAACTTCACCCCACTAATTTTCTTCCTTAAGGTCTTCTCTAATTTTTTTCACTTGTTAACAAGAAAAAAAAGTGGCCGCAGAGACTCCAGACAAGATGGCGTCCATCATGGCGGCCATTTTTTTTAAATGCACTAGGTCTCTTTGATAGCCATTATAGTAAAGATGATAGCACATGCGGTCTTGTTTTCCGCTCAATTCGTTATGCTAATATACAACCCTTACAAATTAGTCAAAAATCCGACACCAGAATCCAATATGGCGGCCAAGATGACCGCCGAAATGTGAAAATATGCTATTTTTCTGACATGTTACCACCTTTCGTTTGTCTCTGTGGGAAAATGTTAGAATTTTTGCGTCATGTTATACATTTATCATATAGAGGAGTCATTGGCGAATACATAGGGACCATAATATGCATTCATTGCGGGATATTTTTGTCCGATATCACGTTTTCCCAAATGCCGGTATCATAGATCAAAGCCTAATCTCCGTTAATAACGCGATGTTATGTTTCGAATCAATGAATGTTATTGCTATTATAACAACACCCATGCCTATATATTTGCAAGAGATACTCGAGCTAGGATTCCTCTTATACCTGAGTTGAGGAATATTTACCCAAATCCAAGATGGCGGCCAAAATGGCCACCAGAAATAAAACATCGCCGAAAATCGCTGATTTTAACATCAGTGAGCATTATTG
This sequence comes from Siphonodentalium dalli, assembly GCA_032622095.1. NCBI lineage: Eukaryota > Metazoa > Mollusca > Scaphopoda > Gadilida > Siphonodentaliidae > Siphonodentalium > Siphonodentalium dalli. The sequence goes on along the minus strand of CP136064.1, from coordinate 60,546,437 downwards.
TCATGACAAAAAATTCCACACCTGCTTACTATTGTAAGTTGGGAACACTTAGGCGAAGAACTTTCCTTGTACCATATCCAAATAAAAGTCCCCAAAATCCAAAATGGCGCCCACAATGGCGGACAGATTTTGAATAATCACCGAAATTCCCTCATATTCACATCATTGGGCATTATTGTCGAGACAACTCCACCCATGCTTACAATTGAGTTGGAAATACTGAGGTGAAGTAATTACATTACATCTCATGCAAGAAATTGTTTTCCAAATCGAAGATGGCGGCCAAAATGGCGACCGATATTTGAAAACAAGTCTACATTCCTTTACTTTCTTACGATGTGCGTTATTGTTTCGCGATTTCTATCCACCATTACATGTTGATATGGAATAGTGACATGAAGTATTCATTATGGTTTGGCAATTGATACTCACAGCCAAGATCGCTGCTAAATTGGCGGCTAGAAATTGAAAAGAAATCGATATTTTCACATATTAATTTCAACTTTTTGTCATAATATCGGTATGTATTGACAAAACTGTACATAAACCATCTACTAGTTCAACTTAAAGGTATCAAAACGCATAACATACCTCGTATCCTTCTGGAAAGACGAAACACCACAATTAATATCGCGATGTGGCATTTCGAAATGCAGTCTCCACTTAGCGCCGATAATGGCCGTAAGCGTAGGTGCGCCGAATAGTTATATCAGAACAATTACCTGATAACAGATTCTGATTTGCCACGTCACGTCCATAATTATCTGGATCAGCTTCCATTTCTTTGTCTGATAAATCTAGGTCGCTCACACCGACAAAGTATTCGCCACTTCCTGGGAGTAGGGTCCCTCTAATCATAACGACTCAAACAATTCATTTTCCGGTGTCTAGCTTACAGAAGGTCATCTCTATGTATGTGTCTCATACCCCATGGGATAACGACATGTACACCTGGCGAACCAGTTAGCTAGTCACTTCTCAATAGATGGTTCGTCAACTCACAAACTCAGCGAACGCATTGGCATATGTGGACAACTTCGACAGTGTTTCGAAGGTTGCTAGCTGTCTCATACCCTTGGACATATGTCTATCTGCTAAGGAGAAGACCCTAGTGTACAGACTACCCACACTTCTTGACCATTATCCGAAGCAAACTGTGTGACGCCCGCAGTTGTCTCCCAGCAGAGAAGAACAATGCTCGCGGTGCTAGTTTGTGGACATGCGCCATGATAGTGGGAATGAAATGGGCCACTGTATACACCGCCCCTACACCTGGTGCATGTTAAGTAGATATGGCAAGAAACCCCCATATATGTGTTTAAGATATCGAATGTCATGCGTGTCGGTTTTATTTGGTGTGGTAAGATTGTATTTCCACATCCGTTTCGAAGCCTTTCTGATTCAACTACGTACACCTTTGTCTGGATAATAATATGCTAGCCTCCCCCAAAACAGTCGGATGGACTAAAGGATAATGTCTTTATAGCATGAATGTATGCGTGTTTTGTTATCCTCTCTCGGGGTTACTGTCAGTATGTGGGCGGTATTATTCAATAAAATGTCAGGAACTGTGGTGCATTTATTTTACTATGTATTTAAAGAACAATTTACAGTCTCGATGCCAATGGCTGTGGCCGTTGGGGAACGCGACATTTATGATCATATAGCTTTATATATATATAACTTTAGAATATAGTAGTTAATGTCTCATGCAGGAAAATGGTCGCATTGGTGATGTTACCAAGAAATCACTTGGTGTACCAACGTTTGTTGAACTGAATGCAAGAGCTCATCAACGTAACGTTCTCTGGATGTTCTTCGCATTGAACATTTCACCCTTTTGTTGATGGCATTTGTACTTTCTTGAACCACACCACCCAGCGTGAGTATGACATATCGACCAACTATCAAAGGTATCGCCTTTAAGACTACGCCCCAGTCTTGGTGGGGCTTATACAGCAGTAGCCAATGGCATACTCCTGGTCCAGTTGTTTAAGAACGGCTTCCAAACGGATGGGAACATACAATCTTAGCACACAAGGAAAGCAAAGCCACACATGAGATCCTGCCTGAATCCAAAACATAACAAAATAAGGGGCGGTGCAGTCATGGTCCAATTTCATTTCCACTATCATGAGACATACCCACACAGTAGCACCGTGTGTATTGTTATCATATGCTTGGATCTGTTCGGTGAGACGATTGCTGGACGCCAACAAGCTTGTTCTTATGATCATGTTCAAGGAGTTTGGGTATATTATGTATTATGGTCTTCTACGCCTTAGCAGAAATGCATCCGTCAAATGTCGGGCTTTCAACATTCGAAGCCATATACAGAAGTTGTCCGGGTACGTCAGTGCATTAGATGAGTATGTGAATTGATGAACCATATATTGAGAAGTGGCTGTTTGTGAAGATCACCAGGTGTACACGTTGTTATCCCCATTAGGTCACCAAAGCAGACAATACGCAGATAGATAGGTCCTTCTAAAAGCTAGTATACGCATCGACCGAATACCTTTATAGTGTATCGCACAAGATGACGCATATACCCCTTATGTAGCATCTGAATATACCATAAGCTATAAGCTAAGAATTCCAAGCTTTCGAAACCAACACGTGAAATGGACACCGGGATATGTATTGTTGAAACATTCCGATTAGTGGCACACTCCTACAAAGAAGAGTAGTGAACTGTTGTTGTGTGTGAGATAGATTAATCTGACGAAGAGACGGAAACGAGTCTAGATAATGCTGAATGTGGCAATTCAGAATAAGCTCAGGTACTGTTGTTTTGATTCTTGGAAGTCATAATATGACTATTCGGTGCACCTATATACGGTTACGGCCAGTATGAGCCCTTAGTGGAGAATGGATTTTGAAATGCCACATTACGATTGTGGGTTTTCATCCTTCCAAAAGGCTACGACTTACATTGGAACTAATATATGGCTTATATTATGTACCGTTTCGTTTATACAAATCAATATTATGACAAAAAGTTGAAATTAGTATGTGATAATATCGGCTTCTTTTCAATTTCTGCCCGCCAGTTTGGCCGCCATATTGACTGTGAGTATCACTTGCCAACCCCTAATGAATAATTCATGCATATCAACATGTAATGATGGGTAGAAATCGCGAAACAATAACGCTCATCCTAAGTAAAGGAATGTAGGCGTGTTTTCAAATTTCGGTCGCCATTTGGGCCGCCATCTTCGATTTGGAAAACCATTTCTTGCATGAGATGTAAGGTAATTACTTCACCTCAGTATTTCCAACTCAACTGTACGCATGGATGGAGTTGTCTCGATAATAATGCCCAATGATGTGAATATGAGGGAATTTCGGTGATTTTTCAAAATATGTCCGCCTTTGTGGGCGCCATTTTGGATTTGGGGGACCTTTATTTGGATATGGTACAAGGAAAGTTCTTCGCCTAAGTGTTCCCAACTTACAATAGTAAGCAGGTGTGGAGTTGTCATGACAATAATGCTCACTGATGTTAAAATCAGCGATTTTCGGCGATTTTTTATTTCTGGTGGCCATTTTGGCCGCCATCTTGGATTTTGGTAAATATTCCTCGACTCAGGTATAAGAGGAATCCTAGCTCGAGTATCTCCTGCAAATATATATGCATGGGTGTTGTTATAATAGCAATAACATTCATTGATTCGAAACATAACATCGCGTTATTAACGGAGATTCGGCTTTGACCTATGATACCGGCATTTGAGAAAACGTGATATCGGACAAAAATATCCCGCAATGAATTCATATTATGGTCCGCATGTGTTCGCCAATGACTCCTCTATATGATAAATGTATAACATGACTCAAAAATTCTAACAATTTCCCACAGAGACAAACGAAAGGTGGTAACATGTCAGAAACATAGCATAATTTCATATTTCGGCGGCCATCTTGGCCGCCATATTGGATTCTGGTGTCGGATTTTTCGCTAATTTGTAAGTGTTGTATATTAGCATAACGAATCGAGCGGAAAACAAGACCGCATGTGCTATTATCATCTTTACTATAATGGCGATCAAAGAGACCTGGTGCATTTAAAAAAAATGGCCGCCGTGATGGACGCCATCTTGTCTGGAGTCTCTGCGGCCACTTTTTTTTCTTGTTAACAAGTGAAAAAAATTAGAGGAGACCTTAAGGAAGAAAATTAGTGGGGTGAAGTTAAGTCCTGGGGGGGGGGGGGGTGCAGAGGTCGACCAATATCTCCTGGACTAGTAGCATAGTGAACAGTTCGCTGTAATTACGCCATCATTCCGACTTCTTGTGATTGGTTTCGAAAAAATTGTTTCAATTAAAACGGGTTGACTGAATAATTGTCCCGACATTCACGGAATCAAGCCGATGTGCGATCCAATTATTAGGCCCATAGTTTGTACGCATGCGTAACGCTGCGAAAAATTATTTGGTTTCACGACAGCTACACCTGGGCAACTAACCAATTAGTCCGTGGGCCAATTCTCATAAAGCCTCTAGTTTAGAAGTTGGCTGCACCCCCCTCCAACAAAGGTTTTTATATATCAAATTAAAGGTCGTTATATGACGCATCCGATATTGCTTGTTGCCCGCTTCAAAGTGTGTCCCAAAATAGATATTTTTCAGGGAAGAAAACTCCTACCCCTTAATACAATAAAAATTGCATCGAGTGCAAGTGTCAGCGTATAAAAATATGACTGCGGTTATAAAGTGAATAAGACATTGTTTATATTAATTACAGATCACCATAAAACAACATGAGATACAACACTGGGCCAATGTATAAGTTAGTTCGAAAAAATTGCGATAAATATCTTGAAATTGCGAAAAATTACTTGAATATTGAAAAATAGTGTCACATACAATTGGCTATAACTTGTGAAACACATGGGCTATTGGTGCGCAACATATTTCAAAATTGCCCCAAAGACCTAGCAAAACAATTTGATCAATGGAATGATAATTATATTTCTGTGAAAATGCGTTGTGGGCATAAACTTAACCCCACCCCCTAAAATATAATGTTATCAGAAAAATGAATTGCATAGTTTACACTGAGAATGCCGCATGCACAGGATGCTTTAGGGGCATAAAATTAAAAGGTGTAGAGATTGATGAAGGGGAATTATAAACAACCTTGTCCGAACATGTTTTAAGATGAAAATTTTGGGAAAAATAGTGAATTTTTTAATTTTTTACTAATTTCTCAAAATTTTACATTGTGATTAAATTTTGACAGGGGTATGGAATAGTCACCGAGGATACTGGTCCAGAAAATGTAAATTCATAAAACCTCACATGATCACTTTTTTGTCAACTATTTCATATTTTTTTCAATTTTTATTTGAATTTTTGTAAAAAGCCGATTATATATATATATATTTCAACTGGTCACATATGGCTAGCCAATGCTGATGAGTGAGACTTAAGTTTTTTTTTGTTTTTTTTGTTTTTGTTTTTTGAATATTTTTTTTTTCATTATATTATACATTTATATTATGTACAGAACAATATCTGATAACAACGATTGCATAAATATATAGACGGGAATGGTGGGGGGGGGGTCGACATTCGTACACAACTTACACACTCCTTGCACGCACATTGATATATTAATAACATTGTATGCGTACATGTATACACGTGTATATATATATATTTATGCCAGTTATATTCTGTCTCAAATTTGTTCATGAACTTTGGACTGGTTTGCCGAATGTCAGATTGTAAACTCGGACTATTTACTATTCAAGATGATTATGTTCCCTGCTAAGTTAGTTATGTGTGTGCCCTGTTGTTTGTTGCATGGCTTTCATTAGGTCCCCCCACTCGAGTTGGAATTGGTTCAGATCGTCGGAGTTCAGTGCAATATATCGATACGATTTATATCGTAATTCAAATTCTCGAATGAGTAATTTCAGAGAGAGTTCGTCGGGGTTAAATTTTGTTTTATACAGATAATATTTCAGAATTGATAGTATAAGAAAGTTTAGTTTGTTGTTTTTATTGTGAGCACCAATCCCAAAAAGAATGTTTTTCCGAGAAAGCGAGATTCCCAGTTGATAGCGATCTAGCCAGGCCTGAGTGGTATTTACAAACGTTCTTACAAATGGACAGTCAAAGAAAATATGCGAAATTGATTCGTTTACGACGTTGCATCTGAGACATAGACCGTCTGACCGAATTCGCATTATGTTCAAAAGTCTGTTTGTGCCTATAATTCTAGTCAGTATTCGGTATTGAAACCAGCGTAGTTTTGTGTCGACTAATAGTTTGAAGGGTGATGAACATATATGTTTCCAGTGAAGGGAACATCTTAATTCATTTTCCCATTTCATTTGCGACGATGATTGTCCTATTTTAGTCGCTTTTATGAATTCGTCGTAAAAATTTCTGCAACCTCGCTCATTCTGAAGTAGTGATACTATATTTTCAGGAATGATTGGATTTTGAACCCTGACGATAGTTTGATCGGTCCGTTTTAATAACCTATTAATTTGTCTGTTTATGCCGTGTAAAGTGATAAAGTTTGTGGTGATGTTGTTCTTAGTTCTAAGAGTTTCGATGGAATGTAGCTTATTGTCTTCGGTGAACATATCATTTATGAATGTTATGCCTTTGTCCTTCCACTCAGCGACGTCTATCATTGAGTCGTCGATCAACAATTCATCATTGTTCCAAATTGTCTGCGTCATGCCGCATCGAGGCTCTTTACTTTTTATGTCCAGAAAATTACGCCAGGCTACAAAGACGTCACGCCAGAAAGGATTCCCAATAGTCGACTCGCATCTTTTTACATATTTTGAACCATATGTCGCAAATAGAGGGTCATTTATTATTTGTTTTGGTGCCAAATTTCTCCATTGAGTTGTTTTCGTTATGCACCTTCGAATCCATGTTATTTTTAATGAGTCGATGAAATATTTTAGGTGCACCATTCTTAAACCACCGTTTTCATATTCTTCGCACAGTTGCATTCTTTTTATTCTATCACGTTTTCCATTCCAAATGAATCTGAACAAAATGGTATTCATTTCGTCTATGAACTTTTTATCTGGATTTGGCAAAGCTATAAATAAGTGAACAAATTTTGGTATTAGAATAGATTTTATCAAAGTAATTTTACCAAGTGGTGTTAAGAGTCTATATTTCCATTTATTTATCGATTTCTTTAATTCATCAATCTTCCCCATGTAGTTGAGTTGCAGAGTCTCTGTCGGATTAGTGCAAAATTTTATACCTAACAACGTGAAAGAATTTGATACCTTAATGTGACAATTTGGGATTGGTGCCAATCCACAGTTCTTTTTTGTCCCCAACCAGACAATTTCACATTTATCAATATTAACTTTCAAACCAGACATTCTGGCAAACAAGTCCAATACATTAAGAACTTCACGGAAGCTAGTATCGCTACCATCAAGAATTAGTGTGGTGTCGTCAGCATATTGGTTAATCTTGTACTCTGCCCTACCGAGTGTTACACCATGAATATTTGTGTTCTGTCTTATGATAGTGGCCAGTACCTCAGCGCAAAGCAAAAATATATACGGTGAGAGTGGGTCCCCTTGTCTACATCCTCTGGATGGATTAAAATATGAAGACTTAAGTTTTACTGGGAGGTTTTTTCTTATTTTGTGGCGCATTTTGTGACACCAGACACAATTGACGATATATACAGCATCGAACACTTCATATTTGATAATTGTGTTAAGATGGAATCCAAAAAGGCCACCAACATCGAAAATTTTCAAACTTACAGACACAAATTAAACTGGGTTCGTCATATGGGGGTAAGGGAATTATTCATTAAGAAATTCATTCACTGGTGCTACTCAACAAACTAAAGAACTCTTATATATTGTACCAACTAATTTATTGTGATGAATAATTGAATGACAAAATGGCCCAATAAATCTGCTCATCCTCAGTGTAGCCAGTTAAGTCAAAATTGGCACATCTTCGGTTATTCCTGCAGATATCCTCACATTCCATATACCAGTACATCCTGACATGTCGGCGGCCAAATAACAATTCGCATGAATCATTGTAGCCAATTGCAAATCGCAATAGTTCTATAACTGTATTTGGATAGGGATGAAGTGTCATCAATGCGTTGGTGATGCGTAGGGCATCCGGGTCCCTCAAGCAACGACCATGCAATGGCCCTCAAGGAAAACCAAACCCATATAATCCCATATATCTCATGCACGGTAACTATGCTTTATATACCAGTACTTCTGTTGCGGGGTCATTTTAGCCAGACCTATTTTCAACCTTGAGGGAGACAGGCAGAACTCACATGGCTTGATTATATATTAGCGATGGGAGATGGACCGGGCCACCCGGGGCGATCCGATACACTGCGTGTCAAAAGGTGCAGTACTTCAGGATTTTAGGAAAATATTTGACTCTGTTTAGCTGTTATGTTTCTGCCCAGCTTGTGGGCATATATTCGTGGTCAACTGAAATAATTTTGGGTTTGTTAACAAGCCGAAGATTATAATAGTAGCATGGTGTTGATTTATGCTATGAACCCGACGGGCATGACAGGGGCAATGAGAGTGGACTGGCCGATCATGAATATGCCTCAATCTTGCTTCATCATTGGTTATAGATTCGTTTTTATGCATGTGCATCTGGGTGCTGACTATTCCCTCTCTGCGTAGGGGGTAACATTATTTACATGAAACTCAAACGGGCATATAGGTAAAGGGTCATTCTTTAGGGACACCTCGTGTCACTCTGCCTAGTGTTGTTATCATATACCATAAACATGTATCTAGTCCACTATAGATAGGGCTATGGATATATATGCCACATACCCAAATTGCATAGGGTTATAAGGACATGGCATTCTAGAATGGGTTGAGTTATTGTGTCAAGTAATTGCCTGATAGTTTGCACGAAAAAAGTGTTGCTTAAGAAGTCAGTATTTTTGTAATTCATGTTTAACAACAGAACATTTATCGCAATTCGTGGACTTGAATACATGTCGGCTTGTCACATAAAGCACATACAAATTCTTGACAGGATGCAAGAATATTATCATCGATATTAGTATATTGTTGAAGATGTTGCATACTATGATACATTGCAATTCTTTTTCGGAATAAGTCATTATGCTACCTTTTTCCTGCAACTCCGAGAATACAATCCTGGTATTCAGGTAATGCTTCACACGTCCTGTGTCCATGACACAGTTCCAGACAATGCCAAATATTTATCAGGTGGTGATAACAAAGACTCCTTGACGGCGTTCTATTTTTTTCGCGAATGTTTGAGTGCATAATATACATGTGTTTCAAAAACACTGAATTATTATGTTTGCCATGGGGTGGAATGTCACGTGATATGGTCCCCGAATGGCGATGTTCGCTTACAGTTAGTTCCTGCTCTCGTGCTAGTATGTTACCACGAGGGAGCGGATACATGTACTGTTACATGCAGCCAATGCACCACGCCTCGATCGGAAGCTAGTTATTGTTTTATTCCACTGAGGTACATGTCGAAATACTAGAATGTTATGTTTCTCAATGAATATGAGCTAGGATAGTTCTTCATACTAAATCCAAAAATAGGTCATCTGCCATTTCCGTGAACGACATAGCGGACAGTATTGCCCAATGATGTGTGTGAATCCTTGCCTCCAATTTACGCATTGACAGGCTGCGACATTCACAAATACCTATAAAATGAGTCCGTTTGACTTAGTAGTCAAAAGCAGTAAAATGTGATGCGACTTTAAATTTTCATCAATTTGTGTAATATATTAATTTTGAAGATATATCCTACCAAGAGTCTGCATGTGGGCTATATTATGGTGGGCCATAATTTCGTCTATTCGACAAATTAATGCACACGTTCTTATATTGTATAACCGAACACTAGAACACATCTTCTACCCCCAGCAGCCACAGACTCCTTACGAAATCACATCAACACATCTTCGTGCGAACTATATCAGTGATTGGCACATCATACTAACTCCCAAGCCTGGGGTACCATGCCATGGCAGGTCGCTCTTTGATTGAGTCCTACAAACCAGACCGATTAGACTTCTCCTGATGGACTGTGACTACTGAGCTTTGGCTGCAAAGAATGATGTGAATCTGACACACGATCTTGTTTCAGCGCAGACTGACCATGTAACGGTGTATGTGGGAATGTCTACAATAACCGAAATAGTATTAATTTTGACGACTCATATGATGAGTAGAGTGGGAGAACATTTAAGGACTATAGATACTCAAATTATAGAACAGGAAGTAGTAGCATGCCCTGAAAAATGTTGGCAACACAATATTATATACTACAAAAGTCATTCCTTTATTGACAAAAAATCCTCTGTATAACAACTAATTTTTTTAATATAAAATACTACACCTGAACACATGTTTACATCATAGATAGGCAACTTGAAATTGGAGGCTGGTAATTTGGGCATACAATTTAAATTTTCTTCAGAAAAATTATATAAAATGATATTACTTATCTAAACTAGTCCAAATGACACATGTTTAGTGATGATTGTTTTAATCTTTCTATACATTGACTTGTATCAAGCATTCCCCCAATAAATGATTATCTATAGTCCTTAAGACAACCAATTACTCATTAGCTTAAATTAATTGAAACAATAGTAGGGTTCTATGATCCGTTTACGATTACCTGTGAACTCGTGATTAACAATTCCCTTGTCCCCGGATAACGAACTCAGTCACGTTTGTGATGGAAAGTGTGAGAAACTTCGATTTTGTTGGGCGATTTGGATGTCATCCTAAACTTATTGTCAAATATGGAGTGCATGTAATGCCGTATCTATTGTCAGTTGTGATCACTGTCCCGACATGCGCGGCACACATAAGAAAATACCGTTCTGTATAAGGTAAGTCTCACTCACATGCCTTTGTAGCCATATGTGTTCAGTTGATATATATATATATATATATATATATATATATATATATATATATTTACTAATTCTAGACCAGTGTTCTCGTGGGGTTATACCATAGCCTATCAAAATGTAATAGAAATGTTTTTAATTTTACAGAAATTAGTAAAAATTCTCATTTTTAACATTTTTTCTTCAAATTTTAATCTTAGATCACGTTTAGACACCGTTATTTATAATTCCCTTCATCACTCTGTACACTGTTTCAGTTTATGCTTCTAAAGCCAACTTGACATGCAGCATTCTAAGTGTAAACTACATAATTCGTTTTTCTGTAAAAGTTATATTTTGAGGGGGTGGGGTTAAGTTTACGCTCATGTCACATTTTCACAGCAATATTCTTGGCATTCCATTACTAAATTCGTTTTGATATGCCATTGAGGCAATTTTGGAGCCATGTTGCCGATCAATAGCCCATGTGGTTCACAAGTTATAGCCATTTATATGTGACCATTTTTTTCATAATCCAAGTAATGTTTCGCGATTTCAAAATATTTATCGCAATTTTTTCTAACTAGCTCATAAATTGGTCTAGTTTTGTATCTCGTATCATTTTACGATCATATCTTATTAATATAAACTACAGATTGTGCAGTTTATAACCGCAATATTTTGTTTATGCTCTGACACTTGTACTGAAGAAAATATTCATTTTATTTTAGGGGTAAGAGATGTCTTCCCTGAAAAATCTATTTTGGGACACTTTCTGAAACTGGCAACATACAAAATCAGACGCGCCATATGATTACCTTTAATTTGATATGTAGAAACCTTTGTTGGAGGCCAACTCGAAAAATATCTTGTTTGGCCCACGGACTAAATCAGCGCCGCGGAACTTGGATTTACCTGTTAGCGGAACGAATTAGATTGCAAAATAATAGTAGAGTCACCTTTGCTTGAACGTACATGTACATGTATGACGTGATATTTACACAGAACAATGCTATGTGTCACTGTGCGATCATTCGTTCCATGCAGCACTGAATATAGGCGGTAACCGGAAAGAAATCTAAATGTGGCTGTTATTCGACCTATGGTCGACAATTTTCCCAAATCTGTAATCACATTCGCCATTCAATTCAGGTATATTTTGCAATCCGTTTCATAATTCAATTCGACACCAATAACATGTTACGTGTATAATGTTGTGGATATAATCTAGTCTGATTTACGATGACTGACGAATCACTTCATTTGATCTTCGGATTGGTATATATATTCGTTGATATCTAAGACGTGATTAACCGACTTACTTGGAAAATTCACTACTGTGTGGCTACAATCAACATGCAATATTATTGCAGTTTAATGACACAATGGGCTGGGTGTTATGTCTGACTCTCGGATGGTACCAGGAGATTTGTCTAATGATGTAATTTTACGAGTTGAAGATAATCTTTTGAGACAACAACCGCCTTTAGGGAAATCCGAGAGATGAAGTGCATTTGCATTGATAATGTACTCAATGCATCATGGACATGCTTTTGTAGGCTATGGGCAATATCTCTGTTACGCAATTTGGAGAATTAAATAAAAGTTATCATTATTATTGGTCATAGGGTATATAGGGCGCCTCGCTTATATATATATATAAGAGAATGCATTGGCTTACACGATCATGGTAAATATTGTTAGGCCAATGAATTATCTTATATATGTGAGGCGCCTTTGGGCGACTCGCATATATAAGAGAATGCATTGGCACAGGGTTTTCACAGGTAATGATCCCAAAGCCAGACAAAGACCGATCCATCTCCAGCAACTACCGACCCATCAGCCTCCTTCAATGTACGGGAAAACTCTTCGAGAGAATAATCAGCAGCAGACTCCGATACCACCTAGATTCCTCCAACTTTTCAACCCATGGCAGCGCGGTTACCGACAAGGAAAAGAGGGCATAGAACACATCATCATAATAGCAGAAGACGTCCGACTATCCCTAGGAAAAAACTGGACAACAGCCGCAGTCTTCCTAGACGTAGAAAAAGCCTTCGACTCAGTATGGCACGACGGCCTCCGATACAAGATCAGCCACCTCAACCTTGCAAGAAAATACACACGCCTCATCTCTTCATTCCTAAAAGACCGTCAACTCAGCGTCCGCATCAACAACGAAACATCAAACCCGCTCCTCTTCTTAATCTACGCCAACGACCTACCCATAGACAAGAGAAACAACGTTGAAATATCACAGTTCGCCGACGACCTAGGACTCTGGACGACTCATACAAACCCCCGAATCCTACAGAAAAGACTACAAAAGACACTCGACGACCTATCAACATGGTGCTCAAAATGGAGTATTAAACTCAACGCCAAAAAGACCCAACTCATCATATTCCACAGAAGAAAAACAACACAATCCATCAACATCAAGATAGACAACGAGACAATCCAACCATCCAACCAAGCGATCCTACTAGGAATAACACTAGACCAGCAAATGACCTTCATCCCTCACATCAACAAGATAGCCGATAAAGCCCGAAAAAGAACAAATCTACTACGATGCCTCCTGGGAACAGACTGGGGAACCAACAGTCAAACCCTCATCAACCTCTACCAAATCTACGTCCGACCAGTCATGGAGTACGGTGCTGCCATCCTCACAGCAGCCACAGCGACATACATTGAAAAACTACAGAAAGTCCAAAACCTAGCCCTCCGCATCGCGCTCCGCCAACCACCATGGACACCGACCAACGCCCTCCACGACGCAGTGAACATACATACAATCAAGCAAAGACTGATGGAACTCAGAAACACGACACTATCCCGACTAGACAACAGCCCTCTCCTCCTAGAACTACAAGTTAGAAACCAACTACTCACCACGAAAAAGACAAAGTCCATCCTACAACTAGACGCAACAGACAGACCCATATAACATCGACAGCACCTGACGACTCCACCACGCTTCCGCCGCTTTGCCTCCAACCACAGTAACTACGACAGCCACAAGATCGATCCCCATCGAATAATCAAGAAAGGGTGAAGGGACATGCAAACTGCAGTCCGACCACCCTACCCGGCCTTCGGCCGGAAACGACCCAACAACAAAAGGGTTTTCACACAAATTGAGGAAGCTCCTGTCATGAAAGGGTTAATCTAACTAAAGCAAACGTTCTAAACCGATGGTCATTTGTCAAGCTGAACTATACCTGTTAATTATAAAATACCGACACAACACGGTAGGGTTCACATAGGGTGCACCGTGGCTTGTTATGTTGGCACAACGAGAGTTGTTGCTTCTGATCATGACGACACATCAAAATGCCTTAACTCTGGTAGTTTGGAATATCTGTAGGTTGATGCAGTTTTGGACAATTTACCGTCCCGTTACTCTTCTACATTTATATATAATAGACCTTACGCCCAGAATCGTGGGGGGAGTTATCGTGCTTGTATGTCTTCGGATTAGGTCAAATGGACGCTTTGCGTATATGGACATAGAAGGCACCTTTCCCAATCATGATTATATCAAACACGCGTACATCAGAGGTCCGTTGAATGTCAACAATATATTAAACGATCGTATCATCACTTTACCATTTCTATCACGGTCAATGCATGATATACCATCTTGCAGACAGATTAATCGCGGACATGTCAGATTATTTGTCACTTTCAGGCGTTCACGCGAATGACCGGACTCCACGTGCAAATGTAGTACGTCTTTTCAATGAAAGTCTGTTATAGCTGAGAGTAACAAGACGGGACTCATCCAAAACAGCATCAACCCAACCGACATTCCAAGCTGGTGTGGACCGTGAAGTTTGGTCTAAAACGCAGCTGAATGTAATATTTTAATTCAACAACCTGCACGTCCTGTACAACCATGAGCTTTGTGAGGCTATGGACAAATTAATGTGACGCAATTCAGTCACTCAAAAGTCATCATTGATACTTAGATTTGAATGAACAAAGCAATCGAAAAGTTCTAAACCGATGGTCATCCATAAAGTGCTAAACCGATGGTCATCCATAAAGTTGTTCCGCTCATACGTTATCGAAATGTCTCAAGGCTCTTTGGTCTAATTATAATTTGGACTACATGTTACAGGGTAAAAGTGAATCTGTAGCTTCCATGAAATATTTAGGGAACTGACAGATTCCCTGAAAAATGTGTAAAAAAAAGTTCTAGAGATTCGCTGAAACAATTATTGACAATAGTACAGATATAAAAAGCTGCTAATACCTAAATATACTATATACTATAATTGGTGAACATTCCCAATGTTTCGTCTATCAGGCAAATAAAGCATGAACACTATTTGCAATGAACTTCATTCGTAACAGATATGCGTGCACTTTGCACCACAAGAACATCTTATATAATAATATATAATACGATGGTGAAGAGTTTGATGCCACATTTTCATTAACGCTCGTTGTTATCCCTTCTACAAAGATTCCTTGGTTTGCTAGAGTTAATCTATGGTAACTATTGTTTTACCATAGTTATCATTGCAATGTTGTGGTATTTGTGTACCATTATGGGGTTTACAATAGTTTTGTAGTAAAATTATGGTGAACGGGTCGATGATTTAACTACAGTAAACCATGGTTTTAATTGACTATGAATAGTTTTACCATGGATTATGTATCTGCTCACCGCGTTTGAAATTACCATATTTGTTTTGTGGTAAACTATAGCGTTTGCTGTAAACATATGGTGAATGTAATCAATCTCACACTTTTACCATTGTTTATATTTCATTATGGTGATTACCATAGTACTAGTATTACCACCCAAAAGGCCGTTGTAAATGAACTATGGTTTATTTCAATGTGGTAATACCCTGATGATTGCCATAGGTTTACCACTCATTTTACAACGGTCTTTGGGTTGTAAAACTATGGTAATCATCATATTGAAATAAACAATAGTTCACAACGGTCTTTTGTGTGGTAAACCTAGGGTATTCACCAGCACACCATGGTAATTTAATACCATTGTAATTTTTCAACGGCCTTTTTGGTGTTAAAACTATGGTAATCACCAAGTAATCGTTGTAAACTATGGTTTTGTCCCCAAAATAACCATACTAAACTGTGGTTTTAACCACCACAATAACCATTGTAAACGATGGTTTCACCACCCAAAATAAGCGTTTTAAGTTACTATGGTTTCACCACCCAATTATAAATTAACTATTGTATTTGATTATAGTAAAACAATGTTTTTTACTATGGTAAACCATGGGAAAAGTTTATAAGGGATTCAACGTTAACGGGCTCGAAATTGGTTTCGGTCCGATGATTTTTGACATAGTTATACCCCTTTGTCGACATAGAAATAGCTGTTTTCGGCTTCTCTGGATGGTAACTTGACCAAAATTGATATTTTAATACATGATTCTTTACTATGAAATCACATTTTTGGGTTGTCCTGATGATAACTTGAGCAATATTCAATAGAATTTCTTGATATTTGGGACGTGGTTCACATTTGAGAGAATGCAGGCCGATTTATGCATATCTATCACGAATGAAGTTCATTGCAAGTACCTTTCATGCATTATTTGTCTGATAGACGAAACGTTGGGAAAGTTCACCAATTAAATGTCAAATCAGATTTAGTATCTTTAAGTATTAGCAGCATTCTTATAACTATACAATGGACAATTATCGTTTAATGGATTCTCTATAACTTTTTTTTACCCATTTCTAGATTCCCTGACGAAATCAGGACATCAATAGATTCCCTAAATATTTCAGGGAATTAACAGATTCCCCGATTCTACAGATTCAATGTAGCATATATAGCTCTATTACGCAATTCAGAGTCACTGTAAAACTATCATTGGTGCTTGGATTTGAATGAAGCAAAAGTGATCAACCTATTGTAATTTTTCAAGTTGAACTATAACTGAGAAATATGACGCGATATGGCGCTCCCAATGCGCATTCGGTCGTGTGATATTGGCGATCTATATTGCGTGGGGGCACAACTCAGTTATTTTGTATAATTTTACACAGAAGCCAAACTTATAATGAGATGTTCTATTCATAAATCCGTAACATATACCTCACGCAATGATGGTGGTCGAATATTGGTGAAAAATACCATATTTAGCAAAACAGTTTTAACACTTGAATAAGCTTTCTCGGATAGTTTTAATTTACAGGATATGTGTGGAAATATATTAAGAAAGCCTACCGTTATAACGCAAGAAATTCCACGTGCTTAGTTTCTTACGCTGATCGTCAGTATATATACTTGGGTCAAGGTGTCATAATATCTGGTAAATCATCGAGACCCTGACTATAGTTTATATCTTAGTTTGGTGGTGAATATCCAGTCACCCGACAAAACTGTAGCCGACACGATAATTTCAATTTCACACATTTTAATTAATTGGTTACAGAACATGGCGTAACAATTTGCTTCATATAACATACACAACATGATACAATAGCATTCGGTATATAGATATAAACTAATAACTTGCACGAGATGATTTTACACAACCCTCCAATTATCCATGAGTCCATTTCGCCCCCTCTGAAATGTACGCATGGAAATGCCAAATATTATAAGTTGGAAACTCCAAAACATATATATGTGTCGGTATAATTTTCTCTAAAAATACATATGCTAAGCTATCAAATAAATGTAGTAGTATTTTTGCATTGGATAAAACCGTTATCCGTCTAGTGAGATATCTCACGTATCCATCCGCACTAAAATTAAAAGTGATTCGGAACTAGATGAGCTAACATCGCTTCGCCACATTGAACTGGATAGAGTTGGAGAAAAAAATGTAATATGTGATAAATTAAATGTTTTTTGTTAAACATACTATGATGTTAGCCCCTTGTCCCTCAACCAATCTGTCTGACAAATGGAACAATTTTACACGCACAAGCGCATTACGATGACTGTGCTTTGCATTTTTACTCTTCTTTCGAGTTGTGCCATGGCCAACTGAGCGGGGCATACAATAAACAGAACATCTACACTTTTTGGTTAGATATGGTAATTATCTCATTCGTGAAATGAATTACCACTCGTGGCAGAGCCACACTCACGCATCCACTCACATTCAAATGTGTCATTTCTACACAATTTTGTTTAAGATCAAATGTAACACATATTGTGTAGAATGTATACACAATTGTTCTAAGAATGATATATAGGCTTATGCGCCAGTTAACTTTGGTGCCTATAGGTTTTGGTCTATATTATCTCCACCACCGCGCATGTTGTTTGATGGCATCTCGCCGAATGACGTGCACCTTGAATTACATTAACTATTGGGAAGAAAAATATCACTGTACATGTGTAATATTGGTTTGCATTAACTGCACAAAATGTTGTTTTCTCGGAAAATAATTAATATATTCCTTATTGATACTTTCTTAAATTGGATTCTGGATTCCATGTCTGTGTTAATTTCGGATTACTATAGATGTAGTGGTGGTACCCTCATCTATAGCCACGTGCACGAAAGACACTAGTTAGAGCCATATTCGAACGAGTCCAACAAGATCGTGACCAGTTCCTGACTTGCGGAACGATATGTTGAATAAACAGGAAGTATGGGTCTAATGCGATTTCCCGCCATGCGTGATGTGTCGCCTCGGGAGTCCGCGCTTCATTATATCTCTAATTTACGCTTATACTATGTTAGTCTCTTGTGTTATATCGACCAATTAGCCAGAGCACATTGGAAACCAACCCCTAATTAAACAGCTCACCCAACCGGATATAGTCGATCTAGTTGTCCCTGCCAACATACCACGTTCGATAATTTCAAGGTGAAAAACAGAAAGAAAGTAAATGAGATTCCAAGCTCTGCCATGATAAACTGTGAGGTCCAGTGAATTCTTAGATGGTACGAGTTTTTAAATTACATGTAGCACCCGCATAACAGCATGTTTTCAAACAATGTACCACATGACACCACAGAACTACAATTGATAACCATTTTTTTAGACCATCTAGATGGGATCGTGACCATTTGACAAACGATTTGTTGAATAAACAGGAAGTAAGATGCATCTTACCAAGATGCAATGAGGTTATTCCCATTGTGTGTACAATTGGTACGTGTTCTATACCAGACAAAGAATTAGATCTTACCCACGAGACCACTAACCCTAACAATTCCAATGAGCGTCTCTGATAGAGTTCGCCCATGCTTTCTTTTCCCAAAAGCGTTACCGTTCTCAAATATGATCTTTTCTACTCTTTAGCAACGTGAAACTATTGCGTTTGTGGATTTACGGGCGATGCCTGTGACTGTGCCTCACGAAAGATGGTTCAGCTCTACTGACGAATTTAATTTGAGCTATTGCCATGGGTTGGCGTTCGTCATCCTTGCTTGCGTTCATACGTCCTTCAACAATTTCCTTTGGTACACCTACATTTACAAGCCATATCCCTCATCCGTTCCTCACAAAACTTATTATGGAGCTTCTGGGTGACCACTAGATGAGATTCATCAAATTTTTTACAAATTTCGTTGAAAAACATAATAGCCAGCGGCCATCTTTAATTTTACTCTTTGCTTGACTAAATACTTTGGCACACCTTACATGTAATATCGTCACGAAATTATGTGTGGTTTTTCGGGGTGACCTGTAGATGGGAGCCAACAATTTTGTTCTCAGAAATTCGTTAAAAAAACATGGCCACCACCAGCCATCTTGCATTTCACATTTGCTTCAATCGGCACACACTGCAGCCAAAATTTATTTTATTTAATGTTTGAAATGAAAATATTTTCATCTACAAAATACAATCCCATTACTGAAACTTTTTGACTTTCTTTCTCTTTTATTATTCTATTGATTGCTGAGCATAACCTTAATGCTGCCGAAAACTGAGCTATAAGTGTCATTGACACTTTCGTGAAATTTTATTTTGCCTGGTAAGTTGTAAATTGGCTAAGGAAATATTACTATTTCGTGTCGAACAGATAATGCATCTTTAACTGTAATTCAGGCTCGTATGGTGGGAAGAGGCATCGTGAAGTTATTCCTAAACAATGAATCGACCACACCCTAGGTCACAGGGCCATTTTTTATCGGAACTTTAAAATGAAGTTTGGTTAATGGACTTACTTTTTTTCAATTTGTCTCGCAGTCTGTATCCTATTGTGTGATTAAGAACTGTCAAGCAAAGATTTGGTGTTCAACCTTGTAGATGGGGTAAGGCTGGCAAACGTAGCAATGAGTGTACTATAGGTATATATGTAGACGCAAATGATAGATATCACCTTTTATTATAAGCTCATCAATATATTATAGAAGAAATCGCTCACAGATAATAATCGTTATCCACCGCTAGCAGTGAAGATATTAAAAATTTCACTTTCATTATGGCTTTGATGTTACGGACGTCTATGCTGTAACTGAATTTCTTGAATAACTATCATCGAATTATAAAATGTTAACCATATATGTTAGCATTAGTATAATTATATTATGAAATATTAGATTTGAATGTGACCCGGTTGTAAAGGGTATATGCACAGCACGCGTAAAATAAAAAGAAAATCTAGTGTTTTTGAGTGGATACCGAAAATTATCTCATTCGTGACCGCGACAAATGTTTATGGAACTCGCGTGTATTATTAAACATGTGTCTCGGTCACTCATGCGGTAATGTTCGGTATCCACGAAAAACACTAGATATCCTCTATGTATCCATTTGTAAATCACTCGACGGGACGAGAC
This sequence comes from Siphonodentalium dalli, assembly GCA_032622095.1. Lineage (NCBI taxonomy): Eukaryota > Metazoa > Mollusca > Scaphopoda > Gadilida > Siphonodentaliidae > Siphonodentalium > Siphonodentalium dalli. The sequence goes on along the minus strand of CP136064.1, from coordinate 60,525,790 downwards.
GTAAAATTTGTAGTCCAACATTAGCCAGTATAGAGCTTATATCAATACGAAATAAGCTCATATAGCCATATAGGCACTATTTAATCTACTTTTTTCATCGACACGACTTACCAGATGAACACTCTTTATAATGTGCGTTCACTGTGGCCCGTGCCATTCAATGGAAAACGGGTATAAGTTCTATATAAGCTTATTTCGGAACCAAATAAGTCCAATATGAAACTAATTGCAGGAGGGTATATATATGTTGAACTGTTTGCTACGATAAACCACGAACTTCAAACAAGTTTAGGTATGCTGAATAGGACTGTAAAAAGAACGCCAAATAACGACACTGAAGATGATGCAGATAATGATGATGGCGAGTATGTTGATGACTACATACAACGGTGATGACGATGGTGACGGTGATAATGATAATAAACAACGATGACGGATGTTGATGACGATGTTGATTATGATAGGTTGGGACAATGTGAAGATAGCGGCGATGTTGATGGCTATGCCGATGACGACGATGATGATACTAATAATGACGATTGGATGATGAATGATGATGATCATAATAATGACGACGGTGACGATGATGGTGATGATGATTGTGATGATGATGAGGATAAATTGAAGATGACGATGACTATGTTGTAAATATAAAAAAATTATCTCATTCGTGACCATTATGAACACGTATAATTATAAGTGAGGTCAGTTCCTTCCGAACAATGGATCTGTAATATTCACATAGGTTCATATTGGATTATTTTACCCTGAAATAAGGCCATAGTTCACTTAATTCCGTTTTATGGCGCGGACCACAATGAAAACGAGTTTTAAAGAGCGTCCATCTGGTATTAGTTGTGATTTGGTCTATTCATGTTATTTTTTTTCACATAATTAACTTACATGTATAATAAGTAATTTATGAGTCGATAATGGCACTAAAACGCTCTCATTTTAGTTCGTTAGTTCGTTATGGGCTCAAAGTGGGGCGAACCTACGCCGGTTATGTATTTAACCTAAAACAAATCATATTATAAGACCACATAACGCGCTGATTTTCGGGAGAACATATTGTAGTTATTAAAATATTCATCCAATGTTGCGTGGTATATTGTGTGTATTAATTAAGGAGGAGGTCAAGTGACCAATTTTGAATGGGGATTTCCATGCAAATATCCGCAGTAAACGTTATATATGAAGCCGATGTCCGCGAACTAAAGTAGCCATATCATTAAACAGACATAACATTTAATTGGCGGGTGGGCTTGGTAAATTGCAAATTGTTGCTCTAAAAATCATTTTTTTTTTATCATTTTTATTCTGAAATTACAACACTTAACCTATAGTTTTGAAAAATTAATATAAAATTCAAAATAAATACAACAGTTTTCTAATGGAACTAATTCCAAGCCGACCCGACAGGTAAATGTGTATTGTTTTCAATACCACCAAAATCACACCCATACATATTTGCAACTCTGTAGCTTTTGCCTTGGAGAGTTGCATGTAAATGCCCATTCAAAATTGGTCACTTGACGACCATGATACAATCGTTAGTGGAGGAATCGGGCCCGACGAGATCGTGAATAGTTTTGCGATGTCGTTGTACATGATATCGTACGTTGTTCGTAAAGCATGTGATTGACTACCCTGAGATCTCTCCAGCCACGATTTTTACGTACACACGACTGCGATTACGTCGCAAGTGGACGTATGCAAGGATACGCCACGATTTCGAATCTAAAATCAAACAGTGCTTGATATTATTTTTTGACTTGCGATTTTGATGTGAGCATGCGCAGTCGAACTTCCGGTTACTTCCTACGATGGAAATCCTTCCACTTACAATTGAATCTTGGTCGTTTAAGAACATTAAATGCACTACAGACACATGTATCGATATACCGACTGCATATACTCCGAAAATTATAACAACTTGCGAAAGTCAAAGGAATCTTCCAGTTTTATTAATTTTTGTTTAAAAATTGGCAAGGAATGATACAAACGCTCTTTATTTTTACCACATCAGGAATACAATGACAATAAACGCTCTTATTGTTCCATGATAAATGTTCCGGAAAAGTCAGGAACAGATTTTTACACGCCTGTTAAGAACGGGACGTATATGTTTTTGGTCTATCCGTCCGTTTGATTACCAAATTATAACTTTAGATAGTCTCAACTGAATGGAATGAAAGTTGGTATGTGAGTTTATACCAGCACATAATAAAGGTCAAGTTCGAATTTGGGTTCTGTCCGCCAAATTTCACCAGAATTATGTCCCTTTTTGTTGGAATTGGCACTCCATTTTCGTTTGTAAGTCTGAACTCAATGGAATGAAATTTGGTATGTTTATTATAACCCAAAATACAGGTTAAGTTCTGCCCGCCAATTTCCACCAGAGTTATGGACCTTTGATGCAATTAACCACGGGAGTATTTTGCCACACCCTAGTGATGTTCTCGTTATAAATTATATTACATGTACTTCAATAGTCTTAATAAGTTTGTGGTGCCATATATATCTAACGTATATTTATCAAGTTTTGATCCAAGGAACCGGAACGGAACATATCAGAACCGAGCATAAATCTGGCTTCAAACCACTACGTGATTTAAACATGTATTAAGCCAGATATCAGCTTATGATATCTAATTACAAAGTATGGAACGCATAATTTCTTATTTCCCCAACATATATTTCCACACGTGGACACAGTACAGGAGATTTTGACAATCACAATAATATTCATAAACATGAAATAACAAAGATGTTCGGTCCAACCTCCCAGTGGTGGTAGCAGGAAGTTTACCAAACGTTCAAGGCGATGAGTATCATGTCATCCTTAAATGTATTGAACTCCAAGACATACGCGTACAATACCTGAGACCATACTATTACCAGAGACCAAACGCTAACAAGTTAGCAGCACTATTCAATAACCACAACAGAAGAATTACCAAGAATCTCTCAGTTTTTATAAAAAAGATCATTGATATATTTCGGAACTCTTGAGGCTACACTTTCAGACAAACAAGTAACCCACCTTCAAAATATACCGATATAACATACTTGTTTCTTACATGTACCAAATTGTATAAAGAAGGACCCCAACACCAATATAATAGTTTATCGCTGTAGATGCGCTTATTTTATAAGCGCCACGAGTATATACTATATATAATTATATAATCTGACTCCTCTTGAGGCTGAATAATTTAAACCATTCAAAATCCACATCCATTGACCGAACACCTAACCAATACGCCGAAATTAATAACAATAATCTATCAGGAAAAAAAAATAATATAATTATATACAGATCAAGACACTATTGTATACACAACTATATTATATATCTAAATGTGCATTCATGCAAAACAAATTTATATTTGCACCGATATTTGTAATAACCATGTTTCTGTTATATCTACCTTGATGATCAGAATACTAATAAATTGAATTGAATTGAACAGATGTTGAAATTATTTTACCAAACGGTTCAATGCCTGTCGACGCATCGTTTTATACCAACCGTTCAAATTTTATCATGCGCCACGCCCGAAATATTGGCCTGTATTTATCGAAAAATGCTAACTTTCGTTGCAGAAATATTCATATTTGTTCAAATCGCCATCAACAGAAGGAATATTAAAAATATATAGATTTGCTCATATGCCAAACATAATCAGCGCGTAAATATTACATTGTCGTCAAGACGTACGATTGTGTACGCAAACAAGAACATTCTCGTGTTATAGAAGTTTTGCTTCTGTTTACATAACAGCGCAATTCTATTGGTTAATCATACACAAATGATATAAACGCTCTTTATTAGTTCCATATCAGGAAAACAGTAACAAATAACGCTCTTTATGTTTACCATATCCGGATCTAAACAAAAGCCAGGTTTTGTAACGTTTTTTGAGTTTGTTTACATAACAAAGAAAAACAATTGACAATAACATACTGTTTGTGCCATATTTCTGATTGGTATAAATTATAAGAACAAAGTCTGTCTATAATTTACTATTCTTTCTGTTTATGGGGTTTTTGGATCGAGCTGAATATTTTAATAGCATAACCACCGCCAACACCGCCCGTATCTTTAAAGCATCATTTCAAAAGGATTATATTATATGAAAAATACGTTTTCGAGGGATAAAATGGTGCTTTCGACGTTTTAGAAAAGTGCATTATAAAGCAAGAAAGCTTTGTTTTTAGTGCGAAAATAGGGTGTTCAACACCGATTTACCACTAAACTTTGATATATTCCAAAAACAAGAATATGATATAAATATGTCATATGTGGCTGACTGAATGGTGTTTGCGCGTAAAATATTCATAAGAAAGCCAAAATTTATGAAAACATATTCGCGGTATTTTTCAATTCGATCATGAATTGTTGAAAACAGATTGACGTTCACTTCCGTTAACACACTGATGTCGTCGCCATCGCCCCGCAATGGAATCATGCTTCTTGCTTTCGATGTCTATGCAGTCTGATATTTGTTCAAGTGAGTCAATCAAACAGCGATGTCGTTTGTGTGATATTGAACGTGAACACATAAATTGTTGTGGCTTTCAGCGACGGTAAACACGCTCTTCGGATAAATTGGATTTTTCTTCCGATGCGTTGTTTATTGTTCGGGAAACTGCAAAATGCTTGCCCGGTGTCACCGATACAAGGCTATCAGCGTCAGACCCCATGCTGACACAGGCAATTCTTCGGAACGATAATATAAAACCATGGTAATAAAATTATGATATCGCACGGATTTATGACTATAGCGTAGACCGTTCTAGACGAACATGATCATCTTTTATCGACTTCCATCAAACCAATATCGAGATGCCTCACCAAATACTAGTGTATATGTAGGATACTCCATTACACCCGCTTCTAATAATATAAATTATGTGTATGTAATTAACATTATGACCAAAATGTGGTCGTTACACAAAGTTAGTATACTCAATTAATTACATGCATGCCTACTTGGATATGAGTACCGGTATGCATGTAAAACGTGTGATTTCTATGTTTGGTTTGCCAATGATATCGTTTTTGTACATGGACGATGATGTGAAACACAGAAGACATGCATGGTACCGTGGGTTCACGTGTCTGAAATTACAAGTGGGTCATTCTAGTTGCTTCGTTCTTATTTGTTTCGGGTACATGTATATATGGAATGTGGTATGGAACACAGTCCATGGTATGTGTATGTATGACTGGTGCCTAACCGTACATGGCATTTTTTAGACTATATATACGCTCGCAAACTGGCACAATTTCAGCAAATTCGTCACACAGGGATAACTTTTGATGGCACATTTTGAGTGGTAGTCTATGTAAAGACACATGGTACGTGTGTGCTACTTGGAATATGGTATCTGGTAATTGACCTATATGGAATCAGGTTGATTGGATGGTAGACTATTGCCATATATTTGATGACGAAATTCTGGCAAAACTAATATAATGTCAGTGATAGAAAAACTTGTGGAATTATGAAACCACACTGCTCACATTGTCAATGGTGGTGTGTACGCTGGTGCACGTGCAATTTTACGAATTTCATCATTCATAACGGGTGTTTCATGCATTAAAATTATCTTATCTTATCTTATCTTATCTTATGGTTACAAACCGACATAAAGCAGCCTTAGCCTCAGACCAATTTACAATTCATACACTAATGCCTCTTATTATAATTTCGTAGGTTTTTCAGAGTTATCGTTCGTGAAATCGAGACTTCCGAGATGAACATCACATCCCGGGTTTGTTTACTAAATAGTTTGTTTACTATTGGACACGTTCATCTTTGACCGTTCCGAAGAACTGTTCTTTCTTCGGACAACTAAATATTATAAACAACAAATTCTACTACTGAATGAGCGATTATATAGTAAACAAAATCGGCGCGAAAGAGGTGAATGTCATCTCGCGAAGTCTCGATTTCACGAACGATAACTCTGCAGAACATACGAAATAAGACATTAATCCTTAATTATATCCATACATAGAGAAGAGAGCAAAGCATCTCATACGTATGCTTCTATAGGTCTATAACGCTAATCAACACGCTGAGAAGTACATGCAACCTAGTTTTGTCATTTTGTGTTCATGTATATTGCATGACATTTCAAATGAAAATATTTCCGAAACTACAGGTATCTTGATAGGGCACGACGGAACTCCACATACGCTTTCCTGAAATTGCCATTTTGATCGTGTTGCGATTTCGCCATGGTTTGATTATACGTTCCCGGCGTTTCTCTGTATATCGTCGACAGAGGTGGCTAATTGAGCGGTAATCGTTTGGGTTGCACAGATGTTGTATGAAGTATCCCCCGCGGAGTCTCATGATTGGGGTGTCATTTGCAGTCTCACTAGACGCAGCACGTGACAGCCCGGAATAATCCAATGGGAATGATCGAGAGCAACTTTTTATTTTCAGTCACGCAGGTCGGCGTGACACTGTTAAATCACACTGGTTCGATTGTGATGCTCTTTTCGTCTTTTCTGTCGCAGTAACATAAATCTTCCAGTAATCCATGGTGGAAACAGAGACACTCGGGGCAGGAAATTGAGATTTCAAATAGCAAAATATTCTAGCTCTGCCTGACATACATGTACATGTACATTTGCTTTATACAGTCTGTAAGTTAACTGCATATACCACATATAAACAGTGGGTCTGATTACTATTGCAGACTTGATATTTCCCGAACGCTGGGATTCCACGTTAGTGGCGCCAATCAGAACTCACTGTTAGTAGCCCCAAGATAGAAGTGTCCAATCGAAGCGATTAACGTAACGCGATGTGACGTAATTTGGGGGAAGCCTGCGCGCTTCCAGGAAATAACATTTCGACGGGACTACGATCTATACTAAATAGAGTGTATGCGGCCAGTAGGCCAATACCACTGGGCGTACAGTAATGCTCTAAGTAATCGACTTCTTAACAACAGCATAATTATGGGTAACTTTTCAGGATTTAGTCGGAAATATGGCTTGTTGCCATTCATAGGAAAGCTCTCACCGAGAGCTTTCCGATGAATGGCAACAAGCCATATTTCCGACTAAATCCTGAAAAGTTACCCATAATTCTGCTGTGGTTAAGAAGTCGATTACTTAGAGAATTACTGTATGTTTACAGAGTATGGAAGATATGCATCAGAGCGATGGTGTTATACACGTGCATTGTGATGCTTGTGATCACGGATGCATCACTTTATGACCATGCATAAATCATTACCCTCAAAGGACAAACAGTTGCATCGGAAAACATAGGGACAAAACGTCATGGCCTTCGGCGAAACGCTGAAATGAAATATTCATTGGTTTCCGATCATTCGTGGAAACAATGATATGTAACGAGGAATGTCATCTATCATGGTTCGGATTTCAGGTGAAATTAAAAGCACTGGTAGCAATATATTGACTGCACGCGGGGTAGTTCCATGCATTATGCAGCACACATTATCTCCAGTATGCACAGTAACGTATATATGCCTCCATAAAGCGGGTTTAAATCCCCCATAAGTTCTTGTGGCTATTCAAGATTCGGCAATGAGTATTCACTTGCATACTTTCTATGTGAATACTCTATGTTTGAGCAGGTATATATGGGTTTCCTATGAATACTCTCTATTTGAGCAGGTACATATGGGTTTCCTATGAACACTCTGTGTTTGAGCAGGTATATATGGGTTTCCTATGAATACTCTGTGTTTGAGCAGGTATATATGGGTTTCCTATGAATACTCTGTGTTTGATCAGGTATATATGGGTTTCCTATGAATACTCTGTGTTTGAGCAGGTATATATGGGTTTCCTATGACTACTCTGTGTTTGAGCAGGTACATATGGGTTTCCGATGAACACTCTGTGTTTGAGCAGGTACATATGGGTTTCCTGTGAATACTCTGTGTTTGAGCGGGTACATATGGGTTTCATATGAACACCCTGTGTTTGAGCATGTACATGTGGGTTTCATATGAACACTCTGTGTTTGAGCAGGTACATATGTGTTTCCTATGAATACTCTGTGTTTGAGCAGGTACATATGGGTTTCCTATGAACATTCTGTGTTTGAGCAGGTACATATGGGTTTCCTATGAACACTCTGTGTTTGAGCTGGTATATATGGGTTTCCTATGAACACTCTGTGTTTGAGCAGGTACATATGGGTTTCCTATGAATACTCTGTGATTGAGCAGGTATGTATGGGTATCCTATGAATACTCTGTGTTTGAGCAGGTATATATGGGTTTCCTGTGAATACTCTGTGTTTGAGCAGGTACATATGGGTTTCCTATGAATACTCTGTGTTTTAGCAGGTGTATATGGGTTTCCTATGAATACTCTGTGTTTGAGCAGGTACATATGTGTTTCCTATGAATACTCTGTGTTTGAGCAGGTGCATATGGGTTTCCTATGAATACTCTGTGTTTGAGCAGGTATATATGGGTTTCCTATGAACACTCTGTGTTTGAGCAGGTATATATGGGTTTCCTATGAACACTCTGTGTTTGGGCAGGTACATATGGGTTTCCTATGAATACTCTGTGTTTGAGCAGGTACATATGGGTTTCCTATGAATACTCTGTGTTTGAGCAGGTATATATGGGTTTCCTATGAACACTCTGTGTTTGAGTAGGTATATATGGGTTTCCTATGAATACTCTGTGTTTGAGCAGGTACATATGGGTTTCCTATGAATACTCTGTGTTTGAGCAGGTATATATGGGTTTCCTATGAACACTCTGTGTTTGAGTAGGTATATATGGGTTTCCTATGAATACTCTGTGTTTGAGCAGGTACATATGGGTTTCCTATGAATACTCTGTGTTTGAGCAGGTATGTATGGGTTTCCTGTGAATACTCTGTGTTTGAGCAGGTACATATGGGTTTCCTATGAATACTCTGTGTTTGAGCAGGTATATATGGGTTTCCTATGAATACTCTGTGTTTGAGAAGGTACATATGGGTTTCCTGTGAATACTCTGTGTTTGAGCAGGTACATATGGGTTTCCTATGAATACCGTGATTGAGCAGGTATATATGGGTTTCCTATGAATACTCTGTGTTTGAGCAGGTACATATGGGTTTCATATGAATACTCTGTGTTTGAACAGGTTCATATGGGTTTCCTTTGATTACTCTGTGTTTGAGCAGGTACATATGGGTTTCCTATGAACACTCTGTGTTTGAGCAGGTACATATGGGTTTCCTTTGAATACTCTTTGTTTGAGCAGATATATATGGGTTTCCTTTGAATGCTCTGTTTTTGAGCAGGTACATATGGGTTTCCTATGAACACTCTGTGTTTGAGCAGGTATATATGGGTTTCCTATGAATACTCTGTGTTTGAGCAGGTACATATGGGTTTCCTTTGAATACTCTGTGTTTGAGCAGGTATATATGGGTTTCCTATGAATACTCTGTGTTTGAGCAGGTACATATGGGTTTCCTATGAATACTCTGTGTTTGAGCAGGTACATATGGGTTTCTTATGAATACTCTGTGTTTGAGCAGGTATATATGGGTTTCCTATGAATACTCTGTGTTTGAGCAGGTATATATGGGTTTCCTATGAATACTCTGTGTTTGAGCAGGTATATATGGGTTTCCTATGAATACTCTGTGTTTGATCAGGTATATATGGGTTTCCTTTGAATACTCTGTGTTTGAGCAGGTACATATGGGTTTCCTATGAATACTCTGTGATTGAGCAGGTATGTATGGGTATCCTATGAATACTCTGTGTTTGAGCAGGTATATATGGGTTTCCTGTGAATACTCTGTGTTTGAGCAGGTACATATGGGTTTCCTATGAATACTCTGTGTTTTAGCAGGTGTATATGGGTTTCCTATGAATACTCTGTGTTTGAGCAGGTACATATGTGTTTCCTATGAATACTCTGTGTTTGAGCAGGTGCATATGGGTTTCCTATGAATACTCTGTGTTTGAGCAGGTATATATGGGTTTCCTATGAACACTCTGTGTTTGAGCAGGTATATATGGGTTTCCTATGAACACTCTGTGTTTGGGCAGGTACATATGGGTTTCCTATGAATACTCTGTGTTTGAGCAGGTACATATGGGTTTCCTATGAATACTCTGTGTTTGAGCAGGTATATATGGGTTTCCTATGAACACTCTGTGTTTGAGTAGGTATATATGGGTTTCCTATGAATACTCTGTGTTTGAGCAGGTACATATGGGTTTCCTATGAATACTCTGTGTTTGAGCAGGTATATATGGGTTTCCTATGAACACTCTGTGTTTGAGTAGGTATATATGGGTTTCCTATGAATACTCTGTGTTTGAGCAGGTACATATGGGTTTCCTATGAATACTCTGTGTTTGAGCAGGTATGTATGGGTTTCCTGTGAATACTCTGTGTTTGAGCAGGTACATATGGGTTTCCTATGAATACTCTGTGTTTGAGCAGGTATATATGGGTTTCCTATGAATACTCTGTGTTTGAGAAGGTACATATGGGTTTCCTGTGAATACTCTGTGTTTGAGCAGGTACATATGGGTTTCCTATGAATACCGTGATTGAGCAGGTATATATGGGTTTCCTATGAATACTCTGTGTTTGAGCAGGTACATATGGGTTTCATATGAATACTCTGTGTTTGAACAGGTTCATATGGGTTTCCTTTGATTACTCTGTGTTTGAGCAGGTACATATGGGTTTCCTATGAACACTCTGTGTTTGAGCAGGTACATATGGGTTTCCTTTGAATACTCTTTGTTTGAGCAGATATATATGGGTTTCCTTTGAATGCTCTGTTTTTGAGCAGGTACATATGGGTTTCCTATGAACACTCTGTGTTTGAGCAGGTATATATGGGTTTCCTATGAATACTCTGTGTTTGAGCAGGTACATATGGGTTTCCTTTGAATACTCTGTGTTTGAGCAGGTATATATGGGTTTCCTATGAATACTCTGTGTTTGAGCAGGTACATATGGGTTTCCTATGAATACTCTGTGTTTGAGCAGGTACATATGGGTTTCTTATGAATACTCTGTGTTTGAGCAGGTATATATGGGTTTCCTATGAATACTCTGTGTTTGAGCAGGTATATATGGGTTTCCTATGAATACTCTGTGTTTGAGCAGGTATATATGGGTTTCCTATGAATACTCTGTGTTTGAGCAGGTACATATGGGTTTCCTATGAATACTCTGTGTTTGAGCAGATATATATGGGTTTCCTATGAATACTCTGTGTTTGAGCAGGTATATATGGGTTTCCTATGAATACTCTGTGTTTGAGCAGGTACATATGGGTTTCCTATGAATACTCTGTGTTTGAGCAGGTGCATATGGGTTTCCTATGAATTCTCTGTGTTTGAGCAGGAACATATGGGTTTCCTATGAATACTCTGTGTTTGAGCAGGTACATATGGGTTCCTTATGAATACTCTGTGTTTGAGCAGGTATATATGGGTTTCCTATGAATACTCTGTGTTTGAGCAGGTATATATGGGTTTCCTATGAATACTCTGTGTTTGAGCAGGTATATATGGGTTTCCTATGAACACTCTGTGTTTGAGCATGTACATATGGGTTTCCTATGAATACTCTTTGTTTGAGCAGGTACACATGGGTTTCCTATGAATACTCTGTGTTTGAGCAGGTATATATGGGTTTCCTATGAACACTCTGTGTTTGTGCAGGTATATATGGGTTTCATATGAACACTCTGTTTTTGAGCAGGTACATATGGGTTTCCTATGAATACTCTGTGTTTGAGCAGGTATGTATGGGTTTCCTATGAATACTCTGTGTTTGAGCAGGTATATATGGGTTTCCAATGAATACTCTGTGTTTGAGCAGGTACATATGGGTTTCTTGTGAATACTCTGTGTTTGAGCAGGTACATATGGGTTTCCTATGAATACTCTGTGTTTGAGCAGGTATATATGGGTTTCCTATGAATACTCTGTGTTTGCGCAGGTACATATGGGTTTCCTATGAATACTCTGTGTTTGAGCAGGTACATATGGGTTTCCTATAAATACTCTGTGCTTGACCAGGTATATATGGGTTTCCTATGAACACTCTGTGTTTGAGTAGGTATATATGGGTTTCCTATGAATACTCTGTGTTTGAGCAGGTACATATGGGTTTCCTATGAATACTCTGTGTTTGAGCAGGTATGTATGGGTTTCCTGTGAATACTCTGTGTTTGAGCAGGTACATATGGGTTTCCTATGAATACTCTGTGTTTGAGCAGGTATATATGGGTTTCCTATGAATACTCTGTGTTTGAGCAGGTACATATGGGTTTCCTGTGAATACTCTGTGTTTGAGCAGGTACATATGGGTTTCCTATGAATACTGTGATTGAGCAGGTATATATGGGTTTCCTATGAATACTCTGTGTTTGAGCAGGTACATATGGGTTTCCTATGAATACTCTGTGTTTGAGCAGGTATGTATGGGTTTCCTGTGAATACTCTGTGTTTGAGCAGGTACATATGGGTTTCCTATGAATACTCTGTGTTTGAGCAGGTATATATGGGTTTCCTATGAATACTCTGTGTTTGAGCAGGTACATATGGGTTTCCTGTGAATACTCTGTGTTTGAGCAGGTACATATGGGTTTCCTATGAATACTGTGATTGAGCAGGTACATATGGGTTTCCTTTGAATACTCTTTGTTTGAGCAGATATATATGGGTTTCCTTTGAATGTTCTGTGTTTGAGCAGGTACATATGGGTTTCCTATGAACACTCTGTGTTTGAGCAGGTATATATGGGTTTCCTATGAATACTCTGTGTTTGAGCAGGTACATATGGGTTTCCTTTGAATACTCTGTGTTTGAGCAGGTATATATGGGTTTCCTATGAATACTCTGTGTTTGAGCAGGTACATATGGGTTTCCTATGAATACTCTGTGTTTGAGCAGGTATATATGGGTTTCCTATGAATACTCGGTGTTTGAGCAGGTATATATGGGTTTCCTATGAATACTCTGTGTTTGAGCAGGTATATATGGGTTTCCTATGAATACTCTGTGTTTGAGCAGGTATATATGGGTTTCCTATGAATACTCTGTGTTTGAGCAGGTACATATGGGTTTCCTATGAATACTCTGTGTTTGAGCAGGTATATATGGGTTTCCTATGAATACTCTGTGTTTGAGCAGGTATATATGGGTTTCCTATGAATACTCTGTGTTTGAGCAGGTATATATGGGTTTCCTATGAATACTCTGTGTTTGAGCAGGTACATATGGGTTTCCTATGAATACTCTGTGTTTGAGCAGGTACATATGGGTTTCCTATGAATACTCTGTGTTTGAGCAGGCATATATGGGTTTCATTTGAATACTCTGTGTTTGAGCAGGTACATATGGGTTTCCTTTGAATACTCTGTGTTTGAGCAGGTACATATGGGTTTCCTATGAATACTCTGTGTTTGAGCAGGTATATATGGGTTTCCTATGAATACTCTGTGTTTGAGCAGTTACATATGGGTTTCCTTTGAATACTCTGTGTTTGAGCAGGTACATATGGGTTTCCTATGAACACTCTGAGTTTGAGCAGGTACATATGGGTTTCCTTTGAATACTCTTTGTTTGAGCAGATATATATGGGTTTCCTTTGAATGCTCTGTGTTTGAGCAGGTACATATGGGTTTCCTATGAACACTCTGTGTTTGAGCAGGTATATATTGTTTTCCTATGAATACTCTGTGTTTGAGCAGGTACATATGGGTTTCCTTTGAATACTCTGTGTTTGAGCAGGTATATATGGGTTTCCTATGAATACTCTGTGTTTGAGCAGGTATATATGGGTTTCCTATGAATACTCTGTGTTTGAGCAGGTACATATGGGTTTCCTATGGATACTCTGTGTTTGAGCAGGTATATATGGGTTTTCTATTAATACTCTGTGTTGGAGCAGGTTTATATGGGTTTCCTATGAATACTCTGTGTTTGAGCAGGTATATATGGGTTTCCTATGAATACTCTGTGTTTGAGCAGGTACATATGGGTTTCCTATGAATACTCTGTTTTTGAGCAGGTATATATGGGTTTCCTATGAATACTCTGTGTTTGAGCAGGTATATATGGGTTTCCTATGAATACTCTGTGTTTGAGCAGGTACATATGGGTTTCCTATGAATACTCTGTTTTTGAGCAGGTATATATGGGTTTCCTATGAATACTCTGTGTTTGAGCAGGTATATATGGGTTTCCTATGAATACTCTGTGTTTGAGCAGGTATATATGGGTTTCCTATGAATACTCTGTGTTTGAGCAGGTATATATGGGTTTCCTATGAATACTCTATGTTTGAGCAGGTATATATAGGTTTCCTATGAATACTCTGTGTTTGAGCAGGTATATATGGGTTTCCTATGAATACTCTGTGTTTGAGCAGGTATATATGGGTTTCCTATGAATACTCTGTGTTTGAGCAGGTATATATGGGTTTCCTATGAATACACTATGTTTGAGCAGGTATATATGGGTTTCCTATGAATACTCTGTGTTTGAGCATGTACATATGGGTTTCCTATCAATACTCTGTGTTTGAGCAGGTATATATGGGTTTCCTATGAATACTCTGTGTTTGAGCAGGTATATATGGGTTTCATATGAATACTCTGTGTTTGAGCAGGTACATATGGGTTTCCTTTGAATACTCTGTGTTTGAGCAGGTATATATGGGTTTCCTATGAATACTCTGTGTTTGAGCAGGTACATATGGGTTTCCTATGAATACTCTGTGTTTGAGCAGGTATATATGGGTTTCCTATGAATACTCGGTGTTTGAGCAGGTATATATGGGTTTCCTATGAATACTCTGTGTTTGAGCAGGTATATATGGGTTTCCTATGAATACTCTGTGTTTGAGCAGGTATATATGGGTTTCCTATGAATACTCTGTGTTTGAGCAGGTACATATGGGTTTCCTATGAATACTCTGTGTTTGAGCAGGTATATATGGGTTTCCTATGAATACTCTGTGTTTGAGCAGGTATATATGGGTTTCCTATGAATACTCTGTGTTTGAGCAGGTATATATGGGTTTCCTATGAATACTCTGTGTTTGAGCAGGTACATATGGGTTTCCTATGAATACTCTGTGTTTGAGCAGGTACATATGGGTTTCCTATGAATACTCTGTGTTTGAGCAGGCATATATGGGTTTCATTTGAATACTCTGTGTTTGAGCAGGTACATATGGGTTTCCTTTGAATACTCTGTGTTTGAGCAGGTACATATGGGTTTCCTATGAATACTCTGTGTTTGAGCAGGTATATATGGGTTTCCTATGAATACTCTGTGTTTGAGCAGTTACATATGGGTTTCCTTTGAATACTCTGTGTTTGAGCAGGTACATATGGGTTTCCTATGAACACTCTGAGTTTGAGCAGGTACATATGGGTTTCCTTTGAATACTCTTTGTTTGAGCAGATATATATGGGTTTCCTTTGAATGCTCTGTGTTTGAGCAGGTACATATGGGTTTCCTATGAACACTCTGTGTTTGAGCAGGTATATATTGTTTTCCTATGAATACTCTGTGTTTGAGCAGGTACATATGGGTTTCCTTTGAATACTCTGTGTTTGAGCAGGTATATATGGGTTTCCTATGAATACTCTGTGTTTGAGCAGGTATATATGGGTTTCCTATGAATACTCTGTGTTTGAGCAGGTACATATGGGTTTCCTATGGATACTCTGTGTTTGAGCAGGTATATATGGGTTTTCTATTAATACTCTGTGTTGGAGCAGGTTTATATGGGTTTCCTATGAATACTCTGTGTTTGAGCAGGTATATATGGGTTTCCTATGAATACTCTGTGTTTGAGCAGGTACATATGGGTTTCCTATGAATACTCTGTTTTTGAGCAGGTATATATGGGTTTCCTATGAATACTCTGTGTTTGAGCAGGTATATATGGGTTTCCTATGAATACTCTGTGTTTGAGCAGGTACATATGGGTTTCCTATGAATACTCTGTTTTTGAGCAGGTATATATGGGTTTCCTATGAATACTCTGTGTTTGAGCAGGTATATATGGGTTTCCTATGAATACTCTGTGTTTGAGCAGGTATATATGGGTTTCCTATGAATACTCTGTGTTTGAGCAGGTATATATGGGTTTCCTATGAATACTCTGTGTTTGAGCAGGTATATATGGGTTTCCTATGAATACTCTATGTTTGAGCAGGTATATATAGGTTTCCTATGAATACTCTGTGTTTGAGCAGGTATATATGGGTTTCCTATGAATACTCTGTGTTTGAGCAGGTATATATGGGTTTCCTATGAATACTCTGTGTTTGAGCAGGTATATATGGGTTTCCTATGAATACTCTATGTTTGAGCAGGTATATATGGGTTTCCTATGAATACTCTGTGTTTGAGCATGTACATATGGGTTTCCTATCAATACTCTGTGTTTGAGCAGGTATATATGGGTTTCCTATGAATACTCTGTGTTTGAGCAGGTATATATGGGTTTCATATGAATACTCTGTGTTTGAGCAGGTACATATGGGTTTCCTATGAATACTCTGTGTTTGAGCAGGTACATATGGGTTTCCTATGAATACTCTGAGTTTGTGCAGGTATGTATGGGTTTCCTATGAATATTCTGAGTTTGTGCAGGTATGTATGGGTTTCCTATGAATACTCTGTGTTTGAGCAGGTATATATGGGTTTCCTGTGAATACTCTGTGTTTGAGCAGGTACATATGGGTTTCCTATGAATACTCTGTGTTTGAGCAGGTATATATGGGTTTCCTATGAACACTCTGTGTTTGAGCAGGTATATATGGGTTTCCTATGAACACTCTGTGTTTGAGCAGGTATATATGGGTTTCCTATGAACACTCTGTGTTTGAGCAGGTACATATGGGTTTCCTATGAATACTCTGTGTTTGAGCAGGTACATATGGGTTTCCTATGAACACTCTGTGTTTGAGCAGGTACAAATGGGTTTCATATGAACACTCTGTGTTTGAGCTGGTATATATGGGTTTCCTATGAACATTCTGTGTTTGAGCAGGTACATATGGGTTTCCTATGAGTACTCTGTGTTTGAGCAGGTATGTATGGGTATCCTATGAATACTCTGTGTTTGAGCAGGTATATATGGGTTTCCTGTGAATACTCTGTGTTTGAGCAGGTACATATGGGTTTCCTATGAATACTCTGTGTTTTAGCATGTGTATATGGGTTTCCTATGAATACTCTGTGTTTGAGCAGGTACATATGTGTTTCCTATGAATACTCTGTGTTTGAGCAGGTGCATATGGGTTTCCAATGAATACTCTGTGTTTGAGCAGGTATATATGGGTTTCCTATGAACACTCTGTGTTTGGGCAGGTACATATGGGTTTCCTATGAATACTCTGTGTTTGAGCAGGTACATATGGGTTTCCTATGAATACTCTGTGCTTGACCAGGTATATATGGGTTTCCTATGAACACTCTGTGTTTGAGTAGGTATATATGGGTTTCCTATGAATACTCTGTGTTTGAGCAGGTACATATGGGTTTCCTATGAATACTCTGTGTTTGAGCAGGTATGTATGGGTTTCCTGTGAATACTCTGTGTTTGAGCAGGTACATATGGGTTTCCTATGAATACTCTGTGTTTGAGCAGGTATATATGGGTTTCCTATGAATACTCTGTGTTTGAGCAGGTACATATGGGTTTCCTGTGAATACTCTGTGTTTGAGCAGGTACATATGGGTTTCCTATGAATACTGTGATTGAGCAGGTATATATGGGTTTCCTATGAATACTCTGTGTTTGAGCAGGTACATATGGGTTTCCTATGAATACTCTGTGTTTGAGCAGGTATGTATGGGTTTCCTGTGAATACTCTGTGTTTGAGCAGGTACATATGGGTTTCCTATGAATACTCTGTGTTTGAGCAGGTATATATGGGTTTCCTATGAATACTCTGTGTTTGAGCAGGTACATATGGGTTTCCTGTGAATACTCTGTGTTTGAGCAGGTACATATGGGTTTCCTATGAATACTGTGATTGAGCAGGTACATATGGGTTTCCTTTGAATACTCTTTGTTTGAGCAGATATATATGGGTTTCCTTTGAATGTTCTGTGTTTGAGCAGGTACATATGGGTTTCCTATGAACACTCTGTGTTTGAGCAGGTATATATGGGTTTCCTATGAATACTCTGTGTTTGAGCAGGTATATATGGGTTTCCTATGAATACTCTGTGTTTGAGCAGGTATATATGGGTTTCCTATGAATACTCTGTGTTTGAGCAGGTACATATGGGTTTCCTATGAATACTCTGTGTTTGAGCAGGTACATATGGGTTTCCTATGAATACTCTGTGTTTGAGCAGGCATATATGGGTTTCATTTGAATACTCTGTGTTTGAGCAGGTACATATGGGTTTCCTTTGAATACTCTGTGTTTGAGCAGGTACATATGGGTTTCCTATGAATACTCTGTGTTTGAGCAGGTATATATGGGTTTCCTATGAATACTCTGTGTTTGAGCAGTTACATATGGGTTTCCTTTGAATACTCTGTGTTTGAGCAGGTACATATGGGTTTCCTATGAACACTCTGAGTTTGAGCAGGTACATATGGGTTTCCTTTGAATACTCTTTGTTTGAGCAGATATATATGGGTTTCCTTTGAATGCTCTGTGTTTGAGCAGGTACATATGGGTTTCCTATGAACACTCTGTGTTTGAGCAGGTATATATTGTTTTCCTATGAATACTCTGTGTTTGAGCAGGTACATATGGGTTTCCTTTGAATACTCTGTGTTTGAGCAGGTATATATGGGTTTCCTATGAATACTCTGTGTTTGAGCAGGTATATATGGGTTTCCTATGAATACTCTGTGTTTGAGCAGGTACATATGGGTTTCCTATGGATACTCTGTGTTTGAGCAGGTATATATGGGTTTTCTATTAATACTCTGTGTTGGAGCAGGTATATATGGGTTTCCTATGAATACTCTGTGTTTGAGCAGGTATATATGGGTTTCCTATGAATACTCTGTGTTTGAGCAGGTACATATGGGTTTCCTATGAATACTCTGTTTTTGAGCAGGTATATATGGGTTTCCTATGAATACTCTGTGTTTGAGCAGGTATATATGGGTTTCCTATGAATACTCTGTGTTTGAGCAGGTACATATGGGTTTCCTATGAATACTCTGTTTTTGAGCAGGTATATATGGGTTTCCTATGAATACTCTGTGTTTGAGCAGGTATATATGGGTTTCCTATGAATACTCTGTGTTTGAGCAGGTATATATGGGTTTCCTATGAATACTCTGTGTTTGAGCAGGTATATATGGGTTTCCTATGAATACTCTATGTTTGAGCAGGTATATATAGGTTTCCTATGAATACTCTGTGTTTGAGCAGGTATATATGGGTTTCCTATGAATACTCTGTGTTTGAGCAGGTATATATGGGTTTCCTATGAATACTCTGTGTTTGAGCAGGTATATATGGGTTTCCTATGAATACTCTATGTTTGAGCAGGTATATATGGGTTTCCTATGAATACTCTGTGTTTGAGCATGTACATATGGGTTTCCTATCAATACTCTGTGTTTGAGCAGGTATATATGGGTTTCCTATGAATACTCTGTGTTTGAGCAGGTATATATGGGTTTCATATGAATACTCTGTGTTTGAGCAGGTACATATGGGTTTCCTATGAATACTCTGTGTTTGAGCAGGTACATATGGGTTTCCTATGAATACTCTGAGTTTGTGCAGGTATGTATGGGTTTCCTATGAATACTCTGAGTTTGTGCAGGTATGTATGGGTTTCCTATGAATACTCTGTGTTTGAGCAGGTATATATGGGTTTCCTGTGAATACTCTGTGTTTGAGCAGGTACATATGGGTTTCCTATGAATACTCTGTGTTTGAGCAGGTATATATGGGTTTCCTTTGAATACTCTGTGTTTGAGCAGGTACATATGGGTTTCCTTTGAATACTCTGTGTTTGAGCAGGTACATATGGGTTTCCTATGAACACTCTGTGTTTGAGCAGGTATATATTGTTTTCCTATGAATACTCTGTGTTTGAGCAGGTACATATGGGTTTCATTTGAATACTCTGTGTTTGAGCAGGTATATATGGGTTTCCTATGAATACTCTGTGTTTGAGCAGGTATATATGGGTTTCCTATGAATACTCTGTGTTTGAGCAGGTACATATGGGTTTCCTATGGATACTCTGTGTTTGAGCAGGTATATATGGGTTTTCTATTAATACTCTGTGTTGGAGCAGGTATATATGGGTTTCCTATGAATACTCTGTGTTTGAGCAGGTATATATGGGTTTCCTATGAATACTCTGTGTTTGAGCAGGTACATATGGGTTTCCTATGAATACTCTGTTTTTGAGCAGGTATATATGGGTTTCCTATGAATACTCTGTGTTTGAGCAGGTATATATGGGTTTCCTATGAATACTCTGTGTTTGAGCAGGTACATATGGGTTTCCTACGAATACTCTGTGTTTGAGCAGGTATATATGGGTTTCCTATGAATACTCTGTGTTTGAGGAGGTACATATAGGTTTCCTATGAATACTCTGTGTTTGAGCAGGTATATATGGGTTTCCTATGAATACTCTGTGTTTGAGCAGGTATATATGGGTTTCATATGAATACTCTGTGTTTGAGCAGGTACATATGGGTTTCCTATGAATACTCTGTGTTTGAGCAGGTATATATGGGTTTCCTATGAATACTCTGTGTTTGAGCAGGTATATATGGGTTTCCTATGAATACTCTATGTTTGAGCAGGTATATATGGGTTTCCTATGAATACTCTGTGTTTGAGCAGGTATATATGGGTTTCCTATGAATACTCTGTGTTTGAGCAGGTACATATGGGTTTCCTATGAATACTCTGTGTTTGAGTAGGTATATATGGGTTTCCTATGAATACTCTGTGTTTGAGCAGGTACATATGGGTTTCCTATGAATACTCTGTGTTTGAGCATGTACATATAGGTTTCCTATGAATACTCTGTGTTTGAGCAGGTATATATGGGTTTCCTATGAATACTCTGTGTTTGAGCAGGTATATATGGGTTTCATATGAATACTCTGTGTTTGAGCAGGTACATATGGGTTTCCTATGAATACTCTGTGTTTGAGCAGGTACATATGGGTTTCCTATGGATACTCTGTGTTTGAGCAGGTATATATGGGTTTTCTATTAATACTCTGTGTTTGAGCAGGTATATATGGGTTTCCTATGAATACTCTGTGTTTGAGCAGGTATATATGGGTTTCCTATGAATACTCTGTGTTTGAGCAGGTATATATGGGTTTCCTATGAATACTCTATGTTTGAGCAGGTATATATGGGTTTCCTATGAATACTCTGTGTTTGAGCATGTACATATGGGTTTCCTATCAATACTCTGTGTTTGAGCAGGTATATATGGGTTTCCTATGAATACTCTGTGTTTGAGCAGGTATATATGGGTTTCATATGAATACTCTGTGTTTGAGCAGGTACATATGGGTTTCCTATGAATACTCTGTGTTTGAGCAGGTACATATGGGTTTCCTATGAATACTCTGAGTTTGTGCAGGTATGTATGGGTTTCCTATGAATACTCTGAGTTTGTGCAGGTATGTATGGGTTTCCTATGAATACTCTGTGTTTGAGCAGGTATATATGGGTTTCCTGTGAATACTCTGTTTGAGCAGGTACATATGGGTTTCCTATGAATACTCTGTGTTTGAGCAGGTATATATGGGTTTCCTTTGAATACTCTGTGTTTGAGCAGGTACATATGGGTTTCCTTTGAATACTCTGTGTTTGAGCAGGTACATATGGGTTTCCTATGAACACTCTGTGTTTGAGCAGGTATATATTGTTTTCCTATGAATACTCTGTGTTTGAGCAGGTACATATGGGTTTCCTTTGAATACTCTGTGTTTGAGCAGGTATATATGGGTTTCCTATGAATACTCTGTGTTTGAGCAGGTATATATGGGTTTCCTATGAATACTCTGTGTTTGAGCAGGTACATATGGGTTTCCTATGGATACTCTGTGTTTGAGCAGGTATATATGGGTTTTCTATTAATACTCTGTGTTGGAGCAGGTATATATGGGTTTCCTATGAATACTCTGTGTTTGAGCAGGTATATATGGGTTTCCTATGAATACTCTGTGTTTGAGCAGGTACATATGGGTTTCCTATGAATACTCTGTTTTTGAGCAGGTATATATGGGTTTCCTATGAATACTCTGTGTTTGAGCAGGTATATATGGGTTTCCTATGAATACTCTGTGTTTGAGCAGGTACATATGGGTTTCCTACGAATACTCTGTGTTTGAGCAGGTATATATGGGTTTCCTATGAATACTCTGTGTTTGAGCAGGTACATATAGGTTTCCTATGAATACTCTGTGTTTGAGCAGGTATATATGGGTTTCCTATGAATACTCTGTGTTTGAGCAGGTATATATGGGTTTCATATGAATACTCTGTGTTTGAGCAGGTACATATGGGTTTCCTATGAATACTCTGTGTTTGAGCAGGTATATATGGGTTTCCTATGAATACTCTGTGTTTGAGCAGGTATATATGGGTTTCCTATGAATACTCTATGTTTGAGCAGGTATATATGGGTTTCCTATGAATACTCTGTGTTTGAGCAGGTATATATGGGTTTCATATGAATACTCTGTGTTTGAGCAGGTACATATGGGTTTCCTATGAATACTCTGTGTTTGAGCAGGTACATATGGGTTTCCTATGGATACTCTGTGTTTGAGCAGGTATATATGGGTTTTCTATTAATACTCTGTGTTTGAGCAGGTATATATGGGTTTCCTATGAATACTCTGTGTTTGAGCAGGTACATATGGGTTTCCTATGAATACTCTGTGTTTGAGCAGGTATATATGGGTTTCCTATGAATACTCTGTGTTTGAGCAGGTACATATGGGTTTCCTATGAATACTATGTGTTTGAGCAGGTACATATGGGTTTCCTATGAATACTCTGTGTTTGAGCAGGTACATATGGGTTTCATATGAATACTCTGTGTTTGAGCAGTTACATATGGGTTTCCTTTGAATACTCTGTGTTTGAGCAGGTACATATGGGTTTCCTATGAACACTCTGTGTTTGAGCAGGTACATATGGGTTTCCTATGAAAACTCTTTGCTTGAGCAGATATATATGGGTTTCCTATGAACGCTCTGTGTTTGAGCAGGTACATATGGGTTTCCTATGAAAACTCTTTGCTTGAGCAGATATATATGGGTTTCCTTTGAATGCTCTGTGTTTGAGCAGGTACATATGGGTTTCCTATGAATACTCTGTGTTTGAGCAGGTATATATGGGTTTCCTATGAATACTCTGTGTTTGAGCAGGTACATATGGGTTTCCTATGAACACTCTGTGTTTGAGCAGGTATATATTGTTTTCCTATGAATACTCTGTGTTTGAGCAGGTACATATGGGTTTCCTTTGAATACTCTGTGTTTGAGCAGGTATATATGGGTTTCCTATGAATACTCTGTGTTTGAGCAGGTACATATGGGTTTCCTATGAATACTCTGTGTTTGAGCAGGTACATATGGGTTTCCTATGAATACTCTGTGTTTGAGCAGGTATATATGGGTTTCCTATGAATACTCTGTGTTTGAGCAGGTATATATGGGTTTCCTATGAATACTCTGTGTTTGAGCAGGTATATATGGGTTTCCTGTGAATACTCTGTGTTTGAGCAGGTACATATGGGTTTCCTTTGAATACTCTGTGTTTGAGCAGGTATATATGGGTTTCCTATGAATACTCTGTGTTTGAGCAGGTATATATGGGTTTCATATGAATACTCTGTGTTTGAGCAGGTACATATGGGTTTCCTATGAATACTATGTGTTTGAGCAGGTATATATGGGTTTCCTATGAATACTCTGTGTTTGAGCAGGTATATATGGGTTTACTATGAACACTCTGGACCGATGTGGATGCCCATGATCAAATGTTCCAACGTGTGTAAGCTGTTTTCATCCTATGTTCTGATTAATATTTTTGATTGGGTTACCCGTATCATATAAGGTTACTCAACACCTATATGCATTGATTTGTTTATGCGTGTGTCTATGTCTTCACATATACATTGTTTTATATTACAGCTCTTGTGTAAATAATTATGTATATATATCATCTTCATTGATATGGAGGAATAACCATTCTCACTATTATATTCATATTTGCTGATTTCTAAACATGAACAAGATGAAAGAAAAAGGTGAACAATCGACAATTGGATGTATCATTGGTCACGAATACTACTATACAAAATATATGCTGGTGTTCAAGACATGAACACGATCAGGCTGAGAGAACCCATATTATTGGATAGCTATACAGTAATGCCCCAAATAATCGACCCCTTAACCACAACAGAATTATGGGTAATTTTTCAGGATTTAGTCGGAAATATGGCTTGCACCGTACATATTTCCGACTAAATCATGAAAATTTACCCATAATTCTGCTGTGTTTAATGAGTCGATTATTTACGGCATTACTGTACGTGTTGTAATAGTCTGAAATCAATAGCAGGGAACCCCATTACTTTCAAAAGTATAACCGTTCTATAACGACAATCATCCGGACAAGACTCAACCAGAGCCAAACAGAATACAGTCGCTTGGAATTGATAATGTCAAACGTGGGCAGTAACGGGCCACTGCAGCGGTAGGGTGGGCTGTATAGGGGAGATAATTCGAAGGATATCCGTTTGAGGCTACGAAGTAGGTGTTTAACAATCAGGGTTCGCTCATAATTGGACAATTTAGAAGAAAACAGCGAGCGATCAACATATGACATCAGAGGATCTACAACGAGTCCCCATTTTATAGCGGAATATACAAAACGAGTCCAGTAAATTAGGTCTGGACCGAGCCTTTGGCGTGGTCCAGACCTAATTTACTGGACTCGTTTTGTATATTCCGCTATAAACTGGAGACGAGTTGTAGATTCTATTTATTACATGATTCAAAACCTAGACAAAACATACAAGTCAACAAATGGGACGCGAAACTAATATCAGCTTCTATATATATAAGGCATGCGATGACGTCTCAAGTAACTTTGCGTTGTTTGCCCGCGTAAAGAATTAGTCCCAGATAAATAAAGACTCTTTGGCCTATTTAAAAGGCGTATTTTTAATGACATAACTGTTTGTTGTAAATATATTGGAAGCCATAGTATTTTGAGACGAAGCGTACGGAATGTAAACAGACGACAAACCGGAACTCAAAGGTCACCTGGCACGAACGTTTAATAACACAATTTATAGAATGGGTTTATTGAATGGAATAAGTGTAGGATCATGTAATATAAATACTGCTATGTATACGCTGATGTTCAGCACATGAGCAGGGTGAAACAATCAGCAGATTATGGACATTTGGCATCGGTCGTAATGGGGATCACTATTATAACTGGAAATCTTTATGCTGACGTTGAAAACATGGCCAAGATGATAGAAAACAATGAACAGTCGGTTGGCATTTGGCATTAGTCGGATCATGCATGGTTCACACTTATAAATACTAGTATATACCCTGATGTTCAAAACATGGGGAAGATGGAATAAAACAACGATAGACTGACATTTGTACCACGTACGCCTCTATATACACAATCCACTCGCGGGAAATCCTAGATTGATTTTTGTGCGAGCATTTGGCTGTTATGACAAGCCACGCAACAACCATAGGATTTACGAACCAAATATGCCCATCCCTTGAGAAAACGTAAAAACCATATATCGAACATAATGCTTTTAACATTTCAGACGTCTGTGTGAACGACAACCGCCATGGTTTAAAGTGTCCCTGTTTTAGTGTCATGAATGTTTCATGTATTAGGAAGATCGTATGTCACAATGGGGCGTACATTAGCTTTAACGGGGTTATGGCAACCAATAGTTTTTGTTCAAACGAGTAGTACAAGCCTGTGTCCCTGTCGCACGAGGCAAGACAGTTTGACATGATCACTATTGAAAACAAAGGGATGCGCATCGAAGGTCGCTTTCGTCGAGTTGTTTTGCATAAAAGTGAATCTGTCTGAAAATAATTTCAAATTGCTTGCCATTTTTTCGGTATATTGCTATGGAAGACGAATCGGTTGACGTTCGTTCTAGCTATCGCGATAACGACGGTCTTAAAATAGCCAAATATTGACCAAAGTAGGGACCATAAATCAGGTAAAAACAACAAAACAAATCTGCTATCCATCCAACTCGATCAAGATATTGTGAAATATCTGAATACATATCTGAATAAATTCGATTGGCGTTTATTCAAGTTATGGCGCATATTGGGCGGGCCCGATCGATGTATCGCACATGGTTATAAACATACCAAAACCAGTCGACAATCGGTAAAAGTATTGAGGCTGTTAGGGTCGGTTAGACGCCTGCACTCGCTGGGCGCCACCCCGAACGACAACCGTCCCTCGTCAAGTCGAGTAAATGCCTTTGACACGGTGTACTTTTTACTGCATTGTCAAGCTATTGAAAATATATGCTAGACCACAACCAAAGACGTAGCTGGAAAACCCGTCTCGGTGGAAGTGTTGTGGCGGTACACATCTCCGAAAATTACAACTTACATGTATATAGATGCCAGTCCAATTTTACATCTTTCGATATTCTTGTTTTGACCTCAAATTTGTCATATTATACATCATGTAGAAGATGCATGGTAGAAGATGCATGGTAGGAGATGCATGGTTTGGAGTTGACTATTTCTCACCGAGGACAACGACAGGACATGATTTATATATTGTACTAGCTGAAACATGGTCCTATCGGGAGCCTTTATTCAGCGTCGGAGGGGCCTGTGGTCCCTATACAAAAGGGGCATGCTACCCCTTTGTGCGTTAGGCATGTGGCCCATGTGTGCGCTTCGCGCACATGACAGAGACTTCATACTCTTTTATATATATTCATCATATTATATAGCTACTTCAATATATCCTCGGGCAAATAGGTTGATATTGGACCTAAATATTCATATTGGTTCCTGTTGGACTTATATATTGGTTCTGATATAAGCCCGTAGAGGTCTTATAGCCGTTATTCTGTTGGATGGCGCGGGCCACATAAAGAGCGTACATCTGGTGCTGAAATAGGCCCATAGTGAGCTTGTTTTTTTGTTTTGTTATTTATTTAATTAATTTTTTATTAAATCAAAATTTCGACAGTCTGGGACAGACGGACAGACAGATCCTACTCTTTTATATGCATAGATTATGTCGAACATTAGTGTGAATTGTCACAAATCTTCGGTGTCTGATCTTGTGACATTTTTATTTGCCGCTAATTTTTTTAATCGGTCTCAGATTTAAAGCTTAAATCTTTTGCCAACGACAGGGGAGTATAACTATGGTATTAGTTACAACTAACACCATCTCTTCATGATCCAGTGTGTAATTATTTATCAAAAGCCATGCATTTCAGAAAAATTTGTTTATCTTTCATGCAGGAGGGAAAAGTAATTTATACCGTTCAATCAAAAATAGGACTGTCTGTTTGCCAAACTAAACGGGGAAAAAACTATTTAAATACATTGGATAACTGCAAGGTATCGGTATTAAAATTCATCGATATGGCTAGCGACATACCGATATTGCAACTTGTAATATGCAACGTATATTCAGACTGGTCGTTCTCACTGATATGCTGAAAGAAATTGAATGGCAAACACTCGAAGAGCGTCGCACCCGAACAAGGCTCACAACACTCTCTAAGATAATTAACAACGAAATCTTGACATCCTACTAAAATCCTCATCACCAAAAAAGCAGTTACAATGATGAACACAAGTTAACCTTCCACACAATATCAATCAAATTTGGACGCCTTCTATACTACTCCCCTTTCACCAGAACTATATCTGAGTTAAATCTCCTATCTGCAGTCGTAACCACACTCTCCGACCCTAAATTATTCAAATCCAAAATCACATCCGACATTGTTTAGTCCCTTGTAGAAAACGCCGTAAACCACTCTAAGTACTAACTTATCAACATTGTAAATAGTTTTATTGCTATTTATCTTCAACAAACAAAATATATTTCTAACGGCGCATCACATTGGTCACGACTCACTAACATCCTCAGACAAACCATCTTAGGCTGCACCTAACATCAACTGAGTCATATATTTAGGCCTTTCTCGTCATCCAGCTGGCTCATAATAGTCATCAAATGATTGCAAGCTCCTCATCGTGCAAAGAGTGTCCACGGGCCGTGGGGCCGCCCGGGTGGTCCCCGGGCGGTAGTTATTCACACACAAAGAAGAAGAGTCTGTTAATATAAATGGATAAAGAAAAGTCACTCGTGACTAATCGTCGATATGCCATCCATCCCAGAAATGGCGGTTTCTGATTGGTATAGAGTTGCACCCATTTAACACACAACTATATATATATACAGTAGCCTGCTGAATTCAGCTATATATGCTGCGCAACACTAGGATGCGAAAAGCATAGAACAGTGACCCCAATCTCGATAAAACATATATACAGAAACGCAGCTAACAATTTATTAATATGTGTCCAAATGAAGCCAAAACGTTTTAATATGAATGGTATCAACTTGCGAAGCGCCAACATTCTTTGAATTTTCTGTGCGGTTCCGTTCCAGGTTTTCGCGCATTCAAAATATAATTTAAATACTACGCGATTATGATTAATATTAAAGGGGTACTCTACACTATATCCGGCCATTTATGGGACCATCTCCTTTTATACTCGACAGAACATGTGCAACAAATGAATGAATTTTAGCCATGGAATAGTGCCAAATACTCCCACATGCTCTATGAATGACACAAACAACATGGCAATTATAATGAAAATGAATTTATGACTCCAGCCATTTAATCATTTTCATTATATTTACTATGTTGTTTGCATAGTTTATAGAGCGCACGAGTGTATTTTGTATTAATCCATGGCCCAAATTTATTCATTTGTTTCTTATATTCTGTTGAGTATAAAAGGAGATAGTCCCATAATTGGCTGGATTTAGTGTACAGTACCCCTTTAAGATATTAATATTCCGAGACATTCTTTTGACAATTATGGTTCTCTTCAATTGTCTATCGACAAGGGGATAGTCATATGTGTTCAGTAAAACTAGTTGTATTTAAATTTATATTAAATTCGCCTGAAGGGATGCTGCTTTGAACAGCTAGCCGGGCAGTTTATGTTGGTGGGAGACAGTTTACGGTGTGTGCATGCTACGAGTTCGTATTTTTCAGTGAAACATATGCATGGAAGGGCAGTAGGATTCTATCGGAAAAGGTACATTAGTGTGCAGCCAATCAGAACGAAAGAAAGTCACGCGAGATATAATATACACATATAATCTTCCTGTAAAAATGGATAACATTTCCGACGTTATAATTTTAAACTCTTTCAAAATTTGGGTCGCCGATGCCGGTAATACGCCAACAAACTGTCGTTACATCCCGAACGGGAGTCCGACGCAAATGGACTGTACATGTGTATATTGGATGTTTGAAATTCAGTATAAGGTTTCTGTATACATTGGAAGAGATTAATACCCACATTCCAACATATATGTTCATGTACCAGCCCATCACTTACTCGCCCAGGAATGTTGGAAATCTTAATTTCAGCAAACGTAATTGTTATTAAAGAGGACATGGACGCGGTGCAAAAGCGTGTCGATTTTGCTTACAGTGCCATGTAATCGGCTTTGTCCATATCCTGTTATCGATATCGCTATATGAAAAGAAGACGGCAGAACCTCATATTGGCACGTTCTGTGGCAAATATGATCTTGATATTACTCAAGTAAACAACATAAGATGGGCTTAATATCGGATTTAATTCCACCGTCACGAATCCAGCTGTTCTAAGTGCATACCATAATGTGGGTTCTCTTTCAGTCTCTCAATTAAGTCAGATGTTTGATTGCATACAGGGATGCCGGTCAAAATGGGAATTCTCTTATAAGCATTTGTAACTATGTGACAAAAAACACGTCGCATTTTTGAAACGACTTCCAAAATGTAACTATGTAACTATTCGAGTAGCTGGTCAATATTGTCAGTCCTTTCTGGGATTCGGTGGTTTCGACGTGCAGTGGTGTTATATCCACCCGTCGAACTCACAGTGCCGTGATATGGCTTAGCTGCTGAAACGACAACACAACATATAAACCGTTAAATGGCTTATAAGTCCTGCTTGATAAGAATCAAAGAGCCTGCCACCTGTGCATGTATATACACATGGACATGTTCTCTGAGCCACTGGGATCCCAGATTAGATAGGGATGGTAAATGTTTTTTCAATATGCAAGATCGATATCACAAGGAAAATATGGTTTCAAAGTCACCATAAATCTTTACCGGCTTGCGAGATGTTTCCACACGTGTCACCAGAAACTATATAGTTAATTCCTCGGGTAACAGATCGGGTTTACATTAAGAGTAAATGTAATCAAATCGGTACTGCACTTAGACGACGGGGTATTGATTAAATGTTATATAAACTATAACTGCCAACATACCATATCGACACATGTATATGGTTAGTGGGCCGACCTCTCCATGCGGTACACCTTCGACATGGTCTGGGTTTCGAATCTGACATGGCAAGTCATGGCATTCCCCAGTATACCATGCGTATTGTGAATCTCCGATCGATGCCATGATCACAGTCTGGAGTAAACTACATACCCACATATCAAATAGTGGGTCTGGTGACCTTTCGTAGAAATAGGATTCCACATCAGAATAGCCCCTACCAGAACTCACTATAAGTAGCACCAAGATAAAGGAGTCCAATCGAAAGCATTAACGTAGCGCGATGTGACGTAATTCGGGGGAATACCACAAACCTTTCGAGAAATTAAAAGTTGGCGGGAATACGATAGACTCAGTATTCGTGTGAATATGAGTGTATGTTTACAAAGACTGCCATGATCAATGCTCAAAACTTATTTCAGGAGCAAAATGAAAATCAGACACATCGAAAAAAAGTACCGGTGAAATTTCCTACCTCCCCTACTCTCACGGTGTCGTTGTCGTGTTCAGGGATGTCACTGTTCTAAGCACATCGTCGGGCCCGGAGCCGTCGCTTATCGCTCTCCCGTGGTGTTCAACATTTGTGGCGATGCAGTAATGGGTATCCCGAGCCTTGAACAGAATAAACTCATTCACTGGCACATTCACTCACATGTGGCATTCGTGAATTAAAAAAAATGTCAATTTCAAACTATCAATTTGAAGAAAAAAATAATTAAACTTTATAACCAATGTAAGCTACACGCATAGTACAATAGTGAAATCATGACTGTCTGCGAGAAAAAGTTAGAAACATTTTTCATTTCATATCTTATTTATTTTGGTAGTCAATAGCAGAACTACATTTTTATTGTGTGAAGGACCAAAACAGCATAGAACAACATAAATATTATTCAGCCACGTTTGCAATAATCTGGCAAACATAAACACTCAATACAGATTCACCTTTTCCGTACATTATGTTCTATGGTGATTTTTCCAACAAAAATTGCTGCCAAAAAAACTAAAATATACAATGACAATTGTTTGATTTATTTTCTCGCAGTCATGATTTCAGACATTGCAGAAGTTCACCTCATCTCAAATATATATGTCTTAAACATCTTGTCTTGCAGTATATTATTCCCACAATTTATTTATAGTGCTTCATGAACTATTCTTCGGTCTTCGCTATGGTGACTGGAAAGTCATCAGTTCTCCTGTTATTTTGATTATCACTTAAGGAATTAGATGTGTTTTTGCATTTGGCATTTACTAAAACATACCTCTCATATTGTGAGGATCAAAATGTGTTGTTATAGTACTATAGCATACATTGGTTATAAAGGATAATAATGTTTTCCTTCATATTGATAGTTAGAAATTGAGATGGTTTTTGAAAATTCATGTCAAATGCTTCATAAAGTTAAATATTTACTTTGCGATTCCATGAAATACAAAACAAAAAGGACAACATACAGGAACATTGGAATATACGGTCCCAGTACACCTCACCCCACGATGTTCATAATTTCGGCCTGAAAAGTAATTTGTTCACAAATTGTTTACATGAAAATATGAATGAATCACAAGCCATTTGTTGATCAGCACATTCATACAGCTTGAATTCTTCGTAAACGTTTTGCATAAGGAAATTCAGATCGCCGTGAAAAAAGCCACTACGTACTGTACTGTACTATGTATCCGTTGTAGCCGGTTGCCGCATTACTCAGTAACGATCGAGATAGTCAGAAGAAACACCAGTCCTTGGTTCGATATTAGGGTAGCACAATTACTTTTACTTTAAACAAATTTTATTCGTATATAATAATATGCAATAGGGTTCGGGGCACAAGTTATTTCAACTAAGCTAGCCCCTCTACCGAGTACAAAATTGACAACACATTGTTATATAATAAAGTCAACAAATGGCGATAAGAGACGTATGTATACATGGTGAAAAGAATTTTGTTTGTATTTTGTCAAATAACCTCTACCATGCAACATATGTATAAGGTCTAGTTAGCCAAAATAAAAAGTCAAAGGATTGTGCTTCTATATACGCCTATATGTATATAAAGTGACATTTTAAGGAATTTGTGATTATTAAATTTCAGGGCTATATGATTCAATACTAGAATGTAAGGTTAAACTTAACCCTTTTATGAGTGGAGCTTCGTGTGCCAATATATTTCTTATATATAATATGCTAGTCTGCATACATTGGCCCGAACAATATTTATCTTGTAAGCCAGTGCGCTCTCTTATATGTGTGAGGCTCCCTATGGAAGACTCGCATATATAAGAGAATACACTGACACAGGGTATTTAATGCTGCACCAGCGCAGCTCCCGTCATGAAAGGGTTAAATTGATGTAGTATATAGTTGGTGACTGGCCCTATATGTCAGTCGTGGCGGTTTACGCTGGATTAAATTATAGAAGAGTAGAAATATTGATGATGGATCTGAGTGGATGGTGGATGTGGCGGCCCAAATGGGAGGGGGTGTCAGGTAATAGTCTAGTGTTTTGACATCGGTTGGGCGGT
The DNA here is from genome assembly GCA_032622095.1 of Siphonodentalium dalli. Lineage (NCBI taxonomy): Eukaryota > Metazoa > Mollusca > Scaphopoda > Gadilida > Siphonodentaliidae > Siphonodentalium > Siphonodentalium dalli. The sequence continues at coordinate 60,492,641 of CP136064.1, read as the reverse complement.
TTGTGGTTGATTGCATTGTGGCTATTTAGTCCCACATGGTCACGAATCGAAGCGTTTTGTGGCAGCAATATACTGCTGCAGTAGGCGAAAACCCTCACATTCTTCAGAAATGTTACGTATGGTATTTCGTAAATAAATTTATTACACGCCTGCTGTGTCATATTTACAAACCCGTATGACCCACGTGTTATACGCATTACGTTGACGTAAATGACGTTCACACCAACCATTAAATCGGAACTATAATATTGTATATTATTATTATAAAAAGTATTTAGTTGATGTGTCGATGTGTTTAGGTTAAAAACACATCCAGGCGTTTATGGCGTTGTTCCACTTTACACACACATGGACACGTTTATAAGGCAACATATGTTTATAAAATGGAATATGTTTATTAATTTCAACATAGTATGACAACGAACATAACTGCAATGGTGATAGACATGAAAAATAAGGGAACATATGCAAATGTGCATTACGAATCTGACAACAAATCACTAAAAAGATGGACTTACTCAATGTTATCCCATTTGGCAAAAATGAAAAAAAAACATCTTTCGGCGGAAAAAAAATTAGGTTAACAAGATGGGTTCTAATTTCCAACATGTTATGTTTTAAAATAACTTCCAGAAACAGCCCGATATAATGAGTCTAAAAGAGGAATAGACTATGTTTTGCTATACAGTTCCTTCAACGAATTAAGTCCGAGAATTTTTTTTCCTTATTAGAATATTAAAATACATGTGTGTGACCTCGACTCACTATGTATAGTGTCGGAGTATAGTCCCCAAATTTCACAACCACAACACTCTTGTGAGTACCAAATTCACATATGTTTTGGGGGTAGAGAAATCACGTGTAGTTACTGCATGAGGACCTTGGGGAAGCCCCACGTGTATTTCCGTCATGTTATCAAACAGTAACGTCCAGAAGCACATAATGATACTGACACAACGAACGCACAGCGAAATACTGTTCCTGATATATGAAGCATTTTAGCTAAACATTCGTATTAGTTCTTGCTTCCAGTGGTCCAGTACAGCTTTTGCGTTTATTAATATCCATATATATGTACATCCTTTGGCATTCAGCGTTTATCGTCACATTTCATACAATCATGCACAGCTTATAGGTAATTTTTCTGTAAAATTCTCGATCACTTCCGAGTCATGCATGGGAGAGCGGTCACAACACGTTTGATTTTTGCACCATTCCGAAGTGTCCTGTCGATAGCTTTTGATATTCTTTCTGGTTTGATCGAACTTATATCTGGAAAAGAGATATAAATAATTGTTAATAAAATTGAAATACTGTGTATATGCGCACATGCGTGTATCGATGCCGACGAAGAGTGATAATGAATTATTGAACACACTCGTTATAGTGATTATGGACAAATAAAACGTGTATTAGGTAGAGACTTTTTGCCCGAATTTGTGTACATGATATATTCATGATTGTAACGCAGCTTGTGTAGTATATACACCTTGTATATACATAGAAATATAACAACATACATTAAATTAATTTTAAATTTGAATAATTTGTGCATAAATGTGAAAAATACTGCCACGATTTCCCCCTGAAATACCATTAAATTTGCCCGAAAATTGTCAGAATTTTTACCGAAAATATCTCCAATTTGCCCGAACATTGTCCGAATTTGTAGCTTTCAACACATTTGTGGGGGCTGGAGCCCCACATCACATGGTCCGTCCGGCTATGATTACTTTACTTATATAAAGTAAATAGTATATATCGGTACTAGGTTAGTTGAACGTATACAGAGTGTCGCAATATTGTAAAGTTATAAAATGTTGAAATTAAATTGATAACAACAAAACGTACCTCATATCCGTGTTTTGCATCTGTGGTAGTTCTTCATACTATAGATCAAATGCCTGTGAATTTGTGATGGCCTGCGCCCTGCTGTGGCTATAAAACTCTGAATAAACCACATCTGGTAATCATATACATCCCATGGTTAGATGCTGGACATATTACATAATGTGTTCACCGCTGGTATCATTAGAAATATATTTCTATGATCAAATTACAAAGGACTGACCGTGTCATGGAGATAAAATTCAATTGATGTATAATATAACGTAAGCAGCGCTACTTGCTATATCTGAGTACATATGAGTACGTGTGATATGTTCTAACTGTCGAAGTGTTTGATATATTGTAGCTTTATGATACACCAATAGACTTCTCACATCAGTATCATTGATAATAGCGCTAACTTGTTATATTACTCGATCCACTTTCTCTGAGTATAGACTTCGAACTTTCCACACAAACGCTCTTCATTTTACTATACATTTCGGGGAGAAATAACAATGAAATGGTTTAAAGTTTGCATACTGTAGAATGGCTGGAGCGTAGAAGCGAAACAATTTGTTTTTCTTCTGAGACGACAATTTAGTTCACGTTAAAAAGACTTCCCGAAGCACACATATATATGTATCGACATATTTTGACCTATTGATGCTTGGGGTGTGTGTCGCTTTAATTAATGTATCATATACAATGTTCTTACCAAATGAAGCGCATCTACACAAAGCCATATATACCTATAGGTTACAACTTGTTTTCATTTTTTATCTCATTTTTTTTAATTATTATTATTATTATTTAGTATAATTTCGGATAAAGTTACTTAGGTATTGATCTACTCAGACATAGCCTACATGGTAATAAACCCAGGTATTCAACGATATATTCATTAATGCATGGGACGCGAACCAATGTTTTTAAATAGTGCCGTAAACCGACGCAATCAAGTGGGTTACATTCTGAGTAACACGATACAGGCTTTGTTGGAACTACAGCATCGCCTTTCCATGATATCGCTTACACGCCAATATGGCTATTTTAATGGCCATTGAATAAACGCCTCGTTTAGGTTTAGGTTATGTAACAGGCCGAGATTTTCCATCGTTGTGGAACATGATCAGATACATCAGATAACTACATCCATTGATTCCACGTATATTTAACTCATTTAAAATATCAGATGTAACGCATGCACATGTATTTTATGTAGATTAGTGAACTCTATCCCTATAACAGGCAAACCTTAATACACATGCATGATGCACTGGATAGGGGCACTTAGTTAGTATTATAATCCACCAGCAGGCGATCTAACAACCGGTGGAAAAATACTTACGCGTTCAATCACTTGTACTGATTGCATATGTGTACGTTGTTCTTCTAAATTCGGTGTTGAGACAATTGCTACAACCACTTGTGATTTGGACATATGGTGCAGTAACCTAAACACTTCAATTAGTATACACCGGAAAATAAACACGGACGCAAAATCCATTGAAGTATTAAACAACCCGGTTAGGTTCTAAACGTCTTATACACACAGTAAGATAGATAGTTTATTACAATACACCAGTACAGGCAGTTGCAAATAACATAAGGTACAAGTAAATTAAACATAATACATAATATATGTACATATAACAGTAAACAAACCTATAACTATATCCTACATACGATTCTTAATGAAATATAAATTTCCCATAATTTTCATTTCCCCATATTTATATTTGTTCTCCTTTGGAAGAATAACCGGATAATGTTGCACACGGAATTCAAATTCTAAAAATGAATTTATCATCATCGTTCATGTTTGTAAAGTGTATGTTATTAGTGTTAGTAACATCAAATAATTCTTTCCTGAGGTCAGTGTACGCACTGCATTCCATTATGAAATGTTTTTCAGTTTCAACTTTTTTTCCATCACACATGAGACAAATTCTGTCTTTTAATAACGTCTTTGGTTGTGTGTGTCGGCCTTTTTCTATAGCTAATATATGATTGCTAACACGCAGTCGGTGAACATTTCTCTTGCCGTTGGTGATCGGACGTGTTTGAGGTATGGTTCTATTTCATATCTGTCTTTGAACGTTCTATATGTTCGTAGTTTATTAGCACCATTCTTTTTGTCGTCATCGAATATATCTTTTTTGAAATTATTTACATGTTCTGAATTTAGTCTCTCAATTATAAGTTTGTCGGTGAATCCTATCGATTTTATAAGACTGTGATATATTGATACCGCTTTTTGCAAGATGTGTGTCCCACGTTGGAGGATTACATAATAGAGATTATGTGAACGAATCATGTATTATATTTCCCGGTTGTGCAAAACGAAGTTTATTTAGATATTTGAACATATTCCCGATGGCATTAATTGCTATGGGGTATCGACCTAGTTCAGCCCTCGAAGCATGATTTGACGCTTTTCTATTAAGTTGTAGTATATTTTTACAGAACTTTAAATGTGTCTGCTCAAGAGGATATAGTTATCAACAAACGGATATTTCAATTCAGCAGCCCATATTTCGCAACCATACAACAGAATAGGCATTATTAATTTGTCAAACAATTTTGAAAATGAGACCCAAGTATTAATATTGTTCAACTACTTCTAACGACTCTCCATGACATGAACGTCTGATAAACGCATATAACGTCAACTAGAATGCACTCAGAGAGATGCCAACGTGCGCCAAAATGTAATAAACAATAATTAAAAAAATAATTTCACTGTATTTTACTTAATTTATTTAATTTAATTTAATGTTAGCAAAAAAAAAACAATTACCATTTCTCATTTCATCACAGATGAAAGGCAAATTACTATATTAATCATTTAAGTAATTAAAACCAATTCCATGTTGCCGAAAGGATGAGACTTTAATATCGATTACATTTTTTTCAGCGACATATTTTGATTTTCATTTTCCGATAGTCAAAGTTGACCAAAGGAGCAATTATAAGAAATAATACCATTTGTGTAAATATTGATAGCAGCCAATATGCAACAATAAATATCAATAATTAATCAATAATTAATCAATAACGATCATTTTATGTAATAATAAACTCTTCAAACGGTATTTGTGTCAACAAATGCGTTTTGTTTTGTGTTACGTCATTCGTCGTATTTGACCCGGAACTCGGCTGAAGGTTAGGCTATTCAGCCTATTGCGTCGAATTACGAAATCGCGTTTTGAATGTCTCTTTTCCCGCACGATAAAAAGAGGTCTTCGCACGAACCAAAAATGATAAAATTTCCCAATTATAAGTAAAAATACCCAAATGAAGGAGTCTATGTAGGTCCCGAAGGAGTCTATAGACTCTTTGATGTAGAGTTCTGATGGAGAAAATGTAGGTCGATCTATTTTTGTCATAACTCTGACGTATTTTGACCTGGGAGACAAAATCGAAATCGAGGCTCACTATGTGCATGCCAGTTTTAAATATAGAGACAGGGAATCCCGACAAATGGCGATATCGGCGACAAACAAATAATCGAAAACAACACATAAAATAAACATAGCAAAAACGCGGCACAGTAAAAATGTCAGAACGCCACGAGGTTTTACGTCGTTTTTGGTGACGTCATGTAGTAGGGTGACACCAACGTACGAATCTGTCTGATCGCCATACTGTTGCGCGAGCGCACGTAATTAGTATTTACAGTGTAACTCGCATGTAGAAAATATAACAAGTTAATCTCTTAGGCATATTTTCTAGAAGAATTTGAAGATTTGATTACAGTCTTTTCTCATTTTAGTAACATGCACCTTCTGTTTAGTGCTACTCGTTTAATAATATATCATTTGAACATGAAACTGCGGGAGGGAAATAAACGCGAGTTAAATCTCTATATGCGTCTCCTTCAATTAAGTTGGAAGAGTATTTTCAATTACCACACATAATAAACGAACTTGAGAAATATCATGCATTGTAAAACATTCTCAGAGAAGGAAGTGTGTCGCCACGTACAGGCTAAACAAAGACTATGGGTAGGTAAACAGATAGCGTTGAGGGTCATGATGATCGGCACATTTTCGAAGAATGCAGGAAACGTATGCAAAAACTGACGACGTTTGACGTTGGACGATTTTTCACTTCACAGGTTTTGGCACGCAAACGCATATGAGGAATGTTCTACTGTGACCTACACTCAGCTATAGAGTACGGAGTGTTGGTTTTAATTAAACACCAAGGCCGGATTCGTCATTCCCTGTTTAAACCTTCGTGTTTAACCCTGGCTTAAACGTACATTGATGGTTCAAACTGAGCTAAATGAGTGTTTTTGGTCGTTCGGTAGCTAGCTGATTCAGTCAGTTGAGAATTCAATCAAACTACACAGTTACCAGGCGGACAACAAGCAAGCCGATAGAATGGTTACTGACACGCCCTCAATTTACGCGAACACGCACACGCTTATAACAACGCTCGTGTGAGAATTAATCAATTGTTACATGATAACACCAAGCCCCCACGCTCCCATAGACACGCCGTCAATATATATTTTGTACAGCTCCACCCACGTAAACCGCGGATTCGTCATCTCAGGTCTAGCCTCTCTAAACCGGTTTAGCTGGACCGTCGAATAATATGATTTAGTTATCAAACGCAAATAATTATCGCAATTGACAAAACACTTATCCCCACACACTTCATATGTGTGAGCACTTCTCGCTTTTAAATTTCCAATCAAAATATGCTCGTTGTTGTAATTATCGATTTTCGCTGTCGATAAAATGCGGCGGTCCGCATTAGGCAGGTGAGATTATTTAGCTCGACGATATAGAGACACTATACTGCTAAACAACGGGCCAGTCTGAACCAGGTTAAACTATATATGAGAAATGCATCATTTAGACACTTTATCGCAAGTTTAAACTACGAATTTCGCTGACAAACGACGGTTTATACATTTAGATTTACGTAGACCAGGTTTAATGGGAGATGACGAACTCGGTCCAGCATCCGTTGCGTTGGGTGATTTGCGTTGGTTGCATTTTATCGTTTACACGCTTGTGGTGCGTTAGTAGTACATGTACTTCAGATTGTCGGTTGTCGATACATTGACGAATCTATCTGTTATAGAAGAAATTTGTGACAAATAATGACACATCTTGCCTTTTTCTCCGCCAATATTTAATGCATAAGGAAACTACATCTAGTATGTAACAACAACAACAACAACACAAGGTTTGATATACACGAAATATAATGGTAGTATAAGTCCCCCATTATGGGGACGAATTTAATTCCAACCACCACTTTAGAATCCGAATTCTAAAGATGTGAACCTGAAGCTCCAGTATATGCAAGATGGGTGTGCAGTACAACTAGCAAACCGCGGGAGGAATGCACACCGGTACGACGTGATAAGATTGATTAGTTTGCACGGCACCCCATGCAGTGCCACAAATGTATCTATTAGATGTGAAATGAACTATATTTGCATCGTATCTAAATCAACTGCGCATCGTTTTCTTTGATTTGCAGAACTGTCTATCTTCTTTCGATATCGTGGGATTTTGGCAAAGACGAACATATCTTGGCACAAAGACATTAACTCGAGCGCGCTAAAACGAGAATAATCCAATCTTAATGACCACACCGTAAAACAAGAGGCGGATTCTTTAAGTCTTCATCAGTGACTGGGAATTTCGATATTTAACTCTTAAATTCAATCCATCGGATCTGGCCGTGTGATCTGAATATATAGATATGGTTATTTTGACAGACTGGTCAAAATATTACATTTTAAATGAGAAGTCGATGACCAACGTCTCTGTTATTCGGCTAAAATCCACGGAATGTTAAACTAATCGATCGTGATATGCAGGGGCTTGCGCTCAGTCTTTGTGAGGGAATAATTTCCTCGTAAAGCTGCACCAAGTACTCCTTATTAAAGGCACGTGAGGCCTTAATTGTCGAAAATATTCATATTTGTTCCAAACACCGTAAACAGAAAAACATTAAAACGCACACAGTTTCGTTCATGTATACCATGACCATCGCGTAAACAGCATGTTATCATAAATACCTACTATATTTTACCTAAGCAAGAGCCTGATTATGTTACAGAAGACAGCACAATGCTACTGGCTAATCACACACAAATGGCATAAACGCTCTTTATTAGTTCCATATCAGGAATTCACCCACATATAACGCTATTTATGTTTACCATCATAATATAAACAAACATCAGAAAAGTAACTTTTTATGCTTTTGTTTACATAACAATAGTCAAATATATGACAATAACATACTGTTTATGCGATATTTCTTATTTGTATACGGACAAAGTCTGTCTATATTTTGATGTTCTTTCTGTTTGTGGCGGTTTTTGACAGGTGGAAATATTTTTACAGGATACCCACCGCCAAGGCCAACCGTACCTTTAAAATTATCCTATTTTTATTCGATTGGCAAATTGAGATGTACAGTAATGCCCTAATTAATCGACTCCTTAACCACAGCATAATTATGGGTAATTTTTCAGAATTTAGTCGGAAATATGCCTTGTTGTCATTCATCGGAAAGCTCTCACTGAGACGTATACCGGGTCGGTGGGTGGTCCAGCAGCTGCAAAACAAGTTTTTTTTACTCAGCTAAAACTAAATTTACTCAAGCATATTACATCAAAATAAGTCACAAAATTTCACACATAAAGTAATATGAAGGATTATAATCTATGTACATAGCACATATATATAGTCAAGTAGTAGTCTGTGTTGTCCTTCAAAATCCAACGGTGTAGTCATATAATACACTACACTTTGTGATCGCCACAAGTCAAAATCGAGAAGTCATCAATTTCACCCATTGTTTCTCAATATAGGATATTGTAACTCACCATGTTGTCCACACTCCCTCCATGCTTGTATTTCTGATGTACACAATGCTGATGTACACAATGCTGTTACAGTAGCATTAGTCAGCATAAAATAAATTCTGGCTGCTGATTCGTTGATTATGATTGAGGGAAATTTCCCTAAGCTGGAACAGAAATTTATAGCCTTCGTAAATATGGCGATCATTTTTGTTTAGGTGGCCGTGAAGATTCTTGTGGGTTCCTAAGTGACGGAAGTGGTCTGGATATTTGTATGCAGCCGATTTTTGTCCAGTAAATGTGGTAGTGGTGGAAATGTAAGATTATCGTGTGAAAACAATACCGAAAAGGGCGCGTTTGTTGTTACAGTCTGGTGTATCGGAACTTAGGAAGACGTTCTAATGGAAATTTGACCACTTGAAGTTCAAATAGGCTTAACCCATGGCCGGCGAGACTTATAGTTAACACTGTATCATATGGAAAATTATTAATTGTTTGTAACCAGTAGTACCATGGTGATTATCTGGGGTGTATAAAGGGGATGACAGGAGGCTTGTGTATATATGTTCACATTCATCTCTAATTTCATGTTAATTCATGATTGAGTTAATAAATCATTCAAACGGCACCCAAAAACATGTATTAAAAAAATATAAAATACTAGAAAAATGGGGGGGGGGGTCCAGAAAGTGGCCAAAATGAAAAATAGCCTACGTGTCTGGAATTGTTTTACGATGACCCCCCCTCCCTGCATGGTGTTATCATAATATATCGACCCCATTATAGTTTTCACTACTAAATTTCTACAAATTTGTTGACAATTCATAAGCCAATGAAACTCTGCTTATGAGTGAAGTATAATGTTTCCTCCTACGTTCTTCCACGGATCATTATAAAATGATGTTATACCTGTTAAAGTGTTACCTATATTGTGCGTAACGGTTTTATGCAAATAAACTGGGTTCTGCATTGATAAGCACCAAACGCAAATGACCTGCCAACCAATGCGAAATATGTATGCAACTTTATGTGGGCCTTATGATTTCCCTTGTGACTAAATGCCCTGACATACAGCCACGGTACGTCCATTGTCTTAATTATTAATAGACATATTTCTGCTTCGGTTGTCTTCCGGGTGATCCTGGCATGCATGGCAAAAACAAAGTTGGCATCACTGGAGTCTTTGTGCAGCCTAATTACATGCGCCTGTTCACACAAACTTCAATTTCTGTAACAAATAGTCATTTTTCGCGATTAACTTGAAAGGGAGTCATAATATTCGGAGTTAAACACCTCAAGATAACTAAGTTCCCAGCTGACATATTACACCGTATCTCAAAAATCACGGGGCCGATCGTCGGGAACTTTTAGTATACCATGATTGATGAAGTCAGACACAATGAATTTCGTGTATTTATTTACCAATGTTGATCCTCAAAACGATGTAGCAAACAATTAGGGCTACTACATGTGGTACGTGGTTATCGTTTTTGACATCCGACGATTCTGACCCGCCACTGTTAGGGCGACCAGGTTTCCGAAGATGTCCCGCTGGCACCGGTGGTGACGACCGATGGCAATGAGAAAAGGGTATTAAAAAGGAACTTAGTATACTCATCAGTGTACACAAAGAAATTTTCCAGCGGTTTAAAAAAATCGTTCAAAAGTGAGATATACGCTCTTTATTTTTACCATACCAAGAACGGACTAAACAATAAACGCTCTTTATTTTTACCATATCAAGAATGGACTAAACAATAAAGGCCCTTTGTTGTTCCATGCTGGATATGATTCGGACCCGATTTGTGTAAATTCTATCACTTGACAAGAGCACGCCGTCGGGGCGTGGCATAATACACCCGTTTCTGGAGTATAGAGTGGGTCAATTAAGGTTTAATTCATTTGTTTGAAACATTTGACATAAGACGAAATAATAACAAAAATAAAACACAATAACTTTAAGTGTGGTATTTTTGAATCAAATTTTCAGAAACCTCAAAATATAAAAAAAAAAATTTCGAACTTGACCTGCAAATTCATGTAGACAGAACCCATATTTGAACTTGATCTGTATACCAAATTTGGTTCAGTTCACTCATTGCAATCTAAAGTTATCTCAAGGAAACCGCATATCAGGTAAAATCTAAGTAGAAAAAGGGGCATAACTCAGTCAAAATCATGCGGACGAAACCCTTATTCGAACTTGATCTGTATTTTGGGGCGGTAAACTAATATACCTAATTTGGTTCAGTTCACTTGATTCAATCTAAAGTTATCATCCGGAAACCGCATATCAGGTAAAATCTAAGTCTAAAAAGGGGCATAACTCAGTCAAAATCATGCGGACGAAACCCATATTCGAACTTGAACTGTATTTTGGTGTGTACCAAATTTAGTTCAGTTCACTCGATTGAAACTAAAGTTATCATCCGGAAACCAAAAGCTGACGTAATACGACCGTTTTTTTCAAACGGGCGTATAAAATCACCGAGAGGTTTTAACCCTATCTTTATATGCCAGATACTCATTGATGAATCAGCGTTTGTTGAACTTATTATTTTAACATTCCCCTCCAACAAATATGACTCCTTCTGTACTTGTATTATCTGTCGTCTGTTTATTTTTCCCGAAAACCCCTCCAGATGAATAATACAACTTACCAATTTATGCTTCGATAACTGAGTGGGGAAAATCTTTTTATCATAGGAAAGGTTAAAGTAAATGAAATATATAGTTAACCTGTCTCTGATCGTCTTCCGGCATAATACAGCTATAACAAGAACCAGCCGAAGACACCACCGTGGCGACATTCTTCAGTAATAAACACCTTTCGCGCAATGAACGACGACATATACTTATATTTGTATTATAGTCGTATATAATGTTTTCGGACGGTCCAAAAACCTTTTCGCAGAATTGACGTCTACGAGTCCGTTTGCGGGACACTCGTTCTTGCCATTCGGAGTAAGGTGATTATGGTTCTGCGCGCCGTGATCATTTTGTACTTAATTAGGTTGTTATCAGGTCGTAGCTAAGCGCTTTATGTTTTGCAAGATTCTCGTGATTCACGATGAGGAATGATTTTATTGGCACTAACAGATAAAATTAAGGCCACATGGCGACCATAATTTAAGGACATACTCTCAAGAGTAATTTCCCACATAGAGGAGATGAGAAACGATCGCGAACTTATTACTATATAATGTATTTGTTGTAGTTTGTTGAAAATCCAAAACCGATATCATAATGGATAGGGAAAACGAAAACGAATAGAAAGAACAATTATAATGACAAAGAACCCTATTCGTAATAATTATCTGTCGTTCATTCTCCGAAGGGTGTCTATGATTATTCTGTGAAACTCTTTGTGGTGTTCTGTTAGACGAACATTTGTTTAAAAATCAAATATAACGCGGCAGTTAATTTGCATAAAAATGGATTGCAGGAAACCGTTTCATAACGGGGAACACGCGTGTATAATCGGCTATTAAATCTGGCATGCATTCAAACACAGGCTTTATTGATGAGATCATGCGTGTCGATTTCGTTGTACCACGGGTCTTATTACTAAAACACATTCGAAGTTCTGTCGAGTTATGGAAATCCTCCAATATGTTGTTGACTTGAATCATATTGCAATGCAGTATCTGAAGTATAGAATACATGCATGTGGATTGAGTAACACGTTGTTATAACTTACACAGTTGTCGCATGGGCGTGCCACATTTAATTGCGCATCTGAGTTGCGAGATTGACATTATAAGGCTATAGGGACCATGACTTAAAGTCACATGGCGGTTTGCGCTCCAAAATACACCTAATATTATTCGCTTTTGAATGTTTCCCGGAATCGAAATTGGTCGATAAATACTTGAACTACCTTTCTATCGTCATTATATATCCCAGAAATACGCATTGAAGTCATAAACAATACAACTTTGAACACGGTGTTTGGGTCCCAAAACAAAAACAAAAAAACAACAACCATATGGGCGGCATGGCACAGAAAAGAGCGTTCCGTGTTAGTCTATTTCTGATATGTTATACATAACGTTTATTTCACCTATAGATATGTGCGGAAAATTGAAAACAGCTGGAAAATGACTGTGACCATGGCAAGTAAATGGGCATATGGAGCCGGTATACCAATAATTCGTGTTATTTGTCAACCTATCTTATATGACTCCTTCCAAATTACGTAGACAAAATTTGGAAGCTTGAATGAACCATCTCCGTTTAATTCAAAACATGGAATAATGGTTTATATTTTCTTTTGGAAGACCGGAAGTTCTGCAATAAAATAGGTTACCCAAATCTATAAATATGTCGATACCGTCGTGAACTATTCCATATGGACTCTGCGCGCAATGGAATAGAATGTAAAAGAAGGAACAGCATTGAACAATGGAGAGCGTTTATTGTTGGTCTATTCGTGATATGGTAAAACATTAAGAGCATTAATTTTGTCTCATTTCTGTGTAGCTTTGTGTTTCGGTAGTTTAATGTTAAAGGGACCCAATGCACTTGCAGTGGGTAAATTAACTTCCGCGCGAAATGGTGTTGTGGGGGTGGGGGGGGGGGGGGGGGGGGGGGCTGGCCCGGGATGGTCGAACTGCCGGAAATGTCTATTCCTTCACCCATCATATTTAGCTTTTAATTATAGAACCATAAACAATTTGACATTTTACAATCATTTTGGTCAGAATTTTCTATTTTATTTTTCCGTGAATGAACTTTGTTTATGGTTCTCCAATGACGATATTTCCCGTGTTAATTGAAACCATTGTGATGCCAGCAAAACTGTTACAGTGATTTGTCAACAAACAAACACCGGTAAACTATGCTTTTGATAATCACAATCCCATTGTTGGAGAGTTATTAAAAATAAGAAATGTACTTTTTGGGGATAGTTGGTTTATAGACTGTTATATACTGCGTGAAACCACATCGCAGGCATTGAGTCTCTTGTGAATGGTGGGAATGACTTGGAACACTCGCGTGTCATGCTGTAAATGCATCTGTTTTATTTTGGCAGAGAATGCACGCATACGTGTATAATCTGCGACTTCAAAAACAAATCTGAGATAAATATAGTCCATGAATAAGTTTTTCTTGTCTTTATCGAGCTGTTATATGTACATTTATATGCATGTGTGCGCTTGAAAGGCATGCCATACTTTCCACGACAAGAACAAGTCGTCTGAATTGTATATTCGAGTTATCGATCCTTGTTGTTTTCTTTCGCCGCAAAAGGCAGCGCGCCAGAGAGCCGTCCAGTGGAAAACATCCGGGGCCTTTATTGAAACATAACAGGAACCAGCGTGCCACGACACTGCTCCCGCAGTCTAAATGTTTATTCAATCGAACACCTTTGTTCTTTTCCAGATAATCAAGTCTCCCCTGTCGATGGGCCAATCAATAAGTGTTTTACTTCATCTTAAGTTGGCGTTCCGAGTTTGCGTGAGCACCATTCCGGAGTCGGCTCCTCCTTTTGTATTTGCCACAAGACGGATCGAGCGGGGCGTTCCTTTGACCCGGAATCGATGGAGAATTGGGTGTATGAATGTACTTCAAAGTGTCATGTGTCATGGCATTTCTGCTCCTCGTCGCGACTCATTGTTCCTGTCCAGTATGTGAAGGACCAAGATGTCAATACAGCGTGTCTTTAACACCGTAAACGCTTAGTAGATCTCAGCAGTAATAATGTAGTGCAATGGACGTGAAAGAAACTTACAGGGATGTCAACGTTGATCCCGAATCGCCCCATTGGACAACAATCAACCGATATCCATAATTACCTGATAATAACCAGCTGGTTCAGCCGCACGTACGTGTCACTTAAGTCAGAATCAGAATTTAATTAATCTCAAATCGTCGTACATGTTAACATAACAGAGATATATATAGATGTGGACATGCATAATCATATTCATATTGATATTGCACGTGCGTGCGTATATACTCATTAAGGTTTATACAGATTATTTTAAACTTATCAATAGCGCGGAAAGTCGAGTGCGACTATGGGGGGGGGGGGGGTGTAGACCAAAGAGTCGTCAGATTGAGGATAGTATGTGGGGGGGGGGGGGGTGAATCAGCGCTCTATTGGATATATACATAGGGAAGTTGATTGCCGAGAATCATGTGTTTGGAGTGTCATATATAGAGTGGACAATTTCCTTAACATGTGAGCGGCTTTGTTTGTGTGTGTGCGTGGGGGGGGGGGGGGGGGGGGGGCAGCATGTACCTACAAGTACGAGTAGCAATGGAAATAAATAAAATTCCAAGTCATATATACTCGACACTGTATAAACATATATATAGATTGGATTGGAGTTGTGCCTCAGGGAGGTTCCATTATCAGCTGGACTTCGTATATAAATTTCGCCAGATTCGTTATTGTTCTTTTATTATTTGATGTGAAAAGGGCGTTCAGTTTGCAGATGTTCGGCCGAGTATAATAATAGCTTTTTAAATATTTTGTTCTTGGTTCGCTCAATATGGGGCACTTAAGTATTACGTGGTATTCGTCACCAAGCTCCCTTTTGCATAACGTGCACTTTCTATCTGATCTGCTTTCATTTGTCCATGATCCGGTTTCTATGGGGAGGCGGTGGTTTTTAGTTCTGAATTTGGCGAGCCGCAATACTACACTTTGGTTTCTCAGTGAGAAGTATGTCTCCTTTTTAAAATCTAGTTTAATGATATTATAAAATGTCCCCTTATTCGATGATATAATGCTTCCTCGCCATTCTTGGAGGTAAGCATCCTTAATTCTGTTCTTGATTAATCGGTTGTACGTATTTATTTTCGGTACTGACTGGTAAATCCAGATGTTCGATATTCCTAGTTCATTCAAAGTTTTTTTGTACGTATTCGAACTCTTTTGTGTTTCGTTTTGGGTTTTTAGCATTATGCGGTACAAGAGAAGGGGCATCCGTTGACATGTCATATTCATTATTTCCCCCCAGTATGAGATAAACCTGATTTTAATCATTATATTTATTGGTAGGATCCCTGTTTCCCCATAAATGAATGCAGTTGGCGTATTTTTCCGTAGACGGAGGCTGAATTTAAGGAACCATCGTTCGAGTTTTAAGAAGCATGTTGTGTTTTCAAATCCCCAAATTTCGGAGCCATATATCATCAAGGGGGCAATGGATTTTTGGTATATTTCAAGGATACAGTCAAATGAGAGGCTATATCTCCGAGCTTTATTCAGGAGGGCATACATTGCTTTCTTTGCGTCTTTGCATCGCATGTTTCTGTCCTTACTGAAAGTGCCCTGTTTCGTGAACCAGGTGCATGCCCAAATACCGGAAGTTATCAACAATTTCTATATCGTTGCGATTAATTTTAAAAGTGATTGGTTTTTTCGCTTTTGGTTTTCTTCTGATTATCATGACTTTTGTCTTCAGTATGTTTATATCTAATTTCCATATGTCACAGTAATTTTGTAAACCTTGTGATGAATTTGAGAACAGGACCGTGTCGTCAGCGTATATCAGTAGGAATAGCTTCAGTAATATTTCCGCGTGATTGTCATTTTCATTGCCAAATATCAGACCGTTACATTCGTGCCGTTTAATGTAGTCTTCTATATATAGGTCGTTAACGTAGAGCGCAAAAAGTATCGGGGACAACCTAACTCCCTGTTGTAGTCCTGTTGAACATGGGAAGTATCCGGAAAAATCATCGGTTAACACGGTCATCTTAAGGTTTGTGTATAGGCGTTTGATAATATTCAGATTTTTTCCTGTGATTCCGATGCGAATGAGTTTTGACCATAGGCCGTCGCGCCATACATACTCGAATGCTTTTGAGAAGTCGATAAAGGTGCAAAAGTGGTTTTTATTTTTCATCTTCATAACCTGGGTCAGGGCGTATAGAGAGAAGGTATGATCTATTGTTGAATATCCTTTGCGAAAGTCTGTGCCTCTGTTTGGATGGCGTTGGTATAGTCAGAAAGTTATTCAATCGGGTAGTAAGTATACTCGTGAATAATTTTGATAGTGTACATAATAATGTGATTTTTCTGTTATCCGGGTTCAGTGGGTCATTTTTATTTTTGTAGATGCGGCGTATTATCCCGATCTCCCAGTATGCTGGGATCTCCCCTGAATCGAGTATTTCATTAAAAAGTTTTGTGTATAAAAATCCCATCTTTCCCCAGCTACTCTTAATCATTTCATTTATACTAGCGAGTCATAACCTGGTGCTTTATTATTCTTCAATTTTGTTACTGCATGTTCTACTTCCGCTAAAGTTATTTCAATATTTAAGGGGGACGAATCTAATTTCAGCGCTGTCGGCAATTCAGAAATATGGATAAGATTTGCCATTATTGTTTCGTTGCCACTTTTCTCCATGGATTCAAAGTATTCTTGAAATTCACTCGATTGGGGTTGGTATTCTTCCCTTTTTACGCCTAATTCTCTAATAACTCGCCAAAATTCCCTACTAGACTTACCCTTTAAATTGTGTACTTTCTTCCTAAATGTAATTCAAAATTTTTGTTTACTGTTATTTTGAGTCAATTTATAAATTTTCCTACATTCTAACATTTTTTTTCTATTATCGGAGCAGGGGTTTGTTCTGTTCATTTTCCGTGCCTTTCTGTACCGTGTTCTTGTTTGTGTACAGTCATGCGTGAACCACGGCATACCTAGATGTTTTTTCCTCATGCTGGTTGTTTTGGTATTCTTACGCAGTGGTCTTTTTCTCTCGTCTATGCTAGCGTTCATTAATATAGATGTCAGATCTTCATAGTCATTGCCTGTGGATGTCACCGGACTGACGTGTTCGCTTGTGGAAACACGTACAAGGTCAACCCGTTTAAAAGTGTGTATAGCATACGAAACTTATAGCGAAGATAAATAATCCAATCATATATATGATAACCGAATGAGCGATCAACGCTATGCAGGCAGAGATATATACCTGCGCGGAATAATCTTAATTTGATTGAAGCCAATGTATCGCTCATTACATTAGGCCGCTTGTTCTCGCCACCCGACAATTATTTTTACTAGTTTCGCTAGATGTTGGCCGATATCTGCAACCGTGTAGGTTAGACGCCGCAAAATCACCTGAATGTTCCCGCCACATCCATAGCGATACCATATAGTAACACAAGTTACACGTACGTGTGGCTGAACCTGTCTACAATAGGTGCAAAGTTAAGGATTGTGTATTATAGAGCGATAAGCTTTTGTAGTGATGAGAAAAAGATGTGGCAATTCTGTGAAAAAGGAGACAGTCAAGATATAGTTATCTACTATATATTTTGAGACATACGTATATATATCCATATGTCCTTTATAGACTCGAAAACGGCTCGACCGATTGAGCCCAAACATCCTATCTAAGGGTAAAAAGCTACGGGAAGTGTCATCGCACCGCTTCTGAAAATGTCCGAGCACTCCTTCGCCCTTCAACTGCCACCGTAATGGGGATTGGTGGGTTAATCGCGTGATAATTAATGAGCGTTTGTATATGAGGCGTCGCTATTAAAGAGCGTTTATCTACTTTAGTGAAAATACGGCATTTGACCGTCTCGCTCGGAAACTGGGGATATCGAAACGAAATTTCGAACTTAGGGGTTCCCAGGGACGGGAGAGATTTTCGTCGGGTCAGTTTGTCCGCCCGAGGTGACCTTGACCTTGAAACGGGTACCCACAAATTACCTTGGGTGATATCTCGGTAGTCAGTGGTGACATCGATGTGAAATTTGTTATGTATGGTCAACTCGGGACGGGAAATATTTTTGTCCGGTTATTTTGTCCACCCAACATGACATTGACACGGGTACCCGCAAATGACCTTAGGCGGTATTTCGGGCATCAGCGGTTGCAGCGACGTACGGGGTTACATTGAAAAACAAAAATTAATGGACCGACCAAAGCCATGGGACCAATCCCGCCAGTGGCGGGCTAATCTGCTAGTGTCATATATTGAGGATCTCCAGCGAGTTATTTTAGGATATAAGATTTTATAAAACGAATTTGACAAATTTAATTCACAACGAGTCGTAGGCGATGTGTGAATCAAATTTATCAAACGCGAGTTTCATAAAATCGTATATCCCAACATAACGAGTTGAAGATCTTGTATATCACATTAAAAAATAGAGATTTTGCCCTTTTAACAAAACAAAAATCCTTAAAAGAAGCTTAAAATGTATACGTTTACATCGTTGGCCGAAACAACAGTATTGCGCGCTCAGGCTGGTGACGGAAAATATAGTCTCCCAATTTGTCTCTTTGTTTTTGTATATTTTCGTTAGTGCAACAAAGTTGGACAACAAATTAACCTTAATGAACAAGTCAATCATTTTGCATTGTTTGGTGTTGGTCTCATGCGCGTCTTTTCGAAACAGTATTAATCCGCCTGAATCAATGTAAAGTCATTTTGTTGGCCCGAGGCCATGTTGGCGGGAAGCACGCGCATATTCATCACTAGTCACAGATAATGAAATATGCAATGGACTTTTTAATGATATAATAGGGATTTCATGTGATATATATATTATCTCTAATCATTTTATGATGCCGAGGGTTACTATTAAATTGAATACATTTTGGTGTATTCAGGATTAGGCTTTGGGAAAATTGCGGTGTGTCCTACAATCTAGGTTGATATTTAAAACTTACCAATGTGGCAGGGAGATTGTTATTGTCAACGAAGGAATATGTGAGAGATTTTCGGAGCATTATAGCGAAAAAGTATACCGTGTAAATTTGTTGATGGGCTCTTTGAAAATCCAACTCAGATATATATTACCAGCATGTACATGTATGATACCATTGGCATGTAATGCCTTACGCTGGGTTTTAGACTATATGTTTACAAGCATATTCCTGTTTGCCCACATGCACCACATCTTGTCAAGAGAAGTAAGTGAAGCAAGATTGACTTTAATGGAAAACTATATTGGAAATACTACTTAATTGCACACATCGGGTGCTCAAATGAGTGGGATACCAACAATCTACACTTCGAATGCTTGTAATTAGATACGTTCGCGTTAGATATAATGTGTGCAACTGATTGCTCATGCAGCTTTGATATTATATGCTGGTCGCTTGCAATCCATTGTGGGCGTGTACAGAA
This sequence comes from Siphonodentalium dalli, assembly GCA_032622095.1. Lineage (NCBI taxonomy): Eukaryota > Metazoa > Mollusca > Scaphopoda > Gadilida > Siphonodentaliidae > Siphonodentalium > Siphonodentalium dalli. The sequence continues at coordinate 60,472,858 of CP136064.1, read as the reverse complement.
GTGGCATGCAGTCCACAAATAGCACAGTGTATAATTTCACGACGCAAATCCATAAAGTACACGTTTATATTCAGCACCTGACGATTAATTATGCTGTGAAAACAACTTTAAGTGCTTATAATTGTGAAAAAAGAAACAATATTATTTTGTTATAACACTACATAACATAACATATAATTCTCGGAAGTAAGTGACTTTTGTCCGATAGTACATAATTATACAAAATCGACATAATTTATTGAACAAAAACAATAATGTTGTTATATAATAAAGTTATTCGTATCTAAGATGTCTCATGAGTTCATCTAGATTCTGCTTAAATGCGATGATGGTGCATGTCTGATTGCATACCGTATTGTGGCAGTGCATTCCAAGATTTCAACACTCTCTGGGTGAAGAAGTAGCGGGACATCCTTCTTGCAGCTGTCTATATTGAGTTTGAAGGAATGTCCTTTCTTATTTTTGAACAGGCAGTTGTCATCTATATTGTACATACCTTGTGCAAGTTTGTATATTTCTATAAGATCGCCTATCATTCTACGGTATTTGAGCGACATTAGATCGAGGTGTATAAGCCGCTCCCGGTATGACAATGTTCGAAAGTTAAGTACAAGACGTGTAGCTCTTTTATTTATTTGTTCTATTGCTTTAGAATGTTCAATGAGGTTCAAGTTCCTGATCCTGTTGCCATTATTCCAGAATAGGTCGTATGAGTGAACGTATGACTGAGGCCAGTCCGAGAAAGGTATACAGAATCTTCCATTAACAGATTGCCGAATTAAATATGGAAATAGACAGACCAGTACGGGGGTCTCACGACAAACCAGTCCATACACGCGGGCGGATGCCACGGCCACACAGAAGTGCCGCTATTAAAGACACGGTTGGCCTTGGCGGTGGGTATCCTGTGAAAATATCTCCACCCGTCAAAAACCGCCACAAACAGAAAGAACAGCAACATGTAGATAGACTTTGTCCGTATACAAATAATAAATATCGCATAAACAGTATGTTATGGTCATTTGTTTGGCCATTGTTATGTAAACAAAGGCATAAAAAGTTACTTTTCTGGTGTTTGTTTATATTATGATGGTAAACATAAAGAGCGTTCTTTGTTGTTGAATACCTGATATGGAACTAATAAAGAGCGTTTATGCCATTTGTGTGTGATTAGCCAGTAGCATTGTGCTGTCTTCTGTAACACAATCAGGCTCTTGTGACGCTTTGGTGAGCGATTCGCCCGTGTTTCTTCGTGAATATAGTCGAGGGTAGTTTTCTTACATACATGTGTTCTTAGTGATATGGGGACAGGAAATCCGGGCCTGTCAGTCATTTTATTGTAGGCAGAAAATTGCAATTCTGGCAAGTTAATAATATTAATAGTTGCACTTCTGTGCGTCCGGGGCCCCATCGGTGTATGTGAGAATTTTCGTGAGACCCCCGTACTGTTCAGTCCACTACAATAACACGTATATAGACACCATAATATATGGTCCGGTCTGTTTCGGGCTGTAATTAGTACATGTAATATGCGAATCGGGAGCAACTATAGAAGGGGCGAGTTAACCTTAAAAGGATAAATGACCGCATATATATGGTTGATATCTAGCACTCCCACATTTCGACTAATCCAGAATAGCAGGCACCGCGCGGACACATAACACTACGATTCCGGTTTGATCTTTGAAATGTTAGAAACTTGAACACCATGATATTCGACCCAAGTAAATGTTCTTTGTTGTCGTATTCCAAGAGTTTCCTAAAAATAACGATTTTCGAACAAAGGATTCTACATCTGTTATAAAATATGATAAACCCCCGTCGCCACAACAACGCCTGGGTCGAGTCATCGTAACATAACACCGCGTAATTAGGGAGAATAATTAACAAATGTGATGTTTAAGTGTAAATTAATTATATAGCTTGGTGTGTGCTCGAATATTGATTCCGAACAGATCTGATTAAGTTCCTGTCCGGGGTCGGATGCAAACGATTGTCATAACGGGTAGATATGATTACCGGTCGGAATCCAATCCTTATCGCACGTGCACACCCTATTACACTACCAATCAGCAGACATCTCACTGACAATCTATGAAGCAAAGCGGCAGTCACGGGAATCTCTTAAAGAAACTCTTTTGTGGGTTATGTTGTGCCAAACAATCGTGTTATCGTATCGGTGTAGCTTTAATTCCGGTTTATCTCTAGCAAGAGGAAACTAAATCAATTTGCTTCTACGGTGAGTGGCGATTGGCGGCTGCTTTCAAAGAGAGGTATTGATGGATAGTATTGACACGACACATCTGTTCACATAGGATATAGCTCTCCATCAGTCCTACTCAGAGTGGGAAGCTGGAGTCTGGAAGTTGGATAAGTCTAAAGCCGATCGACCGTTACCGTTTTATTCTGTGGATATAAATTCTAGCGGATGAAAATCGGTGAGTTAACCTTCTAAACTATTGTAAAACAGTACTAAAACTCCAGTCAAGGTACTTTCTGTGGATCATCAAAAGGCCACTTATACACTGCAGCGAACAAGACAATGAAGTCTACCAAATTCCGAGCCATAACTGCGTGTCAGTGCTCAGAGGGGGAAAGTGGCTTACATATAGCCCCATGACGGTTTGAAGCCTGTACTTAGTTTGCTTTTGTTAGATCCCGTCCGGTTCTCGAACTTTCGGGGATCAAAATATGTCGATAAGCACGATAAATAGTTGTTTACGGAGTATACATCCCTCATAAAGAAGCGACGTAATAGATTTGAAATAAATCGGGCCATATTTTTTCATCGGCATGGAACAATAAAGAGCGTTTCTTGTTTGTCTATTTCTTATATGGTAAAAATATAGAGCGTTTGTCTCACGTCTGTGCGTAAAATTGAAGACGGCTGGAAAAATTGTTCTGGATGTGGCAATAATTTGTTTTTCAGAGCATATCATTAAGTGTGTACACATCGACATGTTGTGTATTTTAAACCTGCATGATTGTGTAAGCATTTCTTTCAAAACACGTCGAGGTAAATAAGGTTCAAATGAGCCATGTCCGTTTAAATTTATCCTACATTTGTATCTGAGTTGACACCAAATTAGTTTCCTAAGCCAATCTACAGCTTATCGGGCTAATAATACATGAATTTAATTGCAGTCAAGTCATTCATAACACAAATGCATCACTGTGACAAGATCGTCCACAATTAATACGATGACAATAAACTTAAACGAATATTTGAGAAATGCTTTTTAATTCTCGATATCTGACAATGATACCATGGGTTCGATCTCATTATAATCTGATATAGAAAAAGACATACTAGTTTTCTGGTGCAACATAATTATTGTCTTCCAGTGTAAACTTAGCCATATATAGCAAATGAAGAGGTTGTCAAAATATGTCGAAAAATGCATGGAATGATCATGAAATTATCTCAGATATAGAAGAAACCCACTGGATGGCAGTTGTCAACTTCATGTCACAACAGAGAACATTCGAATTACAGCTGTATATACGAAAGGTTTAAAACTTACATAATAACAGATATCACTATTATTCTCAGAGTATACAAAGCCCGTATATAATTATTCCATGATTAATTCTGGGGCTGAATATTATATGTCACTTTAATACAGTCCGCGTTAAATGTGAGTCAGATATGCGCACACTCAGCATCACATCGTTTTTGGTTGTTTTGTAAATATTTACCGTGTTACTGGCATCGCAATATATAGGTTGAGGTATTAATGTACGATATACGAACGCAAATCACGCAATATGTCTCAGAATGAGTCACAAGAAATATTCAAACGTTCCACACAGAAGTGACGCTCTTTCGTTTGACCTCCGGGATAAAATAACAGAGAGCGCTCTTTATTGCCATTTCACGTCATTTAAATACAATGTATATTTCGCGGAAACACAAGTATCATAATTACAATCTGTTAAAAGGACATGTGTTTAAAACATTTTAGTTTGGTAAATGTAATCCATTTATCCTTTAACTCATGCAGTGCCAGGTTTCCTGGGGGAAACGGATGGCTGAGTGCCAGGTTTCCTGGGGGAAAAGCTATCATTTACACTAACTAGATATTTACTTTGATTATTCAATATTGGAAAGAATTGAATTGACAGCAAACATTGATAGTATAGGCCCTACTCAAGAAGTTCTTTAAAAGTCCAATTCCGGTAATACAGGTTCATCACAGCTCCAAACTTTCACGTTACCATGGCAACGAATACTTCAAATTAACACCGATTATATGAAATTGCAAATGTGTTGTTTTATGTGGCCATCTAACTAATATATTCTGTGTAGTTTTAGCCATTAATTTTGATGGTGGAATAACATAGCATTATGTTATGGCAAATATCGGAATGGGGGGGGGGTGATTAGTGAGACCTAACGAATTTTCTAAATGGGATGACGTTTACAATAACCGATTTCCTAGAAAAGCAAATGGCAAAGCTGAAAACAATTTGAAAATCAATTGTGTCCGTTCTAACGGCCTACAGCAATCGTACTTTCGCTGTGCGGCGTATACTATAGTTCCCCGTTCATGCGGTACACGTAGCTACATGTATGTCGTCAATGACACAAATTTGGGCAATCAGAGTAACTCGGTGACAATTCAATCGAATTCAGCACATCGAAAAACCCCTCACTACCAAATGTCCGTTCGATATCTTAAAACATGTAAGAGCAATATATTGACAATGTTTCCTGTAGTAATTTATCATTGTAATTTGGCGAACCCCTTAAGGTACATATTTTGATTGACGTAATGTGCGCGTGTCCAAATCGGTGTTCCTCGATCGTTTGGCGATAAACCAAGTGTTCTATGGATTAGGACATGCCCGACTTGATAGTAATCGCCTTTTACGCAATCAAAATCGGTCTCCAATTAACATATCTGGACGCTGTATACGTTGACCTCTTAGAGAGTTTGAACTCTGCAAGACTTTAGTCACGCCCACAAAACACACAATTTTTCACCACCTATATTCAGGTGGCTCTATCTCCCGAATGCCCCAACGTACGGAGCTGCCCGATACGTCGTTTGAACGGAGATATCTTCGGCTACGCCATGGATTACAAATTGGATCTACGCATGCGCGTATAAACATACCAGCCGCCACTCACCCCCCCCCCGATGAAAATTCTCTCAAGATGTGACTTGTAATCCACAGTGTTTTAAACATGTACACCAATAATGAAATTGTGAGTTGTTCGCCCAGTAGAGCATGTTTTAAGCGAGATGTTTTGGGCGACGTATATATACGTCGCCGGCAAATGGTTGGCGCTTTTCGGGCGACGTATATATACGTCGCCGGCACTGAATGAGTTAAAAAAAACATGGTGAGTTGAAGCTTGAAATTACGCTTGCTCTTTTAAAATTCCCGCCCAGTCTCTGGGGCCAATATGGTGGAACTGATACAAAAGAAATTCACCGCAAATGGTATCCTCCGCAAATGTGGCTTTCCGCTGAGGTTTATTAATTTTCTGATGTGACTTAATTCGAAAGATTTCTTAATCTGACCAGCATGTAATGACTGAACGAAACCTGTAGGATTCATCTCATGGCATCGTTTATATACAAAATATCTTTCACATCCTATCCGAATTGACGGAAATGTCTTATTTTATACTCTAAGGACCATAACTTCGGAAAAAGAAAATGACACTGTAGCTCAACTTTGAGGAGGCCCTCGAAGGAAATAGCACGCAAAGAGCAAAATTCAATATAGCTGCCAGTGGCCATGTTTTTAATCGGAAATTGTTCAAATTAAGTAGCTCCCTCCGAGAGGTGATCCTGTATAAAAACTTTCAAAAACATTTACCTGTGGGTTGCAGGTGTACCGGTGGATTAAAATGTCAGACCAAAGATGGCCGCTGCATGGCGGACATATTTTAACGAAATTCGAGAACATTTGACAGCTCCCATCTAGAGGCCACCACGAAAACCCAGAGGAAGTTTGGTGATGAACGAGTGAGTGATGTGGCCTGTATAGGGTGTGCCGAAGGATTTAGACATGCAAAGAGTAACACCCAAGATGGTCGCTGGGGCCATGTTTTCAAACGAAGATCGCTAAAATTTGATGGTTCCCATTTAGTTGTCATACAGATAATCCATATGAAGTTAGGTGACAATCTGTTTAGGGATGTGGTCTGTGTGGTGTGCCGAAGGATTTAGTCAAGCAAACAATAAAACCCAATAATGGGCGCCGGCGACCATGTTTTTAATTGGTGATCGTTCAAATTCAATAGCTCCAATCTGGAGCTTATCATAAACATGCCTGTAAAATTAAAAAAACATTCATCAAACAAATGTGGGCTGTATAGGGTGTGCCGATCGACTTAAATGTAAAAGTCAAGATTGCTGCTGGTGGCCATGTTTTTTTATCAATATATCGCCCGACGAAGCCTATGCCACACACTTTTCAGCGTGGAACAATAAAGAGCGTCCCTTGTCAGTCTATTCCTGATATTGTAAAATAAAGAGCTTATGTCTCTCTTCTGTGAGAAAAACAATCAAAACAGATCTGGAACCTTTCTATGACTTCCAGTGTACCATAGGCAAGTTATATCGACCTATATTTATACTTATAGCTGTACTATAAAGCAGGACGTTGGTTGGTTGATACGCGACATGTGACGTCACGCGCGGGCCCAGGCGAACTTATTTCCATAAGCATCGTCAGCTTAACTGTACCTAATAGACTATTTACCCTTCTATTTGTCAATATACAGGGCAGCAACGGATATCCAGCACTTATTGTTTGGGTAAACGTTAACCCAGTGAATAATGTGTACCAAGTTATTAATGTAAGTTGATGTTCATGTTGTAATTGTTTTTATCCCAATATTAGGTTAGGAAAGTTACTAACATTAAGGAAGATCTTACTAATATGGCGTAAAACTAGATTTATCCTACGCGTGTGGTTAATTTTTACTCAAATTGGGTAACATTTTACCGTATGAATTTTAGGATGAGGCCGTAGTGGTATGTATGGCCAGATGTATTATTCGTTATTTAAACGTTATAGTTTCGCCCGAAGGGAAATTCGGATTCCACTGTGTCAAACATATCGAATGTGCCTCTTGTTTTACCAATATGAGTAAATGTTAGCCCGAAATTACCATTGCTTTTTGTTATCATATGAAATCGAAGTAAACCAGCTTCGAACCGGATCAAGCCAGCCCAATATATCTTGGCCTGTGTCAATGGTACAACCGTACTTTTTAAGTCTGATATACAAAGTTTGATGTATTAAATAATGTATTCTATTAAAGTATGCTGTCTATACTATACATGTTAGCTATACAGCTCTCTCTCTTTTAAACGAGGTAATGTGCAGTTTTATACTTGTTCTTGGTAACCACGTATTGAGTATTTTAAATGAAGTTTATTACGTGAAATGAATTAAAAATTGATACGATATTTTGTACATGGACGGAAACTTTGTAGTGGCGTATTTACGATGAGAAGAAGCAAATAGTTAATTAAAAGTAAAATAGTTAATATTATTACTGACCTTTAGTAAAGTAAATAGGTTTTAAAAATGTGAATTAAAACAAACTCATTACCATGTGCGTGTGTTCGCGGTGGGTCACAAGTAGGGACGCAGTGACAGGGGGTTGGGGTGTAAGTACTTATATTGTATGGGACACTATCGGGTATAATTGAAAATTTCATGTGCATGTTTTCACGTCTGGTCATCACATTTAGGGTTGCGGCGACGTGCGACTGGGGTGCATGTATGTACTGCTTTTCTAATATTGATTGTGACACTGCCGGGTCTGTTTGACAATTTAATTTGCATGTTCTCACGACTGGTTAGATGTAGGGACGCGGTGACACGGGATTGACGTGTACGCACTTATATTGCATGGGACCATGTATGTTTGAACATTTCATGTGCATGTTTTCACATGTCACAATATGTCCCGTGTAGAGACGTGGCGACATGGTGTTAGGGTGTGCGTACTTATATTGCATGGGACATTGTCTGGTCTATTTGATTATTTCATGTGTACGTCATCAGTGCTGATCACATCGTCACAGATGGGTGGCACAGGGCTGGGGTGTACGTATACTTATATTGCACTAAACACTGCCTGGTCGGTTTGAACATTTCATGTGTATGTTATCATGGCTGGTCACAGGGGCGTGGTACAAGGGGTGGGTTTACATACTTTTATTGCATTTGATTATATAGGCGATATCTTTTATTTCATGTGCATGTTTTCACGTCCGGTCATCACATGTGTGGACACGGCGACAGGTGGTTGGGGAGCAGTATGTACCTTTTTCTAATATTGATTGTGACACTGTCGGATCTGTTTGACATTTTCATGTTCACGTTCTCACGACTGGTTACATGTAGGGACGCGGCGAAATGGGATTGGCCTGTACGCACTTATATGGCATGGGACCATGTCTGCTTGAACATTTAATGTGCATGTTTTCACATGGCACAATGTGTCCCACGTAGAGACGTGGCGACGTGGGGTTATGGTGTGCGTACTTATATTGCATGGGACACTCTGGTCTATTTGATTATTTCGTGTGTATGTTATCAAGGCTGATCACATTGTCACAGAGGGGTGGCACAGGTGGTTAGGGTGTACGTATACTTATATTGCATGCAACACTGTCCGTTCGGTTTGAATTTTTCATGTGTATGTTCTCATAGCTGGTCACAGCGGCGTAGCTCGAGGGGTTGGGTATACATACTTTTATTGCACTTGATTATATAGGTAGCATCTTCTATTTGATATATCTCAAATTGCATATGTATATTTGTGGTGACAACTCGATAAGCTGACGTTTCTTTTCTCAGCATCCGTCTTGGATTTTACTCTTTGCATCATTCAAGTCTTTGGAATACGTTACAGCCCCCATATGTCCGTCTGCATATTGGATGTCACGATTTGAATCTATCGGCAAACCATATAGCCGACATTTATGAGCATGTAATAATAGTCAAATTGTAAAAACACGACCAATCTTCATTTTCTAGGGGTAATTTGGCCATGTAAGCATCGTGTGCTTGGACGTGAGTACACCCGATATCTCGTTCTGATAGATGCGTATATATATGAAATTCTAATATTAACTTTATAACATTTCCCCAATGTATGTGACTATTTTTTTAGTAAAATAATTCATGGGCGATCTGATGCATGCATCTTCTTTTCTTGTACCAAACTGTCGGCGTCTGATGTAGAAAACAAATTGCGCAACATTCAAGGCCGACAAAACAAGACATAGGCATGTTTGATGTTGTTAAAAAATCTACAATGCAGCGCGATAACATTCTCTACGATGTAAACAAAGAGACTCGCTTTGTTTTGCCCACCAGCAAAATTAACACGTGTTTCTGTGACGTCATCGAATTATCTCCTATAGTGACCGATGAACAACGTGCATATTTAATCTATAGCCAAAGACTGCACCCACTTAACATTGCTATAATTTTCTGAGAAACTAATTACCGAATCCCACATTTTAAGGGTCCTCGACTTTTGCAAGTGTCACCGTCAACATTGCATGCATTGTCAGATTACCAATTTGTAAGGCACTTCATCATGCGAAGAAGACAATTTATTTGCAATCAATTTGCTCCCCTGTGTATTATTCAAAACTCATCGCGTGAAGGTGGCCAGTGCATCATCGATTTCGATACTTTGCATGTAGTGTATTTGAGAGAGATTATTTTATTCATCCATATCAGAAGATTTATAATCGAGCTATTTATTTTAACGTCACGTTAAAACAAATAGTGTAATGGCCGTTCCAGGAACACCTTCTAACAACGGATTTTATATAAAAAAAATGCTGTTATTACCACCACAAACAAACAAACAAAACGAAACGAAACAAATATATAGGCATATTCATATTTTGTTCTTACACCAATCATAAATATCGCACAAATAGCCTGTTATTGTCAAGATCGTACTCATATATCAGTGTTAGTAAACAAAATCATGTTATGTTACAGTACAGTACGTAAATAGTGTTTGATAAGCAAAACACTCAACACCGGAGAGATCCCACTGATGGAACTTTGGTCAAAACTGCATTTACAATGTTGTTTACAACATATATACCGATATAGCTCGATAATCCTCGCCACTCAATATTTTGGTGTTGAATGAGTCTAAGTGAATCAATCTCCCAAAAATATCACCAAGGTTTTGAGTGTTTTGCTTATCGCACACTCGTTATGTGCTGTATATAAAGAAACACTATACTCACACATGTGCGTTTTGTGGATAATATAACATCCATACATTATACTTACTATTTTTATCTCTTGAGATTTTCGTAATTTGGTAACTTTTATTTCTAAATTATAACCTACAACCAAAGCCATCCGTGCCTTTAAACAACTGGTGTTAAACATACTTAACTTAAAAATGTATAAGATAGAATTATTCACCGACAAAGATCCACACACCATATCGTTTAGGGTACGTTCACACGCTGGCAAATTTGCACGGCATTTTTGTAGGCATTTTCTCATAGAAAACCCTATACGTTGCCAGAATAAGAACGGCAAGATGCATATAAAAATCATATTTACCAAAGCTAGTGACACGATAGGTAAAATTTCGATAGGTCCACATCTAATTATGCTACTAATACATTGCCTTAAAATTATTGTATGATTGGTTCTTGCGAGACAATTGCAGGCTATTTACAGGCAAATTCCAATATCATTGCTACTAGTGGAACTACATAGTTTTATCTTCCCATGTAGATAGCTGTGGTACATGCAGATAGCTGTGGTACATGCAGATGCATTTTACAAGCATTTTTGCATTCGGTTGCGCTGGCACAGTGTAGCGTTCTGTACCGAAATTCCTGCAAAAGTTTGCCTGGCAAAATTGCGACTGTATGTACGTACCCTTAAGAGTGATATGTTTTATACATATTTTATCCCAGTCCGTGGGGACAAATGCCATCAAAATTTCCAAGTGACAGAAGCTCCTGTTGGAATGTCTCTGTTTGACTAATAATTATCGTTTTATTCAACTGAACTTAAATAGAAAGTAAAATGAAGAGAAACACCATCTTTAATCTACCGGTTTGCCACCTTATTGTATTGGTATTGTACACTAAATATGGCCACTGATGGGACCATCTACTTTTATACTCAACAGAATATCTCGCGTCATAATCTCATTTCATTATAATTACCATGCTGTTTGTATAGTTATAAGAGCACACGAGTGTATTTTGCACTAATCCGTGGCTTAAATTCATTCATCTGGTCAAAAAATTATGTTACATATATTCTGTATAAAAGGAGATGGTCACATAAATTGCCGGATTTAGTGTACAGTACCCATTTTACATTGCTACAATTTTCTGAATAAGTAATTTCATAATTCAAGGGTGGTCGACGTGTGTAAGTTTCACTATCAACATGGTATGCATTCTCAGATTACGAATGCCCTTCGTTTTGTCAAGAAAACAATTTACTGGCTATACATTTGCTTTCCTTTGTATTATTAAAATATCATTGCGCGAACCAGTGCTTCAGTGTTGGGGGGGGGGGGGGGTGATACATCACCAGAAAACCCTTCCGATGTCGCTACTGTCATTGCCTCTCACAAGTCTGGTTCCCAGTATACTACGTGCAATATGTATCTCCAGATCTCGAACCTGTGGTGCTATGTCGATTTTGCTGTTCTTCTTTGACCAACATAACATGACGAATGAAGTCCATTTCACGTCATTTAAATATAATGTATCTTTCGCGGAAACACAAGTATCACAATTACAATTTATTAAGCGTTGACTGTATAAAACAGTGTAGTTTGGTAATCCTTTATCCTAAAAAAAATCCCATGGTGAGTTCAAGCCATAAATTATGCTTGCTGGGTTTCTGGGACCAATATGGGTGCGGTGCAAAGAAATGCCAAGAAGACAATTTACTGGCTATCAATCTGTTTTCCTTTGTATTATTCAAATATCAATGTGTGAAGGTGGCCAGCACATCATCGATTTTGATAGCTTGCAGTGTAGTATTCCCAAACCAGTGCTTGCACGAGTTAGTTAAGCCCTCTAACTTTCTATAATCGAGCCATTTATTTGAACATTCAACATCAGTTCTGGAAGATCCAGTCTCTTCTAAATTCCATGATCGTTATCATTATCTATACCAGGAACCTCTTCAAACAATAACCACAACAACAACAACAACAACAACGAATTTTCTATGAAACTTGACGTGAAGGCACTTTACATTATTACCCCCATGCCACAGACACAAAGATAAACAACTGGTGATAAACACACATAAAGAGTTTAATGTTCTATAAATACATAATTTACTCCAAGTTTGTGTGGACAAATTGCCAAAAACAAAAAACTTTCCAAGTGACCGAACCTCCTGTTGGCTGGTCTCTTTGAGCCACAATTATTGTTTATACCACTGAATCTATACAGAAAGTTACTATTTTCTGAGAAATTGATTGTATAATTCAAGGGTCCTCGGTTTTGTACGCTTTACTGTCAACATCGTATGCATTCTCAGATTACGAAGGCACTTCATTATGCCAAGAAGACAATTTACTTGCTATCAATTTGCTTCCCTTTGTATTATTCAAATCTCATCGCGCGAAGGTGGCCAGTGCATCATCGATTTTGATATCGTGCGGTGTGTATATACTACTCCTAATTAGTACGAACGATAGCCCGATGCAGGAAATATCCATACTTCTCTATTGTTCGAGGCGCGAGATTCATGATCATAACTAGCTATTCATACTGCCAGTTCTACTAATAAGGGAGTACTTAAATTAGGAAACTAACTGGCATCACATAACCAGTGAGGTAATACAAGACAAGGAGGCGAATCAATTAATTCGTTCATCCTATCAAGAATTTTAAGAATCGATCACCCATGGCTGAGATATATGCCGAGAAGACGGACTTAGCCAATCGAGAATACCCCATTGGATGGGGGGGGGGGGTATAAATATACGATATACGAATGCATACAGCTTATATGTACTGTAGAAAACTTGCCAAAGTTAAAATAATTAATGTTTCGGTAGTTTTAATTGTTTGTCCCGCGTAAACGAGACGAACACTCCTTATTTAACATATAAGGAATTACTTTAGCAAAGGCCAGTACATAGTGTTTCTTAGTATTGGTATATCCTGATATGGTAAACATAAGATAGGTTGTTTAATTTCCATATAAAAAATGGAAGCAACTGGAAAATTGCTGTCTTTCTGTGTTTCTAGCATTTTATTTTCAGATTACACAAAGCATACCTTTTGTTGTATAAGTCGATCTCAGTTACTCCTCCTTCCAAATTACGTATACATATACTCCGGGTGTTCACACGAGCCATGTCGGTTAAAGGTGCTATATCTCTTCCTGGAAGCACTTCCAACTACTGTGCAGCAGTAATGATGTTTGTTTTTATGGAATTCCTTTTCCATGAACTATTACTACAAAAACACACAGGAGACACATCTAATGTTACGCATATTTTACTTAAAAGTTTGCTGGAGAAATACAATTGGAGAAAAATATTATTTCCTGGTAACAAAAGCTACTGTATATGTTAATCTGAATCAAAGGTAACTCTTATACCCTATAACATATGCCGAGCGTGTCAGGAAAGAGACAGTCTGAACTTTATATATAGATTCCGGTGTATGAAATAATAATTTTGACTCTCGGAAATATTTTCCTACAATTATTTGCTTTGAACCGGGACAGAACATATGGCCATTTTAAAAACGTGAAGCATTTTAGATAGGAAATATATTTTCGAAAATTTTTAAGTGAAATATGTGCAACACTAGATGTTATATTGTGTGTATTTTTCATATTAGTTGAAACGTGCCTTGAAAATGAGTTTCCATAGGCATTGTGTTGTTCCTGTTTGACGACCTCCCAAGCAAGCAATACATTACTTTTTATCAAGTAATGAAAAGTAATGTATAATGGGTCCTTTTTGCGTTATGCATGTAATTCAAAGTAATCCATTACTTCACACAAAATCATGTCAATTCAATTATTTTGCGAAACTTTATTAATTTATGAAATATGTCTTCAGTGTCTTTCAGCAATAATGATGCTTTTATTACAAGCGGAAGGTTAAAACAATACAATGATCATATGAGTTATTGATAAATGAGGTTTCACACAATATTAATAACAGTGGTGGTGAATACATATAGTAAATGAGGTTTCGCACAATATTAATAACAATGATGGTGAGTACATAGTAAGTGCTATGACATCAATCTTTCTCTTATCGTGTTCCAAGAAAACTAAATTCACCAGTTTGTTTCTTTCGAGTATTTAATAAGCAGCACAAGGGATCTAGTTTAATTTGTATATGCAATATGTATTCTTTGTATCCCACACAGAAGTAAATGTATTTATAGTCATTATACACTTCACAGACCCCACATGAAGGGCCGCCAATTAGCTCATTCGTGAATCATATAGCTTTGTATTGTCTACACAAACAGCATGCAGTTAAGTCATAATCCACTAAACCCTTAATGAGTCTGAGATAATTAAAGTGCAGTTATACAAAGAGCTAGTTTCCTTTTTCACATGTTTTGGAGTAAGTGCTACTGTTTTAATTGATTTTAACTGTGAGTATTTTCTTTACTTTTTGATTGCCAAGTGAGAGTACCGAGATGTGTATGCACCTGCAATCATGATATGTTGATATAGAATATGATATATATAGTATAATAAATAACAGTTCATGGGGGGGGGGGGGTCATAATTTCGTCAAATTATCTAAGACCTACACACTGCACCATTATGTTTGAAGAAATAGTGTAGGTAATGATTATTCTTGTTTACCATTTGTTTTAATAAGTATATTGCTTATAAAATATATCATACTAGAAGGTGACCCGACTTCGTCCGGGCTTTGACCTTGAATTGTCCATTTTGAAGGTCAAGGTCAAGTGGGGTCCAAAACACTGCCCGGACAAAAGTACCCGACAAACGTGCCCGTCGAAATCCATCCGGTTTTACCCGATTTGACCTTGCATTGATCATTTTGAAGGTCAAGGTCAGGTCGGGGTCACGACTCGACCCGTCCAAAAAACTCAGTGGACAAAAGTAACCCCACGTATCAAATTTCGTCGAAATCCCATCAAAATTGGCGATATGACTTTGAATTGACCCGATTTCAAGGTCAAGGTCACGTCGCACGGGCAAATGAATATGCTTATGAGACTCCCCATGCGAAAGTACCCCCACATACCAAGTTTCGTCGAAATCCCGTGATATTCGGGCGTTTGACCTTTGAAATGACCCGATTTCAAGGTCAAGGTCACATCGAACGGGCAAATTAATAGGTTTATGCCACTCCCCGGCCTTATGTATCCCCACATACCAAGTTTCATCGAAATCCCGTGATATGTGGGCGTTTGACCTTGACATTACCCGATTTCAAGGTCACGTCGCACGGACAAATTAATAGGCCCATGCCACCCCCGGCCGAAAATACCCCCACATACCAAGTTTCATCGAAATCGGCTTGGCCGTTTTCGAGTTCATCGCGAACACACACACACACACAGACAGATACACAGACAGATCTTCCAAAATATATAATAGATTGCTAGAGCGAAATTATCTTTATCATTATCTCATTCCGATAGCTAGCACATGAAAGCTGAGATCTTGTTGAAGAAAAAAACAATAATCTATAATTTATAAAAGAACATAAAATTTGATAAAAAATAAGAGTCGGCGTGATTTTTGGGTTGGCAGGGCGACCACAACAGTCTTTTTACTTAGTTTTTTTTAAACAAACACATGCATTACACATGCATTACTTTTGAAGTTAATGGTAATGTATTACTTCTAGTTTTAAGAGTAATGATAATTGTAATGAGAAAATCGCAAGTAGCGATCATGCACTACTTTGCAAAGTAATGGACCCATCCCTGCAAGGATTAGTTGGACCATCTTTTAGATCTTAGTTGATTTTGATAATTCAGGACGCATTTGCATTATAAATGGCGCTGATTTGTATTTTTAGTTGCCGGGTTAGCCGAAAATTAGCTTATTAAATTTTTATTAATTTGGATTAAAATTAAATGAAGGATTTTAAAGTATTAATGACATGCCGGGATGGCTTCGTGCATCGACTGAGATTAATTTAGATTTGGGGAAATTTCGAAAACAAATTCCATTAGTGTGTTTTGCTTCTGACACGACGGTCTGCATAAACTGCATGCATTAGTTATCGAAAATTCTTCGAACAGCATCCCTGTGGTCACACCAGCAGCCATTCCATGCAATTAAAGGGACATGTCAAGTGGCCAATTTTGAATGTGGATTTCCATGTAAATTTGCGGAGCACAATTACAGAGTTACAATACTTCTGAGATTGACTTGATGTACATGGTATTGAAAATAATATGTATTAATCTGGCGGGTCCGCTTGGAACGTGTTCCATTATATTGTTGATGTATTAATTTTCAAAAGTACGTCAAGTGTTGTATTTCCCGAAACAATTCTCTATAATAAATTTATTGGAAAATTATTACAATTTACCTAGAGCATCCGGCAGTTGAATGTTATGACTACAATGTTATGCCTACTTTGTTCCCGGACAACTGCTTCAAACATAACATTTCCCCCTGACATTTGCGTGAAAATCCATTTAAAAATTGGTTCATGCAACCCCCCCCCCCCCCCATTAAGAGCCACAACTGAAGATCTTGCAGAAATCATGATTTCTATCCCCACAAAGTATTGACACATTATTTAAGGTTCATGTATTAGCGTTCGTATCGGCCGGTGATCGTGGCAAATCATGTATAAGAACACCTTGACCGTGGACATTTCATTGATGATGGACGATCTTGTGCCTGTGGATACCCCGAGGATGACAAGAACACTCCTTGACAAACTGCCCTTTATACTCAACCCAACAAACTGAACTTATTTATGCCAGATCGTTTCAAATTGCTACTCCCAACGCTATTTTACCTGGTAACATCATGCTAAAACAATGATAATATCGTTCTTATTGAAGCAACCTTGATGGTTTATAAAATTGTGAACTTGTTCTCCAACCCCACAGTCTCTGTATCATGCTATGTTAATACAATATGTTTAAACCAAAACATATTGACCAACCGATCGGTTTTTGCAATATAGCTGCGTCTCTATTCTGTCAGAGAAATGTGTTGTTTATACTGCGTATTGAATGATACAAGATGTCATGATTATGTTTGAGTATATCGGTTTCTTTTGATTTCTGAGCAGCTGTAGACTGTTAGTTATATCTGAATGGATTAAGTCGATACCAAACTGAAGCCAATGGAATAATTGTGACCAGTTAATATCTAGATATCGTTTAAAGGCACGTGCGGCGTTCCTGACAGAAATATTCACATTTGTTCAAATCGCCATCAACAGAAGGAATATTAAAATATATATAGTTTTGTTCATATGCCAAACATAATTGGCGTGTAAATAGTATATTGTCGTCAAGACGTACGATGGTGTGCGTAAACAAGAGCCTGAAAGTTGTGCTTCTGTTTACATAGCACAGCGCAATTCTATTGGTTAATCACACACAATGATATAAACGCTCTTTATTATTTCATATCAGGAAACAGTAACACATCACGCTCTTTATGTTTACCATATCCGGATCTAAACAAAAGCCAGGTAACGTAACGTTTTTTGCTTTAGTTTACATAACAAAGGAAAACATTTGACAATAACATATTTCTGATTGGTGTAAGAACAAGGTATGTCTATATTTTACTATTCTTTCTGTTTATGGCGGTTTTTTGACGGAGGTGATTATTTTAACAGCATACCCACCTCGTGCAACGCCACCCGTATCTTTAATTGTAAGCGATTACAGAAGTGGGCGAATCAGCCTTATTAGAACACTAGAATACAGGTGGCAAATTTGAACCTCAAAATATTTATACGTATAACTTGGTAGTAGGGACAATGCAGGTCGATAAATACACGGAATACCAATATGTAGCCCTGTTATACACTGAAAAAAAAACCCTTACTAAAGTCATGACAATTTTCCAACGGTTTTCAATTGTTCGTTAGAGAATTTAGACATACGCTCTTTATTCAGACCATATTAAGTATGACAAAACAATGAACGCTCTTTATTTGTTTTATACTAAATGCTGAGTCTTTCCCCGTGTCATCAAAGGTGCGTATAAACCGGAACCGGACCAGGTTGTTATAAAAGTTCATGATTCATTCCGCCATGGACCTTAAACTGAGGCACTCCGGCCCAGGTCGAGTGCATGTACGTCCGTATAGCCGAGAGTTATCTGTCTCATTGTCATGGAGACTTGATAATATAATCTAAGAATGAGAACATACACAACACACGTGGAAGGCCGTTATACATTTGTGTAATGTCATGATATTTTGCGCATGTCTATGTGGTTAAATTAGAGATATTTATCAAGACATCACCACGAAGAACAACAAGTCTGATACACAATGGTGTATAAGATTAAAATTATACTACGTGTAAACGCCACTCGGATAGGAGAGAGTATCACCCCTCCCCTCTGTACGCAGGATTTACACCATTTTCAGGCGGTGCGTGTGATTTACACCCCGCCGTTAACTTCGGGATTCATATTCCCTAAATATAATGACCAATTGTACCGGTATTCGAGATTAGACAAAAATGCCGGTAGACGCAGCTTTTATACAGCACAAAATTACAAAATAATTGATAATTTTCAAGCCCAAATAACATTGTTATGTAATTCAGTTTAATACCTCTTGATATGTGGAAGTTATGGATCTATCACATCGGTCAATTTGTGAAAACTGATATTAGTGTAAAAATACTAAGTATGTATTCCATAATTCCCTATACGCAGGATTCACCCCTCTATATGTTAACTGCTGTTCAGGGTTCAGGGGGTAGGGTGACGCCTCATATGAGCCAACGCCAACGTACCACATGCACTCCCGATGTTACAAGTACAAACCTCATACTTAAGTGTAACACAATTCCTCTACGCAAATTAATTCCATCTGTACACGATTGCGCTTAAGTAACTGAAACAGCGATAACAAGCGTTCACCCCTACGAAGATAAAATGAGGTCCGTAATCAGGGATGGTTGGTTGTGTTTTGTCCAATGAACCATCATATAAATATGTCACCTGATAGTTATAGTGCAGACTATTCTATAATAAAAGGGGCTATTGTTTGTGGCGATCAATAATTGCTCTTATAAGTGCAATTGAAATTACAGGATTTTAAATTCGCATAAGCGCAATTGCTGCTCACATAATGTGAAATGTGAAATGAATTGCGCTTAAGCGCAATTGAACTATGTTCATATAAAACTGATTGCACTTAAGTGCAGTCAATTGGTTGTAGTTAAGCGCAGTTAATTGCATTTAAGCGCGAATTGCGCTTAAATCCACTTATTTAATAAATGTGAAAACGGCCTCACGTGATAGAAATTACGGTAAAATTAATGAGATGAGCGATAAAGGCAACAAGAGGACCGATCGTGAATTCATCTCAAATTAGGGATTGACATTTATAATTTTGCGTAATTCAAACGTTGTGAGTTGTAAAATTGTACGTTCGGTGTGGTTGAGACGTTCGGCAATATTAGTTGAATGCTACATGTTTTCAGTGTATATGGGTACGCACTTATCAGTTTGATCCACTGAAATAAGCACACAGTATGTCTTTAAACCTTATCACACATCTGACAATGGACAGGTATTGATCCTGTTTGGGTTTATCAAGCTCACAGTTCCCGATAGCCATCGTCATGAAGTTCGGGCGTAATAGAGTTACCTCGCTGTCAAAGGACAGCGGGCGATCCGATCACCACGGCCCGTATTCTGGAATCCTGACACACAAAGCTCCGCACTTGTGATCGGGTACAACCGCCCCCGCACTTCCATTCGGCAAACCTCGGCATTCTTCGTACCGTATATGAAATTGCCTCCGATGGATGAATTTCATCCACTTAGACACAAAATAAGTCAAGTATCATAACTGTTCGACTGTCTCATCGAGTGAAAACTCGTATACATGTGCGTCGATATCATTGCAGCAGTAATTAGACAACAAAATTAGAGCTGCGAGTCAATTAATTTAGATGGGCAAGCGAGAAACGAATAGTAAAATGTCAAAGTAAACGACTTTAATGAGAATTATGTTTTTGGCAAAGAACGCTCCGAGTTAAAAGTGAAAGTTTACATTATGGCACAACCATCTAGTCGTTTGTCCGTTTTCTATAGTTGAGCGGATGATGTTTTGCAGGCAATCCATGCAAGGACAAACAAAATCAATTCGCCCGAAAGGAGTATGTAGTGGTGGGAGGTAAATATGGTGGTCAACACGGGCCACGTGGATACATGTTGCTTTTTTTTTCAACCAATCAAACAGCTGTAGTGTCTAATAAATCACGAAAACTGATATTTAGTCGACATTACCATATTTGCTAATTGAAAAACACATTTTAACATATATACATGTATGTTTTAAAATTTGAAAAGCATAAGAGTTGTGACCGATGGGAAACTATTCAAAATAGTACAACAGTTATTGCGGAGACTAAACATTTTGAGTTGAACTTGTTGCCGTAATACCATAACATAACATTCGAAATTTCGGCACCATTTTTGTTGCTCACCTCTTCGCCTGTTCGATGGTTATGATTCTGTTCCTGTGATGAGGGTTCTAAACCGTATTACAATATTCCAGTACTGGTCTCACCGTGGACCTGTACATAATAAATTAATTATCAATTAAAACATGTTTTCGCCTCAGCAAGCTTGCACATTGGACGTTGACACCCCAGCCCACGTGTTAAAATAATTGTATCAATGTATATACCAGAGAGGGGCTCATTAAGTTTTGAAACTTGTGCCCAGTCCGTTTTGTATTATATTACAAATAAAATATATTTAAACAAAACCGATGGACTAACTTCTGACTGATGATAAACAGTAACATCCGCATGTACTTAATAATATGGGCAGCATTATTACACTGATAGGCATACCAAATTGGTAAGAAATTTTCAACAAAGATTTGCTCTGGATCTATCTGGCGAAAAACCTTGAATTTCACATACCATCTTCATTGTACATATAGTATCTGAGCAATTATTAAGAGACGATAAAAACAATGGATTTTAATACATTTGAGAGGTTTGAAATATTGTTTTGTCCCTTTCGGTGACAAGAAATGCTAGAATAATTAATAATTTCACACAACAATCCAAATACCAAAAATAAAAAAAATAAAAAATATCTTATTGTCTTGGCTCTATGAGAGAAGGCTTCATTTGTATTATACTGTTCAGTTTTTAGTTTCAAAATATAGCATCATACCCCCATATATTATAATGAAGAATAGAGCACTCACACATATCCCAGCCCAATGGAATTTGATACGCAGCGTGGTCCACTCAAGAAGTGAGCAGTCAACTGGAATTAGGCCACATTATTAAAACATATGGTGGTCAGCTTTAAGCTTCAGTGCCATACATATTTAGGACTTACATGTACATAGTATATGGATCTTGCTGAACATTTTAAGTGGCATATATGCGCCGTTATATACACTGGTATACTCCAACTGCTACTTATGACCTACAATTTTAGCAAGCAAATTGTATCTGTAGATTTAAATTGCAGCTGTTTGGAAACTAGTGGAAAATCCTAACGAAACCAAGATAATACATGTATATACAAGAGAATATATGTCGCTTTAAAATAATATAAAGTTGTATGAAAAGTTATAAATAGTAGCAGTCATGCAGGAGCTGAATTTGCCAACCATGTTCCTAACCACAGTCTTATAGGTCTCAAAGGGTCTGCTGAAAAGGTCCAGGCACAGGGCCATGGTGGGTCACCGGAGCCCGGAAAAACTCAGTTTGTCCAGTGATTGTATACAAATTTTGTGGTGAACGATTTTTACAAAAAATAAATAGTACCGGCAAAAGTTTGTTTTTTCTTTCGAATATCTTATACTGATCAAACACATATTGTTAGTTATACAACTTTGCTTCTCAATATACTGCCGCGTACACATATAGCCCAATTTATACTATTAATTACTATATATGCACCATCGGTTACTAAAAGCGATCAACTGAGTGGATTATGACAATACGCGCAATGATATAGACCATACAGCAATACATCGTATCGCATGCTGTATATATATAGCTGGATCCTGTTTATGTTTACGATCAGAGAAGTATTTGGTCAGAAAATGTAGAAATCCCAATGGTGCGTTCACCTGGATTTGACAAGAGACAATGTTTGCCATGTTAGGGCCTCTGTAACTATTACAGTGACCACATTTCGAATGTGAATGTCATGCTCTGACAGAGTTTGGTTTTTATATGCTCTTAGCAGTCATTCATAGACATTTCAGTCATGGGAAAATGGATATTATATATATCAGGATTGCCACACAGCACAGTATAGGCAAAGTTAACAAGATACATATATGCATATTGTATATGTAAAAAAAGAATAAAAGTGCAAAAACATGGACACAAGAGGGTGGGTCCCAAATTTGATGGATTAAACTTTTGTTTTTGCACGTATATAGGTGTGTGTGCACTGTAAATCCATGTGTTAACTATTTGAACACGAAAAATGTAACAGATAATTAACACATTAATGTGTTCAAATTTATAACACATGCGTTAAAAACATTAACACTGGTGTTAAATTTTTTAACACATAATGGCATTCAAAATTACTTACACTAGCGTTCAAATTTTTAACGCCAGTGTTCAAAACTTTAACGCTAATGTTCAAAATAGTTAACACTGGTGTTAAAAATAGTTTAACACAAACATGTGTTCTGAACACATGTAACAGATAATTAACACATTTTGGTGTTAAGAACCCCACATTTTAACACTGGTGTTAGAATAGGATCACACTGATGTTAACTCTTAAGAACACCAGTGTTACATTTTGATAACATCAGTGTTAAAATAAGATACCCATTGTTCTTCCGCTAGAATGATTGACAAAAGATGAATTGTCCTGAATGAATTTTAATCAAAACAGATTATTTAAACATTAAACCAATCCAAATACATGTATGTATATGATACATAGCATTAAGAACATAACATTTCTTCAACGAATTTAAAATAGTCCGAGAATTGTTTTCCTTTGAGGATAATACATGTATGTGACCACTACTCACAATGTCTATAGTGTCTGAACATAGTCCCCAAAATTCTCACTACCAACACCAGAAACAGGAATATCCACTTTTGTGAGTACAAAATTCACATATTTTTGGGGTAGAGGATCCACGTGTAGTTACTGGAAACATTGATGAAGTCGCACACGTATATCCGCCATGCTATCACACAGTAACGTCCAGATGCACAGAATAATACCGA
Source organism: Siphonodentalium dalli (assembly GCA_032622095.1). Classification (NCBI taxonomy): domain Eukaryota; kingdom Metazoa; phylum Mollusca; class Scaphopoda; order Gadilida; family Siphonodentaliidae; genus Siphonodentalium; species Siphonodentalium dalli. The sequence goes on along the minus strand of CP136064.1, from coordinate 60,449,435 downwards.
CACAACCCATGCACTTTTTTTTATATATATCTGCTTTGATTGAATAAACACTGTTTCCGATAGAGGTAGAATTTTAGCTAAACGGTCGTAATAGTTCCTGCTTCCAGTGTATCCAGTATGTGCATTATTCACATGTACAGCTTTTGACATTCAGCGTGTGAGGTTACATTTCATCCAACCATGTATTACAGCTTGATTTTTCTGTAAAATGTGAATCTCCGATCACTTCCGACGCATGCATATGAGCCCTGTCACGGCGCGTTTGATTTTGCACCGTTCAGAAGATTCCTGTCGATAGTTTTTCATATTCTTTCTGGTTCGATCGAGCATATGTCTGAAAAAGAGATTAAACAATTGTTAATAAAATTGAAATACGCTGTATATGGCCAGATGCTTGCAGAGTTATAAGGAATTACCGAACACAGCCCGTTATAGTATTTGTGGACAATACAACGTGTATCCTCAAATAAAGGCGTCGATGACGGCCTATATATATGTCTTTAATATAATTAATTAATTTACCATAATATATAAAGAACATGTATATATCGATACGCGGTTAATTGAATGTATAAATGTGTGTAGCAATTGTAAAATTATAAACTGATGAAATAAAATTGATATACTTTGATAACAACAAAACTGACCTCATATATGTTTATTCATCTGGCAGGACTGCAGTGATCAATTCCATTTTAACAAAGTCCGTCTTTCTATAACCACTGTGTGGTCATGGCATGTTGTATAGCGATAACACTCCACATCTGGTAATACATCCACATCCTTAGCTATCTGGGTATATTACATAATGTATTCCCTGCTGGTACCATTCGAAACATCTTCTACGACCTTGGAAGTCAAATTTAATTGACGTAGAGCATTGGCCGCGGGCTAATTGCTATGTATACAGTCTAACGGAATGTCCATCTTAAATTTCATCCAGTAAAACAAAACGCCTGCGTTATATGATTTGAACACGTGAATTAACGCCAGTGTTAAAAGAGTATCGTCCGTGTTTCCAAAACACGAAAAGGCGTATTAAATGCGTTAAATATACACATATATGTCTTTCAAATAACTAAACAATTGGAAATTGACATGTCTTACGTGGTGGGATGTATCTTAATGACACATTATGGTTGCCAATTTTATATGCTGGTAACATTGTTTAACGCGACATGGCGTTAATTAGAGAAAGCAAACAATTTAGTTAACGCTGGTGTTAAGATTGGCCAAGTATTTTGTTGCGATGTAACACTGGTATTAATTATTATAACACTTAGCGTGATAAATTTTAACGCCAATAAGGTTGAACACGTTCAGATATTTAACACATGGTTTTACAGTGTGGGGGGGGGGGGGGGGGGGGTTCCGTCTCATTTAGCCAAAACTAAAAAAGTCAGTCATAGCTGTGTTTGCAAAGTTTGTAAAGACCCCCTTGTGGCGCGATGTTTTTTTTTTTTTATCGAAATAAACTCGCAGAACCATAAACAATACGGCTGCATAAATGCATGTGCACCAATGATTAAATAATTGTATGCCAATCCTATATACTTGTCTGTTTTATTATACATTTGCCACGAAAACTGAAATATGAGGTCGGTCATTATATCTATATATACATGTATATTCATACTGTGTGCGATCTGCATCTAGTCAGTATATGATTAGCGCTGTGAAGGTTGTGTAAATAACGTTACAGACGATTGGATACAAAAACAACGTTTCAAGTTTTAAAAGTGGTACGAAATAATTATTGAACGTGTTCGTCGAAACTCTTATCCGTGCATGGTCGTTTTGCGAAAGGACTTTTTTGCCGTACGGATAGACTTACGACTACCAATAGCTATCCGTATTCGTAATCGTAATTGTAAGGATGCGAAAGGTCTCTACTAATGGACATATTACGGACACAGTATCGGTATGCCAATATAAAACGTATTTTCGACGAATAACAGAGATTTCTGAAAGCAATTTACAACACCACAAATGATCAACTTCGGCCGTATATAAGTCAAATTTACTATATATTGGTGGGTCAATGGTCATTCTTTAAAAAAAAAAATGCACGGGCGGTGTTCGTTGCAGAAATATACATATTTGTTCAAATCGCCATCAACAGAAGGAATATTAAAAAATATATAGTTTTGTTCATATCCCATAACATACTGTTTATGTCATATTTCTGATTGGTATAAGAATAAAGTCTGTCTATATTTTACTATTCTTTCTGTTTATGGCGGTTTTTGACGGAGGTGACTATTTTAACAGCATACCCACCGCCAACGCCGCCCGTATCTTTAATTAGTTAATACAAATTTTTCGATGAAATAAAAACGCCCTTTTTTATTTTTGTTTTTTTTTTGTTTCATTTCTGATATCTCCGTTATTTCGTCAACGTAATCACCACGTTGTGCCCGTGGTCACTTCGGTGTTCAGTGAAATGTCCAGCTGATGTTGTTTCAGGCGTGAAATTTCATTATGATACGGGCAATGAATTATGTTTTCATTTGTTGTTGTCTCTCCAATATGCCCCATGTATGCATGCATGTGATATGGATTCATACAAGGTATATACAACACTATTATCAGTCACACGTAAGAGCTCGCTGTCGGTGCAGTGAGATTCCAATCTAACATTCATTGCCCATTCCATGAGTTTCACCGCTTTTCACCGCTTCACATGTCAATACGAGAGGATGCTGCATAGAACAGAGCGCGATGCTTTCTTTGAAGTTCATCCCCGTTGGCATGGTACTGGCAGTGATATTTGATAATGACAAAGTGGCTGTTTTTAAAATCGAAAATTTGAATGGCTGCCGAAATTAAATTACTATTCCAAGCAAGGCGCCAATTATTTTTTCAATCTGCTGTTCATTTCAATCTGAGTGTGTGTTTGTACAGCGAACTAAGTCTCGACAGAAGGGCGAGAATGGAACAAAATGATCTCATTTCCATGGAGGCGCTGCTGGTTTCCATGTTAATTCAATTATATATGATGTCTGATGAATTACAGTGATACACTCGAAAGATGGTGGCTCGGCAGATCGGAATATTTAGTTATTTGATTATCAATTCGGCTAGTCTAGCATGCGAGAGCATAACTAAAGCTATATACACGTAGTCCATGTTTTCGTACATTCTTGGGGGATGGGGGTGTAGGGAGTTGGACAGTTGGCGGGCAAATATATTGTATATTTGGGTTATATGGAGAGATTGTTGCAATTAGTGTGCCCAAGAATATTGTCCGACATGGATAAACGTATAAATCATGCAAAGTTCCTATAGACCTATCTATATTATACATAAAATTATACATGTAGCAGCCATTTAGAATACAGTAAATTGGCTCTATATGTTGCCCAGTTCTAAATTTATATGATGGGCAGGCTTATCAAATTGTTTTACGAGATTCTGATACTGCTCTATGCCTCAATACAATTTAACATAACACTTTTGATTCGGTGTAAATTCCAAGAATGCCAATTTTTTATCTGTGATGAGTACGCGTGTTTTACATCCTCACAATGAGGTGGATGCATTGATGGTGCACATATGGGAGGGAAAAGGGGGACATCTTTCAGAATACCACAGCTCAGGCCTCGGTCTTTAATAATTGTCTTTAGTGTGTCAAATTATATAACGTTGGGCAATTTGGCGGAGACATCAGGCAAGGATAAGTTACCCCCCCCAATATTTCGGGTGAGTGACGGACATGTCCCTGCCATTACGCTCCATACATGACGAAGATTAAAAACACTGCTCAGTTTGTTACATGCAGAAAAGGGAGCCCTTACTTTCTAGATATTTTCTTTCTCTTAAGTCTTTCCGGTGAATAGACACACATATTATGTATGTTCTACCTATTTAAATATATTGAAAGCGAGTAATTACTATAGGTTTAATTATACCCTATCCGATTTAACACCCCTAAATTACTATTTCTTCGGCTTCATGTGTGAATAGATTTCAAAAATCTAAATTTAGTAGCTCTAAGGTTTGAATGGTGAGTTCCTCGATTAAAATAAAATATTAATAAAAGGTCAGCCGACCACAGTGTCCCCCGAAAACGTGGCAAATTGACGCCGCTTTGTTTAAGAAATTTAAAAAAATGTTGAAATGTTCTAAGTCGAAAGGGTTAATAATTGCGTAAATAAATATTTTTCCGTCATCTATATACATGTTGCACATCTCCAATATGTGGGTAACAATACTCTGAAGTTTCAAATATCCACGATCAAAACAGTAGCAGGAGTTGATTACACCATGAAGGAACCCTCATATACAGAAAATTATAAAAAATGTTTTTCAAAGTCGAAAGGCCCACAACTCTGGGATAAATCATTGGATCAAACTCAAATTCGAACTTGACCTGTATTTTGATATGAACGACCCACAAAAAAAACAGAATTCCAATTAAACAATCCAAACTTGAGTTATCATCCGGAAACCAAAGAAAAAACAAGAATGTTTTTATTTGCTAAGTCGAAAAGCCCATAACTCTGAGAAAAATCATCGGATCAAACTCAAATTCGAACTTGATCTGTATTTTGATATCAATGACTCACAACAAAACGGAATTTTCAATTGAACAGCCCAAACTTGAGTTATCATCCGGAAACCAAAAAAAAAAGAGGAAATTGAATTTTCTAAGTCGAAAAAAGCCATAACTCTAGGAAAAATCGTCGGATCAAACTCAAATTCGAACTCAACCTGGATCTTGATATGACTGATCCACATAAAAACGGTATTTGCAATTAAAGGATCCAAACTTGAGATATCATCCGGAAACCGAAAAAGTGAGAAATTTTCTAAGTAAAAAAAAAGTTGAAAAAAGGGAAATAACTCCATAAAAGAACATCGGATCAAACCCAGAATTGCAGAGCACCTGTGTGCTTGGTTGAGACACCTACATACCAAGTTTCAATCAAATCGGATGATCATTACTGGAGTTATAACTCCGGACGGACGCACGGGCGGACGGGGTGCACGGAATAATTTGTTCGGGGGATCATCAGCCCCGAAGCCGGAGATATTTCTGCCGAAGCCGAAAAAATAGTAATATTGGGGTGTTAAATCAGCCAGAGCATCTTTAACCCTAACCAGCTAGTGAAATCGGTATGTATAATAAAGAGCCTTACTTTCCTACATGTATACATCTGACTGTAAGCGTAAATCATGCACGTGCTCATCTAAAATCACCAATGCCGGTAATTATACGTCACAATTGTGAATGTAACACAGTTGTAACTAATTTAAAGTGGAAAATATATTTTACTACAATGTTTACATAATTTCAAAAGAATACGAACTAATTTAATATCGCGAATTTCGTAAAATGTTAGGGATTTCTCTCGACGTAAACAAACATCAAATGTGAGGTTACTCCTAATTACAAGGCATAGTATGTAACTTAACACAATTCAGTTCGATTATAATACATCATTTGACCATAGGATATCACTCTTTCCAATAGATGTAGCGTTTTGTATTGATTTGGATGATAAAGTCCCGCCACTGGTTCCGGGCGTAAATCCGCTATAGTAGAGTAAGACAACCGTACTGCGACGTTAATCAGTACCATCCGTACCGATTGCACTAGCTAGTTTATGTCCAGTCGACGTAAACATCTCCGTAATAATTATAATATTATCAGATGAATTATATGATATACTGAGTCGAAATTTATGTCGACTGGTTTATGTCTTAAGAAACTGAGATAATGCAAGGCCAGACTATCTACCGAAATTCTCCCACGCCGTATATGACTCGTTGTACGTGTTTATATGACAAGACTGAAACTCAAGCCCGGTCGCTTTGTTGGGTTATATCAATGTACAATTCTTCCCGAAAGGCTTTGATCCACCCACTGTAGCGGCGCAGGTACACGTTGATATATAACACAGAAATATTGAAACATTGTATCCCAGACAACAATGGAAGCATTGAGAACGTTTATGGGTACACGAACTTACAAGTGTTACACATGAACTTTCGCATAAGTATGGCATACAATTGATCCGAGGTCAGAGTCTGTTGACCCAATGTGTGGGCATGAAAGAACTAAAAATATGTCAGTTGGACGACGTGTCATGGTGAATAAGCTAAATATGGCGTATGTCTCATGTGGCCGTTTAATGCTGTGTCCAATTCAGTGGCATAGGTTCAGATGGTACATGTATATGTTTGAATAGCTATATACGCATGTATTATTACTTGAATAAATCTCGATGTTGTCTATATGCAGTCCATATTCTATAGTACATGTGTTTAAAGAATTTGCCGACCTGTTGTTATACTTGGAAACGGACTGTAAAGCTCAACATTATTAATTACCCAAAGAGCAAGCTGTCGGGAAAGGGACCGAGCCGTTTTTGCATACAGCAAGGAACCCCCATTAATGTCAGGTAGCAGTTAAATAACATAATTCCTCTTGACACCTGATAAAAAGCACATGTGCAATTCACAATATTAGAGTCGAGTTAGTAAATATAATGGTATTTATTTAATTATAATTGACATTTTTTGAAAGATTTCATGACAAAACAGTTCTTTTAAAAGTTTACTGGATGGTGTAATGTGAACATCCAGCATCACCCCCTGTGGTTACCATTTGGAGCTTAATAAAGCAAGCTCAATGGTGTAATGGCACCTTAATAAAGGCGAGCATAGTTTCAGGCTTCAAACCATCGCATGGTTTTGATATTGTTTATGACAATTAAACGATCCGACTGAAGGGAACCATGCCATGCTTTATGGCAACCCATATGTACATGCAACACCTTTATTAACGATTCACGTTATTCTGTTGCCTATTTTATTGATTTCATGTGTTGGTTTATGGCTAACAGATGCTCCTATGCAATATTGAGCTTTCACATCTGTGGAGACTATTGTATACTTGGATCCAGACTTAATTTGAAATTGTCATCAGCACGTCTAGACCGGCTCAGTCGTCCAAATAACCAGAACACTGGTACTCCCGAGATTCCCGTGTACTAAATTATGTTTGAGCAAGACTGAGCCATAAACTCATTTTCATGACAATTACCATGTTGTTTGCATCATTCACGGAGCACATGCGTGCATTTTGCACTAATTCATTCATTTGTTGCATTTGTAGAGCATAAAAGGAGATAGTTCCATAAATGGCCAGATGTAGTGTACACTCCCCCTTTATGGTTATGAAGTTATAACCGAATTGTTTGAAAAAAATTCTATAACGCACGTATCACGATATAGTAAATCTGTCTTCAAACTCATCGGTTATAACTCATAACCTTATTTGCAACGCAGAGTTATTTCTTATAATTTAATCAGTCATTCGCAGGCGAGCCACCACCAGTAAAATGTAGAAGTAATACGAGCGAAAAACTCAAGAGATTATTTTCGAAGAAAAGCACACATACCCGACACGCTATCATTGAGATCTCTAATTATTGACTGATTAAGTGGCGCCTTCATTCATCGTTATTGAATGGCTAGTGGCACGTGATCACGCCATTTCGTTGCTGATATATTTCGGCTGTTGTCAGTTTCATTTCTTTGCAAACTTTAGCACGAATCTTGTTGATTTCTCAAGGTATACATGTGCACTGAGGGTTAGCAGTACGGTTACTGGTAGGACTACTGAAGGCATTCTGATGCAACATAGAAAATTCTTTTTAAATAGTTGAAAGTATCGATTAGATTTCATGCACATTTTAGGCACGCTGTATATGCGTGGTCATATCACTCGATGCTGCTGTCGATTTCAGAATTAATTGGTCGACAGGCTGTGGCGGAAAGTAGTCAGGACATTTAGGTTATCGAGAAATAGCCTTAATGGATAAATGTGTGACAACAAATTGTTTTACATATTTTCCGTGGATTGACTGCTGGTAATTAAATTATTGGCCATTAATTTATCACAATAGGAAATAGTCCACATGTAAGTAAGTACCTTGTGTGCGTGGCAATCTATTTTGATTTCCGTCACGTGACAACAACTAGGTTTAGTTTGAGGCCTGAAGATTATGTGCCGCTTTATAACTGGTAAATCGACACACCCTATCACTCGATGCCCTAGCTTTATCAACACTTCCTGGATTCGATCTGGCCCAAGAAAATCTTCATATATACGACCTCCCTGTAGTCAGTAAATGCGGAGCACCATATAAAAACCATGGCGTCCATAGTCTTCATCATTACTTGATGGCACATAATTCTGCCTGGAATTCTCAAAGGACCCCTGAACACAATCACTCCATCGCTTATCAAATTACTCTCATTCGTGTGACAAGAGAAATGACGTTTCTATAGTGATCACTAATAAAAGCTCTCATTGTGGCTTTGGGATCCCGGCGCAAATTGATGGCACCCTCTCAGAAATGGAGAGTTATTTCCCAATAATGGGATGTGCACACTTTAACTGGCGTTCAAACAACTCAGCGCTTTCACCATAAACTTCCTATCACCGTGGGATATTGGCCACAAACGCTGTAGAGCTTTCCTAATGATGCACTGTCTGTAATTGTGCGGACACGTATCGGCGATAAACAACGATAAACAGGATGAATGTGTTGTGATGCGGACATAAAAGGCGACGTGGTTGAAGACAAGACCGTATCACGTTACAGTGTAAAACTTCTGTCTGATTTTCAGTCTTACAATTATGTAATTACTCGTATTTGTCATTTACAAACAGTAATGGTACGTATATGTAGTATACGCATATTCCCCTATAAATATACAGGAAAGAACCAAGACTACATCTCTGGCAGGAGAGTGGAGCGAAAGGGTCGTGATTGCTTCGATCTGATTAGTTCCTCTTTTGTCAGAGCGTTGAGCACGGGTGAGTCGTGTGGCCGCGCCTCCGGGTGCAGCTGCCCCCGTGCTTAACGCCAGTGAGACGGTTTTGGATTAGGCTTATGGATTTAATCCCAGACGCCGTGTTGGCCGCAGTGCAAAGGTGTTCGGTAGTGGACATTGCTAACTGGAGTCTCCAGTCTAGCAGGGGCTACCTGACCCTTTGCCTGGAGTTCCGGACTGAAGATGCTGGCATCCAGAGATCGCAGGCCCGGGACACCAACTCCAAGACCACCCGCTGTCCAATGAAGAGTGGGAAGAAGGGACCCACAAAGAAAAAGACGCCTTCAAGAAAGAAAAGGGACGCGACAGACGGGCGAAATGGAAGAAACAGAAGGGGGTGACTGTGGATCGGCCAGTCGCCCCTCCCCGTGTGGTTCAGCCGTCTAGAGTCACAGCCGGCAGGCCGGAGTTGTCTGAGAGACGCCCAGACGACCCGGCCTGCATGGAGTCAGGTGACATCAGACGAGCTAGCAGGGACTCCGTTGATCTACCGGAGGTCCCTGTTGTCGTCATCGAGGCGAGTGGAAGAAGGGAGCAGGAAACCACCCCTGCTGTTCCTGCCGCCTGCTTCGAGGTGGAACTGCATGGATAGCTTGCCACCACGGACACCGGAGTACCATCACATCCCGGTGTCCCCCAGCTCCGCCGCCAGCAACAACAACAACATCAGCACAGACACCACTCTGTCTGTAGAAGACACTATCGCCATACAAAAAATGATAGCCGATACCAAAAGAGAGTTGGAAGAATCCCGAAGAATGCAGCAAGAATGGAAAGATGAAGATGAGGCAAAAAGATTACAACTTCTGACAGAACAGCACCCACAGAAAACTCCTCCTACTCCAGAATCTTCAGCAGAAAAATCCAATCCAAAGAAAAAAAGAAAGAAGAGAAAATAAATAACATCACTAAATTGCTTAATTTTTTTTTTTTATGTTCTCCAAATAAAGGCAAAAACATTAGGGATTAAGGAAAGGGTCACTCGACCCTTTCGACAATCCCGGGCTAGCCACCCGAACCACCCACTCACAGACTCCATCTCGTTATTATGTCGTTCGTCCGGCCGTCTATCTTTCTGCCCGTCCGTCCGAACATGCCAGCTTTTAACTCGGGTGTTAATTATCGTACTCCGTTGTCCTTTGGCATGGTGATAGCACAGGTTAGTGAAAAGGATACACATATACTACGGGTTTCGTCCATTATCTTTTTTACCAGAGTTACGGCCCTTATAATTTTTTTAATTTTGTGTTCGTACGAACATTTCAGCTTGTACCTCTTGTGTTGATTGTCGGATTTCGTTGTCCTTTGTTATGGTGATAGCACGGGTTGGGGAAAGGATACCCACATACCAGGTTTCGTCAATTCATTTTACCAGAGTTACGGCCCTTGTTTGACTTGGACATTTATGAATTTTTTGTCCGGAAGAACATTCAGCTTGTAACTTGGGCAAGGGTTATCGGCTGTCGTTGTGCTTTGGTATGGTGACAGCAAAGCTCGGGGAAAGAATACCAACTTACTACAGGTTTCGTCCATTCATTTTTACCAGTTACGGCCCTTGTTTGACTTGGTTATTAGTGCATGTTGTCTCTGTGCGAACATTTCAGCTTGTAACTTTGGCATGGATAAGCGGATTTGGTTATACTTTGGTATGTTGATAGCACAGCACGTGCATGGTAAACGATACATGCATTCGTATACTATATATATACGGGTTCCGTCCATTCTATTTTGCCAGAGTTACGGCCCTTGTTTGACTGGAAAAGATGTGAATTTTGTATTTTTGTCAGAGTTATTGCCCTTGAAATATCAAGATTCTCCATGTTTGCTTCACATATGGCATTGCTACTCGACTTCCAGCGATGGATTTGAATATCTTGGAATAGTGATACATGTAGGTCAACATAAGTGAAATGAGACACTGAATTTTATCCATTGATTTCCTCAGAGTGGCGGTCCTTCTTGGGTTTAGAAAATAAAAGCAGTTTCCATCAATATATAAATATATTTAACATTGCCAACTCTCTAAGCTGAGCATCGGGGGAATTGCCACGCTTGCCGTTGTCCTTGTTGGTACATGATGTAGAAAAACGACACTTTTTATGACCCCGAAATGTTTATTACCATATATAGTATCGGTCCTTTCTGTCCGTTTAGTCGCCTGTAAGTCGCTCAATAAAATCGCGATGCTTTATTGGATTCTGTTGAAATCTTTATTGTTACTTTTACCACATTCCTTGGTTGAAAATATATCATATACATACAAAATATACATATATAACATATACATATAGAGAGTATCACTACAAACAAAAATAAAGGTATATTTTCTTTACAGTATGTATATATGTAACAATAAAAGGGTGATCGTGTTTAGATTTAATAAAACTTAATAACATTTACTTTACATGTCATGTACTTATCTATTTTCATCATCAGTATGTGACAAAAGCGAGCAAATACTAAGGAATGTGGTAAAAGTAACAATCAATGTTTAATTTGAGGGGCGCATATAACGGGTTTATTTAAGTTAGTCTTTCTGTGATATAGTCCTTATAAAAGTCTTTCTGGTCTCCATCGACCCACTTGGACCATCAGGCCGTGTGCCAAAACAAGCATGTTCTAGGTTTGAGCCGACCAGACAATCCTTGTTGTGGTCACCCGACGTGTAACAGCATCGATATTGTTGCTATTTCTTAAACAGATCTCATTGAAAACTCCTTTTTTTTTTTGGAATGCCAGGTCATGGGATTCACGATTCACACACACACACACACATATATATATTTATACACATACTATAATTTACAGTATATTTAGATGTTTTATTTACACAATAAATATTACGATATAATAATGCCCACAAAACAATTCAAAGGTCAGTCGTATTTATTGTGTGGGAGTGCCATAGCCAGGTTTGGCTGTCTTCCTGTCACCCCCTTATGAGTTTCACATATCATTCATCAATGGCGTAATGGAAATATTTGATATTTATTATTATATATAGCAAAAACGGCTTCTAGTGTTTACACGTTCGCATGTGTATGGCAAGTAATGGAAATTTCAGTGTGGCATTAGGGTTCACCTTGCGCTATTACAGTTGGTGTTAAATTTATTATAGATATATAGTATATATATACCATATCATGTCGTTTCGAAAACAATAAAACAAGAACATCGGTGGGCATGTCTAAATTTGTTTGTTTACTCGTAAAATGCTTATGAAATCGGGAAATTCTAAGTCGAAAAAGCGCCGAAAATTATATGGAACCAATTGGACACACCCCATATCCGAACTTGGCCAGTATTTTTAGCTCAGAACACACATACCAACTTTGGTTCAGATCAAATAATCCAACGTGGGGTTATCTGTCTGAAACCAAAATGTAATGTAATTGGGTAAGTTCTCAGTCGAAAAAGAATTGTAACTCATGTAAAATTAATTGAACGGAACACATATTAGAACCTGGCTCTGGTAAAATAATCCAACCCGGAGTTCTCGATCGGAAACCAAAATATCATGGAATCGAACAAATTCGAAGTCGGAAAATACCCATAACTCGTGTAAAAATAATTGGTCGAAACCCATATGCGAACTTTGCCTGTAAGTTTGACTGAGAAATACGTATACCAACTTTGGTTCAGATAAAATAATCCAAACTGGAGTTATCGATCGGAAACCAAAAATTTTTTTTTTTTTTTTTTTTTTTTTAAACAGACGGACGGTATGACGGACGGACTGATTACATAATACGACGGTTTTTTTTACAAACGGGCATATGGAAATAAAAAAAGTGACAACTCAATTAACTGAACCTGTCGGTACCGGTAATAAGATATCGGCACAATTATACGATAAATATAATTTCACAGTGCCTGATCGCAGTTGTAACGTTAATCAATTATTTATTTCTGATTACCCCCAGACGATTCGATCAAAGGATGCTCTGTTCATGAAATCCTAAATATCTCTCCGGTTGATAAACCCATCATTTAAGAACACAGGCCACAATCAGCAGAGTTTTCTCGAGCGCCGATCTGCACACAAGAAGACGGAGATGTTTGGATTTTCTAAAATTAAATACGATCTGTTGGGTTATAAACAAACGCAGGTAGTATCTGCTGGGAATCCTCTCTATAGAACATTATTGAAATTCCAAACCCCAATCAGATCGTCTGCGGATATTACTCGCGTATCAGAGAAGAGCGGAAATTAGTAATGCGCATGTCGAGAAGCGGATAGTACAGAGAGACAGTTACCGGTCTGATTTCATTGTAGTGTTCAGATCGCCGATAGAGGATAATACACAGAGATGGGAACCTATTCTGATCATTGATCAACAGTGGTTCAATAAGTGATCATATTGTGAAACTAGGCGAGACATCTGTAGGAATAGTTCTGTTTTTTTCCATTTCGTCTGGATAGTATTACCTTCATTTGACACGAGAAATCATGCCGACGGTTTGTATACTTCCTGAACGTTTTTTAATGTGATGTTTTAATCGATATCTTATTGTTCAAGCAATAAAATGCAATACGCCGGAAATATTTGTTGTACAGCAAGCCGACGTCGCGGAACATTGCTTATGTATCCAGACAATTGAATCGAATTGATAACGATTTCAATAATCTTTCGATTTTCGTATTAAGAAACACGTGATAACATCGTGTATCAGAAGTTGACTATGTGTAATGATGATGTTGTTGTTGAGTTATGATGTTCGCGATGACGATGTCGATAATGATAGTGTTGACAATGAGGATGATGATGAAAATTATTAATTTGATGATGGTGACGGCGAGGTATACTGTTGTTGATGCTGATAATGTGATGATGATGCTGGTGGTGATGATGAAGATGATGACAATTACAATGATGATGCCAACCACGATGATAACGAATAGACGCAAAGCGGGAGGTCGCTGTATATATATCGTATACATAAAATTTCCTTCTATCATTCTTTTGTATATACAATGTTCTCTCAATATCCTGTGTTTATGGATCAGAGAATATATATATAATCTAACGAGGTGTATGAATAACTGTGTTTTATATAGCTTTTATGATATATGTATAGGTGTCAGCTGCAAATCTCAAACATAGTTGTGGTGATTGCCGTTTTAAAAACACTGTTCTTGATAATACACGGCGATGTCTGGTACCGGTACCTAAAATACAAACGATCACATGCGACATATATAGAGCGTTGCTGGTTTCGCTTTCCCATGGGTGACTGGATTCGTGTATCTGGATAGCTTGCTTAAATTATAACCGCTTACCTATGTGCGGTTGACACCGTCCACGTGTTCAAGAAAACAGCAAGCATGTTACGGATCATGGTGCAAAGATATATACATGTACAATTACAAACGATTGCATTGGATACGAACCGACATGCTGTTGTGCCATATGGAAGTTGTCATATCAGTTGAGGTACATATACATGCACATATAGAGAACTGGATAATATTGCCATTGGCGATGTATTCTCTTACATGCACACAATATTTGTTTTCGATATACGAATCACATTTCTTAATTTAAAATTTGTATTGGAGGCTAAATTTCACAATCATCCCACAAAAATACGTAAAGGATCCGATTGAGAATGCAGTATAGCATAATTAATTTGAGATGAATCACTGTTTTTGTCGTGTTTTATACTCAAATGTTCCGCTTGTAATACAAATCGGAGATTTCACACCAGAATAGACTCATGTCAATCATGGACGCAGGGCTTAGATAAGCAGTACCAATTATCTTATACGTATTACAAATTTATGTTATGATTCGCTACTGTTCGCCCCGAGGCTTGCTGGTCCGAGAAACATAATCGGACCACACGCGGATGGTTACAATGGACTGAGATTAGAGACCGGGAAGGTATTGTCCTACCCAACAGAAATAGTATTACCCGCGAGCAAGTGTAAATTGTGATCCTTTATCGCGGGGAGTTTTTCTTTAGAAATATGAAACTGTAGAAATTTGTCGGTACGTTATCTGGTTCGTTTGGCGAGCACAGAACAATGGTTAATATTGAAAGCTGAGATATCATTCTCTTCAGTTCGGGCAACAAACGATTTCAGCGAGGGATCGGCGCGTGTATTCTCGTTGTCACACTGCAAAAAAAATACACAACACGCACGCTGATTCCGAAGTTACCGAACTCAAGAAGTTGTTGACTATCCGATTCAAATATCTATAGTTTATCCATTCAGCAACATCTTGTGTATACCATCAACTATAACAGGCGAACAGAACGATAGATAGGTGGACTTGTTGTCCACAATAATTGTAAATATTCAAAACTTTTGTTCCGAGCTTGTCTCCTCTTCCAGATTTTGTATAGACAGTTTAATAAATTAAATGTATTAATATTCTGATCATCAAAATAGATATGAGTCAGTGGCATGTAAATTCATATACAGATTGTGGCAATGATGTACAGTATGCGGTTTACGGCAAACATTCAGTATGTATTAACATTTGGATATAGAAATGGTATCTTGATATGTATATACTATATACACGTAGATATATTTATCTGCTATAGATATATAGGGTTATTGTGATCGGTCGTTGTGTATATAAACTATGAATGGCTATATGAATTAAAGTGATGTGAAACACATGTAAGTTGATCCAATAGAAACGGGGAATAATCTTGCTCAAAGTTCCCAATACCAATATTATACCCAAATTGACAACACACGCCGTCATTCTTATATATTAATTAAATGCAGTGACTCGATGGCGTAATTGTTTTCGTTAGTTTCTCGCCGTTAGTTGCGTCCCGAATCGAGAAGTAAATATTTCATTAGTTCAGGCGACGTTTTCTATAGAGTGGAACAGCCGATTTGCTTGAGAATTTCTGCATTGTTTGTAGAATGCTACATTCCGCCACTTGAAATAGCGCCTGAATACCAACTCATCAATATCACGCAGCCGAACAAGTCCATACGCATAAGATGACTCAGACTGTAGTAGTTGCATGTATACCGCTTTACGTATATATAAATGACGATTTTCTCAGTGTTTTCTCGTTTTGGGTTCTAAAAAACGTGGATAATTTAAGTACATTTGGACTCTTGTATATTCATATGGCTAAAGAACGATCAGGGTTTGTTTGGATGAAGTTCGACCAGTGTGAGGATGATCACACTGTGCAGTTACCGTGATCACATTAGGCATGGTATACTGTTGTACAGTAATACCCTAAATAATCGACTCTTTAACCACAGCAGAATTATGGGTCATTTTTCAGGATTTAGTCTGAGATATGGTTTGTTGCCATTCATCGGAAAGCTCTGTGAGCGCTTTCCGATGAATGACAACAAGCCATATATTTCCAACTAAATTGTGAAAAGTTACCCATAATTCTTCCAGGGCTAAGGAGTCGATTATTTCGGGCATTGCTGTAACTATTGACGGTAACAACGCCCAAGTATGTACACTGCGTGTGTGTACCCGAACCTACATTTTGTTTTCTTGGAAAATTGTGTTATTCAGAAAACATATAGAAATTTACTGAATTTTTTGGAAATGTATCTTCTTAAATTATAAGGCAAACCATTTTATCGCATTCGATTCAACCGTGTTTACTATAACCCTGACTTAAAGCGTGTCGGCCAGCATTTTAGCGTGGGTGATATACACCCCGTATTACATGTGCTTATACGTGCGATAGACTCTTCATCAATATTTATATGCAGTCCCCAGGGATTTCACCCATATATACAACCTATTACAAACTCATAGAGAATTGATGAGCTGACGCACTCTCATTTCCTTCTGGCTAATTGTGGGCCCAGAACTGACATACAGATATCCACCTATAATACGCACACGATTAGATAGCGAAAGATACTTAATCGGGGTTCACGATTAGATAGCGATTGATATCCAAACTCAGTAACAGGTGGCATGCGAGGTTAGGATTACATTTGGAAATAAGTATTCTGAATTAATTCGTCATTAATCCTATCATCACTCATACAAAAACTTTTTTAAACATCTCCGTTATTTCGTCAATAATTATGGCCTCAATCCTATATATAACCTCAGGTGCCACGTGTTATTTCGATTTAAGATCAATCGCTATCTAATCGTGAATCCCGATTAAGTATCTCTCGGTACCCAATCGTGTGCGTATTGGCAGTAATATAAGATGCTCTTTGATAATATTATAATTATGCATATTATATACGGTTTGCATATGTAAAGAAGCCGTACTCGATTACTCAAACGTTCCCTAACATTCCCGCTTTAACATAAATTATTCTCGAATCAACGCCAGCCACAACACGCATGCATCGAGAAGACCCCACCCCCCCCCCCCCTCAGGAAAATTCAATTTATACAATGAGAATAAACTTAGCACATATCTTATGGATGCTCTTTAAAATATCCTTGGTGATGGATAACGAAACCTGCTCTTTGAGATATTTCGATTATTGGGCGTAGGACCAAAATTCAAAACGTAGAACTCAGTATTTTGAAAACCGACATGTGACCATCATAACTTAATGGCTCATGTGTTCCATCTCAGTATTTGCTGGTATTATACAAGTAGAGATACGTGTATAATTTTATGTTGTCTAATCAGAAAAGACATCCCTCGTGATCGACGTCAAATGCTTATAATGAACATGGTTCAGTCGTTAGATCACCCTATATACTGTGTTATGTAAAAAAAAACATATTTGTTATTTCCCCCATATTTATTGGATCCTGCGATGTTTGGTTTTGCATACTGGCGGAAATCGTTATGACCAGTCACGCGCTCATGACGTAACGATTCGCTAAGCTATGTCCCACCAGGTGGCCTATAGGTGACGCTCATCCGTATTCGATAAGTTGACACGATCTGGTACCTGGTGCCCACAACGGCTCGTTAGTCCCAGCAGGTGTCTTCGTTTTCTGACGGTGGATTCCATCGTACCCGTTGTATCGGGGTGCGGGTGACACATCTGCCATTAGCATACCAGAACCAGGGACATGCGGACAGGGTGCGGGTGTTATTTCCTCCAATTCTGGAATTTGGAAAACATAAACTTTTAAAAAAGAAGATACTATAGCCACGTCCCTGGCTATAGAAGCATTATGTTGGGGTAACATTTATTTTTCTCCATTACGGCAACATGTCATTGAAAACAATATAAAATTTAAATGCCAGGCCTTTTTAGACACAACTTATGATAATCTGAGAGAAAAATATGGACACCCCCCACCCCCCCCCCCCCCCCCATAGCACAGTCTGTACAAATATTCACATCTGTTTCCCTGCTTAATACACAAATTTCATCTTGTCATCTTGTTTAAATGTTATGCTACACACTTTGTGCGGGAGAGGGACGTCAATAAGTTGACAACATTTGTGTCCCAATCCCCATGTATATAATTTATATACAATACAATATGATTAAATAAAACCATTGTGTGCGTATAAAGGCACATATATACAGTGACGAATCGCAATAAATCCCATGCTATTACTTGTCTCTGCTCGTGAGTCACATGTCACGCGATTTTAATGTTTTGTGGAGTGTTTGTTCCGTCATTTATTCAGCGGTTTGTAGTTCGTCATACAAGAAATTACCATGACCAAGTTGGTCGAGAATAAACGTAAATCAATAAAACCTTAACAAAATAAAATGTATGTCAACGCCAGGAAAAGTCACGGAAGTCTTATTACGGACATATATACGTGACACAGCTTATTGAAATATGCATGGGTGCCCCGAATGGTGCTTATAATGTACATAAATTGTATAGTTTTTTTTAAACCAAATATCACTATATCAAGTTTTATGATATTCGATTACATAAAGGTAACTCATTTACCACTATCCAACAAGACTTCAAATGATTAAACTAGCATGTTATTGCACTCAGATGCATAAAATGTCGCACCAAAATCACTGAAGTGTGAAATCCATTATATACTTTCTGAATGCCATAAGTATATCCGCGCCTAACTCATAATCCGATCGTTCGCATCTCAACTCAAATTACGTAAGGAGCTGCCTCTCAAGTTTGCAGACATAGCTGGCGCCCAATGTGGCTATTCACAGTTTACTTATTTTCTGACAAGTAAATAAGGTTTTACTAAAAGCCTGTGGGTGTTTACTTGTTGATAATGACCAATTGCGTAATCGCCTGATGACTGGCCGGTCGCCTGCGGTCCATTATGTGCTGTGCATTCAGTGGCTACGGATTCGTTACTGTTCTCGGACCTAAAACGGCTTGATATCGGTAAGTGGACGATAACTACATGCACACCATCGGTTGATTAACCAAGTCTACAAGTAAGAACTGAACTTTTAAATTTGAGTAACTACTTTGTTCACATTGTTCGCAAAGTCGGTTCATATTTCAACATATAAGACTGCATTCTCATTCTGATAATTTTGCCTGGCAAAGTTTCAAGAAACTGTCTAACTCAAGCAATTTTTATTTTTGTCAATTTTGAGTGATAAACTTCGGAAAATAGGGTGCTTTCCCTTCTACTTGTTTCAAATTGAAGAGATCGATGTAAGACGTAAATTTTGAAAAGAAGCACTATAATATTAGTGAGTTTGATAATGGACCACATATATACAACCCTGATAACACATACTTGGGTTACATGGGGAGGGTGGGGGGTAAAACCAACTCATAATTATAACTTTTGATGTGCATTGTCTTCTATATATATGCCCTGTTGTCATGCTGCCGTTGTATTCAATTACCCCATGCAAGATTGAAGAATTCGGGAAAGAAAGTTTATCTAAGTAACACTTGATATCAGCGGAAGGAAGACGAAGCTCCTAACCAACAATTCAACCATGCTGCGTTGTGACATACCGTTATATCTTAGCGTGATTTCCTCGTATAAATCAAAAGAAAAGAGAAAAAAAAGAGGAAATATATAGCGATGACACTCGTCCCAGTATTGAGCGTATATACCAAAATGATGTATATATTCAATACAAACGGAATGAATTCCACCACTGTCTCTCTTAAATAATAGATTCGCGTCGAGCTTCAAAGCCCACAAATGGTGCTAGAATCGACCGTAGATGTACATACAGTCTCTCAACATGTCAGACCAGCGTTCTCATTGAATATGTGCATTGTTCGGCCTCATAACTATACTCACTCCCTTCGGGGAGAGCTAGTGAATTTATTATGAACCCTTATTGATTAACGTCTGTGATATACAATAATTCAACGGTTTCCTGTAGCTATAACACACGTGGTATAAGAGAGCAGTCACATGTGTTTGACCAAGCACATGGACGTGATATGTATAGGGTCTCCATTTGAGTGTGTCCACTTTAAAATTTCCAACTGCACCCCCGTTGAACCAGAATAAACTCCTAGAAGAACATTTATTTCCAACTGATGGCCATTTCCGACCAAAATTTTGACCAACAGTAGAACAAATATGCTATGATAGTTTGTCTAAAAAATCTTAATTCCCCATTAATTACTGGTTGGAAAATCAAACAATGACAACAGAATACTTTTGAAAAATTTAACAAAAGTTGGAGGGGGTAGATATCCACCAAACCAAATGTCGCTACGTCCCTGAACAAACACGGGATTGCTTCGGTGATTGAATGATCAAAATGCTGATTTTTTTCAATAATTGAAAATGTAATGATATTTGCTGAAACTTAATACAATTTCGTGTAATGGTCCAACCTGTGGCAATACGCAGGAACAATCGTGTAATTACTAACGGTCGTTTGCATATATGGGTCTACATTGTATGGGAGTCCAATTTTTATTTTTCAATAGCAAATCCCAACCCTCAAGGTTGTAACTACGCATCCACACGTAATTGTGTTAACTTTTCCAGACTATTAACACCAGTTATACCACTATTGGCGAATTTCTTTCAACAGAACACCACATTTTAGACTCACTGCTAGTGGTACACTATTAAACTCTCGATAGTTTAAAGGTACGGTTGGCCTTGGCGGTGGGTATCCTGTGAAAATATTTCCACCCGTCAAAAACCGCCACAAACAGAAAGAACATCAAAATGTAGACAGACTTTGTCCGTATACAAATAAGAAATATTGCATAAACAGTATGTTATTGTCAAATGTGTGACCATTGTTATGTAAACAAAAGCATAAAAAGTTACTTTTCTGGTGTTTGTTTATATTATGATGGTAAACATAAAGAGCGTTCTTTGTTGGTGAATTCCTGATATGGAACTAATAAAGAGCGTTTATGCCAGTTGTGTGTGATTAGCCAGTAGCATTGTGCTGTCTTATGTAACACAATCAGGCCCTTGCTTAGGTGAAACATAGTAGGTCGTTATGATAACATGCTGTTTACGTGATGGTCATGGTATATATGAACGAAACTGTATGCGTTTTAATGTTTTTCTGTTTACGTTGATTAGAACAAATATGAATATTTTCGACAACTAAGGCCTGACGTGCCTTTAAACCTGATCAATCTCAACATATTTTCCAATCTCTTCTTGTTCTGTTAATTCACACTTGCAATTTCAAACTGGAAATTAGTTTCTAGGAATGGGAAATGTGTGTCACCTAGAGTCAAAATTCTGAGAGCAATGAAACCAGTTTCGCAGTCATAATATAGACGAAACTTTCTTAAACCAATTCAGAAAATAAGACCATAATAATACATGCATGCAATTGTATAACTCAGCCTCGGGCCCGAACATGTAGCTGGTACACGTAAGGTCAATGTAAATAAGTTACTGTATATATATATACGTGACAATAGGTTACAGTTGGGGATCTATATCAGGCAACCCAGGGGACCAATTACCGACCTCCCCATGTATGGATTTTAGGAGAGCCTAGGGGAATGGGATCAATTTTTCTCACAAAAAAGGCAAGGTCCGCATATGATATGAATAGAATGGTTTTAGGGCAGTTGCACTCTCATTTTGTTGTGTTCAAGATATGGAGTTGTCAATAAGTCTACCCGCGGTATGTACATGAAAAGATGATTCTTTCCAGAATAGTGAAAGAACCGACATACAAGTTTGCTATTTGATACTGTGACTCTTTTTTTTCGCAGGGACATGTGATTTGCAACGAGTACAAATGAAGTTTATTGTGAAATTTCGCACAAATGGATTCATCATGCATCTATTGTTCGCAGTGCATGTAAATGCAAATGTATACACACTAAAGTATATACAAGTTTATATATAATGTCGACGTCTTGCAATCAAGGACTCGCTAGTGTTATTATCAACCATTGTGGAAAATAGCGTTTGTCCGTCTTTTGAAGTCACGTCCTCAAAACAAACATACCTACATGTACATCGAGGATGAATAGCGGTCGCTGATGTAAACATACACAATGGCGTGCGTGCTAATGCCATTTTATAAGGCGCGACATTTCGCGACCATTTTATCATCAAGTATGAGATAAATATACATTGAATCACTGGTCATTGTTCCACTTGAAGGCGACAATCTTCAATGTTTACCGCCACCTTAATTGGCGATGATTCGTAAGAAGTTTTGTTGACTGCTAACCAACAAATGTAGTTTACTCGATAAATCTGGACAAATCGCCAATCACTCTACTGGGTTCAAACTGAATTAATTTGCAACTAGTATTGGCACTTCTGTGGCTGGACAGTGCATAATCAATTTGTCCAAACAATCAAAAACATTTCCTCACATCACTGTTTGCCATTGAAACAACTTGAACTTTTCAACTATTGTCGTATTAATAAAACTACCAACATAAAATCGACTGAACATTCACCACCACCTATTTCAAATTATGTTGTCTAAATGTCCCCCTGATGGTCCAGTTAGCGACCGGATAGCGGCTCTCCACAGAGTACCAACCCATGCAATGGTCTAAGTTTGAAATTTGTAGCCTGTAACATGGAAATGCTGGAAGAGTTAGAGGTTTTCAGGTTTATTTTATACAACTATATAGTATATATTATTAAAATAAAACTGAAAAACTAACTCAGCATTTGAGTAAAGTAAGTTAGAAACCGACGACAATTGAACATATCGAGCTTGAATATATTGGAAATGAGCCCGTTTAACTGAAATATTGATGAGAATGTAGTGATTTTGAAGTCATGCGTCGACCGGGAGAACCAAGCTCATGTGTCCTGATATTACTGTGGAAAATCGATCACAAGACAATTTGAAGGCATTCACAATATTCCTAGAAAATTATATATGATTTTATATTAAGACCTATATTTACTGAAGTCATGTTGATATGGATGGCTGAGAAATATACAATCATACGATTTTATCTTACAGTTGCTAGACCTCTTTGTCTTTACTCTGTGTTTCTTTCGAGACAATTGTTATTATCAGGATAGTTGGGTTACTATTAAAGTCCTTAAATTATTCTAATCGACAAATTCGCAAACGGCCACAAGCGACGTCATCGCAATCGACAATGGAAACTTGATTCTGCCTGGTTTTTGCCGATAACGATTACGCATCCAGGTTTAATCATTTAGTTCACATCGTGTTCTCTAAGCGAACGGCGACCATCATCCAGCGAGAAACATAAATTCATTTCTGTCCCATGGGATCCGTTTCCAAGTTTGTATTTGCATGTTTTGTGACGTTAAATCGATTAGCGGAACAGAGGCGTGCGTGTCGGCCTAACGTTACTGATTACCGCGACCAACTATCTGGATATACTCGATGGTTTACGGGGATCTGCGCGTCTCGTGGGACGCATTCGTCTGCGCTACAGATCTGTTCAGTCCATTGTATTGTCGAGGTTTATGGACTGCGAACACGCACAACGCCCTTAAGTGATCCCCGGAATTGCTCCCAAGAATATTATAGTCTCGTTGTCAGTGTCGACACCATAGCTTCTCCTCACCATATGCGACGTGATTGGTATCCGTAATAATCCAAGTTCAAGTGCAAAGTTATGATTTTATTTAATAACATAATATTACACCAAACATAACATGCATTTGGTATTTAAGATTTTTTTGCAAAGTATACAAAGGCACATATCGATATTTTGTGTATATATCGACTTACATGCATCTTATCCACCCTCCCAGCTTATGTGCATTGTACGTAACTACAATTTGGAGGTTCAAACGTACCATGTCATTTGAACTTCCATATGAGATGTTTCTGTTGTGTGTTATGTATTCTGCATATGGTGTTGTCCAATCTCAACGGCTCGGCCATTTCTGTTTTCACTTGGATATAACATCTACCATAAATGGTCGTGCTTCTTGTTTCAGATCCTCGTGGGTTTGGCGAGGGTATGTGTGCAATTAACGCGGTCGATAACTACTAATCTGCTCTCATGTAATAGGATACCCATAATGCAAGACAGATGCCGTCCACCTGATGTGATCGAGCAATTTCATGATAGAGGACTGCAGCCACCAACTAATTTGTTTGTTTGCTCACAGTACATGTCAATTATACAGATGCTAATTTGAACCTTCGAAATTATGTAATATGGTATATGGCCAATATATAATTAGTTCGACAAACGCACGAAATGCCATTATGCAGCGCTTATATACTCTGAAATATAAATCACCGAAGTTATCAGCTCATTCAGCTGGTGTCAATATTCCGTACATAATTGAGCTAAACGCTGTTTATGTTCACTAAGAATATTCTAACCAGGAACCCTTTGCCTTATATAATGAACAAACAAACAAAAATGATTCGGACATCGCTCAATTGACCCCACCCCAAGCACCCACCCACAAATTATGTATACTTAATTTGGAAAGTTGGATAATGCAGATCTACAGGTTTTATTATGTAACGTGAAAAATACCACAATCACAGCAATTTGCGTCTGGTTTTAATTTACGCACATAAGTGAGACAAATGCTCTTTAGTTTTACCATATCAGGAATAGATTAACAAGGAACGCTCTTTATTGCTCCATAAATTTAACCATTAATTTATATCTGTGATTTTTTAGGATTTGTCATCTCTTAGACTTATTTTATCCGCGCGTTTGCTCTTTATCCTATAGTATGATGTTCTTTTATATATATATATATATATATATATATATATATATATATTTTTTTTTTTTATCACATATTTTATGTAACAGCGCCTATGAACATAACTCTGTAGTGAAATAGGCGCTCTACAAATGTTAATAATAATAATAATAATAATAATAATAATGATGAAAAAACAGCTCGTGTGGTATATATACAGGGTTACGTAGCGTTTTTCCGAAGACCCATAACTCCGAAGATCCGATTCTCCGAAGGTCAGATTCTCCGACGCCCCGATTCCCCGAAAGCCCATAACTCCGAAGTCCCGATTCTCCGAAATCCCTTAACCCCGAAGACCCATAACTCCGAAAGCCCATAACTCCGAAGGCCTATAAATCCGAACGCCCATAACTCCGAAGGTCTATAACTCCGAAGGGCCGATTCTCCGAAGGTCCGATTCTCCGAAGATCATGTTTTATCGCTTATTAAATAGTGTACAGTCCAGTGGCGGGGTCCATGGGGCCCTAGGGAAGACCGCCCCCAAAAAACATGTCAAATGTCATGTAAACGTCAGGAAATCCCTCCTAGGCATTCAAATATTCACAGTGTTCCTGCCCAGGGGAGCCCCCGGACCAACGATTGGGGGCGACCCCTCCCATGTATGCGCTCCCCAAATCAGGCCTACGTGATATGCTTTCGGCATATCATATGCATGATATATCCCCCACATATGCTAATTAATGTGCACCCCTAAATGGGAACCCTGGCTCCGCCACTGGTGTGCACCGGGTATATTATAACGAAACGCTGCAAGAATGTCAGAGTAGCCTAACATGCACAGGGGCGACAAGTTCTTCCCCGTTCACCCCTGTACATTTTACTCTGGCATCTCATGGGCCAACGTAACGTTATAGTATCTGGTGTATAGTCAGTGGTGGGCCAGGATTCCCATTTAGGTGGGGGCAGTAGGAATGACATTGGACATGTTTTGGTAGGGGCCCATATTGTCTGAAATAGCAAGTAGAGGTTTAATGGGGGCAGTGGGAATTTTGGGACCCCTTGGCTTCGCCACTGGACTGTACACTATTTAGTAAACGATGATACCCCGATAAAACAAAATCTTCGGAGAATCGGACCTTCGGAGTTATGGGCCGTCGGAGAATCGGGCCTTCGGAGTTATAGGTCTTCGGAGAATCGGCCCTTCGGAGTTATAGGTCTTCTGAGTTATAGGTCTTCGGAGAATCGGCCCTTCGGAGTTATGGGCTTTCGGAGAATCGGATCTTCGGAGTTATGGGCCGTCGGAGAATCGGGTCTTCGGAGTTATGGGCCGTCGGGGAATCGGGTCTTCGGAGTTGTGGGCCTTCGTAGTAATAGGTCTTCGGAAAACCGGTCTGTCACCATATACAGTCCATACAATAGTAATGGTCTGCTTATCTTGATCCCGGAAAAGAACTAGGATACAATCAAATGGATCGTAATATCAGAGTATGTTATTCTATTCTTGATATTGTAGAAATAAAGAGCGTTTGTTTTAAAATCAGTGCTAAAAATTGATCACCGCTGGAAAATCTTTATGACTATATAGCAAGATTTTTCAAGTATATGTATACACTGGTATACAAAGTATACAGCCTGTAGATCAGAATTTCGTATATTTGTAGACATATGTTATCCCTATAGTTCACCGTTCATATGACAGTTTAAGCACCAACCAGGGATGTGGCTAGAGGGTCTCCGTTTGGGGGGGGGTGTCCACCTTGGAAAATTCCAACTGCACCCCCCCCCCCTTGAGTCGGAATCACACCAACACAACTTTTTGCATAATTTTAACCTGAAAATTAGTGGTCTAATTCCAGACAAATGCACACAGCTACCGACAACAGACCAGGAAACACCGGACCGACCATGGTTGTTCGGCCCGGTGTGAGAAAATTTTGAAAACTATATATACAAGAAAATCGCAAATCCTAGCATCTAGACTGGCCTCAACTGAAGCTTTCCTAGTGTTGGAAATTTCAAACCTCATGCCCCCCCCTCAGGTTGGGAAATTCTTCAACTGATGACCATTTATGTCTACAAGTTGACCAAATGTAGTAAAATATTGTTTTGTTAAACTAATTAGCAGTTTTGTATTGGCCATGTGGATGGGGCAATGACACACCGGGCCGACCATGGTTCGGCCCGGTGTGCGAAAATTTTGAAATCTGAACAAGAAAATCGCAAAATCCTAACATCTAGACTAGCCTCAAGCCTTCCTACTGTTGGAAATTTCAAACCCTACCTGATGACAATTCCAATGACAATGTTGACAAATTGTATGACAATATTGTTTTCTTAAATTAACTAGAAGTTTTTGACTGGCCACGGGGGAGGCACCAGGACACAAGCTTTCCAAGTGTTGGAAATTTCCAACCTGTCACCCCCATAAGGTTGGAAAATTTCCAACTGATGACCATTTCTGCCAAATTTTTGACCAAAAATAGGAACATATGCAAATATTGGTCGAAAAACAATAAATCCCCCCCCCCCCAATAAATTGTTTTATAATCAAACTACAAGAACATTTTCAACCTATTGTTGGTGTGAAATTTCGTTGTGGCAGGTATGAAATTTCCAACTATTGAAAATATAGCTCTCTGCTGGGGGGGGGGGTGAGACACCCCACACCCCCCTCTGGTCACATCCCTGGCACCAGCTTAGATGTAGATATTATCTACAAGATGCGTAGACAATCGTTTAGTGTTTGCTAATACTAAATGTCGAAAGTGCTATCTCACCATCGACATCGACCGGCATTTACTTCAATGATGATGGAAGTAAATTCCCTCTCTATACACTGACGTCTACGTCGATAATCACAGCACATTTCGATATAATGTCATATAGAATGCTACACTCAACCAACACGCCCGTGATCTCATGTTCCGGGCAGAAATTTATCATTACTATTTGACATGCGATAATGCTATTCCGTTGCTCGTCGTTATATATGTCCGTTTCTGGAGCAATGATTCCGTACTTTGCAGCCGTTTAATCTGCGATATGACGTTATCGATCGTCCGAGTAAAACATCAAGTTCTAGGATCAATAGTAATTGTGTAGGAGCTTTCTCTTTGACAAATGGCACACTACTAATAGCTAAGCTCGTACATGTAATCACATCAATCCAAACACAATACACGTGCTCGGAAATTTCCGGTAAACGCCGTGGTCCCTTCCGTTAATCGTAAGGCGAATGGTAATTAAACCCGCCCGATTTTCACCAACCGTGGTTCGTCATTTCCTACGAGCAGATTGTAGGATTTCCGATCTGTACGAGCTGTCGCCTGGAGGAAAACTCTTCGACTAAACTGATTATTTTTATTTGTTCTATATATCATATGACGCCAATATAAAATAAAATTCCCCCACTTGCACGTACGAACAGTATGTTGTTTATATATACCGAACCAGGGAATTTAAGGCGTGTGTACATAGCAAACTTCCAATAAGATAAGACTTACTTCGGATCAAGGCTGATTGTATTGATAAAAAATACGTAGTTTTCGGGGTGTATATATATGGCATATGCATGCACATGTATCGAGACTGGCTCCCTGGAATTTCTTTTGTATCACGATCGAGCGTATCTTATGTGCACACAAGACATGTCACATATCCTGGCTCATTGTGTGCATTTATAAATATCTGACTCTTTATCGACGCAGTATATATTTGATATTCAACATGGCCGCGAGTTAGTGATAGGGCATATTCCAATGAGACATTCAAATTTCGTTCGAATGCCAAGGTATCAGTCAATATCTAGTTCCATACTCATGTTTTTTTTATTAAAACATTCCTGTCGACAGATCGAACAGTTGGACATCTCCGAAATAAATATACTTGCATTCGATAGAAAGTCGGACTAATTTAGCGTTGTCTTTGCAATCCAAAGTTCCATTTACGGTTACACTGGTGTAAATAAGGTTCCGAGTGACATCTAGCGGATGCGGGAGGAATATATAGGAGAGAATAAAATAGACACTGGGCCCTGATTGGTCAATAGCCTTGTGTGCTTTTCACATAAAAAAATCATCACACCTCTTCCCTATGATTTCCCATAGGTAAAATAACCATTGGCACAGGAATTAACCCTTTGTAGTGAAGTTTGAATTTGTTGGTGTGGTCTAAAATATGACTGTATTTTTTATGCGGTTCTGACACTAGTTACGAAAACATAAGATTTAAAGGCGAATTCCCTGCTAGACAGACATGATTTTTTTGTGTAAAAAGTTTCCCAAAATGTCAATTTTTCAGATTTAAAGAAAACTTTGGACCCAACATTTATATTGCCAACACTATACGCTAAAACGTTAGCACTGAGGCCTATGGAAAACATTTACACCAGTGTAACCTAAAGGGAAAAAATAGCTTTTTATCATTTTTGATTCCTGGGAGTCACTTTAAAGCATTTTAATGCATTTTACAGAGCCTGGTCTTTCAGTCCAATGAATATCTCATGCTTGCTGTGGCTATTCTTGCTGCTGATGCCTTCTTTCACTTACATCAGCCAAAAAAATAGTAAGATTTTTCATAAAATATGCCAATTTTTCAAGGTATTTTCAAAAAATTTCAAGGTGGTAATAGTCACATGATAATGCAAATGACCCATAACATGGGCATGTCAACGACACATATATCAATTGTTATAAGAACCTAATTTAACAAGTATTTTGGATTTTATAGCCAGTGATATACAGATATATATCATAAAAGTGTGTCATTTCCACTGGTGGGTATGGTCATTTGAAGGTTAATAGCACTAAAACTTGGACACATTTAAGAAAATGCTTCAGCAATTCAAAGAGAGCATATCTTTATTCAACTAATTCAATATACACCCACATCCAGTTATCTTGGATCACCCTTGCAGACCTGAAAATGTCATATGTTATTCTTCAATGTGCTGATAAAGTCTTGCGCTTGATGCTCAGCTGATCAGATCTGGACTCAATGACCTCACATCACCAGAAGTTCTCTCATGGAAAGAATATTGAACAGTCTTCCATAGCTGATCCAAGTTTGCAACACCAGACCCCTAAAACTGAGTGAAAATGTGGCCTGAACATGACTGGTGGTGGAAAATTGTGTTTTTTTGATGAATAATTTGTTAAAGGGGGTGGGGTTAAATTGTGTGTGATAAATAAAGAACCACAGACGTGATATTGTTTTTGAAACATTTTTTCCATGGATGGGCAATTCTGAAGAAATGTAGGGAGTTACAATTATTCCGCGAAAAAGCGGGCTATCGCTTTAGGTTACACTGGTGTAAATAAGGTTCCGAGTGACATCTAGCGGATGCGGGAGGAATATATAGGAGAGAATAAAATAGACACTGGGCCCTGATTGGTCAATAGCCTTGTGTGCTTTTCACATAAAAAAATCATCACACCTCTTCCCTATGATTTCCCATAGGTAAAATAACCATTGGCACAGGAATTAACCCTTTGTAGTGAAGTTTGATTTTTTTGGTGTGGTCTAAAATATGACTGTATTTTTTTATGCGGTTCTGACACTAGTTACGAAAACATAAGATTTAAAGGCGAATTCCCTGCTAGACAGACAT
This sequence comes from Siphonodentalium dalli, assembly GCA_032622095.1. NCBI lineage: Eukaryota > Metazoa > Mollusca > Scaphopoda > Gadilida > Siphonodentaliidae > Siphonodentalium > Siphonodentalium dalli. Next base: position 60,419,011 of record CP136064.1, on the reverse strand, counting down.
GATTTTTTTGTGTAAAAAGTTTCCCAAAATGTCAATTTTTCAGATTTAAAGAAAACTTTGGACCCAACATTTATATTGCCAACACTATACGCTAAAACGTTAGCACTGAGGCGTATGGAAAACATTTACACCAGTGTAACCTTACAGTAATGCCCAAAGTAATTGACCACTTAACCACAGCAGAATTATGGGTAAATTTTCAGGATTTAGTTGGCGAGAGCTTTCCGATAAATGGCAACAAGCCATATTTCCGACTAAATCCTGAAAAATTACCCATAATTATGCTGTGGTTAAGTGGTCAATTACTTTGGGCATTACTGTAGACAATCCGTAGACGCATTTGAGCCCAAACAAGGAACTGTAATACCAAGGAAAGGTGACCGTCGATTTAATGGTTCGCTTACTCTATATATTATTAGTAGTGCAAGCAGCGAGGCAACTCTTTAATGTCATATATGTAACTCGAACCCGGCAGCTGTAGAATTATCTCAAAATTACCCAATTACGAGAAAGAAACGGCGCTGTTGCATGCCATGAAATGAAACACAGTCACATGTTGGAAAATAATAATTTGGCCTAGATACAGTTCTAGCGTTGTTCTTGCGGCAGGGATTTAACTTCACCTTCGGTCGTGTTTGTATTGTTACAAGTGTATGATTCCGATTTCGTATGTTCTTAACTGGACAATACTTCTTACCCTTGACGATGTGATATTGTGATACATCTTTTGTTCGTCAGTACGGCATTTTGAACAGTACATGTAAGTAAATGACTTTGCATCCTCGATTCCCAATTTCCCATACGGTGTTCTGAACCATGGTACTGTCCAAGTATGCGGAAATGCTCGTATTGTTGTAATGCATGTTCAGACAGCGTTCCCCAAGCACACGTATGATGCTATTGTTTCTAAAGTCTGAATAGGAGTTTCAGTCCAATTGACACTGTACTAAGATTTATTATTAATACATGCATCAAAGGTCCATCGGTTCCCGGATCGGGAAAATTTAAATTACTAGGCTCATATCACTTTGAGGCTTCAATATCACATTCTCTCTTGACTTTCAGCCACTCATTGAATCAAATTTCTGTCGCTCGGTACTGTCGGTTTTAGTGTTTTATATTTACTGTTAGCTTATATATGCCAGTGTTGATTTGATCGAAATAATTTGTATTCACCAAAAGCGTCATATATCAACAATTGTGATACATATGCGTATACATATATGCATTATCAGATGGGACAAAGACGAACTTCCGTTGATTTCTTTTCCGCAGCTAAGTGTGTAATTTAATGTCCGATCGGAGTTCCTGCTGGATCACACCCTATACTACCGGAACTTGGAAGATTCACTTCCGCCACAGCTTTCTCAGTTTCTTTATAACGTACTTCCCCTCATTACGCTGGGTCATCGCATTCGAAGTGGGTGCCAATCTTTATTACTCCGAACCGTCATTAGAATAGGACCATAAAGCCAGCTGGGGCGACGATGCTTTCTCGACCAATCATCTCATTCTTTGACTGACAAATTATCGCCAACTTTTGAGAGACATCTCCGCCGGTCTGAGACTACTTTAAACGAGAATCGATGGATGCCGTCCGGGGTCTAATTGACTTAGGGCCATCCAGACTGAGTGATGTATCGATTGTAGAAACCGATACAATGTTACTTATCCAACATTGGTTTTACAAGGCAAACACTCGTCCAATAAAGACGCGAACAATCAACTCGTAAAACTTGCAAGGTTTCCATGCCTAATTGTTATGGATGGTGGTTGTTGTTGGGAATTTCGGATCGATTTATGATCCCCGTATCACATCTGGCGCATCTGTGTTTACATATCGTCTCTGCTGAATCTTAATACAAGCAGAGTGCATTTAGCTTATTTGTGTACCGGGTCGAGGTCGATAGCGCTACAGGGATAAATCACAAGAATCAACAAACTTGAAGGCCGATTCTAATCTATATATCTATATGGGATATACATGTATATTTATCAAATTAGACGAACGTATCACCATCGTGATAATAAATTGACCTATTGCACGGGAATCAGCATGAACATACAACATTTTACCTCTAAATATCATTACTAGTAATGTTTTTTTCCCACTGAACACAACTTGTTAAAACAGATGTGAGATTTAAACTTTATATACTCGTAAGAGCTGCATGTGTTGAGGCAATGCACATTTTTTTGGATTTGGTGGCAATGCTCGGCAAGTCTCGGAGATAAGTACTGTACATATGCAGCTGTGCCAAAACAAGTAACACAGTTCAGGGCGTCGTAGTTGAAGGAAACTTAAATCGTTGAACATATAGGAAGCTTCGATCTAAACAGCCAAAACGTCACGTATTTATAGTGGAAGCCTTTAAGGGTTATAACTTTGTCCAGATCACCACAGAAAAAGAAGCCAGAGAAAAGAATTTCGTGATCATATACCATTCATCTCCTGTGCCTCACGCTTCCAATTAATCCCTGTGATGTGATCCGGCATGATCCGCGATGCTCCAGGCATTCCTTACGGAGCATCATCACGTCTAATTTGGCATGGAATAGAACGCCTTCATGGCGGACAAATCTACTCCGGTGCAAGATAATAGAATGGTCGATTACTCCGCCTCACTTATCACCACCGACCTGGGTAATCTTCCGCGCCTGACTCCGGGGGATAAAGAATCATTGCAGATCGATATTGTCAGAGACATCGTTCGATTGGATTTATCAGTGACACAGTTAGGACGGATTAATAGACTGCCTTATCAGCCAAACACCTGTCTATCTCGCCTCAGACAGCCTGACATTCGGGTTTATCGATAGATGGGATTCCGTGTCTCGAGGGATCGAGGGCGACACTCATTAAGACCCGAGTGATTTCAGTGACATCTCAATTTACTGGTATCAATTTAGGATTTTGGTTTAGGCGCAACTTATATGAGGCTATATGAGGTTGTCAGTTATATACATACAGCTATTCATGGCCGTACGGGCGCACGAATTGTTTTTTTTTGGGTGGTGGTGGGGGGGGGGGGCATGCCGCTAGTCCGAATTGCTCCTTTAGATTGGTGTAAACAATATTTTTATTCCCAATACAAAACAAGATGAATATTTTACAAAAATGCTAATGGATGATTATGGGTGATTGGAAAGGGATGAGACAACAAGCCTATTGTGGCTTTTTTGTAAGTCCTCTCATTTAGATTCGACGTGGACTGAATGAAGAACTAATAACACGGCCTAAATATAATTATAAGCAGATTTAGTATCAAACAAATCGTACATAGGCCGATGAAGCCAGATGGCCCATTATATGATAATACATGTATACACAGGGGTCTAAATCAAGGTGATCAGCCATTGAAGGGCAAGGAGGGTCGAGTCATAGTCTTGTAGAAATTTTTATTTTCAATATTTTGTATTGGGCATTTTGCGATGTTGCACTGTGGAATATATGCGCAGCTAAATATATTCTTCAATCGTTTTCACATATTGTATACCACATCAGTGTAGTTACACGTATGTCAGATGGAATTATTTCACAGCAATTTCTTGATAAGATCGTGTTGGGAATAGCGTTCTGTACATTAATGGTGCTAGTCTGTTGACGAAGTTAGCTTTTAACATAATTATTTGGAGGAAATGTTTACCATAGTTCAAGGCAAGTGTACTCTGCTGATAAGAAAAGTGTTCGCCGGAACACAACAGTGTGTGTTCTCAAAAGTAAACATATATGCGGGTTTATGTTATCAGGCACTAAAAATGCGGTCAACAGGAATATATGAATATCATGTTCATGGATACGCTATAGTTGGGCAATTAAGAATGTCATGTTCATCGAGCTGATAGAGTACCAGCCATGCTGCTAGGAATCTTTAATACTATTGGAAGGATTTATGATTTTTATCGATGAGTGATATTTATAACACCAAAGGTTTGGAAATTTGAATAGCATATATACATACATTATATTGCGACGATATCGATCATACATATGCATGTGTATACATATACGGATCGCAAAGTGCATGAGCTTTGTACAATTTTTCAGCGAATAGGCTATAGTATGTGTATATAGTCCTCGGAGCTAACTGGATATGTGGATAATAATAGTATTTCTCACAGCTATTTACCAATGTGTGGTATACGTACATGCATGTGCCTATTACGATCTCAGTCCCCATTTCACATGCACATGCCACTTTAGGAATGCTTCTGCAAAGAGGTTTTTTGAACGACTTGTTTAATGTGCTCCTTTTGTTGACTGTGATATTTAGTTCCACATGTTATAGAATGGTCCAAACATTGTTCTCGTTGATAATTCTGTCAGATGCATCAGTAAATGCTATAGATTGTTTTGTCACGTGTTATTGTCAAGTCGTGCTCTTTGACTTGGTGTTTAATTGCGTGATCTTTCAACAAATATCCACACCATTACAAAACAAACGACCAACACTCAAAGCATGCTGAATCCCTCGACACAATCTCGAAAAAATCATCAGCTAGTCTATAAAACCACTGTAAATAACTCATTGTTCCCACGAGGAAGCTGCATGTTCTATTTGCACAAATTCACAAACAACGTTCTTTTAACTGATATTATTCTAACGTATACACGGTGAAGTTTTAACCAGAACTTATAAATAACGGTGCTCTGTTTGTGCGTGCATTCTTTGGATCGTGGTGACTGAGGACATTGATATGGTTTTAGCAATGTGTAAGTTCGCCGATATATTAATACTGCTTTAACATTTCAAATGCATGGTATATATACTAGAAATATATGTTGTTGCTGGATATCTATCCGGATTATTTGGATTATACACATACATGTACAATATTCCGCTCTATACCATGCATTCGCTCGAACGGGAAATTGTTTCAGCTCTTCATGATGATCGCTGCTTGTCGTGGTAAAACATTTGCACGTGGCATTTTCAAACACGCGTCACGGGCACATGTTGCCTTGTTATTGCACGGTTGTATCGAACACCGCGTAACGATATGAAGCTTCAGTCAGTTTGGGTGTACCACTCCAAACATTGCAATTTGCGGATAAAAAAAAGCAAATGCGGTTTGCCAATCTCTACCAGAATTGTCTATCTTACCGATATGCGCATGTCACAGCACCCATTAAAATGGTGTCTGCTATTAAATTAATCTAATTATAATATAATATATATAATATCACCGAGAACAATTTAATTAAATACTAATGCGGCGCATCAGCTGTCTCCGTGAAATATGTCATTCACATGTCAATGCAATATCATATAATACTATATACGGTATAAGAATAGCCAAAAATAGCTAATCAAATCTGGAAATTATTTGGAAAACTCATCATTTGTGGACCGATGTGAACACAATTATGGTATGATGTGATCAGTCTGTGTTGTAGCTGTCGAAATCCTTTCTGTACGTGTATTTTTCTGAATTTACAAAAATATTGTAAAAATTGGTGCTGTGTCACAGGTGAATATAGGTAAGATAGACAACTCTGGCAGTTTGCTTCAAACTGACGGAGTACAGTAATGCCCTAAGTAATCGACTCCTTAACCACAGCAGAATTATGGGTAACTTTTCAGGATTTAGTCCGATGAATGGCAACAAGCCATATTTCCGACTAAATCCCGAAAAGTTACCCATAATTCTGCTGTGGTTAAGGAGTCGATTACTTAGTGCAGTACTGTACAAAGCTCGATACAGCAGCCGTGAGACAAAGACGTTTCCAGCGATACATTGCAACGATCACCTCCGTCGTTCAACCTCGGATGTGCTTATTAAAACAACAGGTAGCGCTTTCTTGTGATGATTAGGCGAGTCGCATTTAACCGGTGCCTCAAAGAAGAAAACTATTTCAAAACCTTGTAATCTGCCTCCCGTTGGCAGATTGTCAGCGTAGGTTAGGCTTGTGGAAGGGAGATTGGCTGCAGATCTAAGCAAGAAATCCCTACCTGTTCGCACACTTCATGCATTGTCAATAATTGGGCTAATTAAAATCGTAAGTTGGCGGGCGAGTTCTGGAACAGCAGGTGTTAAGGATATAGGTGAGCTAATTGCCATCACCTGGTTATATTTATATATTACCTTGTTATATTCCATGAGCCAGTTATCTAAAGCGGAGCTACGGTTATTTTATTTCCAGATATATGTCTGAACGTTTCGAGTCCATAGTCGCTTTGAGTTGATAGTTCAGAACATATGCTATATGGCTGGATTCATATGTCCCCGTGCATGCTGTGTTAACCCACAGCACATTGGATGTGTCGCAATTATATATAAAAATACGCGCAACCTTAAATTGTATCTGGTGCGGCATATTTCGTGTAATTTTTAAGAAAGATAAACATAAAACAGTTTGCAAGGGATATATTGCCGATTTATTGTCTAAAATCTGGAGGCATTGGGGGGGGGGGGGGGGGCATAAAACGCGATTATGTCGGACATAACTTCGGTATTTAAGTTGTGCATTCCAGAAATATCTTTTTATATGTATATGGGGAGGTATTAGTCTATGGGTCTAGTCCTTGTAGTTCCGACCATTTGCTCCGAACAACAGAGAACCGCTGTTGCTTCAACTTTCTTTCATGAACCAGGCGTCGTGCATACACAAATGATAAACAATTTAAGGGATTTCATATCAAACAGTTTTATACGTTTGACGCGTTAGTGCGACTTACTCCGCCGAACGTGCTGATTACAGATACAGCCACGAACCTCGTTACTGATACACTATCAGCAAACGAGCAATAAATCACCATGAAAATCTTCACAAGAACATTAATTCCTACGATCTTCAAGTCTTCAGGTTCACAAGTCGGTTGGTGGTACGGACGTCAGCACAACATGTGAGATTTCGTCGTGGTTTAGGGAAATTGTAGATAACTTCCCAGGAAGTTCATTTTACACCGAATATCACACTACAGTGCGGGTGATACATGCATCTACAATCTGGAGTAACATGTAACAGAGTTCGCTGGCTCGTACTCAGTAACTAAAGGCATGCAGGTGGTTTGAAAACCCAAATTGTGATTGCTTTTGTATTATCCATGTCCGATTCCGGCTTCTGCGTGTTTAGCTCTATATATACCATGCATTCGCTCGAACGGGAAATTGTTTCAGCTCTTCATGATGATCGCTGCTTGTCGTGGTAAAACATTTGCACGTGGCATTTTCAAACACGCGTCACGGGCACATGTTGCTTTGTTATTGCACGGTTGTATCGAACACCGCGTAACGATATGAAGCTTCAGTCAGTTTGGGTGTACCACTCCAAACATTGCAATTTGCGGATAAAAAAAAGCAAATGCGGTTTGCCAATCTCTACCAGAATTGTCTATCTTACCGATATGCGCATGTCACAGCACCCATTAAAATGGTGTCTGCTATTAAATTAATCTAATTATAATATAATATATATAATATCACCGAGAACAATTTAATTAAATACTAATGCGGCGCATCAGCTGTCTCCGTGAAATATGTCATTCACATGTCAATGCAATATCATATAATACTATATACGGTATAAGAATAGCCAAAAATAGCTAATCAAATCTGGAAATTATTTGGAAAACTCATCATTTGTGGACCGATGTGAACACAATTATGGTATGATGTGATCAGTCTGTGTTGTAGCTGTCGAAATCCTTTCTGTACGTGTATTTTTCTGAATTTACAAAAATATTGTAAAAATTGGTGCTGTGTCACAGGAAGTTCATTTTACACCGAATATCACACTACAGTGCGGGTGATACATGCATCTACAATCTGGAGTAACATGTAACAGAGTTCGCTGGCTCGTACTCAGTAACTAAAGGCATGCAGGTGGTTTGAAAACCCAAATTGTGATTGCTTTTGTATTATCCATGTCCGATTCCGGCTTCTGCGTGTTTAGCAAAAAAAAAACAGCGTTCTTTGTTAAAATATTCCTGATATGGTAAAAATAAAAAGCGATTACCTCATTTCTGCGCGACAATTTGAAAACTCGGGACAAATGGTATGGCTTTGGCGATTTTTAGCCGAGTATAGGCCTACATACAAGATCTTTGCTATTTTAGGGTTCATATAACCTGTTTCATTATCAATTGAGCCAATGTTGGCGTTGTAGTGTAACAGTGACCGTTATATTAAACGACAAGGTCCCCAGGAGAAACGCAGTATCGCAGGAACAATCTCGCCGCCTACATGTAAAAATGTTCGCGTACATGATAAATGCATATTGTAAGGATTGAGATGCAATATCTTGTAGCTTAAAGGGTGGTTATTCCGCGGCCAAATTTTGTTATGCATGACTAATCCCAGATCGTGGTTCGAGATAACACTGAAGTTGTTTCTGGCATAGGCATCGGTTCCCATGCTGCAATTTATAAACTTTACACACTCGGCCAATCGGCAATAACCATAACGCTAATATTTACGAAAGCATCCATCAAAGGCAGATAGCGCCAGTGAACATAGATTATACAGTGGAAGGCAGAGTGGTTCCAGTTAGTGTCATGGGAATGAACTATTTCGATTCGTGATGGTGATCGAATTTACGATTTTACGAGCGAAATTAATAGAGAGCATGGAATACACACGAAGCTCCCAGATCTTCTTATCTAGCAGGTTACATTGCTTACGTCACTTCAAGATGGTCGTTCGGCCTGCACACGTAATGGGTTGCAAATTCGACCCAGATGATATTGCACGGCCGAACGACTTTATGTACGCTTGACGCCCCAAATGCATTTCGCATGTTGGAGATTAAATTGGAGAGTATATGCGTACAGGGATATAAGCATGTTATCATCGCAAGTCAAATTCTTTGTATGTGAACACAACATAAATATGTTTATAGCAATCGCAAATTGAACATGGAAAAACTCTCCTGGTGGCATCAGAAATGAATCGTTAATTACCTCAGTTTGATGGTGATATTCCAGGTTAATGACACTAATTATATCGAGTAGGCGTGCCCGCCAAATTTCGGCACCGAAATCGTATACGTTTGTACCGCCATATCTATGCCTATGGACCCTTTCATATTTTGATAATTTCTGCTGGATAACTCTTTGATTCGTGTTAATTCATTTTAGGATTGTTCAGCTACATTGAATAACATACACATCCATCTGCGTGATAGAAGACATTATACATGTAGTTTAGAGACTCCTCGTTCCTATCATTTAATAATATTTTGAGACCGGTTTGTCTATAAGCTGGGTTTTACCGGAAGATTAACATAGTAGCATGGATACATACAATGGCGCTGCATGGATGGATCAGGTTACTAGGATTTCAGATTTGTTGCAGTTTTGGACAAGGAACCAGTCTATTCCGCGATACATTGAGTGCGCGCAAATAAACACTAGAGTCACAGAAACAATGACAGACAACAGCTATATAGCAATTTTCATTCACTGATAACCTGTATCAACTTTGAAAATCTGTTATTAAAATGTGCTTTTTATTCCATGAATTAGAAACATATATATAGACAGTCGTCGCATTTCGCACATTAGACTGGTCCTTGTCCCAGCCGAACCACGCGTGCAGCCGCCTGACCTGTATAGCAACCGGATCATTTATGTCACAGTGGCCAGTGATCGTCCATCTCTGGCAAACTATCGAATAGTTTAGTTTTATTTCTACCATACACATGAGTACATTGCATATTTTCGAGTGTGGATAATTTATCAACGGCATGTAGTTTATTTAATGCATGTATACAGGTGCATGTAGCTGCCAATCGAATAGTGAGATATAAAGTTTCTTAGTGATTTCCCCCGGTCACACTCATCTAATAATATGGTAATATTTCTTTTATATTGCAGGTCATTCCAACAGAAATCCTCATCATGACGGACAAGTGTAGGCTCAACCTTGTCGAATGCCCACCTGGTGAGTAATTATATAAAACGATGCCCTTACAGATGTCCTGTCCGTGCACACACCAACGTGAACGCTGTTTTCGCAGAACCGTTTTGTTAGTTTTAACTAGAGTTAACTCTTTTTATACTAATTACTCAGCTATGAGTATTTCCCATAGGAAATTTTCAAATGATAAGTTCATATAAGAATATGAGTTATTATACCCCCTTTTTAATAAAAAAAAAAGGGGGGGGGGGGTATACTGTTTTGCACCTGTCCGTCCATCCGTACGTGCGTGCATCCGCCCGTACGCCCGTCCGATGTCTGTTCATGTCATAACATGAACAGTAGTGCTCGGATCTCAATGAAATTAGGTATGGATGTTCACTATTATGAGGACATTAAATGGAGGGTTCCATCGTTTTGTTTGGATTTTCCATTCTAGAGTTATTCATCTTTGTTTATCTGGAAATAGTGGCTTTTTGGTTCGTCTGGTGTCTGTTCATGTCGTAATTTCAACAGTTGCGCAGGGATCTCAATGAGATTTGGTGTGGATGTTCACAACTATGAGGACATTAAATAGAGGGTTCCATCGTTTTGTTCGGATTTTCCATTCTAGAGTTATACATCTTTGTTCATCTGGAAATGTTGGCTTTTTGGTTCGTCTGGTGTCTGTTCATGTCGTAACTTCAACAGTTGTACTGGGATCTCAATGGGATTTGGTATGGATGTTCACTACTATAAGGACATTAAAAAGAGGGTTCCATCGTTTTGTTCCGCTTTTCTATTCTAGAGTTATTCATCTTTGTTCATCTGGAAATGTTGGCTTTTTGGTCTGTCTGGTGTCTGTTCATGTCGTAACTTCAACAGTTGTGCTGGGATCTCAATGAAATTTGGTATGGATATTCACTGCTATGATGACATTCAATAGGGGGCTCCATTGTTCTGTCCCGCTTTTCCATTCTAGAGTTATTCATCTTTGTTTATCTGGAAATGTTGGCTGTTTGGTCCATCCGATGTCTGTTCAGCCAGCTCATAACTTGAACAGTAATGCTCGGATCTCAATGAAATTTTGTATGGATGTTCACCACTATGAGGACATTTAATGGCACATTCAAATGTTTGTTTTGGTTTTTTGTTCTATAGTTATTCATCTTTGTTTATATGAAAATGCTGATTTCTGGGTCCATATGTCTGAGTATAGCCATCATAAGTTATAGATGTGCCCACACTAGGCGGTATGCCGCGAGGGGGTATGCACCAGACGACAGTCCATCTCTTGTTATGCACTTGTATTATCTGGGTTTTTTTTTCGGTCTATCATCTGCTTTAACTCCCTGAACACCCCATAAAATGTATAATAGGTCGTTCCAATATATATCTTTATAACTGAATGGGAGAAACCATTTAGTATAGAAAGGGTTAAACTAAAGAGAAACATGTCCCTGGATTCCCGATTCTCTTCATGTATATAACTTGCGAAGAGTTAAAGCTACTATTGTTTGCACGCCTCATTGTATACAAGTTACAGATGATGGAAAGTGTATCGCGTAAAATTACCCTCTACAAAGAAATCGATGATATTTGCTTTGGTTCCCAAGCGGAGGGCATTTCTCTCGCTCATAGCAAATAGTCTGTTTTCTCAACCGATTTGTCTGTTTTCATTCCCAGTTAGTTCCCGCTGTGTTTTCTTTGGACTCCGCGGTCGTTATCTTAACTTCCGTACTGTGAATTGAATCTATTGATCCTCTTTATTGAAAAAATAAAAAGGTACGATACATTGCATTAACTGTGAATGAACATAATCGAACTTTATATGTTCGGAATTATAGGATATAGATAAACGTACACACGTACTCCATTAATGGCATTTAACCCGTGCTATACTAAATACTCATTGACAAGTAATTCCCTTAAGAAATGTTCATGTGATAGGTTCAACAAACGACCATTGGCGTTTGTTGAACTTAGTATCTGAACTTGAATGAATAATGGATATGAATCATTCTACTCTTGTTTAATAGTTTGTCTGTCAGTCTACTGTTCATTTTTCCTGAACACACCTCCAAATGAATAATAGACCATTCCAATATATACTTTCATAACTTTGTGTTAGTATCAATGTAGTAATGGAATCTTAAGGATCTGGGCAATTGGAATTCAAATTTCTTAAATATTATGACTGTCAAAACTGTTTACGAACTCAGTCATGGCTAGAACGTGTCTATTTTACATATACAGGAACACTGTTATTGAGATATATACATTATAATGTTCTTTCGCAATTGAACGGATAAGCCCATACAATACTCAACCAGGCATGTTGTCTGTGGGAGAACTCAAATTCCATTCATTTAATATCTTACCAGTGGGATTGGGGTTAGATTTTCCTGATAGCCTTCTAGATATAATCCTGGTAGCTCGCCCATTGCAACCCGTGATTTATTGGAATATAACGATATCATCTAGGTATAGTGCCACTCAAGTCGTCAGATGTATGTTGAAGATACTGTTTTGATGGAATCTAATGTCTTTTCCAAATATTTGGAGATATATCAGGATGCATCGGCATGAATGATGAGAGCTGCCAAACAAAGTCCTGTTCAGCCAATGCTTCGGTGGGAATTGTTTGATTTATTTCATCGTAGTTATTGTTTGTGTGTACATGTGCGTGTGTTTGTATGTGTACATGATCTCTGCGAATGGCAATGTATGAGAGTATATATATTTATTATTATTATTATTATTATCATCATCATCATTACATGTATCACCCTATGTCGCTGGTGCTGCATGTATAACAAATGCATATATAAATAGAGTTGCCTATATCTGAAAATGTGATATCGTGATGATGTTAAACTATTATAGTGGTGAATCAATTTACATACTGGTTGCAATAAATGGCAATATGCCATCCATGTATGTGTATAGTTTGCATAGGTACATGTGCTATCAAGCAACGTCCATGTGCGACATAATATTTGCTCGCTGCAGTATATCATGGGAGCCGTTCTAACTATATCTAGGTCTGACTTTTAAATAATATATATTTTATATTAAGTACACGAATTATACGTACACACTGGCTCTGCTTGCATCTATGGCAGAAGAGATGAAACTGACCCATGTTTTAATTTAGATTGTAATAATAAAACGCGTTCGTTGTTCGATTATATACGTTCGTTTAATAAAACGGGTCGTATTATTTTATTGGTCCGTCCGTACGTCCGTCTAGACGTTCGTTCGCTTTTTTCGTTTCCGGATGAAAACTTTAGTAAGTCTGAACTGAATCTAACGAAATGTCGTATGTGGATTAACTAGCACAAATTTAAGTTCAAGTTATAATTCTGGTTCTACTCGCCAGGATTCACCACAGTTACGGCCATTTTTGTTGGAATTTACACTCAAGTTTCGTTTCCGGATGATAAATTTAGTAAGTCTGAACTGAATGGAATGAAATTTGGTATTTGAGTTTACTAGACAAAAATACAGTTCAAGTTCGAATTTGTGTTCGCCAGACTTATGGCCCTTTGTTGAAATTACCACGGACGTGTTTTGCCACGCCCTATAGCGATGCTCTTGATAATAAAGATGTTATTCGTCCTGGTGGGTGCATTGAATATATATTCCGACATCTAAACGCACAATGTTAAGGGCGACTATATCACGAGACTATATATATATGGTATAACGATCGTTTTGATTATAATCCTCTATATATACTTAATACACAACTTTTTAAATGTTTTGACATCTCTGCACAGCATGCCACCTATATATATATATATATATATATATATATATATATATATATATATATATATAGGAAGTTCTTATCAATATATGATAACACCAATTAAAGACCCATCAAATCTTTAATGTCGTACTAGCTTTCGGCTATACAGCCTTCGTCGGGTACATATATATATGTGTGTGTGTGTGTGTGTGTGTGTGTGTGCGTGTGTGTGTGTGTGTGTGTGTGTGTGTGTGTGTGTGTGTGTGTGGGTGTGTGTGTGTGTGTGTTACTTCTCATGTCCCTAACATTTTCTTTACTGAATAGATTCTCCCATTCAGTTACATTACTATTATTCATTTGAAGGACGTCAGACAGACTAGCAAATAATAACAGTTCAGAAGGATTCATATTCATTGGGTGCATATGGGAACTGTTCAGATAATACTAGTAAGCTCCTCGTTTGTTAAACTTATTATCTGAACATTTCCTACGGGATAACTAGACGGTCAAAGTTGGATCAAGCATAGTTACCGGGATGCTTAACTATGTATTTCATTGAAGGAGGGACATACACGCAAAAATAACCGTGACCTAATCGTACCGATCTGATCTATCGATTGCACAAGGTTTGCCAATTAAGTGAATGAGGAAACAAAACACTATACGTGCATTGTTTTCAAGACTGTGTTCTTGTGCAGCAAGACAACGACTCGCCAAGACAATGGGTGCACCGCTCAAAATCTTGCTGACATAACATATTCAGTTTTAATCAGATTATCTGTTGATGCATGCAATACGTGTATAGCTATCACAACTTGAAATGATGCACTGGAACAGCATGGATACCACCCGCCTCACTCAGGCACCATGGATACCACCCGCTTCACTCAGACGTTTGTTGTGCAACCTTTGTGTTCTTTTGTTGACGTGGCTTATCAGCCACATTGCAGTTTGTGAGATTTCATCGGAAACCTCCCATCTGATCCGTCCGGTTTATGTGTTTTGTTTGAGTGTAGCTATGCGGGAATCACTTTGATTAATGGAATTGATAAGATTGAGATTTTCCTCTGTGGAGTTATAACCCCAAGCGTATTAGAGGAGGGATAGACTATCTTGTCTACATACGTGTTTGGCGAGGGGTGTCTCTGCTCAACATACCAATAATGTCAGCAGTGACGTGGCTATAGTCCAAGTTTCATTCGACGTAAACCAGCTATAGCTAAATCGGTTGCGATAATGCTATTTTGACATCAACGCCCCGTGTATATATACTATATGTGACCAGCCATATCAAATCCAGTCGTAAGTCGGGATTGTTTTACCCTGTGCCAATGCATTCTCTTATATATGCGAGTCGACCATAGGTCGCCTCGCATATATAAGAGAATGCATTGGCCTAACAATTTTTACAATTGTAATAATTTTTTCTTGTATTCTTTAACAATTTTATAATTTCACCCATACAGAGCCCCAGACAAACATGAGCAGACGACACTCTTCTATATGCTTCTATATATGTGTGGGGCTCCCTGCAGGGTAATGGATGTTTTTTTATTTTATGTCCTAAAAATTGTAAGAAACATTTATTTAAAAAACATGATAAAAAATTGTTAGGCCAATGCATTCTCTTATACATGCGAGGCGACATATGGTCGACTCGCATATATAAGAGAATGCATTGGCACAGGGTAAAAAAAATCCCGACTTACGACTGGATTTGATATGGCGGGTCACATATGTCTTTCTCTGTGGGGTTTAGTGTTGTTGGCCCGCTCAATTCAATTTCCCAATAACTGTGATATGTCAAAATTGTGACAGTAAACCGGTTTATTCCACAGAAAATATTATACTAACTCCACAAGTGCTGACAACTGGAAGTAGTATAATGTACATAATGTGATAACTATATTTTATCACATTGTTTACAAAAATACAAATTGGACCACAGTGTGAATTCATTGTAAACAAAGCGAGATTATCGTAAGTATACGCGGCATATGCGCAATTTTATAACATGAACGTGAGATTATAATACATCATTATGACCGAAAGATGTCACTTTTCCCGATGTAAATAGCATCATGTACTGATTTGTATAGTAAAATCGATTAAAACTGACAACAAATCCCGCCACTGGATATGGGGTAAAGTCTGCTATAGAAAGACATATACACGGGACTTCGACGTCAAACATCATTATTCCAACTATTTCACTAGCTGGTTTACGTCGAAGGGCACGTGGACTATGACGTGGCCTATAAGTCGAAGGGTACATGACGCCCAACATCGAACCCCCACATATTGGTCCGTTCAGTGCACGGATATCACTTCCGAAACCACGCTCGGTGTTCAATTGTACAATTTTTGCCGTATGTTTAAAAAAACAACACACAGTAAGCCTATATATGCCCACAATATCTATTCAACAATGATTTGAAAACTTCCTCAGAATCCCCCTCCCTGACGCCAAACGTTGATCCCAGCCTATATGTGTATGTTTTGCATAATACATGTATATATATAGCCTATATGTACAGCTCCCAGCATGTGATTAAACCTTTGTGTCTAAAATACTATATATTCGGCGGCTATTCGCCACATTTCCACTGAGTGGATGACGGCAGTTCGTCCTCTATATAGTGCAGCCCAGCCTGTTCTCGTGAAAAAGTATGTTATCGTGAAAATAAGCACAATACGGGCTTATATTGAATGTCGCGTTTTTGGCCCAGCCAGCATGTGGAGCTTATTTGAGTAAAAAATACGCTCTATATGGGCGTAAAATGTGTCGTTCAAAATAAGCCCGTATAGAGCTTATTTCAATTATGAAATAAGCTCATATATAGGCAATATTTAATCTACTTTTTATGTTTACCCATACCATAGTATGGTAAACATAGTGTCGTTGCCCGGATTGACCACTCGTCGTTCGTCCGTCTGCCTGTCTGTCTCTGTCTGTCCGTCTGTCCGTCTGTCCGTAGACACTTTACGAGTAATGCGATAACTCAAACATTTTCTATCCGATCGAAACCAAATTTTGTATATGGGTTTCTCAGTCCAAAATACAGTTCGAGTTCAAATTTGGGTTTGATCCGAGATTTTGTTACAGAGTTATGGCCCTTTTTCAACTTAGAATTCACGCATTCTGCCATAACTCAAATTTTTTTTATCTGATTGGATCCAAATTTGGTATGTGAGTTTCACAGCCGAAAATACAGATCGAGTTCGAATATGGGTTTGATCCGATATTTTTCAATGGAGTTATGGCCCTTTGACATAGCATTTCTGCATATTTTGATAAATCAACCATTTTTCAGCTGGTAAGAACCAAATTTGGTATGCGAGTTTCTCAACTCAAAATACAAATCGAGATTGAATATGGGTTAGATCCAACATTTTATACCAGTGTTATGGCCCTTTTTCAACTAAGAATTGAACAGATAACCATAGCAGTCAACAAATAATTGATTACCAGCACCAGCAGTAAAACTTTAGCTCTGTAAGAGACAAGCAGTATCTGAGTTATTGATAATTAGAGTTATTTTTAGACATTAGTGTGAGGAGAAATCAGCTATGTTTTAGGGACAGGACACACACAGGCTTACAGGCAGTAGCTCTATCTAATTAATTTGCACTCTTACTCTGGTTATTCAAACTCTCTTAACCCAAGTATCCCATGTCCTGGCCACCTTTCACATTTAACCCAAGGCTGTGGTGGTTTAGCTGTACCAGTGCATTCTCTTATATAAATGCTAGTGACCCATAAATTCAAATAATTTGTGTTATGTACATTTGTCTATAATAGTACATAAAAGTATACTCTATAATTCAACACCAAAACTCTCATTTATGATTCCAATCATAGTAATTTACTATCGCCAAGGGATGGGTTAACATCTGCCGATCGTGATCGGCCTCTCGTTTTCATCGTCACGCCTTTTAATACCCGATTAAAGCTCTTTATTATGTGTGTTCGCTGCGGCCCGCGCCATCCAACGGAATAACGGGTATATGTTCTACATATGAGGTTATTTCAGAATAAAATAAGTTCAATATGAACCCATTTGTAGGAGGATATGTTGCGTGGAAATAAGCACAATACGGGCTTATTTTCAATGTCGCGTGTTATAGGCCCATATATAACTTATTCGAGGAACAATACGCAATATATGGGCGTAAAATATGTCGATCAAAATAAGCCCATATAGAGCTTATTTCAATACTAAATAAGCTCATACAGACACTATTTAATTTTCTTGGTTCATCGACACGACTTACCAGACAAACGCTCTTTATAATGTGTGTTCACTGCGGCCCGCGTCATTCAACGAAGTGACGGGTATAATTTCTATATGAGCTTAGTTCAGAATCAAATAAGTCCAATATGAACCTTTGTAAATATTTAGGTCCTATTTATATGAACCTATTTGCAGGTGGATATGTTGTATACAACCATGTATAGACACAATACATTATCTTTATCGATAACCAAACGCCGCCACCAAAACACTTGCTCTATTTAATTTGATTCCGTCATTGCGTTTGTGTGTCCGGTTAATGTAACCAAAATAGATAACACAACTTTGTATGATTTGTGCGGACAAGGGTCATATAAAAGGTAACTGTGTCACCAAGTGTGAAACAAATGTGACAATACAGCTCTATTTGGTCATCGAACTCGGCCAATGGTTTCCGGAATAACAGCCACTAATACTTAACCATTTCTTTACAAAATAATTATTGACGAGTTTATTTCTTTAGAAATCTTCAGATAATAAGTTCAACAATGTTTCAGTTATTTCAATATTTTGTACGAACTTAGACAAACGCTCTTTATTAGTTTCCGTGCTGAAAAAAAAAGTCGGGACAACCATTTAACAAAACATATGACTTGATCAAGAGTGAATTTGTATGCAGTGGCATATAAAGTCCGCATACAAATCAACTTATTTCGATACTCGAAACCGGACCATGATTTAAAAGAGTCAAAATAATTTAAGACTTCAAACTTGATATGATATGTGCCGACAAGGGTCATAAATGGTAATTGTGTGATAATTTTTTGCAACCAAGTGAACCTTGCCGTTATATTTGGTCCTTCGATTATAGGCCTATTATTATAAACCAATGTTTCCGGAACAACAGCCAAGTGCACAAGGTCAACGTTATACTTTTTAACCAATAAACATTTATGCCTATTAAACGGACAAGGCTCTTTTGAACCGCCAAATTATGTTTACGGAATTATACGGGATGTGATATTTCCACAATTACACGACATATATGTACGTTTCAATACATTCTCCATACACCAGAAAAAGAAAAAAAATAGCCAATTTCGTTAGAAGTCATAGCCATTTTTAATTATGTTTTCTTTATTTTTGCTATATTACGAATATAATAACAATGAACGCTCTTTATTGTTTCGTGCTGAATACAAATCGGGGCCCGACTTTAACATAATTATTTCGATCATCGGAACCGGATCGTGGTGTGATATAAGTTCAGACTGCAAGCTTTAATATAACCCAAAATGAATAACACAGCACTCAAGTATGAGTATGTGCGGTCAAGGATTATTCATGGTAATTGTGCCACCTAGTTTGCAACCAAGTGGACCAGTAGCTATATTTGGGTCATCTGAATCAGCTATAATCATTTCCAGAATGACGATGACAAATACGTTTCTAAACAAGAAACACACATAAACATCTGAATGCTGATTAAGAAACGTATCGTGAATTCACTGATATGTCATTTTGGGGTAGGGTTCTCTATTCCGAAGATTCGCTATTCCGAAGGTTCACTAATCCGAAGGTTCACTAATCCGAAGGTTCACTAATCCGAAGGTTCACTATTCCGAAGGTTCGCTATTCCGAAGGTGTTCTATTATGGGAGTTTTTAGCCAGAAATGAATCAAAATTTGCGCCCCCGTACATTTATACACCCCAATCTAATATCTAATTTGTCCCAGATGTCGGTTATTAATAGCAAGAAGACAGTATCAGTTTATCATTTTAATATTATAGAAAGTTGAAAACACAATGACTGAAATAAACTACGAGTTAGAGATGCATTCTACCCGAACTGGCAATCTGTACTTGAAAGAAACATCAACATTAAAATCAATACAAAGTCAGAATTGCAGTTAGGTCTTCTGTTATTCTGCTATATATACAGTAAGTTATAGCGCTCCAGTATTGATTGACCGTAAGAGCCCCACTGTTATAGTCCGCCTTTAGCATTTGGGACATTATATTAATCAAAATAACTCCTATGTAAATCATTTATAAATCAGATAATTTATTGAAGTTATGCATGTCTACGTAAAATAACACTTCCTAAAACGATATGTCGTTTTAGTCCTCAGCCGATAGACGACATATATGTCGTTCTACTCGTCAAAGGGTTAAATCTCAAGGAAACCCACGAAAACAAAAATCACAATTATTTTTTTAATGTTTTAAGTTATTTCCTTCATAAAAAGAGTCTTCGTACTAAAGAACCCTCTCAATACTTTAGAATATAGAATTAACTTTTAAAATAACAAAAACCTTCGGAATAGCGAACCTTCGGAATAGTGAACCTTCGGAATAGTGAACCTTCGGATTAGTGAACCTTCGGTTTAGTGAACCTTCGGAATAGCGAACCTTCGGAATAGAGACATGTTCCCGTCATTTTGTGTAAGCACGATACATATATACACAATGTAAGTGAACTTGAGTGGAGTATACATATATGTGCTGTATAGCATACTTGGATTTGGGTAGACTGTGAACTTCACATTATATATTTATATAGGGGCATACTATGTAATAACACGTAAGTGATGAGTTGTAATCCCAAAAGCAATTTAAAGTAAGAAAGGAAAAGGACAATATAACTTTATGTATTCCTATCAGCCCACAAAGTATACAAAGTATTGATTGACTGCGTTATTTATTATACGTTATATTGACAGTATACAATTTTTATTTAAACTGGTTACACTAAACAACTTATTTGTTTATATTGGGGAGTTTATCGGGTGATAAAAAATATCCGTGACGCTATACTAAGGTTCTAAATATGTAAGAGCATCGCATGTGAATAACGGCGATACCTACTCCCTATAATATAAGTCAACTGTTCCTTATTATACTAGACTCATAAAACATGAAAATTACTTGCGATCATCGTCTTCCGTTACACATATAGATATCACGAGCACAAAACGAAAACACGATGGAGTAAGCATAAACATAAATTTCAAATTGTCAAAACGCTCTTTTAATATTCACCGCTAATGGGAAGCGGATCCGTAAACGCTCTTTATTATATGTGTCATTGAACGTCGACATCTAACAAAATAAACCTCAAATGGATGGGCTCTTATATGTTCTAAACGATTACTATATTAACTGTTATATAACGTACAGTTAACTGTTAGTAAGTTTATGATCGCAAACCGGATGGCGCATATTTCAGTCGTATGTCAATGACCAGCATGCATTGTTGTAAACAGCGTTCACGCTGGCCCAGACATTCCTTTAGCCATTATTTTAGCCAAATGCCAATTTTTTGTAGCCACCTTGAATTTACTTGAGCCACTTTTTGGAGAAAAAAAATTGAGATAAATTGAACGTATATTACATTTTATTGACAAATTAAAACAATAACAATGTAATATGAGCAATAGCATCCTGCCAATCGCAAATAAAAACAAATTGCGGTGTATTAACATATAGCGAAAATATGCAATACGATATCTGAACGCAACCTGAAGTTTTATTTATTCGCGAGTTTGTGCATAGTTTTATCTATGCATGCCTATGCGTATCCGGTGCATATTTGTTCTATTTGCGGGAAAATAGTAAGTATAGCCTGGTGACTACGCAATTAGGATAATTTTAATCGCGGCATTTTTTAAAAGTGTCTGCATGCCTTTGACACTGCATGAAATCAACACAAATGTACACCTATTACTAATTGCTCCAAGCACATCGGATCGTGAAACATACACCAGGTGTAAATGGTTTTACATACATGTATTTTGACCGATATCTACAGAATGATCATTCGCACGACAAGCAAAGATGCTTATTCATACAGTTGTCAGAAATCTGATTGAACATCTTTATGTTAAGTTACTTGATTATATGTAAATACTTTCGATGATTTTGCGAGTACGTACTTTGACCGATATGTCGAAGGCTATCCATGCCACAATCATATATATTTGTATAGTATATGTAGTATACATATATATATATAATCTCGTTGTCTCAAATAGGATATGACATATTTAAGTTACCATAGGGATGTATGTCAATGGCCATGACTTTCGATTATTCAAATGTATATGTGCTTTGACCGATATACCGAATGGTCACGTCCGTGACGATCAAACGAGCGTGTATATTTACAAACCACACGCAGTCCCGCCCGAGAAGGGTTTTCAATTTGCTCGGAGTTTGCAGATCCGTGAGATACAAGTGATACGCTCAATATTGGCGTAAGTGATCCGTATTGCTTTACGGCCGCATTTCATCTGAATTTTATAGAGTTCCCCTGATGAATTATGCAGTGTGTTGATGGCGTCTTGACATTTATTGCCATATTCCATTCCGCGTCACGGGCGAAGCCAACCACTCTCAGTTTATGATATTTCGATGTGATTTCCACTGACATCTCAGAAGGAGTGGAGGATGCAGTTTCTCAATGTCCTAAATCCCAGCGTGCGGTTTGGTGCCCATCTTCTTGCATCGATATGGCTGCCATATTTTGTTCTATTATGTGGCATGGCATGTACATGCAGGCTTTAGAAATTAACCCTTTTTAAATGGATACTCCCATGGCCCATGCAGTTATAAAATTATACATTGGAATGCTCTATTGTTCACCTAGAGGGGTTTTCAGGAAAAATAAGTAGATGACAGATAATACAAGTTCAGAAGGAGTCCAATTTATTGGATGGAAATGTTTAGATAAATTCAAACGACCTATGTTGAACTTATTATCTGAACATTTCCTAATGGATAACTACTCGTCAACGAGTATTTAATATAGAAAGGGTAGCAGCTTGGATACTGAAATTAAGCTATCTCTCTCGCTCTCCCGCTCTCTCTGAAGGTCTGAAGTGGATCGTATTGCCGTCATGGAATATTGCGTCAGTCTAGACAAAATGTTGGAAGTGTACATTTCTTTCCAAAAGATTGGTTTATATGGATGATTGTCGTATTTCCATTAGAGTTTTAAGTGAAATAACAAGGACCGGGGTGCACATATCGCTTGGCGCCCAACTCGGAGTTCGGAGTGCAGTTGGAAATTTGAGACGTATATACACGGCTTTGCCCATTCGAGTCTTATATATCCTCTTGTTCCAGCTCAGACCAGTGAAAACGGCAGTAAAATCCTGTATATAAGCCTTATTGTGTGCCGAGTGAGAAGGAGCATTGCAGGGGGCTCCGCGCATGGGGAGAAGTAATTAGTTTCAACTCAATCAAATCAATTATTTGGTCTCATCCTAGTTAGCGCAGATGGTTTCTCGAAAAAATCGAACGACGTAACACAGACATGGTAATCGCAAGAGAGTTATTCCTCGCACGAGTGTCGTGACAATGCGTGCTGTCTTCACATCCGGGGAAGCTAGTATGATCAAATTAATTGCGTGTTATGCCGAGGCTCTTAGTCTGCAATTCCTTCTATCGATTCCATGGACGAACAACAATGAACAGATTGTTTATATCGTGATGCGTTTCCTGTTAAACATCTGATGTTCGTGCGGAAAACGGATAATCCTGATTCAGCTTATCCCTTCGTTCAGACTGGGATTGGTCGCGGCTATAGAACATGGAACCATTACTTTCTTTTATACATATTCTGGCACATATTTAATTTCCTCACACAACTGTTTAGTCAATCATTGCAGTATAATGATTTTATAATACACCATGTTCCTTTATTTGCGGTTAGCTGGCAAATCCAAAGTGGAAACTCCAACGGTAATTAGTAGTGAGAGTTGGGCTTTCCATCGTGATCAACTAATCAGTTGGTTTATAATATGGTTCTTTGGAAACTGTCTTGAACGTGCAATCAAACTCGAGAAACTGCGACAGGAATGTTATGTTTGTATTGCATGCTTAAATACATAATTGTTATAAATGTTATTTGCTGGCATTCATTGGGCTTGTAGCTACAATTTAATTAAATATGCCCATGCCAAGTGAGAACTTGGTAAGCATTCTGCGTGGCTATAGCATTTAAAGTAATTCTGAACGAAACGAAATTCAACCATATATGGAACACAAATGACTCTCTGTGTTTGTAATCAATTATAATGTAACGTAATGCTAATATCGATTGAAATATCTTAAAGTTAGTTGTATGTCTTCTGTATTTGCAGGGCACGAATTGGTACGGTGTTTGAAGCGGGGATACACACGATGTGATGAATGCGATGAATTCAAACACTATCAACCCAACTACAACAGGGGAGATAAATGCCGTCTCAAGTGAGTATCATTATATGTTTCCAGCTAGACTAGGTAGCTTAGACAAAGGTGCCTATGTGTGGTGGCTATATATATAGATATATGTTTTATTCTCACCCCATCAACACATAGCACGGAGAACATGTACAGACAATTGTATAATAATACAGTAATTAAGAGGATAAACAGAAAAAAAATAAACGACATAGGTAATTGTGCCGGATAAAAAAAAAAGATGTGTATGAAATCCATAAGTTGGGTTTTGTTTTTGTTTTGTTATTAAGAGTGTGTCTCTTTAAAGTCTTCTACTACACAGATAAATTGTGTCAACCGTCTCAAAATTCATATATATATATAGTAGTATTCTAAATTTCGATAAATTGTGCGCGCCCCTATATGCACTATGTATAAAATATGCTCTCTCTCTCTCTCAGGATGAAGCGCTTGACAAATGAATAAATAATGACAATTCGTCTAGTATCAGGTCGATGTTGCATAGTGTATATATTAAAAGGTCCTTACTTGCGATTCCGTCTCACCCACAATATTGATATACATTTTCATGCTTGAAACAACACTATAGATAACGCCACGAATCTCTACACTGCATGCCTACGCACTTGGGAGATCATATTCCAGAAGTTCAGAGCCTGGGCACGTTTGAATGTTCTGACAGTGAACTTTATAACATTGAAACAATAACGCAGATAATATATTTCCTACAGTTAATACCTATTCCATAGTAATGCATTCCACAGTATATGAATAGTGAATGATTTAGGCGACTTTAGTAAGCTGAGTTCGCTCTGCGCCGTGTACAATCATGATACTTCCCCGGGATAATCAGTTCAATGGTCGAGTTCTCGAAGTTACCTAACAACCATCTCGAGCTGGGTCATTCACATATATATATACTGTGAAATACGCCATTAGCGAGCATATATGTATTAAAGGTACGGTTGGCCTTGGCGGTGGGTATCCTGTGAAAATATTTCCACCCGTCAAAAACCGCCACAAACAGAAAGAACATCAAAATGTAGACAGACTTTGTCCGTATATAAATAAGAAATATCGCATAAACAGTATGTTATTCTCATGTGTTTAACCATTGTTATGTAAACAAAAGTATAAAAAGTAACTTTTCTGGTGTTTGTTTATATTATGATGGTAAACATAAAGAGCGTTCTTTGTTGGTGAATTCCTGATATGGAACTAATAAAGAGCGTTTGTGCCATTTGTGTGTGATTAGCCAGTAGCATTGTGCTGTCCTCTGTAACATAATCAGGCTCTTGCTTAGGTAAAATATAGTAGGTATTTATGGTAACATGCTGTTTACGCGATGGTCATGGTATATATATGAACGAAACTGTATGCGTTTTAATGTTTTTCTGTTTACGGTGTTTGGAACAAATATGAATATTTTCGACAATTAAGGCCTCACGTGCCTTTAACTAAGAACTTAATTTCTTTCGATATTTTGTTCAATGTTATTTAGCTGCCCATCAGAACATAAACAAATTCCCAAGTGAGTAGAGATTCGTGGAATGATCTAATTTTATATACCAGAAAGGAGTGAACTCTCAAATAATTGTCTCTACTATGTGTGTGTCATATAAGGTTAGGCATAGATTCTTACAGGTCCTCTTCTCGTATTGCACTATGCTATTTGACATTGCTGCACAATCAATATAGACACCAATTTGCAGTAATAATAGAGGGTAATTTCCAAAATGACACAAAGTGCGTAACCGTGCATAGAACATGTATAGCGCAGCAATTCCACTGATGCACCGATACGCGTATATACCAGAGAAAACGTTCCCATGACATTGAAGAATATTAATGGTTTGCCTCGACAAGCTGATATCCAAGTAATACAACCGTCAATCATTTGCACTTCAAACTGAGCTCAGAATAAATGGGTGGGCATCGATTTCAACGTCTTTGATGTCAGACGCAATCCCCACGAGCTAGGATTCGATCCCGAGCACGGGGCCTCTCGACGAGATACGAGATTGCTTGAGAGGAAGCCCGAAGCAGCTGTCTTGATATTGAGTACTCCATTCCAGATATCAATCAAGTTGTCAGTGTCATGGAGGTTTTGTAATAGATCACCAATAGTTCATATGGTGATTCAATATCAAGTTATTGACATGTTTCCTCGAAATCGTTCTGACATGCCTGCGTATATATGCATACTTTTCGCTTAAGGCTACGTTTACAAATTGGCAAATTTCTCTGGCGAATGCTTCGGCAATTTGTCGCAGATGCATGGTTACCAATATACCAATTTGAATGATGAACTTCATAAATATAAATTGTGCGTCTTCAATTGTTGCATAAAGTACGAAATGCCACGAGTGACTGTACTCAGAAGTTAATTTGGAACTTTCCAACTAGTGCTCGATCCGAATATTCTAACATTCGAATATTTGCTCGAATGATGTTGGCTTTCGAATATTCCTCAGAACATTCGGATATTTGGCATAAAACTATTGATTTGACTTTCGGGCGTAACTGTACCTCGGGTTCTGCCTAATTCGCGACAATTGCATTTATACGACATATCTTGTTAAAACTAGACCTAATTTAGTAATTTTCATTTCTTTCAACTTACGGTCTTGAGACACTCTTGGAATAAACTATTTCAAACGGGAGAAATCCAACCAATGCGCATCAAAGAGTGCATTGCTCGACCAATCAATAGCTCCCCGCAAAATCATTAACTGTTCACATTCTGCGCTCAATAATAATAATTATTTGGATTCATGAATATTAACGAGTTGTCGCGAGTGGGGAATTCCCCGTCCATCTCAGCTATGAATTTAATTACCGGTGCCTCTAGACTGAGAGTTGACTGTAAGGAAACCTTGGTCTAGTTATAATTAGACTGGTATACGACCACGCATATTTATGTTTCGTCTCTTGGGTCATGTATGTGGTTCAAGGACAGGGAATTTACATGATTTTATCAATCAATCAATCAATCAAGTTTATTTGTACGTTACACCATGTATGATGGTCAAATGTACCTTATCATAGAATAACAAGACAAGAACATTGACAGGTAATATGGAACAAATTAAGTAGCAACAAATACATATATGGATGTATATAAATGGCAATGTATAGTTATGTTAACTGATATTACGTCAGCAGCTAGCATCAAACCAGGATGGTGTCAGGTTGATAGGACAATGTTCCTTTTTTGTTGTACTCGATTAACCAGTTCGTCACTTGGTTGCCAAACACCTTTCTTTTTCAGTCCACAGTGGACGAAATATGCCAGTGCCTGTAGAGTTGTTGGGTCTGTGCTTGTTAGTATTTTATTGAATAGCCTCTCGTTGGGGGTGGTTAGGAGATCGGGTATCACGATTGATTCCAAGACTCATGTACCACTATACCCACAGTACGAAATTGACTATCCGTTATATACCTCGTAACAACCTTGATAAGGCCGTAACCGAACACGACCGTGATTTAAAGGGGTACTGTACACTAACTCCAGCCATTTATGGGACCATCTCCTTTTATACTCAACAGAATGCCTGCAACAAATTAATTAATTTGAGCCATGGATTAGTGCAAAATACACTCATGTGGCCTATAAAGAATGAAAGCAACATGGTAATTATAATGAAAATGAATAGATCCTTTAAAATGGCTGGAGTCTTAAGTTCATTTTCATTATAATTAACATGTTGTTTGCATCATTTATAGAGCACATGAGTGTATTTTTGCACTAATTCATGGCTCAAGTTCATTCATTTGTTGCATATATTCTGTTGAGAATAAAAGGAGATGGTCCCATAGATAGCCGGAGTTAGTGTACAGTACCCCTTTAATTGGACTTTGCATTTTGTCTGGTTTCCGTATTCTGAATGGGCCTTCTTATCCTTGCGACCTGCTGGGTTATTACACTTATTTAGGAAACAATGGGAAGAGTGCCGTGGATCTAGGATTAGATAATGAGGCGATCCTTCCTCCGATATCGTATTTCAGAACACACTTTAAGCGCTATTTATCTTATCACTGTCAAATAGGTCTCTCCCTCAGATGTGGTGGAGCTAGACACGGTATCATACAACAAACATTGAATTCGATACCATTGGTTCCAAAATGAACTGACACTTCCTATAGTCTACTCCTACAAAATGTATCAACCGCTAAGGGTACAGGGTCATTAAGTGACTTCGACGATAGATATATCGAACGCTCGCCACGTGGAATCAACCAAGCAATATTGAGAATTTGATATATGGAAGTTATATGGAACGCTACCACGAACTACTAATTCGAATATTATTTGAATATTGCCTCGTTGAGTTGGCCGAATATTCGAATGTCAAAATTTGCTGATTACCGAATACTATTTCCAACCAATACGTCACACTTTCTATCTGGTCGAAATTTGGTCTATACCATCGGGTTTTGTCGTTGCACCATTTCCATCTGACGACCATTTGAGCTGCACTGTCTTTCGACCGAAAGTTGGAAAATATGCGAGTTTTGCATGGGCTAAAATCTATATAGTTTACATTCTAAATATTGGTTGGAAAATCAAGATACGTGATTGCATGAGAGTAAGCCCGAAGCTGTTGTCTTGATACTGAATACTGCATTATCTATATATCTCTCTCCCCTCTCTATCTTTCTATCTCCCTCACCCCTCTCTCTCATTTTTTCTCTC
Organism: Siphonodentalium dalli; assembly: GCA_032622095.1. Taxonomy (NCBI): domain Eukaryota; kingdom Metazoa; phylum Mollusca; class Scaphopoda; order Gadilida; family Siphonodentaliidae; genus Siphonodentalium; species Siphonodentalium dalli. The sequence goes on along the minus strand of CP136064.1, from coordinate 60,390,258 downwards.
TCTCTCACTCTCTCTCCCTCCCTCTCTCCCCTCTCTCCCCCCCTCTCTCTCTCTCCATCTCTCTTCCAAACAAACACCACGTGAATTTTTAGATTGAACGTCACACTTTCTAACTGAAATTTCAACATATCATCCAATATCGTTGGCACATTTCAAACTGACGGTCATTTCAGTAAAACTTTCGACTGACAGACAAACTGACGGTCATTTCAGTAAAACTTTTGACTGACAGACAAACTGACGGTCATTTCAGTAAAACTTTCGACTGACAGACAAACTGACGGTCATTTCAGTAAAACTTTCGACTGACAGACAAACTGACGGTCATTTCAGTAAAACTTTCGACTGACAGACAAACTGACGGTCATTTCAGTAAAACTTTCGACTGACAGACAAACTATTCGATTTTTGGGGTAAAAATTATATTTAAATACGTGCACTGATTGCCTTTCTTATTTTGCAGGCGAGTATGTGATAAACCTTACATGAAATACAAGACAATCGGCACAAAGACGACAAATGCCGTATGTCAATGTGTGGATGGTTTCCACTTCCCGAACGAGGATCAGCGCGCCTGTGTGCCCAATGATATTTGTGGGAAGGGTTTCGGTCAAGGAACGTACGGTATGTTATGTGATAACAATAATTGCTCATAATACGAGGTGCTCGATATATTTGAAAGTGGCTGAGGTCACCAATTTTCCACCATCACAGATATCACAATTGCTCACAGATGGGAATTTATAAGTCTTAATGCCACTGAAACGCACTAATCATGAACTAGTAATTTTTTCGGCATTGTTGATATTAAAAGGAAGATATATAATTCTTCCTTCAGAATTAGGTGACATGTTTTTGAACCGAAGAAATATTTCTAAAAACTGATTTAAATCAAACTGTAGTTGTAATCTTAAGAAATTCACAAAAATTGAAAGTTAATATTGTAATCTAGTACGTTCACGTGTTTATTAGTTCAAATATATTTGGTGAGAACATTGATTTTAGTTTGAAAACCAGGAACATACGGTATTTTATGTGATATTTGTTCATAATATGCGGTGCTAGACATGTATTAAGGTGGCGCTGAGGTCGCCAATTTTCTGACCATCACATATCACAGTTGCTCACAGATCGAAATCTAAAATTCTTATTGCAACTGAACTGATTTTTTAGGCACTGTTGGGATTAAAAGGAAGATAATTCAGCCTTCGTAATTGGGTGACATGTTTTTAAACCTAACGAATATTTCTAAAACCTTAATTAAATCAAACTGTAGTTGCATCCTTAAGACATTCACAAAAATTGAAAGTAAATTTTGTGATCTAGTATGTTCGCTGGTTTAATATTTCAAATAAATACTCTTCTGTGTAGAACGTGGATTTTAGTTCGAAAACCAGGAAGTCTCCAATATTACTTTAGTATTATTTCTTCAAGAAAACACATATTTGTACTAGATAAGTGCTCCAACGTTTTGGTGAATCTACAACTTTAAGGATGTAGCTTCAATTCTGGAAGATTAAGTTTCTGAGAAATTTGACATGAAATGATGACCATTAATGTTGAAGCTTAGCCATCTCTGCGCCATCTTAAAGTGATGTGAAACACTTCTGTTGGCATTCTGATCAATATATGCGTTAACATTACTCTATCGTTTTCAGGGAACTGTGAAGAATGCCTTCCATTAAAAAAATATTCCGACAAAGTTGACAAACAACAGCCATGCTTGCCTCTCAATGAGTAAGTTATCAAATATAAAATCAAGAAAGCTGTAAAAATAATATACAGTCTGCAAAGTTGCAGACATGTATATACCATATATAACTTGAATAAAGTTTGTTTTATGTTTTCGATAAGTTAACTGGGACGTTTTGAAGAAATAAAACCTGTTCTACAACCAGGATTATGATATGTAGGAATATATTATATAATACCATGTAATTTGATGGACTCGTCTGTATACCTGATACCTTTCTAGATAACCGCGATGTCCTCCACATCTCGACTTCGCTTAAAAGTATGCAACATGTGCAGTATGTGTGCACTGGGGTAAATAGGCCAGAAGTTTGTGTAGTAGATCTTTCCACAACTGGCAATCAAATAATTATTAACTGATATTTTACACTAATCAGCGACTGAGCCGGTTGCTTGCTGCATAGCAAATTGTTCGTTCACCCTAACAGTTTATATCCGCACATACTTTCAGTGCTAAGTTGTCTACTTTCAAAATACTATTCTGTTTTAACCCTTTCAGTGCCAGGGGCCGATCTCATCGGCCCTAATTTACGGTCTGTAAAATCGGCCCTAAAAAATAAAAAAAATTTAAATTGTTTTGTTTTTGTTTTTTTGTTTGTTTTTTTGGGTTGAATTTTTTTGGGGTATGCTTAAGCATGCTATAGAAAATTTAAAAACAAACTGGATAAAACCTTAAGGGCATGTTATAACTCAAAACTATCACCAAGTATTCGTAGTAATAATTTTGATGCCCATGAAAAACGTAAGATTCCCTGGCACTAAACCTACAAAATAAGCCTGTTAAAGAATATAAGAAAAAATTATTAAAATTGTAAAAAATTGTAAAAAATAATAACAAATGATGAAAAATTGTTAGGCCAATGCATTCTCTTATATATGCGAGGCGACCTATGGTCGACTCGCATATATAAGAAAATGCATTGGCACAGGGTATATGGGTTGATACAAAAATCGGACCTGGCACTGAAAGGGTTAAAATCTTAAAGTGACGTGAAACACTGTGGTGTGGTCATAAAATGGAAATGGAGTCTTGTTCAAAGTAGTTATGTTTACAAATATTATATACAAAATTACAAATTGACAAAACACACCGTCATTATATATGAATTATATGCAGTGACTCTCGATGGTGAACTCGTTTTCGTTAAGTTTATCGTAGATAGATGCGTCCCGAATCGAGTAGTAAATATTAACAATTGAGCGTAGTTCAGATGATGTTTCTATGGAGTGGCACGGTCGATTTGCTTCAAATTTGCGGCGATGTTAGCAGAATGGTACATTCGTCCAGTTGGCATAATAGCGCCTGAATACTAACTTATCAGTTTCACACACCTGAACAAGTACGTAATATGTCTTTAATTCATTAAAATGTTGATTTGTTTTATACTGTTGAACATTCATCAATGATTATAACACAGTCTTTCATTTTGCGCGTCAGTCGTTATATATTGAAGGCACCAAGAAGGTATTATCTCGGGTGTATTATCGCATATCGGCAGCACGGTAAAACTAATTAAACTCTTTCCGCAGACACATAGTCTCGTAGCAACCGTAAGCTCCTCCCACTAATGAATGTGTGTGGAAAGCTCCATTGAATATCGGATTGACTCGTCTATATATGCCTTTAAGAATAAGCACATACCAACTTTTGACTCTATAACAAGAACCATATTAATTAGACCCTCTCTAGACTGCCACAGCTAGGACAGCGTTCACATATCTACAAAAACCAGCAGCGTTTTAGTCAGATAACTGGTTTAAAGAGACTCATTGACTTCGAAGTGGTTCATGCGAAATGTCATACATTTTATAAAAGTCTGAAACAACTGTCATTAACAAGTACACGTAACTTTATTCTTATTTCCATTGTTACTAGTTCTCAATAACAATATTTCACACATCGAAACAATTGTTATGTAAACATATACTGTTATAGTTGCATTACCGATCAAAGTCAAATTAGTCAAATAAGATATCAAATATTGATCAAAACTTGACGGCAAACATAGGAAAAAGGCGTCAAAGCATTGAAAACTATTCTGAATTTCATATTTTAACTATATTAAATATTTTAACTTACTACGTTATTGGCCATTTGTTTACATAATAATAGTTTCAACACACGAAAGATTGATTTCGCCATGTCCTTTTTTTTGTGGTGATGTTAACCCTTTCAGTGCCAAGTCCGATTTTTGTATCAACCCATATACCCTGTGCCAATGCATTCTCTTATATATGCGAGTCGACCATAGGTCGCCTCGCATATATAAGATAATGCATTGGCCTAACAATTTTTCATCATTGGTTATTATTTTTTTTATATTTTTTACAATTTTAATAATTTTTTCTTATATTCTTTAACAGACTTATTTTGTAGGTTTAGTGCCAGGGAATCTTACGTTTTTCATGGGCATCAAAATTATTACTATGAATACTTGGTGATAGTTTTGAGTTATAACATGCCCCTAAGGTTTTATCCAGTTTGTTTTTAAATTCGCTGTAGCCTGCTTAAGCATACCCAACAAAAATTCAACCCAAATTGTTGGTTTTTTTACGTTTTTTTTAGGGCCACTCTATAGACCGTAAATTAGGGCCGATGAGATCGGCCCCTGACACTGAAAGAGTTAATACAGTCTTTTATAATTTTTGCACATTTACCTACTGCGAGTACATTGTGTCCCATTTTATATAGTTACTATACTCTTGCTTGTCTTTGATTCATTTGCAAGGAAGTTCATGTAGTAACATCAACAGCCAACTCTCTATTAGTGTTCATGCATATTAATAAAACGAAATTCGCAGTCATGTAAATGTGATAATCAAAGGGTTGCGACAAACGACACTAATATTTGACTCTCTCACTTTAGCTGCGAGAAGCAAAGGCGGTGCGTTGTGAAGAAATCCAATGGTTCAGTTGACAATGTGTGCAGTAATCCGGTTAAAGGTATGTATACTTACGAACATAAAACAAAATGATAATAGTTTGACCCAGTAGTAGACTAGCAAGCCTTGAAATAGTGTGTCTGTCATTTGCAGAATGAGGTTCCCAGAGGGTGAATTTAGTTATGCTATCCCGCATAGCGGGCTAGCATCAGTAAATTCACCCTCTGGGAACCTCATTTTGCTGAGGTGTAAGCAGAATGAGGTCCCCAGATGGGTGAATTTGGTGATGCTAGCCCGCTATGCGGAGTAGTATCACTAAATTCACCCTCTGGGGACCTCATTCTACAAATGACAGACACACTATTTCAAGGCTTGTAGACTAGTTCATTCGCTGTTTATTAGTTGAAATAGAATCACTTTCGTAGAGAACATGGCTTTCCCCTCGAATAACAAGAATTGTCGTTTTGAAGGAAGCTTAGTGCCCACAGTTGCTATAATTGTAATTTTCCTGTAAACTAAACCATAATATAAGTGAACTAGGTTTTCATTGAATGTATAAGTTTGAAGTTGATGTAGCTTGAATTCTGGACGAAAAGCTTTCTAAGAAATCTACCATGACCATCAATGTTGAAATTAGGCAATCTTGCGCCACCTTAAGTTCTATGTCTATTTTCAGAAATCTCAATGTGTAACAGTACACATCGCGAATATCTTCGAAATCAGAACGGATTTTGGGACCAGGAGGCAAACGTCGGACTAGTTGTTGGTTGTGCTGTTGGTGCTTTTGTGTTATTCTTCGTCATAGCCGTCGTGGTGTTACTCCTGTTGGTCGCGGGTAACAGGAAAAAACGAAGGCGTGCAAATACTTACGCTCAATCTACCGACCAATTAGAAGACGTCAGAAGAAAGGTGCTGGAAAAGTGTGAAAAAGATCCGGCGTTTTGTAAGCAATGTGAGTCGATGACATTGTTGTTAACATAGATTGTTTCTCCCCGGTTACAAATACATTGTCTGATAATATTTATTACCATTTTACCATTTTCATCATCAATAGTTTTTAGACGAAATATCCAGTGGAGCTATAATCATCACTCCTCGTCCGCCGTCCACCGATCCGTCCGTCCATCAGTCTGTTCATCCGTCAACAATTCTCTAAACAGATCCATAAGATAAAATGTGTTCATATTTTGTGTGGATGATCCCTTGGTGACTGGGATTCAGATTTGTTGAAATGGGGTCACTAGATCGAAAAGGGGCGGAACCGGAGACATAACTCTTCCCCTCCATAGTAATTCTTATAACACCTTCCCAAGATCCATTGGGGCTATTTAGTTTATATTTGGCATGGAGGGTCCATGGGTGATTGAGATTCGGATTTGTTCAAATGGGTTCACTGGGTCAAACAGGGGCGGACCCAGGGACCTAATTCTTCCCCTCCATAGTAATTCGTAATATGTCTTCTCCAGAACAGCAATACTGAGTGTGGTCATATTTGGTATTAATGGTCCCTATGTGCCTGGGATTCAGATTTGTTCAATATGGCCCACAAGGTCAACTAGGGGAGGGGCCAGGGACATAACTATTTCCCTCCAAACTAATTCTTAAACCGACTACTTAACAAGCTACTTCCCTCTATAGAGATTGTTAAAACGTCTTCTTTGCAAGGATCATTCGGCATATTTGGCGTACATTTCGTATGGAGGGTCCTTGTGTGACTGGAATTCAGATTTGTTCAAATGGGGCCACCGGGTCAAATATAGGCGCAGCCAGGGACACACCAATTCTCTTCATGGTACTTATTAATATGCATTGATCACAAAACATCATGTCTATTTAGCTGACATTTGATATGGAGGGTCCATTTGTGACTGGCTTCATATTTATTCAGATAGAGTCACCAGGTGAAATTGTGGAGAGGCCAGAGACATACCCGCCCCCCCCCCCATATAAATTCTTAAAACGTCGTCTGACCAAGAGCCACCAGGCCTATGTAGCTCATATATAGTATGGAGGGCCTTTGGCGACTGGGATATCGATCTGTTAAAATGGGGTCGGCGGGTTAAGAAATGCGGGACCACTTTTCTGTCCAATAAAATCGTCGAACTAATTAAAACACCCTTTTCTCTGGAACCACCTGACTGATTACTCTTACATTTGGTGTGTGCTGTCAATATATAGTTGGGACTAAACTGTTTTTAATTGTGGTCGGCCGGTAACAGAAAAGAATCATTTCAGATTGGAAAAAAAGTGCAACAGTTGGAAAAGCTTGGGATATCAGTTGTCACATTCTAAACTAAGGGGGTGTGTAAAAGGAATTTTACGAATTCGGGAGTTTATCCAGTTAGGAGGGGACATGCTATGAACTATGGGTGTGCAGTTGAAAATTTCACATCCAGTACCAGTCAAAGGAGACCATCCAGCTTCATTTACCTGTTTATAACTATGTGTTTTAAAGTTATTGTGTGATCTTCAGAAGTTCATTATTCTCAGACTTTACAGTCACGTGAGTCAAGTGTTTCCGTGGGTAATTTTTCTCGATATTAGCAGCATATATACTGAACCTGTAATATCACCGCGGATATCATTTAAAACGAATTAAATATTTAGCCAGATATTTATGTTTCTTATGACCAACCAACGTTGTAATAAAAACTGTATGATATATATAGTCACCCTTCTCTATTTTGAGTACATCAATAATACATATCTTGATACAAGCCGTCACCAAGTGACACGTGTCATTGAGATTAAATGTTCTAGATAGTGATCTGTAATTGAGATTATATATCATTTAATATGTTATCTTCAGCTAATCGATTGGATTACACACTCTGTATGCACCATAATTCCATATTTACACCATATCGGTAGTAAATCAAGAACTTAATTTTAAATTAGATTTTATGAGTAAATAATATGCAGTCAATGCCCGGTATCGCTTTCGCATTTCACAGACATAGTTTTCTTTCCCAAATACATTCATTAGCATCCAGTGAACATATCAGGTGCACATGTTGCATTTACACATCTTTTCACAAAAAGCAATCGAGCATTGTGGTTATGATTCGGCATTTATATATAGCATGTGCATATAGTTGTACCGAGGATCGACCTCCAATCCTGGTTAAGTGGTAACTCTAATTTCCTATAATGCCGATGGGTCCTGCTGATTTGTGATGACGCTGGTGGGGAAAACTGATGCTGTTAAGAAAATGTAGCATTTTTTTGTCTAAAGTTGTAATTTTTGCGGTATTTGTTGTATTTGCTGGCGACAAAAATGCATACCCCAATCTTTTTTGACAACGTTTCTTGCCTTATATTTATCTACTCAAAAGGTGTAATCATAGCAGCTCTGGTGTTTAGAAAACGACAGAAATAACCATCTTGGTTACGGTCTGTTTGCATCAACCAAAAGTGTCATTATTAAAATAGTTTTCAGTACATGCATTATCGGATGTTTCATACACATAAATGGGGTTTCCTCTATTTATCCAGCTGCCATAATGATGACTTTAAAAAACGGTACATTGTCTTAACATCCGCCTTATAAAGAAAATGTCACATATACCTGATTGTTTTTACAGGTATAGACAAATCATTCCGCGAGATAGAGGACAGTATAAAACGCCAAGTCTGGGCGCTAGCTCAAGAACTCTTCCGATCACATTATCAGAGTGGCAAATATGAAGTGATTGTCGATAAATATAAAAGTAAGTATCTGGTACAAGTATTCTATACTATAAAACATGTACAGGTGTAAATTACAAGATTAGAGAACTGTGACATACATACATTAACACGTCACAATGCTACTTTACGTTCTTTCTAAAATTGATGTTGTGCAAAGAAAACTGCAAACACGAATAACATTTTCATCATATATAAGCAAGAACATGTGTCCGAAAAGTATTCGTGATTAATTGCTAGAAATGTTCCCATATACATATCGTTCATTAGAAGTCTTTCTCTGGTCTGGTAACAGTAAAGATTGTTTCTCTTAATTGTGTGTGGACAGTTTAAACCAGTTCATGGTCTTCTATGACTTCCGAAAGTCTTTCACGGTATATCCATACAATATCTGAAAAGTCCAATTGCGATTTATGTGTCATATAACTCTATAAACAATATATTGCTAGAGATTTATCTTTATTCTTGAGCATGTCGCGAACCTTTAATAAACATGTCGCGAACCTTTAATAAACATGTCGCGAACCTTTAATAAACATGTCGTGAACCTTTAATAAACATGTCGTGAACCTTTAATAAACATGTCATGAACCTTTAATAAACATGTCGTGAACCTTTAATAAACTTGTCATGAACCTTTAATACACATGTCGTGAACCTTTAATAAACATGTCATGAACCTTTAATAAACATGTCATGAACCTTTAATAAATATATCGTGAACCTTTAGTAAACATGTCGTGAACCTTTAATAAACATGTCGTGAACCTTTAATAAACATGTCGTGAACCTTTAATAAACATGTCGTGAATCTTTAATAACTATATCGTGAACCTTTAGTAATCATGTCGTGAACCTTTAATAAACATGTCGTGAACCTTTAGTAATCATGTCGTGAACCTTTAATAAACACGTCGTGAACCTTTAATAAACATATCGTGAACCTTTAATAAACATGTCGTGAACCTTTAGTAATCATGTCGTGAACCTTTAGTAAACATGTCGTGAACCTTTAGTAATCATGTCGTGAACCTTTAGTAAACATGTCGTGAACCTTTAGTAATCATGTCGTGAACCTTTAATAAATATATCGTGAACCTTTAATAAACATGTCATGAACCTTTAATAAACATGTGAACCTTTAATAAACATGTCGTGAACCTTTTATAAACATGTCATGAACCTTTAATACACATGTCGTGAACCTTTAATAAATATATCGTGAACCTTTAATAAACATGTCGCGAACCTTTAATAAACATGTCGTGAACCTTTAATTAACATGTCGTGAACCTTTAATAAACATGTCGTGAACCTTTAATAAATATATCGTGAACCTTTAATTAACATGTCATGAACCTTTAATACACATGTCCTGAACCTTTAATAAACATGTCGCGAACCTTTAATAAACATGTCGTGAACCTTTAATTAACATGTCGTGAACCTTTAATAAACATGTCGTGAACCTTTAATAAATATATCGTGAACCTTTAATTAACATGTCATGAACCTTTAATACACATGTCATGAACCTTTAATTAACATGTCATGAACCTTTAATAATTATCGTGAACCTTTAGTAAACATGTCGTGAACCTTTAGTAATCATGTCGTGAACCTTTAGTAATCATGTCGTGAACCTTTAATAAACATGTCGTGAACCTTTAATAAACATGTCGTGAACCTTTAATAAACACGTCGTGAAACCCTGTGTCGCGAACCTTTAATAAACGTGTCATGAACCTTTAATCAATGTTCATTTAAAAAAAAAAATTATTTAAAAAACAATTACTAAAATTGTTTTGTTAAATTGAGCATTATATATATTTATGCAAAGTCAGATATTGTCAATAAAATAGAAGTTATTTATCTTACATATTTACTGTCATTGCTTGATTTCAATTTTTTCGCGTACGCTGATAAAAGAGTTTATGTTATATATATAATTTGCGAAATCAAATGGCGTAACTTCATATAATACACATTATTTTCAACAAAACTGTTTCTGTGATTCATTTTTGTAGATCGCCGAAGAACCTTATTCGGTGTTAACACATATATCTCTCTGTTCCCAGATACCAACTCGAAAGTCGCCGTAAATAATTACCTGACGGAGTGGCGGCAGTGGAAGGGGGATAACTCTGATTCTCTGAGGCATCTGTTTTTCTGTCTGGAGCAATGCCGACCAAGTCGACCAGATATCATTTACGAGATCTGCAACAAACTCGCTCCAGATATAGGTAATATATTGACGCGCTAGTAATACAATCGTGTTTATAACAGACGCAAGTTCCCAACATAAATGCCTGATGTGCGTGGAACTATTTGCCCATACATTCAAATTCCACTAAATTAATAATTCAACAGAGAAGATGCGCGTGCATCGACCGGTGCAGCGGCACTAACGTTTTTCAATTTTTTTTATCTGGGTCGCATCATCGCACGTCGGTCGCGCATTAGTTCAGTGATAATTTTAGATTAAATTAGCACATATGTACGGCAGCGTGGAACCGCCACGATCGTTTATTTTTTCAGAAATCTTAATCTGTTTAAACAGATTACTAATATGTTTAAACAGATTACTAATATGCATATACAGATTACTAATATGTTTAAATAGATTACTTAATATGTATATACAGATTACTAATATATATATATACAGATTAATAACCATACTCCGAGGCCCACAACCCATCCCATTAGATCAATATAAGCTAACCATACTCCGAGTCCCACAGCCCACCCCATTAGATCAAGATAAGTATGTTTAGCTTATCTTGATCTAATGGGATGGGCTGCGGGTCTCGGAGTATGGTTACTAATCTGTATATATAGATTAGTAATTTGTATATACAGATTAAGTAATCTGTTTAAACAGATTAGTAATATGTATATACAGATTAGTAATCTGTTTAAACAGATTACTAATATGTTTAACAGATTAAGATTTCTGAAAAAATAAACGATCGTGGCGGTTCCACGCTGCCGTACATATGTACCAGAGAGAGAGCATTTGTTATAAATCTGTCCTGTAACTGAGTTCAAAATCAATGAGCCGGTTGACACCTATAATGCGTGGAGGAGATTATTCTGCTGCTATCAGCTGTTGTTGTGTGTACTACATAATTGTTAATGATGCATGCAAGGTTCTACTAGGGTTACCAAATATGTGCTGCTTCTCTTTCGGATTCTATAATATACAGAATAACACATTTAAGCCCATAAGTTTACGCATCTGTTTCGTTATATAATTTGCTAGGTTTATATATATCATTTAAATAGTTTGGAGTAACACTAATAATTTAAGTGTTAATTAATTCGGCAGTAAGAAAACGACATTGTTTTAGTTATATAACACTGGTTTATAAGTCATTTTTATTTTCTTCTGTTTTTTTGTCAGTACGATAAAGCCAACGGTGATACTTACTTTTTGGACAATAATACTGTTATAGGTTGTTTTGTTCGGGTAAACCCGCAATAACACTCAATATGTCCCTGGGTATATTTTCAGTTATCTGATAATGTCGACTCCATTAAAAACTCAATTTTCATAGGTGTGGATGGGTTTTAAATATTTTATTTACGCATGCCTCAGCACAACTTTCAAATTTCAACTTACTTTTGTGTTTTCAGAAGGACAAAGCGGTGCCCAGCGAATAGCACACAACCGTGCATTCCAGTTATCATTGACGGACGAGATTCTACAAATCGTGTTCCCGTGCTCAAAACAACGTAAGGATACGAACTCCAATGTTGAGAAATCTAACGGCGAAACCACAAAAACTCTGCTGAGTGAATCCAATCAGTTTCATGATATTCATAGCAAGGCTAGCGTGCCCAATGTTACTCCGAGCCCAAGTGCGCCTCAGCTTCCACCGCATGGAAATGAGAACGAGGCAGGGTCATGGCCATTATCCTCTCCTGTTCAAGCGACTGAATAATAAAGTCCTGCTGATATTCTTTAAGGATACTGATATTAATCACAATGGTGCACTTACCATTTCTTGTCAACATTGACGGTGCGAAAATAGTACCAGCTGCGAACATTTATAGTATACACGAACATGTATAATATGTGTGTACATGCGCCCACAATTCATAGTGCGGAGATAGTGCCAGGTGTGAATAGTTATATATGCTGTTCGTGGTGAACAAATAGTACCACAGGTGAACAGCATACATGCGGTCAGATGTTCATGGTACCCGTTATCTGTATACATGCGGCCACATGACCATGCATATAGCGCAAACATATGTATGTTCGCGGCCCGGAAACAAACACTGTTCCAGTTATGAAACGTTGATGTATAAGTGTATCGGACATATAATATACGGCGCTCTGTTCGCGATATGAAAAGTGCGTACAAGTTGTTAGCACATATTTTATACATTTACATGAAACTGTATACTTCCACCCATTTGTTCGTTGTGGGGAAATAGCACCATGCAGTTGTGAACAGACATGCACATGCATACGTATACTACATGCTCCCAGATGATATGCGGATGATATGACGAAGACATCAACTCACCAGTGAACAAAACCAAGATATCCTCATGTCCATGAAATTAATTGACTTGGGATTAAACTGTTTGAACCTGGACTGAAGAAGATTGTTGAGTTCTGATGCATTGGCATCGCACATATTGGTGTAGTTGCTGTGCACAGCACAACTTTTCATTTTTGTTGGTGTATCTGGATTATATATGTCACCTATGCCTTCTCAATTTTGGGCGCGTTCTCTCTGTTGTCTGACGATTTTTAAAATTTCCCATCCGATTTGACGTCATAAAACAACAATTTATTGCTTTCGTTAACGCAATTGATAACAACAAATCTGAGCCCCTATTTATCTGAGGTTTTGGTTGTCATATTCGACTCTAAGAAAAGGCCATTCTATCTGGTTTTATATTTTTGTTGGGTGTCCAAAAATTCTAAAATACGAACTTGAAGAACGTTTAGTGTACATCACACACTGGTGAGTTTACCAAGCAATTCGTCGCTGAGGGCTGTAAATAGTGTGCCAAGATGTGATTGACAAACTACTTCTAAAAGGCACATACCTCACTACATGTTTACTACATACGCAGTGAGATTTCTGTGATTCCACAAGTTAATTTACAACTGACATTTGTCCGAATTTAGCTTTTAAATACATTGCAAGAATTAATCGTGCAATAACTGGTGGTATTTTACCATCTCAATAATTAATAAGACAACCGAATATACATATTATTTCATTCCAGAATTCATCACTCGAATGTGTTCAATAGATAGCCAGCTGTATAACAATTTCATTAACGTTTGCCTGGCAGCTGTGTGAACGTACACTTATAGTCAACTTAACAATTAACGGCGTTTAATTAATATTAAAGAGTGGTTCTATAATTATTCTATATAATAATAATTATTCTCAACGAATTATGCTGCAGTTTTTGAGATGCATGCGTATCACGAATTAATTTGAACACACTTAATGCACATGATTTATATGCATTGATTTGAACATTTGATTTGGATTTTGTTTTTACTAATTTTTTGTCAAATCGGATGGGGAATCGAACCTTTTGTGAATGGGTGCATGGTGTTGGCTTCTCTGTGCGTGAATGATTTATGCTAAATGAACTTATTTTTATCATGTCTTGAAGTCATGCACACCCTTATCTGACACAATGTATCTGCTTACCATTTTCTTACATCGCATCCATCATCGAAGAATAATTATGTGATTATTTGTCATGAGAATAGTTGTTGCAGTCATCAGGGACGTGCCTAAAGTGTTTCAATTGTCATACTATATGCAGTAATAAGTTATGCCGCTACTCGTGTACGACCCCCCCCCCCCCCCCCCCTCTTTGGCATAGAGTTGACCAACCTGTCTAAAACTGAAACTGAAACATTCGAACCAAACATAACAATCATGATGAATGGAAAGATTTGAAATCAGGACGTCTAACATTGTACAGACTGTGTTAACAATGTTCGGACCTCCAAATAAAAAATATCTTTCGCAAAATTTTGGTTGCAAATTTAAACAGTCGCAACAGATTTCCCAATTTGAAATATCCAACTGATTATGTTAAAAAGCATGACATTTCCAAATTGACGGATCAGACCCCAACTCCATGTCGCTACGCCTTTGACAGCCATACATTTAGCTGGTGTTTATCAAGCATCGGAAGCCATTTTTCAGGTTGGATCACACTTCCTATGTAAACCGAATAACGAAATTAGATACCGGAGGTTTAAGTTCGATTTTATTTCTTTGTCACGAAGAAATAGAGCCACTCCCTGGCAATTCGCTTACAATAACATTATAATTTCATAAAGAGAAAGAAGCCGAACAGTACCATTTTAATAAACTTCAACTTCACCCACCAACTATAGTGCCCAATTATACATGGACTATAACACCTAGTGCGCATTATTACCCACGAGTAGCGGCCTAATTTAATACAGAATATAGTATGACACGCTTCGTGTCTCACTCAGTATCTTTGAAATGCCGATAAATATCCTAACGGATGTACGTCTCTAGAAGTGTCCATTATATTTCATTTCTACGACGACGCATGACTGATGACCCAATAAACCTTTTCCAAATATGGAGTGCATTCCTGGCGTAGTAAATGTTTGTGAGAATCGTAGTATTTAGAAATAGTTATAACTACAGCAAGATGCGGAAGAATAATCAATCATGAATATCGTTGACTGATAAAAACTCAAAGATGATGTCTCCTATATTGCGATGAGTAAAATGAATTATGGATACATCGCTTGTATTCAGTTTCCCAACAATAGTTGTCGTTGAGTTTGACAATGCGTGGGAAATTGTCAACGCGTCTTTGACCTCAGATCTGTGAAGTGATCTGTTATGCTGTAAACCAATGAAATCGCGCGTAGTCTGCGCCACTCTCCAATTAAATGGAGGGAATCCCTTCAAAACAGAACCTAATTTTAATAGAGAGTTCTAGAGACGTACATCATGCATATATAGGCTTTCCGTCGGCTTTTCAAAGAGAATATGTCTCACTGTGAGTGTGGCAAATATACCGTTGTGGAATGTTGCACGGACTTGTTTGGAAATATACCATAACTGTCTCACTGCGGGATATTGGTTTCCACGAGGGGGGTATATTTCAAAAGTCGATTTCCATATGTGGATGCTTTACGGACGAACGTTAGAAGTTTTGAAGTCCTGTTAAGTTGCGTATCTCTCCAACAGCCATATAATTGCATGTAATGCTGGCGTCTGCTGTATGCCGCCGCTACCAGCTGATATTGTCTGCTGTTCACATCATTATTTCATGACATTGTCATTACTATATACATGTATGTCTTTATAATAGTCCACTGTCATTATTTTTAAATACAAATCGCGATATCAAATAAACGATTCCAACAAAAAAAAACAAAGTAGTTGTCCCTCCTTGGACACCCAAATCATAAATATTCTTAATTGGGTCCCCAATATCGCCATTCAAGGTCCCATGTTTGCCAACGACACAATTGCGCCCCAATCTCAGTGACGTGGCTAGAGGGTCTCCAGGGGGGGGGGGGGGCGTGCACACCTTGTAATTTATAACTGCACCCCTTGAACCAGACCAAACTCGCAACTTAAAAATTAAATTCGTATCCGGCCATCCTTTGGGTTAGAATTTTCCAACTGGCACCAGCATTTTATCAAGTGGCGTGGAGACATGTTTTTGTGATGACGTGATCATCGTGATGTTTGATTCCACGCGGTTATTTATGCGGAAAGCCATACACACATTGCACGTGCGCGCGTACCGTGCATAGGGAACGTGTCCGCCAAGGGTCCACCATCGGTTTGGCGTCATCTTGTTACTTCCATAATCCATTGCGAGCCATGACACTCAAATTACAAGATGGAGTCTATCTTCCTCCGCTAAAAGGTTGGATGATACCATCGGGCTTAGAACAAGTACAAGTGTACGTACATAATCACACAAAAGGGAACCTTGTTATCTGCATGTATTCCGACAAAGAAGCATGGTATAAAATTGACGGCCAGATTCCTGGAGGCACGGACTCAGTACGGGTGTTCATTGTTTCAATGTGCTAAATACTGCATTGATATTTCCCTCAACTGAGATCAAGCTTGAAAACCAATCCCTATTCTCATCCACGTCGGGGTTATAATCCGCGAGGGTCTTCGTTGAACGATGGGAGGAGATATTGCATGGGGTGTCCACCTTGAATTTTTTAACTGCACCCCCTCCCCCATTAGAACATTTCCCATTACCTCCCAACTGGACCAAACTAAATTACAACTGGCATTTCAAGATCTCTAACTGTTGGCAATTGATCAAAACCTTACTGATAATACCGGTATATATATCAAAAGTATTACATGTAATAAAAGGAATCTATACGCATGCACTTCTCAAATAAGAGGGAATTATCTCTTTCTATACTAAATACTTATTGACGAGTAGTTCCTTTAAATGGGGACTGTACATAAATCCAACCATTTATGGGGCCCATCTCATATACTATACTCAACATAATATATGCAACAAATTAATGAATTGAGCCAGGAATAAGTTCAAAATACACCGATGTACTCTATGACGGATGTGAAGTAACATTGTAATTATAATGAAAATGAGTTTATGGCTCGAGTCATAATCTCATGTTCATTATAATTACCATGTTGTTTACATCGTTTACACCATTCACTTATTCCTGGCTCAAATTCAGTAATTTGTTGCATATATTCTATTTAGTATAGTAGGAGATGTTCCCATAAATGGCTACCTTCAAGTACAGTCCCCCTTTAAAGATACGGGCGGCGTTGGCGGTGGGAATGCTGTTAAAATATTAACATCCGTCAAAAACCGCCATAAACAGAAATAGTAAAATATAGACAGACTTTTTTCTTATACCAATCAGAACTATGGCATAAACAGTATGTTATTGTCAAATGTTTTTTCCTTTGTTATGTTAAAGGCACGTGCGGCCTTAATTGTCGAAAATATTCACATTTGTTCCAAACACCGTAAACAGAAAAACAGTAAAACGCACAGAGTTTCGTTCATATATACCATGACCATCGCGTAAACAGCATGTTATCATAAAGACCTACTATATTTTACCTAAGCAAGAGCCTGATTGTGTTACAGAAGACATCACAATGCTACTGGCTAATCACACACAAATGACATAAACGCTCTTTATTAGTTCCATATCAGGTATTCACCAACAAAGAACGCTCTTTATGTTTACCATCATAATATAAACAAACACCAGAAAAGTAACTTTTTACGCTTTTGTTTACATAACAATGGTCAAACATATGACCATAACATACTGTTTATGCGATATTTCTTATTTATATACGGACAAAGTCTATCTACATGTTGGTGTTCTTTCTGTTTGTGGTGGTTTTTGACGGGTGGAAATATTTCCACAGGATACCCACCGCCAAGGCCAACCGTGTCTTTAACAAAAGCAAAAAAACGTTACAGAACCTGGCACTTGTTTAGATCCGGATATGGTAAACATAAAGAGCGTTATTTGTTACTGTTTTCCTGATATGGAAATAATAAAGAGCGTTTATATCATGTGTGTGTGATTAACCAATAGAATTGCGCTGTGTTTTTATGTAAACAGAAGCAAAACTTTACGTACACCATCGTACGTCTTGACGACAATATACTATTTACGCGCTGATTATGTTTGGCATAAGAACAAAACTATATATATATTAATATTCCTTCTGTTGATGGCGATTTGAACAAATATGAATATTTCCTCAACGAACGCCGCCCGTGCCTTTAAGAAATGTTCAGACAAAGAAGTTGAACTTAATATCTTAACATTTCCCACCTATGAATCTGGGCCCTGTTTCATGAAAGCAACTTATGACATAGTTGGGACTTAAGATGGTCATAAGTTCAAACTTCAGTCATAAGTGCGTTTCACGAACAAGGTCTTAACTTAAGATGGTCTTAACTTTGGTCTTAACTTTAAGACTGCTGTGAGGTGTCATAAGATAATCTTAAAGTTAAGACCCACGTGATAAGTGGCATATCGATCACAATTATGGCGGCCTATGTTATTTTGCAATTATATATATATAGGGGGTGTTCGCCTCGAAATGTCCAACTACACCCCCTTAAACAACTCCAAATTCTCTTTGGGTTTAAACATTCCAACTGGTACCTCAAACTTTCCAAAACCAAAGTTTGGAGAGGGCAACCCCCCCCCCCCCCCCACCGTATAACCATAGGATTAGTTTGGTAAAAACAATTCAGAGCACAGGCTTATCACCAGGGACGTGGGGGTTTGTGTGTTGTCTACCCCCCCCCCCCCCCCCACGCACACACACTTTGGTCAAAATGTTTAGCAATTGGAAATTTCATGCCTGACAACAACATTAATCGTACACTATATATAGGTTTCAATTGTTGGAATTTCTAACTAGTAAAGGAATGTGTTGTTTTAGACAAACAGCAGCAACCGAAAATCACCAACTTTAGGGGCGTCAGGTTAGAAATTTCGAACTGTTGGAATATTTGAGATACCAATTGGAAAATTAAATCCAACGGGTGGGGTGGACATGGCATTTCTCGAACATGGAAGTTTGGCCCGGTTCAATTAAGGAGCGGGTGCAGTTGGAAATTGCACGATGTACCCCCCCCCCCCCAGTTGGAAATTGCACGATGTACCACCCCCCCCCCCCACAGAGACCAACTAGCCACCGAGCCTCGTCGAATGTAGGATATAGTCAATTATCAGATGTGTATGTGACCTATAGATAATATATATTATAAAATTGTATTACCCACAAGTTAAACTTTTGATCAGAATTATGGCCTAGCTCAAAGCTCACAATCTCCTCTATGTTTTTCCATATGTGTGTGGGGAGATGGGGTAAAATGAGATCAATTAATGTATTGATTCTTTCCTCTTTCCAAATTTCAGTCGGCTGTTTACAAAGTAGATATGTCATATAGGAAAGATAACATAAACGCTCTTTATCAAAATATGTTTTAGAATTTGTGACAATTTTCTATAGAGAATATTATTTTTATTCAGTTTATGCCCACGCCCATATGTCGTGATTTTCAAGGCTGTCCAAATTTTTGTCATGTTTTTGTTTTTGCAGGGGTGGAATGACCGTTGTACATCATACTGTATATATGATATACACATCCGCAACGATGACACCCGAGTGTGCTAATGAAAACGTAGTTATATATATATCCATGGTATGACAACCGCATAAAACATCTGCATAAAAATAATAAAAAAGTTACTCTAACAATATTTTTCATTTCCCTTTGAATCGAAACATGACCTATGTGTGTCTTGATGACAACGCCGATTTATTTTGATTATTGCTACACGTAGAGAGCGGTGGTCGATAATACACGAGTTATGTCGGCTTACATAAAACAAATCGCCGCCTGATCATTGCTCTCAGTGGATTAACTCGGCGTGAATGCATGGTCGCAGTCATGCATCGATCCATATAATTATATTGTCTTATTTCTGACACAGCCACTCGTCAGTAAACGCAAAGCTCGTCATTTTAAGAGCCTGCGATGTACTCATGTTCGAATTCACATCGTGGAACTCATAGAAGTCTAAGATCCATATGCGAATATAAGGCCACTGACTATAGACACTAAGATACATGCGCTGATTCGCCCACCCACCCCAGCCGCTACCCAGCATCCCTGTCACACAATAATGTCAACTCGGACTCGGCTCTTTCTCGATAACCTCTCAATGTCGTACATAAAGATTGCACAAGCCCACATTTTTTTGTTCCGGACTGTAGAAAATTGTCGATAACCAGTCTAAATGAGCGGGAACTTCACTTACTACTTAAGTAGGACTTAATCTTGTTTTGTGAAACGCGTTCTTGAAACGGAAAAGTTACATCATAAGATCCACCTTAGATCTTAGATTAACTCCATCTTAAGATAATCTTATGACCTTGCTTCATGAAACAGGCCCCTGAATCCTTCGGAACATATCTTTTCGTCTGTTTGCAATATATCGTCTGTTTTTATTGCATGAACATCCATCTAAATGAATATTAAAGCAGACCATTCCAATGTATAATTTTATAGTTTAATGGGACAAGGATTAAGAAATAACAGAATATATAACGTATGGAAATATCAGTTGTAATCAATCTTAAAATTTCATTATGTCGAGACATGTTACATATACACATAAAACATAAAACGTGAACAAAAATCAAATTATATCTTAATCAACACCCAACACCATTGGGCTGATGAATGAACAGACCGATAGATTTGAGTACACTGTCAATTATTTAGTCGAGCAAAATTGTTGCGATGTTGAGGCAACAAAATAGATTAAACCATACAAACAAATGCTTAAGTTGGGAAGAAAAGCTCCGCGCAAAGTTTCACTGTGCGACAGTGTGAGTCTATTTGTTCCACAACGAGGGTACATTTGTATATGACCAGTTTTCTGGACTCAAGCACTTTAGAATGAGCAATATATTGAATACTAAATAAAAAATAAAAGTACTGTGCAAAACAGTGGCCACCAAATAGCTCGGAATATTATTAGATCTGGCCATCTCGGACACATTCACAATACAATTTGGAGTGCATTCTCAAATGTCAAGAATTATAATGGAGTTGTTCCCCCATGATTGCAAAGCCTTACGAACTGCACATTAGAGTTGTTCCTCGTTGGCCCGATCTTAGTAATGTGATATTAGATTTCAGTTTACGGACATTTATTTCCAGGCCTCAGTGCTAACGTTTTGGCGTGTACTGTTGGCAATATAAGTGTTGGATCAAAATTTTTCTTTAAATCTGACAAATTGACATTTTTACGCAAAAAAGTAATGTCTGTCTAGCAGGAATTCGACTTTAAATCTTGTGTTTTCGTAACTAGTGTCAGAACCGCATAAAAATGCTGTCTTATTTTAGACCACACCAAAAAATTCAAACTTCACTACAAAGGGTTAATTCCTGTGCCAATGGCTATTTTACCTATGGGAAATCATAGGGAAGAGGTGTGATGATTTTTTTTAAATGCAAAAAGCACACAAGGCTATTGACCAATCGGGGCCCAGTGTCTATTTTATTCTCTCCCGCATCCGCTAAATGTCACTCCGTACCCTATTTACACCAGTGTAACCCCAAATTGCTCTCTGTATTAGATAATGGCGGATTTGTGAACGATATAAAGTAATCGGGTAACATAGTTCATATATTCCATAAAGATCGGCAGTTGTTTACATGGGAAGCAGTTGTTTACTGTTTACTGTTTACCTGCATGGGTGACAGTAACTGTTGGTTTATTCCACCTCATGCGAAGGGATGTCGCTGTGATATTAACTTTTCTCTGACGATATAGAACTGAAATCGATGTCACATGACCTAGCAATACAAATATTTTTTCCCGGCACTAATTAAAACATAAAAATTTCTACGAAACTTGCTTGAAGGCACGTTTGCATTGTTATTTCCAAAACACAAATGAAACATCCCGGCCCGTCTTCACCAACTGGGACTATAGATATAGTGATTAAGGTCCAGGTGGTTTGTAAGCTATCTGTGGTCGTCAATCTGATAGACGTAACCGCGGTATAGAATTGTAAATCAAGGGGATTTGACGGCGATCATAGATTGACCACTAGCTATAGTTACATAAAAACCTGCGCATACCAGTACATGTTTGACATATCCCTTAAAAATCTACTGATACATTCTCCTCGTGCTAATTCTAATATTCAGCCTGTGCATCTGTACTGCTATGTATGCCGAATACGCGGATTGTATCCTATCTATTGGCAAACGGCAAATCTGACAGTGTATTTTGTAAATGCCAGCAAAGGTACATTGTGCATTCAGCCGCTACCAAATAAACTACACGGTTTATAAACTTAACCCAGTTGGTGAATACGAGCCCCGCTGTTACACACGTTTCGCTTTAAACTGTCTTTGAGTGATAGATTTTCAATCGAAAAATACACAAAATAGGAAAATGTTCATTCATAGTGACAGCCAGACAGAGGTTCCTGTTGACTGACATCTCTTGCTCTAAGTTATAGTTTTATGCCCCTGAATCCTCCTGAAGCTATACAAAACATGTTCAGAGAAGAGATACACGACTTTTAAACGATAAACAACAAGCAACTATTCCCTATATATTCCTGCACAAGCTCGACACCGTTCAATGAACCAATGAGTGTGCATGTATTATTATAAACATAAATGTACTTCAAATAGACCTAGAATATGTAACCACGATAACGAAAAAATATATAACAAAACGATCGGCACTGCCATTTAGTAAAAAATATTTGTCAATGAAGACAATTTATTCAAGACTATTTCACAAAGTGAGTGAGAGATAGCAAGATTTTATAATACAGTTCAGAATAAATGTACACTGCGCACAATAAGGAAATGGCGAATGTGTAGAGCAAGTATACATTGGCTTACATGCAAATATATAAAACAAATGCACATATGTGATAACGCTTGCACGTGGTCAAAATTAAGTTCGATTTAACCCTTGCTAAAGCATCATTGATGACTATTTATCCCATAGGAAAGTTCAGATAGTAAGTTCAACTAAAGACGACGTTGAACTTATTATCTAAACATTTCCCTCAATAAATATAATTCATTCTGCAATTCTGTCGTCTGCTTTTATCACATTAACACCCATCAAAATCAATAAGACCACTCTGATCTTAACTTTTGTTAAATGACTGGGAGAATCCATTTAGTATAGAACAGGTTAAAGCTGTATTCAGGGTGCTGGTACAGCATTAAACATCCTATATAGAGAGTAGTTCGCGCCCGAGATGGTCGAATAGATCGAGCGATCTTCTCCTTCACCCCACAGGGAGGCTCGCATATATAAGAGAATGCAATGGCTTACAGGGTATAGGTAAATATTGTTAGGCCAATGTATTCTCTTATATACATGCGAGGCTATTGGAAATACATTACCTGATTGTGCATGCTCCATAATGACTAATACAGACAGTTGAATAGAAGATACCCCATGTATATCTGGGATAGCCGCATTCCTTATAGAAATAAAGCTAATGATATCCGCAAATGTTTCGCCACATTTTGCAACAATGTAGGTGTAGAAAATGAGATTTGTGACCAAGCCTTGAAATAGTATGTCTGTCATTTGCAGAAAGAGGTCACAGAGGGTGAATTTAGTAACATAATCCCGCACAGCGGGCTAGCATCACCAAATTCACCTTTTGTTTACCTCATTGTGCTTCGGCCTCATCTTCTGGGATTTATCTATAGTCTGAAATTAGCATGTTTTTTATTTACATTTTACCTTTTGTTCAGTTTCTATATTCCCCAAGTTGCAAAAGATCAAATGCATAATCGAGGTGACTAATGGGTGACGAACGTCACCAACTTCAACTGGGGAACTGTAATCTGATCATAGGTCTCCCATATACTATATCAGTTCAGGCCTAAGCAGAATGAGGTTGACAGAAGGTGAATTTGGTGACGCTAGCACACAGTGCGGTATAGCGTCACTAAATTCACCCTCTGGGGACCTCATTCTGAAAATGTCAGACACCCTATTTCCAGGCTTGTTTGTGACCAATGGTTGCCCATCTACCAATCAACTCAACTCTAAACATGAAGGCCGAGTTATTATGACTAGTACATGTAATAAAATTCTTCAAACATATTTTTCAATCTAACACTACATTCACGCAAGTAGTTCACTTCTGACACACAGCTTATGATAGAAATTTTCAGGTCTAGTCCTTACTGTCATCACTCTTCACATATACTCAGGAGTCAGTTCATCCAAACATCAAAACGACGACAGAAATCAGCAGTGACAATTGCTGACTGTACGGAGTATCCACTTATCTCACTCAACGCCACTGAAATGGATTTCATTAAGGAATTATCTCCCTTGGAAAGCACAAGAATTGAACACCTCATCAGCGTTGTGTCATCACGAACTTGCTTGTATTGGAATATTGTAGTCTTTACTGGACATCGGATACTGGACATTCGGAGTCTCACCCAAAGGGGGAGCACTCGGCGATTGAGTGCCCGGATGTAAGTCATGGCTTGAGTCCTGATGTAACATCAATTTTGTGTTGCGTTCATGAACTATTGTGATCGTCTCCCCGTCGTTATTCAGACACGGAAATATGATGGAAAGAAAGTCACTAGATTTTCCAGATTTCGACGATCCATCCTTCTGTCCACTGTATGTCTGGGCAACTCCTGTAATATAAGATACAACACCGACTTCAGATACGATTTCACTGATATCAATGCCACATTTAAAGGGGTACTGTGAACTAAATCCGGCCATTTATGTGACCATCTCCTTTTATACTCATCAGAATATATGAAATAAATGAATGAATTTGAGCCATTGATTTGTGCAAAATACACTCATGTGCTCTATGAACGATGCACACAACATGGTAATCATAATGAAAATGAATTTATGACTCCAGCCATTTATTCATTTTCATTATAATTACCATATTGTTTGCATCGTTCACAGAACAAATGCGTGTATTTTGCACTATGCATGGCGCAAATTCATTCATTTGTTGCATGTATCATGTTGAGTATAAAAGGAGATGGTCCAATAAATGGCCGGATTTAGTGTATAGTGCCCCTTTAACATATATTTGTTTCCCCTGAACCTACCCAAAATTTAAATAAGAGTAGATATGTTGGTAAATTATCTATTTTCCAATTACATGTAATCACTGGAATAGATAGGTTTAATAACTGTTGAGATTAAAAGTTTAGCTATCCATCTAAATACCATAAAAAGTCATGTAGCCTAGGATTTTTAAACTATGTTAAAGAACAATAATAAATAGGTTTCAATTATTTAATTTATGTGTTTATCATCCAGATGGAAAATATAAAAATTCTCTACTGTAGGTTTTTAGGGCAGGTTGGGTTAAGAGAAACAAACAATACATTTTGCAACTGAACGTGAAAAGATTGGGGTGGTGGTAAACTATACAATGTATATAACGTTGTAATGTAATGGGCAACTCCATTTGCACTTTGTCAGATAAAGTGAAATATATACATTAAAGGCACCACAAATGTGAAGATGATATCAAGATGCATTCAGTGTTCCCAATTGTATTCTAGTGTATATTTGACATGGGAAGTTCCACAGGGGAGAGCTGCTAAACTAACTTGTTATATGACGACCTTTTACTAAAGGCATCTTTATATTCGGTATTTCACTGTTTATATTTGTTGTTGTTTGACAGGGATGCAAACAATTAACATGGCAACAAAATTGCATGATGTTTTATTAATAAGCTTTACAAATTTACAGACACAAATTGGAACTGAAGGCATGGATCCCTGATGATATAATTAGTGATAATTTCTTGATCTGTTTCGATCTGTTGGGACGATATAGTAGGCCTACTTCGGCTGTGTCTGATTTACTTTTGTCACGAGCGACGACTTCCCAGAAGTATATATAATTTTGAGTATATGTTTGTGAAATATTTCAAATGAAAATTTGGATAAATTCAGTAGCATTTGGCGACTTGGAAACTTACCCATTTCCGATTTTAATTTATTACATATTTCCAGCACAATATCCTCCCGCTTGTTTCGCTGAAGACAGTCCACAAGAATTCGAACAGAATCAGAACAGTCTCCCCGCCAGGATTTCCACTCCTTCAGATAACTACTTATTGCATATTTGTGTTCCGTATCTGAATAAAATAAGATATAGTAATTTAGAACAAATAGGAACAAGGGTTGGGTTTCGTGATGTTTAACCCTGATCCACAATCCAGATTTAAATGTCAACAAGATAGATATTTCATGCATAAAACAACAATAGGACACTGGAGGGTGGACACTGGAGGGTGGACACGGTGGGCACTGGAGGGTGGATAATATATGTTGATGGTGTTCTGATATATAGTTTCAATTTCCAGCAGCTATTTAGTGCAAATTGTGTTTTTTCTAGACCAATACAATATGCAAAACATTTCCTACTTAAAGATTAAACTGAAATCGCCCTCAATTTAATTTTGTTCTAGCTTACATTATGTTGGAAAACTTATTATGTTCTTGTAGCTTATTACTATAACCACATTTAGTACACATTATTTGGTTTTGGTAACAATTTGAATATGTTCCTACTTCCATGAGTAATATGCAGTAATACAAAACTTGTATGACTTACGCAGTTAGCTTGTCTTTAGAATTACTCTTACCATATAGGGGCGAGAATCTAACACACAATTATCAACATAAGATTACTCACTTTTATAACTTTCCACTACGATTTCATATTTCCCAGTTATTGGATGTTCTCGGAACAATTCTTGAGCAAAACTCCAGATCTGTTTATCGATTCGATCTTCAATAACTCGGAAAGAGGTGTTTAATACTGCAAAACAGAGAACATATAATATATATTAAAGTCTTGAGATGATACATGCGTATATAAAATTGAAACGGCTTCATAGGGTGACACATTGGGAGAAAATGTGGATTTAGATTATATTTAAGCATATTTGTATTCAAGGAATACTTATTGCATTCATTAAATATAGGGGATTGTATGACAAAGGTTAGATAAACGTTTGATGGCCCTCCACTCCCCACAAAATAGATAAACGTATAGATGTAATATAAATAGACAAGGGTGGATATAAACAAAGGTAAGACACTACTATTAATGGCCATTGCAAGGGATAGTATTATGTAAACGCATGTCTCACAGAGAGGCACATCCAAAATACATCAGTGATCAACCAACCAAGTAGGTGTGAGTTGCTCAAAGATGTACCATGTATATATTTCAGTTAAAACGTGTAATCAGTTATTATTTATGTATAATAAATCAGTTATTATATATGTACAATAACTAATTCCTTCTTTTATTTTGTGTTACTATTTAATTTTAACGCAAGTTCACGTAATGTGGTCTCCTGGTGTTGAGTGTTTTTCATATTGCACACTCTTTATGTACTGTACTGTATCATAACATGGCTTTTGTTTACTAACAAGGCCTACGGTCTTGACAATAAGGGTGCGTTCATACGCTGGCAAGTTTACACGGTATGGTTTTGCAGGCATTTCGTTACAGAAACTCACATTGTGCCATGGTATGAACGGAAACGTGCATATGACATGCATCTTTACCAAAGCGAACGACATGAGTAGTAATATTTCTGTAGTTCCACATGTAACAGTGCTGCTGATATTTGCCTTTAAATACCTGTATGGTTGATTCTTGCAAGATAATTGCATGTTATTTACAGGCAAATTCCGGTAGCATCGCTACAGGTAGCATTATATATATTTTACTTCGCACGTATAGTTAGCTGTGGTACAGATGTATTTTGTATTTCTGTTTCCATTCATATTCTGGCACCATATCGTTTTCTACGACGAAATGCCTGCAAACCATACAGTGCAAACTTGCCAGTGTATGAACGCACCTTTACATGCTATTCATGCGATATTTATGATTGGTATAAGAACACAATCTGTCTATATTTAATATTCTTTCTGTTTCTGACGGTTTTAATGGATGTGATTATTCTAACAGCAATAACCATCGCGAAGGCCACCCGTACCTTTAAGGTAAACCTTGTAACAACAAGTATTGGGACATGGCATTGCTTTCTACGCACTAATCACTAACCTGTACATATGAACGTATCATCTTTGTCAACCCTCTCCATCATTCGAAGCTTTATGTCTTCGAGTTGATTTTGAGTGAGAGGTTGCTCCTTTCTCCGCCTGTTCCGTCTGGTGAAGATGATAGCCAGGATAACGGCCATAATTATCACCGCTACGAACGCCACCGCTCCGATCGACGCCCATATAATGATGTTGTTGCTGCCGCCCTGGTCCCCGTTAGAATCTATGCGGTCGAATGTTATAGAATCACAGTAGTTCACATCTGAATGAGAAATAAACTCAGGCGATAACATAACATTAACCATTTATGCACTAAATTGATGCTCCCACCAGTTATAACTTATAAAATATTAACTGGAATGTTATTATTACTATTCATTTTGAGGGATGTTCAGTACGTTTAACCCTTTACCCAACAAAACGGCCAAAACCGGCCAAATAAAGCTTCAACAGCCTAAAATATCTTCGGTCTGTCTCAATAGAACCATACAAATATGGATATCATTGGAACCGGCTCATTGACCACATTGTGATGGTTACAGTTATGCCCTGTGCCAATGCATTCTCTTATATATGCGAGTCGACCATAGGTCGCCTAGCATATATAAGAGAATGCATTGGCCTAAAAAAAATCTTTTTTTAACACTTTTTACCATTTTTTCTTACATTCTTTAACAATTTTATAATTTTTAATGTGTTAAGCCAATGCATTCTCTTATATATGCGAGGCGACCTATGGTCGACTCGCATATATAAGAGAATGCATTGGCACAGGACCGTTCTGTTGGGTAAAGGGTTAAGCAGACATACAGGCGAAAAGATAATACAAGTGCCAGATAATAAGTTCAACAAAAGTCCGTTGTTTAACTTATTATCTGAACACTTCATGAGGGAACTAATTGCATCAATGAGGTTTTAGTGAAGAACGGGTTAAACTATATTATTATTGGCGACAGTCGATCTCAATATGATATATGCCTACACTTAAGAGATTACGAGCAGCGAAATACAGTGTCAGTTTAGGGTTCAAATGATCCACTTTCTTTTAGAATGTCACCGATAACTGATACTCCATTTCGTGAAAAACTTTGTTCTTAATTATTAAAATCGTTCAATTCCTCATGCAAGTATATACATTTCTTCAGCCTAAAAAGACCCAGATCCCTTCCGTAACTTTACAACCTGCCAGACGGTTCATGTTCACTTCAGATCCCTTCCGTAACTTTACAACCTGCCAGACGGTTCATACCTTCCGTAACTTTACAACCTGCCAGACGGTTCATGTTCAATTCAGGCCATTGTTATATGATTACATATAAATACTTAACCCTTTACCCAACAAACCGGCCAAAACCGGCCAAATAAAGCTTCAACAGCCTAAAATATCTTCGGTCTGTCTCAATAGAACCATACAAATATGGATATCATTGGAACCGGCTCATTGACCACATTGTGATGGTTACAGTTATGCCCTGTGCCGATGCATTCTCTTATATATGCGAGTCGACCATAGGTCGCCTCGCATATATAAGAGAATGCATTGGCCTAAAAAAAATCTTTTTTTACCATTTTTTCTTACATTCTTTAACAATTTTATAATTTTTAATGTGTTAAGCCAATGCATTCTCTTATATATGCGAGGCGACCTATGGTCGACTCGCATATAAAAGAGAATGCATTGGCACAGGCCCCTTCTGTTGGGTAAAGGGTTAATTAATCGGAGGGCTGATTGAGATATTGTTTAGTATCTAATCCCAACAATATGGTACACACGTGCAGGATCACTATATTAAATCAGGATCTATTCAGCATTACTATTGGCGAAGAAGAAGTGTTTTTAAGATGGATTAATATTGACTAAATAACGGATATATTTGAAGTGTCTTAAAAGATTTTAAACATATATTTTGATAACTAACGCAATGCGAATCAGGTACTTCATTTATATATGAAGTTATGATCTCCATATTTCTACGTATGTTAAGATTCTATTTCCTCTCCCCAGATGTAACCGACTGTCTCATATTTTATTCGATATAGATGTTAGTTTGGAAAGCCATGCATGTGTAAATTAGTTTGCATATTTATAGGAAATATTGCCCCAGCATATAGCTAGAGAATAAAACAGCAATAGCATTATAGAGTACACTGGAACTGTGGTGTCAGAATTTCACAGAAGTCACGTTCTCATGCCCTTTAAAATAAATTTAATATGTAGAGGTCATGTAATGGACATGCGAACATATGTAACATATCTAGCATCCCTCTGTGTTTCGCAAACAGTCATGTCGTTTTGGGACAACAACGGTAGAGAAATAACCACACAGTAAATTCGAACCAGTTCAAGCTACGATGGGAGTCACTAATATCTGCATTTAGAGTTCCAGTGTGCCAAGCGAACCGCAAATTGTTCGTAAACGTTAGCTCATGCATGCAGAGTGAGCCTTTAAGACAAAAACGTAGTATAAAACAGAAAAACATACGGAAAGATGTTACACTGGAATGGTAATCAGCTTGCAACCACAAGTGCACATGGGTGTTAATTTAAAATTTTCTGCCAGTTGAACTGTTTCAGAAACATTTCGACTCACGGGGCTGGGGTACGAATTAAGTTGAACATGTTGGTATTCAAGAAGGTTGCATTTGGAACTTGTTTAAGAAGTTTGACATTCCCACTAATAAGACCGTATAGCAATATTCTTGCTCACTTTGTTCTGACAAAGTCAACTTATGTGTAATAGTAAGCAAACGAATATAATTTCCATCATTGTGAAAAAAAAACAGGCTTTACGATATGAGATAGCACATAGAGCTTACCCTTGACAAGTGGTCCGCATTCGTTGTCCGCCGTCCCATTACTCTTCTTGATTGTACATCGCCCTTCTTTCTCGCAACTAAGAATACAATTATAAAAAAAATTAACAAGGGGTACGCATTGGAGAAGCTGTGGTCGAGTTGTGACATACGAATATGTGTGCTTGAGTTGATCCTGTGAACTGAATTTGGTCATAATCTTACGTTTGTTAAGAGTTCTCGTGTTTACGTAGTATAATAAGACACTACATGTATGTGAACAATCCAGGAGGCATAACTCCTGAAAAGAAATTCGCACAGGACTGGTTTCGAAATCACCCAAGAGGTTGACGAGTAGGAGCTGTGATAATAATTTGGTCAAAATCATATTACATTTGTTAAATTGATCACGCTTACGTCGCGACACGGACGACTAGACGGATGGATGCCCACCGTCATTCATCATTTGTTACACCCCTCGACTATACTAGTTTTAACATGGAACATACATAGCATTTACACGTTTTTTTGTAATAGCAAGAACTCACGGCTGCAGCAATAAACTCATCTCCATGATCGTTCAGATACAATTCATTTAAGAATGACTTGAAGATCGATTGGGGTCATTGATTTTAGCCGGCAGAGTAATTAAACAAAGTGGTGAATCCCAACCGATCAAAACCAATGGCCCCAGTCGATCTTCAAGACATTCATTTTAAATGAAATACCAGTACATTTTAATATAACATTAATAACATGAATTTTTTTTCAAAACTAGCAAAACAATTCTATAATTCAGTATCAACGAGTATCGCAACGAGTATCGCAACGAGCGCGTGTACGTGGTCGGCTTGAAGTGATGTAGATGGTTCATAGCTTTTTATGAATTGTACAACATGCAGCGAGCACATGTGATCGACTTGAAGTGACGTGAGTGGTTCATAGATTTTTATGGCGTGTAGACTTCAGTTATTGGTTTATGAACCTCGGAAACGTTCGTGCAAAAGGTATGGCAATTTGTACTGATTCTTCCGCCAAGTGTGTGATAATACTGCATTACTCCTGGAGGCATATCAATTCCATCTTTGCCATCCAAATCGAATACAAAAAGGGGACAGCACTCCGTTATCGATGATTTCAGCAAATGGGACGCTAATTGAAATGGGTATTTATTTTTAGCTTGGAGGGCCAATTCGTGTGGTTTAAGACGTCATAAACGTGGGACAAATCCTGAATAGGTTAAATTCGATTACATTGCTGCATAATAGCATACACCACTATCAACCATTGTTCTCAATATATGGGGTAAACAATTTCACTATACCGATGTAGATACATGCTTCTAAAGTATTCTAAAACATCCTGAACATCCATCCAAATGAATAATATCCCATTTCAACGTATAATTTAGTGTAACATATTTTATTTCTCAATAGTACATCCATAGTTAACCTTTTCACGACGGGAGCTGCGCTGGTGCAACATTAAAGACAATGTGCCAGTGCATTCTCTTATATATGCTAGTCTCCCATAGGGAGCCTCGTATATATAAGAGAATGCACTGGCTTACCAGGTAAATGTAAATATTTTTATGCCAATGTATTCTATTATATATGCGAGGCTCCCGAGGGAGACTCGCATATATAAGAGAATGCATTGGAATATGGTTTTCGCAAAAACAAAAAATTAGGAAGCTCCAGTCATAAAAGGGTTAACAAATACATATACATATCAATGAGAAAACGAATTTGGCAGTATTTGAAATGCTTATGCATGGTGACCTTCTCTGACGTTTATAGGAGGTGGGGAGAGTCCTTTCGGCAAAGCAAGGGTTATGTATGGACTTTCACGCACTGGTTTGAAACTCTGCATGGGGTGTGGTTCTATATACCGTGAGTAAACTTACTTTCGCAAAGGTTGGCACTGCTGGAGATTATCGTGTGTGTCTGAGAACATGGTTTTTTTGTTGCAGTCCTCGCACAATCCTGGGAAAGATAAATAGCATCGATCACTTAGATGTTGAGGTAACGCGAAACATGAGTCGCATGACGTATGTTCTCTGCATGTTTTTTATTTCCGGTTTTGCAATCTCGCGGTGGGCACAATGTTGAAGTATATGTATAACGGATACACATCAAATTGCTGTGTTTATACTACACACAAGCAGTGGCCCAACTTATCTATATATGCGATGACACTCATGGGCCAGATGATCAAGTCCATTTTTTTTTAGTGGTACATATTTTCAGTTTTCTGCATATATACTTATGTCGAGCGACAGAATATTGGTTTAATTAATTTTAGTTTGAGAAGTATAGCTTACTTGGCGAATGTTCAAATAATAGGTGCAACAAGGTCAATTGTTGAACTTATTATCCGAACATTTGCTACAAATTAATTAATGATAATAGAATGGAAGACAACAATAATTAATTAACGTGTTAAATATCTGTGGTACATGTACATGTACAATACTAACTTCATTATATATCTATAATGAAATACGCCTGTATAGCTAATGACAAATTCGACGTGGTTTGGACATGCGTTTATAAACTCACCAAATTGGTTGACCCCGAAACCTCTAGGACAATAATGATTTGGCACGCATTCTCTTTGAACTCTTGCTTGAAAACTGTAGCCTTTGATGCACACGCAAACAGCGTCTTCAGTGGTCGAGCCATACATATATCCTTTCGATGTCTTTTTGTACTCCATGTTCTTCCGTTCGCAATTCTTCCTGAAATAAAGAAACCACGTGGTTGGTGCAAAGCTGACAAGTCGGTTGCAAAAGTACAGTTCGACGAGTATTCGGGCATTTCGTGATGTCATACCAAAAATGCTGCGCATGTATACGGAACGACCATTTTATAGCCATTAAGTATTGACGGGCACACTTGCATACGCATGACCACCATGTCAGTCCATTATGTATTAATTGCAGTGTAATAAACATGCATATTGTAGACTCAGACGATATCATATGGTTCTCTAGTGGTGTGTCATATTCAGCACTACCTGAGAACATTTTGATCCATTATGCCAAGACAACACACAAAGTAAATAGCCTCCCCCTCCACCACACGCACAAGAAAACAACCGATTTCTGTGAGATGAAGAAGAGCTCAACAACATTCCTGCGTAAGCAATCCTGGTTGAAGAACAAATGGTTCTTGATGGAGATGGAAGAATAAATCTTTCTTGGTGGAAGATGGAAGAACTAAATGGTTCTTGGTGAAGAATCCAATTATAACCAACGAAGAACATATTGGATCTGGTAGGACAGTGAGGAACAAAATTGTATTTATGAAGACCATATCGTTCCGCAGGGTGAACAAGTTTATAGAATCATTATTTTGTTCGTCACACAGGTAGGCAATAAGAACCAATATTGTCTCCAGGGAACTAACTATTATACCAGTAGAACCAAATATCACCGGTAGCTACCAAAGAACAACGCGGTTGAGCATTATGAGGAACGAACTGATTGATTCACTGCATTACTTGAACCAATTGGTTCTACATGATGTTGGTTCCTTCTGGTGGACAAAATGAAGAACACACGAAGAATAAATATTGGTTATAAGTTGGAGTAACATAACGTACCATAGCGGATATAGTCCGATAAAACGTCGACAGTTTACAAATGAGAGCGGATGACATTCAAACTATTCAAACACTCATAATTACAAGGTGTATATGATACATAATTAGTCAGTTAAATATGGTCTATCTCTCCCTAGCTGTATGTTCCGGGGTATGAAATTATGAATTTAGATTTGTTTTTCTGGTAAATAAATACAAACAACCCTTCGGGACAGTTTTACGGGCTATTTATAAATAGAACAAAAATCAGGCGCATTCGGAGCATATCAAGAGGGAGAACTCTATCTTGTTATCACTCTCCATCAAGTCAAATTGCCATTTCGATTCAGATTTTTGCAGGAGTAAACCACTTTATTATCCTTTATAGACAAATAATATATACAATCTTCAGTAATGTCTTTATTATATTCACAGAGAATAGAATTGTTGGCCGGAAAAATTTGGTTATAACACGGTTGGACGGAAAACGTTCAGCCGACGTACGGCAGGTAAAAGGAAATGTAGCCGGGGGGGGGGTGAACAAAAATTTTCCGGCACGTATGCCGGGGTGGGTGGGTGGTCAAAGCCACCAAGAAGCAATTTTTTCCGCAACTAAAAAACAATTTCCTGCTTGTTTTTTTTAGTGTTTTGGCAATGAGTTGGGCTTCAAAACCACTTTGAATGAGAGAAATAATGTAATTATAACTGGTAAACTGACTGCAGGCAGTTATCGTGTTGTATTTTGTTGCAAATTTTGAAATCCAAGATGGCCGCTGGCAGCCATGTTTTTTTGGCCGAATGACCTCAAAATGACTCATTCCTATTTACATGTCCATGTTAACATCCATGATAAATAGTATACACAGAAATTCATATACAGCTGAATTTTCCACCGCAAATCTCTGTGTTAGTGTTAAAAGGGGGGTGGGTGTCAAAAAATGGTCGGAAAAAACT
Organism: Siphonodentalium dalli; assembly: GCA_032622095.1. Lineage (NCBI taxonomy): Eukaryota > Metazoa > Mollusca > Scaphopoda > Gadilida > Siphonodentaliidae > Siphonodentalium > Siphonodentalium dalli. Next base: position 60,354,909 of record CP136064.1, on the reverse strand, counting down.
CCCAAAAACGGAAAAATATATGGCGGTGGGGGTGGGGGTGGGTGGGTACAAAAAATGATCGAAAGGGAAAAAATGCCATACATGCCTGAAAATAATTTCCGACCCCCCCCCCTGATGTGGCGTGTTAAATATAGAATTCAGGGTTGCATATATATAGAGAGAGAGAGAGAAACCTGGTGATGACGGTTGGCGAGCACGGCATAACAATGCCATCTATATAACTGAATATGTATATCTCCGAGACGTCTATGTGCGATATATATGTAGCCCTTGTTTTGATTAAAATAGAAAAACTGACTAGCTGATGCCGCATGAAACATTTGACGAAGTTGCCACACACACAAATGACGTCAATAAATATACCGTTACTTTGTATATGGAAGCCTGGTGATAACTGTTATCGGGCATGTCAAATCAAGGATAACTATAATATAGTACTGAATATATCCTCGTTAATACATTACGTTGTCCTATTTTAAATTAAAAACAAGAAAACCGACCAGCTGATGCCGTCTGAATTCCAAGAAAATGAGTTCTTGGCACCCTTCAAGGACTTGCCCATATTGCACCCACAAATTACAGTGACGATGGACACAAATCACAGCGTGCATGCTTGCCGGGCGGCAATATAGATTAGTACGCTGCGAAGTAAGTGGTGAATTCATTTTTATTAATATGTTTTCAATCATATAATGTCTTGGAAATCACGAATGTGCTCGTCGTAAGAAAATCGAACAGACCATAATAACATACGCGTCGACATGAAATTGAATATCCGTTGAACTGACATTCATTTCCGGCGAATTACACGTCACGATCGAATCAAATCAATGCTCGGTATTAAAACGATCCAACTTGAGACTTCTGCAACACATTAGTTGTTGATTGTTCTCGGAACTGGCGCATGAAACCGAAAATGCCAACAAAACATTAAATATTCTGCTGTATTGAACATCTGATCGATTTTTAAAATGTTTCGCTCTGACTTGACCCCGCGCCTAGGAGAGTAATTGGGTGTGATCGATGTTAGCTTGCTTTGATGTGATTGATTGTCGATTGTTTCATGTTGGCCATTTCAGAAGCGGCGCCCTCTGCGTAAATATTGGTATTATCTCGGAGTTATTGCCATTCAACTGGCGCCCAACAATGGAGGATACCAAGGGCGGAAGTTATTGAATATCCATACGCACGTAACCAATGTATGCCGACTTAAGACAGCCACAAGTGAATCTTATACAAGTGCGGATTCGGCTATAACCAGAAGTACATCTTTCATTTCGGTTACACAACCTATCTTCAAAATCGCTGAATTGCAGGGTTGTGGGCTAATGCTATAGTTACCACAAATCGGCAAGCGGGTTCAACTGGGACAAGAGTCACAAGACTCAGTCTTGTTCGCGAAATTCAGCAATAACTCTATTATAGTTTGTATTTCACGAAATTAATATATGTAGTATATTAAACCATGGTTGTCATCTCGACGCAGGTCTACTGAGATGCTCAGTGAATTAGCATGTTGCTGCCTAAACTGTCGTCTGAATATCAGTGTTGTTGTGAGTCTTCTGTCTCGTCGTTGACGCGCATTCAATGTCTCTTGTTATAAATAGACTGGTTCCTGGTCCGAAAAATCTCAAAACATAGTAAATTGACCGTTTCTCTGATCTTATGGAGGCAACACCCTACTTAAGGGTTCCCAATAATGTTATATGTACTGCAGTTTTGTTGAATATAATATATCATGAAAGACATAACGGCAACCACCTGTATAAATTGAAGTAAATGTAAATAGGTACATACATGTATAGTGCATGTTTATTCTCACGAACCTGTACCACGATATCATATAATGTATCTGTTCCACGAACGTTTTACAGATTCAGGGGAATAAAACAGACTTTTATCTCCAGACACTGATGTATTCTGAAGGTTTCCACACAATTCGACGGTAAGACCAAAGATGTTGCTAGATGTTTCGAGACTATACTGACGTTATATATAGGCTGTGATCCGCGTGCGAATGATCATGTGACGCTCTCTCATTACAAAAAACTCCTCAGTAAATCATTGTGTTATACATAAAGTGTTGGTCAGAATATTGAATATTCGCTAAAATGATGTTGCATGGCTTCCGAATATTCGAATACTTCTCAGAACAAGTTTCGCCCTAACATAAAAGTAATTTTCACATTTTGCGACAGGAGATTGTATATCGTTTCCCCATGATCTCTGCGATCCTAACGTGATGTGGAACACTCTGATATGGTGATCGAATAGAAATGGAGAACTTTGGAGTAATTTTTTTAAATAGTATATACAAATTGACAACACACACCGTCATTCTTTCCATGAATTAAATGCAGTGACTCTCGATGGCGAAATCATTAGTTTATCGCCGATAGATGCGTCCCGAATCGAGTAGTAAATATTTACAATTGAGCGTATAGTTCTGACGATGTTTTCTATGGATTGGTACGGTCGATTTGCTTAAAATTTCGGCGATGTTAGTATATAATGTTACATTCCTCCAGTTGTCGTAGTGCCGGAATACTAACTTTTCAGTTTCACGCACCAGAACAAGTACATAATATGTCTTTAATGGTATGGTCTCTGAATGGCTGATATAACCTATAAACCGAATGTGTAGTGTACGATAGGATTGAGACTTAAACAACTTCCTGGTATTTCATGTTGTTTCACATGTCCATTGATGTTGCCTATCGGTCATTCTGATCGATCGATACATGCAAGATATTTTAAAATGTCATATGCTAAGATGGATTCAGGTCATAAAGAATCGGACATTTGGGCTAATTTTACTCTGGACAAACAGAACAAGAATGTCTCATACAAGGCCAATCCCGACTATCAATGGCATTTTATGTTTAAAAAATGCATGATGTACCTTAACGGATGGAATAACCATCATCCGGAACTTAACTAATGTTGTGTTACATCAGCCGATAGCAAAATTCTTGTGGTGCAGTGATGGTCTTATTTCTTAAAAATTAGGTATGTACTATATATATAGTATGTACTGTGGTACTATAGTATTATAGAATTTTTATATTGTCCCAGCAGTCGAATATTATTCTATAATATTCGCTCATTGCATGAGTTGCCCCAATATTCGAATGTCAAAATTGTGAGAATACCGAACACTGTGAAATGTTATTGGGTACTTCGGAAGAGGGACAACATCTTTGACTACATGGGTGTTCATTATACTGATTATAAGGAACATGGCATTTCGAGTGCATGACAACTGAATGGTATTTCATATATATAGCTCGCATGGTAATAGCTATACGTATATATAGACATTATATGAACCCCCATATTCTCTTTGCCCCAGGCAAAGCGGAAAGCAAAACCTATAACTCAATTTCCGCCAGTAAGCCTTCTAAGATAACAAGAGCAGCTTAGATAGAATTTCCTGGAGTTTTCTCTATAAATATGCTGGACTATCCGCCGTTCCGGTATACGGAAACGCGATGCGCCAATCAAGCAGATCGATAAGACAGCAGAATGACTGATCGGGAATGGTTCATTAGAAGAAAAACCAATGTATCTCTGACAAACATAGCCATCAGCCGACAGCACGGGGATGAATTCAATTATATTATCTGCTATTTTAACTTGGGGGGAATCATTTGGATATATTGGATACGTTGACATCAACATGAAATCCCATTTATGCAGACATATCGAGAAATTAATTCTTATAGTAGTACTATTGATTATTCTATATTTCGGGTTTCATATGTCAGTCGTCAAGAACAGATAAGCGTGTTACGGTATGTCAAGATCGCCTTGATGGCGATGTTGTCAGATCGGATAAACACTTGATTGGTTCAAGACGATATATAACGCACATTCTCATCAAATTGAACCATGATAATACCTTCCTGGAACATTAGATTACTTGAGGGTATAAACGACCTATATATAACCCTCGATCGACTTGCCTTGCTATGATTATGTCAGGCACATCATGAATTCAACTATTATAACTATATTTAACTATAATAGTTGAATATGGATAATTGTTGTTCTGTGAATTTAACATGTTGTTAATGTGTTGCTTATTGACAAATGTAAAATTTGCTCGCACATTCGAATTCATACAATCGTAACAACATTATAAAAAATTATGCAGGTCAACTCCTGCAAGTGAGCAGTCGTCGAAATGTTCAAGTATGTGCACTGTTGTGCAGAGCTGTTTGCCAGTGTGACGGGTCCGTGACAATATATACAGAATGCGAGCTTTAAACAAGGACGCGAACACTTGCCACCAGAAACCATCTGCCATGCATGCATAATATATCTTGTGTGAGTGAATCATGCTCTAAGTTTTATTGAACTTCGCGGTGTAGTTAATTTCACCCACTCAACCGATTCCCATAAATTTTGCGCACAAGCCGATGGTTGCAAGTTTGCAACTTATTTACGACGTATACGCGTGCACATTAAATCCTCGGATCGTATGATGTACGAGTAATGAGAATAACCTCAATTATACGGACGAGAACTCGTTAGTCTTTATGACCGACATGGGTGAGAAACAATGCATCAGAATCACACACGACACCTGCAGAGTAGTATAGCTGGACGCGAAGCGCTATTAACCCTTTACCCAACAAACCGGCCAAAGCCGGCCAAATAAAGCTTCAACAGCCTAAAATATCTTCGGTCTGTCTCAATAGAACCATACAAATATGGATATCATTGGAACCGGCTCCTTGACCACATTGTGATAGTTACAGTTATACCCTGTGCCAATGCATTCTCTTATATATGCGAGTCGACCATAGGTCGCCTCGCATATATAAGAGAATGCATTGGCCTAAAAAAAAATCTTTTTTTAACACTTTTTACCATTTTTTCTTACATTCTTTAACAATTTTATAATTTTTAATGTGTTAAGCCAATGCATTCTCTTATATATGCGAGGCGACCTATGGTCGACTCGCATATATAAGAGAATGCATTGGCACAGGGCCGTTCTGTTGGGAAAAGGGTTAAGGATGGTCGAAATGATCGCGTGATCTTCTCATTCGCCCCACGTTTTGTTGTTGTGAGGATATCTGAACCACCTAGTACAAACGCTATCGCATGCCAAATGGGGTGGGATGCTGAAAAATCGCAAGCCAATTTGCGCGCGATTTAGTTTGCCGTGTCCCGCGAGACTCAGCATCGCATGCGAATATGTTTCGATTGTAAAATTCAAAGAAATGTAACTCTAATATACCCGTTATTTAGTAAAAAATCATACCAAAAGAATGACACCACAAAGAGACACGTTTCAAAAACACTATAGGAAAAATCACTTTTAGGGTGGGTGGGCTTGGGGGAGGCGGACGTCACTGTCTAACCTGTTGGGAAACTGTTATTGAAGCGTTAAGCAACGTCACCCCTTTTTCAAATTGATATCGAGGCAGTCAGGTCGCGCCAGCGACCGCTGCCGCGGGGGCCTGATGGCTCATAAAAACAACTCTATATATAAGCGCCCGCGGCTACCACTTTATAGCATCAAGGGTAGACTGAGCAAATCGAGACGGGATGCTGGTCCCGCCAAACTCTCCAGACGGCATCGACATATCAAAACGCATGCGATTCTCGCCTATCGTATCTGTATTTGGACGGGATTGTGTGCGGATGCGCTGATCTGAACATAGAAAATCATAATGTCTGACTGCGGAAAATTTGATTGCTGAAAAGTTACCCATAATTCTGCTGTGGTTATATGGAGTCGATTAATTAGGGCATTGTTGTAAGTTGGATGTTTTGTTGTAGATTATGGATGCAGGATCACACACGACATTGCATATATATAGTTACAAATATAATTGGCCAGTTTGAGTACGACCTATACCGGAATGTGTGGTGCTTCGACAAAGAAATGCCGGGCTGCAATAGTTTCATCTCGGATATCAATCAGGTGGTTTGACTATCGTACCCCACTCACCTTTGGTGTCAAATTGTTATAACAATAGCTAGTCCACGTCTGACACAACAGCCGTTGGAAACTCCATGCATACAACATTATGGTGAAATTGTTTTCACATATATAGTTGCATTGTTTCAACAGTTATTTAATATGTACACTGTTTCAATTTTCAGCCAATAGGCCAAAGATTATATATAAAACAATATATAATAGGGGTTCAGTATTATGTAGATAATGGTATTAAATCGTGAGTAACACCTGCCACGCGATGTTCGAATAAATATCAGATTATTTCTTATCAAAATCAATATAATCTAACCGGAAGGGTGGTAACGTGAGCCAACTAGCCAATACTAAACATAGTTATTTCAGAAATATTCCTTCCTTTTGAAATGATTATATTGACTAAACAAAGGAGATATTCAAAAATTAAAAAACATTAAAACAATATTATGTTAAAGACATATTATGGACTTGTTCGGGTGCGTGGAACTGACAAGTTAGTAATCAGGCGCTATGCCAACTCGGAGCGGAGAATGTAGGATTATACCAACATCGCCGAAAATTTCAAAGCAATCGACCATACCACTCCACAGAAAACTTCCGTCTGAACTATGCTCAATTGTAAATATTTACATCTCTATTCGGGACGCTACTGTCGGCGATAAACGAACGCAAATGATTTCTCTATCGAGTCATTGCATATAATTAATAAATAAGAATGACGATGTGTTTTGTCGATTTGGATTGATATTCGTAAAAAATAACTACTTTGAGCACGATTATTCTCCATTTTTATTTGATCACCATACCGGAGTGTTTCACATCACTTTAAATTCATCGCACCTCTCAAGTACCGAATAAGTTTTTGTTAAATGAGCGGACGCGCGAGCACACCCACTAGGTCGATTTGACTTATATATATGTACGAACAAATTTGATCGCTTGTGATGTTGTAAACTGCTTCAGATTAAGCGCCTTTATTTAGTCAAACATAAGATATATATGGGGTTATCCCTTTCCGATTAAATCAGATAATCATAATGAAATATAATCCGAAGATCGCGTGGCACGTATGATACCGATTGTATACACGCACAATCGCTATATAATCGTGAACCGGGACTGAAACCCGATTAAGTATCTTTCGGTATTAAAACGTGCATGACAACTTGGATGCAACAATCTGTGTGTAATACTCTTGATAGATCTTCGGGATACTAAATTCTTGGACTTCGATCTTGGTTATCCCCAATTTTCGTGGCGTTCTCAATGTCACTTGTAGCTTACAGTTGTTATGGCAATATGTATTCTCGAGCCATGCCCGTCTAAGACTCAGCGAAGACGTATTACAGAAAATATTTCTCCATACAGTTGGCAATGTCTTTAGAATGCCGAATTGGAAACCTGGGTCTTTGTCAATCTAAGCTAACCAAAAACACATATATTAATTCTTGGCGATAAAAATTTAATATGATCGGATAAATGAGTGTTTTGGTGTTGAATTATAGAGTATACTGTTATGTACTATTATAGACAAATGTACATAACACAAATTATTGGAATTTATGGGTCACTGGCATTTATATAAGAGAATGCTATGGTACAGGATCTGTAATGCTAAACTGCCACAGCCAGCAAGCCCATGGGTTAAATGTGTAGGTGTGACCTGGACATGGAATACTTGGATTAAGAGAGTCCAATTTAAGTTTACAATAATAATGTGTCCTAGTATACAGATAAGCAACCTCACCACTGACCCATTAATATCAATTATATAGCAGAGCTGTCAAAATATCACAGGAATTGTTTATGTTGAACACTGACCTCTCTATTAAACCAATAACAATTATGAAAGTGTCAATGACACTGTAGCTCAACTTGGAAAGGGAATAATTTAATATATTACAGTCAATGGAGCGATTAGGAATGTGGAAAGTTGAATGTCTAATACTAGTTTATAGACATGAAGAGAAAAGTAAAATCCAAGATGGCTGCTGGCGGCCATGTTTTCGGCCGAATGACCCCAAAATGAGTCGTTCCCATCTACATGTCATCGTTAACATCAATGACAAATTTTATGACGATCAGACTAAAGGTACGACCTGTAGCCCATGCTATAGAATTTAGTCATACAAAGAGTAAAATCCAAGATGGCTGCTGGCGGCCATGTTTTTTGGCCGATTGACCCCAAAATGACTTGTTCCAATCTACATGTCATTGTTAACATCCATGACAAATTTGATGATGATCAGACTAAAGGTACGACCTGTAGCCCGTGCTAAAGAATTTAGTCATACAAAGAGTAAAATCCAAGATGGCTGCTGGCGGCCACGTTTTTTCCGCCAAATGACCCCAAAATTACTTGTTCCCATCTACATATCAACATTAACATCCAGGACAAATTTCATGATGATCAGACGAATAGTACGACCTGTGGCCCGTGCTAATGGATTAAATTTTGAAATCCAAGATGGCCGCTGGCGGCCATGTTTTTTGTCCGAATGACCCCAAAATGACTCGTTCCCATTTACATTCCAATTTCAACAGCCATGAAAAATTTATGATGATCAGACTGAAGGTACGACCTGTAGCCCGTGCTAAAGGATTTAGTCATACAAAGAGTAAAATCCAAGATGGCTGCTGGCGGCCATCTTTTTTGGCCGAATGACCCCAAAATGACTCGTTCCCATCTACATGTCATTATTAACATTCATGAAAATTTTTATGCTGATCAGACTAAAGATACAACCTGTAGCCCGTGCTAAAGGATTTAGTCATACAAAGAGTAAAATCCAAGATGGCTGCTGGCGACCATGTTTTTTGGCCGATTGACCCCAAAATTACCCGTTCCCATCTACATGTCATTGTTAACATCGATGACAAATTTTATGATGATCAGACTAAAGGTACGACCAGCAGCCCGTGATAAAGAATTTAGTCATACAAAGAGTAAAATCTAAGATGGCTGCTGGTGGCCATGTTTTTTGGCCGAATGACCCCAAAATTACTCGTTCCCATCTACATGTAAATATTATCAACCATGACAAATTTCATGATGATCAGACAATCAGTACGACCTGTGGCCCGTGCTAATGGATTAAATTTTGAAATCCAAGATGGCCGCTGGCGGCCATGTTTTTTGTCCGAATGACCCCAAAATGACTCGTTCCCATCTACATTCCAATTTCAACAACCATGATAAATTTCATGATTATCAGACTAAAGGTACGACCTGTAGCCCGTGCTAAAGGATTTAGTCATACAAAGAGTAAAATCCAAGATGGCTGCTGGCGGCCATGTTTTTTGCCCGAATAACCCAAAAATGACTCGTTCCCATCTACATGTCATTGTTAACATCCATGACAAATTTTATGACGATCTCACTAAAGGTACGACCTGTAGCCCGTGCTAAAGGATTTAGTCATACAAAGAGTAAAATCCAAGATGGCTGCTGGCGGCCATCTTTTTTGGCCGAATGACCCCAAAATGACTCGTTCCCATCTACATGTCATTATTAACATTTATGAAAAATATTATGATGATCAGACTAAAGATACAACCTGTAGCCTGTGCTAAAGGATTTAGTCATACAAAGAGTAAAATCCAAGATGGCTGCTGGCGACCATGTTTTTTGGCCGATTGACCCCAAAATTACTCGTTCCCATCTACATGTCATTGTTAACATCCATGACAAATTTTATGACGATCTCACTAAAGGTACGACCTGTAGCCCGTGCTAAAGGATTTAGTCATACAAAGAGTAAAATCCAAGATGGCTGCTGGCGGCCATCTTTTTTGGCCGAATGACCCCAAAATGACTCGTTCCCATCTACATGTCATTATTAACATTTATGAAAAATATTATGATGATCAGACTAAAGATACAACCTGTAGCCTGTGCTAAAGGATTTAGTCATACAAAGAGTAAAATCCAAGATGGCTGCTGGCGACCATGTTTTTTGGCCGATTGACCCCAAAATTACTCGTTCCCATCTACATGTCATTGTTAACATCCATGACAAATTTTATGATGATCAGACTAAAGGTACGACCTGCAGCCCGTGATAAAGAATTTAGTCATACAAAGAGTAAAATCTAAGATGGCTGCTGGTGGCCATGTTTTTTAGCCGAATGACCCCAAAATTACTCGTTCCCATCTACATGTAAATATTATCATCCATGACAAATTTCATGATGATCAGACAATCAGTACGACCTGTGGCCCGTGCTAATGGATTAAATTTTGAAATCCAAGATGGCCGCTGGTGGCCATGTTTTTTGTCCGAATAACCCCAAAATGACTCGTTCCCATCTACATTCCAATATCAACAGCCATGACAAATTTTATAATGATCAGACTAAAGGTACGACCTGTAGCCCGTGCTAAAGGATTTAGTCATACAAAGAGTAAAATCCAAGATGGCTGCTGACGGCCATGTTTTTTGGCCGAATGACCCCAAAATGACTCGTTCCCATCTACATGTCATTATTAACATTCTTGACAAATTTTATGATGATCAGACTAAAAGTAGGACCTGTAGCCCGTGCTAAAGGATTTAGTCATGCAAAGAGTAAAATCCAAGACGGCTGCTGGCGGCCATGTTTTTTGGCCGATTGACCCCAAAATGACTCGTTCCAATCTACATGTCATTGTTAACATCCATGACAAATTTGATGATGATCAGACTAAAGGTACGACCTGTAGCCCGTGCTAAAGAATTTAGTCATACAAAGAGTAAAATCCAAGATGGCTGCTGGCGGACATGTTTTTGGGCCGAATGACCCCAAAATTACTCGTTCCCATCTACATGTCAATATTAACATCCATGACAAATTTCATGACGATCAGACGAACAGTGCGACCTGTGGCCCGTGCTAATGGATTGAATTTTGAAAACAAAGATGGCCACTGGCGGCCATGTTTTTTGTCCGAATGACCCCAAAATGACTCGTTCCCATCTACATTCCAATTTCAACAACCATGATAAATTTCATGATTATCAGACTAAAGGTACGACCTGTAGCCCGTGCTAAAGGATTTAGTCATACAAAGAGTAAAATCCAAGATGGCTGCTGGCGGCCATGTTTTTTGCCCGAATAACCCAAAAATGACTCGTTCCCATCTACATGTCATTGTTAACATCCATGACAAATTTTATGACGATCTCACTAAAGGTACGACCTGTAGCCCGTGCTAAAGGATTTAGTCATACAAAGAGTAAAATCCAAGATGGCTGCTGGCGGCCATCTTTTTTGGCCGAATGACCCCAAAATGACTCGTTCCCATCTACATGTCATTATTAACATTTATGAAAAATATTATGATGATCAGACTAAAGATACAACCTGTAGCCTGTGCTAAAGGATTTAGTCATACAAAGAGTAAAATCCAAGATGGCTGCTGGCGACCATGTTTTTTGGCCGATTGACCCCAAAATTACTCGTTCCCATCTACATGTCATTGTTAACATCCATGACAAATTTTATGATGATCAGACTAAAGGTACGACCTGCAGCCCGTGATAAAGAATTTAGTCATACAAAGAGTAAAATCTAAGATGGCTGCTGGTGGCCATGTTTTTTAGCCGAATGACCCCAAAATTACTCGTTCCCATCTACATGTAAATATTATCATCCATGACAAATTTCATGATGATCAGACAATCAGTACGACCTGTGGCCCGTGCTAATGGATTAAATTTTGAAATCCAAGATGGCCGCTGGTGGCCATGTTTTTTGTCCGAATAACCCCAAAATGACTCGTTCCCATCTACATTCCAATATCAACAGCCATGACAAATTTTATAATGATCAGACTAAAGGTACGACCTGTAGCCCGTGCTAAAGGATTTAGTCATACAAAGAGTAAAATCCAAGATGGCTGCTGACGGCCATGTTTTTTGGCCGAATGACCCCAAAATGACTCGTTCCCATCTACATGTCATTATTAACATTCTTGACAAATTTTATGATGATCAGACTAAAAGTAGGACCTGTAGCCCGTGCTAAAGGATTTAGTCATGCAAAGAGTAAAATCCAAGACGGCTGCTGGCGGCCATGTTTTTTGGCCGATTGACCCCAAAATGACTCGTTCCAATCTACATGTCATTGTTAACATCCATGACAAATTTGATGATGATCAGACTAAAGGTACGACCTGTAGCCCGTGCTAAAGAATTTAGTCATACAAAGAGTAAAATCCAAGATGGCTGCTGGCGGACATGTTTTTGGGCCGAATGACCCCAAAATTACTCGTTCCCATCTACATGTCAATATTAACATCCATGACAAATTTCATGACGATCAGACGAACAGTGCGACCTGTGGCCCGTGCTAATGGATTGAATTTTGAAAACAAAGATGGCCACTGGCGGCCATGTTTTTTGTCCGAATGACCCCAAAATGACTCGTTCCCATCTACATTCCAATTTCAACAACCATGATAAATTTCATGATTATCAGACTAAAGGTACGACCTGTAGCCCGTGCTAAAGGATTTAGTCATACAAAGAGTAAAATCCAAGATGGCTGCTGGCGGCCATGTTTTTTGCCCGAATAACCCAAAAATGACTCGTTCCCATCTACATGTCATTGTTAACATCCATGACAAATTTTATGACGATCTCACTAAAGGTACGACCTGTAGCCCGTGCTAAAGGATTTAGTCATACAAAGAGTAAAATCCAAGATGGCTGCTGGCGGCCATCTTTTTTGGCCGAATGACCCCAAAATGACTCGTTCCCATCTACATGTCATTATTAACATTTATGAAAAATATTATGATGATCAGACTAAAGATACAACCTGTAGCCTGTGCTAAAGGATTTAGTCATACAAAGAGTAAAATCCAAGATGGCTGCTGGCGACCATGTTTTTTGGCCGATTGACCCCAAAATTACTCGTTCCCATCTACATGTCATTGTTAACATCCATGACAAATTTTATGATGATCAGACTAAAGGTACGACCTGCAGCCCGTGATAAAGAATTTAGTCATACAAAGAGTAAAATCTAAGATGGCTGCTGGTGGCCATGTTTTTTAGCCGAATGACCCCAAAATTACTCGTTCCCATCTACATGTAAATATTATCATCCATGACAAATTTCATGATGATCAGACAATCAGTACGACCTGTGGCCCGTGCTAATGGATTAAATTTTGAAATCCAAGATGGCCGCTGGTGGCCATGTTTTTTGTCCGAATAACCCCAAAATGACTCGTTCCCATCTACATTCCAATATCAACAGCCATGACAAATTTTATAATGATCAGACTAAAGGTACGACCTGTAGCCCGTGCTAAAGGATTTAGTCATACAAAGAGTAAAATCCAAGATGGCTGCTGACGGCCATGTTTTTTGGCCGAATGACCCCAAAATGACTCGTTCCCATCTACATGTCATTATTAACATTCTTGACAAATTTTATGATGATCAGACTAAAAGTAGGACCTGTAGCCCGTGCTAAAGGATTTAGTCATGCAAAGAGTAAAATCCAAGACGGCTGCTGGCGGCCATGTTTTTTGGCCGATTGACCCCAAAATGACTCGTTCCAATCTACATGTCATTGTTAACATCCATGACAAATTTGATGATGATCAGACTAAAGGTACGACCTGTAGCCCGTGCTAAAGAATTTAGTCATACAAAGAGTAAAATCCAAGATGGCTGCTGGCGGACATGTTTTTGGGCCGAATGACCCCAAAATTACTCGTTCCCATCTACATGTCAATATTAACATCCATGACAAATTTCATGACGATCAGACGAACAGTGCGACCTGTGGCCCGTGCTAATGGATTGAATTTTGAAAACAAAGATGGCCACTGGCGGCCATGTTTTTTGTCCGAATGACCCCAAAATAACTCGTTCCCATCTACATTCCAATTTCAACAGCCATGATAAATTTCATGATTATCAGACTAAAGGTACGACCTGTAGCCCGTGCTAAAGGATTTAGTCATACAAAGAGTAAAATCCAAGATGGCTGCTGGCGGCCATGTTTTTTGCCCGAATAACCCAAAAATGACTCGTTCCCATCTACATGTCATTGTTAACATCCATAACAAATTTTATGACGATCTGACTAAAGGTACGACCTGTAGCCCGTGCTAAAGGATTTAGTCATGCAAAGAGTAAAATCGAAGATGGCTGCTGGCGGCCATGTTTTTTGGCCGAATGACCCCAAAATTACTCGTTCCCATCTACATGTCAATATTAACATCCATGACAAATTTCATGACGATCAGACGAACAGTAAGGCCTGTAGCCCGTGCTAATGGATTGAACTTTGAAATCTAAGATGGCCGCTGGCGGCCATGTTTTTTTTCCGTATGACCCCAAAATGAATCATTCCGGTACAAATGTTGATGTCAACAGCTATGACAAATTTCATAATGATCCGATCAAAGGTACGACCTGTAGCCTCTATTGTTGACGCGTTACGTACACACGCACACACGCACACACGGACGACGGACGACAAAGCCATGGCAATAGCTCAAACTTTACAAAGTAAAGTTGAGCTAATAATGATATCAGACCATCTGAAGATATAACTCTGCAGCAGAGATGTCCAAGTCTACTGTTAATATCATGTGATGTTTATTGTTGATTCTTTATTTTAAATTAGATACCATAGCCTTCTTTATCAGATTATTTGCACATTGGCATAAGAGACATCAGAAAATAATACAGCCTTATCAATGGCTAAGTAGTACAAAGGCAATTGGTGAATTGGATTTAATGTTGCTCCAAACAGATTTACCAGTACATAACACAAGATTTTGGACCGATTTAATCAAAGTTGGTGTGGTGATTCGGGGTACCCTTGGCAGAGTTATAATGGTGTGAGTTTTGCAAATTATTTTAACTTTAAAATAAAATGGTTTTTAATTATTTAAAAAAATTAAAGGGACACATTGGAAATCTTTTTATCAACTTTTATCATAATCATTAATATCTAAATGAAAACAAATGTCAATGACATTTTTTTTATTATTATTACTATAAAAGTTAAAAAAAAAAATCGATCTTTTTTTTCAAATTGTTTTTCGAAAAAGGGTCATAACTCCTTTAAAATTAATCGGATCAAACCCATATTCGAACTCGATCTGTATTTTTGGCTGTGAAACTCACACACCAAATTTGGTTCCAATCAGATACAAAATGTTTGAGTTATGGCAGAATGCGTGAATTCTAAGTTGAAAAAGGGCCATAACTCTGTAACAAAATCTCGGATCAAACCCAAATTCGAACTCGATCTGTATTTTGGGCTGAGAAACCCATATACAAAATTTGGTTTCCAGTTATCGCATTACTCGTAAAGTGTCTACGGACAGACAGACAGACGGACATACAGACAGACAGACAGACGGACGAACGGCGAGTGGTCAATCCGGGAAACGACACTATGTTTACCATACTATGGTATGGGTAAACATAAAAAACCGCGGGTTTCCACGTCAGTTTACCGCCAATCAGAACTCACTATTAGTAGCCCCAATACAAGATACAATTGTCCAATCAAAGCAATTAATGTAACGCGATGTGACGTATAATTTGGGGAAGCCTGCTGTGCAAGCTTCCACAAAATGACATTTATACGAAACAACGATAGGCCCAGTGCGTTAGTTTGACTGAGTGTATGTTTGCATGCATGGGCTTTGATTATTTGCCTGTATGTTCCGAACTTCACGGATAGCTTACATGTGTTGGTGACAGGACGTCGACGCGATATTGACGAAAGACGTGAGCATCATTAATCTAAATGCCGCCATTAAGATATATTATTCGGTAAAAAGAAACCGCCACCAAGTGCCAATATTTATAGCCGAAAGTCCTCTTCCGCTTCATTATCCTCGACGCCCTAAAACATCTCAGTATAAGACAGACAGGAAATCGATCTGATTGGCTGGTGGATGTCACGATATTATCGTCTTCTTGTGCGAGATTCTCGGAGGATTCCAATCGATATCCGACATTTCGTATTTTATTCGTGTTGTAATTGTATGACATGACCCTCGGATTAACTTTGTTATTCCAAACATTTCGCTGTCTAGTCTGACTTTGACGTCACCTGGAGAGATGTTGACAATCTCACTAATCCCATACACTGCGGGACATATGTAGACTGTGTCTAGTGTCTGGACCAAAATTATAGGCAGGATGTCCCAGGCCTAACGCATTAAAGACATATTATGTACTTGTTGGGGTGAGTTAAACAGATATGTTCGTACTCAGGCGCTATGCCAACTGGAGGAATGTCACATTCTACCAACATCGCCGAAAATCTCAAGCAAATCGACCGTACAACTCCATAGAAAACATCGTCTGAACTACGCTCAATTGTAAATATTTACTTCTCGATTCGGGACGCAACTATCGGCGGTAATCTGACTAAAACGTTTTCGCCACGATAGTCACATTAATAGTTAATTAATATTTAGAACAAGACAACCATAGTCAGAAATGGTAACGCGCTCAAAATCATATATTATATACCCATGATTGTAATTATAGAATCTTTTTCATTTCTGTTATTTCTAATTGGCATAGCTTATATATCACAAACACAAAATCAATATTATTGACATAATGTAAACGCCAATAAACGAAATTGAAATTCTCAACTACACCTTTTACCGGGCTCGGCCTCGGAGTCGCATTACAGCCCGAAATCGGGGTCGCACTACAACTTTTAATGTGTCCCAATAAGTAAAATTCTATAAATAGAACCCCCAGCGCTATGGCAGCGCCTAGGCGAAACAAGAATTTGTACATTAGCATACACGCGGCGCGCGTAATGATGGTGTGTGTTGTTCATTTGGATATACTATTTGTGTGCATAAAATGAGAAGAAATTGTTGGGAGGTTTTCTGGTTTACCGAACTTGCAGAACCGTGTCAGAAGGATTGCTTCCACCATGTTCTGTTCGAATTTTCAATGAATTGCGATTACGGGGTTTATGGATTTATGCCATCCATCATGCACGATGCTAGCATTTTGTGTGTTATTTTATTGGTCTTATTATGTCATTATTTCATTGTCCCTTGCGCATATGGGGACAATGACTTTTACATTGCCACTAACAAGCTAATAAAGAGCGTCTCATTAATTCTCTAATATGACACACATATACCATATATTGATTGGTATTGTATTAAGTTGGGTCTTCTATTTGGATCTGTATTAATGAATATATTTATTATAGCAACTCGCTAACATGTGGCCCATAAAACCATTACATCAGTCATTTTTATCAAAGTAAATAGCATTATACATAAACTATGGTAAATGAATTTTCATTTTTGGGAAGTGTTTATGTAAGATTTCGAAATAAAATGGGCAAGTTCTAAAGGAAATTGAGTTATGCTATATGTGTGCCATGATTTCTGATTACTAAATCTCATAATTTATTAGGGTTTATTTTAAAGACTGGTGTGTTTATTAACTTCAATGCCAAGTTTAATTAATTTTATTTATTATATATTATCTAATTTACTTCATAATAATAAACTGATCGCAAGATAAAGGTTCAGGAGCCTGTTTCAGTAAATAGTTCAATTCTTGCTATCAGTTAGCTTGCACGTCGGAGGCAAGTTGTGTTCAACACAAAGATGCCGGATCAAATATCTACCCACAACGTGGTACATCGTCCATGTAACTTCTTAAATATTTACATTATACAGTTCTATCTTTACTCATAATTAATTGCTAAATAGTTTCTTATTTATTTGCAAGCCGCATTTAAGTTAGAGAACACGTGGCTTACTTAAACATTGAGATACATTGTAAGCATCACTAAAAAGTCGAATATGGCAACAACAAAAAGAAAATATTTTCAGAAACTATAGGATAACATAACTTGTGTTTTTAATTCTTCATACCAACATTACTATTTTATCTATTCAATTAATTTTGTTTCAATAATATTGCTCACAGTCAGATCCCCGAACCGGACATGGAAACTCAAAATGTTATTACTGTACGGACTTGCGGTAAAATTTGTGAAAAGCAGACATGGAAACTGAATTCATCAACGACTTGCATGCGTCATACAAGAACACAGTGTACATCACCGCGTACACAAGAACATCGTGGACACACTTCTTCAAGTCATATATATCGTCCCATGCAGGATTTGTTCACAGTACGGAAAAATAAAGAGCGTTAATCCTTGGTATATCCCTGACATGGCACCAATAAAGAGCGTTTCTCTCACTTCTTTATGGGGGGATATCTGAGCTACGACTGAGAAACGTGTTTCGTAAATATTGATTTCGTGCCAAGCCTATTTATCGACCGACATATAAGTATATGCATATATGTAGTATATACCTCCTAAAAAATATGTATACGCTTATTGAGGTTCTCATCAGCTATGTCTCTTTAAATGAGGTGACTGGATATATAGTACATATACTAGCTCATATATACCCATTCCTCGTAAATTCTGAGAAGACAAAACAATTATTGACCAAATTTACTATAAATCTGATCAAGCTTTTTGTATTTTCGAATTCCCGCATAAATCACAACAGAGCCAAACGCTCTTTATTTTACCATATAATTACATAATGTATCAGTGAACGCTCTTTATTTTCACATGTATGTACGTTTGCGTGGAAGAAATATGTTGGGAATATAAATATTAGGAATGCGAACAGAGCGCAAATTCCGGCTTAAATGCAACCGCTGTCGCTTTTACATGAGATTCGGGAGTATATGTTTAAAACAAGAGTCACTTTATTTTATGTATTTTGTTTTTCTTTCTAAGACGACAATATGTATACATGTATATGTCTTTCCATGGGCAAGGTGTATATAGACAGTCCGCAGTCGGATATTAGCAATTCGCGTCTTTATATATTCCCCGTATAAAGTGAAAGAACTAGCAAGTATATAGCTTTAATTGTTGTGGCTTTATAATACCTATGTATGTCGTTTTATTATATCAATATAGACCAATAACACAATAAAATCATGCTGCATGTTTTGATAAAACGTCGCATTGTTGAAGTTACTTCGAGAAGAACAGACCTGCCATGACTCCTTTCCTCAGAAGTGCTCGAAATACCTATACTGGTCAGGGGAGATAATACCGGTCATCGACGATAACTCTGCTAGTCGGAAATCGTCCATTATGGAATTCACCCCCCTCCCCGGTAATTAATTCCATGTTTATTGCGATATCGGCTCACAAAAGTCACAACAGCATGGAATCTCGAGCTGGGACCACCCCCTATACTGTGAACTAGATTATCGAAGAACAAGTATTAACACAGACATCTATTCCATGCCGTGTTTGTTCAATGTTATGAAGTTCCCTGTCAGAACGGGTCAGAACATCCATATTGTATCATATTGTATCATATTGTATCATATTGTATCATCATATTGTATCATATTGTATCATATTGTATCATATTGTCAAAATTATTTATGTCACTTTTGTAGCAGACATCATATTCTCTATGATTTGCTAATAAATATTATCTTATCTTATATATCAAAACGTTCCAATATCTACGTTATGATGGAATATGATATCAACGGGCATAGCTATAGAGTAGAACTTTGTGGCATGATCGAGTTACAAATGTGAATATCGGTAAGATACATAGATAACTCTGGTAGAGATTGTTGTTGTCCCAGAAAGATTATCTCTGCTCAGAAATAGTCACCCACGAAAATATATCTTTGTTAAAGATGACTGATGGCGATGGACCACTAGTGATGGAGGCGAGACATGTCTGTGTATCATTCCAGTTCGCTGGTGTTAGTTACCCGCCTCACTGATGAGGTCGACGTGGCGTATGGCAGGAATGTTCGAGGGAATCCTCGTCATTCAACAGAGTAACATATAATGAACGGAATTAAAGAAACGGAACTGAATAATTCATGGACCCACGCCACACTCGGCGTCATCTAATTCCATTGTAATATAAATTCCGCTTCTCTTCTCAATTCACTTGATACTTCATTATTCCTGGATATCCCGTTGGTGTCTAAATATCTCTGGTGGCGAGATTCCAATGGCAACGTAATTACGCGACTTCGTGGATGCTATTTCTTGAATTACGAACCAATCTTGAGCATTAACAAAAAAAAAAAATATGTGACAGATGAGGTCATTTGAATTGCAATGGGATAGTGTAGATTATAGGATAAATACTGAAAGTGCAAGATGCATAATTCTTCCATTTGTCGTCAAAGTACGCAACACAAGTAAATATTATGACATGAATTTATTTGTTTATATTTGGAAGGCGTTTTTCTCGAGATGAGTATTGGTGCCTTTTTTACCTCATATACTAGCTCCTATGATTTAACCCCTTTTATACCAAAATATCATTGACGAGTAGTTATCCCATAGGAACTGTTCAGATAATAAGTTCAACAACGTCGTTTGTTAACTTATTATCCAAACATTTCCATTCATAAATAGGACTCCTTCTGTACTTGTATTTATCCGTCGTCTGCTTATATTACATGTACATAATTATACTAAACAATAATAGACCATTCCGATTTACACTTTGTAACGGACTGGCCGGAGACGCCATATATAGAAAGGGTTAGCTACCGCTGGGATTTCATGTCGGGCATTGGATAGTTTTTCATACCAGAAATGTCAGTTCGCAGCACTGCATATTACCATAGTGTTGGTTAGCGACAGCATCGATTAAAAAAAGTTAAATTTATGCTGGTCATGTATACAAAACAGAGACTGAATCTATATTGTATATGAGGAATTAGTTTCCGAATATACCGTATATATCGGATATGGGTAATTGTTTTACAATGGAGGATGTAATCGGTGCCAATGTTCGGATTACATTGTAAGTTGTTACCATACGACTGCGACATGTTATATATATAACTGAATAAGAAATGTATAAGAAATTAAAATTCGACGCTGTTGCTGGTTACATTCCGAAATATACCAGATCCAATCGCGTGTGTCCTCAGCATTATGGGTACATGTACAATCAAAGAAAGGTTCTGATGTATTATATCGAGATATATAACGAATTGTCCATATATACTTTCGTATGCATCAGCGGAACAAATATTCCAGTTTAATGAAGCACTCTCCGAATTAATCAACAGAATCCGGATCCCTGGGGCTACGTATTTATTCACACCACTTAATTATTTCCTCGTTTTCGTTACGTTACGTTCATTTCGGGTTCCGGTATTTCCTATCAATCTGGTTCTGAAGAATCCGCTTTCATCGTCTCTCCGAGTTCCGGAATCAATAAGTGCCCTATAGCTATATCCTCGGTGACTGGAAAAATCCCTAAGTGGATCTGGAGTAAAACACTTTTACAGATGCGCCCATAAAGAGTACGATGATCATTGACATTTACATGCGTGGTGCAATTAATTGTTCTTCGTTTGGGCCATATTCGTTTTTATAGTGAGCGATACAACAAACATGGTCGTAAAATCATCGACATCAATGCATATGACTATAGGACTCTTTGAGGGGTCAGTGGCGTAAACATGGTCAATTACAAATGACACATGAGAAGAAAATAGTTGCTTTACATTTAGTATACTTCCGTGCTTGATCTTAATACCATAATGGGTCAAGATGATTTCCGATATAATGACAGTAACCATGTAGCGACCACGTATATGATATCTTCTGCACGGTCGTTTGGGGATTTATCGCCGCTTCGTGTGCTTTCTGTACGGTATAGATGGAACTAAATAAGTAGAATTACGTCCCCTTGGTTGTTACACTGTATGTCGAAAAAAAGTTAACACAATTCTGGCACGCGATTGGTGTATAATACTTCAAATAAATTAACAAATTCATGAAATACATGAACTTGCGAATTTAGCGTGGGCGTGGCCAAACGTTAACACTGAGACCGACATGGAAACCATTTAGTTCCTTCCAACCATATATCTGATGTACGTAGGCATGGACTCAGTATGACTGTTCTTTATTGCTTCAATGTACGCGATTCAGTGAACGTCAAGAAATTTTCATGTTTATATTGAAACGGATATGTATTGATCGCCATGGCTTATTGCGAGATGTCCCTCAGATCAAGATTTTCGCCCATGTCGAGGTTCTAAACCGCGCCAAACGTATATAGCCCAGACTAGGATGGTGATAGCCACGACCTAACCACCTCGGTTACGGGGACATCCGTAGAAGGAAGCACTTTCGCAGAGAGTTGAACTGCGTATCCATCCGAACATGCATGCATGTATGGTTCCAAGGGAACCGATCTACCGTTATATTGGAAAAGTGCATTTCCTACAAAAGTGTCAGTCTAATTGGTAGAAATGAAATAAATACCACAGCCTCAATGGTAAATTTCACTGATAAATCACCATTGCCAGTAGAATCTACTGATCTATGATAAGCAACTGATAAACTTGTTTATGCAAGTTAAAGGCATGGGAGGCCTTAGTTGTCGAAAATATTCACATTTGTTCCAATCACCGAAAACAGAAAAACATTAAAACGCATACAGTTTCGTTCCTATATACCATGAGCATCGCGTAAACAGCATGTTATCATAAAGACCTACTATATTTTACCTAGGAAAGAGCCTGATTGTGTTACAGAAGACAGCACAGTGTTACTGGCTAATCACACACAAATGATATAAACGCTCTTTATTAGTTCCATATCAGGAATTCAGCAACAAAGAACGCTCTTTATGTTTACCATCATAATATAAACAAACACCAGGAAAGTAACTTTTTATGCTTTTGTTTACATAACAATGGTAAAAAATATGACAATACCATACTGTTTATGCGATATTTCTTATTTGTATACGGACAAAGTCTGTCTACATTTTGTTGTTCTTTCTGTTTGTGGCGGTTTTTAACGGGTGGAAATATTTTCACAGGATACCCACCGCCAAGGCCAACCGTACCTTTAAGCCACAACATTAATTGGAAATTTCACACCAAAAATAATTTTCATAGTTTGTTTTTCCAACCAGTAATTAGTTGGCAATATGGTATTATTAAACCAACAATGGCATATTGGCCTACGTTTGGTCAATATGGCTATCAGTTGGAAATTGTCCAGCCTTATACAGCATCAAGTTGGACATTTCTAACACTTGCGAAGATTGGGGTAGAAATTGGAATTGGAAATTTAAACCCTCTAATGGCGGGGTGCGGTTGGAAGTGTCAATTTTGACACCCCCCCCCCCCCCCATCCAAATTTATAATTTCACATAGAGTTTATAATTTGAGGATTTGAGGTAGTGGATTGAATTAGTTGTTGTCATAAAAATGATAGATATAACTCTTCACAATTTGAACAATCTATAATTCTATGATCTCCAAAATAAAGGTCAGCTTACCCAGCATGCAACGCACAAATGGGTACGGGGGGGGGTACGCTGGTGAACGTCCATCAACCGCGCATGCACCTACAGTACACGTATATACATTGAATGGCTAAAACTCACCTCAATCTGCATTTCTCTGAAAATCTGCTTTGGTTCGGCTGAAATGTTCTCCCGGTACATTGCTCACACCTGAATCCATCAGGACACTCCCTCATTTGATGGCCTGCAAATATATGAATGGTGTTTTTCTCACAACAAATATAATAAAGATGGTCTCTGATGGTTTCTTTCGGATAGAGCAGTCTCACGAATGTGACCGACCATTTATATTTTGATATCTATAACATCAAACCTTTCAAAATTCACTATCAAATAACCGTATGAGAGATATTCATATATTACATGCAGTGTATTACTGGGTAGAATGTGTAGATCCCAGTGTCAGTGTATCAAAATAGTAGTATATAGTTGTCTCCGATCAAGTGACGAAACACGAATATTTCGCCTGTATCAGAACAATGCATGCATGGTGGTATACTATGGACGCAATTTATCAAATATTAAAGGAGTAACGGTACCATAGACTATCTTCAGTACATTATAAACTTGACCGAAATTGCATATATACATACTCTGTGGCAGAGACTGTGTTTATACCTGGAAATTATATTGGGTTGTATTCACCAAGGCCACGCATATATGCGAAACTTAATAGGTTTTCTGCAACCACAATGCATCACCGCGTTTACCCCTTCTCCATAATGTTACACATAGCTGTTGCACACAAAAACCGCAAATAACAACATTGTTGGGATGTTGAACTTTGAAATAACATTTTAAAACGGTGACCACCTGAAATTTTGCACGAGTGTGTGGGTGGTAATGGTAAAATATTTTCAAACAAAATATACTGAATACTAATAGTTTATATTGCGTATAGCATATTCCAGTTGTAATGTGGCGACTGAAATAATTTGAACAAAATTGTCTACCAAGAAATCGGTTTGGTAGAAAATTAGCCTTACATAAACTGTACCATCTCTTTGATCTGGTGAGATGTGGTGCTAATCTATTGAATTGAAGAGATGACTGTTTCTTTACAGTATAATAAGCATTGCGACATATGTGCATGATTTATTATCACGGAGAGTGGTGTAAATTCAGGAAAAGCTCCAGTGATAACATTGGCGACCGAAACCATCCGCTAAACTGGCCGCGTACGCATGCGTTAAGCGGATGTATGTGAAACCAGCTTTAGCTGAAAAATGCCAACTTGTCTTCAATGGTGGAGTTATTATATAGTTTCCCGACAAAGACCCTCGATCCTAAAGCCTAATACATTTATATAATGGGACACACTTATAACCTGCAGACGCATGCACGTTTGCGTGTTGAATGACACCTCATCGCGATCAATCTCAACAATAGATGTCTCAAACAGATTTTCTTATTCCAATCGTGGAAACTAGCGTTCTTCTATGCTCGTACCCATGGATAATTCATTTTGGTATTGATGACCTGTCGTATATTATAAATGCGCTGTTGCTTCCGCTAGACCATCTAGATGAGCATCTAGAGGTATTGATCGTACCACGAATCGAAACCCCGATGCACATTCGAGTGAAATTATATAGAAACACAGCCAGGAATGACGAGAGTTGCAGCCACTTAGATTTCACTCAATCATCCAATTGAATGAACACTGACAACCAATTTTCCTGCGGTTTTCGAATCGATCTAGGGTTGCTTGATTTTCACAGAAAAACGACAATCGTGAAAATAAAAGTACAGTTTAATCCAACTGTGCAGTCCACGATGCAGTAACATTTTAAGCTGCACTATTATTGTTTTTATATCAGTCAACTCATATATGCTCAGAACGTTCTATATACACACACTGAGATATGTAAATTGTAGGCATTCTACTCTGAAAGAGTAAAGTTTGATCTATATAAGCTTTGTGTTTAGAAACACTTCAGGTTTTATATTCAAATATCACGAAATTGAGGTGGGGTGGGGAAATTGTCAAAAATACCGAATATTTCACAGAATATGAGTACTAATATGTGAGTATTATCGGACATTACATAACAACATTATGTAATATGTAAAGACATTATCAATATGTAAAGATCATGTCCTCAGCTTGGAGTGGAATTTTGAAAATCTCGATCAACAAGAACGAACGATACCCAGCCAAAATATTCCATGCCACAAATCCTGCAACTCGATATCTTCCGGTGGCTCTTAGTGATTGTCTTTATTCTTTAACCCTTTCTATACTAAATGGATTCTCCCACTCAGTTTATGATATAAATGTATACATTTGAATAGCGTATTATTCATCTGCGGGGGTGTTTAGGAAAATTAAGCAGACGAAAGATATACAATACAAGTACAGATGAATCATATTTGTTGTAGGGAAATATTCAGATAGGATCAACATGGTCGTTTTGTTGAGCTTATTATCTGAACATTGCCTCAGGGATAACTATTCGTCAATGAGTATTTAGTAAAGAAGGGGTTAAGTTTAGAATTTCATCACATTTTTCCAGTACATAATCGAATGATATTATAAGGGAGCCATCTACTTAAATAAACACGATTGCGATGAAATTCCTTTAACTCTTTATTTGCTGAATGGATTCTCCCATCAGTTACAAAAGTATACTTTGGAATAGTCTATGATTCATTTGGAGGGATGTTCAGAAAAAATAGCAGACGACACACGAACGAAAAGATATACAACAGCAGGATTCCAATCCATTGGTGGGAAATGTTCAGATAATAAGTTCAATAACGGCCTTTTGCAATGTTGAACTTATTATCTGAACATTTCCTAAGGGAACTACTCATCAATGCGTATATACATATAATAAAGTAACATACTATATATTGGATAACCCACAATCTGTATTGATACCTTTCGCAAACTCACGATTACCATCAACAGTTAAGAGTTGTAATAGCTATCCGGGACATGACATACTTTTTGAAAGAATTGTAGAGTCTATTCGTCCAGATGTTTCATATTCTATCGGTAAAAGGTTTGGCTTGGGAGAAAATCACAATACGAAACAACTGAAATACAATGAGCAGCCGAGAGGCACATTTCATAGCTTTATGATTGCATATAAGCAGTGACACCATGCTTGTCTTCCAGTGATATGATTCCATGGAAGCAGTGACATGCTTGTCTTCCAGTGATATGATTCCATGGAAGCAGTGACATGCTTGTCTTCCAGTGATATGATTCCATGGAAGCAGTGACATGCTTGTCTTCAAGTGATATGATTCCATGGAAACAGTGACATGCTTGTCTTCAAGTGATATGATTCCATGGAAGCAGTGACATCATGTTTGTCTTCCAGTGATTTGATTCCAAGGAAGCAGTGGCATGTTTGTCTTTCTCTTCCGTTGAATTAACAAGTCGTTAGCGACGCGTGATTGATTGGTCCAAAATGAGAAAAATATATTTGTAACTGTTAAATGTAATTGCATTTTTGCAAAAGGTCTCTATTGCAAACATCTTTTATGTAAATCACATAGTATAAGGTCCTTCAGTACTTTGTTATTTCTAGATCGTAGTGTGATGCTATACCCCATGTATGTTTATACATAGAACAGGTGTTATACGTTCTGGTGAGAACTCTCAAGTTTTATCACCCGTAATGCTGCGTAATGTTGAATATTAAAAGAACTGATAATTCCCATGTGACCTATTTCAAGAGCATTTTACAGTGTGGGATTTCATTCTCGTGTAGAAACATTGGTAAACAACTTTTGAGTGCCAATTTAATCGCTACATCTGCCACGACGACATTCGTAGAAGATTGCTTGTTCCTGGGTGAACATTTAAATTTAAGTGACGAGGAACACTGCACAGGGGCGATCGAATGGCAACCGATAATACTCTTGTTAACAAAGTAGTTATTTTCATAAATTATATATAAAAATTGGCTGCAATGTCATTCTTATAATATGAATTATGTGCAGCGAATCTCGTCGGCTAAATAATTGCCGTTTGTTTTATCGGCAATACATTTTTCCTGTATTAACCCTTCCATGACTGGAGCTTCCTGAAAATTTGCAAAAACCTTATGCAAATGAATTCTCTTATATATGCGAGTCTCCCACAGGGAACCTCGCATACATGTTATATAAGAGAATACATTGGCCTAACAGTATTTACATTGACCTTGTAAGCCAGTGCATTATCTTATGCGAGGTTCCCTATGGGAGACTCGCATATATAAGAGAAATCACTGGCACGTGCCTTAAAATGCTGCACCAGCGCGGCTGCCGTCATTAAAGGGTTAACAACTAAATATTTACAAATGTTCATAGTCCAGACGTTTTGTTTTCTGAGATGGTAGGCTCGCAGTGCGGTTATTATGTTCAGCAATATTAGTTGAATGCTACATCCTTGTAGTTGAGAACAGTTCCTGGTTAATAAGTTATCAGTTGCAGTCTCCGAAATTAACGCATAATATGTCTTCAAGGACATTAGCCCGTCTAATTAATGTTCAATTTGGCAATATATATATTTGTCAGTGTTTGGGCTTGTATGCATGTTGTGGAGTAGCACAATGAAAATGATTTAATGGTGCACGGATATTCAAATTAACTTTAATCTGTCACTTTAATTCTAGAAATTGCCAGTATAACGGAAGCTGAGGTCAGTCTGTTCAGTTTGCGTCAATTTAGATTATGTCATTCTCAACGACTCAGCCATTTCCGCTTGCACATGGAAATAACCACTCCCGTAAATAGACACCTCACTATTTCAATCACGTATTTGATCATGTGTACAGTAATGCACTAAATAATCGACTCCTTAACCACAGCAGAATTATGGGTAACTTTTCTGGATTTAGTCGGAAATATGGCTTGTTGTCATTCATCGGAAAGTTCTCGGTGAAAGCTTTTCGATGAATGGCAACAAGCCTTATTTCCGACTAAACCCTGAAAAGTTACCCACAATTCTGTTGTGGTTAAGGAGTCTTTTTTTTTAGGGAATTATTGTATACACTAACGGGAAATTCGTCTGTTGACAGGGAAATTCGTCTGTTGAATTTGAACTGCATGTAATTATTGTTATTTTGTTACTATTTATCAGTATTTTAAAAACTATTTATTTATCTGCTGTAAACTCTGCGTTCTCTCAAAATGTCCCAACTATAATACTAGCGAATCAAGGTCATCGGTTTATTACCAGGTCGGTATATTGTAGCCTCATTTACATCCGAAAGCGGGAATGGCCACAGAGCCTTTTATATTGTAGATTGTGTGTGCTCGCAAGCATTGGGACATAATAAAATGTCGTTTATCAATTGTCAATTCCAAAATATACAGGCCTATATAAAACTGACACTCGATTCAATTCAATTCTTTATTCTCATGACCTATAATACATAGGTATCGAGATAACATTTGTACACTATTTACATATATCATGGTACAAATATAAGCATATTATACACATTATTATAAATAAATATAAATAAACACATTATAAATAAATACCAATAAACACATTATAAATAAATATAATAGCACTGTCATTGCTATATATATAACATTATTCATTAATAGTAATAATATATCTAGAAGTGAACATATACATTTTGTGCACACATACACACACAGAGTTAGTTATCAGTGTATCAATACTACATATTCAAGTTATCTTTATAATACCATATGGAGTATTACAATCGCTTCAATATTATATATTATAATCATTCAATATTCGATAGTTCGCGGTTAACAATTTTAATAAAATCACATAGTCGTCGTAGGCTTGTTGGATTTTTCTGATTAAGTAGTTCGCTCATAGTGATTGTATTGGGGCGTTTGTCCGTTAGCGTTGTTAATAAACGACGCCTGGCTTTAGATAAGCTTTCGCACTCGAGAAGGTAGTGGAACTCGTCTCCAATTTTACCGGATTTGCAGAGTTGGCATACACGATCGGATTGTTCGGAGTTTCTCCAACGGCCTATTTCAATCGGGAGTCGATGATTGCTTGTTCTAAATTTACACAAGATGAAACGATTTGCTATGTTGAGTGTTACAAGATAATTTTCGAATGACAAATCGTGCTTGAAAATTCTATATATGCGGCCTCGGCTCGAGTTGTTTAAGTCCGTTTCCCATGATTTTCTAAACTGGGATATTAAACTACATTTCATGTATGAGATAAGTTGGTTGCTATCCGGTATCTGTTCCATGTGCCAATAGAGTATTTGTCCGTTGTCTTCTAATATATTATAAACTTTATGTAACCAGGGGAATCTTTCGTCGTTTATATCGAACATCGAATGTGCTAGTTTGAAAATTAGTTTTTGATATCTACCGCCGTTACTGTTCATGATCTTACTCCAGAACTTCATCATTCTTGTATATATCTGTATTTGCAATGGTAGTCTTCCACATTCCCCGTACACCATATAATTTGGGGTTGACGGCCTAAGTTTTAGGACGTGTTTAAGAAATGTACGGTGGACTTTTTCCAGAACATCATTGTTGCCAAACCCCCATACTTCACAACCATATAGCAATATCGGGGTAACATGCAAATCGAACAAGTCCAGTTGATTTTTAACAGAAAGGCAGTGTTTGCGTGATTTCCCGATTAAGGAGTACATGGCACGAGTGGCTTTTTCTACCAATGTTTTTTTCGCCATCGTAAAGGAGCCGGATTTACAAAATATTATGCCAAGGTAATTAAAATTGTTAACGGTATCAATTTTCTTCCCTTTAAACAGAAACGAGACTTTCTTGGATAGACTCGCTTTAGATAAATTTAATATTTTTGTTTTATCCACATTGACTGTTAATTTCCATTGACTACAATATTTTTCAAAAATATCGAGTTGTTGCTGTAGCTCTTTAGGTGTTTCCGCCATAATAACTGTATCGTCGGCGTAAAGAATCATGAATATCTTCAAATATCTCGCGGCATACGGATGTGCGTATGTGAGGGGGAATGATGCATGCTGGGTAAACAATTACTAGATGAATTCGTCGCAGCTATAACACTAAAGAACAGGCAGACCAATCAATCTATCTGCTGGGGTCGAGATCAGTCAACACAGGACGACGTTCAGCGCTACTATGAAAAACGTCACACCAGGCTTGTAATACCACGACCCGTTTACGGACAAAATAAATGGCATCGGAGGCAATAAAACAAGGCGCTGGTGCCACGGTTCTGTCAGATGCTTGTCGGTCTCTTAATAAGGTAGAATAAATAAATACTCGAGAATCAGAGGCGGAACAAGTAAAGAATATGTTGAGATGGATCCACAATCGATACACTGGTGCTACAGCAGTATATCAACATCCGGGAATGTCATATCGGGGAGTTCCATCGGCGGAATTGGAACGGTGTTAATAGAATCTGGAAGAGACGATCGGTCGGTATGAAAGGAGTTATTAGAATCAAAGAAAAATGTCGTCTGAATACTTAACGTGGCCTCATTTAAAAATATAAATATATCAAACATCACAACCACTCGAAGGTCATCTGCATACAATCGAGCCGTCGATGACCTGTCGTCAATGATGCAGAAACGAGTGGGCGTGACAGAGAGTGGAGCTACAGTGTAATTTTTAATCTCGTTCCAGTCAAGAAATTGAAGGAATTCAACAACAGTATCGGCGACTCTGTTCGGCTTTATTTTGAAGAGTGTGCATGGATCCTCGGTTTGTTCCTCTGTCGTGTTTTTTATTTTCTCTGCGTCTTCTGCAAACGCGTTTTTTTGTCATTTTAATCATATGTATGCTTGTCTGTTAATTGTTTTCACAAATTAAACATATATAATATCAAACATAAGCGATAATGATAATTGTACACCGAAAACTTGATTTCAACACTATCTCATATTATCGACAGAAAATCCTTTAAAAACTAAATTTGACCGCAGTATTCTCATATAACCATATACTAGTATATTGCTTCAAGCTGCTTTGCCGAAGGCCTTATTAACACTCGGCTGATGGATTGAACGAACCCGCCCTTTAAATTAAGTTGCCGAGTAGTTAGCACAACAACTAAGCCACCAGCTGCTACCCATTGCTAAGAATAAAGTTTATCGACTTTCGTAATAAACAGACCAAGGCAATGCAATATGCGTTCCCATGCATCCCTCTCAAATCAACAATGGCCCTGTGTATTTTCGATTAATTCCATCAAATTACATCGGTGCATACTAGCTGGGAAAATCTTTGATCTGGTGTCATGAATTGGATATAAAATTGGATAACTTTTGGCAACAGTATCAGTTATATAAACATTATCAGCTTTCTCATAACGGTACTTTAGTTCCAACATAAACACTTGACGGTGAAAGCGTTCATTGTCGGCTGGGAATTTGCAGACTATATTAGCTCAGAGAGTTCCTTGTGTGTTGTCTGTATAGGTGTCCTGTTGTGTGTGAATATCACGAATATACACAGAGATGGCGTGGTATTCCGACCACATAACGCATTAGCTCGTCATATAAGCCGTTCAGGAATAGTTAACCTAGTTTTATTCCCAATAACCGCGATTTTATGACCCACGCAAAGGGAGATGCATACGATTCGTGTATCTGAACAAGGTTTGTCAATTACTAAACGGGGATCGTTGGCACCTGCGTGTAGTGGAGTCATTGTACAGTGAGATTAACCCCATATTTGCAGTTTTCCCTCCATACTGACATCATGGTGGCATGGCCTGTAGCGGCTGAAACTACTATAAGCTATAACAATTTCAGACCAAACATCCCAATTATTTTAGAAAATTCAGACCAGGAGCTCGAATGTATCAGACAAAGGAGTTAGTCTCCAAAACAGTCGTTGACTGTTGATGCGCTCACTGGACCACACAGACTAAAATTGAATGGTGTCTTTAAAGTACAGACTGTCTAGCTTGATTCCAAATTATTGTACTTTAAAATGTGTTCTGATTCTCTGTCACACAGATACCGAACTGGAAATTTCAATAGAAATGCTTATATTCTCTGTGAACCGACATGATTGAACTTTGAAGGAAACTAAATAACCACCGTCTTCAGTACAGAAACATGTCATGCATGTTATTTCAGACAATCTTATGTGGTTCCTAACAACCAGCGCCATAAATTGAGAAAGGTTGATCGTAAGCACCATTGATGAACTTTGCATGATTAATTCCTCATAATTAACATAGACACAATTGGTTGTACCCGAAATCCAATCATATGAGATCACCTGTAAGAAGATTGAATCAAATAAAACTTAAATCGTCAGAAACGATATTCGTATTGACGGCACTAGACTAAAAATAGTTAATTCCTATACCATTGTCCATTTTGTTGGGTTGACCCAGTTTCAATCAACCCGAATCGCGGTCACCAAAATGGCGCGGCGTATAAGATATAAGCCGAATAGGCTTGTAGGTTTCATAGACAACGCTGCGTCAGTAGTTTCAATGCATTATTTTGGGAGAAACAGAGGTAAATCCCATATATAATAGGGGGGGGGGGTCGGCCCAAATTCGAACAAATCTGCCTATTTGGCTTTGTGGTTTTTAGAAAAGAAGATGTTTAAAACGGTCGATGAACCGATGGCTGGACGACTAGACGGACACACGTATTAACGGATGGACGAGTAGTGATGTTATAGCTGCACATTAGGTTTTAACTCTGTTGAGTTAAAGCTAACAACTATTGCAAATTTATAGTTAGACTCAATATCTGAATATAGTGTCGAGATATGACTTATACATGATGGTGCATGCACAAGGAAGCGGGGACACCCGACCCAGAGAAAAACTTGATTTCTTTATGTTTTGCTAAATATGGACATTGTTTAGATTCAGATATGTGATGTTCTGGTTTCATATTAGTATATTTTATACCTATATTGTTATTCATGTTGGATCACGTTGACAACGTTACTAAAGCATATATTCCGTTCCATGATATACGCATGTACATGTAGCACAACTACAAGTATCTATCCCCATGGTTTCCAACATATCTTAATCTTATTTTCAATGAGAGAAATTTACATTATATTCTTGTTCTGAGTCGAGATGTCACTGCGTCGAGTTGTCGCTGGTTGGGTTGTCCCGGGTCGATCAGGTCGTCCCCGCGTCACGTTTGAATGAATGAATGAATGCTTTATTCTCTGCCATTTTTACATGGGACATGAGACAATACCCCATGCTCACTAGTAATGGAAAGACCACTTTAATAATGACAAAGACCTGTCGGAATCTCAAATTAAAAGAAAAAGCACACAGGCGACATAAGTGATATACTTGTGCGATAACAAGCAATTAAATATAAGACGGTTAAAAGGAGTGTTGCTGTGCTATGCAGCCCTTTAAAGCACCGCCCTATTATCCTTTAAAAGTGTTCCCGTGTACAATGCTTAGTTGCCTCTTTCGTAGCTCGCCGATATGGACAATAGGAAATATGGAATAGAGAAACGTTTTGAGCTCCTATCTCCACATCGACCAAATACCACGAGAGTATGTGTTCAAACAAAGCTAATTCCTTGTGTGGTATGGGAGAGGATCATTGAATGTTTGGAGTATCCGATACCGCGCACACAGACGCCTTGTATATAACCCACTCGAGCCCTGCGCTCCATGGCTTGCACACACGTTCTCGTGTACAACCCATACTTATACTTTACTGAGACTTCGATTCGTTTACTTGGCATTGATTCGGATGCGAGCCAGACTGTAGTGCTTTTGTTTGCCCATATTCTCAGGACTTTCTCATCTATCGATACAAAGGCATTAGACGCTTAATGAATGCAGTACTCTGAGTCCGCCAGGAGTCCTGCACAGAGGCGATAGCGACTCTGGCACATCGACTTAATGTTTAGTGTATGTATATACTGATGTATTGAGTACTCGTGACATCTATAACATGCAGATCGTTGTCAGATTTTCGCACACTATTATTTCTAGTCGAGGTTTGATTTGTTACACTGGTCGAAAATATTGGACAAACAGCGAATTGAAACCCTATCGAGTCATTTTAGGAACAGTGGACAGGCAGTGTCCTGAAAAGATTCCAGGTGCCTGTCAAGGTGTGTGACCTATATCAGACCCACAAACTTGGCGTCAAATATGGGAAAGTTTTATCAAATCATCGATTTATGGATTTGCAGGCTTCTATATACATGTAAATAATTCAAATCCACAAGTCCTTAAAATGTGTGTTCTGTTGACCTCACTTTCTGGATTCCAGACCAGAAAACCATTCCCATTTTAGTTATGTGTCTTGAAAATGGGAGTTTACCCTTATGGTGAATTATTAAAAAAAACTAGAGCAAAATAAGGGGCTTTTACACTGTTTTAGTAATTTCCTCATTAGATTATACAAAAGAAATTTATGCATCTATGATTTAGAAGAAAACATTCTCAAACAAATGTGTGTTTCATTGTATAGCCTGCCAAATTTGCATCTGACAGAGAACTCACGTGATAAAATGCAATATTTGAGGCCATGTAAATCAATAAATTTATATCCACATGCCTTTCTTTTCTTATAACTCTTTAAAAATACTAGATTGAACAAATTGTAATGGAATTAACACACACAAATGTTAAAGAAATGGCTCTGTGAATCCTTAGTCCTAACAAATGAAATTTAGAGGCATTTTGTCCCTATTAAAAGGAATTGGGCACACATAGAAAAAAACAATGGGTGTTTAATGAGTAAACTTATTTGAACTTTCCTCCCATAACACTTTATAGTTGAACAAATAGCAATATATTGGTTATGCCACCGTATATCGCTTGATTTCACTTATTTTTCAGCATACTGACTCCACATTCTTCTGTTTTATTCCAATGTGCATCTTCTTGTTGCATTATAAAACAGCTTAATACATCACTGAAAGTTTATTTATAATTTTATGGCCATGTTTTATAAAAACAATTCCAAATTATCAATTTGACATTTCACTTCCAAATTTCGACAAAAACAATCATAGCTCTGTCAATGAACATAAAGAAAGGAGGTGGTATATTCTGTAAGAAAGAACAATGTATGAAGAAGCAATTTATAATAAAGTTTTAAGCATAAAGGTGCATGTTTCCCAAGTGTTTGTTGCTATGCTTTCCCCAGCCCCATTTTCCGCTGTTCAAATTTGGAGTGAGTTTTCCAAAAGATGAGTGAAATCCAGTAACATTCATTGGTATAACCATTGAACAAAATAATGATTTAAGAGGAAAGACAAAATAATTGTACACAATAAACTGTCATTCTTTTCGTATAATTATACACAAAAACCTTTAAAAAATTACGAAAACGCCCACACTAGCATTTTCGGAAAAGGGGCGAGACTAAGAGTTCATATATTTAATTTTCTTCACCAATGTATTTGGAAAGTCCTTCACAATTTGTTTAGACAAGTATACTTAGCCGGTTTTGAGTAAATCAGAGTAAATAGAAATCAATTTATTGAGTTACATGACTTCAACTATGGCATTTCATCACGTATAGTAAGTTCTGTGTCAGAGGGAACTTTGACTAAGTCCAGAAAATGGAACACATCGTTTGTTTGAGAATATTTTTCTCCTTAATCAAAGATACATAAATTTATTGTGTATAATTTAGTAGGTATACGATTATAACAATGGAAAAACCCTTCATTATGTTCCAGTTTCCAAATAATTGACCATAGAATATGGAAATTAAGTCTCAGAAATCAAGTAAACTCTCGTTTTTGAAGGCACACAACTCGAAAAATACTTAAAAGAATCTGAAAAAGTTTTTCCCCTCTTGAATTAGGAAAGTGAGGTCGACAAAATAGACCTGACATATTAAGGACTTGTGAAATTATTTTTTTATATACATCGCTGAAAATCCATTAAATTGATGATTTGACCAGATTTTCCCAAATTTATTTCACGAAATTCACTAATTTCCCTTTTTTAAAGCGGATTGACAGGCACTCTAATCAGATTCAGCATGTCCAAATTATGTAAATAGGATGGGTTTTTTTATACTTTTCCTCGAAAATGCTTCTAGAAGTTCCATTCACACAAAACGCGACCAGCCTATGTTGGGATTATAGTCGTTTCACGGCTTCAGCATAATTTCAGCCTCACGCAAAGCCATATCGCGACCCGGTCAGTTGTTTGGTGGAAAGAACACGCATAATGTGAGTCCCACTGGAAAATTTCTCCACTACACACATAAGCTTCCGAATTTAGGTTGACTCGAATGTAAACGTTCATACCAAAAACACAATAGTTCAGAATGTGACATAGTATATCACAACCAAGCGTTGAAATTGTGTCCGAACGTTGGTCCCACCAGGGAGGGCTAATAGTAATGTATAATGGCAATGCTTTACTTCTCGTGTTGAAAGTAATAGTAATGATAATTGTCATAAAATTGCAAGTAATGGTAATGCTGTACTTTGCACAGTAATGGACCCATCCCTGGTCTCGATCTTCACCTCAGCCTTGTACATTGTGGAACACGACAATCATACATTTGATCAGAGCATTGGTTGATTCATTGGTTCGATGAAATTGAATGCATTGTACTGATTCGCACTTTCCCTGGTCAGATAGCCTCGGTATACACACAGGTACCCGTGCTTGCATGTTGACATTAAACCATTTTTTAAAAACAAATTAATGCTGCTGTATAATTTTAAAGACGCACATGGTCCATCTCTTTGTGGCACAATTTTCTGCAACAACATTTTTTTCTCTCAAGAAACTCGTTCTGAAGGCACATTAGGACTGCTGAACCTGCCAACCAAAATACACGAGAACATTCTGGTGTTTCAAATATTTCACATTAAAGTGTTTTAAAAGATAATCATTCAAACAAAAAGTAGTAATTTTAAAAAATAAATTTATTTCCGAGCGATAGACGATCTATTTGGAATGTTTCCCGACTCGTGCAAAATTATTAGTTTAACCCTTTCAGTGCCAGGTCAGATTTTTGTATCAACCCATATACCCTGTACTGAGCTGTACCAATGCATTATATTATACATTCGAGTCGACCATAGGTCGCCTCGCATATATAAGAGAATGCATTGGCCTAACAATTTTTCATCATTTGTTATTATTTTTTACAATTTTTTACAATTTTAATAATTTTTTCTTATATTCTTTAACAGACTTATTTTGTAGGTTTAGTGACAGGGAATCTTACGTTTTTCATGGGCATCAAAATTATTACTATGAATACTTTGTGATAGATTTGAGTTATAACATGCCCCTAAGGTTTTATCCAGTTTGTTTTTAAATTCGCTATAGCATGCTTAAGCATAACAATGTTTATATATATATATTTTTTTTTTTTTTAGGGCTGATTTTACAGACCGTAAATTAGGGCATATCGGCCCTGGCACTGAAAGGGTTATAGCCCCGAATCTATACCAAAAGCTCTGGTAAGAGAAGAGATACAGCATCTTTAATGATAGAGTCAAGTCTTGTAATAGTAAGACTTTTGAAGAAAGAGGTCCCCAGAGGGACTCCCATAGCAGTTGAGGCCTCAGCAGCATTAGGTTCAAAGATGGTGAATTTGGTGACGCTAGTCCGCCGTGTGGGATAGGGTAACTAAATTCGCCCTGTGGGGACCTCAATCTGCAAATGACGGACACACTTATGTAAAGGCTTAGCCAGAGTCTCGAAAAAATAACTAACTCACAACTGCCGCCTATATACAATTATTTCACCATTTCTGGCATTCGAAATAGTTCAACCATCAAAGAAAATTTCCCTAAACATCACGAGAAAGAAAATCAAACAATTAAAACCCATTAGAGTACAACTCCTGCCGATCCAGAACACGTCTCCAATTTACAATACAGATTGGTCCTCGAGTCCCTGCGTAATGTAACGTTGTCACTGATAATTTATCAGAGCTCGCTAAATCGAACGATCGCCGGAAAAATGGTCTAGAGAATATTGGATTGAGGCTTCCGAATGGACATTGTATTATAGATCAAACAGATTCAGTATTCGGGAAGGCAGATTCTTCGATTCGTTGCCTGTGCACCGCAATACAAGCTATATGCACCAGTCAAGGGTAATTTCATAGCAAACATACGAGCCGATTTGCCCCATGTCGGTCGTTCTTGCTCGCACCAAAAGTGAAAGTCATTAAGATAAATGGGTTGGATGTCTGAGAATTCTATTAATCCCATCCCCAGTCCGACCATTCCCGCAAAATAAGTTAGCGAAAATGGATCCTCTGACACTCACTTTCGTGCGTTGTTCAATTATGATGACCATCGGGGATAGTAGATGAAACAGCTTTCATTCGACTGATAATATTTTGGATACATCCATGTTGTCATCAGATGAGTCATCGGCAACATTCCCACATTTTGAAGAAAACCAAACAGTATAAATAGTGTATATCTTTCGGGCCACAATTACAACAAGAACATCATTTTTTTTATATAAAAAAACAGCCGATTTCAAGACTACAAATAGCTGTATTGTGAATACAATATAGATAAAACTAAAGAACTGGTTTATATCTGACGAAGCCAAGCCTAATTCGTGGTGAAACATGTCAGTTGAAATGAAATTTGCCTTGATTGCGGAGTTCTAACAATATAGAGTTACAGTGTAGTATGATCCAGGTATACAATCCGAACGTTTCCGTGAGTTCGCCTGAAGTTTGTGTTCTAAACATAGCCGATATGTGTGCAGAAAGGTTGTATGAGACATTATGATTTGAAAGGTGTGAGAGACACAGAGACTTTGAAAGTTGGCGATGCAGTGCTATTACGAGTGCCGCATGTGGGGAAAGGTCTGTCAAGAAAGCTGGTGAGAAAGTACGATGGCCCATGCATATACCATCACTGAAAAACTGTCCGATTTACTAGTTCGATTGAAACGCAGCCCAAATACCAAATCCAAGGTGGTGCATATAGATAGAGTAAAGAAATACTTCGGGAAAGTGAAACGGTGGTTCGTGGAAGGAGAGAGAATGAGGTTGAGAGAGCAGAAATAGAATCTGAGAGAAAGTGGTGGAGAGAACGGTAGTATGATGCACGATTGTTTCATCCGTATCCACACACAGACCAATACAGTTTTTTTTCTCTTTTTATCCACAGTACTCCAATACCATGGGTCATCAATGATGGTGTCTAGATGTGTCACGAGTGCGACAAGAAATTCGACGACAGAGACAAAAGGAGTCGGCATCAACGGGAGCGGCACGGACCGACCATAGATTGCTACCATTGCAACTACTGTGTTAGCATCAGCAGGCAGTACATGATGACCGAACACGTCAAACGCAGGCACCCGAGGCTTCGGGAGGTATTACCGG
This sequence comes from Siphonodentalium dalli, assembly GCA_032622095.1. Taxonomy (NCBI): domain Eukaryota; kingdom Metazoa; phylum Mollusca; class Scaphopoda; order Gadilida; family Siphonodentaliidae; genus Siphonodentalium; species Siphonodentalium dalli. Next base: position 60,315,323 of record CP136064.1, on the reverse strand, counting down.
ATCCCCATGAAAAGGATGCACGCCGACAGTTTAGGAAAATACAAGAGGAGGCACCGAAGACGGTTGACACGCCTAAAATAAAGAGCGTCATAACGCGAAAGGATGTTGTGATCAGCGCTGGTTGCGACAAATCTCCGGTTGTGAGCAGTTTGGATGGACCAGCTAATAGTTGGGACGAGGAGCCCTTAATGCTTCTGGCACCAGCTGAAAGTGTTGCCTCACCACCAGAGGACTTACTCAGCAGTTTTATGTTAGAGGCTGGATTATTCACAGATCTTCTATCGGACACGCACGTAACGCAGAATAAACCGGACACACACATAACCCTACCCGAATCGGACACGCACGTTACGCAGATATCAACGGCAACTAGCACAGAAACAGTGTTAACGTCGGAGAAAGGCATGAACACCGAGACAGAGGTGAAAATGACAACAGAAAGAGGGAATAACACAGATGCCGAGTACATCCCCCAAGTGAGCCGACTATCAGTGCCTCGTTGGACAGCGAGATCAGTTTGCCAAAACCCTTCAAGAGTTTTGAACAGCTGGCGAGTGACCCTCGATTTTTCTTTATCGGGGCTCCCAGCGCATATATGGAAGGGCACACAGCTCAACTTTTAAAAGCAGTGAAGACGAAGGCAACGGAACACTTAAACGTTTATAAAAGACGCTTCGCACCACAGGGTTATATGTGTATAAAGAAGGTGGAGAGTGTCACTTTACCCAGTGGCTGGTCGTATAAATTGGAGGAGACGTGGTGCAAGGATCCCCAATGCACCATCACCAGGGATGCGGAAGTTCAGGTTGCACCTCAGCCACCATCTACCCCGAAGAATTTAAAGGTTAGTCCTTTCCGGGAGCAGACTGAAGCCCTAGACTTGACGACCCGCAAGGAGGAATGAAACAAAGAAGAAATAACATTATTAATTGTTAAAATTGATTTTTATTAGATATATATATGTATGTATACTTATGTTAATTCGGGGCGAATTTTCAGTAACCAGGGGGGTGGTGTAGCGAAGTCGCTATATTTAATAAATATCATTTATTCTCGTTTCGGTTTAGCGGCACCGTAGTTTTAAAAGTCACAGTTTTGTCATCTTTTCGTCGCTAATTCACCTCATTCTATTCGTAACACTCACTTCATGTTACATCTTTTAGTTAATCATCCCATGCTTCATTGTAATATTCATATCCTAATTTCCTAACTTTAATCACTTTCATAATATTCCGCATTATAAGTTAGTAATTCTAATTGTTTTCGCCCTTGGATGTCAACATGGCCTGGTTCGCCGGTGACACTATTGCATTGTGGGTAGCTTTAGCTCCTCCCAACTGTCAATGTTTCACCGGGGCAACCACGTGCTCGCGGTAATCCGACCACATTTTGTGGTCAGATTCCAACCATATGGTCGGAATCCAACCATATATATGGTCGGAATCCAACCATATGGTTGCCTACTATAAAACCTAGGCAACCACTTCCGGTGGTTGGCACTTGGTAACGACTATTTCGAGATAGCAATCAGAATATTGGAACGTCAACAGAGACGAACTTCTGACCTAATTATGCCAAAAAGGTGTTTGTAAACATTATTTGGATGATTACATTGGGCGCATTTACAGGGCTTTCAGGCTCCAGATAGTCAGTTTAGTTGGAAATAGTTGGAAAGAGATATAAATCATTTGACAAGGTTTATTAAAAGAGACGACCTCTGAAATGTATAAATTAGCAAACCGTGATGACATCCACATGTTAATTGCTATATATTGAATTGATTATATTTATTCAATCATCAATCCTGCTGTATGAGGGGAATATTATTATTCATATAAACATGATCATTACTCCTACAAAGTGTGGACTCTAGATCCATTTACACAATTATCCCTAAGGGCTGAAGTAGATAGTGCAGGTCCCTATTTTACCCCCATGGGCTCATCGTCATAGGGTACCAAGAAGATACAGTAACGAGTAGAAGAAGTAGTAAAGGGTCACACGCTACCGAAACTATCCATAAAAGGACCCTATACCCAAGCTCGTTACAACTAAGAGGTATGTACATGTATTATACGATGGCAATATAATCAATAAATAACTTATAGAAGCGTGTCTTAAAATTTATGTTATCATCTTTAAAACATTTGGAGATGTCTCTGTTATATACCCAATGAGGTTTGGCTTGTCTATACAATCTTGGACAATATTCCATTATTTGAAAGTATCATACACCCATACTGCTTGCGGTTGCACTCTTGTAGCCTTATTTAAGCCTTAACCCTTGCATGAGGTTCATAATGGGAGCTGCGCTGGTGCAGCATTAAGTATACTGTGCCAGTGCATTCTCTTATATATGCGAGTTTCCCTATGGATCCTAGCATATATAAGAGAATGCATGGCTTACATATGGCCACGATATGGGAGACTCGCATATATAATATAATGTATTGGCACAGGGTTTTCGCATAATTTCAGAAAGCTCCAGTCATGGAATGGTAAATAAAGTTTGGGAGTGTTTTTTAGTAGGATATGGCGCTGTGATCATTGGGCACATTTTGTGAACCGCAAATGTTCTCCAACGGCCACATACCCGACATTACCCGCACCTCTCAATAAACACCCAAATGTATTAATTTCTGATATTTATATAACTCTTTTCTTATTTATTTCCATAAATTTAGCTGAAATTACTATTTTATTTCCCCCCAAATTTGTGCGCAGTATGGAGCTTATAATAAGAAGCACTGTAAGTTAGCCCAATATTCTATCCGTTGCGAATCGATTAGTCTTATCATTTTCCGCTTAAACGGCACGGCCGTTATTTGAACATACAGGTTTTGGTGATTTAAGTCAACAAGAAATGACGTCGGTTCGTGTTATGGTGTGTTTTACTAGGGAGTAACATACATGTGACCCAACTGACAGTTGGCCAATCAGCCCATAGAATTTAGTGTAACACTCATGGGCTATGCAAATATAAACACGTACAACTGTTAAATGGTTAAGATGTTTTGAGGGTGTCTCACACATGTTATTCTTTTCTCATGAAAGTTCGCGCTAATCGAGAATTAGTGTATAATATTATAATCAGTAATGTATACATTCACCCGTCCGCACAAACGAATTGTATGAAACTTCCCCGATAAAATCCATTCCAAATAACCTAACGTTACCAACATCGAAGTCAAATGTCTGAATGTAGCGAGTTAACCATGCACTATTACATCTGTATATAATGAGAATTCTGAAAAACACTTTATTTATTAGATCTATCGCCAATGATCGCCATATAGTTTGCACTATTTTGTAAATATGATCATAGTGGACATAACTACAGCCATCAACAGAATAGCAATCCCTTCAAATTGCCCGGACGCTAAACTATGCATGAGATGTATTGACGCCATGCAAATTGGACGAAGCCAGTCATATTCCCAAGCGTTATCGATATTGTGACTTCCATTAGAGCGGTTATATGCACGTTAGAACAATATTTGAATTTCGATTTCTGTTACGAATTACATTTTTATTAGAATTATCGGTAAAACACGAGAAAGCCAATGACGGGAATTATTGATCGATCGGTGTTCCATAACAAGTTAATAACTGGGCAGCAGTGAACTGACGTGTGCGCGTCGATCTGTGTGATGGGATCATGCTAATAGCTCGTGCGTGATGGATTGGGGATGCGAATGATGTAATCAATGCATTCGCGCCAACGGTATAACTACCGCAACCCCATACACTCCAAATGTATTACAGTGAGGCGTTGGAGGCCAGGGGAAATCTTTGAAATGTGCACCCTTTTCAAACAAAACACTCTAGAATCGGCCACCCAACTCCCACCGCAGTCTGACGCCATGTGTAATCAATATATTAGACCTCAACCTCATTCGCTCCAAGGGGGCAAAACTTCTAGAAAAGTTTGAATCAATTATAAATCAGTAATACAGAAAATAAAAAAAATATGACAAGCACTTTGTGCCCTTGCCCATGTCATAATTGGCGGGGACAAGAATGACATTACCACCCCTCTGCCCCATATATACTCCGGCCTTGATACATGTAACTTGACAGTCGGAAAATTGTGACAGGAACATTTTACAATCTATAAAGTTTCGACAGCACACAATAGTCTACAGACTTACGCCCTGCATGTTCTATTTGGATATTAATGCTCACAAACGGGATTCCCGGTATTGTGTCACAAGCACGGACACCTACATGGTCAGTTTTTCGTAGAATAACAAATCTGTGCTTATTGGGATTCGAATCAGTTCGCTACCGTGGTAGCTCAATTTGTGCGCACCTTACCAATGCATCCTATAGGGCATTGCACTTTTAACCCTAGAAACATACAGCACAATGGACGAATATTCCTTCAACTTCCCGCACATGACGTTTCGATTCATCTGAATATTGCGGCTACGGAATGAGACAATAAATATATCAACGACACGCCAGACCGAATATGGAAATAAATCGGTATAATTAGACCATCACAAGCTGTTTCTTCAAGTGGACATGTTCATCAATCGTCGAAGAAAGCAATAATTACGGTTCATCTGTGATCGGTATTATTTTACATATCCTACCGGAAAGCTGCATATTAATCAGGCCCGGAAATTACATTCACAGTCGATAGACAGGAAACTAATACAGTTTCCATGTTTTGTGACAGACTGTCGTTGTATATAAAGCATATAGTAGATGGCGCATGGTATATTATATCCTTTGACAAATTGACTCACCCGATCGTGTGATCAGATGGTGCGATGTAGCGTATATATACGGTACAAATGAATGCAGGATTGAAATCCTATGCCAACTTACGATTGCATTGCATGTACGAGTACATGGGTTATTTTACCCATCACATATTGGCTTGGCAACGGCCGTGCATTTCAGTATATTTTTTCATAATTATGTTTACTATATAGGAGGTACATGTCTAACCTATTGTTGGCATTGTAAATGCTTACGGGCGGAGTCCTTCTTAGATCCCAAACTTATTTCACACACACGTGTAAATTTGGCGCATTTATCTCGCTTCCTGCGGTATCATTTCAAAATTATAGTGCCAAATTAACATCTGTTCTCTGGAATAGTGCACACAAAATAAATATTCTGCCACGGTGTGTAACGTTTGTTGGCACATTTCTGTTTTTAACTATGTAGATAGAATATGCTAATTATGGCTTTCATCAACCAATCACATGGGCGAAACTATAGTTTCACATGCGATTTGTATATGTTAAAACTACATTTATATCACAATATATGCTACTACTTTTAGATGATAAGATAGCTTTTTTGTTTTTGAGCGTTGTATATATCCCCTTCATCCATATTTGCAACACAAATCTATCACAGACAAAGACAAAAAGGTCATGCGGACAAAGGTGTGGCTCTCTGTTAAAAATAACTGTTGGTGCATGTATGTGTGCACTTATAGTGTAAAAGGTATCCAAACTATACTATGATAAGATAGAATAACATATGTTATATGATGTGTATATGGTAAGGTCAATTTGCTCAAATTACACGGTTCGTCTGCTCATGCACCGCGCGGACTTGGGAATAAGTTTCAACTTACCTGGTGGACATCGTCTACTCATACACGGCGCGGACGTGGGAATAAGTTTCAACTTACCTGGTGGACAAAGTGTCAATGCCGGATTGCACTCACTCGACGACATCGTTATATTGTCAGCCAAGGTCACCTGAAAACACAGAAGACAGATATGATAAAACTTGGCTCAAGAAGACTCGGGTTACACCAATTCCAGTAATGTGGGGAAAAAATCCCAACGATCACTATTATATTGCATTGAGACAGAGTGAAATTGCCATCACTATTATTCATTTCCGCCTAAATGACCACCCATCACTAGTGTAGGCCATCACGAATATTAGGCATATGAGAGTATTGATTTTGTATTATTTTGGTCCAGACAAAGCCTCGTTTTTCCAACGAGAATAAACTGCAACCGGTCTGGAGTCGATGTACCAAATTTTCGAACCACAAGCCGTGGGTCACCGAACATGCACCATAAGCATAGCAACCGTTTGACAGGGTTTTAAATCAGAGATCGATAAGAATCACGCAATGCAATCATCCGTTACTGTCAATTGGATTTGCCGACAAAAGGTGACATGAAAAAAATCTCAACAGCCATATATGGTAAAATAAGACTTTATTAATGACTCAATTTCATTTACACAACTGTCGAAGGAGCGCGCACATTAAATGAGTGATTCATATTCATTTGCACAACTGTTATATATATAGTACACTATACACGATATGGAACATGTGTATTAGTTGAGTGATTCATATTTGTGGATATTGATCGATGTGACACTTTGGCAAAAATTGAGCTTCGAACCAGGAAGTTGGCAGTTTTGTGGAAAATATACGCCAAAATGCGCTGAAATATTTTCGTGGCTTTTCAGTTTTCCAATAGATCTAAACACTATTCCATGCATACGTGGGATGAAATTTGCTGGAAAAACATTGTCCATACTTGAGTTTTGACGAAATGAATTCTTGTTATCTATTGACTCCACACCCAACAAACCTTAACACGACAAACAACGACAAGCTCAGATGAGCGAATACAATGTCCGTCACTTTGCGGACAACACCCATCACAACGTCAGACAATTCCATTTGAGTTTGTGTTGATACCCAACATTCATCTTTGTATTCTAATGTGCAATGTAAGACTTCACAGGAAAATTCAACCTTACATCGCTGGGTTTCTTCTGACATATTAGTACACATAAGATAGAGGTGGTTAATTATGGTTTAACGTCGTTTCAGTGGTTGTACCATGTCATAGAAAAGGTGGAGTAGAACAAAGAGTGACAAAAGTAAGGGTTGCCAGGTGCCTAAAATTTTATTCTTGAAAATAAGATAATTTAAACGGTAAATATTTATTATAACCTTCTATTTATATCACTTGACCAAATGATTAGTTATTGAGTTGATTGTATCTGTGCAACACTGTTGCTATTATAGTTACTTAGTGTTCGATGCTTACACATCGTGTAACCAATTGACATACTTTACAACGACATACTGACTCATATATATGCGTGGTCGTGTTATATGTATATTCAAAGTGATGGCTTCTCGTTAAACGCATCAGTCCACTTGACATTGCCAAATATAGACACGTTGGTGGGTGACATACCGAATAGATAATTATTCCCATGGTGACTAATCTACCATATATGGTTATATTCAATATACATTGTCACTAAGAGGAACTACCGGGTGTTCACAGAAAACGTGACTATATTCACGAAGAGAACATGTTAACATGTCCTGGATATATCAATATGATCCATATATTATATAATGGCGGGAGCTGAGCTGATACAACACTAAAGATCCTGTGCCAGGGCATTATCTTATATATGCGAGTCTCCCATAGGGAGCTTCCCATATATAATAGAATGTACTGGCTTACAAGGTCACGGTAAATGTTCTGTACTATAGGCTCCCTATGGGAGACTCGCATACATGTATATGAGAGCATGAATTGACACAGGGTTTTCGCAAACAATCAGGAAAAGGGTTAATGATACGGTTATCGTCATGTATCGCTTATTGTCCACTCAGTTTGAAAAGCAATTAATTTTATACACGCACGTACATTTACCTTGTACACAAATGAATGAACATATCGTGAAATCAAAGTCGCCAGTAAATAACACAAACCCAAATCAAGGGCCTCAAAAGGAAAATGAAAGGTATATTCATTAAGAACGCTCTTTAATAGTTATCATTATGGACATCAATTGCATAAACGCGCTTTATTTTTAGATGATATTTTATCTTTTTATTTTTCGGGTTAAACATATAAACAGCGACTTATTTTATGGAGTTCTATGGTATAATCGCACAAGAAACACGACTGTATCGGGATCCCATGACAACACTTCACATATATATGAAGGCATTTATTTTCACATATTTACATAGCCTGTCTGTGTTACACTAAATCCTGTTCGGTGATTGGTCAACTGCGAATTTGGTCACCCGTTTCATATCCCAAATAGCACACACCGTAGCACGAAAACGACGTCACAAATTGTTGACCTAATCACAAAAAGCGGTCAGCAGAATTATTGGGCGTGCATGTTTGTAAAAGTTATATCGATGACAAGAAATATATACAAATAATTTTATATGTCTCTCTATTGCAAGACTATCTAAGCTGTCCATGAGAATATCAACCTCCAAGATAATAGACTGTGTTATTTGCTATACTGTACAATATATAGACTCACAGGAGATGAAGCGAAGAAGAAAGAGTTGAGAACAGTTAAGAAATAGTGTCGGGTCACATCCACCTTTTTATATATATAAAGCCTGTATACAGCTCATAGCGATGGACACAAATCATACATGTAGATAATAAACTATATTACACGCTTGTTCCCAGAAGTACAATGTTATTGCTGTTCCATATTTACAAATACGTATGGAACGTACGTTCCATACGCATCTCGTTGACGTAAAAAGACGTACATGACGTTCGCCTCAACCATGAAACCGGAACTATAAAATAAAAGCATCATCACACATGACAAAACACGCCCTCTACCTAAATAAACCTTCTAAGTCTGTATTTTTAATGCACGGATTCTAGGACGCGAAGCGTGTAATAAACGCAGAACGGCACTATGTGTAAATGGGTTTGTCGATACGGCACTCGTGCTGTCGCGGAAGGATAGTTCTATCCTTCCGCGACAGCACGAGTGCCGTATCGACAAACCAATTTACACATCGTGTCGTTCTGCGCTGTGTATATGTATTGTATGATATTCGTATTTCAACACGAGGTTGTTCATACGTGAACGGAAAGAAGTAAGGTAAAGAATGACATGATCATTGCTGAGTGCTTGGGAATCTTATATTGGGCTGACTTAATGTTCCGCGTGAGCTAGTCTCAAATTATCGGCAGATTTTGTGAAAATAAACAAGAATACATTTAGCTTTATATGGGAATAAATGTAGCTGGTGTGTGTTATTTGAGGACACGGCGCTGCGAGTGATCGTCGGGGGGCACATTTGGTAAGAACCGCTTCGCGGTTTGCACAATGAACCCCAACGACAACAGCCCCGTATTCCAATTATATAGAAAGTTAGATGTTAAATGAAACAAAAATATTGATTAATTTTGAGACCAGAAACTTAGGATTTAATTTGGCAAACAAAAATCAGTATTGGCCAAAAAATTGCATGGCTAAAAGCATTTTCGGACTTGATTTGGTGCGATATCAACAACATATTCCATGCGAATTTAACAAAAATCGAGCACAATCCCAGTATTACTGGGGTGAGGTAAATTTTTGTGCCGAGATCCGGTGGCTTCAATGTGCCACGGGGCTTTAACTTCTGCATGCATTGATGTGAATGTAAGATTCTGATGCACCAACTCGTTAATCGATAGAATTCACAATGCATTTCATGGCCGCGACACTCATCAAATCGTAATTATAGGTCAGGGCCTTCTGTCATGTCATATATTGTAGATTCCTTGCACAAAGAACTATATAAAATGACAGCTACGTGTGTGCCCGTTCTTCCGCTTCCTACATATACCTTATGTGCAATCAAATTTCTAGAAAGCGTTGACAATGAGCGTGACTTGTATGGGAAACGATCTGGCTCCTGACCTGCATGTTCTTTGAACAGACACATTTAACAGGAAGTACAAGGCAAAGAAGCAATGTCGCTGTGTTACAGTCTGTGTATTTTCAAGGGATTTCTCTTTCGTGATATTTGTAATGGGGTTACGTTATACTAAACGGATTATTGGCACACAAGCGACAGTGTTATGAAGCACACAGACAAATAAGCAATACAATGGACAGTTACGTTCTGATGCTCCGATTGTCTGATCAATAGTTATTCAACGGCTATATTCCAGCCAAAGGAAAGTATGGACGAAAAATGTGGCACGAAAAATGTGGGACGCTAAGTTCAAGGTATACACAATCCAATTCGACGGTCCCCATATCATCAGATTCCAATAACAACATTTATTGAAATGCCGCTTCAGTTATCAGAATCGGTTAATTGCCAAAACCATTGCTAACCACAATGACTGTCAAATATATATATAATTGCCCCAAATATGTTATATATCAACATTTTGTTCACCGCAATTTGGTATCAGGAGTATGTCGGGCGGGCCAGGTCGCCATATATTGGAGGTGGTGAAAAATAACAGATTTCAAAACTCGAAATCTGATAACTCATGGCTTTGATTGGAGGGTTCCTTGACTCAAATCTAATATTTTGTTTTACCACCGAAGCCGAATAAATGGTAATTTAGGGGCGTTAATTCGGATTGTGCATCTTGAAACAATCACACTTAAATCACCTCATCATGGTCATGCAACTCGTCACACATAAGGCTATGATTTCATTAAAAATTTCGTGAAACGAATATTGAAACAGTTGAAAGCAAAATACTGACGGTTGAAAGCAATTTTAAAGTGAAAATTAAGAGGAAGTTAATTAAGTAAAGGACTGTGAATGGGGATCTACAAACCTGCGGAGCAAAAGGGTTCCAGACTGGTAAGTGTTTTCTCGTGCGGCTTGATGCACTGTTGGAATTTTTTATTTTTTTTTAATTTGGTGCATGCTAATTATTGCGATACTGGATAATGTACCCTGCCCAATGGCCATTCGCACTTTGACCGACAACGCCCGATATGGCTATCAAATCTGAAAATACCATGCAACTCTGGCCTCGAATGGATGCATACAATTGTGTGGGCTATTTCAACTGACACATTTTACCACTTTAAAATGGACTTGCATCTTGGGCCTCGTCTGGTCTAACTTTACTAGACCTATTACAATTATAAAGCATTCATGCTGCTTGAATTCCTCAATAGACACGACGAGTCCTGAAATAGAGCATCTCGGACCTCGATGGGGTACATATACAATTGCAAGGGGGGGGGGGCTATATCCCAACAACACATTGTATATCACTAAACCCAACATGATTTCAACAAGGTATTATATGTAAAATGTTTTCTAACATTTCAATGAGCACAATTATAGTAAACATATTGTAAATTAGGAAATGTCTTACATCTGAGAAAAGGAACTCACCTTACACGTTTAATAATAATTTATCCCAATTGCATATCAATGTAGAAGTAAATGTCCAGTTTTCACGGTCAGTACATTGGCTGTGTTCTGTAACAAACGTTTGCCATGGAATTACATTCTCGACCACCGGTGTGACTGGCGGCCCTGACGGGTGGGTTGAGTGTCCTGTGTTGTCATCATTTGTTTGTATGGCGTTTATCCGACAGCGTGTGATTGCGATGATAAGGGATTACAAGGACCACTGGTCGCCGATTTGTTTTTAAACCTACTGCAAAACGTCCACCATTGTCTGACCGAGACATGTTGTTGACCCATGAAGGGCTGTGGCTATAGACATGTACAAATATCAACAATTATCGGTGTGGGGTTCTAAGTATTTCGCCGTCAGTGTGAAGACGTTTTTTCAAAGAATCTAATATTTGGTCATATATATTACAGGACTGCCCTATATATAGGGTGAAACACTACGTAATATAATCTGATTAACATGGATACTCAGTTTCAAAGGGAGATAACGTTTTCAATTTCGAAGGAGGGTTTCTATGGAAAATGTACAGAGCAAACGTCACAGAGTGACAACAGCTCGTGCGACTTGATTCGGCATTTAACACTTTCTATACTAAATGGATTCTCCCATTCAGTTATAAAATAATACATTGTGATCGTTAATTATTTATTTGGAGGGGTGTTAGGGTAATAAAATCAGATGCCAGAAAGAAAATGATAACATACAAGAACAGAATTATTCCCATTCATTTGTAAGAAATGTTCATAATATAAGTTCAATAATGGTCGTTTGTTCAACTTATTAGCTGAACATCTCCAAAGGGAACCACTCATCACTGGGTATATATTTAGTATAGAAAGGGTTAAAATAAGATATATTTATCTGACGGATGGACTTAAATTTGTTCGTTAGCATCCTTTTTGTATTTTTGAATTTGTCAGGGATATAATTACAAAACATAATTCTGAAATTTAAAGTTATGGCGAGAGTGAAAAATTTACTCATCCGCGGGTTAGATTATGATTGCTTAATGATACACGCTCCTGGCAACTGCTTTATATATACACCGATAACATTTGTTCCGGATAATTTGGTGGGAATCATCCCCCATTCAAATCTGCATGGTCACTCCATCTTATATAATGACAAGGGAACCACACATTGTATTAGTACATGATATATTCAAATCCCATGATATTCCCAACATATTTTGACCAAACTTCTCAAAAGTAGAACTTCCACACTTTTCAGCGCTCGTTATAATCCATTTCCGCTAACCGCTTGTTTTTATATAACGTCGCTATAATACCCTAAACTAATCGTACATAGCGTCGGGAAATACATAAAATACCATGCGCACACTAGCTTGTTGGGCTAATAGCCTAATATTACGATTCAAGGTTGAATACATAGGTCATATCCATCAAGATCGGCAGAAGAACGGACAATGCCTCAATTTATTCCACAAACCCCGGGATAACGCGGAAAGCAATTATGAAAATCGGGCGGATTCGGACTAATACTGTTAGTCCCGCCGTAGAGTGATAGGAACGAAGCCCAAAACGAGTTTAGTCCCATTATGAAAGTACCCAACGCCAAGATCGCCTAACGACCTATGAATATGAAACAGGTAGCGCCGGTTAAAAAGACATCATTTGATTTCTATCCTGGCTTCTCAGACAACGGATATTAGGAGACGAGCAGTGCTCTCAGCAGATAAACTATTTAGTGGAATTCAATTTACATAAACTAATAGGTTAATCTGCCGCCAAGGTATTATGGCGCGGATGACACATTAGCCCCGACTGCCCCAACACAACGATGTCTCTGGGACATCCCGTGGGTTAGAATCGTGGCTTGGGCGAGTTGGAACTGGATATTCGACCATTAATATACATGAGATTGTTTTGTATACTCGGTGGGCGATGGTTGGCTAAGGAGTGGGGTGGCACGTATGTGGAATGGGTGAATAGAATGAACAGTATAGGCGAATGCTACAGTTACTTTAGTTACTTTTTCCCTTCTGTTCAGTTTCTATATCCCCTAATTTGCATAAGATATAATGCTTAATCGATGTGACTAATGGGTGAACATCACCAACTTCAATTTCCTAGAGGGTGATAATGAATTTGGTGACGCTAACACGTTACAAAATGTAACACTTTAAACTCTTGTAACACCGCTGTATGGGATAGCGTACATAAATTTACCCCCTGCGGACCTCATTCTGCAATTTTGACAGACATTTCAAGACTTGCATAACACTGGCAAACTTGCCTTGAAATAGTGTGCCTGTCACTTGCAGAATGAGGTCCCCAGAGGGTGAATTTAGTGATGCTACCCCTCATAGCGGGCTAGCATCACCAAATTCACCCTCTGTGAACCTCATTCTGCTGAGGTGCATGTAAGCAGAATGAGGTCCCCAGAGGGTGAATTTGGTGATGCTAGCCCGCTAAGCGGGGTAGCATCACTAAATTCACCATCTGGGGACCTCATTCTGCAAATGACAGGCACACTATTTCAAGGCTTGCTGGTAAACTTGCCGAGATAAAAAAAAACCTCATGTTACCCTCCCTTTGTAATGAACACAAATCCGCGTTAATCAGGGGGGGGTTGGGGTCGGAAAATTTTTTCAGGCACGTATGGCATTTTTTCCCTTTCGATCATTTTTTGTACCCACCCACCCCCACCGCCAAATTTTTTTCCGTTTTCGGCAGTTTTTTCCGACCATTTTTTGACACCCACCCCCCCTTTTAACACTAAAACAGATTTGCGGGGGGAAATTCACTGTAAACAGCTGTATATGAATTTCTGTGCATACTATTTATCATGGATGTTAACATGGACATGTAAATAGGAATGAGTCATTTTGAGGTCATTCGGCCAAAAAAACATGGCTGCCAGCGGCCATCTTGGATTTCAAAATTTGCAACAAAATACAACACGATAACTGCCTGCAGTCAGTTTACAGTTAGAATTACATTATTTCTCTCATTCAAAGTGGGTTTGAAGCCCAACTAATTGCCAAAACACTCAAAAACAAGCAGGAATTATTTTTTTTAGTTGCGGAAAAAATTGCTTGTTGGTGGCTTTGACCACCCACCCACCCCGGCATACGTGCCGGAATTATTTTTTTTCACCCCCCCCCCCCCTGCGATAATCGGAAATCGAACTACAGCTTCGTCATCGTTGACATCTGGGTGGCTCATAACCAGGGGCGCCGGAAGAGGGGGGCAGAGGGGGCAGCTGACCCCCCCCTGCCCTTGACCAAGGGGGGGGGGGGGCGAGCGGGGGCAGGACTTGCCCTTTTTCTGGAGACAGAAAATGTTTTTTGTGTGTTTAATCTCGTGTTTTTATAGCAAAATGTGACTTTTTTGGTCCAAATACCACCAATTTCACAAGGAACATTAATTTTTTGTCAATTTTATCACAAAACGGCCATAAAAATTGACAAATACCATTAAAATAGGGATTTTTGCCGCAATGAATTTTTTTGCGAAAAAGTGCCCTTTTTGTGGGCTTGGATGCTTCCGGCGCCCCTGCTCATGACGGCCTAGTAGGCTGTTAACGTTACCGACTGAGTCAAGATCATACGGTAGCTAAATCGGCAGAACCCACCAGCATCGTAGCATTTTAGCAGGACCAATCGGGTTCAACCAGACTTTGGTTTGTGGACAAACACAATGCTATTTCCGTTAAACTGATTTAACACAGAAACACAGACCCTCTTACCTCTTCTACATTTCTGAGAAATTCGAATAAATCGCCAGGTAGAGACTCACATTGTTTCGTTATATGCTAGATAACCATTATGTCGATCTTAGGTATGCCTCTATTTAATGTGAATTATACAGACCGACAGATTAAATTGTCCTAACTGCTGGATGTAATTGAAGAAAAATAATAAAAGAGTTTGTTATATTGAACAAAAACTGATAAAGTTAACCGAATTCAATCGAAATGACGCAGTCATTATCCCAACGACTATAAAACGGAATTAGAAAATAGTTTTATAATGACCCGGTGCATGTCGGTTCATCGTGTCTCTTATTAAACCCTGCATAGCAACCTGGTCCCCCAGGCTACTGCGAATTATGTTATAGTGTGCAGACAAGCGCCACACTCCGTGTTACCAATACCCAATTGCATATGTTTAACCTTTTCTATACCAAATAACCATTGATGAGTAGTTCCATTCGGAAATGTTTAGATAATAAATCCAACAAACGACCATTGTTTGTTGGATTTATTATCTGAACATTTCCCACCAATGAATATGAATCAATCTACTCTCGTATATAGTATCTGTTATTTTGTATGTCGTCTGCTTTTATTACCAGAACACTCCTCCAAATGAATAATAGACTGTTCCAATGTATACTTTTATAACTGAATGGGAGAATCAATTCAGTATAGAAATGGTTAAAGCTAAAGACTGTAACTAAAATGTAACATGCAACTAGAATATATATTTCGATTTGGGGTTTCCCTTGGACTCAAATAAGCCGATTGTAGCATTTGTGTGGAGTTACCTGAATACTGGGAAATTTACTAATTCAAAATGGATTTATGTAACATTTATATGTAGTTTATAATTATAACAGCTTGAAAAAATACCCAAACGTATGGCTACGATCACGCAAAGAAAACTTTGTGTGCCGAAGAGTTAAAGTGATGTGAAACACTCCGATGGGGTGAACAGGACAGAGTAGCAAACAATCTTTCCCAAACTAGCTATCTTCATAAATTTGATATCGTAATATGCAGAACACAGCGTCAGTGTTATAGGAACCAGGGAGCTAAATGTGTTCCAGAGTGGTGGAGCGAGTGCACCGGGGAATGCTAGAGGTGAAGGTAACTGAACAATGACCTTCACCTGATACACGTGGCACGTTATTAAAGGAAGATCTTGTTTATTTGATTTGTATCATATCTAAATATTTTAAAGGGGTGAATTAATGGGGTAGTGGAATTTTATGCTGAGGAGAATTTATTTAACTATGTGCTGTAGTTCTGGGGGGGGGGGGGTACATGTAAAATTTGGCTACGGGATAGCCATGTCGTACACTTGGGGAATTGTTTTAAAATGTAGACACATGACCTACGATGTTCTTGCATTGAATATTGATGGCGGAATCACTGCCTTATTTTTGTCGCTAATAATTCGTCCAGAAGAAAAGTAAATATTTACATTTGTAAAGTCCGGGCGTTGTGTTCTCCGAAATAGCGCAGTCGATGTGTTTATAATGTTTTACAATTTTAGTTTATTGTTACATTAGAGATAGTGTGTGAGTACTAGTTTTGTTTACTTAAATCAGTCCATAATACGACTTTAAGGCAATTCGTCTCACAGGGCTATCATGTTCACACATTGATTCGATTGGATGATAAAATTTGGAATTACACAATATTTGTATATATATATAAACTGTATCTTATCAGATATGTCTAATGGCTAACGTCTGGAAAATACGAGTTGTAAAATAAATCTGAATTACATAAATCATACTGCCAGTGTAATGAAGGCATTTAGTTAGCGGTGACGCGTGTGGCATGCTTTTGATTTACATCTCATTCAGTTGTCTCATCGTGCATATTGTTGCACAGCACTGCCGTCTGTGACACATTACTTGAAATTCTCCAGCCAATTTCCCCCAGTGTGTGACAACAATATAATTCATATAGATGCAAAGTAGAACAAAAAGCTCACCGGAATTCTGATAATAAAATCCTCTATGTCGAAAACTCCACGAGAAATTGTAATAAAACATCTGACAGTACAACGTATCACAGTCTATTCGAGACCACCAAAGTTTATGACACTTGTGCACATACCAAGATTCTTATACCGAGATGTATTGCAATTATCGGACTGTGGTTGACAATAGAATAAAAGATGGGCAAGTGAGTCAAAGGGCTAAAATTATACAATGAAAGTACGAACTACAACAATGGTAAGTGGTAACAATGGGTGTGTGTTGTGTGGTATTGCTAACATCCATTTTTCTGTCAACGATAACGACAATAGGATGTTAATCGACTTGGGAGGTGATATGTATGGCCCCTTTGATTTCTGTCAGACCATTCAGTGAACGCTAACTTAACACATATACAGTGGGCAATAGAGGACATTTACAAGCTATATATGTTTCACCGTCGAAATTTGTACACTGAAGGGCGGTAACTCAGAATTTATATCTATATTGCAGGTAGCAGACGATATTTTTATCATCAAGTTCCACAACTAGTGAGAAGTCGTTATTAAGTTATTAAGTCGCACAGAATTTTCTAAGTCAAAATAAGTCGAAAAAGAGGCGTAACTTTAAAAAAAAAAGTCGGACCGAACCGCAATTAGCATCATGCGGAGAGACCGTCCTAAGGATATTGCATACAAAACATTATTGAAATCGGTTCATAGTTGTTCGAGTTATAAGGTCGGACGGACGGATGGACGGACAAACGGACGGAGAAAGCGTGACTGACGGACGGACGCAGTCAATCCAGTATACCCCCCATTTTCTTCGAAAGTGGGGGTATAATTATATGAAAGAAAAGAGGACTAAAGAATGAAAGGATGGTGTTCAATTAAGTTCAAACCAAAACACTAAACCGATTGTAAAACTGGTCTATTATTATTAAAGACAAGTGTATGCTTAGTTTGGTGTTTCACACTGATAGTCCAGCAGTCAAGGCGAATAGCCAATTCAAGAAGTTTGTAAGTGATATTCAACAATTAATGTTGAGAACTCTAAACATATCGGTTATACCATATAGGAAAACAGGGTATTTGAACCGGTTAAAATGTAAATATTTAGTCAATTCATAACATCGGTAATAATCCTTGATATATACAAACACCGGACATGATTCAATTCAGTTGTTGAAAGAGTTTACATAATTATGAAAATGATTGTCCCTATACTAAATGGCAGAAACTACGCTGACCAGTAGCGTTGGTTTTTATAAACAGAAGATCTGGGTGGTATGTTTAACAAAATCAATTGAAATTTTGTTTAATATATATATTTTTGTGTTGAGTATAATACAAGTAACTTATGCCAATCCACATCATATACAGATTAAACTATGACACTGCATTTAGAGAAATCATTTCGTAACGGTGAAATTGTCATGACGAGAAATGGAGAAAAATGAAGGCGATCGTATTCTTTAAAGTGTACTTCTTCTTAAATTTAACGTTTGTTTCTGCTCTTTCCCAATACTGAAACTGAGTATACAAATTAACAGACGAGTCACAGTTTTTACAAATCATTTCGTACCCTTGGAATGATGGCAGTCTTTCGAGAAAATTATTGCGTATAGCTAATTTTAATCTTTGCCTCTGGACTATATTATGCGGACAAATATTTAAAGCATTATAAACGCTACCTGCATTAAATATTTCTATAGACTGACCTGGCACGATATGTCGAATATTATCCAGTAAAAAAATATATATCAGCAGATATATCCTATACGAACGGATGACGAATCATTCAACGTATATAGAAAGTTCAGAAATTATGAGACAACTTAATTAAATCCATAAAAAATGACACATCCGTCAGCTCCGAATCAGAATTATATAACACGAACAAATCACCAACATGTCGGATAAACTCGGCCTCTTCCGTCGCGAAGCACTGTAAGCCGAATGATTCCGATCGTTGCTCCAATATCCCGTGTAGATTTATTATGGAATATCGAGGGTCCAAATCCTGACAGTTTGATCCCACACCTGTGGCATGCGCTTCCTAAAAGCCAATGAATCCTGCTGTGGCGGAAGGAATGCCTCTATAGAGATTCTAATAGCATTACAAATTGATTCGCTGGCCTGGCACACTGACTCTGTGTTCACGGATAGAGCTCCCTGCCAGTGCTTCGTAACAGCTGCGTTCTGTTCAGACTCACAGAACCTAAGCCCAGGAGATCCGTTGGATATCGTTTCTTCTTTTACGCTCGTGCATTCCTCTGCCGCCTGGTGTTTATCAACCATTTCATCAATTCGGCGTCGATTTTCAAAATAGTAAACACTTGGTGTGCAACAGGTTTTAGAATAGTGATCAGAATGTTAAGCTCAAACGTAAACTGTTTCTTGGCATACGCACTTAGCCCCTCTATTTTGTTAACCCGGGGTACTCAACACTAGATATAATCCCTGCCTTCTCGCCAGTGTGGTCTAAATGTGTGCTGTCAGGACGGAGCATGCGTTTGTGTAATAAAAGAAAATCACATATTTGGACGACTACATTTTAGCCCAATGTTGCATTCTGTTATACAATACGCACAAAGGCATGCACTTGGTGCACAAATTTATTCGGCTGGAAAACTTTCAACAGACCAGCGTCGATGTCTGGACAAGTATTTCAACAAACTTTGGTCAACAGTATAAGAAGAAAAGAAAACATTTTCAAGAGTTGGACATTTTGATCTCCATTTGGGAGGGTGTGTTGTTTCAGGGTACAGTTCCAGAACAAAGGTTCTCTATCACAATCCCTGTATATGCGGTGAAATAGAATGAATCAAGACTGGTGACATATTCAATTTATATATGAACCAATGCATATTCAAAATCTGACCAAAATTACGCAAATGCAAACTTCCGTTATGAAGGGCAACAAATTTTCAAATATGCACATTTCTTGTTTCTACCGACGACACATTCGGTAGAGATGTCTATATATCAATTGACTGGAAATATACCATTATTTTGTTTACTGTTTGCCATAAACGTGGGTGATGGCAATTTATTTCGTCTCTTTGTGTCGTTAACATTTAGTTTTATAACGATTATACATGCACATGTAGGTATCCATTCCATCAGTACGGATTACCAAAACGAATAGTCAACCAATTAATCCTGTTCGATAAGTGGAATATCCTCTAGTAAATTGGCGATGATCCTGTATACTATAAGCTAGGTAGACATAGCTGCTTATGACATTACCTGCCAATTATGTATACCCGCTAATTGCTTAGTACGAACAGAACAGGTGCCTATGCGATGTATTAGTTCTGCGAAACTACTCAGACAGAGGTTTATCTGTGGATCACGGGGAAGCAGATTGAAGCAGTTTCTGATCACAGATCTGAAAAACTGACGTCGACAAAGTGCTTATGAAAGGGGCATGTATTCCGATTGTTATCACAGAAACTTCGTAAATTCATAAAGAAACGCCGACTATGTGAGATGACAGATTTGCCGCTTACAGATCGCCGACTCGGCTTTCTTTGACTATTCCACTATCTCTGACATGCAGCAAATTGCAGCTTGTAAATGCATTATCTTGTCGTCATCAATCCGGCGAACTCAAGATCACCAGACTAAAGCTACAATCTTGAGATTCATTTCTAAACTCCAAGTAAAATGAATAATGCTCGTGCATTATATATTTATAGCACCGACTTCCCTGTTCACCAAGTCGGATGCAATGACCTTTCAAACACTGATAACTTGATAGATCTTCTCTTCGTGAAAACGCTGAAAAATGTTCCCGACAATATTGCAGACAATTCAAAGAATATCCGTATATTGCTTATATTCGTCGGTGATAAACCTCGGAATAATACATGTATGTGTCGATCGTTGATACCCTGATAGACCTCTCTCCGTTCCAAGAATGTGCATCTCCATACTTTGCACATATTCTAGTGTGACATGTTCCTCGTCTGTGCCAAAGGGGTATATATAATAAATACATTAATGATTGATTGATTGATTGATTTACTATGATTCTGGCCATAGGCTAACTTTAGTTATTAGTCAGACAGTTATCTAATCCTCTGTGTGTGAATATTATACTCATTTTATCTCTTAGAGAGACCAAAGCACTCGCAGTGGATAAATGTGCCAAAATTATAAAAGTATGTTAAAACATCACCACTAAGGAGAACATGAAGAAATGGATAAATCGTATTCTTAAATTCAGTGTTGATAGTGTTCTTCAATAACGAAATTTCGCTTGTTAAACCATTGTTATACATGTATGTAAACAACACTGATACAGTGACTTGTCAACAAACATCGCTAATCGCCTAGTAAGTTCAAATATTTAGTCTTAAAGTGATGTGAAACACAGATAGGGTGCTCAAAAAGAAATGGAGTACAATCTTGTTCAATTAAGTTATTTTGTACAAATTGTATATCAAAATTGACAACACACACCGTCATTTTTTTATATTAAAGATACGGGCAGCGTTGGCGGTGGGTATGCTGTTAAAATATTCACCTCCGTCAAAAACCGCCATAAACAGAAAGAATAGTAAAATATAGACAGACTTTCTTCTTATACCAATCAGAAACATGGCATAAACAGTATATTATTTGTCAATTGTTTTTTCTTTTGTTATGTAAACAAAAGCAAAAAAACGTTACAGAACCTGGCTTTTGTTTAGATCCGGATATGGTAAACATAAAGAGCGTTATTTGTTACTGTTTTTCCTGATATGGACATAATAAAGAGCGTTTATATCATCTGTTTGTGATTAACCAATAGAATTGCGCTGTGTTATGTAGACAGAAGCAGAACTTCTGTAACACGAACAGGCTATTGTTTACGTACGCCATCGTACGTCTTGACGACAATATACTATTTACGCGCTGATTATGTTTGGCATATGAACATAACTATATATACTTTAATATTCCTTCTGTTGATGGCGATTTGAACAAATATGAATTTTCTGCCACGAACGCCACTCGTGCCTTTAATTAAATGCAATGACTCTCAATAGCGAAATCGTTTATCGCCGATATTTGCGTCCCGAATCGAGAAGTAAATATTTACAATTGACATTATTAGTTCAGACGATTTTTTACTATGGCGTGATACGGTAGATTTGCTTGAGATTTTCGGCGATGTTATAGTAGAATTCCACATTCCGCCAGTTGGCATAGTCTGACTAATCAGTTTCACACACCCGAGCGTGTCCATAATATAACTTCAATAAAATAACTATGACTTTCAGAGAATATTTTTCAATGCTTTAGCCTTTTTCGAAAATTTGATTAAATTTTGATATCTTATTGGACTAATTGATCGGCAATGCCACAACAACCGAAATGTTTACATAAAGTCGATTTTTGCATGTACTTGATGATGATATTTGTTTTACAAACTTTTGATAAAATTATGTTATTTCGCATGAACTTATAGTCCTTATAACTTATAGTCCGAAGGCTTTTAGTCTATTTAACCCTTCCTATACTAAATACTCATTGATGAGTTGTCCCCATAGGAAATGTTAAAGTAAGTCCAATAAGCAACCATATATAGGTCGTTTGTTGGACTGATTATCAGAATATTTCTCACCAAGGAATATGAATCCTTCTGCTCTTGTATTAGCTTTGCGTCTGTCTGTCGTCTGTTTTGATTACCTGATTTGCATCCCTCCAGAGTCCAAATGAATAATAGACTATTCCAATGCATAATTTGATAACTGATGGGAGAATCCAGTTAGTATAGAAATAGTTAACATTCTAACAACAAGACAGTCAATGACTGTGGAGACGCCCACCAGACTGTAAAGACTAGGAAGACTGGGACTCGGAAGACCATAAGAGTTAGTACTTGTCAAATTCACTTAAAAACAAGTAGTCCCAAAGAGGGACATAGCCTCCGTTGAGCAGTGGGGTGTCCACCTTGGAATATGGTCCATATCCCCCCACCCCACATAGTCCATAGTCTGCTCCCTCTCAACTGAAGCAAAGTTCGTAAAATTCCTTTGCACATGCTGGAATTTTACAACTGATACTTCAAGCTTTCCTAACTGTGGCAAAGTTACAACCTGACATGCTCTCCTTTTTTAATGGTGGACCCCATTCAAACAAATTTTGATCCCAACTCTCCATAGGCCAAAAACACCAAATGCCATTTCTTGATTGGTCGAACCCATTTTAACAAATCTGTAACCCAGTCCCAAGTAACACAATGACCCTCCACAATGGTTACTACATATAGACTAAATAGGACTAATGGCTCTTGAGGAGCCCATTTTAAGAATTACTTTGGGGAAGAGCTATGTCCCTGGTCGCACCCCTATTTGACCTGGTGAACCCATTTCAACAAATCTGAACCCAGTCACCCAAGGACTCTCTATACCAAAATGTATACCAAATATGCCAAATGGTTCTTGAGAAGATGTTTTAAAAATAACTGATGAGGGAAAGAATTATGTCATTGGCTCTGACCAATTCTGAATCAAATCTGAATCCTAGTCACCCATACCAAATATAAGCTGAATAGGCCTGATGGTTCTTGATAGGAAGACATTTTAAGAATTACAATGGATGGACAAGTTACGTCCCTGGTTCCGCCCTTATTTGACCAGGTGACCTCATCTTAACACATCTGTATCCCTGTCACCCAAAACCCTTCCATACAAATTATAAGCTAAATAGCCCCGATGATTCTTGAGAAGAAGTTTTAAGAATTACTATGGATGGAAAGAGTTAGGTCCCTAGATTCTTGGGAAGATGTTTTAAGAATTACTATGGATGGAAAGAGTTAGGTCCCTAGCTATGCCACGTTTTTGACCATGTGACCCCCGTTTGAACAGAACTGAATCCCAGCCACCTAGGGACCATCCACACAATATATATGTCTCAATTCTTCATCTCAGGTAAGCTAAGAAAAATGCCTCCTTCTTTCTCATCCAATTTCCCATATGTAATCGCCTGAGAAAACAGGTATTTAGTTTTACTGGCCTAACTGTCAGATTCATCATTCACACTTGGCCTTGGGAGTGGAGTTTGTTACCATAAGCACGGTCATTTATATATACAAACTCTCTAACAGGCAGAGAAATTTAGGCTATTAATCAAAGCTGTCATTCCAAACAGATTTTGTTAACACTGCTATTTCATTTATTACTTTATAATCAATGTGACTTCTATATGGTGTTAAGTAAACATTCTGTGATTGCGGGCACCTTCCTCATCTCATAGAGCTCTGAGTTTCTGCTGTTTGCATGTTCTTGATTTTAGACTGATTTAAACCAATTTTGGTTGAGTCACCCTGGTGGATGTTATAATGGTGTTATTTTATTTTTAAATTGAGCAAGAAATTAATCTCAATTAAAATAAAAAAAATTATTTGAAAAAAAATAAAATAAAATTTTTTGGAGGTTTTTTGTTTTGTTTTGTTTTTGTTTTGTTAAATTGAACAAGGAGTTCAATGTTAAATATTTTTTTTAGTTCAATCTAAGAGTTGTGTCCCTGGCCCCGCCCACATTTGACCCAGTGACCTCATTTGAACAAATCTGAACCACAGTCACCCAAGGATCCTTCATACCAAATATGAACCCATTTGGCCTGATGGTATTTGAGAAGAGGTTTAAAAGAATTACTATGGAGGGAAAGAGTTATGGCCCTGGCTTCCCAACTATTTGACCCAGTGACCTCATTTGAACAAATCTAAATGTGAGTCACCTAGGGAACATCCACACCAAATATGAACTCAGTCGGTCATATGGTTCCAGGGGAGAAGATGTTTAAAGAATTGTTGACGGACGGACGATGGACGGATGGACGGACGGACGGACGACGGACGAGGGGTGATGACTATAGCTCCACCGGAGACTTCGTCTCAGGTGAGCTAAAAGCAGCCGTCTTTGATGAGGTACATGTAAAGACATATTTTCCAGTGTGTGCACGACGCATAATGGAAATTGTCCATGTTATGCAAAACATTTGACATATTCAATGTCTGCAGCGAACGTCGATAAAGTCACACTGGGTTTATGTGACAGAACGTGAGAGTGTATTTGTTCCAAACATATAATGTTCGACGTCGATCTATTTCGACTAATGATTACAGGTGTACTCTATATTTTGACAGGTACATGGCATCAGTGACAAGGAAAACCGAGTTAACACCGTGTTAATACAGAGCACTGTATACAGTACATGTCCACCTGTCGCCAAATTTGATATAATATCGTTTTGTGGGTGAGATGGTGACTAATTCACACGAATCCTATATATGATGCTAGTATACACCGTGACCTGTCCACATAACGATATTTTGAAGGGAGTGTCACACAGGTGAGTCATAGCGACGTGCTGAGGCTCATGTTATTCGCCGTTTCTATAACTATTTAATGTAAACATTATATACTCCACACAATTCAATATGTACAATATATAATATATGATGTATAAATATTAGTCGTTTGGAAGGGATCCGACATCAAGCACAAAGTCGTTTCCGGTCGCGTGTGAACTTAAAAGCCCACACGACGGGAGTGCTTATCCACAGATATACACTGTATACAAGTTATGATGTTCACAAGAATTTTAGAAGATCGTCATTTGGTAATATTATAAATGTATAAATGTTGCTCAGCAGAATCGTGGGCAGAATCGATAGATATGTTAAAATAGATGTTTTTCATATGGAGTAAAAGAAAGAAATGAGTTGAAAGTTGAATTTAGTAAGCGGATACGCGTGCAGTATAGAGAAGAGTATGCTGTGGCTTATCAACAATTTGGATGAGTCTGATATGCAGTACAGCAGGAAGAGGTGGGGATTATAAATGATACCCTATTTGGATCATAACCCTGATTTTGTGTTCTGACGTAGTATTTTTGCATCCGAGCCGACACAACAATCATTTGGATTTGTATATATGAATATTTATTTTCCTATTAACATTATTATTATTATTTCTTATGCGATAACTATTTTACTTGCCTTAAGGCTTAAATTAATTACGCTGTCCAGAGTTTAGTTGCAAATAATGGCACAGTTTTTTCTGGTTTGTTTTTTTATACTCCCTGTTTAAGTTCCCTGGTAAAAGATGAAAACTGATGTTCGGTGTAACTTATAATTATAATTTCTCACACGTGTAACTAACTAAATTCCATCGGCGTCATCCGATTTCTAAATTTCACAAAAATACTTAAGTCGTACACAGCAAAAAATAATTGGAACTAAATCTGGTTCTATAAACTGTCTCAATAAAGGAACCATTATAGTAGGTTCTTCGCGACCACATAGCATCACTTGGTTCTTAGTTAAATTGGTGTGGAACCTAACCGAACCAATTGGTTCTCCGTCGCATTTAGCGTAGAACAAACACAAACAACAAGAGATTGCACCGGCGGTGCTGGTATACCCCCAACGTGGCAAATTCGAACCGACAAAGTATGGGTGAGATATCTGCTTGGGCGGGAAAAAAACCCACAACATGTTCATATAAACAAAGATAATAACTGCAGAATGAACAACACGATTGAACAGTCAATGTATTGCCATCATATTAGTGAACTTCCATACCAATTTGCATTGATAACCGTCAACCGGTGGTGGAGTTACGGACAAAATCACTTCCAATCTACAAAGAAGAATAACCTTAGAACAGAAACCGAAAAAAAAACGATTGAACACTCAATAAAACGATTGAATACTCAATAAAACGATTGAACACTCAATTGATTGCCCTCATAGTAGTGAACATCCATACCAAATTTCATTGAGATTCGCCTAACGGTTGTGGGGATATCTGCTCGGACGGATTTTACCGACGGACGACAAGACGCATAGACGGACGGAAAACGGAGGGATAGATGTCCGGACGAACTGACTGACGGCAAGTCTCGAATAACGAACGGAATGAATGACGACGAGGTCAATCCAATACACCCCCATTCTCTTCGAGAGTGGGGGTATAATAATTTTATTATAAGCACCGCTATATCTTATGATATAAATACCAACACACGATAGTATACTCATACAATTCCTACTGGTGTGTGTGACAGGAAGAAGTGAGGCGAGAGAAAAACACGAGAAATTATGAATAAACCTATGCACGCAGCTGTTGCATTCACGTGAATGCGCTGACATCATACATTTACTGTCTGTTTACTTCGTGTGCGTTAATTGCTTTCATTCATAGCGACATCCATGATACTGAATTCCCGATTGTTCCGAAACAGCAGGTCCAATTAAATTCCTATTATACGTCCGATAATATCCGGAGCGTGATACCATCCACATGTTGCTCTCACACATTGCTCTTCATATCCTCATCGTTTTTGTGTTTGCATTCAGGTTTGATAGATGCAAGATCTTACTTCAAGATATGTCGTTGTTGACTATATTGGTTGGTTTGATAATTTGGTTATAGGTTGAGTGTTGCTGCAGCCACTATAGGTCAAATATATCCGCCTTTGAGAGAGGACCGCATGCTTGTTGTCGCACCCCATTCCATTGATACTAATCATCCATCATTAATCACTAAAATTTTGTTAAACCATTTTATTTTGGTTGGGAATAAATATTGTTTACACTATACTATACACCTATTATACCTGCTCATTGTGGTGAGTTGAGTCGATGAAATTGAACTGTAGGCTGATAATTTGTATATTATTGATTAACCACTTCATGGCTCCGTATCATTTAGTACTTAGCCACTGTTCCCGTTGAAAGTAGAAATAAACGGCTCTTCAATCGGATGAACATTCCAATAACTGTTCGCTAACCACACAGATGTCCTGTTGAAGTTCTTTCACTTGGCTTTATCATAGATGTGTCCCCATTGGGACGCACGTGGATTATTTTTTTATGTTGGCGATGACGTGTAACCGGTCACAATAATTTCTGGTAGATAGTAGAAACGTACAACAATATAAACATCTAAATTTGTACCAGTATTATGAACTAGAATGAATATCCAAAGTTTTTTTTTGCAACCGTCAGTATAGCTAGTTTGAAGGGGCTGTCTTTACTATATGGGGACGTTCCATAGTTAGCGGATATATGAATATATTTACATAGCTCGTCTGTGTTACATTAAATCATGTTCGGTGATTGGTCAACTGCCAATTGGGTCACCCGCTTCATACCCCAATAACACAGAGACCTTAACACGAACACGACGTCACAATTGTTGACCTAATCTGACCTAATTACTAAAAGTGGTCAGCGGAATAATTGGGCGTGCTTGTCAAAGTTCAGCCGAATTGCACCTGAAGCCAGTTATTTATATCGACCACGTTATCGTTGCTAAGTGCTTGGAAATATCATATTGGGCTGACTTAATGTGTTGCGTGGGCTAGTCTCAATTTATTGGCAGATTTTGTGAAAATAAATAAGCTTTTTTATGCGAATAAATCATCAAAAAGCTATATAAATATAAGAAATTAATGTAGTGCATGGGTGGGTATTTGGGGGATACGGCGTCAATAACACACACACACACACACACTACATTCATTTCTTAAATGAATAAGTCCATTTTCAATCAAAATGATAGCCATAATTGGTGTTTAAATTGAGCAATATTTCTTCTGATAGAAATAAGGTGGAATCTGTGATTACAATCACCAACAAGAAACAACATCTGATGCGAGGTTACTTTTATAAGAATTGTTGACCGTGAGGACTCCATATATACCTCGCTATTTGCACGCACCAGCAGTCGCTAAGCACGCGGCGCCAACTTGCGAAACGTATAGTTATTACTTATTCTCCAGAAGTCGACTATATACTTACATCAAGATCACGGAATCCCTCGGTGTCCAGCGATGAAATTATCACAACACTAATCAGCATAGCAATCGCCCAGGAAATAGCTAGTTATGTGATAGTCCTAGCAATTCCAAGCTAATACGCCACAATCTTCATATACTACCCCATTGGGGTATATAATAAACGGTCTAAATATTCATGGTGTAGATGGGTTAGCACAGCGGGGTCCCTAATCACCGCTCCGCTCTGTTCTCGCCATATATTCTCTAATTATCTCTATGTACGACTTCGATGCTCATTACGCTCGCTTCTGGGCGCATCCAAGTCTGTCATTAAATTTCCTCCACCGGCTCGGTGATGCACCGGAAATCGATACATTCGCCACCGAATAACTCCGCAGCCGAGAGTTTGCACGGACGATACGCCACTCCGTGATATCATTTCGGATATGCAAGTAGCTACTACTGTGATGCAACTACTAGTCGTTTTCCCTTCCCTGAACCTGAAATTGTGACAGTCGCAATCAACTCTTTAGTTCACTACCAAGTCCAGAGGTGCTTCGGAAACTTGGATATAATGCATTCATGTTTCCATTGAGCATTTCGGCTTACAGACCGACATATACTCCCAATCCAATCGCGAGTATGCACGGACAATACGCCAGTCTTTTATATCATTTTGGATATGCAAGTATCTATTGCTGCATATGGTGCAACATCTGGATGTTTCCTCTCACTGGGATTTGACAAGTGCTATAGTCCCTATCAATTCAGCGCGGGCAACATCCAATTGCAACTCGGCAACCGAGAGCTTGCAATACAAATACAATACGAAACTCCGTGATATAGTTTCATATTGCATCATTCTTTTTCCACAAGATACCTATAACACATATTGTAGTATTTATATTATAGCATTTTTATATTAAGTCACTGGCTAGATAGGCCCTTAATCTTCAAGTCCAATAAGTCACTCAGTATTTAAGCCTAATATCAGTCACTCAGTAGTTAAGCCTGATATCACTTCATGCTATCATATATATAATTTCCTCTTTCATGCAACTTATGATATAGTATGTAGGCCCAATAATGCCTTATCCAATATATGATGACTGTTGGACGTATATCACTTTTATTTCACCAATCAACATCAATCAATACTTTCTCATATGTGCTGTCTATTTGTTTGCTTGTTTGTTTGTCTGTTTATCCAAGTTACTCTACATGTGAAGTTGACTTGATTGTCAATAAACTTATCTTATCTTATCTAGTTTCGGAAATGAATGTATAGTGGTGCAACAACTGGTTCATGACTAGTGATATCCGATATCAACTCTTTGGTTTAGCAACATGCCTTAACGAACCCTTAAGGTCTGGACATAGGACTCTTACGAAGTACAAACTAAATAAATTACAGCAGTGGCATGTTCCCATATACAAGCTGGCACGTATATTAACAATGCCTCAATTCTTTGGTTGTTTTTTACTCAGATGGCCCAACTGCAATCGAAAAAGTTCACAACACAGGGGACTTTGGAGACCCAGTTGTTGTGTGAAAGTTCCCAAAGCTGGGACTATGTCCTTACAAGTTTGGAGGTGTTGCGAAGTTTAAGTAGAATAGAACACACAAAACGAAGAACACAAAGTCATGCCTCTGCACAGCAGGAACAGGATTTGCGTGCCCGCCCGAAGGGCGGCACGAGGACGGTGTGAGCTCACCCGGAGGTCGCCCTTACGCCCTGTCTTGAATTTTCTTGGTCTTTTCTCTTGACAGTCAGGTCGCGGATCGGGTGGAGAAGTCTTGAGATCGGGATCGGTCAGCGTCGCAGGTGTCTTGAATCTTGTCTTGTCTTGAATCTTCAATCTTCAATCTTTGCTTGGGCTTTGCCTTGTACTTTTGCCTTGATCTTTTTCTTTTTCTTTGCCTTGTCACGGCATCTTGCAAAATGCGGGACGATCCAGCGATGATGCTGGATTGCGCATTTTCAGTTGGTTGTCCAAGCCCGGGACCTTCCAATGGAGGCATTGGATTGCGGGCTGCTAAGAGAGTACGGGACGGTCCAGTGATTCCACTGGACTGCGTGCTCTCTTCTGTTACCGCCTCTGCACACAACCACATGGTCCTATATATAGTACATTTAAGTGTTTCTATATTCAACAAACGGAAAGGAATATCGTGTTGTATCGCAGGCTTTGAACTATATGTGTGATATTGTCAGACTCCACTTCACCAGTGACGTAGTACAAAGCATGCGGTCTGATTCATCGCCTGGTGGACTCATTAGCATTGCGTCGTTCCGGAATATTTCACGTCCAGTATTTTGATATCTTCTTTGAATTCGAGCCTGTTCTTCCGTCTGAGAGTGTTTGGTGAGGCGTATCTCATTTCCACGTTCTTTGTATCTGTAGCAAGATCAACGTGCATTCTACGGCTCATTCAACGGTGCAATTATCTGGTTTGCATCCAAATAAAACAGCCAAATGAAAGAATGATGGAAGTTGATTTGGAGAGTAGATACACTCATACACGAAGTATCATCGCGTGAAATAATCTCGTTGTCTGTGCCGCAGCTTAGTGATAATTAACAGATATCATGCCGATAAAACACACTCTGCTGGACTATAATACGTAAAATATCAAGTAGGAGTTTATTTAGAAAGGAAATGTTGCTTCGTATTCTCTAGAAAGAATTCCTATAGCGAACTCTACACGATGTGGCCTTCTGCCAACCGTTTTAATTACATACTTCTCGCAACTTGTGAGCTCAGCGGTTGAATCAATATTCCCTATCATAGATAAGCTTGTAGTACAGTATGTACAGGCTCGGTGGATGCATATATGATCAGTTGTTCCAAAGCTGAATCCGAACGGAACGTCTACCAGGAGACGTAACACTCAAATGTATTATGTCTATGTTAGCAATACACGATTTCCAACGATTTGGGTCATCTTGGGAGTGGGCACCGCATACTTCAAATATATGCTGAGCCATTATATTTGGCATAGGCCCAATAAAGCATTTTTATAAGCTCAACTTGCATGTCGACGCAATGTTTGAGCTATTGTTATGCATATACGGGTTGGCGTCCGTCGTCCGTCGTCCGTCAACAAAGTCCGTTAGCATACCCTAATCATGTCACATCTCTCATCCGATCGTCACCAAACTTCATATGGATCTTTGGGATGATCACTAGATGTGAGCTAACAAATTTCTGGGGATTTCATTGGAAAACATGGCAGCCTTTTTGGATTTAACTTTATATATATATATATATATATGTTCATGTTGACATCTATAGTATTGCTTAGACATTTCAAATTTCCGCATTGCTAAACTCTCCATTGACTGTAACACATGAAATTATCTCCACTCCAAGTTGAGCTACAGTGTCATTGACACTTTCTTTAATTTCTCCACAGAAATAGTAGGTGTAAACACATGTTTGTACTTTGGTTTGTTCTTATCGTACTTTGTCAATGAGTTATGCCCCTTAATTGGTGTGCACACAGAACGCCAGAATGTTACCCATTTTGTGACTAACATTGACCATTTTCAACCCAAAAGTAGAACACGACATAGCTAATGTCAGTAAATAATCTTCTTCTACCCGATAGAGCTATGATAGACATGAGAACTATTTGAAATAGAAAAAAAAGTGATCGTAGAAATTTCAAATTATTGTCTTGCAAGCACAGATGACAAAATTCGGGGGGGGGGCGGGGAGAAATCTGGCTATATTGCTATAATCAAAAGACCGAGTTGGCCTGAACTGAACATGAATATCATGTTACGCATCCAAATTTATCACCTTTTTGTGAACTTGTTTGGGAGTTTGGCATACATAGCTTGAATGCCATACACATTTTGGGAGTTTGGCATACATAGCTTGAATGCCATACACATGTTCGGGAGTCTGGCGTACATAGCTTGCCATACACATGATCTAAAAAAAAGTGATACATTTCCGGCACATAACTCCGTAGAATATTGTGTCGGTCGAACCGATTCCTGACTAATATACGTGTATGTTTCCACATTGAAATATAGCACGACATGAAAGGTAGGCGGCATATAAATAAAATTTTGGATGATTGACATGATTAGTACAGCACATATATCATTAAATATTGTCTTATACAAATTGATCACCGCATTTGAGACAATGCATTTCTCAAGTTATATTTCATTTCTGTATGAAGCCAACATAAAAATCATTCTGTTTCCGATAACATGGGAATTTTTTTCCAGACTGGCAGGGTTTTTTCACACTTTTAAAAAAAAAACCAGCCATTTGAAAGCGATAAATACATGTACACCCTTTAACGTGACATTCTAGTAATCTTTCAACGGTTCCCACATGCCGAGAACGTCATCGAGACGTAGCCCCTTTTATGACGTTACTATGGTGTCCTGTTTTCGCCACATACTTTTTTCGCCTCCTTCGTTTGGTTTTTTTCAGAAGGAAGCGAAAAAATCAAACGACGTTTGGTTTTTTAGCTTCCTTCGTGCGACATTTTGTTGTTTTTTTTTCGCTTTCGGCGGTTGCTTCGTGAAGTGTCCGAAGCAAGAGAAAGAACCGCCGAAACCCAACAACAACCAAGAAAAAAGGGCTTTCTTGGTTCTTGTTGTTGTGTTTCGGCTGTTCCTTCGCTTGCTTCGGATACTTTGCGAAGCTTGCGAAGGAACAACCTAAAGCGAAAAAAAACAAAACGAAGCAAGCGAAATAACAATGAAGTTTTTTCGCTTCCTTCGTTTGATTTTTAGCTTGCTTCGGTTCCTTCGTGGCGCGAAGGAACCGAACCAAGGGAAAAAAACAAACGAAGGAAGCGAAGGAGGCGAAAAAAGTATGTGGCGGAAACAGGACACCATACGTTATACGCCTTGGTGGCGCCGCCTGGTAGTTATATTTCCAATGCATATATACTTATACTAAATACAGTTTCAAAAGAATCGGTCCGGGGTAACATGCGCACTATCGTCTAACCGTGTCCTCATTCCGCTAATTATATGTCAGGTTTCTTGTATTCGACTTTCCCTAATAACATGCCACAAATTCACATGCAATTGCAATCCCCAAGTGAAATGAGATTTGCGTCACAACCGCTGTGCTATTATTATATTATAGCTGATACGTATCGTGACTCCCAAAATATTGGCTGGATATCTCATATGCGGTGTGTGCATATTGCTTGTCTGGCTCTGCAATTTTCTCAGATGGCAATTTCCGTTGTGCGCCAAAGGTGGTGCACTTTTGAAAGGGTGGTATAGCAGTGAGAGGGTCCTGTGAGACATTGGGTATATATAGAGCATATGTCTGTGTACAATTTAGAAAGCCCAAATCGTGCTGCGATCTGCATTGCTAAACCATGTACATGCCAAGTTGCTGTTAGAACTTTGAAAAATTATCAGATGATACGTCGAGGCATGCATTAATGTGGTGCACTTTTTGAAATGCGGATTGCAGGAGATTTAATTAACACAGTCATACCTTGGTGCAGTATAGATGGGTTTACATATGGCACTGGGTATGCTCGAGTACGTAAACCCTAATTATAATATCATAGATATAATACCACGTTATTCTGTGGTTCCGCAATTTTCTTGGATGGCAATTTCCGTTAATTAAGTGTGCATCAAATGTAGTGCACTTTGGGAGTAGACTGCATCTAATACAAAATATACTTCGGTGCATAATATTAATGGACGCACAGAGAGCATTGGGTATATATGTGCATATCTGAAGATGACATGGCTAAATATGATTATCTGTAAGTCCAAGATAACGTTTTGGGATCTCAATGTGTACATCCGTATATATGTACCGTTGTTGTTTTGACTAATGTGGCAATATATCCGATGTGAATTTGCACTGCTCATCAACGGCGGGGCACTTACTAGACCATGCAAGTATACCGTAAACGCGACTGTATATTTATAGGTGTGTAGAACATACTGAACTACTGATACAATCGTGCAGGGGCACATATACATGACACAGGGTATATATGCATGTGTTCGAAGTTGATACGGCTTCAAATATACGGTTATGGTCAAGAAATTATCACGAAGTGTTCGCAATTCATAACTGCAAGTCACGTCCTTCAAATGTGGTGAAGTTTTGGAATTGTGGTAGCAAGTTTAATTTAATTTTTTTGGTACAAACTATGGGTGGGTGTAATGAGGACATTGTGTATGTACGAAGCAGACAGTACTATATCAATCATTGTGAACGTGAAGTCTAAACTGGCGGCGGAAGTGGTAGTTTATACATGAAGTGTTAGGTTCCTGTAATGGGTTTAGTCTATTAATCTCACTTGAGCTAGATACACGGGTTAGGCAGCGGCGGCGGTCTATTCTGATCAATACCCATTAGTAACCGCTAGCATCGTGAAGGGCTACTCGGGGGATAACCGCCTGACATTGATACATGGGGCCTTGATGGCCTAGCAGATCCCTACTAATGGGGCCAAGTTGAGGTGCCATGTATTGGGATATAATTTATATTAGAAAGTCTTGTACGCTAACTAATAGACTACATATGGGTTTTCTGTGGATCACGTGGCGCTTCCAAAAAAAGCCGAAGTACAATGCAAATACACGAAATAAAATGTTGTCACTATAGCGTTTACACCACAAAAAAAACACAATGATTGATTGCATGATGTATTATTATCCACGAACTGCATGTAAAGGAAACATTTAGTACGTGCATGTAGACCGTAGTCCGACTTTAAACAACACTCCCATTCCCATTATATAATCATAAATAGTATAGCTAGCAGTGACAAACTTCTTCCGCTGATCGGCGTATATATGGCAGATTTTGGTGCAGAAAAACAATACGACGCATTTTAACCAGTTACTGGGTTACATGTGCGGATCAGCACAAGACGATTGTCACTTCTGGCATCAGTATCGTTTTGATATAAGGGAATTTTATAGGAGTGTTGCTAAAAGTCAGACTTGAGACCTTCCTTGGGTCATGAAATCTGGTCTGAGGCCAGCTATACATGTAATTACCTAAATGCTGAATCAGGCGGTTTGGTTACAAGTGGGAATCGTTCATTCGCCATATCAAGTCCATTATTGTGGAACCGTCTCCCAGAAAGTTTAAGAGATCCATTTATATCATTTGATGAATTTAAATCTGGACTCAAGATTCATCTATTTGAAAGAGTTTTTAAACACTTAAAATGTAAAGGTAAATGCAAATGTGAAGAGTTTGGAAATAGGGACATTATTTATTTATCTGTGTAAGTAGCATATACGTATTTATTGTAAAGCACGTGAGCACAATTTTTGTGGAAACGTGGCTCTAAACTATATTATTATTATAATTAACGAAGAATGAATGATAATACGAGATGATTGCGTGATGTCTTTTGCATGACATATCCGTTCAAGGATTAATGATATCTCGTAATCCATTGCAACCTTAATTCTTAATGAATATAAAATATAAGCACAAAGGAAATATATTTCTATTCATATGAGCTTTATACCACAGACTGCCATCAACAACTAGGGATTATTGTTGTATTAATTGTTATACCCCAGAATGTATATAACAAGAGTCGGAAAGAGACATCATAATCATATGATATCTTTAATCAGTTATTTTAACATGGAAGCTTTGATTTATACTTTTTAGATATGCTCTATAATGAATACCTTTCCATAATGAGTTAATACTGAAGAATTTCGAATAGCTTATAGTATAGTGGTAACTTGTTCGTACGGTCCAGAATCCTTTTTGCAGAATTGACGACTACGAGCACGTCTGTGGGCAAATATAGGACATATAGTGCCGTTCAAACCTCTTGCCACTCGCAGTAAGGCGATACGATTATTGTTTGTTGTGATTAGTTTGTATTAATTATATTTACATACTAAGTGCTGTCATCACTAAATCCAACATTCTGATTGGTCGGCGCCCACGTGGCTAGTTGCAGTTATTTCTCGGTGAATGCGCAACGGCTCATAACACCAAGCTCATAACAACATCGATACGTCATTGGGTTTGAAAAGACGAACGCGTAATGTTTTGGGCGCATTTGGAATCGCGCAGGATTTACTTAATACATCATCGGGTTTCAAAATGAAGAGAAATTGTTCATATTAACTTTTGCCAAGGGTGCTATTGGGTATTTTGGGCTGTTTTTGTCACGATACACTTTTCGATTTAAATACATTTACAAAAGTGGCTTTTTCGCTAAATGTATATAAATATAAGGATTAATTGTTATGTGGACTATTTTTATGGAGATCTAACCGTGAGGTAAGTGGTCATAACTTGTATGTAAAACCCTTCGGGTTTTACACAAGTTATGTCCACTTACCTCACGGTTACATCTCCATAAAAACAGTCCACATGCCAGTTAATCCTTATATATAGTTATCAGGCAACAGTCAGTGGTATATAGGCTCTATGATGGCACGCGTATCTGGCGTGCCCATGCTTCGCATCTTGAAAACCATAATCGTAACTACGGATATGGAAACATGACAACTGATAGAAAGAACACAACATCTGGTGACGTAGTACTCTATGTGTAATTCTTATATGTAGTAGTTCACTATGCGAAAGGTGTCAATTCACGAAGAGTTCGCATCTTATACGTACAATATAATATAATAGATGTTCACAGACTAACAACGATAAATACAGAGTAATAACATGGGCGCTTTACACAAATTGTGCATGAATAAGCCGTCCGCCAAATGTTACCAAACATATAAACATATTGGAATATTACGCATGTATATTTATACCGATGATATCTGTTGACTGATTTTCCTGCAGACGTAATTATCCGAAGTGTGCTTAATGTCAGAGTTTGTGCCTATCGTAGACTGACGTTTAAGTCTCTCTATTATGTCCGATTATTCCACGAATTCGTCAGCCAATTACCACCATACAAAACTACAAAGCAACAATTCATACTATCAATTTGTGCTATTGTTTGGCATTCCTGGTCGGCGTTGATCCCATAAACTACATAACCACACCAATCCAGCCTTCCGGGCATCTTCATTCATGAATTTTGTCAGCAGCAGAATAGGCTAATAGATAATAATAAGTTAGGTCCTGATAGAAACATATACATTGTATATAATCCCAGGACCCTTCTGATATACAGTAATGCTCTAAGTAATCGACTTCTTAACCATAGCAGAATTATGGGTAACTTTTCAGGATTTAGTCGGAAATATGGCTTGTTGCCATTCATCGGAAAGCTCTCCTCGAGAACTTTCCGATGAATGGCAACAAGCCATATTTCCGACTAAATCCTGAAAAGTTACCCATAATTCTGCTATGGTTAAGAAGTCGATTACTTAGAGCATCACTGTATGCCATCACCAATCCTGCCATATTTCCAAAATAATCCTGTCAAACTTAAAATTTGTACTGAACCAACCATGCATGGTGAACTATAATATACATATAGGTCTCCAGATTCATGCAGATTATAAGCTGTAAAACTTGTGGAATTTTTGATTGTAATTTTTCCATAAGTATCCATAATGTTCTGGAATTATATACTTGCTTGACCAGCTGCTAAAATCTTTGAAAAAGAGTGTTATCACTTCTCTTATTTGCATGACGTCCCTGGATATCAGTTGGAATGTGCATTTTGCATTGCAATTGTAAAACTCGTGTTTCCAATCGCGTTTCGGTTAAATAAGGAGAATAACTAAATGTGTTTCAACTGACAGCTATATAACCACTATAGTTAGTAACCAGAATGTGATGAATATATTGATCACAATTAGAAATGTCTATACATGATAGTGCATGGATGTAACGGTATATCTCCAGACCAGAGAAAGTCTGTATGTGCATGGTATTATATACATGCGTGTACACGCCAATATATGATTCCCTCAACTGCGCTATATAAGCAGCAGCGGTCAACAAGGGAGGCAGGTAGTGGCTCCGCCTATTTCCCTCGACTAACGCCTGTTAGAAATGCGGAAATTTACAGTTGGTAACTTGCTATATCTTCTGAAGGATGTGCTCCTTGCATTCCATACCCTTGCATACAAGATGCTATTGTTTGAAAAGAACATGCACATTCATCTTCAAATGTTCGATTTTTCATGAATTGCATTGAGATCAGCCACGATCGTTTGGTATTCAATCAGCATTATTCTACTTTCTACGCACGGTGTATGCGGCATTAAGCAATGAATGGAATTTCAATAAAAGCAATGAACTACGACAGAATTATCGCGATAAAAAAGTCGATATTGAGTAATTCTGCAGTTAAAACTGTGATCGTTATTGTTACTGGGATGTATGTTTGTATAGCCGAGCTATTGAACATATCGCGGTATCTAATACGATAATTGGCGGATTCATGGTCAGGTTAATGTAAGGTAAATACTGTGGTATCGTGTCAGCCGATCGTGTAATCCCCGTGTAAATAATGCTGCCAATTGGTCTGTGGATTGCTGCAAGGCCTTCTGAACGCTCTGGAGGCTTCTAACCATGGTCAACAGGTCCTGTTATAACACCGTCTTATGATAGCATGGTAGGCCACGCTGATTCATATTCGATATTGGTGTGACCAAAATATTGCTGTTAACCCTTTCTTTACTTAAAGATGGATTATCTCTTCATATAACAATTTTGAAATAGTTTCGTGGGTATATAATCATAGATATGAATTGAAGACCCATGTCCGGAAACGCTTCTATCAATTAATATTGATTTTATTCCGAATATTTTATTATAAAATGAGATGATAAAGTGGGACACTGTATTTTTCTATTTTTAGAATAGACCATTCAGTCGATATAGACCATATATCGATAGAGATCACGAGGGTGTTCCCATATCAATGCTCCGAACATCAAATCCCCAGATTGATTGTTTGTATTGTTTTATGACATAGTTATAAGCGATGAAAAGTCAAATTAACGTTTATTTGTGACAAAATTACACAATTAAAATTCTGGTCTCTATTAACCGTAACCACTATTGTTCGTTGGCTAAACAACCACACGTTTTTAGACCAGAACATATTCGAAATATAACCAATATTAATCGATAGAAGCATTTCGGGACATGGATCTTCGATTCATAACTAATATGTACCCCAGTAACTATCTTACATGTTTACAAAGAGATAGACTATCTTTAATTCGAGTAGTTCCCTTTAGGAAATGTTCCGATAATAATTTCAACAAACGACCGTTAAACTTATTATTTGAATATTTTCCAATAAATATGATTCCTTCTGCATTTGTATTAGGCCTATATGTCGCATTCTTCATGTCATGTACATCCCTCCAGATGAATAATATACAATTGGAAACTATAATAACTGTGTGTGAGAATCCATTTAGTATAAAGAAAGGATTAAAGACCTATTCAGGATTCCAGACATCCAGTCAGGACAACATTAAAAATAATAATTTAACATCGTGATCAGCTCTGTTTTGTGATAATAACATGATACTAAATATTACATATCAATTAAAAAGTAATTTTTCTATTGCAAATTTAACCAAATTAATTTATGGTGTCCCGTCGAAATGATATGAAATAATTGCATAGCCATTCAATATCGAACAAAATAGCGTCTTTAAAGTGGCACTTCTTGTTCCAAACATGGTTTGTTATACACTATAAAATCTAACTAAAAAGTAAAACAGGTTTCGTAAACATTGGTCTCAGTGGAATCCTGAATACTTAAGAGAAAGTACTCATATTTTTCTCAAATTGTTCCCAGTATTTAGCAAAGCTGAACTATTATTATTGATATTAGTGGACGAAATGCCACGCAAAGAGTTAATTTCTCAATGAAATCACAACACTATAGAAACATGCACAAGCCACCAACCCGCAACGCTACTGACAACATTGCGCAGATATACACTGATCAGGTTACACTGGTGTAAATAAGGTTCCGAGTGACATCTGGTGGATGCGGGAGGAATATATAGGAGAGAATAAAATAGACACTGGGCCCTGATTGGTCAATAGCCTTGTGTGCTTTTCACATAAAAAAATCGTCACACCTCTTCCCTATGATTTCCCATAGGTAAAATAACCATTGGCACAGGAATTAACCCTTTGTAGTGAAGTTTGAATTTTTTGGTGTGGTCTAAAATATGACTGTATTTTTTTATGCGGTTCTGACACTAGTTACGAAAACATCAGATTTAAAGGCGAATTCCCTGCTAGACAGACATGATTTTTTTGTGTAAAAAGTTTCCCAAAATGTCAATTTTTCAGATTTTAAGAAAATTTTGGACCCAACATTTATATTGCCAACACTATACGCTAAAACGTTAGCACTGAGGCCTATGGAAAACATTTACACCAGTGTAACCTAAAGGGAAAAAATAGCTTTTTATCATTTTTGATTCCTGGGAGTCACTTTAAAGCATTTTAATGCATTTTACAGAGCCTGGTCTTTCAGTCCAATGAATATCTCATGCTTGATGTGGCTATTCTTGCTGCTGATGCCTTCTTTCACTTACATCAGCCAAAAAAATAGTAAGATTTTTCATAAAAAATGCCAATTTTTCAAGGTATTTTCAAAAAATTTCAAGGTGGTAATAGTCACATGATAATGCAAATGACCCATAACATGGGCATGTCAACGACACATATATCAATTGTTATAAGAACCTAATTTAACAAGTATTTTGGATTTTATAGCCAGTGATATACAGATATATATCATAAAAGTGTGTCATTTCCACTGGTGGGTATGGTCATTTGAAGGTTAATAGCACTAAAACTTGGACACATTTAAGAAAATGCTCCAGCAATTCAAAGAGAGCATATCTTTATTCAACTAATTCAATATACACCCACATCCAGTTATCTTGGATCACCCTTGCAGACCTGAAAATGTCATATTTTATTCTTCAATGTGCTGATAAAGTCATGCGCTTGATGCTCAGCTGATCAGATCTGGACTCAATGACCTCACATCACCAGAAGTTCTCTCATGGAAAGAATATTGAACAGTCTTCCATAGCTGATCCAAGTTTGCAACACCAGACCCCTAAAACTGAGTGAAAATGGGGCCTGAACATGACTGGTGGTGGAAAATTGTGCTTTTTTGATGAATAATTTGTTAAAGGGGGTGGGGTTAAATTGTGTGTGATAAATAAAGAACCACAGAAGTGATATTGTTTTTGAACACATTTTTTCGATTGATGGGCAATTCTGAAGAATTGTAGGGAGTTACAATTATTCCGCGAAAAAGCGGGCTATCGCTTTAGGTTACACTGGTGTAAATAAGGTTCCGAGTGACATCTGGTGGATGCGGGAGGAATATATAGGAGAGAATAAAATAGACACTGGGCCCTGATTGGTCAATAGCCT
Source organism: Siphonodentalium dalli (assembly GCA_032622095.1). Classification (NCBI taxonomy): domain Eukaryota; kingdom Metazoa; phylum Mollusca; class Scaphopoda; order Gadilida; family Siphonodentaliidae; genus Siphonodentalium; species Siphonodentalium dalli. The sequence goes on along the minus strand of CP136064.1, from coordinate 60,273,341 downwards.
TGTGTGCTTTTCACATAAAAAAATCGTCACACCTCTTCCCTATGATTTCCCATAGGTAAAATAACCATTGGCACAGGAATTAACCCTTTGTAGTGAAGTTTGAATTTTTTGGTGTGGTCTAAAATATGACTGTATTTTTTTATGCGGTTCTGACACTAGTTACGAAAACATCAGATTTAAAGGCGAATTCCCTGCTAGACAGACATGATTTTTTTGTGTAAAAAGTTTCCCAAAATGTCAATTTTTCAGATTTTAAGAAAATTTTGGACCCAACATTTATATTGCCAACACTATACGCTAAAACGTTAGCACTGAGGCCTATGGAAAACATTTACACCAGTGTAACCTAAAGGGAAAAAATAGCTTTTTATCATTTTTGATTCCTGGGAGTCACTTTAAAGCATTTTAATGCATTTTACAGAGCCTGGTCTTTCAGTCCAATGAATATCTCATGCTTGATGTGGCTATTCTTGCTGCTGATGCCTTCTTTCACTTACATCAGCCAAAAAAATAGTAAGATTTTTCATAAAAAATGCCAATTTTTCAAGGTATTTTCAAAAAATTTCAAGGTGGTAATAGTCACATGATAATGCAAATGACCCATAACATGGGCATGTCAACGACACATATATCAATTGTTATAAGAACCTAATTTAACAAGTATTTTGGATTTTATAGCCAGTGATATACAGATATATATCATAAAAGTGTGTCATTTCCACTGGTGGGTATGGTCATTTGAAGGTTAATAGCACTAAAACTTGGACACATTTAAGAAAATGCTCCAGCAATTCAAAGAGAGCATATCTTTATTCAACTAATTCAATATACACCCACATCCAGTTATCTTGGATCACCCTTGCAGACCTGAAAATGTCATATTTTATTCTTCAATGTGCTGATAAAGTCATGCGCTTGATGCTCAGCTGATCAGATCTGGACTCAATGACCTCACATCACCAGAAGTTCTCTCATGGAAAGAATATTGAACAGTCTTCCATAGCTGATCCAAGTTTGCAACACCAGACCCCTAAAACTGAGTGAAAATGGGGCCTGAACATGACTGGTGGTGGAAAATTGTGCTTTTTTGATGAATAATTTGTTAAAGGGGGTGGGGTTAAATTGTGTGTGATAAATAAAGAACCACAGAAGTGATATTGTTTTTGAACACATTTTTTCGATTGATGGGCAATTCTGAAGAATTGTAGGGAGTTACAATTATTCCGCGAAAAAGCGGGCTATCGCTTTAGGTTACACTGGTGTAAATAAGGTTCCGAGTGACATCTGGTGGATGCGGGAGGAATATATAGGAGAGAATAAAATAGACACTGGGCCCTGATTGGTCAATAGCCTTGTGTGCTTTTCACATAAAAAAATCGTCACACCTCTTCCCTATGATTTCCCATAGGTAAAATAACCATTGGCACAGGAATTAACCCTTTGTAGTGAAGTTTGAATTTTTTGGTGTGGTCTAAAATATGACTGTATTTTTTTATGCGGTTCTGACACTAGTTACGAAAACATCAGATTTAAAGGCGAATTCCCTGCTAGACAGACATGATTTTTTTGTGTAAAAAGTTTCCCAAAATGTCAATTTTTCAGATTTTAAGAAAATTTTGGACCCAACATTTATATTGCCAACACTATACGCTAAAACGTTAGCACTGAGGCCTATGGAAAACATTTACACCAGTGTAACCATCAAGTTGCCCTTCATGGCGTAAAATCGGCGCTTATCGGAAATTGAACAATTAAGCTTCTCGTTGACGGCTTATATATGGCGAACTGGTTTATAATGCATCCAACCGTCTGAGCCACCGAACACCAGACAGAATATTAAGGCTGTAGGTGATGGGTGCGGGTTGTCGGCTTTGGTGACATTTATATATATGCATTGTATTATATGTATAGTAAAGTGTGTAAAGTGGGGAAAGGCAGCCAAATGTAGCCGTGCGCGTTAACAGAGAGGACTCGGGGATGGCCCTGAATGGGAGTTTTATTACAAGTACTTCCTTTGAGAATATTGAAAGGAACAATGTCCTGTGAAATCGTGTGAATGAAGTACTTGCCGACTGTAGCCTCATGCACAAATGCGTAGTAGGGTAGAAATGTTGGCATATGTAACCCACCATGCAGAGACGATGCAATTATGGAAAAATGGCCATGTTGTGGGGATGGCCCCTTGCCCATGTCAATTGTATCGCCTCTTTAACTGCATGTTTCTGTTGGGAGGTTGTGCCATGTCCTTCACATCTTCTGAAACGTCTGAATTTTAGTTGATTATGTGTTGCTCTCCATTTATACTTTTTATTGTCTTTCATTATCTATTTTTTCCTTCCAACTTGTTTTGCCCTTGCACACAGTTCTGTCGAATTTATAGCTTTGTATATTATAGAAAAATATAGATATACAATATCCAGTTGATTGGTTGAAACGAATGCGTTATGTCTCATCAATTAAATCTAGAACAAGATGCTTCTTGTATCTTATCTTTATTGACTAAAGCAACTGGAACATGCTGTCAATTATAGGGATATTAAACCCCGCCAAAAATTACAAAATGACAGTTCATGATTAATCTTATGCCGGCTATAGCATGGGTTACATTCACATATGGTTATTCTGACAAAAGCATACACCCTTGACCAATGCTCGTCAACGCCTACCAGCATGCTCTATGAAGGAAAGAATATAAGATTCATCATATCGCATAGATATACCCACAACAAGATCTATGAGAAGTAACCACATGGCCACACAATAAAGCTCGCAGCACATACGCGACACTTTTGTCATTTTGAAATGTAATTTGTTAAACATATAACTGAATATTACATGTAGTTTTACAATATGCGTAATTTGTAGTTGCGTGTAAAAATTACAACATAAGCACAAGTAAATGTTACCCATGCTATAGTCGGCATAAGATTAATGGTCAACGTATGTGTGAGATACATTTAACTGACTGTTATATCTACCATTGACCAAGACTCATCAACGCCTATAATCGTGCTCCATGCGGGAAAGAATAGAAAATTCATTATATCGCATAGATACACCCACAACAGGATCTATGAGAAGTAACCACATGGCCACACAATAAAGCTCGCAGCACACACACGACACTCCTTTTGTACAATTATCATTGTAAACACGTTTTCCAATAATCTTCCAATTTGCTCACAAGAAAAACAAATCGAGCTAATATCGTGAAACTTACCATTATGGGATCACCTGGCGGCAGTTCATCCATGTTCACTTTCATATAATATCAGAATGTTTATCCCAATTCCACGCGGTCCATATTCACAACATTTTAAAGAAAACACATGACACAGCAGTCCAATGTTGATATACGACAGAAACACTTCCCATTGATTATTATTAACGCATGCGCACCACAACTTCCTGTGCCTACATGATGTATTTTCCTTGTCAATAATTCTCCCCTGAGACGCATCCGAGATAATAAGCGAAGTACGCTGGCTAATTCAGGCTTTTTAGCTTTTAAAATGAGCAGATAGTTTATTTCCGTCTCTGTGGTGAAGCATGGCTGGAGCAATGAAGATTAGAGCGACGGGTAACCCCGTACTGCAACTGGTGGTATATGCGAGGCTCTGCCGGTCGGAAATCAATATCAATTTGGTCGGTCTGAGAATAATTCTATCAATTTCATAACACGGCGTTCTATGTTCATCTGAACAGAGATTTTAATCAAATATATCGCAGATATGCAACCACGCAAGAGGGCTCTAATGCACGCGTTCTAACCATGAGGCTCGCGATATTGAGAAACGTTGCGTATCACTCTGAACTCTCCGTCGTAAATTAGGAACGCCTACTGATTTGCACGTCCTTTGCTAAACGATTACCACGAGACATGGGGAATTGGCGGGCCTCAAATCCGCCTTCATGAATTATTCAGATTGTTCGAGAGAGGCGATTACTGTACTCCAAATCTAATGCCCTTCCTGTATCCATGCATGAACATGACACATGTAGTGCAATCAATACACAGGGGGGCTTCGACAGCATGAATGTGATCCCACGCGTGCATTCGTCACGATAATTCCCCAGTGTTTTATAAAGCAACACAATTAGAACTGGATTAGTAATTTGCAGAAACAAAAAAATTATATATTTATATCAGTTTATGGAGGCACGGACTCAGTATGAGTGTTCATTGCTTCAAATTCTATTCGAAATTTTTATCGAAATGACCACGTATAGATCAGAATGGCACATTGAAAGGTCCCAATGTTCGTCCAGGGTTAGAACGCGCCCAGACTACGATGATTTCAAGGAAGACCTTTCACAGAGAGTTGGGAAGCGTATCAGTCTGAACATGCATGGGTTCGAATATTGACACATAATAGACCTACTAGCTCAGAAGACTGATACTAACCAAGGGGAACTAACCCAGTCACACGGTCCATGGAAACTCACCATCTTTTCCATGTGGAAGATGCATCAGAGTAAGGAGTTTTTTTTGTATTCAGCAATTCGCAAAATATAGACACGCACAATCGGAGTAGCCATATACTTTATAACAGTTACACTAGATGGCAAATTCAAACCATAAATCGTCTTCTTCGAACTCCCGTGATAGTTTTATGTCTAAACAAAGAGTATAGGCGGAGTCTGTTCGAGGGTCATGTACATATAGCGCAGTGTGCCGTCATAACTCATAAGGCACACAGCAGCTGAATTGCTCATAGTCGCCCAGTATCTCAAAATCTCACCAAAAACACACTTTTAAATTAGTCGTCTGTTATTACAACAATTATTTGTTTATGATTTTCGATTGAAATTTCAACGGAATTTGACTGCAACATATACGATAAAGAATTTGAGATGCTGGGTGACTTTTTGCACATTTAGAAGACCATTAGTGATTTTTCGCACGTTTGTGAAATCATGGGTAGCTTTTTTGCAAGAAACAATGTGACAATGACCAATTCGGCTATAATAAGGCACAGGCAACGTGCCTTGTTATCAAGATCAGTATATAGGGTACCATGATTCGTGTATCTGGACGAGTTTATCAACGGGTGTTTCGGAGGTCGATGTTTTCTTGTTTTATTGTTTACTTGATCTATTTTCCAGTGAAATGACCCGCTGTTGCGTGGTCTTTCCCCAGCCAATAAGTCATACAGCGCCATGTATGATATGTCCTATAAAAATTAACGCCACGTGTACATCCCAACATACAACCTTAAGTTACAGGGATGTGGTGATATGAAGATTGAAGTGTCTCAGCATGTAATATGTCGATAATAAGAATCGATAGATAGTGTACAGTTTCAGTCAACCTTCAGCCATCCGTTGGAAATTTGACAAACAATGTTGGTCTTCCCAACTATTGAGTTGGAATGTTTGAGGCATCAGTTGGAAAATTCCAGCTAAAGAGGGTTGCCAATAAAGGTTTCCCAGAGTTTGACATAATTCTAAGTGAGGCACCCCCATTGGCCCCAACAAAGACCCTATACCCTCACCCTTGGTATGAAAGGTTTCAAGTCTAGACGAAAGGGTGGGGGTTAAACTGAAATTTCACAAAACATTAAGTTTGGCTGACACCATAATTCAATAACAATAATCTCCTGTAAATACCACCATGTTCAATGGCGTACGATATTACCGAATGCCAATATACCAATGTTAAATTTGATCGTCCGAGGCAGCACTTTAATTCAGATGATGGCTGCGATATCACAAGAGATCAACGTTAGTTCGCATTATTGACGAGGGAAGTGTAGTAATCTCCAGACACAATTTCCATGGTAACAACCCATACAATTTTAATGCATTTCATATGAAATTCGCGAAACAGTGTTTCATAATTCTTTAGGGAAATAACATCACTATCAATGCGGGCCAGACCACTAATTCATATACATAAATTGAATTAATCCACGCCGATATGTATATTAATGGTGTTTGAAATTACAGCGATACTGTCAGGAGGGGATCTGGTTTCAATCGATCAGAGTACTGCAGTCTCTAGTGGGGCGATATTAGAACCCAATGGTTAGAATACACGCATACAGGGCTGTATATGCGGGTTTACAACACCAATGCTTACAGGAGATGTGAAATATGATTTCTTATTTATGTATAGTTGGAATGTTTCGCATCTATTGTTTCTGTCCTCACGTTAGCACAATAAGGCTTAGTGTAGACATACATGGCACATTAAAACCTTTATGTAATATGGAATAATGGATAAATGAACACAATACCTATATACAGTCTTTATATATGCATGTATATTATATATATGTATGTATGTATGTATCATTTCACGAAGCATTATCAACATACACATTGTAGTTGTTTCATCTTTTTATGTTTAATTGTCAAATAAAACTAATATCACATCGTGTTGTATACAAATATTTCCATATATGCACACTATATATTATATACTATATAATGTATATATAAATAGGCGGTAAGTAATCAAATGCTCTTGGTAATGGAAATCACTTGGTGGCGACTACAAGATGGCACATTCCTAAATTATACTATCGCCAAAGGTCAACGTTCTGGAGCAGCATCCGTTTGTTAACAGTCCTGTTCAAGCAGATATTGGTCAACATTATAACAATATTTTCAGTTTTGAGTGCAAGTACGGTTTTTAGAATGCAAAAGAAATTTAAATTACATATACAATCCATATACTTCACGAAACCTATACTTATCGTATGTATTCAGGATTACTTTTCAATATTATTTGTAAAAATGCAACACCTGCGATTCGACATCACATTCGACACTGTAGCTCAACATGGATGGGGATAATTTCATGTGTTACAATCAATAGAGCGATTAGGAATGCGGAAAATTCAAATGTCTAAGTAATACTAAATGTCAACATGAAGAGATATAATAGTCTGGTCGATAAGAAGTTTGACCTAGAAAAAATTTGCATTAAGTTGGTTTGTATACCATTTTGAAGAGGAATATATCCTCTATAACATATCCAAAAACCGCTTTGAGCATTTTTTGTAATCCAAGATGGCGTCCAAGATGGCTGCCATTTTACTATAAGTCAGCTTGATGCAATTATAGTGAGAACATCTTGTCATATGTATACACGTGTACACATTTTAATGAAGCTAAGACATCACGCCACCTTTATGTGCTAAAATTGGAACTCCCCGTCCAAGATGGCCGCCAAATTGGCGACCGGAAGTGGAGTTTTTACGTTTTTTTACTAATATCTTTAAGATAAGTTTCTGTGGTTTGGAACTGGTTGAGAATTGTGACTTTATTTTGTATATAGCATGTTAACTGACCTTTGGATCAATGAAATAAGCTGTTCGTGGGGTCCACATCCCTTCCGATCACGCAAATATTCGATTTTACAAAACACGGTATAACATTTTACAAAAGATCCCCAAGATTCTAATCATATTTCATCAAGAAGTGGGAAGAACTGTGCAATGTAAGTGATCCATTCTATATCTTATTGATATTCGAACTCAATGGTACCAAAATTGTCACTTTGGCTCAAAATGGCTGCCAAAATGGCCGCCAAAATATGTAAAATGGTAATTATTATCCCAGCGTGCCATGCAACCGCTTACAAGTTGTGACGATGCACACAATTGACTATTTTGTCTCATATAGCTTGAGTACTAACATTTCTGATGCACCCTAGGTATTTGTTACTATTTCAACCACCGAAATTACCAGAATTATTCGAAATTTTCTGTCACAAACCTGATATCAAAATCGTCAAAAAATCGCAATCAAAGCAATATGGATTTTGCCAAAAGCTTCCTTGTTTTGAACGGAAATGGGCAGAACGTTGAAACGGAACTGAGGGGGGGGGGTCATATTATGTGGTTATTCTGGCCCATTAGCATCAACATTGATAAACTTAATACAGTGTGTATGTCTGTTGACTGGATGGTCATAGGCGAGGTGAGTAGGTATACATGGAGTTATTGTATTCATGAATGATGTGAATAGTTATACAATGTGTGACTATATGGTCATGGATGGGATGTCCATAGTGAGATGTATAGGTATATAAGGAGTAGCTGTATGGCGATGTGTGATGTGAACATGTTTACAGTGAGTGGCTGTCTGGTCATTGAAATGGTGTATGATCATAACGAGAGCAGCTACACTGTCCTGCATGTATATATGGAGTGACTGTGTGGTCAGGGGTGGGCTGTACATATGTACATTGGGTGGCTGTATTGTAATGGGTGAGTGTATATGTATACATATGTTGGATGTATGGCAATGAATGGGTGTATGTATACATATGGTGTTGTTGTGTGGTTATGGGCAATGTGTATATGTACATGAACTGACTGCACGGTCATTGTTGAAGTGTATATGCATACCTAGAGTACACTTTGATGGCCATTGGCGGCTAGTGTATATAGAGAGTGACCTCATGGTGATGGGTGAGATGTATGTTTATATGTAGGGTCTATTGCATTGTCATTGGTGGTGTGTACAAGCATACAGTGAATATCTGAATGCTCATAGAGAGGGTGTATATGTATACAGCGAGTGGCTGAATTGTCACGATTGAGCTGTATTGTCTGTATTGTCTGAATTGTACGAATGGCTGTGTGTGCGGGTATTGGTATATCTAGAAGGGCTGTATGGCCATTGATGAGGTATATATATACACATGGAGTGACGCTGTGGTCATAGGTGAGGTGTATATGTATATCATGAGTGACTACATGGCCATGGCACGGCCAAATTGTACAATATGTACATATGTATGGCAAAATTAATGGTGGGGTGAATTGATATACAAGGAGTGACTATGATCACGAATGTGGTTTATGCGTATGCAGAGAGAGGCTGAATTGTCATGGGTCAGGTCTATATGCAAGTCTGGAGTGTATGAATGGCCGTATGCGCGGTACGAGACATTGTTATATCTAGATGTGCTGTAAGGCCACTTTTGTGAGGTCTATATGTATATACCTGGAGGACACTATATTTTTGGGTTGGGTGTGTATGTATATATTGAGTGGCTATATGGCCACGGGTGTCGCAAATATGTATATATACAGGGAGTGAGACTGTATGACCACTGGTGAGGCAAATATGTATACAAGAAGTGATCTATGATCATGGACGTAGCGAACATGTATGGAGTGACTGTATGGTCGTCGGTGAGGTGTATATGTATATCTTTAGTGGCTTTATAGCTATGCATGTGGCAAATAAATATACATGGAGTGACTGTATGGCCTATGGTTAGGCGAATAGGTATACAAGAGGTTACTTTGTTTTCGTATATGTAGTGAATATGTATACAGGTCATGTGAGGTGTATGAGTATTCCTGGTGTGTCTGCATGGCTATTCATGGCTATAGGCCCACGCGTTGGTGTATGGGTAAACCCAATTATGGCTGTGTGGTAATGTGTGGGGTGTATGTCTATACAGCGAGTGGCACATGTCCATTTACGTGGTGTTCATGTATATATGGAGTGACTGCATGCTCATGTGTGATTTGTACTGGTGCACCTTTGTGTGACTATCGCTTTCCACAATAACTCAAGGATATGTTAATCGATAGGGATAATATCAGAGTGTTCTCCACATTAATTGCGTTTTATATGCAATGTGAAGAAAACGGTTTTCCTGACAATAGTTTATAAGTTAATCAATTTTGATGCTAATAGGCCAGAGTAGCCACATAATATGATACATTTCAGTTCAGTTTCGACGTTATGTCCGTTTCCGTTAAAAAACATGGACAGAATCCCAAAAGAGGTGTTCGGCAAAATCCATACTGCATCCCTTAAAATGAGTTTGTCGTACCTCATAAGGTTTTCTGGGACAACCATAATATAAGATTAAGTTGTCAGTTGATTAAGTAGCATGTTTAATAACCAAGTGAGTCACAATTGGTTACCATTTCGGAACAGCAGAGAACAGTGTTCGGAATATAAACTTTTTACCAAATTTGGTTGCCATTTTGTAAGTCATCTTTAGTAATATTGTCTAAAGCACCACACTATGCCATATTTAAGGCATATCAAAATAAAAAGAACCTTTGATACTAAAGATAGTTCCATTTTACTTGACAACAATGGTCCAAACATGAAAAGTGATTTTTTTTGCCGAGTTTGATGTTGTTTGTGATAGAAAAATCCCATAATTATGGTACTTACAGAAGAGTAAATAGTAAAAATTATTCAAGGTGCATGAGAAATGTTGGTATTCAATGTATATAAGACAGAATAGTCATTTGTGTACATCATCACAACTTGTAAGCGGTTGCATGGCACGCTGGGATAATAATTACCATTTTCCATATTTTGGCGGCCATTTTGACAGCCATTTTGAGCCAAAATGACAATTTTGGTACCATTGAGTTCGAAAATCAACAAGATATAGAATGCATCACTTACATTGCAAAATTCTTCCCACTTCTTGGTGAAATATGACCAGAATCCCAAAGGGGATCTTTTGTGAAATGTTATACCGCGTTTTGTAAACTCGAATTTTTGAGTGATTGGAAGGGACCCCACGAACAACTTATTTCATTGCTGCAATGGTCAGTTAATATGCTATATACAAAATAAAGTCACAATTCTCAACCAGTTCCAAACCACAGAAACTGATCTTAAGAGTATTAGTGAAAAACGTAAAAATTCCACTTCCAGTCGCCATTTTGGCGGCCATCTTGGACGGGGAGTTCCAATTTTGTCAAGTAAAGATGGCTTTATGTCATAGCTTCACAGAAATGTATACATGTGTATACATATGACAAGATGTTCTCACTATAATTGCATCAAGCTGACTTATAGGAAAATGGCAGCCATCTTGGACGCCATCTTGAATTACAAAAAATGCTCAAAGCGGATTTTAGCGGATTTTGGATATGTTATAGAGGAGAGCTTCCTCTTCAAAATGGTATAAAAACCAACTTAGTGCGAATTTTTTCTAGGTTGACCCTAAAATTTGAGTTTATAGACCAGACTATAAAGTGAAATCCAAGATGGCCGCTGGTGGCCATGTTTTCCAATGAAATAGATTATCCTATGAAATAGATTTTTCAAAAAATAGATTGCTCCCATCTAGAAAATTGTCACCCAAAATATCCATATGAAGTTTGGTGACGATTGGACGAGGGATGTGGTCTGTAGGATGTGCCAAAGGATTTAGTCATGCAAAGAGTAAAATTCAAGATGGCTGCTGGCGGCCATGATTTTCAATGAAATTCGCTAAAAAATATGAAGATCCATATGAAGTTTGGTGACGATTGGATGAGGGATGTGGTCCGTATGGTGTTCCGAAGAGTAAATTCCAAGATGACCGCTGGCGGCCATGATTTTCAACGAATTTCGGTCAAAATAGGAGGCTCTAATCCAGAGGTCACCCCGAAGATCCATATGAAGTTTGGTGATGATCGGATGAGCGGTGTGGTCTGTAGGGTGTGCCGAAGCATTAATCATGCAAACAGTAGAATTCAAGATGGCTGCCGGCGTCCATGTTTTTCATCGAAAATCGTTCAAATTCGATAGGTCCCATATAGAGGTAATTCTAAACGTGCCTGTAAAATTTCAAAACAATTCTCCAATGGATTCAAATTTTAAATACAAGATGACTGCTGGCGGGCATATTTTTAACGAATTTTTGTCAAAATAGGAGGCTCCCATCTAGAGGCCATTCCGAATATCCATATGAAGTTTGGTGACGATCGGATGAGGATCTGTGATCTGTAGGGTGTGCCGAATGATTTAGTCATACATATGATAAATTCCAAGATGGCTGCCGGCGGCCATGATTTTCATCGAAAATCGTTAAACTTTCGATAGATCCATATAGAGGTGATTGTATACATGCCTGTAAATTTTCAAAAGCAATTCTCAAATAAATGCGGGCTGCAGGACGTGTCGATGGATTCAAATTTGAAATTCAAGATGGCTCCTGACGGCCATGTTTAAAACAATATTTCGGTCAAAATATGAGGCTCCCATCTAGAGGTCACCCTGCAAATCCATATGAAGTCTGGTGACGATCGGATGAGAGACGTTGCATGTAGGGTGTGTCGAAGGATTTAGTAATACAAAGAGTAAATTCCAAGATGGCCGCTGGCGGCAATGTTTTTCAACGAATTTCGGTCAAAATAGGAGGCTCCAATCTAAGGTCATCCCAAAGATTCATATGAAGTTTGGTGATGATCGGATGAGGGATGTGGTCTGTAGGATTTAGTCATGCGAAAATCGTTCAATAAATGCGGACTGCAGGGTGGGCCGATGGATTAAAATTTGAAATCCAAGATGGCTGGCTGATGATGGCCATGCCATGTTTTTTTTAAACGAATTTCGGTCAAAATAAGAGGATCTCATCTGAAGATCACCCCGAAGATCCATATGAAGTTTGGTGACGATCTGATAAGAGATGCTACTTGTAGGGTGTGCCAACGGAAAATGTTGACGGACGGACGTCCGCACACACGGCTCGACGACGGACGCCAACCGATGGCAATAGCCCAAACTTGACTTCGTCAAGTTGAGCGAAAACAGATGCTATATATACTTCTGAACTTTGACCTCCGCGGGTGACCAAATGGAGGATTCACCGCGAGAATGTGATTTCCCTTATTGTTAATAAAAGAAATAATCTAACAAGGAACTCTATTTGTTCTTCCAAACCCACACGAGGAATAAACTAACAAGGAACTCTATTTATTGATCTAAGCTGAAGAAGTACCTGCGCCTGATTTTGTTCTAAATCCCATATCTTCAATTAGTGTGACAAATAAAGTCCACCCAAACGTGCGTCACGTATTTATCGATATATGTTGATACCTGCAACCAGATCACAATGTAAGAAAAGTGAGCACAATCATACTTCACATTGTTTGATCAGTTTCCTAAATATAGTTTGGTTGGTCAAAAGTGCGTATATATACGCCGAGTAGATTATTTGGTACGAGAGTTTTACAAGCGATTCGATCAATAGCCCGCGTCAAAAGCGTATACGTACTTTGATAATGATCTTTAACATTCCCCGTTAATAGGCAACACAAGCAAACACCATCGTTATCCTCTTTATTACCAACACCATAACCTATATATGGTAAGATGTTGGTGGGGTGACTCTTATCCTTTAATTAAAACTTTCAACAATTGGAACTGTCATGCCTGGTGCAATATCAGTATGAAAACGTAAACCAATAAATTGAATTCTTCTGATATGTTTATTTTACATTTACAACCTGTATAATTAATGTGATAAACGTGTAGTTAAAGCAACCAGGCGGTTTGCGACCCAAAATACGCTTAATAATATTCGCTTTTGATTTTTTTTCCCGGAAAAAAGGTCGATCAATACTTGAACTATCTTTCTACGAGCAGAATATTGAACTATCTTTCTACGAGCAGAATATATATGTCCCAGAAACACGCATTGGAGTCATACAAAATACAACTTTGAACAGCTTTAAAGGCACGTGCGGCCTTAATTGTCGAAAATATTCATATTTGTTCCAAACATCGTAAACAGAAAAACAGTAAAACTCATCGAGTTTCGTTCATATATACCATGACAATCGCGTAAACAGCATATTATCATAAAGACCTACTATATTTTACCTAAGCAAGAGCCTGATTGTGTTACAGAAGACAGCACAATGCTACTGGCTAATCACACACAAATGACATAAACGCTCTTTATTAGTTCCATATCAGGTATTCACCAACAAAGAACGCTCTTTATGTTTACCATCATAATATAAACAAACACCAGAAAAGTAACTTTTTACGCTTTTGTTTACATAACAATGGTCAAACATATGACCATAACATACTGTATATGCGATATTTCTTATTTGTATACGGACAAAGTCTATCTACATGTTGGTGTTCTTTCTGTTTGTGGTGGTTTTTGACGGGTGGAGATATTTTCACATGATACCCACCGCCAAGGCCAACCGTGTCTTTAAACACGATGTTTGGTCCCAAACAGAAAACGGCCATCTGCACAGAAAACAGCGTCATTGTCAGTCTATTCCTGATATGGTAGAATTAAAGAGCGTTTATTTCACTTCTGTGCGAAAAATTGAAAACAGCTGGGAAATGGCTGTGATCATGAAACCTATTTTCAAGCCATTGCAACTTTGACCAATGATCGCACATAAGACAATATTCTGTTATTAATTAAGAACATTGGTGATTCAAATTATCCATGAATTTCACAAAAAATAGACTTCAAAAATCCTTATCCTCTCTGTTACTGGAGTCAATACAATTCATAATTGTGATACGCGTTTCAAAGCAAATTCATATATATAATGGGAATTCAGAAGAGCGTCTAAAGCAAACAGAGCAATATGTTTATGAAATGAACTGCCATGTGATTGCAAACTTCGGAAATAGATTGATACATGAAGAATTACCTCATAAGTAAAAGCTGATCTTAAAGGTACGGTTGGCCTTGGCGGTGGGTATCCTGTAAAATTATTTCCACCCGTCAAAAACCGCCACAAACAGAAAGAACATCAAAATGTAGACAGACTTTATCCGTATACAAATAAGAAATATCGCATAAACAGTAACTTTTCTGGTGTTTGTTTATATTATGATGGTAAACATAAAGAGCGTTCTTTGTTGGTGAATTCCTGATATGGAACAAATAAAGAGCGTTTATGCCATTTTTGTGTGATTAGCCAGTAGCATTGTGCTGTCTTCTGTAACACAATCAGGCTCTTGCTTAGGTAAAATATAGTAGGTCTTTATGATAGCATGCTGTTTATGCGATAGTCATGGTATATATGAACGAAACTGTATGCATTTTAATGTTTTTCTGTTTACGGTGATTGGAACAAATATGAATATTTTCGACAACTAAGGCCTCATGTGCCTTTAATAGTCACCGCTTCCAACAAAACGCAATTGACATGCTTAGTATTATACCAGTAATATATCACCTTTATACTAGAGTTATCTGCAATCCAAATAACAATATTATACACGTATCTACACTATATGAGGAGGACATTGCCGAGGGATTGACCCTGATTTATTCAATCATTTTAATATCTACCTCATGATCACACGGGTCAAGATATAACGTCATTATTGGAGTGTCACGGTGATTATCATATAGTATTCTAATTGCAACAAACAATATTTGACGGTCTGAATATCATATACTACAAAGCCGCCCCACTCCCACAACAACATCTGCACATCACCATTATGTACATACATGTACACTGCTCATATGTGTTATAACAGCTGCACCTTACTACAAGTATAAACATGACTATATATATATATATATATATTCTTTATTATCAAATAAACTATATTGAAGTTGTTGGAAAATCAAACTACGAGAACAAATTCAACATATTAGAAGAATAGGGGTCTCGTTGACTTCACATCTAAAAATAGAATCTTTGGGGTCTAAAATTGGTTGTACTAAAATATTCCCAAAACTTCCAAAATATCAAAACCCAAATTTTTTTTCAAAACTTCCAAAAATTATTTTTCCAAAAAATTTCAAAACCCAAAACTTCCAAAAAATTTCAAAATCTCCAAATTTCAAAAAAAGAAAAAATTTCAAAACCCTCAAAATTATTTCTCTAAAAAAAAAAGTTTAAATAAAAAATTTATAACGAGTTTTCGGTTTCTGATAATCTCGATATTAAAATGTCGAATGTTAAATTATTTGCGTGTAATATCTTTCGTTATTTTTTTGTTCAAATATTTTTCATGAAATTATTAATCGATGTTTAGAAATAGCTTTATTGGACATTGGGACCATCGGTATGAATGCATACATTCCAGTGTTTATCGGACGCAGTTCATACATATATAATTGTCATACCTGAAAATAGACACCATTACTCTTACATAAATAATAAAGAGCGTTTATTCTTTACTTCTCTATCCCCGATGAAGTTATTGAGTATATGACAGGTGTGTATTATCGTGAATTATTGGAAGTATTGAGATGTACTATGTTGAATCACGTGTGGACGAAAAGGGTAATGTGAAATTACAACGCCCAGAATGAATTGTCATATTCGATGTACACGTGATCACACACGACATTGTGGGTAACAATGTGTCTTTCACACCTTGCTTTACCAAATGAATTCTATTATATTCCCGTTCACAATTATATGCCATTCAGAAAACATATCGATTTAATGTCTGAGCAGAATTAGTTGTTTAACGGGTTACTATCAATTAAGGTTGATAAACTGTGTCATTAACACGATAATTAGTTATCCAAAACATGCATACATAATACGTCCAGGTCGTGAGACACTCAATAATAGAAATTGCTTCGGTGTCATTGTTATAACAACATTACGTAATAACCACTTATCACTCCATTCACACTTACGATCATTTTGTATACCGAAACTCCAGTTAGCACCGATGATGTAACATTATATCACTGCTATTGTATCAGTTGATAGGTTCAGACAAGTTCGATGTTTAGAAAATAGATTATACCAATTGTAAAAATGTGCAGATAACTGTATGTAGGCCTACCAGTGGATGAATAGTCTGCCGGAGAAGTACTGTGTAGACAGGTCTTGTCGGTAAGAGAGTCAGACGAGAAGTGAAGGCTCGGCTATTAAAACATAGTAATGCGATAGCGAACATCAAACGAGTCTGCACACGCATATCTGTCAAAGGATACAATAGCAGTCATTGGTCAATTTATCCCCCGGTGTCAGCTCAGTACCCAATCGGGACGAAGCCGGAGGTCAACTCATTTTTTTTGCTCATTATAGTACGTCACTTGGACATTTTATCAGTTTATCACGTGATCACTAAATGTGGCAATCGGGTATCCACCGATGCCTGCAATTTATTATTTATAATAATTGGACTCATTGATCTCACGTAAATAATACTCTTAGTTGTTCCAATAAAATAGTTATCAAATTCGATCACCAATAGATTTGACTGTGGAATATAATGACCTTTAACTTATTTATCGATCTATGTTAGAACATGGTCTTAACAAAAAACTTGACCATAACAAAAATTACCTTACATTTATGCATGAATCTAATTAGACCATGCGTAAATATTGTCAGCTTATCGTCTGATGAGCAAATCCGATGTTTATCAAAAATAGTACAACTTCCAGTTGGTAATTACTCTTACGAATGAAGAGCGTTGAACATATACGAAATTACTACACGAATGAACTGAAATTTATATTTCACATCTTACCAACAACAGATACAGACATAGTCATAGTGTTATACTATCTTACATGTACACACGCTATGACATCATTCGAAGGGGCAATACACTCAAGGAGTTAATGTGACACGAAACAAGGGACGTGATGTAATATTGGTGTTTGAATCTTAAAGGAACACAAGACACTCTAAAGGGACATGCATTATGAATGAATGTTAACAATACAAGCACACGGATGAAGAGCGTTGAACATATACAAAATTACAAGACACTCTAAAGGGACATTCATTATGAATGAATGTTAACAATACAAGCACACGCATGAAGAGCGTTGAACATATACGAAATTACTACACGAATGAACTGAAATTTATATTTCACATCTTACCAACAACAGATACAGACATAGTCATAGTGTTATACTATCTTACATGTACCCATGCTATGACATCATTCGAAGGGGCAATACACTCAAGGAGTTAAAGTGACACGAAACAAGGAACGTTATGTAATATTGGTGTTTGAATCTTAAAGGAACACAAGACACTCTAAAGGGACACTCATTATTAATGAATGTTAACAATACAAGCGCACGAATGAAGAGCGTTGAACATATACAAAATTACTACACGAATGAATTGAACCTTGAAATTTATATTTCACATCTTACCAACAACAGCTACAGACATAATCATAGTGTTATACTGTCTTGCATGTACACACGCTATGACATCATTAAAGGCGACCAATCCACTCATGGTGTGACAACAGATACAGACATAGGCATAGTGTTATAAAGTCTTCTATGTACCAACGCTATGACATAATTAAAGGGGGATAATACACGCACGGTGTGGAATGTTAAAGTGACACGAGGTAATGGACGTGATGTAATATTGGTGAAACCCCCTCTCCCCACTTATAGATATATAACGAAGACGAGAATAACATGTTGATGAAGTTTATTGAAATTTAATCATTGTCTGAATCTTCGGCCGTTAGATTTACTTCTAAGAGTTTCTTGAATTTTCTCATCGCTTCATCTGCAGCCCATTCATTATTATATCCGTGTTTGGTCAGTTTGACCATTTTCTTCATGATCATGTTATGTATGCGTGATGTTTTCAATCGATACTGGTATTCTATTAATCGTCTATAACTTTTGAGAAACAGAGCAAACTCTGTGTCGATGGTATCCTCTTTTCCCGACATGCTCTCATCTCCCGAAATGCTCTCTTCTTCTTTCACATCATTGGTGACGCGTTTCATCATACTTTTGAATGTGTCCATCTCGTTGACACATCGCGCAGCTTTCTTAAGACCGAATACCGTTCTACTACCGACGACATTACCATCTTCTGAATCTGATAGCGTTCCCCGTTCATCTTCATCTGAATCTAGAACCGCTTCGTCAGATTCATCAGTATCTTCTCCGAAGAGAGTTGGTTTTGTCTCGGACATAACTCCGTGTTTAATCTGTTTATGTCTTTGTAGATTGTAGTTCGTCGATAAAATAATTCCACATAAATCACACTCGTACATTATCGCGAATTATTGGAAGAACCATCACTCTTATAAGTAGCGATAAAAAGAGAGAATAAGGTGTGGTATACAACCGTCGCGCTAAGAGTACGTTCGTCCCGGGTCTAGGGTATAGATATTTGACCGCCGGTGATTCAATTAATGTCAATTTATCAGTATGGTACTCTATGTATTCATTCATGATTTGGCTAATCGTATGACACTGGTCTTTTCATTTTCTTCTTATTATTAGACAAACCTCCAACAGACACTCTCTTGTTGGTTTGTTTGGACGCTTTACGTGTGTTTGTCAACTTATTTGCTGCAACTTCGGCCTTAGCCATTTCAATCGCTTGAGCGATGGGTGTCACCACGTTAATATGTGGTTTTAGAACGTCTTCTTCACTATCACTATTTTTAGTTCTGTCAATAAAGTATCGACCCTGATTATCTGGTATTAACTTCCCATCAACCATGTCTCTGAAATGTTTTCTCCACATTTCAAGATCTGCTGGAATATACGGGATCGACATGTTTCTTCAAAATGTAGTGTACAAGTCACTCTTTTTTCTGCATTTTATTTTAGAAAGTTTATCGCCTCTTATAAAAATCGATTATTGGCCATGAATGCCAAATGCACCAATCAATTAACAATGACACAGAATATCACACAAAGTATATTCAAGGGGGTGAGAAAAAGAGCAAATGAGCAAAAAAATGACCAAATGAGCAAATAAATGAGCAAATGAGCAAATAAATGAGCAAATGAGCAAAAAAATGAGCAAATGAGCAAAAAAAATGAGCAAATGAGCAAATAAATGAGCAAATGAGCAAATGAGCAAAAAAATGAGCAAATGAGCAAAAAAATGAGCAAATGAGCAAATAAATGAGCAAATGAGCAAAATAAATGGGCAAATGAGCAAAAAAAAATGAGCAAATGAGCAAAAAAAAATGAGCAAATGAGCAAAAAAAAAATGAGCAAAACATGAGTTGACCTCCGGCTTCGTGCCGATTGGGTACTGAGCTGACACCGGAGTAATGCGATAGCGAACATCAAACGAGTCTGGACACGCATATCTGTCAAAAGATACAAATAGCCGTCATTGGTCAATCTATCCTCGGTATCACTTTTCGTTTTACAAAATCAATTTCACCGAGAGGTTCCCTCGTCATTTGTAGTGACGTAATTGTGGCACCGGCGGCGGCGGCGGCGGCGGCATTGCGGTATTTTACTGCGGCGGCGGTACCGCCGCCGCCGCCGGGGTCCGCCGCCGGCGGACCCCGCAGTAAAATACTGCAATGCCGCCGCCGCCGCCGCCGCCGGCGGCGGCGGCGCCACAATTACGTCACTACAAATGACGAGGGAACCTCTCGGTGAAATTTATTTTGTAAAACGAAAAGTGATACCGAGGATAGATTGACCAATGACGGCTATTTGTATCTTTTGACAGATATGCGTGTCCAGACTCGTTTGATGTTCGCTATCGCATTACTCCGGTGTCAGCTCAGTACCCAATCGGCACGAAGCCGGAGGTCAACTCATGTTTTGCTCATTTTTTTTTTGCTCATTTGCTCATTTTGTTTTGCTCATTTGCTCATTTTTTTGCTCATTTGCTCATTTATTTTGCTCATTTGCTCATTTATTTGCTCATTTGCTCATTTTTTTGCTCATTTGCTCATTTTCTTGCTCATTTGCTCATTTATTTTGCTCATTTGCTCATTTATTTGCTCATTTGCTCATTTTTTTTTGCTCATTTGCTCATTTTTTTGCTCATTTGCTCATTTATTTGCTCATTTGCTCATTTATTTGCTCATTTGGTCATTTTTTTGCTCATTTGCTCTTTTTCTCACCCCCTTGAATATACTTTGTGTGATATTCTGTGTCATTGTTAATTGATTGGTGCATTTGGAATTCATGGCCAATAATCGATTTTTATAAGAGGCGATAAACTTTCTAAAATAAAATGCAGAAAAAAGAGTGACTTGTACACTACATTTTGAAGACATGTCGATCCCGTATATTCCAGCAGATCTTGAAATGTGGAGAAAACATTTCAGAGACATGGTTGATGGGAAGTTAATACCAGATAATCAGGGTCGATACTTTATTGACAGAACTAAAAATAGTGATAGTGAAGAAGACGTTCTAAAACCACATTTTAACGTGGTGACACCCATCGCTCAAGCGATTGAAATGGCTAAGGCCGAAGTTGCAGCAAATAAGTTGACAAACACACGTAAAGCGTCCAAACAAACCAACAAGAGAGTGTCTGTTGGAGGTTTGTCTAATAATAAGAAGAAAATGAAAAGACCAGTGTCATACGATTAGCCAAATCATGAATGAATACATAGAGTACCATACTGATAAATTGACATTAATTGAATCACCGGCGGTCAAATATCTATACCCTAGCCCCGGGACGAACGTACTCTTAGCGCGACGGTTGTATACCACACCTTATTCTCTCTTTTTATCGCTACTTATAAGAGTGATGGTTCTTCCAATAATTCGCGATAATGTACGAGTGTGATTTATGTGGAATTATTTTATCGACGAACTACAATCTACAAAGACATAAACAGATTAAACACGGAGTTATGTCCGAGACAAAACCAACTCTCTTCGGAGAAGATACTGATGAATCTGACGAAGCGGTTCTAGATTCAGATGAAGATGAACGGGGAACGCTATCAGATTCAGAAGATGGTAATGTCGTCGGTAGTAGAACGGTATTCGGTCTTAAGAAAGCTGCGCGATGTGTCAACGAGATGGACACATTCAAAAGTATGATGAAACGCGTCACCAATGATGTGAAAGAAGAGAGCATTTCGGGAGATGAGAGCATGTCGGGAAAAGAGGATACCATCGACACAGAGTTTGCTCTGTTTCTCAAAAGTTATAGACGATTAATAGAATACCAGTATCGATTGAAAACATCACGCATACATAACATGATCATGAAGAAAATGGTCAAACTGACCAAACACGGATATAATAATGAATGGGCTGCAGATGAAGCGATGAGAAAATTCAAGAAACTCTTAGAAGTAAATCTAACGGCCGAAGATTCAGACAATGATTAAATTTCAATAAACTTCATCAACATGTTATTCTCGTCTTCGTTATATATCTATAAGTGGGGAGAGGGGGTTTCACCAATATTACATCACGTCCATTACCTCGTGTCACTTTAACATTCCACACCGTGCGTGTATTATCCCCCTTTAATTATGTCATAGCGTTGGTACATAGAAGACTTTATAACACTATGCCTATGTCTTTATCTGTTGTCACACCATGAGTGGATTGGTCGCCTTTAATGATGTCATAGCGTGTGTACATGCAAGACAGTATAACACTATGATTATGTCTGTAGCTGTTGTTGGTAAGATGTGAAATATAAATTTCAAGGTTCAATTCATTCGTGTAGTAATTTTGTATATGTTCAACGCTCTTCATTCGTGCGCTTGTATTGTTAACATTCATTAATAATGAGTGTCCCTTTAGAGTGTCTTGTGTTCCTTTAAGATTCAAACACCAATATTACATAACGTTCCTTGTTTCGTGTCACTTTAACTCCTTGAGTGTATTGCCCCTTCGAATGATGTCATAGCATGGGTACATGTAAGATAGTATAACACTATGACTATGTCTGTATCTGTTGTTGGTAAGATGTGAAATATAAATTTCAGTTCATTCGTGTAGTAATTTCGTATATGTCCAACGCTCTTCATTCGTGTGCTTGTATTGTTAACATTCATTCATAATGAATGTCCCTTTAGAGTGTCTTGTAATTTTGTATATGTTCAACGCTCTTCATCCGTGTGCTTGTATTGTTAACATTCATTCATAATGCATGTCCCTTTAGAGTGTCTTGTGTTCCTTTAAGATTCAAACACCAATATTACATCACGTCCCTTGTTTCGTGTCACATTAACTCCTTGAGTGTATTGCCCCTTCGAATGATGTCATAGCGTGTGTACATGTAAGATAGTATAACACTATGACTATGTCTGTATCTGTTGTTGGTAAGATGTGAAATATAAATTTCAGTTCATTCGTGTAGTAATTTCGTATATGTTCAACGCTCTTCATTCGTAAGAGTAATTACCAACTGGAAGTTGTACTATTTTTGATAAACATCGGATTTGCTCATCAGACGATAAGCTGACAATATTTACGCATGGTCTAATTAGATTCATGCATAAATGTAAGGTAATTTTTGTTATGGTCAAGTTTTTTGTTAAGACCATGTTCTAACATAGATCGATAAATAAGTTAAAGGTCATTATATTCCACAGTCAAATCTATTGGTGATCGAATTTGATAACTATTTTATTGGAACAACTAAGAGTATTATTTACGTGAGATCAATGAGTCCAATTATTATAAATAATAAATTGCAGGCATCGGTGGATACCCGATTGCCACATTTAGTGATCACGTGATAAACTGATAAAATGTCCAAGTGACGTACTATAATGAGCAAAAAAAATGAGTTGACCTCCGGCTTCGTCCCGATTGGGTACTGAGCTGACACCGGGGGATAAATTGACAAATGACTGCTATTGTATCCTTTGACAGATATGCGTGTGCAGACTCGTTTGATGTTCGCTATCGCATTACTATGTTTTAATAGCCGAGCCTTCACTTCTCGTCTGACTCTCTTACCGACAAGACCTGTCTACACAGTACTTCTCCGGCAGACTATTCATCCACTGGTAGGCCTACATACAGTTATCTGCACATTTTTACAATTGGTATAATCTATTTTCTAAACATCGAACTTGTCTGAACCTATCAACTGATACAATAGCAGTGATATAATGTTACATCATCGGTGCTAACTGGAGTTTCGGTATACACAATGATCGTAAGTGTGAATGGAGTGATAAGTGGTTATTACGTAATGTTGTTATAACAATGACACCGAAGCAATTTCTATTATTGAGTGTCTCACGACCTGGACGTATTATGTATGCATGTTTTGGATAACTAATTATCGTGTTAATGACACAGTTTATCAACCTTAATTGATAGTAACCCGTTAAACAACTAATTCTGCTCAGACATTAAATCGATATGTTTTCTGAATGGCATATAATTGTGAACGGGAATATAATAGAATTCATTTGGTAAAGCAAGGTGTGAAAGACACATTGTTACCCACAATGTCGTGTGTGATCACGTGTACATCGAATATGACAATTCATTCTGGGGGTTGTAATTTCACATTACCCTTTTCGTCCACACGTGATTCAACATAGTACATCTCAATACTTCCAATAATTCACGATAATACACACCTGTCATATACTCAATAACTTCATCGGGGATAGAGAAGTAAAGAATAAACGCTCTTTATTATTTATGTAAGAGTAATGGTGTCTATTTTCAGGTATGACAATTATATATGTATGAACTGCGTCCGATAAACACTGGAATGTATGCATTCATACCGATGGTCCCAATGTCCAATAAAGCTATTTCTAAACATCGATTAATAATTTCATGAAAAATATTTGAACAAAAAAATAACGAAAGATATTACACGCAAATAATTTAACATTCGACATTTTAATATCGAGATTATCAGAAACCGAAAACTCGTTATAAATTTTTTATTTAAACTTTTTTTTTTAGAGAAATAATTTTGAGGGTTTTGAAATGTTTTCTTTTTTTGAAATTTGGAGATTTTGAAATTTTTTGGAAGTTTGGGGTTTTGAAATTTTTTGGAAAAATAATTTTTGGAAGTTTTGAAAAAAAATTTGGGTTTTGATATTTTGGAAGTTTTGGGAATATTTTAGTACAACCAATTTTAGACCCCAAAGATTCTATTTTTAGATGTGAAGTCAACGAGACCCCTATTCTTCTCATATTGATGGTGTTAGATTTCGAACGAATGAAAATTAATGAAATTTCCAACATTAGAAAGGTTTGACCAAATTTGGGATGAGACACCAACCCCTCCCCTATCACGTCCCTGGTGGGTGGTCGAAACAGCGAAAAAGCACAAACTTAAGGCAAAAAAACAATTTGTTAACTGAACAAATTCAGCTAGGTAGGTAGGGATTTTTTTTTTTTTTTTTTTTTTTAGATATGTCCTATCATCAATTATTTGGGGACAGTATCTTTTATGTATAATGTTATACATTGTATTTTAAATAGAAACACACATATCTATTGTTTTGTTATGTTTTCGTTACTCAGTCAGCACATTGTGTCATCAAGAAAATCAAATATGTTGTTCAGTTCTGATGAATACTGTGTATTGCTCAATAATTTATATATTAGTCTATACATGCACAGAAGAATTGATGATAAGTGTTACCCTTTTTCAAGTTTGTTCGTTTCCAACTGATTATACAAAAAGTAATAATTGCAGACTGAGGAAAATATTCGCTACTAGTAACCTCCCACAAATAAAAATGGAAGTTTCTTTCAAGCATTTTTATTTTTAAATTGTACAATATCTTGAAAATGAATAAATTGATGGAATTCACAGTGAATACATAAAATATATACAATAAATTATTCAATCTAATGTATCGTTTGAGTAAATACAGTACTAAATTTGTCATGCCCATTCTAGAATGGTTATTTGTAGCTCCTAGTTTAATATATATGCACCAACCTTCCAAATTGACAACTATTCCAACTCCAATGCATATTAAAACAAAACTACATTTATTTTTCCAGTGAATTCATAATGATTGTTATTGTTTGCTATAAAATGAATCACTCTCAACTGAGTCAAATTCTCCATGTGATCCTCAGTTTTAAAACTGCCTTTAAAGTGTTCACGAGCTACAATTAGTGCACAAGAGCAGAGAGTACAAGAATGAAAGGTCAATGACACTGCACCTCAACTTGATGTAAAGAAGTTCAAATTTGAAAGGCTGGATATCACGAGACGTATCTATATTAGACTGACATCACCGGGAAATTGTGATCGGTGATTGAGTGTAGAACTTGAACTGACAAG
Organism: Siphonodentalium dalli; assembly: GCA_032622095.1. Classification (NCBI taxonomy): domain Eukaryota; kingdom Metazoa; phylum Mollusca; class Scaphopoda; order Gadilida; family Siphonodentaliidae; genus Siphonodentalium; species Siphonodentalium dalli. The sequence continues at coordinate 60,247,662 of CP136064.1, read as the reverse complement.
AATAAATTTGGAATCCCCAAATGAATCTACGTTATTGTACACCACGACACAACATCAAACGACATGGATGTTCACAGGACACCAATCAAGTGAAAATGATGAACGGTAATATTTCATAAAATTAATTAAGTATACACAATATATTTCCTATTTAATTTGGATTGATACTATAATAGTTATTGTAAACATGGCTAATTTTCAAACAAATCCGTGAAAGTGATCATATTAAACTAGGAACTAGACGTGTTAGCCATTTTGGATATCTGCCAAAATAGGACAGTCAAATCTAGACATATAGACTCGAATCTGCATAGGAAGTTTGGTGTTAACTGGAAATGCATCGTGGGCTGTAGGTTGTCCCGAAGAAAGTTGTTGATATACGCACGACGGACACCAAACGACGGCAATAGCTCTGCTTGACTTTGTCAAGTTGAGCTAAATGACCACGACATATCACCCGTTGGGTAAAATTAGGATCAGTTAACCATTTTCCTAAATGTAGTATTTATCTACTTGAAGTCGAAGATGACTTAATACCAATTTAATATATTAAAGGTCGATCGGCAACCGTAAACAGGCAGGCTGAAGGTATCCAAATTTGCTGATACATGCGCAGGCAATCAGTCTCAGACTATATATGCTCACGAAGACATATTAATGAATTAGAAGAAAGAATTAATCATTCAGTGTGCGGAAAATATCCAAGTACATCGGCAACTGTCTGTTAACCATAATGGATATCCAGTGGAAGATAACAATTGGTATGTGTTGTTAATATGGATTGTGGGCTGTTGATAAACTCTATAGGAAAAGGTGGGGAATTATGGGATTATAACATAAATAACTTGACAATATATTTGTAGATATATCTGGATATATTTCCATGTTTTGCATCATGTAGAATGAGGGAAATGAATATACATGTGAAGGAGACGGTTAGCCGAAGCGTCATACTTGGTGGCATATACAACTCAATAGTTCAGTGATTTTGTTTAGGGAGGGGTCTAACATTTTGGTGTCAAAATATTTGTGTACAGGTTTGGAGGTGATGCGTCCCCGAAATTGCTATGTTATGTCACGAATCTCTACTCTGGCCACGCCGCAGAGATCATACTCCACCATGCAGTTCAAAAACGTTTTGATGTTCTGACAGGAAAGTTTATAACATTGAACAGTGCAGGTAATATATTTCTTAGTTAATGCCTGGTCCTTAAAGGCACGGTTGGCCTTAATTGTCGAAAATATTCATATTTGTTCCAAACACCGTAAACAGAAAAACAATAAAACGCATAGTTTCGTTCATATATATACCATGACCATCGCGTAAACAGCATGCTATCATAAAGACTTACTATATTTTATATAAACAAGAGCCTGATTGTGTTACAGAAGACAGCACAGTGTCACTGGCTAATCACACACAAATGATACAAACGCTCTTTATTAGTTCCATATCAGGAATTCAGCAAAAAAAAACGCTCTTTATGTTTACCATCATAATATAAACAAACACCAGAAAAGTCACTTTTTATGCTTTTGTTTACATAACAATGGTCAAACAAATGACAATAACATACTGTTTATGCGATATATATTATTTGTATGCGGACATAGTCTGTCTACATTTTGATGTTCTTTCTTTTTGTGGCGGTTTTTGATGGGTGGAAGTATTTTCACAGTATACCCACCGCCAAGGCCAACCGTACCTTTAATAATGGATTTCACAGTAGGTGAAGGTCCCATCTCGAGATGGTAAGATTTAGTGACTTTGATGAGCCGATTTTGATTTGCATCGCTTATAGTATACATATGATCATGCAATCTCGAACTGGGACCATTCCAAGTAGTGAAATAGATGATCAAGGAATAAGTACAAATACTAACAAAGAAATATATGCCCTGCGTTACCCGTCAGATCAGAACATCCATCAGTTCACACGTTTTGATCGGATGGAATAGTATCTCTACGGGCGTAGCCAGAGTAAATATTCATGACATGATCTATACGAAGTTTCCAGATGGCAAATGTATATCAAAAACAAAAATATTACCTTGAAAATTTAACTTCAAAATTTCTTGTATTCTGATTCACTGTAAACATGTGCTCGAACTAAATTTTCAAATAATTATCAAATTTGCTATTCTTCCACAAATATGATTACCCATTCAGTAAAGAAAAAATGTAGACAGACTTTGTTCTTATACCAATCAGAACTATGGCATAAACAGTATGTTATTGCCAAATGTGTTTCCTTTGTTATGTAAACAAAAGCAAAAAAACTTTACAGAATCTGGCTTTTGTTTAGATCCGGATATGGTAGACATAAAGAGCGTAATTGTTACTCTTTTCCTGATTTGGAAATAATAAAGAGCGTTTATATCATTTGTGTGTGATTAACCAATAGAATTGCGCTGTGTTCTGTAAACAGAAGCAAAACTTCTGTAACACGAGCAGGCTCTTGTTTACGCACACCATCGTACGTCTTGACGACAATATACTATTTACGCACTGATTATGTTTGGCATATGAACAAAACAATATATATTTTAATATTCCTTCTGTTGATGGCGATTTGAACAAATATGAATATTTCTGCAACAAACGCCACCCGTACCTTTAAACCCATGTACACATGGCGTAAGAATAAACAATTATTATATAATGATACAATTACAAAGTAGTTCACATATTTATCGGCCTATTTCGATACCGGGAAACATTCAAAAGCGAATATTGTCAGATGTATTTTGAAGATTGTGAGTAGCTTTAAAGGCACGTGAGGCCTTAGTTGTCGAAAATATTCATATTTGTTCACCATAAACAGAAAAGCATTAAAACGCATACAGTTTCGTTCATATATACCATGACCATCACGTAAACAGCATGTTATCATAAAGACCTACTATATTTTACCTAAGCAAGAGCCTGATTGTGTTACATAAGACAGCACAATTCTACTGGCTAATCACACACAAATGACATAAACGCTCTTTATTAGTTCCATATCAGGAATTCACCAACAAAGAACGCTCTTTATGTTTACCATCATAATATAAACAAACACTAGAAAAGTTACTTTTTATGTTTTTGTTTACATAACAATGGTCAATCATTTGACAATAACATACTGTTTATGCGATATTTCTTATTTGTATACGGACTAAGTCTGTCTACATTTTGATGTTCTTTCTGTTTGTGGCGGTTTTTGACGGGTGGAAATATTTTCACAGGATACCCACCGCCAAGGCCAACCGTACCTTTAAAACAAGTGCAATCGTGATTTATAACATATGATTTCCCGTGTAACATGTGTTCGGCGTTTTGACGGTAACACTTGTCTTCATTGATTTACGATTTGTTCACATCATCTGAATCAACATCTCGAATTAGAGCACTGTTATAAGAGAACGAGCAACGCATTCATTGTCATACCCAAAGCAGTTTAAGGATTTATAACCCGTGTAGTGTTTCACACACACACTGAACACACACTGAACACACTACCCTGACACAATGGGGAGTAAATGATAACTAGTGCAGTCCGCTAAAGGGTATCACAAACTAACATTTCTTTGAAGATAATACTAGTATTTGTCCGGTTTCTATAGCAGAGAATAATGCGATCGAACCTATTATTCTATTCAAGGGAAGCTCTGATTTTCAGATAATTTATCGACTTTCAAAAAAGATAGTTTTATGGCATGTTTTGAAGTTTGGTCGGGTGTTCAAAATTCCAAAGATCAATTTTCGTATTTCCGTAGTCTTGCAAAACTGAAAAATAGTTGTTCAATGTATATATTTATTCAACATATTGTAGATATATGTTCTGCCGAATGAAGTTTGTACATCACAGTAAATAATTTAGTTAGGAAATAAATGTTACTCAAAATTCCACTGAGAAGAACAATGTGGCTCAAACAAGTTTACTTTTTGGATAATTTGAGGTCCTTTGTTTTTTACCATGTGCCAATGCATTCTCTTATATATGCGAGTCGACCATAGGTCGCCTCGTATATATAAGAGAATGCATTGGCCTAACAATTTTTTACAATTTTAATAATTTGTTCTTGTATTCTTTAACAATTTTATAATTTCACCCATACAGAGCCCCAGACAAACATGAACAGACGACACTCTTCTATATGCTTCTATATATGTGTGGGGCTCCCTGCAGGGTAATGGATGTTTTTTTTAATTTTATGTCCTAAAAATTGTAAGTCGTACGATTTAAAAGCAACTCACCTCGTCCGATTAACTCCTTTTCTCAGCTCGAAACAACAACAAAGAACTTTGATTATTTCCACATCAACTCAAGTTGCTAGATCGACGTGTTGAAAAATAAATCCGCAAAGTGATAGCAAAAAAACTGCTATCGAATCCACCCGATAAAGAACAGTTCCACTGAGAATTGTAGATCGTAAACACGTATTATATACGGCACTATCGATGCAAGAGCGTGCAGACATAGAGCACAGTCGAGAGTATACGCGATGTGTCCCACGCGCTATGACTGATATCACGGGTTTCAGATGGCAATCATTATTGGTGAAACCCGATTCTACCGCGCTGTCGTTCTCTTTGAAACATAATCAGATTTTTATCTCTAGCTGGAGTGGTCGGCAAATTCACGGAAATAAGCTCTTAACGCTGTTAAGGGCCGATGTTCATAAAGAGACAAATTGTTCGTTATATGCTAGTAATGAATCCGAATTACCAACACAATGAGTCATGCACAGACTACATCCTTGTCAATGCGTATAGAGGGTTGGTAGAGACTCTTCATTCTCGGTGTGTCCATTTTAGAACCACATCTCATTGCTTTAGATGTCCCCAGCCAATGGCGTCGGTCGCGGTATATACATATGCTGTTAACGATTCGTTCTGCCTTGATTTAGCCAATTTCCAAATGAATATGGATAGTTCGGTTTCTCAGAATAATGCGGAATGAATCATAACCGACAAAACAATGAGCGATTTCCTCACATTCCGTGTATGTGGTAGCAGCGGTCAGGACAGCGTAGAATAGGAACTGACCTATGCCTTACAGTTTGCTGCACTATGCGTAATATTGGATTATCCTTCTTTGCTACACGTTCGGTTACAAGCGCGGTAAAATTGGAATCGAATTGCCGTGCATACACGTATAGTCGTAAAGACCTGATCAACACAGTCACGTACGCTGATCTCAACCTGACTATTATGAGAGACATTTCCTGCGTGTGCGTGCGCTCCGGATTCTAAAAGTCACGTGGGCTTCGTTGGTAATAGCAACACACGTCAAACATATAGTGTGTGTATATCTGAGCGTGGCTAGTACATTCGCTACATATTCCAGCCCAATTCGCGAACAGCGCAGAACTTAAATTACCCCCACAATGATTTCCCACTATATCAAGACTCCAAAAGCCAAATCACGATAGGCCTAAGATAGGCCCAGGATTGTAATGATAAACCGAGTTCGTGAGCTGCCGCAGGGGTCTTCAAGTTACTCCAAACTATTTTCGGCACTACACCAAGAGTTGAATCATACGTGATTCGGACAATTCTTATGTTACAGTTTTGGCATTACTTCCTACACGTTGAGCACTATACATGTACGTCAAGCGTCGAATCTTGACGCAATTCGGACAGTCCTTACATATATTTTTCCAAATTGTTTCGGCGCCAAATGACAGAAAATAAAGAAATTAGGCCTCGAGTTATAATCAATGAAACTGCCAATGACATTGTAGCTCAACTAGCAGAGGGAAAATGTTCCAACATGTCGATCAATGCAGCGATAAGGAATGCGAAACAGTTTAAATATCTAAGTAATAACAAAGTTTATCCATGTGAGCCATAATAAGATCAATTGGGATCAATTGGATAAAAAATGTTGGCTGTACAGTACTGCTCTAAGTAATCGACTTCTTAACCACAGGGGAGAGCTTTCCGATGAATGGCAACAAGCCATATTTCCGACTAAATTCTGAAAAGTTACCCATAATTCTGCTGTGGTTAAGTGGTCAATTACTTTGGGCATTACTGTAGGTCATGCCGAAATATTTAGTGATGCAAATAGTAAAAATCATTGCTGGCTGCCGTTTGTCGTGTTTTTTTTTTATCGAATTCGTTCAAATTCGTTAGCTCCCATCTAGAAGTGATCCTGGACATGCCTGTAAATTAAAAAAAACAATTCTCTAATAAATGTCGAATGCATGGTGTGCTGATGGATTCAAATTTGGAAATAAAGATGGCCACTAGCGGCCGTGTTTTGTAACGAAATTTGGAAAACATTGATTGCTCTCATCTAATGGTCACTCGAAGATCAACATGAAGTTAAGTGACGGGCCGTGCTTTGTAAAGGTGTGCCGAACGATTTAGTAAAAGAGTAAAATCCAAGATGGCCACTGGCGGTCATGTTTTTCAACGAAATTCGGAAAAAATAAATGTGATGGCTCCCTTCTATGTGTCACCAAGAAGATCCGTATGGAGTTTGGTGACGATCGGATGAGGGCTGTGGGCTGTACAGTGTGCCAAAGGATTTAGACTTGCAAAGAGTCAAATATAAGATGGCTGCCGGTGGCCATGTATTTAATCGACAATCGTTCAATTCGATAGCTCCCATCTAGAGGTGATCCTAAACATGACTGTAAATGTTCAATACAATTTCCCAATAAATTAAAGATCAGATCGAACGGTGATCTTTAATTACTACAATGACATTCATCCCGATTAAACGTTGCACAAGACGTAATTGACCTAAACCGCACTAAGTTATTGCAGTTATCTTGAGCGGAACTATTTTGGTGACAAATTATGCCGTCCTGTACTAATGACAAAATAGCACGGATTGGACATCTTGGCTTTCGATCAATCCCGACAATCCTTCTATTTCCAAAAACAAATTACATATAAAGGAAATATAAAGAAATTAGGCGCCGCACTTTAATGAGAAACTGAATTCGTGAGCTGAGGAGATATTACTCACAACATATTTACTCTTTGTATCAAGATTCCAATCAGCCATAATTCTGACAATTCTTTTATTATTGTTTTACCATTGGACACAACAGGACATATAGAAACTACAGAATGCAGGCTTCTGATTCCAATGAGCATCCGCGTTCTGGAGTTGAGGGAACTGCTTGCAACCTACCCCAAACATGGTTTCGCTCTACGTATACCGTCGACTCAGAAGTTAGTGCAGACAACCCTTATTTTACTTGCTTACCATTGGATGCCAAAGCACATGTACAGAAATTAAAGAAACTTTGTCCCGTTTTCAACAAGAAACCGAGTTCGTATGGTAAGGGGGAATTACTCCTAATGTGTTTCCTCTTTACACCAAGACTCCATTCTCATGCAATTCAGACAATTAGTTCTTATACTATACTTCAAGGACGCGAGGACATATAAACTACATAAACAGGGAGTTTGATTCCAATGAACAATGGGTTCTTGAGCTGAGGGGAACTTCGACTTACACGTGCACAACATGGTTTCACACTACGTCAACCTCTGATTCGGAAGCATTTCAGACAACCGGTTATGATACTTGTTTACCGCTGGACGCCAAATTACATAGAAACTAAAGAAATTAGGACCCACATTTTAATGAGAAATTGAGTTCGTCATTTGAGGGGATATTACTCCCAACCTGTTTCCCCCCTTACATCAAGACTTCGTGCAATCAGACCTATTCTGACAATAATTATTGTTATATTACCTTTTTACTATTGGGTGCCAAAGGGCATAGAAACTAAAGAATCGACGTTAGGCTCATGATTCCAACGAACTTCAGAGTTCTTGAGCTGAGGAGAAACTTATTTCCAACATGGCTTCGAACTGCGCAGACTTTCGATACATAAGAAATTCAGACAACCCTTATATTACTTGTTTACCATTGTACGCCAAAAGCACATGTATATAGAAACTAAAGAAATTAGGCCCCGCACTTTATTAAGAAACTGAGTTCGTGAGCTGAGGGGAAATTGTGTTTCCTCATTACATCAAGACTGAAATAAGACGCAATTATGACAATTCTTGTATTATTTTTTAGTCCAGATATTAGAAACAAAATTCGACTTATGGTTTGGCGAGGTCGGTAGGCGGGCGGGCGTCTGGGCGTCTGTGCGTACGGACGGGCGCGAGACCGCCAACGCGATAACTCAAACAAACGTCAACCGATTTCATTCATATTTGGTATATGGGTCTGTTTTAAACAATATTTCGAACGAGTTCGAAAACCAGGTTTGTCCAATTTTTATACGAGTTACGAGAGTTATGGGACTTAGTTTGTCAATTTTTTTAGCGATTTTGATCGCTCGCGAACGTTACCGCGATAACTCAAGACAGATTTAGACAGATTTCAACGATATTCGGTATATGAGGGTGTGAATCCATCAGCACACCCTGCAGTCCACAATTATTGGAGAATTGTTTTGAAAATATACAGGCTTGTTTAGGATCACTTCTAGATGGGAGCTATCGAATTTGAATGATATTCATCTTATAATCTATTCTTAGCACCACTAAATCGTTTAGCACACCATACGGAGCATATCCCTCATCTTATCATCACCAAACTTCATACGGTTCATCGGGGTGACCTCTAGATTGGTGCTTACCATTTTGTTCCGAATTATGTTATAAAAAACATGGCTTCCAGCGACCTTCTTGGATTTTACTCTTTGTATGACTAAATCCTTTAGCATAACTTACAGGTCAAATTTCTCATCCAATCGTCACCAAACTTCATATGGATCTTCGGGGTGACCTCTAGATGGGAGCCTCCTTTTTCCCCGAAATTCGTAAAAAAAAAAAAAATATATATATAGCCGCCAGCAACCATCTTTCACCACACTTCATATGGATCATCTGGGTGGCCTCTAGATGGTCGCTTACCATTTTTGTTCCGAATTATGTACCCAAAAAAAAAACATGGCTGCCAGTGGCCATCTTGGATATTACGCTTTGTATGACTAAATCCTTTAGCACACCTTGCAGGTCACATTTCTCATCCAATAGACACCTTCATATGGATCGGGATGACCTCTAGATGGGAGCCTCCCTTATTTTCCAGAGAAATTCGTTAAACAGAACATGGCCGTCAATGATTCTTTTGCGACAGATCCACTCTTTCAGCCAAAAACACTCGACGGGCGCCATCTTCAGATGAGCACTCCTTGTTAAATATTGGACGCCAAAGCGCACAGCAACTAAATAATTAAGGGTTCCGGTTCTAATGAGAAGCCGAGTCTCGATCAGCGGGTTTGTATTACATACTGCCATCTTTGATGGAAGGAAATCACATCGAACTATGATCTTTAATTAGTGCAATGACATTCATCCTGATTAAACGTTGCGCAAGACGTAATGGATCTGAACCACACTAAGTCATTACACGTCTCTTGATCGGAGCTATTTTGGTAACTAAGGCTGCCCTGTAATAATATCAACGACATCAACTATTGCAACTGAGACAGGACATCGTGGCGCCGTTGGTTCGCTCGGATCTAGAACGGGCAATGTATTTCGAATTAAGCAAAGTGCAATGCGCAGTAGTAATATAAAGGCATTTTATTGTGTATACTTTGTTTACGGACCTATACCACAAAAAAGCTGTTCGGCAAAAAAAAACCAAAAAAAAACCACACACACATTTTTTTTATTCCCGTCAATGGGAATATAAATCCAGACATAAAACATATCACTGGTGAGTTTAAGTTTGCATAAAATAAAAATTCACAAAATTGATTGAACAGCGAAGCCTCTCGGCGATATTGGCGATAATTTTGTCATCTATCCGTATCTTACTTTAAAGACACTTCCAAATAATATATACATGTATATTCTCTCTGTGCAAGTGGACACGTATTTTTTGACAATTTTATATATAAAAAATAGAGCTTTTTATTTTTGTTTTCCCCACCTGTCATACATGTGACCCAAAACTAATCCGTAAACCAAGTAATAGAAGATAAACAGACGGAGGTGAACATGTACATATACATATAGCTGGTCGGGGTAATATTACATCTGTATTTTTTACAAGGATAGGATAGTTTTGATACCATATAATTGTCAATGTTGGTGTGTGTACAACAATTATGGCTGAATAAACGATTTAACGACCGGAGGTTTATTTTCATTGAGTGCATAAAACATTCTTCTATGTGGATAGAAATTTATTTTGAGAATAACCTGGATGTAGTCAAATAGGTCACACATCAAGGCCGCGTTCAAACACAACAAAAAAAATTCACGGTTGACCCCTGCTAACAAGTCGTAGAGGGCTATGGTGTAATAAAATGTGAAAATAATGTTATTCTACAATGTTCCGAAGAACACCAGCGTTCATTCCGATTTCATAGGTGCAATAAGAATAGATCATGATATGAATCTCTACTCTGGCTAACGCTCGTTATAAAACCAGAGTAGAGATTCGTGGCATGATGTACAATAAGAACGAATTTCAAAATTAAATAAGATATTGCGGTTGCTATCAGGCTGGGTACATCTCATCTCAGAATCAAAGTTATCGACGACTTGGTAGACAAAACTATCTTGTTTGCGGTTATATGTATAGGCCGATACCCAGTCTCTGAAAAGCCGACGAAAATCCTGTATCGGAATTACGTCTCTAGAACTCTGTATTAAAATTAGGTTCTGTGTTGAAGGGATTCCCTCCATTTCATTGGAGAGTGGCACAGACTGCGCGCGATTTCATTGGTTTGTGGCATAGTTGATCACGTGAGAGATCAGAGGTCAATGACGTGTTGACAATTTTCCCAGGCATTGTCAAACTCAACTATTGTTGGAAAGCTGAATACAGGCGATATATCCATAATTCATTTTACTCATCGAAATATAGATGACATCAAGTTTTTTTTCTATCAGTCAACGATATTCATGATTGATTATTCTTTCGCATCTAGTTGTATTTATATCTATTTCTAAATACTACGATTCTTACAAATATTTACTACGCCAGAAATTCACTCCATATTTGGAAACGGTTTATTTCGTCATGTTGGGAATGGCGCGTCGTCGTAGAAATGAAATATTATGGACACTTCTAGAGACGTAATTCCGGCATAGGATTTTCGTCGATTTTTCAAAGAGAGCCGATACCAATCTCAGGTGCTGTAGAAAGCGGCGAGTATGAACAAACATAAACATCGGACTGTTGGCTAATGATTAGGATAAACATCGGACTGTTGGCTAATGATTAGGAGCATAATTTATACTGACAACAACATCCTCTAAGAAAATTAAGTTTATAAAGATTTACACGGGTTTACTCCAAATGATTATCAGATCCAGATTGTTAATTCGAAGTAAATATTCATAGAACGACGGTTCGCAGACCTACAAATTCGCATCTTAATACTTTCTTCGTTGCCAAAGTGAAACCAATCTGGAACATACATAAAACAGTCCACAAAAGAAAAGTACTTAATTAGTGGAGTGAAGTTATGTAGTCGTTTTTCAATTTTAATTTCGTTTATTGCTCCCCACTGCGAACTCTGGGAATTTGGCCAATAAGAAACAGATCAACAATGTAATTGCCAAAGACAACTTGCATTTCCAAGCGATACTGTGTCTGTTCTGGGATAAGGTAAGTACAACATTCACAGTTCTTTTGTTTAACCAGACTTTGCCGCTGCCAATATATGATATACCATTAAAGATGTCCTAACCGATCGGTCGCCACAAAACTGCTATTCGTTTTATATACCAGAATTTATAGTGGTTCACGTAAGTTGCTTTTGTTACGGCATCGTTTCCGGTGACCATAGTAACTCGATAAATACACTTATATATGTAAACTAGCCGATGAGCCCGACGTTGTCCGGGCTATTCAAAAACCAAATTTCAAGTCGATAGCTCTACCCGTTTCTGAGATCTGGTCTGCGCATGCGCGAAGCTGGCGTCGCACGGGCTCGGCGACCCGATAAAATTCGTATTCGGGGCCAAGTCGATTGCTCCACCCGTTTCCGAGATCTCGTCTGCGCATGCGCGAAGCTGGCGTCGCACGGGCTCGGCGATCCGATAAAATTCGTATTCGGGGCAAGATACATTCACATACCAAATTTCAAGTCGACAGCTCCACCCGTTTCCGAGATCTCGTCTGCGCATGCGCGAAGCTGGCGTCGCACGGGCTCGGCGACCCGATAAAATTCGTATCCGGGGCAAGATACATTCACATACCAAATTTCAAGTCGATAGCTCCACCCGTTTCCGAGATCTCGTCTGCGCATGGGCGAAGCTGGCGTCGCACGGGCTCGGCGACCCGATAAAATTCGTATTCGGGGCAAGATACATTCACATACCAAATTTCAAGTCGATAGCTCCACCTGTTTCCAAGATCTCGTCTGCGCATGCGCTGCACGGGCGTCACACGGGCTCGCCAATACGACAACGACCACCGCCTGGTCAAACTACACACACGTACCAAGTTTCGTCCCGATCGGTCGAGAATCGTAGATTTGTATTAATGACAGACAGACAGACAGACAGACAGAGGTCTTCAAAATATATATGAGACTAGCCGATGAGCCCGACGTTGTCCGGGCTATTCAAAAACCAAATTTCAAGTCGATAGCTCTACCCGTTTCCGAGATATGGTCTGCGCATGCGCGAAGCTGGCGTCGCACGGGCTCGGCGACCCGATAAAATTCGTATCCGGGGCAAGATACGTTCACATACCAAATTTCAAGTCGATAGCTCCACCCGTTTCCGAGATCTGGTCTGCGCATGCGCGAAGCTGGTGTCGCACGGGCTCGGCGACCTGATAAAATTCGTATTCGGGGCAAGATACATTCACATACCAAATTTCAAGTCGATAGCTCCACCCGTTTCCGAGATCTCGTCTGCGCATGCACGAAGCGGGCGCCGCACGGGCTCGCCAATACGACAACGACGACCGCCTGTTCAAACTACACACACGTACCAAGTTTCGATCCGATCGGTCGAGAATCGTAGATTTGTATCAATGACAGACAAACATATATACAAACAGACAGACAGAGGTCTTCAAAATATATATGAGACTAGCCGATGAGCCCGACGTTGTCCGGGCTATTAAAAAACTAAATTTCAAGTCGATAGCTCCACCCGTTTCCGAGATCTGGTCTGCGCATGCGCGAAGCTGGCGTCGCACGGGCTCGGCGACCCAATAAAATTCGTATCCGGGGCAAGATACATTCACATACCAAATTTCAAGTCGATAGCTCCACCCGTTTCCGAGATCTGGTCTGCGCATGCGCGAAGCTGGCGTCGCACGGGCTCGGCGACCCAATAAAATTCGTATCCGGGGCAAGATACATTCACATACCAAATTTCAAGTCGATAGCTCCACCCGTTTCCGAGATCTGGTCTGCGCATGCGCGAAGCTGGCATCGCACGGGCTCGGCGACCCGATAAAATTCGTATCCGGGGCAAGATATATTCACATACCAAATTTCAAGTCGATAGCTCCACCCGTTTCCGAGATCTCGTCTGCGCATGCGCGAAGCTGTCGTCGCACGGGCTCGGCGACCCGATAAAATTCGTATCCGGGGCAAGATACATTCACGAAGCTGGCGCCATACGGGCTCGGCAATACGACAACGACGACCGCCTGGTCAAACTACACACACGTACCAAGTTTCGTCCCGATCGGTCGAGAATCGTAGATTTGTATAAATGACATACATACAGACAGACAAACAGAGGTCTTCAAAATATATATGAGATGTTCTATAAATGGCTCGAAAAAAATAAGTCACAAAAGTTATAGAAATTATCCGCTCCGAAAAAAACAAGTGTTAATTTGTCTTCGGCATACCAGTGAGACATTACAGTGGCTTCTGTGTCAGTGCTTTTCTGAATAAGGTCAAATAAATAGCGTATATATAATTATGTTCGAAGAGTTGAAAATCGCTGTTAAATTCTATGACTTCGGTTCGTTTTTTCGGAGTAAATACATATTATACTCATATCCATGCTTCATTTCCAAGAAAAGACTACAGCGATTTATATAAATATGTTATGTATCCAACCTAATGGGTCGAATAATATTTGTACAGTACTATTGTAGGGAAAACGTCGACTTTAGAACTTGCAATCCATACACTCCGCACAATCCCTATACACTCCGTACAATCGCTAGAAGCGAAATCTCGCTGTGGAGGTACCGTATTCCACGGGTGAGCAATAAAAAACGTCGACATACAACAGAATAGGTTGCAGCTATTAAAGTAGCAAATTTCGTTTAAAATGAAAAAAAAAACATTGGCGGATCTAGTAAAGGTGTACGGGCCCGTTAGATTTATTTGTGTGTTAAGGTTTATCGTCGTTTCAGCAGCTATGCCATATCACGACGATGTCAGTTTTACGGGTAGAGGAAAGACCACGCATGCAGAATTCGTTGTACCGGGAAATATCACTACTGCACGTAGAAACCACCGACCCAGGACAACACCCCCCCAGAAACACTGTTTAGGGTCTGCATAGGGTCGTTAATGCAAATGAACCATCCACTTGAACCTCTTATATTTCCGCAACATCGCTCTGGGTTTCACAAAGGAATCGTGATGGGTGGGATGTCTGTATCTTGTGAAATACATGTGCACCAATCCAAATGTTATTCCAAGAAATCAAGGGGCATATGGATTTGGAATATGGAAATGACATGCGCGGCAGATTTTTGTTTGAGAATTTGGCTCGTCGTTTGGTGAGTTGGCGCGTGCATGGTATCCTTGGCAGACATAATATCCGGTGCATGGTTCTATTGGATATCGGCAGATATGCACGCTAATCACGCATCATAGTTCCTCTTCTCATTAAAGACATTTTGCAAGGATCGACTGCGTATAGTCCGTAAACAATTTGACATTCTTCGCATAGGCCTGGCAATGTTTCTACTGGGTATTTTTTTCTAAATAGTTCTAGAAAATGATCCCAATTACTTCGTCGGCAAACGAGCGGCTTATAATTATGTCACAAAAACGTACAGGCGCACGATTATCGATTGAACGTACACCATGCACCGGGAGGCAGTCGTTTCAAGATTCAATGACATAATACGGTGGCAAAACCCATGATCAAGTCAAGAAGCGCTGCTACTGTGTGCAGTTGTGCATGGTGTAAACTGGTTTCCCCGATTTGATCTGAGACCAAATTTTACTGGATCTAAATTGTATTTAAGGCACGTATAACCCACGTCCTGAAACACAGCATGCAATCATCGGTGTGCCGCGCAGCCATCCCTATTTCTGGAAGCTACATGAACCCCCCCCCCCACAATTGTGTGACTGGTCGTAGTAACCACCATCCCCCAGAAAGGAACGCCATGACAAACCCAACATGGGTATATCAGTAATCGTCCCGGCTCCGGCTTCGCGGTCACTTAACGAATTACAACGACTTAATACGCTACGCGCCTCTTCGACTGAGTCACACCCCTGAACTATTGAACTTCGTATTGGCGACTATATGTACTTGGTGACTTTCCAGCTAAATACAATCTCTATATACCAGACAATTCGACGTGAGATGATGAACAACAGCTATTATCCGCGTGATTTTGTTCGACGGTCGGCTCGGAACCAGACATAATTGCGCCTTAGTGAGAATCCCACCACCGTCCCATAATTAAGCAATTTCGTCAAATGGGCCAAAATGTATCGGACACTGCCTATACAAATCCCACGGATGAATCGAAACAAATAGGGGAGTGATTTACTACAGAGATGTTGGACCATCGCGACAATTTGAAGCGATTTCGTAGGATATAAAACTCCAGCACCAATATATTTAGCAATTATCTTGTATCTAGATTGGATGAGACACGTCTTGGCAAGTGATTCCATTTGCGTGGCGTAATATTTGGCAGCCAGTGGTGGGAGAGATATATAGAACAGACGTGACAGTTAATACCAACGACCATCGTGCATGAGACTCACAGTCAAGGATGCCGGGATGGTTGGTTAATTGGTTTGAAGTCACACGTACCTATGAATATTATCAGTTTGATGAGGAAAGACCGCGCATATGGCTATTGTTTCTCTCCGAATTACGGTGTTGCACGTATAAACCCTGATCGGCTGACATACGTATCCATATTCACGAATCGGCGTACCCTTCCTTCGCCTAAAACCTGAACGTCAATATATAATTATCCAGTTGCTAATGCTCAATAATAAATATATCATCTCGTCTTGGATGTGTTTATTTGGTTGCAATGTGCAAATAGTGACATTCTGCAGATGGCGAGTAATCTATGAGGTATATATCTGAAACCAGAATAATGAATATACATGTACCCTGGCTACAACTAATTATCATCCTCATCAGGACAAGTATAATGTATGTGGACATGGAAGTGACGACCGGGGTGGTTTCATCCCAAACTTAGGTCAGTTTTTTAAAAACGAATTAGCAATTTCATGGCTGGCACAATATTAGTTGGAAATATGACACCATAAATACATTGAAATGTGTTCATAGTTTGACTTTCTAACCAGTAATAAGTGGGGAATATGTTGTTTTAGATCGCCATTCGGACATTTTCCTACGTGTTTTGCAATTGCTATCAGTTGGATATATTCCAACCTTATGTGTGTATATTCCAACCTTATGGGTGTATATTCCAACCTTATGGGTGTATATTCCAACCTTATGGATGCCAGATTGGAAATTATCAACAGTGGGAAAGTTTGGGGTACTAGTTGGATAATTCCAACCTAAGGGATTCCAATTGTATTTAACAAACAACATGGGAGTTTTGGCTGGTTGAAGTGGGATGTAGTTGGAACTTTCAAGAAAGACACCCCAATTCGTGAATGGAGACCCTCTAGCCACGTCTCTGCCTGGATAGTGCACCATAATTAATTGTCCCTTTCCATACTAAAAGAATTCTCCAACCCAGTTATAAAAGTATACATTGGAATGGTCTTTTGTTTATTTAGTTGGTGTTAAAGTAATAAAAGCAACGACAAACAGAAACAACAAATAACACAAGAAAATTACTGGTGGCAAATGTTCAGAATAAGTTAAACAAATTTTCGTTTTGTTGAACTTATTATCTGAACATTTCCAAAGAGAACTACTCACCAATGTGTATTTAGTATATCAAGGTTTAAACAGTACTTGCTCGAGCGGAGATATATTTCAAGCTATGGTAGCAAAATGAACCATTGTATAGCGGACATTGGTCTGTTGTTGATTCAAATTGTGAAATATACTGCAAGCGACCACGAGAAGTTGGTTCAGAGAACGTGAAGCCGTCAACAGCGATTAAGTAGTCACATTGGTATAATAGTAACATGACTTTAACTGAAAACAGCGACTCAATTGTAACCTCCGTGTCTCAAATGGAACCTAGTAATCGTTTCCTTTCGACGCGAACACAGGTTGATAAATACATTAACAATTTTATATAATTCCCACGTGTTTCTTTTAAAAACGACTTAATGAAGTCATTGGAAACATCGCATCAGAGAGAATAGAAATATATGTTGTTCTTACAGAATGTGAATGACGTGACAACAAAGAGCATGTCATTAGTTAGTTCTTTATTTTTGTTAAACAAAATTAGGAGCGTTTGTCTAACTTCAAGACTTGAAAATGCTGAACAGTCTTTTCTCGGGCATAAGTATTTTGATATAATTACTTGTGCTAGCATCAGAATGATCATAGGATAACAACACGCAAAAGCGAAAGCATTCTACATGTATGTAATACCTAGACCTTCTGAAGTCTGGATATAACTGGAGACACTGAACACATTAAAAAACAGATTCTTCTATGCAACCTTAAAATCATGGAATGTAATACCATCGGAGGTAACATGTGCAGCAACTTTCGCAGATTTCAATTATATAATAGACCCCATCGTAAAACCACCATCTTGCATGGTTCTATACAGAAGGCTTAACGTTATTCGTGCCAAGATGCGGAACAAATGTATACATATATATATAGTAACCTATGTTCTGACAGTCCCAGATGCCAATGTGGAAATCACTGCGAAGACACTGACCACTACCTGGTATGTCCTCGTGTCCACACCGAACGAATGGAAATGTGTCAAACATTATATATCAAGAATTTCTGATTATTACACATATCAAGAATGACCGATTATTACACATATAAACCATCAACTTTTTTCCTCTTAGGTAATGCTGGACTTTATGCCGGAGGGATCACTCCGTTGAGTGCTGCCAAAAATGATTATATGGATCAGAATTTCTGTGTGGCATTTCTGTATCAGACACTACTTCGCTCGAGAACATCAATCTATTTTGCTTGAAACGCTTTCAGAGAGAATATGGTTGCCTGCAAAGACGAGGACCGAATCCGACCGATATTGCCTTGGGTCTCATGTGCCTTGGCCCTATTTCCTCTTTTATAGATACACGAAAAAACTCAGTTTGACAAAACAAAAAACAATAAAGATATATATTCGATGAAATACAATATCACAAACAACAAATGCTATATGAGAAATACATGTAACAACTAACAAGGGGATATGTCGACCACTATGGGCAACGAATATAAACATATAACCTTTGCCTCTTTATGTTAAAGTTCCTCTATGCGTTCGCGGTGGGACAGCAAGTTTAAACCATTGGTTGCAAACGTTTACTATAACAGCACATGCATTCAGTATTATGTTTTCCTAACGAAATATAAGTCTAACATACAGACAACGTTGACAATAAACTGCAATTGCTGAACAAGTTGTTGTACACAATGTACACAAGAAGACATTACTGTTAATACTTTTGATAAATTGGCTGGCAAATACCTTAAAGATACGGATAGCCTTCGAGATGGGTATTGCTTATAAAAAAAAGTCACATCATTCTGTTAACAGCCATAAACAGAACGCATATTACAATATAGACATATTTTGTTCTTATACCAATCATAAATATAGCATACATAGCATGTTATTGTCAAGATCGTACGACTTGTTTGTAAACAATATCCATATTATAATACAGTACAGTGAGTAAAGAGTGTGCGATATGCTAAGCACCCAAAACGTGGGAGACCCCTTTGGTTAAAATTGACAGCATAGTGTTTGCAACTTACCGATATAGCTCTCGCTTATCCTCACAACTCAATATTTCGGTGTTCATAATTTGATAACTTTTATTTCTAAAGTTTAACCTACAATCCTAGTTATACATGTAGTTGTGGAAATATGTGTGAAGATGCTGAACATTACATTTATACTGCCCTTTATAGTCAACAAACAGAAGCTTTAGTTAAAAGATTGCATGGATTGTGTGTGAACGTAACAATTGAAATTCTTCTGTTTAGTGATCCTGGACTGGGCCATAAGATGAATTGTGCATGGCATTGTTAGATAGTCCATGGACATTTCTAATTACATTAATAAGATTCAATATGAGTTCAAACACATGTCATATGATTTAATGTTACATCTTGTTCTCCGACTTTACCTTTTCTGATCAGAACTCGCAACACTTCCTTAAACGTCCCTCGTTCAGCTGACCTAGACAGGCACGCCTCTGTATCCCCTGATTGCCGGTGTTTGCACCTTTGTCACGTTATCTATATATGTAACGATATTTATTATTCCCTCGGTGGAATTTGCATAACTTTCTATGCCTATAACGGATGCTTTTGTGGCCTTCATTGCAAGACGTATAAAATATTCTTGTCAAAATGTGACAGAACAGTATCCTGGCGGTACAGGTGTATTAAGCGAGGGCGTCAGTATATGGGTTGGCACTAACTCGACGGACTCTGACTTGCACAACATGTGTACGTTTTTGTTGCAATATGCGTTTGTGCATTTCACTGCTGCGACTAAATGATGGTGTATATTAGCAATTCTTTTATTCTCTGAAATTACATAAGCGAACAAGATGTATCAATCACTCGCTCAAGCGTGTACCAAAGCGGCGGTAGACATTCACTTCGCTATGCGCGTGAACATATGTTTAATGGGGCTATCACGTATATGGTTGAGTTAATCAACCTGTCAATGGCGTTCATCACGAAACCACTCGCTCGATAATGAAACGATAATTCCCGTTTTCCACAAACTTAGGCGTGATATAATAGCAGCCTTGTTCTGCTCTGTTGAGAGGTGATATGGATTACATTGCTAACTGCGCGCGCCATACAACAACCATTTGTTGAGATATGCGTGTGTCTTTGGATGATTATGGACCTACAGAAAGCAGACCACCAATTCTGTTCTGATGAGTGTTTGTCTCATTTGATAGCTCACTCACTGTTGCATATTAGAACAAATGATTCTTCTTGGTTCAGAAGTATTTGGCGAATTGGCAGCTGATAGACTTATCAAGTATTCCAAAGCTTTATTAATACTTGCTTCTTTTTTTAGTTCCAATGAAGTTTGTGCACACTCTCAAAGGAAAGATGCTATGGTGGTATACTAATTGTTAATTGAGCGCATTTGACTGATACGCCAAATATATAACTAGGCTCTCATTTTGCGCATCACAGACCTCCCAGAAGTTAGTTTGTGATTGCAATAAGAGGTTCGTCCCAATCCGTGAACAATTTTAAAGGACTAATACGGAAGCTGCTGGAATACTATTAAAACAAAATTAAAGCAGAAATTGTAATTTTTGTAAATCGATCTCAACATATTCGGCTGGCCAATTTGAGACATATATATGTGTGATGATTCCCAAGTTAAATCCCAACACCATATGTATTGGGGTTAAAGCGGCGTATATAACCAAATAGTTGTTCCGTCTCAAATAACAATTAAACCTAATAATTTATTGCTTTTATGACATTCCGGAGATCAAAACCGGTCGAACTGAGAAAAGGGGTATAACTCCACTAATTACGTCCGACCGAGCTCATAATTGCCAGTGCAAGGGATCCTATTGTATGTGGTAAATATATGTGCCATGTTCTAATACCATTGACCGGATAATATAGGAATACATGCATGCAAGCTCGGGGAATTGTGCATCCAGTGTGGAAGAACAAGCTAATTTCAGTATATCCCCATAACTGCGGGATTCTACTCTTATTCCATTCAATAAACCCATTCTATATTATGATATTAAACGTTCGTTTCATTATAGGATATGGTGTCAGGTGACCTTTGACTTCCGGTTTGTCGTCTCAAAATACTATGACTTCCATTATTTGTCCAACAAAACTCTAACTAATGAAGAGTTTGAAAAGTTATGTCATTAAATATACGCCATTAAATACGTGAAAGAGTCTTTAATTATCTGGGACTATTGTTTTACGCGGGCAAACAATGCATAGTTACGTGAAACGTCATCGCAGGCCTTATATAACCAGGTGTTAGTTTCATGTCCCATTTGTTGATTTAAGTATGTTTTATCGAGGTTTTGGAGCATGTAAAAAATAGAATCTACAACTCTTCCCCAGTTTATAGCTGAATTTATAGAACTCGTACATTAAATTAGGTCTGAATCTCGTCAAAGGCTCGGTCCAGACCTAATTTACTGGACTCGTTTTGTAAATTCCGCTATAAACTGGGGACTCGTTGTAGATCCTATGTATACTAATACACTGACGTTATATAGATACCATGAAAATACTTACCCAAGTGACAGGAATTTATCGGGCTGTGTTTTCCGCTCATAAGAGAGACAAACGCTTTTTAAATTTACCATATCGAGAAAATGCTCATCTTTGTTCCATGCTCAACAGCAAAGGATACTGGGTTAAAAGTGGGGACGAAAATATACTTGCAAATAGGTGAACAATACTCTTCTTGCTTTGAAGCCCCACAGCGATTTGAGGCGGGGATCAAAACAGGTCGATAAATACGTTATAATATTTTGATACATACTGTGTATGCCACAAACTTAATTGTATTACACTCAAGTCATAGTATGTAAAATGAAAGTGTCAATGGCACTGCATGTAGCTCAACTTGGAACTGTGATCATGCCCTATATTATAGTCCATAGAGCAATAGGGGACTATGACCGTTGATATGCTTAAGTAACTAGAGGTTACCCTGAAGATGCATACACAGTCTGGGATAAATCGGATAAAAAAAATTGGCTGTTTTGAGTGCCAAATAATGCAGTAATACGAATAGAAAGAGTGAAATCCGAGATTGCTCCCATCAAGAGGTCACCCCGAAGGTCCATGTGAAGTTCGGTGATTATCAGATGAGGGAGTTGGCCACTTTGGTGTGTCGACGGATTCAGTCATACAAAGAGTAAAATCCAAGATGGCTGTTGGCAGCCATGGTTTTAATGAAATACGAAACTATTTGATGGCTCCCAGCTGTAGTGGCCACCAAGAAGATCCATATGCAGTTTGGTGACGATCGGTTAATGGATGTGGTATGTAGGGTGTGCCAAAAGAATTAGTCATTCAAAGAGTAAATCCAAGATGACTGACGGCGGACATTTGTTTCATCGAAACATATTCAAATACGATGGCCCCCATTTAGAGGGGATCCTAAACAAGCCTGAAAATTTTCAAAAAAAATCTCCCATAACATGCGGGCTGCATGCTGTGCCGATGGATTCTAATTTGATATTCAAGATGGCTGCTGTATATGGCGGCTATGTTTTTAACGAAATTCGGGGGGGGGTCAATGGCTCCCTTCTAGAGGTCAACTAGATCCATATGGAGTTTGATGACAATCGGATGAGAGATGTGACCTGTATGGTTTGCTAACGGAAATTGTTGACGGCCGGACACGGACGTCCCCACAGACGGACGGACTGACGACAACGCATGACAATATGTGCTGACGAAACAATAATGAGCATCCCTTATTAGTCTATTCCTCATATGGTGAAAATAAACAGCTTCTGTGTCATTTCTATGAACAAAATTAAATAAGATCGAAAATTGCGATAACTCTTTGAGTAAATGGGGAGCCCATCTTCGAATTTCCAACTATACATCCCATCCTTTGAACCAGGCAAATTAAACTCCTAAGTTCGCGTAATACAATGACCTCCCCCCCCCCTTGGCTTGAAATTTATCAACTGGCACCTCACAGCCCTGATTTGCTTTGACTGAGTACCGGGGAGGGAAGAGATATTTTAAGGGGAAAAATTAGATGTGATCATAAGAACTGCAAAATCCTTGCATCTAGAAGTCTAAATCCGGGCAAATTCACGGCTAATTAAAAAACAGATTAGCAGTTTTTACTTGCCCACCGGGGAGGGATCCGAGTCGACCAGTCAAGGCACTCAAGGCAAATTCACGATTCGATTTTGTTTTTAAATAGATCAGTTCTTTTTGTCTGGCCACCGGGGACTGAACAGGACCCCTCGGCCTCAGTGGGAGAACATTTTGAAATCTGAATCTGAAAACTGCAAAATCGTACCGTCTACATGTATAGACGTCTAACTCCACGCAAATGCTGGCCCTAAGTCCATGCAGCGGGAGAAAAATCTGAAAACAACAAAATCCTAGCATCTAGACTGGCATCGAGCTCTCCAAGTATTTGAAATTTCCGACCTGACACCCCCCCCCCCCCCTAAAGTTGGAAAATTTCCAACTGGTGGCAATTTCAGTCCAAAAGTTTGACAAAAGCAGGAAAATATATTAATGTTGGTCTAAAACAACAAATGCCCCACTAATTATTCGTTGGAAAATAAAACTACGAGAACACGTTCAACCTATTGTTTGTGTGAAATTTCCCACTACTGTTGTGCCAGGTATGAAATTTCCCACTACTGTTGTGCCAGGTATGAAATTTCCCACTACTGTTGTGCCAGGTATGAAATTTCCCACTACTGTTGTGCCAGGTGTGAAATTTCCCACTACTGTTGTGCCAGGTATGAAATTTCCAACTGTTGAAAATTGTGCCCAAATGTGGGGAGGGTGCAATCACCCCATCCTTGTCACCACGTCGGTGTTAGCCACATTATCTTACAAATAGTTGAATTGAACTTCCAAGTTTTATCTTCGTTATTTAGAAAGGGGGTGAGATAGGTTGTAAAATGTGTGTCCCACATAGTCCACTTGTGTTTCGTATCTTTGTAAGAGTCATAACTTGAACAAATGTCAACGGATTTCAAAGATATGTGGTATATGACCATTACCTAGAATGAGTTCGAACGCCAGGTCTGGCCGGATATTTTTACCGGAGTTATTGGACTTTGACTTTGACAGGGCTCATTTCCACAAATGGCAACGGATTTCAAAGATATTTGGTATATGAGTTCACTTGACCAGTATCTAGAACGAGTTCGCAAACCAGGTCCGGTCGGATATTTTAAGCGGACTTATTGGACTTTGTTTATCTTTTTGTGTGTGCAAATGAACGACGTCACAGGGCTCATTTCCACAAATGTCAACGAATTTAAAAGATTTTTGGTATTTGAGTTCACATGACCAGTATCTAGAACGAGTTCGCAAACCAGGTCCGGCCAAATATTTTAAGCGGACTTATTGGACTTTGTTTATTTTTTGTGTTCAAATGGACGACGTCACAGGGCTCATTTCCACAAATCTCAACGGATTTCAAAGATTTTTGGTATATAGTTCACAAGACCAGTATCTAGTGCGAGTTCGCAAATCAGGTCCGGTCGGATATTTTAAGCGGACATATTGGACTTTGTTTATTTTTGTGTGTTCAAATGGACGACGTCACGGGCTCATTTCTACAAATGTCAACGGATTTCAAAGATTTTTGGTATATGAGTTCACATGACCAGTATCTAGAACGAGTTCGCAAACCAGGTCCGGCCGGATATTTTCAGCAGAGTTATTGGACTTTGTTTATTATTTTTGGTGCAAATGGACGACGTCACATCGCTAATTTCCACAACTGTCAGTACCTAAAATGAGTTCGCAAGCCAGGCTTTTTGACAAAATCCCGCCTCTTGTTTAGCACATACTGAGAACGCAAACATTATTGAGAATGCACTTCCCCAACTGCACAATTCGGCGGAGGATACCGCCGTCTGCGACTGCTTGTATTAATGTGTGGGAAAACATGGGAGACTCAAACATGATGGGCGCCTTAAGAAGTAGCAACTGTATTTTATGGCCCTCAGTAACATACGCATGTCTACAGACGGGTACCCCGCCCACCTGTCACGTTATAATAATCTTGATGAGATCCGTATTAGGATTTTTCATCAACATGGACCGTCCATCGATCATTCTGTCATCGGAACAGAGAAGCGCATCATTCTCCGAATCTCTGCCTCGTATACTGTGTAATTAGAGTAATTGTTCTCAGTTACCCATATAAAATTTCACACTGTCAGCTGTTCAAGATACGCTACAATATCGATTTTAGATCAATCAAGGATATAATACATTTGAAGTTGCTATATACTCCACGACCTTACACTGTCTACTGTTTAACCCGTTCTGTACTAAATACTCATTGACGAGTAGTTCCCTTAGGAAATGTTCCGATAATAAGTTCAATAAACAGACTCAGACATCCGTTCTTCTGCAGTTAGACGTTGTAATGATCGGTTTTATTGGATAGATGTTTTATTGGCATCGGTGCTCTCCCCACACATGTCGATGCCACTTTGTCCACACAAACCAGCAATAACCTAGTAAACATTTAGAGGACCCGGAGGTTAAAATAAAAATTACTTGGTGAATCGACGCTTAGTTTAAAGTTTAAAGGCACGGGCGGCCTTCGTTGCCGAAATATTCATATTTGTTCAAATCGCCATAAACAGAAGGAATATTAAAATATATATAGTTTTGTTCATATGCCAAACATAATCAGCGCGTAAATATTATATTGTCGTCAAGACGTACTATGGTGTACGTAAACAAGAACCTGCTCGTGTTACAGAAGTTTTGCTGCTGTTTATCACAGCGCAATTTTATTGATTAATCACACACATATGATATAAACGCTCTTTATTATTTTCAATTCAGGAAAACAGTAACAAATAACGCTCTTTATGTTTACCATATCCGGATCTAAACAAAAGCCAGGTTCTTTAACGTTTTTTGCTTTTCTTTACATAACAAAGGGAAAACTTTTGACAATAACATACCGGTTATGCCATATTTCTGATTGGTATAAGAACAAAGTCTGTCTATATTTTACTATTCTTTCTGTTTATGGCGGTTTTTGACGGAGGTGAATATTTTAACAGCATACCCACCGCCAACGCCGCCCGTATCTTTAAACAATGACAGCTTAAAAAGCTTTATTGACAGTTA
This sequence comes from Siphonodentalium dalli, assembly GCA_032622095.1. Taxonomy (NCBI): domain Eukaryota; kingdom Metazoa; phylum Mollusca; class Scaphopoda; order Gadilida; family Siphonodentaliidae; genus Siphonodentalium; species Siphonodentalium dalli. Next base: position 60,221,510 of record CP136064.1, on the reverse strand, counting down.
CGTTAGGTAAGGCCAAACTTTTTTATTTTTCTGCTTTACGGATTTTTTTAACCTTGTTTTGGTAGGGTCGGTCGGAAAAAAAAATAAAAATAAAAATGCTTGAATCATTTTTTTTTTTTTGACATTCGCTAAGGTGGTAACTGTGTCTTTATAATTCTCTGTCAGTCATTTATAGAGAACACTTTTCGGATGTATATCACAAAATTCAAATCCAGTACTATTATTTGAAACATAGCTCAGATTATTTAATAATATTGAAAAAGAAGAAATAAAGAGTTTGTTTTTGTTCAACATTTTAATTATTGAATAAACGGACTCCCCCATTCAGTTATAATGTAAACATTGAAAAAGTCCATTATTCATCTGGATGGATGTCATGGAAAAATAAGTAGCCGACAGATAATATATTTGCAGAAGGATTCCTATTAGTTGGTGGGAAATGTTCAGATAATAAGTTTAGAACTTGTTGAACTTATTATCTGAACATTTCCTAAGGAATCTACTTAAATTGTCTGGTCAATGAGTATTTAGTATAGAGAGGGTTAATACACACATGGGAATGGTGAGATTAGTGGTAGTGATAAAAAGTGAATGTGTAACTTGAGCAAACCCACATACTCATTAGTTTGTCATTCCTATCTAAGAAACCTTGTGGGCTGTTATTGGTCTTCAGTCATAAAGATCACCATAAATTCCCAGGAATACAAAATGTATTCTAAAGGCCATTTAAAGTTTTAAAGAGATGTCAAGATTTATAGAAAGCATACAGGTATCTTGGTGGCTGACACATATAAACTCAAACTGACTTCTCAGTTTTCATGTTGGATGTAGTTAAAAGTAATTAAAGCCAGAGATTTCTATAGTTGGTGTGTCCTATGCATCTTTAATCACCAGTGAGATGTGGTTAGATAATTTGTTACTGATAAGCAGAAACAGCTAAGGTCGGCTGTGAGAATCAAAATAAAAATTATATTTGATTTTTATTTCCTTGTCGGGCCACAGAAAACAGGATCGGCGGATCCGTAAAGCAGTAAAATAAAAAAGTTTGGCCTAATGATAACAATATAGCTGTCGCTGATGTTGAGCTGTTGCTGGTAAATTATATCATGATGGAAATGACGATGACAGCGATGACGTTGATTGTGATGACGAAGACGACAGCGATGATAATGATGGCGATGACATGCTGATGGTGGTGATGATGATGATGATGATGGTGATGATGAGGAGGAGGACGACGACGACGACGACGACGATGATGTTGTTGTTTGTGGTGATCATCAAAATGTTAACAATCACGATGACGATGCTGAGAATGATACTGTTGACGCCGATGATGATGATGCTGACGATGATGACGAAGACCATAATGTTGATAATGATAGTGACGGTGATGACAATTACAATTCTGGTGACGACCATGATTATCATGATGATGATGATGACGAAGACCATACTGTTGATGATGATGATGATGATAATGACGGTGATGAAAATTACAATTCTGGTGACGAAGATGATGAACGAATAGACGCACATCTGGAGGTCGATGTACATATCGTGTATATAAAAGTATCTTCCTTCTATCATTTATTTATGAAACTTCAAATGTGCCATGTCCGGTTAACTGCAGTTTGCTGAATTTTTCTCGCGGTCAAAATCTCATGACCACATAGAAACCGCCGTGCATTAATTATGTACATGCTCTATTTTCTCAATATCCTGTAATGTGTTCATCGATCAGAGAATAAAGCATATATATATAGCAATGCTAAATGTTTGTATTCATATATGAAGGACAATTTTGCTATTTTCTATCTCCAAGAACGTCCTTAACTATATGGTGAAAATCAATGGATGAAACCCGTCATATGGAGGTGTCCTTTCATTCATATTGGTGTACCACTACGGCAAAAGAGATATTCAAGTCCAATTGTTTGTTCTTCAGTAAGATCAAGACGACAGTTCACATATTGGGTTCTCATGTGTTCCTACTGTTCGTCGGAATCGCAGGAAAACGTTCTTTGTTGGGCGAATGTCTTGGAAAACAAAGGATACTGCTATTTGGTCCTACCTTGAGGACCGGGGAGTGACGCCAACGTCCGTTAGACTAATTTCGAGTTCATCCAGAGGTATACGCAGTCGGCTAGAATTGTCGTTGATGCAAAGGACGCAAAAAAGATGTACTGTGATGGATTCTGGCCCAGTCACATTTTTATTCCGGTCCTGGCGCCGTGATCCGCCGTCTAATGATGTTAACAATGGCTGACAACATACACATCAACATTATGACGTGGAACGCTACGAGATTTAATACTTCCAAACCGTATCTAATGGACCTTTTAAATAAACTAAATTATCATATCATTGGTATCTGTGAGCACTGGCTTAATGCAGAAGGAATTGATGTTCTTGATTCCATGAGTAGGAATTATATCGCACTGGCTAAATCGGGTCGAACCATCAGAACTAGCTCGGAAGCAGAATTTACCAGGGATGGGTTGCATTGTTTATTGACAAAAACTTATCTAGAATGTGTACCGTGCTCGACATCCCAGTAAAGTGGATTGTTGGTGTACAGGTGCGAATCTTCGTTGTTGTGCATTAGTTCCCTTCAACTGTACCTTCCAAATACCAACCACGGCGATAAAATATTCAAAGAACATTTAACAGTACTTGAAGACCACATTTCAACTTTGCATGAACAAAATCCAGTGGGAAAATCTCGCGAAAGTAATCCACCAACTGGACACAGAGAGTGCACGAAACTACTCGACGATTTCTTAACCCGTACAGAAAATGTCAGAACGACATGTCTGTCGACATGTTCTGGTCTCGAATTTACATTCTACCCATTTGCCCTTGTCGCCGCACCTACTTTGATAGACCACATAATGATACCCAAATGTCTCGAGCGTGCCGTTCAGGCGTGTTCAATTGTGGATGACGATGCACGGAACACATCAAATCATGTCCCAGTTACCTGCAAATTTGTGTTTCCCGTCGTTGCCATGCCAGTCACCCAGATATATGATCGACCAAGATACAAATGGGAAAAACTGAATCACGAGATCTATAAGGCCGCACTAGAAAATAGTTGTTCGAAAATTTTGACCCTGCCCCTGTCAAATAAATTAGAACTCACTGTTGCGTACGAGCATATCGTTTCGGCTCTTCACGGTGCATCAAGGTGTGCAGCGAACTGCAAACAGTTCAGTAAAACTCGAAAGCCGTATTGGAACGGGAATCTATCAGCCCTGCGGAAGAACGTAAAACAGTTAAGACGGAAATGGATCTTCGAGGGAAGACTCCATCACATTAGTTCAAAATCGTACATCGCTTACAAACAATCCAAACGCTGTTTCCGCAGAGCCCTCAGGATAGCAGTGAAGGAATATGACCAGAATCGTCTCATCCAAATAGAAAAGTCCGCCCATACAGATGTGAACTCATTCTGGAGGATTTTAGGTAATAAACCGGGCCAGCGCGATATTGTTTCTGCTATGGATTTCGGACATGGTCCCTATAGCGACGCAAACTCCATTCTTAGTTCGTGGAGGGACTACTTTGAATCGCTCTACAATCCAGAGCCTCATGAATTACTCGTTCGATAATCACATATAGGACGAATTCTCTTCACTACTCAGTCGCAAGGAATAGACCTCTCGGTCTATTCGACCATCCCGGGGTTAGCCCCCACAAACCACAAACCCTGCTACTCAGTCGCAACAACGTCGGGCATGATTCAACTATTTTCTGTCAGCAAATAACTTCCTCAGAAATCCGTTCTGTAATGAAATATCTCAAACAGAATAAGGCTGGTGGCGCAGACAACGTTGTAAACGAGCACATCACTAATTCGCCAGACTGTATGATCGCCTTTCTGTGTAATTTATTTGATGCAATGGTTGACATTGAATGGATTCCTGATGATATAAAAAGAGGCATAATTATTCCGCTCTATAAAGGTGAACCCAAACCTCGAGAAAACCCGATAGTTATCGTGCTATAACACGACTGCCGAAAATATACAAAATATTTGAAAGTGTACTGCTAGAGAGATTCCTGGATCATCCTTTGCATACTTCCCACACACGCTCCAACACGGATTTCAGAGAGGCGTCAGTTGTAACATGTCGTCTTTCTTACTTCAAAAAGCGATATGTTACGCTTGTGATTTCTGTTCAAAAGCATATGTATGTTTTCTAGACTCGCAAAAGGCTTCTGACAAAGTCTGGCACTCGGCCCTAATATACAATGCTCAGTAGTAGTAGATATGTTGCTCAGATTGAAAATAGCTGTTTGCAAAGTCAAAATAATACTGACACAAATATATGGACGAAACATGCTGCATGTTGAATATACACTTCTATCAATGACTACTAACTACTAACGTCCCTCAGTTGGGATATCATCATGGCGAAGCAAACAAAATCCTATATAATATAGTGATTGGAAAGCGCCCAAGGTGCTCGAAAAGTTCCCGAGATCTTCTCCTTCACCTTGCTAGTTTTTTGTTTGAGGTTAAGAAGGCGTCCCATTCGTGAATTTTCAAAAAAATAAATTTCAAGCTATCAATTTGAAAGAAAAAATCATTACCATTTATATCCAATTGTATGCTACAGTTCCATAACAACACCTGTTATTCAAACACCATATGAGAGATATGTTCTAAATTATATTAAATAATAGTGACACTGCAGCACAACTTTGCGAGGTGATAATAATTGTATGCTGAGCAGTCATATATAGATTGATAGAGAAGGAAAGTCAAAAGTTTCAGTAAAATGATTGTATTGTGCATATCATTATGAAATTATTTCCTTTTAAAACATTTCCCCAATAGATGTGAGCTGCAGGGTGTGCCGATGGATTCAAATGTGAAATGCAAGATGGCTGCTGGCAGACGTTGTTTTTAAATGAATTTCGAAGGAATTGGCCAGCTCCAATCTAGAGGTTACCACGAAGAACCATATACAGTTTGGTGACAATAGGATGAAGGATGTGGCCTGTATGGTGTGCCAAATAATTTAGTCACACAAAGAGTAAACCCCAAGACCGCCGCTGGCAGCCTGAGTCATGTTTTTTTAAACGAATTTCGGGGGGGAAATCAATGGTTCCCATTAAGAGGTCACAACGAAGAGCCGTTTGGTGATGACAAGAAGAGGGATGTGTTACCCGCCGATGGCCGGTGGATTGTCACACATCGTCGACGAGTTTATCAGCCATTGAAATCAACAAAGACTGTCGCAGCAAATCATCAGAGCGAGAACAAAGACAAAAACATCTCCATCTTCCTGTGAGAAACAGCACTCCGAAAAAAGAGAAAATGAGAAACTTTGAAAAATTGCCCCTTTTTTATGTTCATAATAAAAGCTGAAAATGAGGGGTTAAGGAAAGGGCCTTTCGGCCCTTTCGAAGATCCCGGGGTTAGCCCCCCATATCACTTTCCCGCCGCGCGCGTTAGATTAGCCTCCCTCGGCTAGCCGTCGAGCGGGCAGGTTATACATTCTCTGCGCTCTATGACTTGTCGCTGTTCCGGTCGGCTGAGCGGGATCGCTTGTGAGTTGTGTGGCCGATCTGAAAAGATCCTAGCCGCCCGAGCGATTCCGGTGTGAGCTGATTTGGACTTGGCAGGGGATTATGTTGCTAATCCCTTCTGTCGTTGTCGCTGCCTTGGATAAACTGCGCATTGTGGATATTCTTAGCTGGACACTTACCCAGGCTAAGGGAGGCAATGTGCGTTTATCCTTTGAGTACCGGACTGTTCCAGCAGTACCCTCTGCTGGCGGTACCTCGGAAGCTGGACTCCACCAGCGACCTACCATCCGGTACGGGGATCTGTACCTCTGGGATCAGAAGAGAAAGAAGAGGCGGAAGAAGACTCCATCCAGGAAGAGAAGGGACGCCGAGAGAAGAGCCAACCCGGTCGTCGGTGACGTCACACCAGCTAGCAGGGACTCCGTTGATCTGCCGGAGGTCCCTGCTGTCGTCACCGATGCAGCCGGAGACATGGACGCCGACACCACCAGGGACGTGCCTGTCGCCAGCTTCGCAGTGGAGCTGGATTCACCACCTTGCCAGTTTCCACCAGGGGCGGATTTCACCGCCCCTGCGACACCGTTGTATATCGAGAGGCCGGCGTCGCCCACGTATGTTGTGAAACAAGCTCAAGAAGAAAAGGACACATTTTGGGAAGAGCAAAATCTGAGGAAAGAAGAACTTAAACGTAGTGAACAACAACTACTCAACGAATGCAGCAAGCTAGACAAACAACATCACCTCCATCTTCTAGCGAGAAACCAAAATCGAAAAGAAGGAAAAAGAAGAAATGAAAGAAAATATTTGTTAAAACTTGTCCTTTATTTTTTATTTTTATTTTTTATGTATTTCTCAATTAAAGGCAAAAAATGAGGGGTTAAGAGGAGGACCAATCGATCCTTCTGAAGATCCCGGGGTTAGCCCCCCCCCCCCAAATCACAATTACGCGTAGATTAGTCGTCAGTGTGCGGATTTCCTCCACCACTAACACCGCAATGTCGTGATATGACATTAGTTGGTGAAAGCGGCATTAAAGATACGGGCGGTGTTGGCGGTGGGTATGCTGTTAAAATATTCACCTCCGTCAAAAACCGCCATAAATAGAAAGAATAGCAAAATATAGACAGATTTTGTTCTTATACCAATCAGCTAGAAATATGGCATAAACAGTATGTTATTGTCAATTTGTGTCCTTTGTTATGTAAACAAAAGCAAAAAACGTTACAGAACCTGGCTTTTATTTAGATCCAGATATGGTAAACATAAAGAGCGTTATTTGCTAGTTTTCCTTATATGGAAATAATAAAGAGCGTTTATATCATTTGTGTGTGATTAACCAATAGAATTTCGCTGTGTTATATAAACAGAAGCAGAACTTCTGTAACACGAGCAGGCTCTTGTTTACGTACACCATCGTACGTCTTTGCGACAATATACTATTTACGCGCTGATTATGTTTGAACAAAACTATATATATTTTAATATTCCTTCCGTTGATGGCGATTTGAACAAATATGAATATTTCTGCAACGAACGCCGCCCGTGCCTTTAAGTGAAAATAAAATGTTAAGATAATATAAGCGAAATAATATTACATTGGTATTAGGTTGAGCATAGAAACGCGTTAACGGGAAGGTTTAAAGTGTGTAAACATATCTAGACACAAGTGTGTGAGCGTTTTAAAATTATTGCATTATAATTTGGGGAAAAACAAATCAAGACAAATTTGTGCCATAGGCTCTTGATTTTTTTTCTTCAATTTTACATGTACTTTACATATTTTCGAGTATAGGTTATAAAAATAAGTCAGTATGATTCTATGATTTCCGCGATGCGATGAATTGTTAAGAAAACATTCGGGAATTAACGGAGAGTATTCCTTGGCTTCATTCTGAGAAGGTGAGAACTGCATCAGGTTAATCCGGATTATAATCCCAGTTGTCTTCATCGGATTAGATGTCCTATCTCATTGGCCAACTCATCAAGGTGTATGCTTCGATTGGTCAGCAATTGCTATAAATATTTCCCTAACTCAGTTTTGGTCATACATTCTTCGAATTTTGAATCTCAGTTTTGTTAGTGACTATAGTGTTTCGACAATGATTCGTCTTACTCTCTCCCATAAACTCGACATCGTTGAAAAATTCAATAATGGCTGGTCTACTCGTGCTATCTTCCGACACATCAAAGAAACCGACGACACCGTATCCATAACTAGTATCAGGCACGTCATCAAGAAGTATCGTTGTGGTTACTTCCATCCTGAGATGGGCTACGAGATTCCTGGTGTGTGCATCAGCGAGAAAAACAGAAACGACCGCATCAGCATGTGTGCCGACATGAGGGCAAACAACGAGAGGTTCAACAACTGTATCTTCGCGGGTAGATGTTCCATCCGTTTACCGCCTCAACCTTCGGTAGTCAGCAACTCAGTTTCTCAACCTCAAGCAGTACCACTACCATCGATGATACCGCCTGCTTCTGATCCCCACATCGACATCACCGCATCGACGTTAGATAATGAACAGCCGACATCACCGCCTTCTCCTATTATTGAAGTTGAAGTCGCAACTTCGTTGCCAGACGAGCATCCTTCAGTTACAGCAACCAATGCAGTCAGTTATCCGACACACCAGCCAAATCCAACAATGCATCACCCACCAACAGCACATCAACCTGTCAATCAGCCTCAACACGACCCACAACCGACAGCTTCACAACAACCTACAGCCGACGAGCCCGTCGTCATCAACGTTTGGGGCGCGATCTCTCGACAGGGGACTTCACCGTGCGTCATTTACGACGGAACACTCGACCAGCAACGCTTCAAAGAGAAAGTTCTCAGCGACGCCCTGCTATATACCATCCGATCCAAGTTCCCTGACTCCCATCGTTTCGTCCAGACCAACGATCCAGTTCCTACTGCTGCACCGGTGCAAGGGTTCATGGTTCAATCCGGCATCAACTGGTGGAAATGGCCTGCAGGTAAGACATCCTTTTTTATGTTATTTTACTTAGCTATAAGTTCCATGCTACAGCAACAATATTTTAACTCGTTGTTTTGACAAGTCTGATTCCCACAGGAATTTTAAGTACAAGTTATAGACCACAATATATATATTTTTTAATATTTTATATACTCTCTTCGACGACTGAGAATATTGTAGAACATTGATAACACGGAATCTAAATCCTATTTTTAATAAAAGGAAAAGATATGGAAAAGACCACAGAAAAAGGTCATATCGTTAGCAACATGAACACGTTGTCAATTATATTAGTATTGCCAAAGAAACGTTGGTTTTATACCTATTTCGAAATTTCTGCAATTTTGTTCTTTTAAATTTATATACTTCAGTACAGCCATCGAAATTTATTGAGTTGCTGTGTCTTTTTTCTTTATTCGAAAGAATCTCCGAATACTATAATAGCGCACGTCTCAATTGTATAATAACAGTAGTATTGTTATGTAAACTATATATTTCCATTGCATTTCAGAAAGTCCCGATCTCAACCCAACCAAAGAGCTCTGGAAGCACATGAAGTCCTACGTCGTACGTTCTCAGCCTAAGACGAAAGACGAGCTGATCGCCTGCGTCCAAACATTCTGGCAGAATGACGTCACTCTGTTCCACTGCAACAAGCTCATCGACGATCTTCACAAGACTGTGTTCACAATAGACCTGATGGCAGATGGCAACCCCGCTGGATCCCTCTCCAAGAGACTGCTCGGGAACCTCCCATCATTGACCACGCTCTCCGTACCCGCTGCACCATTGGCGACACCCGATGTCAGGATGCATGAAGATGACTTCGCACTTCGTATGTGAATCCATAACAGGGTGAACCGTTGAACTCTCGTCTATAGTGATGACTCTATAGTGGGAGAAACATAATTGTGGCTTCTTGTGTTAGATAACGACACGTGACTTGTTCTGTGTTATTCTGTGCTTTGTACATTTTTTGTATTATAATGTGCATGTGAACATGTGCACAACATATGCATGCTTTGTAACATTCTATGTCTTTTGGTTTTAAAATAAACTGAAATTATACTGATAATATTGTTTCTTGTTATCTGTTTGCAAAACATGGGATGTCATGCTTAATATAATCGACTATATATTGGAATCACCCCTTGTTAAGTAGTCCTGCTAATTTGCTTTGATACTGGTGGGCCATGCTGAAGTCCTATGATTCTGGTGGGGAAACCGATGACGTTATTTGTTACCGAATGTGTCATTTTCGCAATATTTGTTGACTAAACCGAACGATTAAGAAAAAAACAGTGTCTGTGTATAGGAAACATTCACGAACTATATATACTTGAAGCATGGCTGCACTGGTTTCTGCAAACGACAGAAATAGCCATCTTGAATACGGTCGGTTTTCAACAACCAGAAGTGTATATACATATTTTAAAACATATGTTTTTGAATGTTTTAATACACACAACGGCTTTTCGTCAATACATTCTGGTTACACAAAGGCCGCGGAAATAACAACTTGAGAAAAATAACGCTGTTTTTTTTCTAAGCAGCATTGACCAGTGACCCGCCACCATCATATAGCAATTCAGCAGAAAAAACACCAGCATCATAGCAAATTAGCAGGACCACCTTACCAGGGGTGGGGGTACCGTAAGACATTTGTTTCTGAATCTATCAAGATATGAAGTCTATATGAAAATGGTTGTTATGTTGCTCCGTTGATGGTGGGTTCTGCTGATTTAGATATGATTTCAATACAATAAGCAAATGACGTATAATTCAACGTTTGTAGCTGAACGTGTAAACAATAAGCCGGTGGTAGATACAAACGACATGACCACAGTGCGACCACCGATAAGTTTAATTGGCTTCAGCAAAACATGATCTTCACGCGCGGACACATGCTATTATTCTAAATGCTCAGTATTCCCAATTCTCCAATAATGATAACACCATCATTGCCATCAAGCCGCGTCGGAGTCCACTAGGGGGTCGACATCAGCGTTTATTGGTATACATGCTTACAAGTTAAGGGACGGACACGTCTTCACATACAGGTTAATTACATCCTACTGTGTCTGCGTTGGCGGTCAGGAAAAACCAACGAAAAACCTCTTGGGAAAAACGATGGAAACCTGCTTTCCAAAACCAACATCACTAACGCAGCTCGAATGTTCGGAAATTCATTCTAATTGATCAATTGTGCAACACAAACCTGTACACACTATATAATACAAATATAAATTAACATATATAACATGTTCAAATATATACACTATGATCGTGATCGGATGACACATTTATATGCGTTTAATATAAATGACTACATATAAGACTATTACTTCCTGAATAAGGTGCGATATGCACATTTCAAAGTTACAATTAACTTTTATTAATGATAATTCAACAAAATTCAACGTATACTTTCTATATATATATATAATATGCATGATTTCATGCGTTGTAAGAATATATGTTTCTCAGATATAGTTTCAACATACGCATCTCATTACGTTATTGAACCGTCAATCCATAACATTACTGAAATGTTTGAAACAAAAAAATTGGAGTTGACCCGACATACAAGGCGATTCGGCTAGAAATGACACAACACGCTCTATAATAGCGTGACCTATTTTCATTGTTCATTCACGAAGCGATAATTGATCGCTCACTCATTATTACCATGAACAGTGAATACAATTTTTTTCGGCTAATGTGCTTTGCACCAAACGCTGAAAAATTATCATACTTCTGCATAGCGTTGGCTTCTCATTAAAGAATATCTTATCATAAAATTGGATTATACCTCATGCTACAGATTTAGTACTGATACACGTTTGACAAGCAGCGTGTAAAAGTTTTGACCGTGTACGTGTAGGCGGAAAGGTCACACGATTCAAGTGAATTTCGTTGGCAATGGCAACACACGTTAGTTACACGTTGCTGAACATGGATATTATCTGAACAAACACAACAGTGTGATTAGATTATACATATTTGATAATAATTATACCACACAGTGATAGGAGCACAAAGAAGTGTGGGTAGTCGGTACATTGTGATCTTCTTCTTAGCAGATAGGCATCTGACCAAGGAAATGAGGCACCTAGCAACCTTCGAAACACTAGCGAAGTTGCCCACGCATGCCAATACGTTCGCTAAGTTTGTGAGTTGACGAACCATATATTGAAAAGTGACTAGCTAACTGAGAAGTTCGCCATGTGTACATGTGGTTAGCCCCGTGGGGTGTGAGGAAGATATACATAGAGATGGCCTTCCCTAAGCTTGTATACTCATCGACCATATGCCTTTCTAGTTCAAGGTGACGCACAAATCCCATATTTAGTAAATATTTAAAATCGTAAGCTACACACTGGAAAATGAATTGTTTGAAACGTTGTGATAGAGGTACCCTCCCCCAGGAAGAGTTGAATACGTTGTCGGTATGAGCAGCCAATATTTATCAGACAAAGAAATTGAAGCTGGTCCAGATAAATATCAACATGGAAAATCAGAATCTGTTATCAGGTAATCGTTCTGATATGACTAATCGGTGCACCTACGGTTAAAGCGATCATCGGTGCCAAGTGGAGAATGGATTTCGAAATGCCACATCGCGATTATTAATTGTGGGTTTTCATCCTTCCAGAAGGATACGAGATATGTTGTGCATTTTGAGACGTTTTTATTTGAACTAATAGATGGTTTATGTACAGTTTAGTCCATACATGTCGATATTATGACAAAAAGTTGAAATTAGTATGTGAAAATATCGACTTATTTTCAATTTCTGGCCGCCAGTTTAGCCGTCATCATGACTGTGAGTATCAATTGCCAAACTCAAATGAATATTTCATATCAATATTCCATATCAACATGTAATGGTGTGTAGAATTCTCGTAACAGTAACGCCCATCGTGAGAAAGTAAAGGAATGTAAGCTTGTTTTCAAATTCGGTCGCCGTTTTGGCCGCCATCTTCGATTTGGAGAACAATTTCTTGCATGAGATGCAAGGTAATGACTTCACCTCAGTATTTCCGACTCAACTGTCATCATGCCCAATGATGTGAAAATGAGGGAATTTCGGTGATTTTTCAAAATCTGTCCGCCATTGTGGGCGCCATTTTGGATTTGGGGGACTTTTATTTGGATGTGATAGAAGGATAGTTCTTCGCCTCAGTGTTCCCAACTCAAAATAGTAAGCATTGAGGAGTTGTCGTGACAATAACGCTCACTGATGTTTAAATCAGCGATTTTTCTATTTCTGGTGGCCATTTTGGCCGCCATCTTGGATTTGGGTGAATATTCCTCATCGCAGGTATAAGAGGAATCCTAGCTCGAGTAACTCCTTCACATATATATCCATGGGTGTTGTTATGATAGCAATAACATTCATTGATTCGAAACAGACATCGCGTTATTATCGTCGATTCGGCTTTGACCGGATTATACCGGCATTTGGGAAAACGTGATATCGGCCAAAAATATCCAGCAAGGAATATATATTATGGTCCCTGTGTGTCCGCTAATGACTCTGTTATACGATCAATGTATAAAGTCGCGTCCAGGTGGCCATATTTTCCTACAGAGACAAACGAAATGTGGTGAAATATAGCAATTTTTCACATTTTGACGGTCATCTTGGCAGAGGTCGACCAATATCTCCTGGACTAAATGTCCAGGCGGGCAGATGTCCGTTGTGTTGGTTTTTGAGAAGGTGAGGGAATGTCCGGGATCCACACCGACTATGCCATGAAAAGAGTTTGAAAGATCAATTGCATCAGCTTCTTCAACTGTCCGCGCATAACTGTGACAAACGCTATTTATCGTTACCATATTAGAAACAAATTAAAAAAGAAAGCTGTTTATTTATCCACCCACACATTACTGTTTCAAAGGTGAGGTTCAATTGGACGATTATCTATTTCTATATATGTTTGCGGCTGTTTTAAAACAAAGTCCACGAACAAAAACTAAATAATGGTGGCTCGGAAACAGTCGATGGTTGAACATTAAATTGGCCTATATACGTTTATACGACATGCATATAGGTCGACGAATAAACAAACTACTTTTATTGTTTACTCATGTGCACATATACGAACTATATTATCCCTCTGTGCGAAATAAATAGAAGTTAAAGAAACGATCGTGTCCGTGTTTCTTTAATGGGGAATAATAAAGAGCGTTCAGTCTTAATGTTCCCTAATATGAAAAAGATAAAGAGTGTTTATTTCAATTATGCGCAAAATGATGATGATTATAATAATTTGGAATATTTATTTTTTCTTGGGAAAATAAGCACTAAATTATAAGGCATTACTCTGAACTGTCAATATTCTACAATATTTGTATCAGAGTCAGTCGAGCTTTGTGCTCGACCATTTCAATTTTGCGATTTAGACCTCAGTCCCCTGTGGCGGGTTTGAAACATGAAATTATGTACATTATGATAAAAATAGGCAATTTCTACAAGAATCAACACGAGAGAGGTTAGCGACAGGGACGTGGCGACAGGGGTGGGGATGTCTCGCCCCTGCAACTTTGGTCAAAATTTCAACAGTTGGAAATTTCATACCTGACACAACAGTAGTTGGAAATTTCACACTAACATTAGGTTGAAAATGTTGTTGTATTTGTGACTTTCAAACAATTTATTGGGGGAATTTATTGTTTTTGGACCAATATTTGCATATTTTCCTACTTTTGGTCAAAATATTGGACTGAAATGGCCATCAGTTGGAAATTTTTCAACCTTGTGGGGGGAGGTGTCAGGTTTGAAATTTCCAACATTAGGAAAGCTTGAGGACAGTCTAGATGCTAGGATTTTGCGATTTTCTTGTTTATTTTTCTAAATTTTCTCAAACAATCATGGTCGGCCCGGTGTGTCCTGGTCTCTTGTCCGTAGCCGTGTGCATTTATCTGGAGTTGGACCACTAGATGTTAGGATTTATGCAATATTCAGGTTCAAATATCTGAATGTTCTCGTCATACCGGGTATATAGAACCATCATGGCTAATGAATAGATAGGCTATCAGGCCTGAGCATTGAGCATGGGGTGCAGATGGAATTATGCAAAACTTGTGTTTGGTTGGATTCAAGGGGGGGGGGGTCCAGTTGGAATTCCCCGAAGTGGACACCCCCCAACGGAGACCATCTAGCCACGTCCCTCGTTAGCGACGCTATGTGAGTTTGGACATTAAATGGGCCTACATGTATACGACATAGGTCGATGAATAAACAAACTACTCGTGCATATATACGAACTATAATATCCCTCCGAAATAAATAGAAGTTATATAGAAATTATCGTGTCCGTGTTTCTTTAATGATGAATAATAAAGAGCGTTCTGTGTTAATACGACAAAAATAAATAGCGTTTGTTTCAATTATGAGAATAATGATCATAATAATCTGGAATATAAAGCAGTAAATTGTAAGGGATTACTCCCTGAAAGGCCAATATTCTATAATATTTGTAGTATCAGAGTCGGTCGATCTTCGTGCTCGACCATTTAAATTTTGCCACTTAGTACTCAGACCCCGGGACGGGTTTGAAACATGATTATGTACATTATGATCGAAATAGGCCATCTCTATACCAGAATCAACACGAGAGAGGTTAGCGAAGCTATGCGAGTTTGCTAAATAGACTTGTTTTTCCACTTAATAGAGAGGGGCGCGCAATGCATGCATGGGAACAAACTTAACATAAAATCCCGGGTTTGTTGTTTAATCCCCTTACCAATAATTCCGTTTATTTACAAATGAATTATATTTTGTTTGAATTGATGTTATATACTTACATGTATGCTATCATGATGGAAAATAAAATATGTTTACATCAAACTAGGTGGACAAATAACGCGGAAATTAGTACGCTTACACATGTATAGAAAGTCATATTTTGTCTGGTTGTTCTTCACCATGCATGGAACAGCGTTCCTAGTCTATATCTGATATGGTAATATTAAAGATGTATAATCCGAAATAACGCTCGAAAATTACTATTTCCTTGGCTTCGGTGTTATAAAATATTTGATTTGAGTCGAGGAACCCGTCCATCAAAGTTCAGAGTGATCAGATATCGATTTTTTAAATCTATTATTTTTCCCCACCGATAATTTTTTGTGGCCTAGTAAACGGTCAACGAGAAGATGGTCTCGGACCAAATTGGGGATGAAGATGGATAACACTAAAATTAGGTGGCTTTTTTGTGTCAGATATTTGACAAACCGGCAAAATTTCGTTAAACAAAATGTTGATAAAATTAATAACAGGTTTTGGGTAATTTTTATTCTATAAGTTAACTGTGGTTAGCATTATTTTTTATCGATTCTGATAATTGGAGCAGTATTTAAAAAACGTTGATGCTGTTGTTGTTGGAATCTGATGATATGGGGACCATCGAATCGGATTGAGTACCTTTAAAGAGCGTGTATCTCACTAATATGCGAAAAATCGATGACAACTGCCTGGAAAATTGCTATGACTTTAATTGACAATTTTTCTTCAGAATATAGCTTGTACATGAAGATCGATATGTCATGCATTAGTGACATATCTTATCCATCGTGCCAAATTACATTTTGTTGATGAAGTTGAAATTTAACATATCTCAAATATCAAATAACAGAGTTTCGGTTATGGGGCATCTTTGATCAGACGACATTGTGGAATAGCGTATATGTGTATAGCGCATATTTTTTTTCTTGACAAGTTTGCGCCTATGGTACACATTTATCTTGATTTTTTTCGTTAAATTTTTATATGTCTTTAAAAAAAATTCAGTCATAGGCGAAGTGTTTGTCCCATCGCCTATGTAAAAGACATGTAAAACGTGGGGGGGGGACAAATCAGGAGAAATTTGTACCACAGGCTCTTGATTTGTTGTTTTTTTTTTCAATGTTACATGTACTTTACAAATTTTCGTGTATATGTTACAAAAATAAGTCAGTATAATTTTATAATTTCCGCGATGTGTTGAATTGTTAAGAAAACATTCGGGAATTAACGGAGATAATTCCTTGGCTTCACTCTGAGAAGGTGAGAAATATCAGGTTAATCCGGATTATAATCCTAGTTGTCTTCATCGGATTAGATGTCCTATCTTATTGGCCAGCTCATCAAGGTGTATGAATCGATTGGTCAGCAATTGCTATAAATATTTCCCCAAAACAGTTTTGGTCATACATTCTTCGAATTTGAATCTCAGTTTTGTTAGTGACTATAGTGCTCGACAATGATTCGCCTTACTCTCTCCCATAAACTCGATATCGTTGATAAATTCAATAATGGCTGGTCTACTCGTGCTATCTTCCGACACATCAAAGAAACCGACGACACCGTATCCATAACTAGTATCAGACACGTCATCAAGAAGTATCGTTGTGGTTACTTCCACCCTAAGATGGGCTACGAGATTCCTGGTGTGTGCATCAGCGAGAAAAACAGGAACGACCGCATCAGTCTATGTGCCGACTTGAGGGCAAACAACGAGAGGTTCAATGACTGCATCTTCGCGGGTAGATGTTCCATACGTTTACCGTCTCAACCTTCAGTCGTGGTCAGCAACTCAGTTTTTCAACCTCCAGCAGTACCAACTACGTCACCTGTGCGATCGATGATACCGCCTGCTTCTGATCCCCACATCGACATCACCGCATCGACGTTAGATAGTCAACAACCGATAGCACATCCTTCTCCTATTATTGAAGTTGAAGTCGCAACTTCGTTGCCAGACGAGCAGCCTTCGGTTGCAACAACCAATGCAGTCAGCTCTCCGACGACACACCAGCCAAATCCAACCATGATTCATACATCAACAGCGCACCAGCCTCAACTCAACCCACAACCGACAGCCGACGAGCCCGTCGTCATCAACGTTTGGGGCGCGATCTCTCGACGGGGGACTTCACCGTGCGTCATTTACGACGGAACACTCGATCAGCAACGCTTCAAAGAGAAAGTTCTCAGCGACGCCCTGCTATATACCATCCGATCCAAGTTCCCCGACTCCCATCGCTTCGTCCAGACCAACGATCCAGTTCCTATGGCTGCACCGGTGCAAGAGTTCATGGTTCAATCCGGCATCAACTGGTGGAAATGGCCTGCAGGTAAGACATCCTTATTTGATGTTATTTTACTTAGCTATGAGTTCCATGCGACAGCAATAATATTTTAACTCGTTGTTTTGACAAGTCTGATTGCCACAGGAATTTTAAGTACAACTTATAGACCACAATATATATTTTTTTTAATCTTTTATATACTCTCTTCGACTGAGAATATTGTAGAACATTGATAACACGGAATCTAAATCCTATTTTTAATAAAAGGGAAAGATATGGAAAAGACCATAGAAAAAGGCCATATCGTTAGCAACATGAACACGTTGTCAATTATATTAGTATTGCCAAAGAAACGTTGGTTTTATACCTAGTTCGAAATTTCTGCAATTTTCTTCTTATTTTATACTTCGGTACAACCATCGAAATTTATTGAGTTGCTGTGTCTTTTCTCTATTCTTTATTCTATAATAGCGCATTCTAAATTGTATAATAACAGTAGTATTTTTATGTAGACTATATATTTCCATTGCATTTCAGAAAGTCCCGATCTCAACCCAACCAAAGAGCTCTGGAAGAACATGAAGTCCTACGTCGTACGTTCCCAGCCTAAGACCAAAGACGAGCTGATCGCCTGTGTTCAAACATTCTGGCAGAATGACGTCACTCTGTTCCACTGCAACAAGCTCATCGACGATATTCACAAGACTGTGTTCACAATAGACCTGATGGCAGATGGCAACCCCGCTGGATCCCTCTCCAAGAGACTGCTCGGACACCTCCCATCATTGACCACGCTCTCCGTACACGCTGCACCATTGGCGACACCCGATGTCAGGATGCATGAAGATGACTTCGCACTTCGTCTGTGAATACCTAACAGGGTGAACCGTTGAACTCTCGTCTATAGTGATGAATCTATAGTGGAAGAATAATAGTTGTGGCTTCGTGTGTTATAGATAACCACGACACGTGGCTTGTTCTATGTTGTTATGTGCTTTGTACAGTGTTTTGTATTATAATGTGCTTGTGTACTTGTACACCACCAGCATATGCATACTTTGTAACATTCTATGTATTTTGGTTTTAAAATAAACTGAAATTATACTGATAATATTGTTTCTTGTTTACAAAACATGGCTTAAAATAATCTTCTGTATATCGGAATCACCCCTGGTTTAGTTGCCCTGCTAATTTGCTATTATAATGGTGGGCCCTGCTGAATTCCTATGAATCTGGTGGTGAAAATGATGACGTTATTTGTTACTGAATGTGTCATTTTCGCGATGTTTGGCTAAACCGGACGATTAAAAAATCCAGTGTCTGTACGAAACATTCATGAACTACATTATTTTGAAACATGGCTGCTCTGGTGTTTGCAAAACGACAGAAATAGCCATCTTGAATACGGTCGATTTGCAACAACCAAAAGTGTATATATATATAGAATATACGCATAGTGTGCGAGTGGTGTAAATCGCCAATCCCACGAGTGGATTAAATTTGTTATTCAGAAACACTATGCGTATATTTTGTTTATGCCACGATCTTTACAATGCGATGGATAAACACTTTTCCGTTCAAACTGTATGGAGAAAGTTTAATCCACTCTGTGAAGTTCATGCCACGATCTTTACAATGCGATGGATAAACACTTTTCCGTTCAAATTGTATGGAGAAAGTTTAATCCACTCTGCGAATTTTATTCAACAGTAGGCACGTTTAATCAACAGGTGTTGATTAAATGTAAAATTTAAACAGATGGCTTTATTTATATAGTAAGATAGGCGATCGTCGTATAAATATAAATATTTTAAAACATATGGTTTTGAATGTTTTATAGACACAACGGCTCTTCGTCGATACGTTCTGATTACGCAAAGGCCGCGGAACTAACTTGAGAAAGTTAACGCTGTTTTTTTCTTCTAAACAGCATCGATCAGTGCCCCGCCACCATCATATATCAATTCATCAGAAACCTGCAAATTACCGAGACCACCTTACCAGGGGTGGGATACCGTAAGACATTTAACAAACACTGTTTCTGAATATATCAAGATATGAAGTCTATATGAAAATGGTTGTTATGTTGCTCCGTTGATGGTGGGTTCTGCTGATTTAGCTGTTATTTCAGTACAATAAGCAAATGACGTATAATTCTACGTCTATTTCAACGCAATTATTTATAAACACGGACCATTCTTCCGTCACATCATGTTTATTTTAAATCGTTGATGCGTGTATTATAGCAAGGTCATGCATGATCACACCTCCGATCACCTTGCAGTAATGATATAACTATATTGCTGTCTTGAAGTACTCACACATAACTGATAAACACGCTCTTTAATTTTACCCATGCAGGAAGGGGCCAACGGAACGCCCTTTGACGGCACACACCGAATAAATTATAGATCCCTGTTTTCTTCTAAAGTGATATAAGTTTAAGTTTAAGTTTAAGACCTCGATGACTTTAGTAACATACAGATATCGTATATAAGTACATGTATATCAAGAATTTATCGAGCTATTTTGACATCCGCAATGTAACAAAAATTGTGTGACAAATTAATCACTAAAGGTTTTATCTGAACGTTGTACATTCTGAGTCGCTTCTAAATTTAAGCCTTGATAACCCTATCAATGCGAGATGGATTATCCCATCCAATCTTAAAAGTATATATTGAAATGGTATATTATTCATTTGAAAGGGTGTTCGTTAAATAAAAACAGACATATGAGCAAATGATAAAAGTGTCGAAGGATTCGGTTTCATTGGTGGAAAATGTTAGGATAATATGTTCAACACACGGCTAACATTAATTTCCTTAGGGAAATATGTACATGTATACGTCCCGCCAGTGTGTATTTAGCAGAGAAAGTGTTAAGGCGACATGCAATACTAAAACAAATCAAATTAAATATCGGTTATTATTATGGTATTGCTATGGATGTACATTTGGTTGGATCAGTCGTGTGATTGAACGGCTTCCAATCTAACGTTTCGATATATCGGCCGAAATTGTTGCTGAACGTGTAAACAATAAGCCGGTGGTAGAAACAAACGACATGACCACAGTGCGACCACCGATCAGTTTAATTGGCTTCAGAAAAACATGATCTTCACGCGCGGACACATGCTATTATTTCGGCCAATTTGGCCGGTTACTTCATGTGACTTTTTCATCTGACGTGTGTGTCGGATAATTGATCTGGAGGATTTATGTAAATGTTAGCCCAAACTACATTTCCAAGTAACGATGGTTTTGTTGTTTATTTTGAGGAATAATACCGCGTCAGATGAATTCAGCCCAAATATGTTAACAGTTGTCGTGTCAAACATTCGGCAGTAGGTTAGCGTTATTTAGTATTTGTGGATGTCCTTTAACATGGGGAAAATAGACTACTGCGCTTGAACGAGCATGTGAATTTGTCGTTTTTAATGTACAGCAACTTGATAATCAATAACAGAGGCATTCTCTGTCAAATAAGGTCGCTCTATTTACGGTATTAATTGCGGAACTTTCTAAAGTAAACTACGCGTAAACGGATACATACGGTAAATTATAGAATGTGCCGGAATCGGCCTAATCGCCCCATGGCCAACTCGCCCAGTCGACGTGTGTCAATTCGGTACCTACTATAACATGTACCCGAGTCCGATTCGGAATAAAAGATGTATACGGTGTTATATAGCGTTTGGTCCGTTGTTTCTCAATGAATATTATTGAAATTTGGTGTATATGTCCGGGCTGGGACATGGAATACAACAACGTTTGAATTGTTTTTAAATTTACAAATTTGTTGATTTTATTCAATTTTTTTTCGTTCTGAAAACACACTATAAAGTGTATATAATATAATAAAGAACACGAGACATACATAATTTATAAACTGTTAACAAAAGATATCAAATTCAATACATGACAAAGATGACTCAGTGGAGTTTATAAAGTGAACATAAAAACATTGAGGTAAGAATCTTTTTAAGGAATGCAACTTTATTTAATGATAATAAACACATAAATTAAAATAACAAACATGAGACATACATGATTTATAAACTGTTAACAAAAGATATCAAACTCAATACATGACAAAGATGACTCAGTGAAGTTTATAAAGTGAACATAAAAATATTAAGGTAAGAATCTTTTTAAGCATTACTAAACCGTTTAGCACAGACCACAGTCCACTTCACTCATCCGATCATCACCAAACTTCATATTTATCTTGATATTGATCTATCAGATGAGAGCTATCAAATATTTTTTTAATTTCATAGGAAAAAATGGTCGCCAGCGGCCATATTGCATTTACGTTATATTTTATCGCGTCATGTCGATATCTAGTATTACTTAGAAATTTCACCTTTCCAGATTCATAATTGCTCCATTGACTGTAACAGATGAAATTATTCCCCTCTTCGGATAGAGTGTCACTGAAACTTTATTTTGTCAGACTGTCTGTATAATCACTGATTATATATGGCAATAATCTGTAATAAGATGTAGCACTATTTTATTTTATATTTACATGCAGTGCTGTTTTTATACATCAATTCTAATCCCCCTAGATCATCATGTGATCGATCATACATCGCGCGAGGACCTGGTTGAATTAAGGGGGGTTTTATGGATCACTTCTGTCCTCAAGCTAGATTATACTTATGACATTTAATGGCATGTTCCTAACGTGGAGGGTTAGATATGCTTGAGAAACCACCACTCTTTAATTCACACCAAGTTCTCAGCTGTCATGTTCGGATATTAGAACCCATAGCCATGATATATGCTTTATTTTGTGTATACTAGTAATATAGTTATTTTCAGTACCTTTATATACCAGTACTGTGTATAACAATGCATATAAATTAATCCATGTATACATGTATATTGATTCAACGGATTCAGTGGTTTTGTCCATCAGTCTATCAAATTTGCGGGGAAAACATGGCCACAAGCAGTACACCCTGCTAAATTTCGAATTTGAATCAATTGGCGCACCCTGCAGCCAGCTTTTATTGGAGAACTTTTTCTTATGTGGATATTTTGGGTCACCGCTAGATGTGAGCCATATTTTGTTCTCAAACTGTCCTTGTGAAGACATCACTGCCAGCGGTGATCTTCAATTTTACTATTTTTATGGCTAAATAATTTGGTGATCCTACAGACGACACCCTTGTCCGATCGTCATCAGATTCCACAATTATCTTCTGGATAACCAGGGTGAGAGTAATCTAATTTTCCCGAATTTCGTTAAAAAACATTACCACAGGCAGCAATTTGGTATCTTACTCTTTGATCCTCTTTTGCATGACTGAATTGTTTAGCAACTGTACAGACATATTCCTCATCTTGTTTGTATGTTTACCCATACCATAGTATGGTAAACATAGTGTCAACGTCCGGATTGACCACTCGTCGTTAGTCCGTCTGTCTGTCTGTCTGTCTGTCTGTCTGTCTGTAGACACTTTACGCATGGTGCGATAACTCGAACATTTTATATCTGATCGGAACCAAAGTTTGTATATGAATTTGTCAGTACCAAATACAGATCGAGTTCGAATATGGGTTCGATCCGAGTTTTTTTCACGGAGTTATGGCCCTTTTTTTTACTTAGAATTCATGCATGCTGCCATAACTCAAATTTTTTTTTATCTGATCGGAACCAAGTTTCTCGGACCAAAATACAGATCGAGTTCGAATATGGGTTTGATCCGATATTTTTCAATGGAGTTATGGCCCTTTTTCGACTTAGAATTCATGCATGCTGCCATAACTCAAATTTTTTTTTATCTGATCGGAACCAAATTTGGTATGCGAGTTTCTCAACTCAAAATACAGATCGAGTTTGAATATGGGTTATATCCAACATTTTATACCAGAGTTATGGCCCTTTTTCAACTAAGAATTGAACAGATAACCATAGCAGTCTACAATTAATTACCAGTGGTATCAGTTTAGCTCTGAGAGCAGTAAATCTGTATTATGGGAATTAGAGTTATTTTTTACTCCCATACAGCTCTATGTAATTAATTTGAACTCTTAGCATGGGTTTATATAATAAAATTTTTTTTTTAAATAATTCAAAACAAATTTTTTTAAAGTTAACAAAATTTTAAAAAACTAACACCATTATAACTCTGCCAAGGGTACCCCGAGTCACCACACCAAATTTGTTTAAATCATTCCAAAATCTTGTGTTATGTACTCTTAAATTTGTTTGGAGCGACAGTAAATCTAATTCACCAATTGCATCCCATGCCTTTGGACTACTTAGCTATTGATAAGGCTATGTTATTTTCTGATGTCTCTTATGCAATTGGTGTTCAGATATTTGATAAATATAAATTTAAAGATAATTCCATAACTTCAGATTTTATATGCATATCATCTCTGGAACTTTCTAAATTAACTGCCAATTGGGAAAATTAATGATACATGGGTCAGATTTGAGAACACTGTTGATTGCCTGTTGATAAACTAAACAAAGAGATATGTTTTTAATCACTTCATGTCATCTGCCATGTAGGGAATGATTTGTTTGTTATCACAAGAGCCAGCCAGTCACAGTCACTTCAAATGCAATGGCTATGTAGGCATCTGTTATCAGACCCAACAAACACATCACAATCTAACATGTTATTATCACAACTTCTTGGTAACTACCATAGAAAGCTGCACAATTGAGATATGTAAGGATATCTTGCAGAGAACACTCAGTCTTGCTTGGATAATCTTGATTCTACCTGTGTGCAGATTCTAGTCTTGCTTGGATATTCTTGATCCTCTTGCTTGGATAATCTTGATTCTACATGTTAATACCTGTGTGCAGATTCTTGTCTTGCTTGGATGATTTTGATTCTATCTATTCATACCTGTGTGCAGATTCTTGTCATACTTGGATATTCTTTATTCTATATGTTCATACCTGTAAGCAGATTCTTGTCATGATTGGATAATTCTTTTCTGCAGAATGTTCTTCTTTCTACTCATCAATACTTAGGATGTATCTTGACAAGACTATTACTAGTAATCAAGAGAAGTTCACCAACAACAAAATATGACTGACATTACTGAATTATATAAAGTTATGATCTTTTCCATGTTTCTGTGAAAGGTTTGATATATTCCAACATCATTGTGAGTAAAAAAAAAATTTGCATAAATTATTCTCCCTAGCTGCCATCTTGGATTAGTATTGACTATATTATTTAGTGTGCTGCCATCAATTTTATAATTTAAAGAGACATGATTACACACATTTATATTGTTGTTAGTTTATCATTTATGAGAATTATTCGCCATTGAGAGCAAGAAAATGTTTATAATCCAATAATAACCATGAAATAGAGCATTTCATATTTTGGGTAAAAAATATTATGTCTTTCATATTCCCTGGGACCATAAAGCATGCCAAAATTCAACATGAACAGATGCACCCCGCACTCTATTGATTTCATTACCGATGATAAGTTTGGAAAATATTAAGCAATTTCATCCATTCATTACATGTCTTTTGAACTCTTCTGTTGCTGGATATGTCTTGCCAAAATAGAAAAGAATGATTAAGCCCCGAATAAATTCCCAGTGTATGTAATACTCATGATATCAAAGATGGTAGATGACTGTCATGTTTTTATTCACTTTAAAACATCTCGATGACAATAATTTGAAAGATCGCATGCCATATTGTAAGAAAGCAGATACATACCGGTATAACTGCCCACTGTACATTAATTCTCTTCAATTATTTTGAACTAAGTGGTGAATGAAATATTTTACTTTTCATTTCTTTAAGAAGTGACAGTTTGTCTTGCGTTGCCAGTTTTCAAGGCATGCTACTAACTATATCCTATTCTATAATTTTAGTATATAGTCCTTAACTTGTTATTTTCTCAAAACCACTGAATTTCCAAGTGACGCCAAATGCTTATTTTTCTAGCCAGAATGTCAAAGTATATTATATGTATCTTATGTTGACATAAAATAACTTGGTTTTCGATAATGTAAGAATCATGTTCTTTTCACCATCGTTCGCTATCGCCAAGGTATGGGTTAAACATCTGCCGATCGTGATCGGCCTCTCGTTATATACATGCATATCTCTTCATGCGGATAGCCAGTATTACCATAGACTAAAAATATCCTTCCTTCATCTATGGTATTACGTAGGTACTTCAACTTTCTGCATTCCTGTCATCATTTGAAATATAAAAATTTACCTGATACATGCACCCTTCAAAATTTGTTTCGTCGTATCTATTTTAATGACCCGTATGGTAATATTGATACAGATATATTTGTCAAACATTTCTTTGTACAATATACAGGTATTTAGTTTGTAACTAAATCTAGAAAT
Organism: Siphonodentalium dalli; assembly: GCA_032622095.1. Classification (NCBI taxonomy): domain Eukaryota; kingdom Metazoa; phylum Mollusca; class Scaphopoda; order Gadilida; family Siphonodentaliidae; genus Siphonodentalium; species Siphonodentalium dalli. Next base: position 60,195,543 of record CP136064.1, on the reverse strand, counting down.
ATATAATAGTAGCTCGTGGACCCCACTTCGTCCGGGATGTTCCCCTCTGATTTTCGGAGAAATGCGCGATTTAACCTTGAATTGACTATTTTAAAGGTGAAGGTCATGTCGGGGTCACGATTTGACCCGTCCAAAACACTCCCCGGACAAAAGTCACGACAAAAGTACCCGTCGAAATCCGCCCGGCTTTATACCCGATTTGACCTTGAATTGACAATTTTGAATGTCAAGATCAGGTCAGGGTCATGATTTGACCCACCCGAAACACTCCTGGGACAAAAGTAACAGTAGGTATCAAATTTCGTTGAAATACTTCCGTTTTACCAGATTTGACCTTGAATTGATCTTTTTGAATGTCAAAGTCAGGTCGGGATCAAGATTTGACCCGTCCAAAATACTCCCTGGAAATAATTTCCCCTAGGTATCAAATTTCGTCAAATCTGTCCGGCAGTTTTCCCGGCCATAGCTAACAGACAAACAGACAGACAAATGTCCAAAATATATATTAAACTAGCTGATGTACTCGACTTCGTTCGGGCTAGTTAGGGATTTTTTTTGTGATCGCCTCCATCTGGACAGTACCCAGTATATACAGCGTCTGGCCAAACTATTGTTCAATTGGTCCAGAAACATGCCTATATCAGCACGTTCGAGAACATGGTCCCACGTGAAATTGGACCCGTCCATATTGCTCCCGGGATCGAAGTAGTCCTACACACAATTTTTTAGTCGGATCGGTCAAGGTCCAGAAACATGCCTATGAGCGAGGTCAAGTTGACACGTTAAATACCAAATTCGAGCAGTGTTAGAGTCTATAACACATACACACATGCATTCACGCATACACACATACATACATACATACAGACAGGTGTTTCAAAATGTATAATCGATAGCTACAACAATTCTATGGTAGATAGTTCACGGCCGACCTGATGCATGCATCTTAGTTTTCTTGTTCTAAATGCCCCTACTGTCTGCATAGCGCTTCATTAAAGAATATCTGTTCAGAAAATTGAATTATTCCTCATGCCACACATTTCGTAATGCTACATTTGATAAACGTGTAAAATGTTTGACCCTGTACGTGTAGGCGGAATAGTCACGTGATACAGGTGAATTTCGTTGGCAATGGCAACACACTTTACTAGTTACACGTACGTGTTGCTGAACCTTGATATTCTCTGGAAAGACACAGCACTGTGACTATATATTAAACATATTTGATTGAAATAATTATATCACAAAGTGATCGTAGCACAAGTGATGACACTTAGCCATTGCTCCTCTCAAGTAAGATTTCAATTTGAAACATTTATTATTGGTCTTACCGATATATACTCTGTCAAACACATTCCAGTAGCGTACATGTATTTTCTGTAAGGGAATTGGAAATAAGATAGATTAGTTTATAAATCAAACTTAACTTGTGTAAGGGAAATATATAGATCGTAAGTTTACGGTATAAAATCAAGTTGAAGGCATTTAGTGTTGGAATGATGTTTTTTCGGTTATATATAGCAAGGACTACAACGAACACTTGGCGATGTTTGCGAGAATGAATACAATTAATCTATTCATCTGACCAATTCTGCTTAACTGTCGAACAACATTGTTTCTATCCAACGAAAACTACTCAATTCGCTATCGAGTTCACATCGACTAGGGACAGACAAGCCCGATTGGAATTTTATTTCTCAGGAATTGAAAATCAATCAGGAAACCGTGAAAAAACCGGAATCAAGTTTGATCAACTATGATCTCTGACCCACATTTTAATGAAGCGGATACGATGCGTGTTTTAAACGCAATTTGAGAAATGCCAAGCGAAGTTCAATCGGAAATCTTTAAATCAGAAATCGTCGGCGGGCACGATATTGAGAGAATTAATGCTGATTTTGTTATTTATCGCGGCACTTGCTGATTGATTCCTGTTAGGAACAGTTGGCACTCAGCCCTAATTCCTCGTCTGGAGCCGTGCTCAAATAGACGAATAGAGCTCACCGACGCCGCCCATAGCCGGAAGTGAGCTATCAGATGGCATCATGCGCGGGACGCCAATGTGTCTTGAGAAGGCATTCCCTATCTATATCGTCATGTGAGATATAACTATGGCTTATGTCGTCACGAGGGGTCTTTTTATAATGACTAATTTCGGCCAATTTGGCCGGTTACTTCATGTGAGTTTTTCATCTGACGTGTGTGTCGGAATAATGATATGGAGGATTTATGTAAATGTTAGCCCAAACTACATTTCCAAGTAACGATGGTTTTGTTGTTTATTTTGAGGAATAATACCGCGTCAGATGAATTCAGCCCAAATATGTTAACAGTTGTCGTGTAAAACATTCGGCAGTAAGTTAGCGTTATTTAGTATTTGTGGATGTCCTTTAACATGGGGAAAATAGACTACTGCGCTTGAACGAGCATGTGAATTGTCGTTTTTAATGTATAGCAACTTTATAATCAATAACAGAGGCATTCTCTGTCAAATAAGGTCGCTCTATTTACGATACCAATTGGGGAACTTTGTGAATTAAATTACGCGTAAACTTAACCTGCTGCAAATAGAAAAGGTGTCGGAAGCGGCGTACTCGCCTCAGGGCTAACTCGCCCCAATCGGCGAGTGCCAACTCGGAATAAAAGGCCAACTCAGAATAAAAGATGCATACGGGGTGTTATATGGCGTTTGGTCCGTTGTTTCTCAATGAATATTATTGAAATTTGGTGTATATGTCCGGGCTGGGACATGGAATACAACAACGTTTGAATTGTTATTAAATTTACAAATTTGTTGATTTTATTCATTTTGTTTTCGTTCTGAAACACACTATAAAGTGTATATAATATAATAACGAACACGAGACATACATAATTTATAAACTGTTAACAAAAGATATCAAATTCAATACATGACAAAGATGACTCAGTGGAGTTTATAAAGTGAACATAAAAACATTGAGGTAAGAATCTTTTTAAGGAATGCAACTTTATTTAATGATAATAAACACATAAATTAAAATAACAAACATGAGACATACATGATTTATAAACTGTTAACAAAAGATATCAATACATGACAAAGATGACTCAGTGAAGTTTATAAAGTGAACATAAAAATATTAAGGTAAAAATCTGTTTAAGCATTACTAAACCGTTTAGCACAGTCCACTTCACTCATCCGATCATCACTAAACTTCATATTTATCTTGATATTGATCTATCAGATGAGAGCTATCAAATATTTTTTTAATTTTATAGGAAAAAATGGTCGCCAGCGGCCATATTGCATTTACGTTATATGTTATCGCGTCATGTCGATATCTAGTATTAGTTAGAAATTTCACCTTTCCAGATTCATAATTGCTCCATTGACTGTAACAGATGGAATTATTCCCCTCTTCGGATAGAGTGTCACTGAAACTTTATTTTGTCAGACTGTCTGTATAGTCACTGATTATATATGGCAATAATCTGTAATAAGATGTAGCACTATTTTATTTTATATTTACATGCAGTGCTGTTTTTATACAACAATTCTAATCCCCCCTAGATCATCATGTGATCGACCATACATCGCGCGAGGACCTGGTTGAATTAAGGGGGGTTTTATGGATAACTTCTGTCCTCAAGCTAGATTATACTTATGACATTTAATGGCATGTTCCTAACGTGGAGGGTTAGATATGCTTGAGACACCACCACTCTTCATTTTAACAAAGTTATCAGCTGTCATATTCGGATATTAGAACCCATAGCCATGATATATGGTTTATTTTGTGTATACTAGTAATATTGTTATTTTCAGTACCTTTATATACCAGTACTGTGTATAACAATGCATATAAATTAATCCATGTATACATGTATATTGATTCAACGGATTCAGTGGTTTTGTACATAAGTCTATCAAATATGCGGGGAAAACATGGCCACAAGCAGTACACCCTGTTAAATTTCGAATTTGAATCAATTGGCGCACCCTGCAGCCAGATTTTATTGGAGAACTTTTTCTCACGTGGATAGTTTGGGTCACCGCTAGATGTGAGCCATGTTTTGTTCTCAAGCTGTCCTTGTGAAGACATCACTGCCAGCGGTGATCTGGAATTTTACTATTTTTATGGCTAAATAATTTGGTTGATCCTACAGACGACACCCCTTGTCCGATCGTCACCAGATTCCACAATGATCTTCTGGATAACCAGTGTGAGAGTAATCTAATTTTCCCGAATTTCGTTAAAAAACATTACCACAGGCAGCAATTTGGTATCTTACTGTTTGATCCTCTTTTGCGTGACTGAATTGTTTAGCAACTGTACAGTCATATCCCTCATCTGATAGTCACCACAGTTTATATTGATCTTCGGGCTGACAACTAGATGGGAGCTATCGAATGCTTTGAATTTTTTTGGAAAACATTGTCGCCAGCAGTCATCTTCTATTTTGGTTTTTATATACATGTATATCTCTTCATTCGGATAGTCAGTATTACGTAGGTACTTCAACTTTCCGCATTCCTGTCATCATTTGAAATATAAAACTTTACCTGATACCATGCACCCTTCAAAATTTGTTTCGTCGTATCTATTTTAATGACCCGTATGGTAATATTGATACAGATATATTTGTCAAACATTTTTTTGTACAATATACAGGTATTTAGTTTGTAACTAAATCTAGAAATATATAATAGTAGCTGGTGGACCCTACTTCGTCCGGGATGTTCCCCTCTGATTTTCGGAGAATTGCGCGATTTAACCTTGAATTGACCATTTTAAAGGTGAACGTCATGTCGGGTCACGATTTGACCCGTCCAAAACACTCCCCGGACAAAAGTCACGACAAAAATACCCGTCGAAATCCGCCCGGCTTTACCCGATTTGACCTTGAATTGACAATTTTGAATGTCAAGATCAGGTCAGGGTCATAATTTGACCCACCCGAAACACTCCTGGGACAAAAGTAACAGTAGGTATTATATTTCGTTGAAATACTTCCGTTTTACCAGATTTGACCTTGAATTGATCTTTTTGAATGTCAAAGTCAGGTCGGGATCAAGATTTGACCCGTCCAAATAGTCCAGAAACATGCCTACAGCAGCACGTTCGAGAACATGGTCCCACGTGAAATTGGACCCGTCCATATTGCTCCCGGGATCGAAGTAGTCCTAGTCGGATCGGTCAAGGTCCAGAAACATGCCTATGAGCGAGGTCAAGTTGACACGTTAAATACCAAATCCGAGTCGGATCAGTCTAGCATTGTTAGAGTCTATAACACATACACACATGCATTAATGCATACATACATACATACATACAGACAGGTGTTCCAAAATGTATAATCGATAGCTACAACAATTCTATGGTAGATAGTTCACGGCCGACCTGATGCATGCATCTTAGTTTTCTTGTTTATATATGACACTGGGTACACATCTATCTACAATGGTCCAAGACCGAGCAAGATTACGACACCGGTTTGTGTTCCGTCGCCTATCGGCAACGCCGGCATCTATGACAACGTCATCTCGTCAAACATTCAACAATTAACACCTTTCGTATAATGTTAATAATTACCAATAGCTAATAGTAGTCGTAAAGTTTTCAGACGGTCCAAAAATTGGTTCGCAGTATTGATGACTACGAATCCGTTTGTGAGAACATATAGCGCCATTCAAACTTCTTGCCACTCGCAGTAAGGTGATGTGGTTCTGTTGGTATTTTACACTTAGTTATATTATTATCAGGTCGTAGTCATGGGCATGCTCGATGATTACATGCAACATTCGCGTGTACACGCTAATTTAACACGTCTTTCAACTGATGTAAAGAACACAAATTCCAGTGACGTAGTATCATATATGCGTAACACTTAGTAGTTCATTATGCGAAAGGAGTACACTAGCTGCTTACAAAATATTGTTGCATACCATATAGTGACAGTGGGTATGCATACTCCTGCCTGAATGTTCGATGACTCCGATAATTTGGTATTAAGAAGTTAGTTATATACAAGATGGCAACGAGCGAAAAACTTTCGCTAATTCGATATTATAATTATAGGCGATGGCTTTTGTTTACATCGATCGGCAATGAACATATATTGTGTATCGCATCGTACGTTTCGAGATAATTAAGTCATCCCCATTTGTCATTTTATTGGATGAAAATTACCCCGAGGTACATCTTTGATAAAATGTTTCGTTGATCACACAGCTCTCCAATCGAGTTATGTTGGGATATAAGATTTTATGAAACGAGCTTTATTCGATTCACGAGTCGTACACACGAGATGTGAATCAAATTTATTAAATGAGTTTTATAAACTTGAACACGCGCGGTTATTTTGTTGGCGGGATGCCAAGTGATATGTAACTAATTTGCACTTACCGGGTGGGAAGGACGCTCCTATTTATAACTAGTGAGAGATAAGGGAATATGTAATGGCTGTTTTAATGATATATTAAAAGGTTTCATGTGAATGTTTGCTATCGTAGATAGTCGTTTGTGTATCTCATGCAGTTAGTCTACGCCCCCATAACAGTGTCTTCCCCTCATCTGATTCCCGTGCTGTGTTGGGTATATTACAAAAAAAAACAATAGAAGACATATCTGATACAAAAAACGTAATAACTTTTAATATGAAACAATGTATAAAGCACAAAGTAACACGTGTTGTTTAAGCACATAACATAATGAACATGATATGAACAATTTATATGCAGACATCCATGAGTCTTTCATCAATCTATGGGAAATGCATGAATCTAAACAATCATCATGTAGTACATTGCGATGGTAGATCACATCCAAAGCGAGAAGACATCATTATCCATTCCGACACCAGGCTTATCTAATGGCAGAGATCTCACCAACGTCGGGATTTGCTTGTGGAAACAACTAGCAAATTGTTCACCTTCCACCAAATTGACGGTAAACACTGTCTTGCAAAGATCGTCGATCGCCTTCTTGCAGAGGGAGGGCGTAACATCTCTCTTCCAGAACTTGTTGATGCGGGCGATCAGCTCGTCTTTGGTCTTAGGCTGGGAACGGAACACTTTGATCTTCATTTTCCTCCAAATGTCCTTTGTCGGGTTAAGGTCTGGACTTTCTGTAAAATAAAAGAAATTTACTGTGAAGTCAGGATTTTTCGAGTGATGAAGGATTATCGGGGGGGGGAATGCATTGGCCTAACAACATTTGCATTGACATTGTAAGCCAGCGCATGCTCGTAATATATGTGAGGCTCCCTATGGGAGTTTTACAATGAACGATAACTTACCCGCAGGCCATTTCCACCAGTTGATGCCGCTTTCAGCCATGAAACGTTGAATAGGAACTGCTGTTGGAACTGGGTCGTTGTTTTGAACGAAGCGATGGGAATCGGGGAACTCGGACCAGAGTGTTGGTAGCAGAACATCGTCGAGCATTTTATCTTTGAAGCGTTGCTGGTCAAGGGCTCCTTCATAAATAACACAATCAGAAGGGCCCCGACGAGAGATGGCACCCCACACATTAACAACGACGGGTTCAGCGTGGGATAACACTCTGTGGGTCACACGTGACACATGAGATGGTAGCTGTATGGTACATCTCCCAGCGAAGATGCAGTCGTTAAACTTCTCGTCGTTGGCAACAAGTTGAGAGCACAATTTGATGCGATCGCTTCTGTTTTTCTCGCTGATTTCTTCATTACGAAACTTCTTGATGACGTATCTGATACTTGTTACAGAGACGGTGTCGTCGGTTTTTCTGATGTGTCGGAAGATAGAACGAGTTGACCAACCATTCTTGAATTTTTCAACGATGTCGAGTTTCTGCGAAGGAGAAAGACGCCCCATGATTGTGGAAATAATGTAACTTGGAACGCAATGTGATAGTCAAAACCTGGCACCTGAAGTATTGATGACCGAAAGTATTTTCGAAAGATATATAGCTTTTACTGGCGTATCAAGGCTTGGAGTTTCGTGGCTGGACCAATCACAATCGAATCTCAATCAAATCAAACGGGCTTCGACAACTGAATAGTTCTTTAAGTGTATGTGTTTACAGACACGAGATGTAACAAACTTAAAAAGCGGCTCACAAGATGTTTTTACAACGGTGTGCTTCAATTGACCGGGCACTTTTCGCACCTATCGAGGGTGGTGATGATATGATGATGCATGTTTGTATAAACACGTCGTGGAAACTATTCACCAAAGAAAGCTGTTATGAGGCCACCTCACTTTCATGTATTCAGACTATGAATCCAGAGAATAATGTTTCATTTGTTTTGTCAAAGGAAACGATAAAGACTGTTGGGATATAAGATTTTATGAAACGAGTTTTTAAAATTTGATTCACGAGTCGTACAGACGAGTTGTGAATCAAGAGTGGGAAGCACGCTCCTATTTATAACTAGTGAGAGATAAGGGAATATGTATGGCTGTTTTAATGATATATTAAAAGGTTTCATGTGATATATACACATCGCAATGTTTGCTATCGTATATAGTCGTTTGTGTATCTCAGTTAGTCTACGGCCCCATAACAGTGTCTTCCCCATAGCTGTTTCCGTGATGTGTTGGGTATATCACAAAAAACAATAGAAGACATATTTGATACAAATAACGTAATCACTTTTAATATGAAACAATGTATAAAACAGCAGCACAAAGTAACACAATATTGTTTAAAGCACATAATATAATGAACATAGTATGAAAAATTTATATGCAGACATCCATGAGTCTTTCATCAATGTATGGAAAATGCATGAATCTAAACAATCCTCATGTAGTACATTGCGATGGTAGATCACATCCAAAGCGAGAAGACATCATTATCCATTCCGACACCAGGCTTATCTAATGGCAGAGATCTCACCAACGTCGGGATTTGCTTGTGGAAACAACTAGCAAATTGTTCACCTTCCATCAAATTAACGGTAAACACTGTCTTGCGAAGATCGTCGATAGCCTTGTTGCAGAGGGAGGGCGTAACATCTTTCATCCAGAACTTGTTGATGCAGGCGATCAGCTCATCTTTGGTCTTAGGCTGGGAACGGAACACTTTGATCTTCATTTTCCTCCAGATGTCCTTTGTCGGGTTAAGGTCTGGACTTTCTGTAAAATAAAAGAAATTTACTTTTAAGTTTTTTTCGAGTGATGAAGGTTTATCGGGGGGGGGGGGGGGCTATAGTCGTGTATAAAGTCAACGTATTACATAAGCCAACCTCTTTAACTCAGTTGTACACTCGCATTTACTATAAATACTTATAATAGAGAGTTGGTGTTCCATGAAAAGACTACCAAGCAACAGAAGCGCTCTTTATTTTGCAAATAATTTTATTGAAAGGGGTCTGTTATTATTTCTTGTGTGATAACTTACTTCGTACAGATGAATAAATCTTGATCCGCAGATCATGAAAAAAGCCAAGAATTATACTGAGGATTGATTTGATACATGAAAATTGTGTATTGCTTTAAAGGCACGGGCGGTGTTCGTTGCAGAAATATTCATATTTGTTCAAATCGACATCAACAGAAGGAATATTAAAAATATATATAGTTTTGTTCATATGCCAAACATAATCAGCGCGTAAATAGTATATTGTCGTCAAGACGTACGATGGTGTACGTAACCAAGAGCCTGCTCGTGTTACAGAACTTGTGCTTCTGTTTACATAACACAGCACAATTCTATTGGTTAATCACACACACATGATATAAACGCTCTTTATTATTTCCATATCAGGAAACTAACAAATAACGCTCTTTATTATTACCATATCCGGATCTAAAAGCCAGGTTCTGTAACGTTTTTGCTTTTGTTTACATAACAAAGGAAAACATGACAATAACATACTGTTTATGCCATATTGTTGATTGGTATAAGAACAATGTCTGTCTATATTTTACTATTATTTCTGTTGATGGCGGTTTTTGACGGAGGTGAATATTTTAACAGCATACCCACCGCCAACGGCGTCCGTATCTTTAACTCTTCCATTACTGGAGCTTCCTGAAATTTTGCGAAAACCCTGTACCAATGCATTCTTTTATAAATGCGAGTCTCCCAAAAGGGGCCTCGAATATATAAGAGAATGCATTGGCCTAACAACATTTGCATTGATATTGCGCATTCTCGTAATATATGTGAGGCTCCCTATGGGAGTTTTATAATGAAAGATATCTTACCCGCAGGCCATTTCCACCAGTTGATGCCGCTTTCAGCCATGAAACGTTGAATTGGAACTGCTGTTGGAACTGGTGGGTCGTTGTTTTGAGCGAAGCGATGGGAATTGGGGAACTCGGACCAGAGTGTTGGTAGCAGAACATCGTCGAGCATTTTATCTTTGAAGCGTTGCTGGTCAAGGGCTCCTTCATAAATAACACAATCAGAAGGGCCCCGACGAGAGATGGCACCCCACACATTAACAACGACGGGTTCAGCGTGGGATAACACTCTGTGGGTCACACGTGACACATGAGATGGTAGTTGTATGGTACATCTCCCAGCGAAGATGCAGTCGTTAAACTTCTCGTCGTTTGCTACAAGTTGAGAGCACAATTTGATGCGATCGCTTCTGTTTTTCTCGCTGATTTCTTCATTACGAAACTTCTTGATGACGTATCTGATACTTGTTACAGAGACGGTGTTATCGGTTTTTCTGATGTGTCGGAAGATAGAACGAGTTGACCAACCATTCTTGAATTTTTCAACGATGTCGAGTTTCTGAGAAGGAGAAAGACGTCCCATGATTGTGGTAATAATGATACGTGGAACGCAATGTGATAGTCGAAACCTGGCAACCGAAGAATTGATGACCGAAAGTATTTTTCGGAAGGATATATAGCCGTTACTGGCCTATCAAGGCTTGGAGTTTGGTGGCTGGACCAATCACAATTGAATCTCAATCAAATCAAACGGGCTTCGACAACTGAATAGTTCTTTAAGTGCATGTTTTTACAGACACGAGATGTAACAAACTTAAAAAGCGGCTCACAAGATGTTTTTACAACGGTGTGCTTCAATTGACCGGGCACTTTTCGCACCTATCGAGGTTGGTGATGATATGATGATGCATGTTTGTATAAACACGTCGTGGAAACCAAAGAAAGCTGTTATAGGGCCACCTCACTTTCATGTAGTCAGACTATGAATCCAGAGAATAATGTTTCATTTGTTTTGTCAAAGGAAACAATAAAGACTGTTGGGATATAAGATTTTATGAAACGAGTTTTTAAAAGTTGATTCACGAGTCGTACAGACGAGTTGTGAATCAAGAGTAGGAAGCACGCTCCTATTTATAACTAGTGAGAGATAAGGGAATATGTATGGCTGTTTTAATGATATATTAAAAGGTTTCATGTGATATATACACATCGCAATGTTTGCTATCGTATATAGTCGTTTGTGTATCTCAGTTAGTCTACGGCCCCATAACAGTGTCTTCCCCATAGCTGTTTCCGTGATGTGTTGGGTATATCACAAAAAACAATAGAAGACATATTTGATACAAATAACGTAATCACTTTTAATATGAAACAATGTATAAAACAGCAGCACAAAGTAACACAATATTGTTTAAAGCACATAATATAATGAACATAGTATGAAAAATTTATATGCAGACATCCATGAGTCTTTCATCAATCTATGGAAAATGCATGAATCTAAACAATCCTCATGTAGTACATTGCGATGGTAGATCACATCCAAAGCGAGAAGACATCATTATCCGTTCCGACACCAGGCTTATCTAATGGCAGAGATCTCACCAACGTCGGGATTTGCTTGTGGAAACAACTAGCAAATTGTTCACCTTCCATCAAATTGACGGTAAACACTGTCTTGCGAAGATCGTCGATAGCCTTGTTGCAGAGGGAGGGCGTAACATCTTTCATCCAGAACTTGTTGATGCAGGCGATCAGCTCATCTTTGGTCTTAGGCTGGGAACGGAACACTTTGATCTTCATTTTCCTCCAGATGTCCTTTGTCGGGTTAAGGTCTGGACTTTCTGTAAAATAAAAGAAATTTACTTTAAATTTTTTTTCGAGTGATGAAGGTTTATCGGGGGGGGCTATAGTCGTGTATAAAGTCAACGTATTACATAAGCCAACCTCTTTAACTCAGTTGTACACTCGCATTTACTATAAATACTTATAATAGAGAGTTGGTGTTCCATGAAAAGACTACCAAGCAACAGAAATGTATTATTAATTGTTTTCGGTTTTCTACTAAAGCGCTCTTTATTTTGTAAATAATTTTATTGAAAGGGGTCTGTAATTATTTCTTGTGTGATAACTTACTTCGTACAGATGAATAAATCTTGATCCGCAGATCATGAAAAAAGCCAAGAATTATACTGAGGATTGATTTGATACATGAAAATTGTGTATTGCTTTAAAGGCACGGGCGGTGTTCTTTGCAGAAATATTCATATTTGTTCAAATCTACACCAACAGAAGGAATATTAAAAATATATATAGTTTTGTTCATATGCCAAACATAATCAGCGCGTAAATAGTATATTGTCGTCAAGACGTACGATGGTGTACGTAAACAAGAGCCTGCTCGTGTTACAGAACTTGTGCTTCTGTTTACATAACACAGCGCAATTCTATTGGTTAATCACATGCACACACATGATATAAACGCTCTTTATTATTTCCATATCAGGAAAACTAACAAATAACGCTCTTTATTATTACCATATCCGGATCTAAAAGCCAGGTTCTGTAACGTTTTTGCTTTTGTTTACATAACAAAGGAAAACATGACAATAACATACTGTTTATGCGATATTGTTGATTGGTATAAGAACAATGTCTGTCTATATTTTACTATTATTTCTGTTGATGGCGGTTTTTGACGAAGGTGAATATTTTAACAGCATACCCACCGCCAACGGCGCCCGTATCTTTAACTCTTCCATTACTGGAGCTTCCTGAAATTTTGCGAATACCCTGTACCAATGCATTCTTTTATAAATGCGAGTCTCCCAAAAGGGGCCTCGAATATATAAGAGAATGCATTGGCCTAACAACATTTGCATTGATATTGCGCATTCTCGTAATATATGTGAGGCTCCCTATGGGAGTTTTATAATGAAAGATATCTTACCCGCAGGCCATTTCCACCAGTTGATGCCGCTTTCAGCCATGAAACGTTGAATTGGAACTGCTGTTGGAACTGGGTCGTTGTTTTGAACGAAGCGATGGGAATCGGGGAACTCGGACCAGAGTGTTTGTAGCAGAACATCGTCGAGCATTTTATCTTTGAAGCGTTGCTGGTCAAGGGCTCCTTCATAAATAACACAATCAGAAGGGCCCCGACGAGAGATGGCACCCCACACATTAACAACGACGGGTTCAGCGTGGGATAACACTCTGTGGGTCACACGTGACACATGAGATGGTAGTTGTATGGTACATCTCCCAGCGAAGATGCAGTCGTTAAACTTCTCGTCGTTTGCTACAAGTTGAGAGCACAATTTGATGCGATCGCTTCTGTTTTTCTCGCTGATTTCTTCATTACGAAACTTCTTGATGACGTATCTGATACTTGTTACAGAGACGGTGTCATCGGTTTTTCTGATGTGTCGGAAGATAGAACGAGTTGACCAACCATTCTTGAATTTTTCAACGATGTCGAGTTTCTGAGAAGGAGAAAGACGTCCCATGATTGTGGTAATAATGATACGTGGAACGCAATGTGATAGTCGAAACCTGGCAACCGAAGAATTGATGACCGAAAGTATTTTTCGGAAGGATATATAGCCGTTACTGGCCTATCAAGGCTTGGAGTTTCGTGGCTCGACCAATCACAATTGAATCTCAATCAAATCAAACGGGCTTCGACAACTGAATAGAGCTCTTTAAGTGTATGTTTTTTCAGACACGAGATGCAACAAACTTGAAAAGCGGCTCACAAGTTGTTTTGACAACGGTACATCAATTCACCGGGCACTTTTCGCACCTGTTGATGGATGTGATGATAGGATGCATCTTTCTGTAAACACGTCGTGGAAACTATTCACCAAAGAAAGCTGTTATGGGTACACCTCACTTTCATGTGTTCAGGCGATGAATGCAGGCTGCATGTTTTCATTAGTTTTGTCAAAGGATTATTTCATAATCGAGAACATGACAATGAAGGTGGCTAAAATTTCATACGAAATTCGACGAAACTGTACCCATTTACTTATATCTAGAGAGTGATTCGATGACCTACACGAATTTCAAAGTAATTAAAATATGACATATGGGGCCACTATGTGCTTTACCGATGTACATATATTGATACCATTTACTTATATCTAGAGAGTGATTCGATGACCTACACGAATTTCAAAGTAATTAAAATATGACATATGGGGCCACTATGTGCTTTACCGATGTACATATATTGATAAGTTAGTTTACGCAGTTTACGCACCAGAGCATGACCCGCTGTTGTCCTGGAAATTGAACAGAAACGGTAAGGACTAATTCAGATGTCAACCGGTAATCGGTGAGGAATATTAGCTATCATATCTCAACTTCTGAGCGTCGTTCATCTATCAATTGTACAATTATAATTGTGATATTAATATTAAATTATTCTAGTTTACAACATCCTAGTCATACTAGTGACTGATCATAGTATCGTATAGATACAGTTCATTTTTTTGAATACATTTATTCATTAACTCTTGAATGAATTGGACCCAAAACTCAGACACAGCCTATTTTATTGGGTCCAAACAGAAAAATAGACAAACAAGGACACATGACAATTTAATGGTGTATATATCTTGTATCATGGAAATTCATAATAATCATAAAGTATGAAGTCACTAAATGCACTAAATAAGATTAAATAAAACAAGGTTTTCCTGAAAATACTATTGATGGCAATGAGTAAGAGTTTAGAGTTTAAAATATTTCAATTTTCAATCAAAGTTGTGATTATATAATAACCATATAGATTTGAATGATGCGACACAGCCACATGTATCAATCTGCAAGTTAAACTAAAACAGAAAGGATATACTGCAGTTGATATGCAATCACAGTCTCTCAGTAGATTCAAAGTAAACATGAAGTGCATTACATATTGCTGAATTTGTACTAGAAACAACATGGGATGCTCCACTAAGAAAATCTTTAATACAAATTTCACAATTTAGGTCTTTCAATGTTGATACTAAGGATTCACATTGTCTATAAAATAATGAGCAAAAAGACTATGTAGTGCTCAGGGTCCTCATAAGCATAACCATAACTACAGCTTGGATCATCAATTAGAAAACTTTCATACTTATGAGCATTTGGGCACCACTGCATTGATTCTAGTCAAGTCAAATTTTAATTTAGAATGAGAATTTGTATTTAGTATATCAGTGTCCACATTGTTCCACAGTCTCACACCAGAAGGAAAGAATGAATTATAGAAACTTTTCAGATTCCATTCGAATTCGATTAATTTATCCACTTGAAAAGAGTAATCACATGTATCAGAGACAAGTCTTGGAATATTCAGATAGAGATACTGTGGACAAAGCCTATTCACAAGTTTAAACATCATAATGGTTTTTCTACGTTCTCGTCTTAATCTTAAGGGAGCAAAACCAGTTTCATTTTATATTAGACTAGCAGGTTAGCCCGCTACCGGCGGCTTGTCCGAAACATGACATTTTTTTTATATATTTTTTAAAATTTTTAGCTCCACGCGTTTCAATAAGAAAAATTTGTACCCGGTAGCTCCACCCGTTTCCGAGATCTGGCCTGCGCATGCGCGAAGCTGGCGTCGGACGGGCTCGGCGACCCGATAAAATTTGTACCAGGCGCAAGATACATTCACATAACAAATTTCAAGTCGATAGCTCCACCCGTTTCCGAGATCTCGTCTGCGCATGCGCTGCACGGGCGTCGCACGGGCTCGGCGACCATATAAAATTTGTACCCGGCGCAAGATACATTCACATAGCAAATTTCAAGTCGATAGCTCCACCCGTTTCCGAGATCTCGTCTGCGCATGCGCTGCACGGGCGTCGCACGGGTTCGCCTTGTCAAACTACGCACACGTACCAAGTTTCGTCCCTATCGGTCGAGAATCGTAGATTTGTATGAAGTACCCACACACAAACATAAATATATAAGAGAGATATGTAAATTAGATAGATTGTATCAAAATATATAGCAGAGATATGTAAATGATCTACACACCATTGCTGGTGTTTGTCAAAGTTTAGTGGGGTATATCAATACTCATTCACGATCATATCATATCATTGAGGTTCGGAGGGTGTGGGCTATCTCTCGAATACACGGAGTTCTCAAAATAGTATAGAAGATTAAGATTATGACTGATACTTCTAACTGCACCACATATTGTGCATTGTGCGAAGACCATCAAGGTGTAAATTTTCCAACTGAGTACATTTTGTCAAAGAGCAATTTCCTCAAACTGAGTCCGCATAACCAAATAGAGGTAATATGAAAGACCTGTATATGTTCAGTAGGGCCGATCTCGATAGGCGATATTTAAAACTTCTAAAAACATTTATCATAGGTGCAACCTTATTGACAATAGTGTCAATATGGATGTCCCAATTTCCACTCCTACTAACAGTGAGACCCAGGTGTTTGTGTTGATCTACTTCCTGTGTTGGTTGATCACATACGAACAATACTGGATTAACATGGTTACCATCCACTCCGATTGTCAAAGTTTTGTGTTGGCAGGGCTAAAATTAACTTGCCATTTCTTTGCCCAGTCTCCTATACGAAGAAGGTCCCTATTTAGAATCTCAGCAGCCACATCTTCATTGTCTACAGGCAAAAATAAGCAGGTATCATCTGCATAAAGTCTAATGTTAGATTCTATCCCCGAAACTATATCGTTGATGGAAATATTAAATAGGAGGGGGGCCAGTACTGAGCCTTGTGGTACACCAGCCTTTAAAGTACTATTCTTAGAATGTTTTCCATTAATTACTGTAGACTGCGTTCTATTATTAAGATATTTAACAAACCATGACAGTAATTTACCTCGGATATCTATTGCATTTAATGTATATATAAGACCTTTGTGCCAAACTCTGTCAAATGCCTTGCTTATATCACAGAAAGCAGATCTGAAATAGATACAGTTCATGATAAATTTCATTTACCATATATATTTTCGATATATTTTACCCATTCATGACGTTCGTTTATATAGATGAGCATGTGTTAATTCTCGACTGGAGCAGAAAAATCTAACTTGGCATGTACATAAAACCATAATGAAATAATTTCTGACTCAGAAGTAACACAATGAGGAGATGACTTTATAAAAGCACCCTGCTTGTTGTCAGATCCTTCATAGCTCTTAATTGAAAAAAATCACACACATAAAATGTAATTATAATGATCGTCATAATGTATTTATTATATATTCTTAATTGTACATTTGAGAGCTATAATAAATATTGTTTACTGTGAAGTCAGGATTTTTCGAGTGATGAAGGATTATCGGGGGGGGGGGGGCTATAGTCGTCTATAAAGCCAACCTCTTTAACTCAGTTGTACACTCGAATTCACTAGAAATACTTATAATAGAGAGTTGGTGTTCCATGAAAAGACTACCAAGCAACAGAAATATATTATTAATTGTTTTCGGGTTTCTACTAAAGCGCTCTTTATTTTGCAAATAATTTTATTGAAAGGGTTCTGTTATTATTTCTTGTGTGATAACTTCTTTCGTATAAATGAATAAATCTTGATCCGCAGATCATGAAAAAAGCCAAAGAAATATACTGAGGATTGTTTTGATACATGAAAATTGTGTATTGCTTTAAATGCACGGGCGGCGTTCTTTGCAGAAATATTCAAATTTGTTCAAATCGACATCAACGGAAGGAATATTAAAATATATATAGTTTTGTTCAAACATAATCAGCGCGTAAATATTATTAAAAATATATAGTTTTGTTCATATGCCAAACATAATCAGCGCGTAAACCCCTGTCACACTCAGGCCGGCGCTTGCACTGCGCTGCAAAAGTACCAAAATATGAGTAACACGCAGGAGGAGCGCCGAAAACTGTCCAAAATTGTCAAACTTTTAAAACAAAGTATGCTCCTATTGCGTTCCTACTTTGTCAAGTCTCACGCTCTTATTGCGTTCAAGTCGTTGTCATTGTGATGCTAGTACGTTCTCAATACGTTTGCAAAACGCTCTCTGCGCGGGCGCGGAGAGTATAAATAGCGTCTCCTGCGTTCTCCAGTCATAGTCAGTTTTTAGTTTGTGGGGAATATACCCAACAATCCGCAATGGATTAGCTGTCCGATTAAATCACTGTCACACTCCGCTGCGATCAGGCCGGGGCTTGCTTTGCGCTGTAAAATTATCAAAGTGCCGAGCAAAGCGCACTAAGGTATCCAAGAACACATTGGTGACGCAGTAACGTCGCAGTTGACACTGGCTAGGACGGGAGAGGGTCCCCGTGATCGCCTGAGTGCCAGAGCGCAGAGGTTCGGCGTTCTGACCAGGCGCAGTACCGTCGCCACGACAGCGCAACGCGAACGACATGAGCGCCCCGTTGACGTAGCAAGGACGGATACAACCTATACTCGTGGTCGCAGCAAGAATTCCTCTGCAACTGCAGTAAGCTTACTACGCCTTGGTGAGAACGCTGAGACTCTGCGCTTGTTTTGTAGATGCACAAAACAAGCGTGGCGCTCTGACAGCGCAACGCGAACGACATGAGCGCCCCGTTGACGTAGCAAGGACTGATACCAGCTACTCGTGATCACAGCAAGAATTCATCTGCAACTGCAGAAAGCTTACTACGCCTTCGTCAGAACGCAGAGCCCCTGCGCTTGTTTTGTGCATGCACAAAACAAGCGCGGCGCTCTGGTGCCTATGGGCGACCATGGCGACCCTCGCCCGTCGTAGCCAGTGTCCACTGCGTCACCAATCGGTTCTTGGAGACCTTAGTGCGTTTAGGTGTGCGCTTTGATAGTTTTGCAGCGCAATGCAAGCGCCGACCTGAGTGTGACAGGGGCTGTAAATAGTATATTGTCGTCAAGACGTACGATGGTGTACGTAAACAAAAGCCTGCCCGTGTTACAGAACTTGTGTTCTGTTTACATAACACAGCGTTACGTAACACAGCGTGTTCTGTTTACATAACACAGCGTTAAACAGAACACAGCGTATAGCGTTCTGTTTACATAACACAGCGCAATTCTATTGGTTAATCACATACAAATGATATAAACGCTCTTTAATATTTCCATATCAGGAAAACTAACAAATAACGCTCTTTATTATTACCATATCCGGATCTAAAAGCCAGGTTCTGTAACGTTTTTGCTTTTGTTTACATAACAAAGAAAAACATGACAATGACATGCTTTTTATGCCATATTTCTGATTGGTATAAGAACAATGTATGTCTATATTTTACTATTATTTCTGTTGATGGCGGTTTTTGACGGAGGTGAATATTTTAACAACATACCCACCGCCAACGCCGTCCGTATCTTTACTCTTCCATTACCGGAGCTTCCTGAAATTTTGCGAAAACCCTGTACCAATGCATTCTTTTTTTTAAATACGAGTCTCACAATGGAGCCTCGCATATATAAGAGAATGCATTGGCCTAACAACATTTGCATTGACATTGTAAGCCAGCGCATGCTCGTAATATATGTGAGGCTCCCTATGGGAGTTTTACAATGAACGATAACTTACCCGCAGGCCATTTCCACCAGTTGATGCCGCTTTCAGCCATGAAACGTTGAATAGGAACTGCTGTTGGAACTGGGTCGTTGTTTTGAACGAAGCGATGGGAATCGGGGAACTCGGACCAGAGTGTTGGTAGCAGAACATCGTCGAGCATTTTATCTTTGAAGCGTTGCTGGTCAAGGGCTCCTTCATAAATAACACAATCAGAAGGGCCCCGACGAGAGATGGCACCCCACACATTAACAACGACGGGTTCAGCGTGGGATAACACTCTGTGGGTCACACGTGACACATGAGATGGTAGCTGTATGGTACATCTCCCAGCGAAGATGCAGTCGTTAAACTTCTCGTCGTTGGCAACAAGTTGAGAGCACAATTTGATGCGATCGCTTCTGTTTTTCTCGCTGATTTCTTCATTACGAAACTTCTTGATGACGTATCTGATACTTGTTACAGAGACGGTGTCGTCGGTTTTTCTGATGTGTCGGAAGATAGAACGAGTTGACCAACCATTCTTGAATTTTTCAACGATGTCGAGTTTCTGCGAAGGAGAAAGACGCCCCATGATTGTGGAAATAATGTAACTTGGAACGCAATGTGATAGTCAAAACCTGGCACCTGAAGTATTGATGACCGAAAGTATTTTCGAAAGATATATAGCTTTTACTGGCGTATCAAGGCTTGGAGTTTCGTGGCTGGACCAATCACAATCGAATCTCAATCAAATCAAACGGGCTTCGACAACTGAATAGTTCTTTAAGTGTATGTGTTTACAGACACGAGATGTAACAAACTTAAAAAGCGGCTCACAAGATGTTTTTACAACGGTGTGCTTCAATTGACCGGGCACTTTTCGCACCTATCGAGGGTGGTGATGATATGATGATGCATGTTTGTATAAACACGTCGTGGAAACTATTCACCAAAGAAAGCTGTTATGAGGCCACCTCACTTTCATGTATTCAGACTATGAATCCAGAGAATAATGTTTCATTTGTTTTGTCAAAGGAAACGATAAAGACTGTTGGGATATAAGATTTTATGAAACGAGTTTTTAAAATTTGATTCACGAGTCGTACAGACGAGTTGTGAATCAAGAGTGGGAAGCACGCTCCTATTTATAACTAGTGAGAGATAAGGGAATATGTATGGCTGTTTTAATGATATATTAAAAGGTTTCATGTGATATATACACATCGCAATGTTTGCTATCGTATATAGTCGTTTGTGTATCTCAGTTAGTCTACGGCCCCATAACAGTGTCTTCCCCATAGCTGTTTCCGTGATGTGTTGGGTATATCACAAAAAACAATAGAAGACATATTTGATACAAATAACGTAATCACTTTTAATATGAAACAATGTATAAAACAGCAGCACAAAGTAACACAATATTGTTTAAAGCACATAATATAATGAACATAGTATGAAAAATTTATATGCAGACATCCATGAGTCTTTCATCAATGTATGGAAAATGCATGAATCTAAACAATCCTCATGTAGTACATTGCGATGGTAGATCACATCCAAAGCGAGAAGACATCATTATCCATTCCGACACCAGGCTTATCTAATGGCAGAGATCTCACCAACGTCGGGATTTGCTTGTGGAAACAACTAGCAAATTGTTCACCTTCCATCAAATTAACGGTAAACACTGTCTTGCGAAGATCGTCGATAGCCTTGTTGCAGAGGGAGGGCGTAACATCTTTCATCCAGAACTTGTTGATGCAGGCGATCAGCTCATCTTTGGTCTTAGGCTGGGAACGGAACACTTTGATCTTCATTTTCCTCCAGATGTCCTTTGTCGGGTTAAGGTCTGGACTTTCTGTAAAATAAAAGAAATTTACTTTTAAGTTTTTTTCGAGTGATGAAGGTTTATCGGGGGGGGGGCTATAGTCGTGTATAAAGTCAACGTATTACATAAGCCAACCTCTTTAACTCAGTTGTACACTCGCATTTACTATAAATACTTATAATAGAGAGTTGGTGTTCCATGAAAAGACTACCAAGCAACAGAAGCGCTCTTTATTTTGCAAATAATTTTATTGAAAGGGGTCTGTTATTATTTCTTGTGTGATAACTTACTTCGTACAGATGAATAAATCTTGATCCGCAGATCATGAAAAAAGCCAAGAATTATACTGAGGATTGATTTGATACATGAAAATTGTGTATTGCTTTAAAGGCACGGGCGGTGTTCGTTGCAGAAATATTCATATTTGTTCAAATCGACATCAACAGAAGGAATATTAAAAATATATATAGTTTTGTTCATATGCCAAACATAATCAGCGCGTAAATAGTATATTGTCGTCAAGACGTACGATGGTGTACGTAACCAAGAGCCTGCTCGTGTTACAGAACTTGTGCTTCTGTTTACATAACACAGCACAATTCTATTGGTTAATCACACACACATGATATAAACGCTCTTTATTATTTCCATATCAGGAAAACTAACAAATAACGCTCTTTATTATTACCATATCCGGATCTAAAAGCCAGGTTCTGTAACGTTTTTGCTTTTGTTTACATAACAAAGGAAAACATGACAATAACATACTGTTTATGCCATATTGTTGATTGGTATAAGAACAATGTCTGTCTATATTTTACTATTATTTCTGTTGATGGCGGTTTTTGACGGAGGTGAATATTTTAACAGCATACCCACCGCCAACGGCGTCCGTATCTTTAACTCTTCCATTACTGGAGCTTCCTGAAATTTTGCGAAAACCCTGTACCAATGCATTCTTTTATAAATGCGAGTCTCCCAAAAGGGGCCTCGAATATATAAGAGAATGCATTGGCCTAACAACATTTGCATTGATATTGCGCATTCTCGTAATATATGTGAGGCTCCCTATGGGAGTTTTATAATGAAAGATATCTTACCCGCAGGCCATTTCCACCAGTTGATGCCGCTTTCAGCCATGAAACGTTGAATTGGAACTGCTGTTGGAACTGGTGGGTCGTTGTTTTGAACGAAGCGATGGGAATTGGGGAACTCGGACCAGAGTGTTGGTAGCAGAACATCGTCGAGCATTTTATCTTTGAAGCGTTGCTGGTCAAGGGCTCCTTCATAAATAACACAATCAGAAGGGCCCCGACGAGAGATGGCACCCCACACATTAACAACGACGGGTTCAGCGTGGGATAACACTCTGTGGGTCACACGTGACACATGAGATGGTAGTTGTATGGTACATCTCCCAGCGAAGATTCAGTCGTTAAACTTCTCGTCGTTTGCTACAAGTTGAGAGCACAATTTGATGCGATCGCTTCTGTTTTTCTCGCTGATTTCTTCATTACGAAACTTCTTGATGACGTATCTGATACTTGTTACAGAGACGGTGTTATCGGTTTTTCTGATGTGTCGGAAGATAGAACGAGTTGACCAACCATTCTTGAATTTTTCAACGATGTCGAGTTTCTGAGAAGGAGAAAGACGTCCCATGATTGTGGTAATAATGATACGTGGAACGCAATGTGATAGTCGAAACCTGGCAACCGAAGAATTGATGACCGAAAGTATTTTTCGGAAGGATATATAGCCGTTACTGGCCTATCAAGGCTTGGAGTTTGGTGGCTGGACCAATCACAATTGAATCTCAATCAAATCAAACGGGCTTCGACAACTGAATAGTTCTTTAAGTGCATGTTTTTACAGACACGAGATGTAACAAACTTAAAAAGCGGCTCACAAGATGTTTTTACAACGGTGTGCTTCAATTGACCGGGCACTTTTCGCACCTATCGAGGTTGGTGATGATATGATGATGCATGTTTGTATAAACACGTCGTGGAAACCAAAGAAAGCTGTTATAGGGCCACCTCACTTTCATGTAGTCAGACTATGAATCCAGAGAATAATGTTTCATTTGTTTTGTCAAAGGAAACAATAAAGACTGTTGGGATATAAGATTTTATGAAACGAGTTTTTAAAAGTTGATTCACGAGTCGTACAGACGAGTTGTGAATCAAGAGTAGGAAGCACGCTCCTATTTATAACTAGTGAGAGATAAGGGAATATGTATGGCTGTTTTAATGATATATTAAAAGGTTTCATGTGATATATACACATCGCAATGTTTGCTATCGTATATAGTCGTTTGTGTATCTCAGTTAGTCTACGGCCCCATAACAGTGTCTTCCCCATAGCTGTTTCCGTGATGTGTTGGGTATATCACAAAAAACAATAGAAGACATATTTGATACAAATAACGTAATCACTTTTAATATGAAACAATGTATAAAACAGCAGCACAAAGTAACACAATATTGTTTAAAGCACATAATATAATGAACATAGTATGAAAAATTTATATGCAGACATCCATGAGTCTTTCATCAATCTATGGAAAATGCATGAATCTAAACAATCCTCATGTAGTACATTGCGATGGTAGATCACATCCAAAGCGAGAAGACATCATTATCCGTTCCGACACCAGGCTTATCTAATGGCAGAGATCTCACCAACGTCGGGATTTGCTTGTGGAAACAACTAGCAAATTGTTCACCTTCCATCAAATTGACGGTAAACACTGTCTTGCGAAGATCGTCGATAGCCTTGTTGCAGAGGGAGGGCGTAACATCTTTCATCCAGAACTTGTTGATGCAGGCGATCAGCTCATCTTTGGTCTTAGGCTGGGAACGGAACACTTTGATCTTCATTTTCCTCCAGATGTCCTTTGTCGGGTTAAGGTCTGGACTTTCTGTAAAATAAAAGAAATTTACTTTAAATTTTTTTTCGAGTGATGAAGGTTTATCGGGGGGGGGGGGGCTATAGTCGTGTATAAAGTCAACGTATTACATAAGCCAACCTCTTTAACTCAGTTGTACACTCGCATTTACTATAAATACTTATAATAGAGAGTTGGTGTTCCATGAAAAGACTACCAAGCAACAGAAATGTATTATTAATTGTTTTCGGTTTTCTACTAAAGCGCTCTTTATTTTGTAAATAATTTTATTGAAAGGGGTCTGTAATTATTTCTTGTGTGATAACTTACTTCGTACAGATGAATAAATCTTGATCCGCAGATCATGAAAAAAGCCAAGAATTATACTGAGGATTGATTTGATACATGAAAATTGTGTATTGCTTTAAAGGCACGGGCGGTGTTCTTTGCAGAAATATTCATATTTGTTCAAATCTACACCAACAGAAGGAATATTAAAAATATATATAGTTTTGTTCATATGCCAAACATAATCAGCGCGTAAATAGTATATTGTCGTCAAGACGTACGATGGTGTACGTAAACAAGAGCCTGCTCGTGTTACAGAACTTGTGCTTCTGTTTACATAACACAGCGCAATTCTATTGGTTAATCACATGCACACACATGATATAAACGCTCTTTATTATTTCCATATCAGGAAAACTAACAAATAACGCTCTTTATTATTACCATATCCGGATCTAAAAGCCAGGTTCTGTAACGTTTTTGCTTTTGTTTACATAACAAAGGAAAACATGACAATAACATACTGTTTATGCGATATTGTTGATTGGTATAAGAACAATGTCTGTCTATATTTTACTATTATTTCTGTTGATGGCGGTTTTTGACGAAGGTGAATATTTTAACAGCATACCCACCGCCAACGGCGCCCGTATCTTTAACTCTTCCATTACTGGAGCTTCCTGAAATTTTGCGAATACCCTGTACCAATGCATTCTTTTATAAATGCGAGTCTCCCAAAAGGGGCCTCGAATATATAAGAGAATGCATTGGCCTAACAACATTTGCATTGATATTGCGCATTCTCGTAATATATGTGAGGCTCCCTATGGGAGTTTTATAATGAAAGATATCTTACCCGCAGGCCATTTCCACCAGTTGATGCCGCTTTCAGCCATGAAACGTTGAATTGGAACTGCTGTTGGAACTGGGTCGTTGTTTTGAACGAAGCGATGGGAATCGGGGAACTCGGACCAGAGTGTTGGTAGCAGAACATCGTCGAGCATTTTATCTTTGAAGCGTTGCTGGTCAAGGGCTCCTTCATAAATAACACAATCAGAAGGGCCCCGACGAGAGATGGCACCCCACACATTAACAACGACGGGTTCAGCGTGGGATAACACTCTGTGGGTCACACGTGACACATGAGATGGTAGTTGTATGGTACATCTCCCAGCGAAGATGCAGTCGTTAAACTTCTCGTCGTTTGCTACAAGTTGAGAGCACAATTTGATGCGATCGCTTCTGTTTTTCTCGCTGATTTCTTCATTACGAAACTTCTTGATGACGTATCTGATACTTGTTACAGAGACGGTGTCATCGGTTTTTCTGATGTGTCGGAAGATAGAACGAGTTGACCAACCATTCTTGAATTTTTCAACGATGTCGAGTTTCTGAGAAGGAGAAAGACGTCCCATGATTGTGGTAATAATGATACGTGGAACGCAATGTGATAGTCGAAACCTGGCAACCGAAGAATTGATGACCGAAAGTATTTTTCGGAAGGATATATAGCCGTTACTGGCCTATCAAGGCTTGGAGTTTCGTGGCTCGACCAATCACAATTGAATCTCAATCAAATCAAACGGGCTTCGACAACTGAATAGAGCTCTTTAAGTGTATGTTTTTTCAGACACGAGATGCAACAAACTTGAAAAGCGGCTCACAAGTTGTTTTGACAACGGTACATCAATTCACCGGGCACTTTTCGCACCTGTTGATGGATGTGATGATAGGATGCATCTTTCTGTAAACACGTCGTGGAAACTATTCACCAAAGAAAGCTGTTATGGGTACACCTCACTTTCATGTGTTCAGGCGATGAATGCAGGCTGCATGTTTTCATTAGTTTTGTCAAAGGATTATTTCATAATCGAGAACATGACAATGAAGGTGGCTAAAATTTCATACGAAATTCGACGAAACTGTACCCATTTACTTATATCTAGAGAGTGATTCGATGACCTACACGAATTTCAAAGTAATTAAAATATGACATATGGGGCCACTATGTGCTTTACCGATGTACATATATTGATAAGTTAGTTTACGCAGTTTACGCACCAGAGCATGACCCGCTGTTGTCCTGGAAATTGAACAGAAACGGTAAGGACTAATTCAGATGTCAACCGGTAATCGGTGAGGAATATTAGCTATCATATCTCAACTTCTGAGCGTCGTTCATCTATCAATTGTACAATTATAATTGTGATATTAATATTAAATTATTCTAGTTTACAACATCCTAGTCATACTAGTGACTGATCATAGTATCGTATAGATACAGTTCATTTTTTTGAATACATTTATTCATTAACTCTTGAATGAATTGGACCCAAAACTCAGACACAGCCTATTTTATTGGGTCCAAACAGAAAAATAGACAAACAAGGACACATGACAATTTAATGGTGTATATATCTTGTATCATGGAAATTCATAATAATCATAAAGTATGAAGTCACTAAATGCACTAAATAAGATTAAATAAAACAAGGTTTTCCTGAAAATACTATTGATGGCAATGAGTAAGAGTTTAGAGTTTAAAATATTTCAATTTTCAATCAAAGTTGTGATTATATAATAACCATATAGATTTGAATGATGCGACACAGCCACATGTATCAATCTGCAAGTTAAACTAAAACAGAAAGGATATACTGCAGTTGATATGCAATCACAGTCTCTCAGTAGATTCAAAGTAAACATGAAGTGCATTACATATTGCTGAATTTGTACTAGAAACAACATGGGATGCTCCACTAAGAAAATCTTTAATACAAATTTCACAATTTAGGTCTTTCAATGTTGATACTAAGGATTCACATTGTCTATAAAATAATGAGCAAAAAGACTATGTAGTGCTCAGGGTCCTCATAAGCATAACCATAACTACAGCTTGGATCATCAATTAGAAAACTTTCATACTTATGAGCATTTGGGCACCACTGCATTGATTCTAGTCAAGTCAAATTTTAATTTAGAATGAGAATTTGTATTTAGTATATCAGTGTCCACATTGTTCCACAGTCTCACACCAGAAGGAAAGAATGAATTATAGAAACTTTTCAGATTCCATTCGAATTCGATTAATTTATCCACTTGAAAAGAGTAATCACATGTATCAGAGACAAGTCTTGGAATATTCAGATAGAGATACTGTGGACAAAGCCTATTCACAAGTTTAAACATCATAATGGTTTTTCTACGTTCTCGTCTTAATCTTAAGGGAGCAAAACCAGTTTCATTTTATATTAGACTAGCAGGTTAGCCCGCTACCGGCGGCTTGTCCGAAACATGACATTTTTTTTATATATTTTTTAAAATTTTTAGCTCCACGCGTTTCAATAAGAAAAATTTGTACCCGGTAGCTCCACCCGTTTCCGAGATCTGGCCTGCGCATGCGCGAAGCTGGCGTCGGACGGGCTCGGCGACCCGATAAAATTTGTACCCGGCGCAAGATACATTCACATAACAAATTTCAAGTCGATAGCTCCACCCGTTTCCGAGATCTCGTCTGCGCATGCGCTGCACGGGCGTCGCACGGGCTCGGCTACCCGATAAAATTTGTACCCGGCGCAAGATACATTCACATAACAAATTTCAAGTCGATAACTCCACCCGTTTCCGAGATCTCGTCTGCGCATGCGCTGCACGGGCGTCGCACGGGCTCGGCGACCATATAAAATGTGTACCCGGCGCAAGATACATTCACATAGCAAATTTCAAGTCGATAGCTCCACCCGTTTCCGAGATCTCGTCTGCGCATGCGCTGCACGGGCGTCGCACGGGTTCGCCTTGTCAAACTACGCACACGTACCAAGTTTCGTCCCTATCGGTCGAGAATCGTAGATTTGTATGAAGTACCCACACACAAACATAAATATATAAGAGAGATATGTAAATTAGATAGATTGTATCAAAATATATAGCAGAGATATGTAAATGATCTACACACCATTACTGGTGTTTGTCAAAGTTTAGTGGGGTATATCAATACTCATTCACGATCATATCATATCATTGAGGTTCGGAGGGTGTGGGCTATCTCTCGAATACACGGAGTTCTCAAAATAGTATAGAAGATTAAGATTATGACTGATACTTCTAACTGCACCACATATTGTGCATTGTGCGAAGACCATCAAGGTGTAAATTTTCCAACTGAGTACATTTTGTCAAAGAGCAATTTCCTCAAACTGAGTCCGCATAACCAAATAGAGGTAATATGAAAGACCTGTATATGTTCAGTAGGGCCGATCTCGATAGGCGATATTTAAAACTTCTAAAAACATTTATCATAGGTGCAACCTTATTGACAATAGTGTCAATATGGATGTCCCAATTTCCACTCCTACTAACAGTGAGACCCAGGTGTTTGTGTTGATCTACTTCCTGTGTTGGTTGATCACATACGAACAATACTGGATTAACATGGTTACCATCCACTCCGATTGTCAAAGTTTTGTGTTGGCAGGGCTAAAATTAACTTGCCATTTCTTTGCCCAGTCTCCTATACGAAGAAGGTCCCTATTTAGAATCTCAGCAGCCACATCTTCATTGTCTACAGGCAAAAATAAGCAGGTATCATCTGCATAAAGTCTAATGTTAGATTCTATCCCCGAAACTATATCGTTGATGGAAATATTAAATAGGAGGGGGGCCAGTACTGAGCCTTGTGGTACACCAGCCTTTAAAGTACTATTCTTAGAATGTTTTCCATTAATTACTGTAGACTGCGTTCTATTATTAAGATATTTAACAAACCATGACAGTAATTTACCTCGGATATCTATTGCATTTAATGTATATATAAGACCTTTGTGCCAAACTCTGTCAAATGCCTTGCTTATATCACAGAAAGCAGATCTGAAATAGATACAGTTCATGATAAATTTCATTTACCATATATATTTTCGATATATTTTACCCATTCATGACGTTCGTTTATATAGATGAGCATGTGTTAATTCTCGACTGGAGCAGAAAAATCTAACTTGGCATGTACATAAAACCATAATGAAATAATTTCTGACTCAGAAGTAACACAATGAGGAGATGACTTTATAAAAGCACCCTGCTTGTTGTCAGATCCTTCATAGCTCTTAATTGAAAAAAATCACACACATAAAATGTAATTATAATGATCGTCATAATGTATTTATTATATATTCTTAATTATATAATGATCGTCATAATGTATTTATTATATATTCTTAATTGTACATTTGAGAGCTATAATAAATATTGTTTACAATAATAGTTGTGGTATACTAATTATAGCGACGCTCTACCCAAATCAACATTCCACCCCATCTCGACTTGTTGAATAGAAATATCCAGTTCAAAATCCAGCGATCGAGTTCAGTAAGGCTATGTTCACGCAGCTGACAAATATTCTTGGCAACTTTTCGTGCAATTCATTATACATGTAGACAATTATCTATTTCAAACTTCTGAGCGAAATATTTGGGAATTAAGGGGGACTTGTTTTTATTATGGGTTCGCTTATTAACCTTTTGTATATTCAATACTCATTGACGAGTGGTTCCCCTAAAGAGAATGTAAAGAAAATAAGTTCAACAACCGACAGGTCGTTTGTTTTTTGTCTGAACATTTCCCACCAATGAATATGAATCCTCCAGCACTTGAATTATCTGTTCACAGTCTGCCACCTGCTTATATTACCTGAACATACATCCAACTGAATGATAGACCATTCCAATGTATACTTTTATAACTGGCTTCTGTATATGTATGTGTATTGTGTTTGTGTTATACAGGTATGTTTGACTTCGAAATAAATATCGTTTACACTAAATTACCATAAACTCACAGTTCATGTAGCAAACGGTGTTGTACACGTAATTTTTAAGTAATTCATTGTTTATAATCGTATTGTAACAAACGATAGTCTTCTTTGACGAATCACCTGCGTGGAAAATTGCGTAGCAAATTTCCCAGTGCGCACACGTTGCCGCTCAGAAAAAAACATCAGAATGATACCACACGCATGGCATGGGGACACCCTAATGTCAATCAGTGCATACAGATGCAATTTTAATCTATCCAACTATTGACAGGTTTATGGTCCTGTGTTGTCTTTTACAATGCGAATGCATTGCACAATTGCATTTCTCTCACCTTGAGTATCAAACACACACGCTCGTCTCATCTGAACCTAGCTTTTATGTGCATCACACTTCTGCTGTTCGGTCGATCCTTTGTGCGCGTTGTCAGATCTTGGCATAACTTTTGACATTGATTCGCATTAAAGATTATATTCGATATCAACATCCAAGATTTTCTCTATAGTGTGCTCGTCTGTTTGGCAGCTCCATTCGGTCGCCGATTTTCTCTGAGCTTTTGTCTGTTGGCAGGATGTTGACATCAAGGAATTCCCCTCTGATCAGAAGCCAAACGGCAATACAAATGTACCGTTAGAACCTGTTGCCGTATTCTCGTTTGTTTGACGGTATGTCGTTCCCCCACTCACACGTCCATTCATGTAGGATAATTATTTACTTTGCAAATGCTTAACGATTTAGCAGGCCCGAACAACTTCGATTAACATGGGGGTACCGTATGCATGGCGGGTTTGTAGTTTATAGTCCATCGGTAGCCGCTCCTTTCTGTGTGCATACTATTGTTTGTTTGTAATATTATTTACAAGGTTTTGGGACCCAAGAAGAATTGCGAAACGTGCATGTATATTAAATTATCTCAAATATAAAGTGATATACGGAACACTAGAATGTGATAATATAGTGGGAATAGAGAATAATCTTGCCAAAAGTAGTAATTTTCATACATTTTATATCGAAATTGACAACACGCGTGGTAATTTTATATGCGGCGACTATCGTTGGTAGCATCATCGCCGTTTATTTTTTATCGACGATAAATTCGTCCCGAATTCAGGAGTAAATAAATATATATTTCTGCGCGTGCATGGTTGAGGCGTTGTGTTTTCGGAAATGGTGCGATCGTTGTGGTTGGAATTTATGGTATAGTACCTGCGAGTTTGCGATACGCGTCCAACAGGACATTTGTACTGGGCCCCATGCATATATCACATTGATATTACACACACAATAATACACACCGAATATGTGTGCCCATCGTGATAACTCCTCCCCCACCCATCCAATAACCCCACATAACCCCTACTTTGACAAAATGATCGAAACGCCGAACCAAAATAGATATTATGCACACACAAAAAATGAATTTGTAATTTCAAAATGTAATGTGCACCATAATTTAATTATATATACATGTACATATGAACGAGTGCTGTACGCGCTCACATGTCAACCATGAGTTCGATGAGCAATAAACTAGCTGTATCTGTGTCTGTAGGAACTGCTACGGGTAAATCGGTGAACGTCGTCATGGGTATTTGATTACTCTCATGCAACGCAGCATATATGCAGCGATAACGAATATGTACGTGTAGAGGGGTGAAGGAGAAGATCACTCGATCTTTTCGACCATCCCGGGCGCTTCGCGCCCATCTACTCACTTTAGTACGTGTAGATGACTGTGACGACCAGGTGGCTGGTGATCTTTCACTACGGTTGAATTCTAAATGAATTCTATAAAATAGCAGACAGGCTATGCATTAACATACATGTATTTATTCCGACCTTTCGTCGGCAAATCATATCGATCGAGTTGCCATGTAGGCCATATTTTATGTAAAAATTCTCGAGGCGGCTTCTCGGCATAAGAATTTATCATGGAATTGGGCCTACATGTATATATTTCTCTGTGTGAAACAATCATTTAATTATTTGATGGGGTGTTATCGTGTGTGGGTGATGACTGCATGATTGCTTATTTTCAGGAAAAAGAGATTTTTACCACTTTAACGGACGTGGTTCATTTGAACCTTACGTATGTGCGGTATGGTATAGGGCCACTGTGGGCTGATACATACACGAGCTGCGGAACATATAGACCTTATATATGGTACTATGAAAACCTTACCATATAGTCTTAATCACATGGTTTCAGCGGTTTTCGTTGTTTCGCATAGAAGTTGAATAAACGCTCTTTATTCATATCATATAAGGAATATACTGACACTTAACGCTCTTCAAAATAAGGTGGCGAATTGGATCTTATATATTCGACTGAAACTACCGAAGACATTATTTGGGCCCTGGTTTTACATTACACTGAATATTGGTCGGGAAATTTGAATAAAGGTAATCAACATTACAGCTATCGTAACCAACTGTTGTCTTAGTCGTGAAATCCAATTGTTGAAAGTTTTTACCAAAATAAGCGGAAGATCGAAAGATCCCCAACACATTCCCACTGTTGCCTCCGATGCCTCGTCTCGGATGATTGTAACTGATTTCCTACGAACGCGCATTATGGCAATTAGGGTCGTTATAACGACTTTCATGATGATGAAATGATTTGGGGGGGGGGGGCTAACTTCGGGATCTTCGAAAGGACCGAATGGCCCTTTCCCTAACCCCTCATTTTCAGCTGTTATTTATAACATAAAAAAGGAGCAATTTTTAGAAGTTTTCTTATCTTCTCTTTTTTCTTTTTCTATGGTGGTGTTTTTCCCCAGAAGATGGAGGAGACGTTGATTCTGTCTGGAGTTCTCGTTCTTCTCTCCGCTGTTGTTTGTTTTCTTCTTCCCATAGCCGTTGTTGTTCATTACACTCTGCTGTTATTCGTTTGTAATCTTCCACTATTTTCAGGAATCTGGCTACAAGTTCTGGGTTTGCTGTTGCTCCATCTTCGACAGGAGCAGGGGGTGGGGGTGCCTGCTCATCTTCCGCGATGCAGACGGGGGACACCGGAGGTCTCGGTGTCGCTGGATTGTAGTCCTCCGCTGCATCCGGGTTAGGAGACGGTGGTAGTGGTGGCAGGGTCTCCATCAACACCACAAAATCGGCGACAAGGACCGCCGGGGTGACATCGACGTCCCTGTCGTTTTCGCTGGTGGTGATTTCAGGTCCGACGACAGTGGGCCGCTGTTGTTGATCCGTGGCCAGGTGGGGTCGGGAAATTTGACTAACGGTAATCAACATTGCAGCTATCATAACCTATTTTCTCAGTCTGAAAAGCCCAACTGTTGTCTTAGTCGTGAAATCCAATTGTTGAAAGTTTTTACCAAAATAAGCGGAAGATCGAAAGATCCCCAACACATTCCCACTGTTGCCTCCGATGCCTCGTCTCGGATGATTGTAACTGATTTCCTACGAACGCGCATTAGGGCCATTAGGGTCGTTATAACGACTTTCACCGAGTTGCAACTCGTTCTAAATGGTCCATCAAATGGACTGGGTCACTAGGACATAGGGTCATGGTCGATTGATAAGATCAAGGTCATTGTAAAAATGTTATATTTTGGTCTATTTTTTTTATTAATTGTCTCATATTCAGCTACCCCTATAGTGTGTTAGTCATAAAAGCAATCTCCGTTCAATGTTGGTATATGACGCACTTTATATAAGACGATCGCTGTCAAAATGTCACAACGTTTAATTATACATAATCACTTTAGAAGATAGAGCGTCTCGTTAGTGTCACATCTAAACATAGAATCTTTGGGTCTAAAATTGGTTGTGGGTGTCTCGTTGGTGTCACATCTAAAAATAGAATCTTTGGGGTCTAAAATTGGTTGTACTAAAATATTCCCAAAACATCAAAAACCCAAAAATTATTTTTCCAAAAAAAAATTTCAAAACTTCCAAAATTTATTTTTTCCAAAAAATTTAAAAAGTTCCAAAAAATTTCAAAACCCTAAAATTTCAAAAGAAAAAATTTCAAAACCCTCAAAATTATTTCTCCAAAAAAAGTTTAAATAAAAAATTTATTACGAGTTTTCGGTTTCTGATAATCTCGATATTAAAATGTCGAATGTTAAATTATTTGCGTGTAATATCTTTCGTTATTTTTTTTTGTTCAAATATTTTTCATGAAATTATTAATCGATGTTTAGAAAATAGCTTTATTGGACATTGTGACCATCGATATGAATGCATACATTCCAGTGTTTTATCGGACGCAGTTCATATAATTGTCATACCTGAAAATAGACACTATTACTTTTACATAAATAATAAAGAGCGTTTATTCTTTACACTCTCTCTATCCCATATGACAGGTGTGTATTATCGTGAATTATTGGAAGTATTGAGACTAACGGTCGAAAATTGTAATGTGAAATTACAACCCTCCAGAATGAATTGTCATATTCGCTGTACACGCAATCACACGCGACATTGGTGGTAACAATGTGTCTTTCACACCTTTGCTTTACCAAATGAATTATATTATTTCCCCGGTCACAGTTATATGCTATTCAGAAAACATATCGATTTAATGTCTGAACAAACGAGTTAGTATCAATTAAGGTTGATAAACCGTGTCATTCACACGATAATTAGTTAGCCAAAAACATGCATACGTCCAGGACACTCAATTATAGAAATTGCTTTGATGACATTGTTATAACAACATTACGTAATAACCACTTATCACTCCAGTCACACTTACGATCATATACCGAAACTACAGGTAGCACCGATGATGTAACATTATATCACTGCTATTGTACCAATGATAGATTCAGACATGTTCGATGTTTAGAAAATACATAATGTGCAGGTGTTCACTTGACAAGAGATTTTGTACACTCAATCACAGACCAACGTGATAATACCAGCATCAAATTCGATCACCAATAGATTTGACTGTGGAATGTAATGACCTTTAACTTATTTATCGATCTAAAGGGACACTCATTATGAATGAATGTTAACAATACAAGCGCACGAATGAAGAGCGTTGAACATATACGAAATTACTACACGAATGAATTGAACCTTGAAATTTATATTTCACATCTTACCAACAACAGCTACAGACATAATCATAGTATTATACTGTCTTGCATGTACACACGCTATGACATCATTAAAGGCGGACAATCCACTCACGGTGTGACAACAGATACGGACATAGGCATAGTGTTATACAGTCTTCTATGTACCCACGCTATGACACCATTAACGTACATTGGATGTTAGGTCTATGACTCTTGAGTATGCACCAATCAATGAGCAAATGAGCAAAAAAATGAGCAAATGAGCAAGAAAATGAGCAAATGAGCAATAAAAATGAGCAAATGAGCAAAAAAATGAGCAAATGAGCAAGAAAATGAGCAAATGAGCAAGAAAATGAGCAAATGAGCAATAAAAATGAGCAAATGAGCAAGAAAATGAGCAAAAAAATGAGCAAATGAGCAAAAAAATGAGCAAATGAGCAAAAAAATGTAATTCTGCTGTGGTTAAGCAGTCCATTATTTAGGGCATACCTGTATGTAGGCCTATCAGTGGATGAATAGTCTGCCGGAGAAGTACTGTGTAGACAGGTCTTGCCGGTAAGAGAGTCAGACGAGAAGTGAAGGCTCGGCTATTAAAACATAGTAATGCGATAGCGAACATCAAACGAGTCTGCGCACGCATATCTGTCAAAAGGATACAATAGCAGCCATTGGTCAATTTATCCCCGGTGTCAGCTCAGTAACCAATCGGGACGAAGCCGAAGGTCAACTCATTTTTTTTTGCTCAATATAGTACGTCACTTGGACATTTTATCAGTTTATCACGTGATCACTAAATGTGGCAATCGGGTATCCACCGATGCCTGCAATTTATTATTTATAATAATTGGACTCATTGATCTCACGTAAATAATACTCTTAGTTGTTCCAATAAAATAGTTATCAAATTCGATCACCAATAGATTTGACTGTGGAATATAATGACCTTTAACTTATTTATCGATCTATGTTAGAACATGGTATTAACAAAAAACTTGACCATAACAAAAATTACCTTACATTTATGCATGAATCTAATTAGACCATACGTAAATATTGTCAGCTTATCGTCTGATGAGCAAATCCGATGTTTATCAAAAATAGTACAACTTCCAGTTGGTAATTACTCTTACGAATGAAGAGCGTTGAACATATACGAAATTACTACACGAATGAACTGAAATTTATATTTTCACATCTTACCAACAACAGATACAGACATAGTCATAGTGTTATACTATCTTAAATGTACCCATGCTATGACATCATTCGAAGGGGCAATACACTCAAGGAGTTAAAGTGACACGAAACAAGGGACGTGATGTAATATTGGTGTTTGAATCTTAAAGGAACACAAGACACTCTAAAGGGACACTCATTATGAATGAATGTTAACAATACAAGCGCACGAATGAAGAGCGTTGAACATATACAAAATTACTACACGAATGAATTGAACCTTGAAATTTATATTTCACATCTTACCAACAACAGCTACAGGCATTATCATAGGGTTATACTGTCTTGCATATACACACGCTATGACATCATTAAAGGCGGACAATCCACTCACGGTGTGACAACAGATACAGACATAGGCATATTGTTATACAGTCTTCTATGTACCAATGCTATGACATAATTAAAGGGGGATAATACACGCACGGTGTGGAATGTTAAAGTGACACGCGGTAAGGGACGTGATGTAATATTGGTGAAACCCCCTCCCCACTTATAGATATATAACGAAGACGAGAATAACATGTTGATGAAGTTTATTGAAATTTAATCATTGTCTGAATCTTCGACCGTTAGATTTACTTCTAAGAGTTTCTTGAATTTTCTCATCGCTTCATCTGCAGCCCATTCATTATTATATCCGTGTTTGGTCAGTTTGACCATTTTCTTCATGATCATGGTATGTATGCGTGATGTTTTCAATCGATACTGGTATTCTATTAATCGTCTATAACTTTTGAGAAACAGAGCAAACTCTGTGTCGATGGTATCCTCTTTTCCCGACATGCTCTCATCTCCCGAAATGCTCTCTTCTTCTTTCACATCATTGGTGACGCGTTTCATCATACTTTTGAATGTGTCCATCTCGTTGACACATCGCGCAGCTTTCTTAAGACCGAATACCGTTCTACTACCGACGCCATTACCATCTTCTGAATCTGATAGCGTTCCACGTTCATCTTCATCTGAATCTAGAACCGCTTCGTCAGATTCATCGGTATCTTCTCCGAAGAGAGTTGGTTTTGTCTCGGACATAACTCCGTGTTTAAGCTGTTTATGTCTTTGTAGATTGTAGTTCGTCGATAAAATAATGCCACATAAATCACACCCGTGCATTATCGCGAATTATTGGAAGAACCATCACTCTTATAAGTAGCGATAAAAAGAGAGAATAAGGTGTGGTATACAACCGTCGCTCTAAGAGTACGTTCGTCCCGGTGCTAGGGTATAGATATTTGACCGCCGGTGATTCAATTAATGCCAATTTATCAGTATGGTACTCTATGTATTCATTCATGATTTGGCTAATCGTATGACACTGCTCTTTTCATTTTCTTCTTATTATTAGACAAACCTCCATCAGACACTCTCTTGTTGGTTTGTTTGGACGCTTTACGTGTGTTTGTCAACTTATTTGCGGCAACTTCAGCCTTAGCCATTTCAATCGCTTGAGCGATGGGTGTCACCACGTTAATAAGTGGTTTTAGAACGTCTTCTTCACTATCACTAGTTTTAGTGCTGTCAATAAAGTATCGACCCTGATTATCTGGCATTAACTTCCCATCAACCATATCTCTGAAATGTTTTCTCCACATTTCAAGATCTGCTGGAATATACGGGATCGACATGTTTCTTCAAAATGTACAAGTCACTCTTTTTTCTGCATTTTATTTTAAAAAGTTTATCGCCTCTTATAAAAATCGATTATTGGCCATGAATGCCAAATGCACCATGATAGTTATCGATGTCAATAATGCGTTTCGTTGAGATCTTGATTGAGTATGCACCAATCAATGAGCAAATAAATGAGCAAGCAGGATGTTATGTCGCTTGGTGGCGGAGGTAGCATCACCAAATTACCCTCGGGGGACCTCATTCTGCCATCTAAAAATAGAATCTTTGGGTCTAAAATTGGTTGTACTAAAATATTCCCAAAAACCCAAAACTTCAAAAATTTAAAAAAACTTCAAAAATTTCAAAAAATTTCAAAAACTTCAAAAATTTCAAAAATTTCAAAAACTTCAAAAATTTCAAAAAACTTCAAAAATTTCAAAAACTTCAAAAATAAGACCCCGGCGCCGCCGCCGGTATTTTACTGCGGGGTCCGCCGGCGGCGGACCCCGGCGGCGGCGGCGGAGGCACCGCCGCCGCAGTAAAATACCGGCGCCGCCGCCGGGGTCTTATTTTTGAAGTTTTTGAAATTTTTGAAGTTTTTTGAAATTTTTGAAGTTTTTGAAATTTTTGAAATTTTTGAAGTTTTTGAAATTTTTTTGTCAAAAACACGGAGTTATGTCCGAGACAAAACCAACTCTCTTCGGAGAAGATACCGATGAATCTGACGAAGCGGTTCTAGATTCAGATGAAGATGAACGTGGAACGCTATCAGATTCAGAAGATGGTAATGGCGTCGGTAGTAGAACGGTATACGGTCTTAAGAAAGCTGCGCGATGTGTCAACGAGATGGACACATTCAAAAGTATGATGAAACGCGTCACCAATGATGTGAAAGAAGAAGAGAGCATTTCGGGAGATGAGAGCATGTCGGGAAAAGAGGATACCATCGACACAGAGTTTGCTCTGTTTCTCAAAAGTTATAGACGATTAATAGAATACCAGTATCGATTGAAAACATCACGCATACATACCATGATCATGAAGAAAATGGTCAAACTGACCAAACACGGATATAATAATGAATGGGCTGCAGATGAAGCGATGAGAAAATTCAAGAAACTCTTAGAAGTAAATCTAACGGTCGAAGATTCAGACAATGATTAAATTTCAATAAACTTCATCAACATGTTATTCTCGTCTTCGTTATATATCTATAAGTGGGGAGGGGGTTTCACCAATATTACATCACGTCCCTTACCGCGTGTCACTTTAACATTCCACACCGTGCGTGTATTATCCCCCTTTAATTATGTCATAGCATTGGTACATAGAAGACTGTATAACACTATGCCTATGTCTGTATCTGTTGTCACACCGTGAGTGGATTGTCCGCCTTTAATGATGTCATAGCGTGTGTATATGCAAGACAGTATAACCCTATGATAATGCCTGTAGCTGTTGTTGGTAAGATGTGAAATATAAATTTCAAGGTTCAATTCATTCGTGTAGTAATTTTGTATATGTTCAACGCTCTTCATTCGTGCGCTTGTATTGTTAACATTCATTCATAATGATTGTCCCTTTAGAGTGTCTTGTGTTCCTTTAAGATTCAAACACCAATATTACATCACGTCCCTTGTTTCGTGTCACTTTAACTCCTTGAGTGTATTGCCCCTTCGAATGATGTCATAGCATGGGTACATGTAAGATAGTATAACACTATGACTATGTCTGTATCTGTTGTTGGTAAGATGTGAAAATATAAATTTCAGTTCATTCGTGTAGTAATTTCGTATATGTTCAACGCTCTTCATTCGTAAGAGTAATTACCAACTGGAAGTTGTACTATTTTTGATAAACATCGGATTTGCTCATCAGACGATAAGCTGACAATATTTACGTATGGTCTAATTAGATTCATGCATAAATGTAAGGTAATTTTTGTTATGGTCAAGTTTTTTGTTAAGACCATGTTCTAACATAGATCGATAAATAAGTTAAAGGTCATTATATTCCACAGTCAAATCTATTGGTGATCGAATTTGATAACTATTTTATTGGAACAACTAAGAGTATTATTTACGTGAGATCAATGAGTCCAATTATTATAAATAATAAATTGCAGGCATCGGTGGATACCCGATTGCCACATTTAGTGATCACGTGATAAACTGATAAAATGTCCAAGTGACGTACTATATTGAGCAAAAAAAAATGAGTTGACCTTCGGCTTCGTCCCGATTGGTTACTGAGCTGACACCGGGGATAAATTGACCAATGGCTGCTATTGTATCCTTTTGACAGATATGCGTGCGCAGACTCGTTTGATGTTCGCTATCGCATTAATATGTTTTAATAGCCGAGCCTTCACTTCTCGTCTGACTCTCTTACCGGCAAGACCTGTCTACACAGTACTTCTCCGGCAGACTATTCATCCACTGATAGGCCTACATACAGGTATGCCCTAAATAATGGACTGCTTAACCACAGCAGAATTACATTTTTTTGCTCATTTGCTCATTTTTTTGCTCATTTGCTCATTTTTTTGCTCATTTTCTTGCTCATTTGCTCATTTTTATTGCTCATTTGCTCATTTTCTTGCTCATTTGCTCATTTTCTTGCTCATTTGCTCATTTTTTTGCTCATTTGCTCATTTTTATTGCTCATTTGCTCATTTTCTTGCTCATTTGCTCATTTTTTTGCTCATTTGCTCATTTTCTTGCTCATTTGCTCATTTTCTTGCTCATTTGCTCATTTTTTTGCTCATTTGCTCATTTTTTTGCTCATTTGCTCATTGATTGGTGCATACTCAAGAGTCATAGACCTAACATCCAATGTACGTTAATGGTGTCATAGCGTGGGTACATAGAAGACTGTATAACACTATGCCTATGTCCGTATCTGTTGTCACACCGTGAGTGGATTGTCCGCCTTTAATGATGTCATAGCGTGTGTACATGCAAGACAGTATAATACTATGATTATGTCTGTAGCTGTTGTTGGTAAGATGTGAAATATAAATTTCAAGGTTCAATTCATTCATGTAGTAATTTCGTATATGTTCAACGCTCTTCATTCGTGCGCTTGTATTGTTAACATTCATTCATAATGAGTGTCCCTTTAGATCGATAAATAAGTTAAAGGTCATTACATTCCACAGTCAAATCTATTGGTGATCGAATTTGATGCTGGTATTATCACGTTGGTCTGTGATTGAGTGTACAAAATCTCTTGTCAAGTGAACACCTGCACATTATGTATTTTCTAAACATCGAACATGTCTGAATCTATCATTGGTACAATAGCAGTGATATAATGTTACATCATCGGTGCTACCTGTAGTTTCGGTATATGATCGTAAGTGTGACTGGAGTGATAAGTGGTTATTACGTAATGTTGTTATAACAATGTCATCAAAGCAATTTCTATAATTGAGTGTCCTGGACGTATGCATGTTTTTGGCTAACTAATTATCGTGTGAATGACACAGTTTATCAACCTTAATTGATACTAACTCGTTTGTTCAGACATTAAATCGATATGTTTTCTGAATAGCATATAACTGTGACCGGGGAAATAATATAATTCATTTGGTAAAGCAAAGGTGTGAAAGACACATTGTTACCACCAATGTCGCGTGTGATTGCGTGTACAGCGAATATGACAATTCATTCTGGAGGGTTGTAATTTCACATTACAATTTTCGACCGTTAGTCTCAATACTTCCAATAATTCACGATAATACACACCTGTCATATGGGATAGAGAGAGTGTAAAGAATAAACGCTCTTTATTATTTATGTAAAAGTAATAGTGTCTATTTTCAGGTATGACAATTATATGAACTGCGTCCGATAAAACACTGGAATGTATGCATTCATATCGATGGTCACAATGTCCAATAAAGCTATTTTCTAAACATCGATTAATAATTTCATGAAAAATATTTGAACAAAAAAAAATAACGAAAGATATTACACGCAAATAATTTAACATTCGACATTTTAATATCGAGATTATCAGAAACCGAAAACTCGTTATAAATTTTTTATTTAAACTTTTTTTGGAGAAATAATTTTGAGGGTTTTGAAATTTTTTCTTTTGAAATTTTAGGGTTTTGAAATTTTTTGGAACTTTTTAAATTTTTTGGAAAAAATAAATTTTGGAAGTTTTGAAATTTTTTTTTGGAAAAATAATTTTTGGGTTTTTGATATTTTGGGAATATTTTAGTACAACCAATTTTAGACCCCAAAGATTCTATTTTTAGATGTGACACCAACGAGACACCCACAACCAATTTTAGACCCAAAGATTCTATTTTTAGATGTGACACTAACGAGACGCTCTATCTTCTCACTTTTTAAGTATCTGTTGCAATAGATTGGTCACGATACATTACCATCCCTATACCATATATCAATTTTGGTCCATTTTGGCTCGCCATACACTGCCAATTAAATTAAATTCAATGCTTTAATGTTCTAACCATATTATGGCATGAGAACCGTTCGTGTAGAAAACAAAATACAATATACACACGTCATTGGTGTAAACATATTTAGCATATACATGCACACATCATAATATATATACATGTATGTAAATAAGATCTTGGTTCATGTGAGAATAATAATACAATTAATGGATATAGTCGGGGTGTTTCTAGGGGGTATTTGGGGCGGGCCACCCACCCATGCCGTCAAATCGGTCGAAATCCTTACCGTTCTCGAAAATGGTCCATACCCCATTTTCGCCCTCTCGGTGTGGTATCCACCGGGGTGATGGGTTGGGGGTCGGGGTGTTTCTAGTGTGTATTTGGGGTGGGCCACCCTCACATTCCGTCAACTGGGCAAGTAACTGTGGATTGATATAATTCTAAAACAGTTTGCGATGACCAAAACGTGTACGGGTACGGCAGCTACACGTACACGTACCCGTACCGTAGTCGCTACTATAGTGGAATGATGTATTCTGCCAGGGACAGAGTACTATCTGATCAGTTAGATTTACACGTTAAACACTATAACTAAGTAGAGCAGATACAGCACATTAAAAAAATTAATATTTCCCAACAAAATTATTAAAAAACGGGGAAAATTCACAACAAATACATTTTTCACACTGTTCACATCTAATTATGAACAAATTAATCTGCGTCAGGTGGTGCGGGGAAAACGTCCATATCTTTAATTAAACATACGACAAACACCCATGTGAGCTAAATTATGGACTGGATGCGAGATTAATAAATCCATATTATATACGAATTCTTTCAATGATTTCTGCAGTAATGTATAAGTAACGAAGAAAATCTATTGAGCAAAATACGCAAATTCACTAAAATATAGCTGTAATCGTCGTCATTATCTCGTCTGATTAATTTCGTTTGGCTTGTCATAGAAATTATGCCTTATAGTTTGTAATACATGTGATTAATGTGTGATTTTATAAGAAACGACTCAGTAAATTGACAAGTATCTCCTAACTATGCTGTCGGCGATACAGGTTGGTGATTTAGGGACGATGAATTATTTATCCGAGTCTGACTAATAATAAAGTGTTTCCCCAACTCAGCAATGTGGCTATTTTAAGGGCCTTCACCCGAGTGTGTCTTATTCGAATTCTATATATACCCCTTGAGACAGACCAAATCCCCAACTAAAATGTCACATTAGAATTTTCCAACTGGTATCTCCAGCTATTCAACTGTTGGAACATCCCAACTTAATACTCCCTGAAATATACCGAGAAACAAGTAGGTACATATGATTAAGTTAGTGGGAAGAATTTGGAGCCATTTTTACTAACCCGTACCTTTCTACTAGTCACTGTGACTAAGTACGGTTAGTCAACTTGGCTGCTTGTGAATAATTTTAACTCGATCTCTGATTATACCATCTGATTGAGTCTTCTAATTATTTACACAAAATTTCTACCAAATTACATTTGTTCCCGTCCCACTGACTAAGATGTGTTAGTCATTATAACTCAATCCTAGTCATTTTGACTGAGCTTAACTTAGTCGTTATGACTAACGCTACCAAATTCATTATGACTAACTTGCAGTTTTAGTCTTAGACTAGTCATTCTGTTGACAACTATTTGCGACCAATACGTTAGTCATATTGAC
Source organism: Siphonodentalium dalli (assembly GCA_032622095.1). Classification (NCBI taxonomy): domain Eukaryota; kingdom Metazoa; phylum Mollusca; class Scaphopoda; order Gadilida; family Siphonodentaliidae; genus Siphonodentalium; species Siphonodentalium dalli. The sequence continues at coordinate 60,151,023 of CP136064.1, read as the reverse complement.
TAACTTTTTTCTCAGTGTATGTTTGGGAATTATTTAACCATGGGCCATTTCAGGGGGTGTTTATTGGATTCTAATTCGCTCTGCAGTTAAGTAAGATGTTTACCTGGGATCATGCCGTCATGGATGATTGTCTTTCAACAATTAACTGGAGCAAATTTATTTTGCCCGCTTCTCACCTGTGTACATGGGCCAGTTTTCTGGGCTCGGATTAGCCTATCACCAGTGGCCACACATCTTAATTAACCTACATGTAGTGTTATAATATTATAATATATATTTGATATGTCTTACAGAGATGCATGATTTATGAGACTTTAATGAACCGATTTCGTGAATTGATTACACATGTAAATTATGATTATAAGGATCGTACGGCGAAATCGGCATCCAAAAGTTGCCCAAATCGTTCAATCTCGAACTGGTACCGTCACATCTCTGAAATACACGATCGATGAATATGTACTAATTAAGTAATATCTATTACCTACGTTATTTGTTAAATATTGAGCATTTAAAAAAAATAACACAGGCAATATACAACAGTTGTAAAGTTCCCCTTCAGAATAAGTCTAAGCTTAAAAAAGTTCCCATATTTAATGCGTGTAATATTAGTCCAGGAGATATTGGTCGACCTCTGCACCCCCCCCCCCAGGACTTAACTTCCTTAATGTCTCCTCTAATTTTTTTCACTTGTTAACAAGAAAAAAAAGTGGCCGCAGAGACTCCAGACAAGATGGCGTCCATCATGGCGTCCATCGTGGCGGCCATTTTTTTTAAATGCACCAGGTCTCTTGGATCGCCATTATAGTAAAGATGATAGCACATGCGGTCTTGTTTTCCGCTCGATTCGTTATGCTAATATACAACCCTTACAAATTAGCCAAAAATCCGACACCAGAATCCAATATGGCGGCCAAGATGGCCGCCGAAATGTGAAAATATGCTATTTTTCTGACATGTTACCACCTTTCGTTTGTCTCTGTGGGAAAATGTTAGAATTTTTGCGTCATATTATACATTTATCATATAGAGGAGTCATTGGCGAACACATGGGGACCATAATATGCATTCATTGCGGGATAATTTTGTCCGATATCACGTTTTCCCAAATGCCGGTATCATAGGTCAAAGCCGAATCTCCGTTAATAACGCGATGTTATGTTTCGAATCAATGATTGTTATTGCTATTATAACAACACCCATGCATATATATTTGCAGGAGATACTCGAGCTAGGATTCCTCTTATACCTGAGTTGAGGAATATTTACCCAAATCCAAGATCGCGGCCAAAATGGCCACCAGAAATAAAAAATCGCCGAAAATCTCTGATTTTAACATCAGTGAGCATTATTGTCATGATAACTCCACACCTGCTTACTAATGTAAGTTGGGAACACTTAGGCGAAGAACTTTCCTTGTACCATATCCAAACAAAAGTCCCCCAAATCCAAAATGGCGCCCACAATGGCGGACAGATTTTGAAAAATCGCCGAAATTCCCTCATATTCACATCATTGGGCATTATTGTCGAGACAACTCCATCAATGCGTACTGTTGAGTTGGAAATACTGAGGTGAAGTAATTACCTTACATCTCATGCAAGAAATGGTTTTCCAAATCAAAGATGGCGGCCAAAATGGCGACCGAAATTTGAAAACACGCCTACATTCCTTTACTTTCTTAGGATGGGCGTTATTGTTTCGCGATTTCTACCCACCATTACATGTTGATATGTATGAATTATCCATTAGGGTTTGGCAAGTGATACCCACAGTCAATATGGCGGCCAAACTGGCGGGCAGAAATTGAAAAGAAGCCGATATTATCACATACTAATTTCAACTTTTTGTCATAATATTGATTTGTATAAACGAAACGGTACATAATATAAGCCATATATTAGTTCCAATGTAAGTCGTAGCCTTTTGGAAGGATGAAAACCCACAATCGCAATGTGGCATTTCAAAATCCATTCTCCACTAAGGGCTCATACTGGCCGTAACATTATATAGGTGCGCCGAATAGTCATATTATGACTTCCAAGAATCAAAACAACAGTACCTGAGCTTATTCTGAATTGCCACATTCAGCATTATCTAGACTCGTTTCCGTCTCTTCGTCAGATTAATCTATCTCACTCACAACAACAGTTCACTACTCTTCTTTGTAGGAGTGTGCCACTAATCGGAATGTTTAAAACAATACATATGCCGGTGTCCAGCTCACGTGTTGGTTTCGAAAGCTTGGAATTCTTAGCGAGCTTCATTCGTGGTATAGCTTATGGTATAATTCAGATGCTACATATGGGGTATATGCGTCATCTTGTGCGATACACTATAAAGGTATTCGGTCGATGCGTATATACTAGCGTTCAGAAGGACCTATCTATCTGCGTATTGTCAGCTTTGGTGACCTAATGGGGATAACAACGTGTACACCTGGTGATCTTCCCAAACAGCCACTTCTCAATATATGGTTCATCAATTCACATACTCATCTAACGCACTGACGTACCCGGACAACTTCTGTATATGGCTTCGAATGTTGAAAGCCCGACATTTGACGGATGCATTTTTGCTAAGGCGTAGAAGACCATAATGCATAATATACCCAAACTCCTTGAACATGATCATAAGAACAAGCTTGTTGGCGTCCAGCAATCGTCTCACCGAACAGATCCAAGCAGATGATAACAAAACACACGGTGCTCGTTTGTGGGTATGTGTCATGATAGTGGAAATGAAATTGGACCATGACTGCACCGCCCCTTATTTTGTTATGTTTTAGATTCAGACAGGATCTCATGTGTGGCTTTGCTTTCCTTGTATGCTAAGATTGTATGTTCCCATCCGTTTGGAAGCCGTTCTTAAACAAAGCCATTGGCTACTGCTGTATAAGCCCCACCAAGACTGGGGTGTAGTCTTAAAGGCGATACCTTTGATAGTTGGTTGATATGTCATACGCACGTTGGGTGGTATGGTTCAAGAAAGTACAAATGCCATCAACAAAAGGGTGAAATGTTCAACGCGAAGAACATCCAGAGGAATGTTACGTTGATGAGCTCTTGCATTCATTTCAACAAACGTTGGTACACCAAGTGATTTCTTGGTAACATCACCAATGCGACCATTTTCCTGCATGAGACATTAACTACTATATTCTAAAGTTATATATATATAAAGCTATATGATCATAAAGGTCGCGTTCCCCAACGGCCACAGCCATTGTAAATGACTGTAAATTGTTCTTTAAATACATAGTGAAATAAATGAACCACAGTTCCTGACATTTTCTTGAATAATACCGCCCACATACTGACACTAACGCCGAGAGAGGATAACAAAACACGCATACATTCATGCTATAAAGACATTATCCTTTAGTCCATCCGACTGTTTTGAGGGAGGCTAGCATATTATTATCCAGACTAAAGTGTACGTAGTTGAATCAGAAAGGCTTCGAAACGGATGTGGAATACAACCTTACCACACCAAATAAAACCGACACGCATGACATTCGATATCTTAAACATGCACCAGGTGTAGGGGTGGTGTATACAGTGGCCCATTTCATTCCCACTGTCATGGCGCATGTCAACAAACTAGCACCGCGAGCATTGTTCTTCTCTGCTGGGAGATATTCGACGAGACAACTGCGGGGCGTCACACAGTTTGCTTCGGATAATGGTCAAGAAGTGTGGGTAGTCTGTACACTAGGGTCTTCTCCTTAGCAGATAGACATCAGTCCAAGGGAATGAGACAGCTACCAACCTTCGAAACACTGTCGAAGTTGTCCACATATGCCAATGCGTTCGCTGAGTTTGTGAGTTGACGAACCATCTATTGACAAGTGACTAGCTAACTAGTTCGCCAGGTGTACATGTCGTTATCCCATGGGATACGAGACACATACATAGAGATGACCTTCTGTAAGCTAGACACCGGAAAATGAATTGTTTGAAACGTTATGATTAGAGGGACCCTACTCCCAGGAAGTGGTGAATACTTTGTCGGTGTGAGCGACCTAGATTTATCAGACAAAGAAATGGAAGCTGGTCCAGATAATCATGGACGTGACGTGGCAAATCAGAATATGTTATCAGGTAATTGTTCTGATATGACTATTCGGCGCCACTATACGCTTACGGCCATTATCGGCGCTAAGTGGAGACTGGATTTCGAAATGCCACATCGCGATATTAATTGTGGTGTTTCATCTTTCCAGAAGGATACGAGCTATGTTATGCGTTTTGATACCTTTAGGTTGAACTAGTAGATGGTTTATGTACAGTTTCGTCCATACATACCGATATTATGACAAAAAGTTGAAATTAATATGTGAAAATATCGATTTCTTTTCAATTTCTAGCCGCCAATTTAGCAGCGATCTTGGCTGTGATAATCAATTGCCAACCCCTAATGAATACTTCATGTCACTATTCCATATCAACATGTAATGGTGGATAGAAATCGCGAAACAATAACGCCCATCGTAAGAAAGTAAAGGAATGTAGACTTGTTTTCAAATTTCGGTCGCCATTTTGGCCGCGATCTTTGATTTGGAAAACCATTTCTTGCATGAGATGTAAGGTAATTACTTCACCTCAGTATTTCCAACTCAACTGTACGCATGGATGGAGTTGTCTCGACAATAATGCCCAATGATGTGAATATGAGGGAATTTCGGTGATTTTTCAAAATCTGTCCGCCATTGTGGGCGCCATTTTGGATTTGGGGGACTTTTATTTGGATATGATACAAGGAAAGTTCTTCGCCTAATTGTTCCCAACTTACAATAGTAAGCAGGTGTGGAGTTGTCGTGACAATAATGCTCACTGATGTTAAAATCAGCGATTTTCGGCGATTTTTTATTTCTGGTGGCCATTTTGGCCGCCATCTTGGATTTGGGTAAATATTCCTCAACTCAGGTATAAGAGGAATCCTAGCTCGAGTATCTCCTGCAAATATATATGCATGGGTGTTGTTATAATAGCAATAACATTCATTGATTCGAAACATAACATCGCGTTATTAACGGAGATTCGGCTTTGACCTATGATACCGGCATTTGGGAAAACGTGATATCGGACAAAAATATCCCGCAATGAATGCATATTATGGTCCCCATGTGTTCACCAATGACTCCTATATATGATACATATATAACATGACGCAAAAATTCTAACATTTTCCCACAGAGACAAATGAAAGGTGGTATCATGTCAGAAAAATAGCATATTTCCACATTTCGGCGGCCATCTTGGCCGCCATATTGGATTCTGGTGTCGGATTTTTGGCTAATTTGTAAGAGAGAGTTTGGAAATATGCACTTGGAAATTGCAAAATCTTAACATCTTAACTCGCCTCACGCTCTTCAATGATATAAATGTCCAATCTGACACCGGGTGACATGTTTTAATGAATTCAAACAAAGTGAACAATGATATCAATAATCCAAGTTGGAGCACATACAGGAACATGTATTTCAAAATAATTTTAAAATATATGTTCAGTTAACGTTAACGCTTGAAATCAATACATGAAAGTTATACATGTACTTTCCGTGTTGAATAAAACTAGTTTAAAACCCCACGTTCTTAGAACAGTTTTATTGGATACTCCAAATTTGGACACTTTCGTTTCCAACACTCCACACTTCACTAAACAAAAAGCACTAAACAAAAAGGAAGCGGCTTTACATTCATATAACATCGCACCCCATATCCAAACACACATACTTATGCAACACGATTGTTTAGTCCTTGATTTCTTTTTTTAATTTATAAAACTGTATGTGTGTTATTACCGAGGCCCAAATTCCAATGATAATTTAATTAATTCATGGTTTGTCTATGCATATTGCCATACACGTATACATATAACAATGCGTTACTGCAGTTGGATAATAACTGAAGGAAACAATTAACGACCATATGTGACCAATAAATATTATTCTGATACCCGTCTATATGCTTATCCCCGCGCATGTGTAAACGGTCTGCCGTAACTTACTCTGGGTGACGCCTGACAGGCTTAGATCGATAACAGGCGGTATGTAAACAGTACCTCAAACATACATTTAAAGTGATGTGAAACACTCCGGTGTGGTGATCAAATAGAAATGAAGAATAATATTGTTCAAAGTAGTAATGTTTACAAATAGTATATCCAAAATTGACAACACACACAATCAATCATATATATTAATTAAATGCAGTGACTCTCGGTGGCGAAACCGTTTTCGTTAGTTTATTGCCGATAAATGCGTCCGGAATCGTGTAGTAAATATTTACAATTGAGCGTAGTTCTGACGATTATTTCTATGGAGTGGTACGGTCGATTTGCTTCCAATTTTCGGCGATGTTAGTAGAATGTTACATTCCTCCAGTTGCCATAGCGCCTGAATACTAACTTATGCGTTTCACGCACTCGAACAAGTACATAATATGTCTTTAAAACTATTGTTTAAATATCTATAAAATTACCAAGAGCAATATCTGAAAGTGCATGCGAGAATGACATTCCTAATTTCGGCATTTCCATTTTCTATAATTCCTCATTTCATATATACCACCGAAACCTACCTCTAAAATGAAGCGGCTAGATGTTAACACATGTACAACAATACAGTATGCAGTTGAGAGAGAACTAAAGTGGAAACTATTAACAAGCGAAAGAGTCAAACGAAAATAATTGCTACAGCCGCGTATCGTGGTTAAAATATAAGCTTTTCGAACTAACTCAACCTATTTTTCATTCTGACAAATGTTGTTATTTCAGGCATGACATTACCGATTGTTGAGATACATATACCACACATCGTGTCACCACGTCACATACATGTATTATGGGGTGTATCGATTACAGTATTAAGTGCCACGCTCGACAAATATGGCTTTCAAACTAAAGGTTGAATCGTTTACAATGTAAATTATGCGTTTACGGTCAACAATTGATAGTTGTAATGTGCGTCGACCGAAGCAACCAGCTTTATATAGACCATATGCATGTGGTTGGTGGTAGAACAATGTACTTCCTTAGCAAAAACTCCTTTCAAGGGCTGCATCTTCAATGTGTGTGTGGGGGTGGGGGCGTTTGTATATAGCGTTGTTTCAGGAGCTAGATCTTGTATCACGACGTTGAACGTTTCATTTGTAATGTAAACAACGTGTTGACGGTTAGTCGCCTTGCATGTATATACATAAGTGGAAACTGCATCTGTTTTTTGAGACAATGCACATTTTTTGGATTAGGTGGGATTCTAACCGCGGCCCGTGACGACGAGCGCGCTCCGTGACTCAAAGTCCGACGTAAATACCAAACGGCCACCGAAGCGACCAGAAAAAAAGGAAGCTCAAATGGCCGCTGTATTCCTACGTCGCACGTTGGACAGTATATGCACATTTAATGTATCTGTGTTAAGTAATTGATAGATTAAGAAAGTTAAAAACACAACCGTCGTCAATTTGTGACTTCTATCTTAATTAAAAAAAAAAAATCCGTAAAGCAGAAAAATTAAAAAGTTGGCCTTATCTGACATACTAAAGGCTAATAGTATTTTTATGGAATACATGTTGCTTTATAATATGTCCTGCAGACAAAAATACATAATTTTAAAGGAATATACAGTAGAAAATGACTAAGAATTCAATCTATTGAATATCGACTCTGGCAACGCCTCTATATATAGATCATATATCACCAGTTCAAACTCCGGGAACCTTTTTAAGATGTGACGTGGAACATTATAACATCGAAACAATAACGTATATTTCTCAGTTATATATACGGGCGAATACAGAGTAGAGATTCATGGCACTGCATACTTGTGACTGACAAGATTTCTTAAATCGTCGATGATCTGTTAACCCTTCCACGACTGGAGCTTTCAGAATTTTGGCGAAATTCCTGTGCTAATGCAGCTCTTATATATGCGAGTCGCTCATAGGGCGCCTCACATATATAAGAGAATACATTGGCCTAACAATAGTTTCCTCGATCTTGTAAGCCTGCATTCTCTTATATGTGCGAATCTCCCTGTGGGAGACTAGTATATATAAGAGAATACACTGGCACATGATCTTTAATATTGCACCTAATGCACCAGTACAACTATATAGGTGTACATGCACCTGTGAAGTTCACCTCACCATCACGCCTCATTCACGCGTATCTATATATGGCACATGTGCGTGTAGTTAAACGAGTAAAATATAAATTTAAAAATACAGCCAAAAATATATATAAATTTAAACTGAGCGCGGCACTTTAATAACCGCCTCGCTATACAAACATACGTAACATGAGATTTTACTACCTCAGATATCTCCTCACTTCTTTAAACGGCCATAATTCACAAATTCCAGCAAAACAAATTATGTTGCAATTAGTTCTGGCTAAAATCATAAATGAACTGGACTAAATAAAATGCCTGAATCGATTCTTAAAATTCCAACCCTAATCGATCGAGTAAAAGCTCTAAATTCTAATTATAATACACAATTCTACGATAAACTGTTCCAAAACTTCGAAAACAGACGTTGAACAAAAAAAATCACGGAGCACCGGCAGATGGGCCCATCTTTAGCACAAGAGAAAATATAGCGTCCATTTCAAAGTCAATAATTATCGATAAAAAAAACCCCGCCTTTTGTACAAAAAATCTTCATGGATCTACATATCTAATGTTAATCCAACAAATCAATCGCATATTTTAATTCAAGTCGTCACTCTATTCCTATATTTCAGCAATACATTCAAATTAGTTTTGCATTGAAAATGAACTTCAATGACCTATTGGCGAGCGCGTAATGAGAAAACTGATGGTTGATTGGTTAAACCGACATCACGGGTATTTTGTATACCCGAAGTCGCTGCGGAAAGAGAGAGAGAGAGAGAGAGAGAGAGAGAGAGAGAGATTATGTTTATTCCTCCAAATATGGAGACCATTAAAGAGGGGCCCATATATATCGGTGCTCTTTGTGAATTTCTTGTCAGCGTCTGTTTTCGAAGTTATGGAACAGTTTATCGTAGAATTGTGGAAATATATAGGTTTAACGTTTATGCTTTTTTGTCAAATCCCCTGTCACGTCCTGATAACACACACATGCAAATATTATGAAGTACATGCAACGAATCGTCTAAAACTAACGTACATTTTAAGTAAATATGCATTACCATTTAATATAAATTGTTATCCGCACGTGACAGGGGATAGGTATTGTTATTGTAATCTGTCTCTGTACAATGTATATTGGAGGAGAGAATAAACATATATAACTCGGCCGATTGGCGTGGTAATTTTGAGAATCTGTTCAGGCCCTGTGATATATGGTTGGTGGGGAGAACTTCCCAGGCGCCTGTGTGGTAAATATGCGATGTTGGTGCCACCGCACGCAGCGATCACATCATTCACGTGTGCAATACACAAGTCTACAATTTGCATAATGTGTAAACAATGTACATTAAATATGGCATTTCCTTTCAGGAATTATCTTCTGCATGTATATTATATCATTTGCATGCTTTCCAAACAAAATATCCAGAAATATTCCCCGCCATCGTGCGATCCATTTCTCTCCTCATAAATAATTTAGGCGCTATTCAAGAGAAAATGGATCGGCCTTTGAATAAGTCGGAATTGATCGGACAAGACTGAATGAATTGGCAAATTCTGGCAGCTAATGTTTCATAAATAAAATATTGCGTGGGACTCTAGGACAACAGCCGATGACATTTTATATATACGAACCAGCGCTCAATCACACTATTATAGTCCAAATTGTTTCTGGCACGACCATTTATATTGCAGGACTAAATTACAGCTTATTACGTATGCACATGTTTTACTCTAGTCCTAATTGTTTCTGACACGATCCTCGCTGAAAAACCCAAAGTGTATGAATTCTACACAAAAGAATAGCATTTCTATACTCTTTAAAGGTGCATAATCCGATTAAGCGCCCCTTTATTTGGATTCGGGGGTAAAAAATATTTGATTCGAGTCGATGGACCCACCTATCAAAGTTCAGAGATATCATATATCGATTTTTGAAATCTATTATTTTTCACCATCCAGACTTAATAGTGGCCCAGTAAAAAATCGACACGCCGACGGTCTCGGACCAAATTGCGAATGAAGATGGATAACTCTAAAATCAAGAGGCTTTGTGCTGATAATAAGGCCAAATTTAGTCGACCAACATTGTTAAATAACACGTTTCGGGAAATTTTATACCATATATTTGACAGTGGTTAGCATTATTTATGGGCAATTAATCGATTCTGATAACTGAAGCGGCATTTCTAAAAATGTTGTTGTTGGAATCTGATTATATGGGGGCCATCGAATCGGATTGAATACCTTTAATGATTCAAGTTTATCCAATCCTTTAAAGTGTAGAAATTGTGTAGGGCAAATGCACAATTGTATATAGGTATGGCTACACTTTTATAGAGTTTAATTTTACTCTTTCGTACTCTTTGTTGTGTACAAATGAGCGACACAAATGTGTACAATTAATTATATTCAAAAGTGTAGTTCCTTATACATGTACACATAATAAGGGCGTCCTAGATTTTCCCTTTAAAGTGTAGATTATGCACAATGACTTGTTTTTTTTATTAAATGGTCATAAATCTACATTTAAAATGAAGATCCGGGACAGATCCTCCACATTGACATTTTGGATTAGATAATTTGAAATTGTGTAAAAGCACAAACATTACTGTCGACACGATGAATCTTAATTCATATCAAGACTAAACGCTGTGATCAAATGCCATATTGTATCATTGCTCATGGCGCGGACGATAATAAAGATGTAGATGCTTGTGTAATGATTATAACATAATATTTATATAGCCCGTCTGTGTTAAACTAAAACCTGTTCGGTGATTGGTCAACTGCCAATTGAGTTACCCGCTTCATACCGCAATAACACCGCATAACATGAACACGACGTCACAAATTGTTGCCCTAATCTGACCTAATCACCAAAAGCGGTCAGCAGAATAATTGGGCGTTCTTTTCAAAGTTCAGCCGAATTGCATCTGAAGCCAGATATTTATATCGATCACGCTGCCGTTGCTAAGTTCTTGGGAATTTTATATTGGGCTGACATAATGTGCTGCGTGGATAGTCTCGAATTATCGGCAGATTAATTGAAAATAAATAAGAATACACTCAACTTTTATGGGAATAAATCATCCAAAAGCTATATAAATATAACAAATGAATGTAGTGGGTGTGTGTGTTATTGGGGGATACGGCGCCCTGGTCGTTGGGAGCACATTTAGTGAGAACCTCTTCGTGGCGGTTCACACAATGTGACCCAACAAAAGTTTTGTCAATATAATTATGTTTCCAATCTCGTCCGCGCTTGTAACTTTATATGTCTGTTGTCTTGGACCGACATTTTCAACAAATGTGATTGTTCCGATAGTTTTGAGTTTCCAATTAGTATCTATATTGTTTAAAGACTATTATGTCGTTATAAAACCAACGTTCGAATATTTACTGTCTTGAAATGGGCACCTTTTGTAAAATTCCCAACCATGATGGTTGTATAATGGGGTCAGATTGGAAATGTATACCCCCTTCGAAAGTTTGAGGTATCATTTGGAGAATTCCAACTCAAGTTCAAGTGTAGGAAGTGTAAGTTTTTACTTACAAAAAGGCATCGTTGGACATTCTATGTCGGACATCGACCCCCTCCCAACAACGACCCTGTAACCACATCACTGGACTCGATTTAGCACCAAATGACTCGCAGTTTCCTAATAAAATCCTTATTTTACCAGACGAAAAAGTAATAAATTATAATAGCCGCGAGCTCGGACAGGCTGTGTAGTTCGACCTCTCAGGAACTCCGAACTAGGTACATTTGTTACTCTAATAGAATGTCAGAATAGCCATCCTGATTTATTTACCGAATTTTGAACACTTTACTAGTCGGATGAGTAAATAGTATAAACATGTCATTTTCGAGTGCTGTTTGCAAGAACAATATAATCGCCATAAATTTGCTAAATTTATATACTTTCTTGACATGTTCCATCATACTAATATGGTTGCTTGACATTTCTCATGATTAGAATGGCTTCATTGGCGGGATATATCTACACTCGTGATCATCTCTAAATAGTCCCCGTAACTGTATACATACGATTGGCGGAATAATCGCTAACACGAGTGTACCGCATGGCATGCACAGTAGTATTATTTCATGTGAATATTTTGTGAACTGTTTGTCAAATAAATTTCAAATGATTGCTCACAGTATATAACTTCTATATATTTCCGACTATATCGTTCAATCCTCGATGTTCTGTGAATGTTGATATATGTGTGTGCATAATTTTTTAACACAGTGCATTTTATCCCTTTCGTGACGGGCGCAGAGCTGGTGAAGCTTTAAATAACATGTGCCAAGGCACTCTTTTATATATGTGAATCTCCATATGGTGCCTGCACTGGTTTATAAGGTCAATGTAAATATAAGAAAATGCATGGCACAGGGTTTTCGCAAAATTTCAGAAATCCAGTCATGGAAGTGTTGTACATCGAATTGAAAGTTAAAATGGAAGTTTAGATTGAGGACTTATATACATAACTTCGCCAGTCAATCATAGGCCACGATCTCTAACCACACCGCGGGGATTAAATTTGTTTGAAGCATGCATGTACATCAGTGTTGATGTAAACATGCATGTGCATGGCGTGCGTCCATTAATCTATATATGGACATACTTGTTAATTTAGATTCTTATTTGTTTTTCTTAGACTATTAAGATATATATATCTGTCGAAAAGTGTTTTGTTTTTTGTTTGTCTGTTTGTTTATTTATATTGGATTGCGTGCGTGTGTGTGGTGATTGTCTTCATTGTGGGTTTTATTTAGGAACCTGTATTTACTGGTTGCAGGTGGATGCATGTTCAAATGCTAGTATTCGGAACAAACCTCCGGTGCGTTCTAATTGGTAAATAGTCCATATATGTGTTCTCATATCCCATGAATATTGGCTTAGAATAAAGCATCATAAAAGCCACAATCTGATGAACTGAAGCTAGATAGGGTCCATCGCATGTGCTTGAAAGCATGCAAGGTTTACCTACACCGATACGAACAGTGATAGCTCAGGGTCTTATGTGGCTAGGCTTCATTTGACTTCTCATTGAGAGCAACATTCTATCCCTGTTTGGTTCTCTCTGTAGATTAACACCTGCATGATAAAACCTTTTTTTTTGCCTGCCAATGGAGCTATGGAGTAAATGTGACTAAATACGTACTTGGGTATTTGCGTATGTATTTCTATTTCAGGGGGAGCATCTCGTCGTGATGTATATTCGCGCATCGCTGTGTGGTTATCTCGGCGTGCGTCGCGACATGCTTTATTGAACCATGGCATTTTAGCCGCGATAATGTTATCATGCTCAGAAGCGCGCTCGAGTTATTGGCACGGGAATTCCCGCGTAAACCCTTAGCTTAATGTGCGCTGTATCTGTCTAGTGTTGTTTAACCTGCTTTGTTGCATTGCTAATTGAACACCTTTCATTTATTTTCACGTGACATAAACCGGAATGATATCTACTATTATATTGCATGGGGATTTGAGGATGGTATAATAAATTTAATTCACACATGAACCCTTCGAGCTGTTTGTTTATATCGGTGTTTATCATGTTATTTAACATCGTTTAGTGTAATTTATCATTTATATTTACGCCACAAATATCGGCATGTTATATTCTTAAATGAATTGGGATGGTAATTATTAACCAATTCCCACGTTACTCCTTCGTGCTGTTTGTAAATATTGACGTTCAGTGAACTTTAGTTTGGTCTCTAAACGTTTGTTTTTCATTTCTTTATATGCGAATATATCTGAGCTATGAATAGAGATGTTATTAAATTAGATGTTCACTAACCTTTCGCATTTGTTGTTTAACATACAATGTGACCTTATTCTAAACATCATTTTTATTCTGTGTTCAGAAATTAACCCTGATGACACCATATTTTAATTTTAATTAATCCTCATATTGGGACCATATTTTAACTTTAATTAACCATAATTTTACCATGTTTTAATTGACCTTCATGGGACCATATTTAAATTATCCCCATGGGTCCATAGTGTTATTAACCATCATGTGACCATATTGTAATTAACCCTGATCAGTTATGGGACCATATTTTAATTAACAATCATGGTACAAATTCAATTAACCATTATTAGACCATATTTGTATTAACCCTCATTGGACTATATTATAATTAACCCTCATGGGACCATATTGCATTTAACCTCATGTGACTTACGGTATAGATTGGCAAGTATATCTGGCCTGGACTAGACCCTGGGTCTATGAGGCTACGCCGTTACACTCTGCACAACATCAGGGACGGCAAACAACTAGAGCAGAGCGTCGGAGCGTTATAGAGCCAGTGTCTAGTCCATCTCTGGCCATGTCGTAGGGGCAATCGGCAAACCTCGGTGATTTCGTAGCAAATTTTCGCAAGAACGATAATCCGAGAAGTTGCGATTGGTCGTAGGGGGCGATGGACTAAATGTTACTGAAAAGGTACTCGGTATTTGCGTACTTGGATGGTCAAAATGTGATTTGAATTAGAAACGTACTCTGTATTTGCGTACTTGAACCATTTAACGAAGGTCGACAATTTTGGCCTGATTACTATTCTGAATGCTATTTCGTCGACTATTCAGACCTCTATTTCAATAGAAATTAGAACAGGCATTTGCGTACTTGGGTGGATTAAATGTGATTAGAAACGTACTCGGTATTTACGTACTTGAACCATGCAACAAAGATCGAGAGCTTTTGGCCTGATTATTATTCTGCATGCTATTTCATGCATTATTCATATCTCCATTTCAATAATAATTAGAGCAAATAACAAAGAAAGATACATGCACATCCTTTCTCACCAAGTGCATAGTATATACACACATACAAAAACAATATCACATATAATCATAGCCGTTACGTATATACAATTTTTTCACAACCACTACATTAAAGCTCTAATATAATTTTGTACGCCTAATAATATGATCTTGATGACGTTACCATTTCTGACTATGCTTTTCTTGTTCTTATTTGTAGCTCGCTTGCTGACACAAACGGCTCATCTTGCGTGATAGCGGGATTTGTCCGAAATGTGCCTTGTCGTACTAATACCTGATTGGTATTTTCTTGTTTGAAAATCTGCCAGGAAATTTTGCCAGTCGTGTAAACGGAGCCTTAGTCTGTCTAACTATGTCAATATAATATCAGAACTGTGTTTATATTGTTGGTACACCCTCTCTCTCCAGTTTGATCCTTCGTTTTGATTTATTGGAGTCCCTTGTTCCCTTGCATAAGAGCCGGATATTTATCATCCTCGACCTCACTTCACTTGCACTCATGGTATTATGATATATCACTTTCTTTTTCATCGCCAATTTCAAGTGGAAACCCCTGTGTTGACAAGATCAATAAAGTGCCACCAAGATGCAGTCTGAGTCTCATTAAGCAACTTCAATCGGGAACAATTACATTCCTCGCGTTTGTAAATTTTTCGCACAGGCCTCAAAATATGGTGCTGAACATTTGCAAAATAAGGTCCCCCAGATGATGAATTTAGTGACGCTTGCGCGGGCTAGCCTCATTAAATTCACCCTCTGTTGACCTCATTCTGCTTAGGCCTACTCTTCTTTGTAAAGTAACTTTATCATCAAATTAACAATTTTTTTAGTTTATTTTTCTTCAGATATATATGTATATATATATATAAGAGTATAGATCTGTCCGTCCGTCTGTCTGTCCGGATTTCTCTCCCAGACGGATGGTCCGAGTTTAACCAAATGTGATGTGGCGACTCGGGGTACCCTGGTGGAGGTCATACGTTAGTTTTTCAAAAATTTTATTTAAAACAAATTTAATTATAAGAAAATAAAAAATTTAAAATAAGAATTTTTTTTTTTAATTTGAGCAAGGCGCCAATCTAAAATTTTTTTTTTTTTTTTTTAAATATTTAATATAAAAAAAAGAAGTAATTTATTTTAAATGATCAAAATGAGCGCGACGTACACAAAGGGACCGCCTCGGTCTAATATAAGGTCAAAGTTTGCAAAACAAAATGAAAAACTTTATTTCCCAGTGACATAATCTCCCGATGAATGATCTCTCTAAATCAAACTTAATGGTGTGAACATTATAAACTTAATGGTGTGAACATTATAAACTTAATGGTGTGAACATTATAAACTTAATGGTGTGAACATTATAAACTTATCCCAAATAATACATGAATTTATGTGATGTAAGTCTGAGGGGGAGAATGCATGGGATTTGTTGTCAAGTGTTCTTATATGGAGCCGTCTCATCGGAAAGGATCATAATTTACATTAATAAGATAGAGAGCGATAAGTGGAGGACATTGTATTTGGAAAGAAAAGACAGAGTTAAAAAATTATATGTAAACATGAAATAACATTTCTGAAATGGAGAAAAACATTTAAATCAGCATTATAATAATTATTATACTTAGAATAGGACTTACATCCATCAAATATTTATCAAGGGGCGCAACTGAAAACCAGTAATTATTAACTAAACTAATTAAGCTCAACCATTTAGCCCAACAATTGAACCCAACTTCTGGAATTTAACCCAACCATAATTAACCCAACTTTTGATAGCCCAACAATTTTGACTAAACTATTTTGGGTGTAGATCCATCCACTTGAGATTTTTGTAGATTACAATTCATTCTGCATTTTTCTGTGAAACTGTGCTGTCCATATTCATTTGAAAATTGTCTGGATTAATCCAGAATGAATTGTCACTGACAAAACACTTCAATAAAAAATGTTAGATTTAATTAAGGAAATACACATGCCGGTAGCATTCAGATATAGCGTATATAGCGAGGGGACTGAACTCTGATTTGCAGCTTGATGAGCTGCTATATATTTGTAAATGTGTTATTGACATGCACATTTTGCTAATTGAGGTCTCCTGATCTGTATAAGCAGTGCTGATAGCTATTGGGTTAGCAATTTCATTGGGTTGGGTTCGTTGCTTGTTATTCTCTTGCTTCCACCGATAGCATGCAATAAGGAATTACTCAAATTAATTAAATGTAAAACCCCTTTGACACTCGGCTGTCATGGGTCCGAGCATTCTCAGACTGGTACGATGAATAATGAGCGCCAATAACAGCATATGCTACTTTATTGAAAGTGGACATCGGTCGCATACTTAGGTCGTTGATATTGTACGACGCGAACAGTGTCGAGAATAAATTATGGACCAATCGCGTGCAACTTTGGATATAAGGGCACAGTTCGCCATATTTTTTTATTCACGACGCTTTCATTAGCGTCCCTTTCGTGGTTGCAATGCTGGCATATTATATACGGTTTAGATATTGCCCTGGGAAGGCCAATAGTCGACGTTGAATAAACCTGTATAATTAAACAGCTAGGTGTATATACACACGTGATCGACACCCGTTTTTCCTTATTCGATTATTTTAATCACAAAATAATAAAGGGTTTTGTAAGCTTTTTCCAACATGTTCTTACTTGGGGAAAAGACCCGCCGCCACAATTTACTGGAAATTGAGGAGGGCGCGGATGTTATTTCTCGTTTCCTTAATTGGTCGAAATAATAATATATAAGTCAAATAAAGGGTACTGGAGGGGGTCCTATGTGCATGTGTTCTCCACAATACTCCAAAGTATCGCCGTTATCTATATAAGATGGTCCGCAGATCACCGAGGTCAAAGAGTTGCCCAGATCAATGAAGGCATTTTATTTAGTTTCAAAATAAAACACAAAACAAAACCGGCGTTGCAGTATATATGCACTCCCCGTGTGTTCTCCAAATATAGCCTATTATTGTGGGGGGGGGCTATATATATATACACACCCGAACCCCCACACGCAATCTGCTATTTATACTGACTGGTGCTATAAAGTGAAAGATGGTAACTATACTAATTATAAATGTCATCAATATTGCTCAGCCCCTTTGCCGAATTATCAATTTAACCCTTCATGGCAAATACTCATCATTGCATGGTGAGGGAAATAGGCAGACAATAAAGCCGTTTGTTGAACTTGATGATAGCACATTCCATGCTTTAAACCGATACACCCATATTTCAATGCCCGAGTGTAGTCACTTTTACAATTACAACATTGCATTTCGCTAAAAACTAAAATATTGAAACATGAACTTTAATGGCGTTAGTTCTTCTATCCCACATTTGTCTGCAATCTCCCCGATTAGGATTGCCAATTTGAGCATTTCTTGTTCCCCGCCAAAATTACTGGGTCCCTTTTTTCCCCCAAATGGTGACCCAACATCATCTGCTGGTGCTAGTAATTTTTCGATTAACGGCGAAATTGCGATCGGCAGTGATGGTCATCCTGACTAATCCAATAATATATGTGTGCATCTTGTTCCAAGCGCAGACTTTTAGTTGCGAATATTAACTTAATAACTTAAGGGAAGTGGTCACTCTCACATAAAAAGTGATGAAGAGTACACAGGTTTTGAAAACGTGCAGAAGGGTACCCTTGGCCTATACAGGTTTTGAAATCGCGTTCTGAATGCATGACGTTTAGTTTTTGTGTCTGCTATTTCTGTTAGAGAATAACTGTTTATACGTTCCAATTAAAATGAATTGAAAACAAACTGCTGATGGACAACAGACTTTCAGAAACACAGTTGAAGTAACTGCGTTAGTGTCGATAGCAAACCCTTTGTAGACCTATACTCTTCACCACAATTCCAAACCCCGTGTACCCTTCAGCACTTTATATTTTTTTAGGTGAGCTAGAGTGACCCCTTCAGCTTAACTTAAACCTTTTTTTTTAAATGATATATTGGCAGCAATAATTGCCCTTATAGGCTATAGCCCAAAAAACACAAGTAGAACTATATACACAGAGATATAATCGAATGTACTGGCCCATATAGGGCCTAGTGCATAATGCAGGACCCTATCCGGCTACGGTTGCACTTTTTTTTTGCGAATGACAAATCCGCGCGCACTTTTGAACATATCCTGTATTGTCGCTTTTATATGGCAAATGATGTAATTTACTATTGACAGGGAGTGGCTATATTATTTTGCCCGTATAAATGCCACTTAATTCGTTAGAGGAGAAACATTAAGTTGAGGGACACGATGTAACTAAACAAAGTATATGGTAATATATTGTTTTGGTACGTGGCTTATACAGTCAACTCATCAGTCAAATTTTCATGAATGTTTTCGTACTTTTGAATAATTTCTCTTGACTGCGGGGGGGGGGGGGGGGGGGGCGTCATTCACTTTTTTCCATACAGTAGGCCGGTGTGGGTGGGTTGTTCAGCCGCGAAAAAAATCACTTTTTTCCAAGTGGTCACAGTTTTTTCCTCTTACAACATTTCTGCAATATAATTGCCTCAAAATGTTCAGCATCATTGTTATGGTATGTATGTCACTTAGGTCAGGGCTTAGGGGGGTAGTTAGTGTGGATATAGGCATAATGCTTCTCAGAAATCCCGGTTACAAACCAACACTCACTATTTCGTCTTTTGCATCAGATCACATTGTCAAGTACCAACGCCACTGGTTCAAGATGAAAATGGACAGTTATGACACCCATGATTAAAGTAAATACAAATGAATAAAGGTATTCATTTATATCATTAATGTTTACTCATTAGGCCATAGGGTGGATACACACATGCATGTAATGTATGTATGTAAAATACATGTATTTTACATGACCACACCAATAATTGACAACATTAGGCACCTGCGCTCAAGAGGTTCATTGTTAACATGCCAGACAAGTGAGTAGTGATAAGCGAAGTAAAACTGTCTGCTATCAGGACATTTAAGGCCAATCCAAAACATGTCTTCTCTTACGGATGCGGAAATTAGCCAAGTCTATGTGATATCTGGCATTTTATTAATGCACAAACAACAGAAGCGACACGTCTGGAATATACAGGCTTGATATTGAACAATTTCGACCATGATGCTTGTTTGGCGTGGGGTCGCGAAAGCTTCAAATCGCTTAGGGACTTAGTTGAATGCATCGGTCGGAATAAACTGGGGGAAAAAGTTCAATATAATATGTTTTAGTTGAATAGCTCAGAGTTAGCCACACCGCCGGGTAGATTTCGGGATCACGTATAGCCCCAAGTTGGTGGAAATCCTGATCCACCACTGCTATGAATATCAAGAGAGGATTGGTAATTATTTAAATAGAACATCCACCATATGGGTTATCCCGCGAACAAATATTTTAAGTGGCCTGGCGACTCGGTCTAAGATAGCGGTTTATCTATATTCCGACTTAATTGGAACTAGAACCAAGTGCGGTCAACACGTCGGCAATGATTGGGTTGTCATTGGACACATATTGCATTGTCTGTATGATCCATCTAAAACGCCAAATACACGATAATTGCATAGATTACATGCATGTGTGTATCCACCCTTAGACCTGATCAGACAGCATAAGAGGCAAAACATGGAAAGCCCATCATGCTAGAAAGTATTGAATGCTATTTAAAGCCACATCCAGATTTGTGTTTGATTTTTTAGTTTAATTTATTGTTTGGTTTTTTTTGTTGACACAATTTCACATCAAAGCCATATGAATGCTGATCAATATGTTAAACGCCATGATGTCAGATGGTATAAGATCGTGTGGGTCCATTACTATTTAGCATAAATGTTTTGCCTAAATTTGTATTTTATATTTTCGATACAGTTGTATTTAAGGTGATTACAGACAAGCATTGGAAATATGGTAAAATGTTCATATAACTTGTTTACAAGTCATGAATCAATTGATAAACAAAAACAAACAGGATAACAATTGGTGCTGCAGGTTTATACGATTCTTATCTGTTCTCAGACTTTATAACTGAAACAAATACCAAGCCTAAATGGTGTGAGACTACAGATTTTTAGGTAAAACGTGGGTGGGTACCCTGCATGAAATTGGAAAACAAATTCCTTCAAATAAGGGGTGATTTGGCTGGATTTGGAGATAAAAAGGGGGTGGGTACCCCGCAAGAAATTGGAAAAAAAAAATCTTCAAATAGGGGGGGGGGAGTGTAGACACAAGAGGCGGGAAAAAAAATCAGCCTACTGTCATGGCACTTTTTTCCGACCCCCCCTCCCCCCTTGTTGACGGATGAATTTAACAAACTCGAATTTTTTTTAATTGGGACAGAGTTTTAGTGGAAATTCAGCTATAAATTGGAATTTAAGGGTATATAGGGGGCGAATATCCCACTGCAGGACACAACTCATTGCCCGCCATATATAAGCCAAATATAAAATCATAATTTGTCGGCGTATTATAGGCCCGTCTTGTCTGGATAGTGAATGACGCTGGGGTCCAAGGACAACGATATGCATAGCGAGTGGACTGAACTCTGTTTTGCAGCTTGCGTTCTCTGTCGCAATCACGAGCACAGGGAGCTGTAACGCGCTCGGCTGCCCGCCCCCCTTTTGCGCTGCCCATATACGCCGCCCCTATACGCGCCTGCTTCACGTTAATGGTAGTATAATAAGGCCTTATTATACTACCATTAACGTGAAGCAGGCGCGTATATAGAAGCGGCGTATATGGGCAGCGCAAAGGGGGCGGGCAGCGGAGCGCGTTACAGGCCCCTGTGATCACGAGCGAAGATCTATTCTGTCGATTGTGACACGATTTAGCCACCCAGTACCGTTGTGGGATCTAGTCATGAAAGGAGATTTGGAGGATAGAGTTGTCCTTCATTATCTGTGGCAACCAATCATAACTCTGTATTTTTGCGTGTTTATATTAGTTTCAAAATGGTGGACGGACGAGATTTAGTTTTTATTTGTCTTGGAAAAATAACGAAATGTTGACCAATAAGTTCTACCCAGAGGATCTAATTTGTCCACACACCGAATATTCAGATCGTTTTCGCCTGTAATACTAATAGCAGACACGTCGAACCTGTGTTCAGATCAAGGAAGAATAGGCTAAATTCAGATGTGAGACGTGAATCGAGAACAAAACATTTTTTTCAAATTCATCTTCCACCTCATCGAGAGTGACAGTCTGTTGCCAAACGTTTGACATATCTGTGTAACTGTAAGTTATGGCCACGGGGAATAGTCCTAATCCAAATAAATTAGTTTTCCTTCCTGAAGATGAAAAAGTCGTCTTCCAAAAAATGGACAGACCGTGGAGTGGTGGTTCTACCTCGTCCAGACCAAATTCCTCCTCATCTCGTCGTTCAGTGACCCCAACAAAACAAGTAGCATTACAAGCAGTAAAACGAAAAAAGGAAAGTGACAATATTATCATAGAAGATCTGACTTTGATTGACTTGAATCAGAATAACAAAATGTTAACAGGTCCAAAGCCAAAGGGAAACATTTCATGTGGTTCAAACAATTTGACACAATCCGTTCCAGCAGATCCGATTGAATCTGACTCTGAAACTGGGAGTGATTCAGACTCGGATGATGCGGAGCCGAGGAAAGCTCCCAATGAACTCCTAATGGAGTTTGTGAGTACTGTGATGGCTAAGGATTATGTCACTGCTGATAAACTCTGTCAAATGATATTGCTTTATGAGCCATCGAATCCCGAAGCTTTAATGTTTCAACCTCTCATAAAAGAGAAGATTGAACTTGATATGATTCCAAGTGATTCCTCAGATGATGATGGCGATGATGATAATTCGTCAGGTAGTGAGGACAGTAATTTTGATGAGAATGATGATGACAATTCCGATGAAAGTAGTGATGACTCTGATGATGATAATGATGACAGTGAACAATCCAGTGGAGAAAATAATAATGCCATTGGGCGACCTTTGTCTGGTAGAACAGACTCTGGAATTGCTTCTGCTTCCGACTAACAATTTGTTTTATATTTCTGATCCACATTGAATTAGTCTGTATTTTGCGAGCACAGAGATCATCCTTGTGTCCACATGTGAATTCTTATGAAGTTATGAGTTATGTGATGAACTTAAAACTTGTTTTTGTTTTGACGTTCTAGTGGACAAAAATTAAAGTAAATTGATATTTTGTTTTACACTTTTGATTCAAGTCTCAAGGGTACACCTAAAGTGACAACCAGCAACATTAATAACAGTACTGGGCAGAGGAATTTTAAAGATATATTTGATCTAGACAAGAGTCTAACATAATTCTGTTTGTTGTTTTTTATTTGATTTCGTAGTAGTAGTGCAGAAAGGGTCAGGTTACTACGTTTTCAACATTTCGTTGAACACAGACAAGGACCAGTCTATTGCGCTAAATTTAACAACTGTCTAAACTTCTAGTTCGTGGAAGTAAAAGTACATTTTAATGAATGATTTTTGTCTCAAAGATGATATATAGCTGCTTAGTGAATGAAAATTGCTATCTAGCTGTTGTCTGTCAAATGTGTTTTTGCGACTCTTGTGTCTGTTTATTTGCGTGCACTCAATGTCTCCTGTTGAATAGACTGGTTCCTGGTCGAAAGCTGCAAAAATCTGAAAACTTAGTAACCTGACCCCTCCAGCATTACTAGTAGCCTACCAACTCATACCTGTACTTGTAGTCATTATTAGTCAGTTAGTCAGCTGGCACCTACATGTATAAGTTGTAGGTCTACTATGTTCGGGCATTGCTAACTTGTGTTTTATATACAAGTTTATGAAGAATACGGGAATACCCGCCACAAAAAAATAAGCTATCCTGATGTTCTCACAGATACTGATACATGTACCGTGTGCTGGTAGCCTGGTAGTACATTTATATTTGGCGAATGATGTTGAATGGGGTTCTGTACATTGGCAGAAGTATTAGTCACACATGTTTATACTGATACCACTACATGTGTATATTGTTCTTCTGAATAGTTTAAAGTTTATTTGAAAATATATTTAAAAGTATTTATACATGTCTGTACATTGTATATGTACCGGTATGTATGCACACTTAGGCCACAAAAAGTTAAAATATTGTTTTTCTACAACTTAAGATATGTACTGCTCTTTATGTTGGGTCATTGAACATTGAGGAAGAATGCTTGGTCTGGACGAGATTAATGTACTTGCAACATGGGCTGGCCTTTTAAGGAGGGCGATTGCTTCCGCTCTCCTCTGGCCTCCTGGATTCAAAATAAGTGGGCAGGTTTTGCCTTCCTAAATTCAATGAGGCTCCCAGACTATATATGAAAAGTAGTTACTTTAGGAGAGATAAATATATTATGGCTCTCTTGAAGTGAATTAAGGTTGGCGATTGTGGCTCTCCTCCCATTTTCAAATGGCCAGGCCTGAATGGGTATGCACAGCTCATGCACCACTTTGCAATTGAGTCATTCCCCAGTGTCTTGAACAGAACCCCATTCACTTGTTTACTAAAAGTTCCTTTAAACTGTGCATTTTGCTTTGACAATCATTGGAAACCTTCTTAAAGATATATTCAGGGTTGCAGGCAACAGTTTGTGTGAACCCTATTAAAACTAGATTCTCAAATTAACTTGGAACATATTTAAGAAGTTTCCAGCTTGAAGCCATGATCTTGTTCGATATATACCCGGTAGCAATTTCTAAACATTTATTACATACCATACTTTTTTAGAGTTAGAGACCTACTGTTATCAGCCCTGGGAATTGAGGAAAAGATACCTAGGCAATATTTTCGGTGAGGTGGATGAAATCGGCCTAGGCAGTTAATTTGGATAAATATGTGATTTCAGATTGTCACAATGGAAGTTTTAGTGACCCAATGAACTTAATTTACCTAGGCAATAGTATTGCCTTACCTAGGAAATAGTATTTCCTAGAAAAAATATTCATATTTTGCCTTTGCTTTCACTTAGGCATTGCCAGGACTACGGTATATATCAGTAGCATGATTTTGGAGGGTGTTGTGAACTTATGGTGTATCAACAGTCCGACAACTTATTGTTGGCACGAGAGATCATGTTAAATTACTATTGTTACCACTTTCATTGTTGAACATGAGGGACAGATGATGCAATATTTGGAGCAGATAAATCATAAAGTCAGATATCCAGTCAGTTTTAGCAATGTAAAACTTCTTCTGTAGCAGAAGTCATAATTTTGTATACTATTAACTGGTATTAAGTTGAGCAATAATCATGCAGATTCATTTTCCTAGAGAAGTGACAGCAACAGGTCTGGAAATTATTCTACAAGTGATATTTATAAAAGGAAAGCCTGCATTATGTACATGTATTTACTAATATTCTGGGTCATTGTTTTAGAAAATTTGGGTATTTATATTTAAAAATTGTTTCGTTCCATGGAGTATGGATGCCAGTTGGTCTGACATTTTGTTTCCATGGAGTATGGATGCCAGTTGGTCTGACATTTTGTGTTCCACACATAAAAATTGTCAGTCCAACTTACTAAATATCATACATGATTCATACTCCAAGGAACATAATCAAATCAACATCTATTCCTTACATGTATATGCATACTGGTAGTGGTATATATTGCACTCAACTGGAATTTTAAAGAGTACAGTTGTTTAGCTTGTCACATGTCGCAATCACTTGCTTATGGAATACTGCCAGAGAAAAAGTTAAAAAAAATTACTTAAGCTTGTATATACCGTACACTCATGTGTGCACTCACGTCATGGAATAGATCATGCCATGAATCTCTAGTCTGGCTAACGCCCGTAGAGATCATATTCCACCAGTACAAAACCTTGGAACTTTTTGAAGTTTTGACAGGGAACCTTATAAAGTTGAAAAAATAACACAGGGAATATATTTCTTAATTATTATCAGTTCCTTAATAATGTACATCACTGTAGGTGAAGGTCTAAATTCAAAATTTCATGCTTTTTTGTGAGCCGATATCTCAATAAACTTTCATTTAATTACCCAGGAGCAAAGCAAAATCACTCACAAAGTCACTTAAATCGTGAAATTTCGAGTTCGGACCTTCGCCTACAGTGAAGTACATTATTGAGAAACAGAAAATAGCGAAGAAATATATTCGCTGTGTTATTTTTTTCGATTTTATAAGGTTCCCTGTCAAAACTTGAAAAAGTTCCCAGGTTTTTCACTGGTGGCATATGATCTCTATGGGCATTAGCCAGTCATGGAACAGAATGCAGGACTCCAGTTCAATTGAAATATTTCTTAAGCCCAAAGAAAATGAAATGTCTTGTTGGGGTATAAGTCTGAAAAATGTATTCTCGGTAGGTACAATGTAGGGTTCAACATTTTGGAGCAGTGAAATACCACTATGCACATAATACTGGTATGTCTTTAATTAATTTTTTTTATTTTGACATGTTACATGTATACATGTACAAATGTATGCATTATGTCTTTTCATGTCTTACCATTATACTGTAGATGTGTATTTTAATTGAGCTGCTAGTACTGATTAATATTTATGAACTTTATATAAACTGTAATAGACACAATCCTCTGACTGAGAAATCAACGCATTTTGAGATAATGAAAAGTGTTGTTTGTCTATATTCAAATTTTGAAAGATTTTCATGATGAAAACAAATTTTGGGTACATGTATATGGTTTGAAATAGTGTCAGTAGGGAAACACCAACATGAAATATTTTTTTCTTTGGCCTAAAATGCATTCAATTATCCATAAAACATTAACGCAACACCAGTAGGATTTGTAATTTCTAAGATTACAGATTATTTGGAAATGGCAGAAGAGAGTGATTTCAAAAAGTATGACCCTCAACATCCTCTTCCCGAGGGAATTCGTAAGATGGAGAGGGATGAGACAATATGCCAGTATTGCGGTGTGAGCTATCTCATTCACAATGAGATCAAACGGCTTGAGGAGAGACTTAAAGCAACAGAGAAGGAACTCGAGCATTACAAAGGAAGCAAAGAGAGGGAGGATAGACTGAAAGTAGAAGTGAGGAAGTTAGAAGAATCAATAAATGAACTGAAGTTGAACCTCCATGCCAGAGACGCAGTGTAAGTATTTTTGATATTCATGTACAAAGATTATTTCCTTGCCATGTGCCGACATGTAGTTGAATATTTTCCATTTTTTTTCAGAAATTGTCCTGATCATGAGGACATGTAGTTGATTGTTTGCGAAAATATCTATCACCAGCAAGTGTCTTGAATTGAAGTGGACAATCTGGTTCATGCTTATTTCAAGGAATGTTTTAATGTTATCCAATCCATATATATATTGTCAATTCAACATTGTGATTGTACAGCAAAGACAAAAACTTTTGTACATTAGTAAACTTGATATATTATTTCTATCAAATTCTATGATAATTTAATTATTATATGAATCCCTTTCAACCTTTCAAAACTGATGAGTGATGACCAGTGACTTGTACTAGTAGTCGGAATACTGGCTGTCTTTGATCTCCACTCAGATAAATAAAATTAAAGTTCATTGAAGTTTCCAATGTCCCTTTAAAATGATCTGGTTTCATATTTGTATGCAATATATATGTACATG
Organism: Siphonodentalium dalli; assembly: GCA_032622095.1. NCBI lineage: Eukaryota > Metazoa > Mollusca > Scaphopoda > Gadilida > Siphonodentaliidae > Siphonodentalium > Siphonodentalium dalli. The sequence continues at coordinate 60,123,515 of CP136064.1, read as the reverse complement.
TATTTTATGCAAATGACAAGCTTCTCTGACAATTTGAAATTAGAACTAGAATGTACTAGCAGCTATAGTGTCAATAGCAAGAAGCAAAGGTATGTACCGGTATAAGTTAACTTTTTCAGATTTACAAATATAGTGATACATGTACCTACATCCTTTTTCAGAGGTTTCTCAGCCAGGATCACATGTAGGCACTGAAGGTAGTTGAAATCATCATATCACCATCTCTGATGTTCTGATGTATCAGTAACTTGTTCACAGCATATTCATATTTTGTGTAATCACAGTCTTAAATTTATGAAATCACTGCATGTTTTGGAAACTTTTTCCTGCTGGTAAATTTTACAAACTGTCACCTTGAAAATACATACTGTATAAATGTTCATACATTTCACATATATATGTTGGCTGTACATATGGATATACATGTATTTGTGGAAGGGCTTTGTGAATATTTGAGATTTGATTTGATGTCGGTGTGATGAACCCACAATTTATTTTAAATGACCATACTAAAAATGTATATTATTTAAACTAAACTGAAGTTCAATCTGATAAGTACATGTATACATGATAAAAATGTTTGGTATGACTATTGTCACACAAGAAAAGTTATATCAACTGAGAAGTTATAATTCACTGCACCCTATTAAGATATTGTCAGATTGATCCACACATTTTCGACAGCAATGGTCTTACCATTCTCTACCAGAGCGCACCAGTCACAAAATCAACAAATAATAGACCCCCCATGAAGTAAAAGGATTTTACAGTACACCATTTGTAACGGTGTGATGGGAGATCGTGACCAACCATTGGAACAACACTAGCCTGTTAATAAACTCTGCGAGTGTGAATGTTATGAACGAATAGTGGCCTATTTATTGCTCTCAATAGGATGGCACATTTCCTATCGCATTGACAACTACATGTACATGTACTGTAACTAAATCTTTATTTGGAAATAGAACATAGCTGGTGGACTATTGGATAATATTTTCCCACCTTGTTCACAGAGAAACATATTTATATTCTCTTATGCTTGAAGGGTGAAGTTTGAAGTTTTATCCATCTAAGCCTCTCTAATATCACTAACGTAATGTACATGATGAGACCACATACTTGGGACAATTCATCAGAAGCATGCACCTGTAATATTTTATGTTTGGCAGTGATACATATTTATTATACTCCTATGTGCGATTTCCATTGAAAACGCCGTTAATTAAAAATGGTAATGTCATTAGTGAATTATGTCATTGCGCGTTACGTCATTGACGTTAAGTCGCTTACTGAAATATCGGTGGTTAATCTTTTTCCACATCGTGACTTTCATGCATTAATTCTGTGTGTTCTAATCATATTTGGTGAAACAAATTGATGCAAAAGTGTAATAAATAGAGTAATCAATTAGTTCCGAGAATTACGTTAAATAAGGTGAGAGACGTTTAGGTAAGAAACTTGTGCGCATTAGCGCACTCATTTCTTACCAACGTCTCTCGCCTCTAGTGAATTATTTAGCATAATTATCGGAACCAATTGATTACTCTCTATATAATTTATTTTTTCAGAGTCTCTACACTCAAAATTGATTTGCAGAAGGAGAAGGAAATATATGATAAACTCAACACAATCTACAAAAGTCTAGAAGATAAAATGTGCAAAACTACTGCTGATTACGAAAACTGCAAGTTAGTATCAATAAAATAAGTCTTTTCAGGATTACTGTGCAGACACTTTTACTCAGAAATCATTGAATTTTGTACATACATGTACCAACATACACTGAGGCCCATCATCTAAGCTGAATTCAGAACACTTACAGGGGTTTTTGAGCCTTATCATTTTGTTACTCAAACTATATACACTGTTAGACAAAGACTCCTTAAAACTATAACAAATTATACATGTACCATATGTGATCTGATAAATGGGCTTAACCCTTTCTATACTTAAACACTCATTGATGAGTAGCTCCCTTAGGAAATGTTCATATAATAAGTTCAACATATGACCATATTTGAACTTATTATCTTAACAGTTCCCACCGATCAATACAAACCCTTCTGCTGTTGTATAATCTCTTTTTCTGTCTGTCATCTGCTTACATGTGTCCTGAACACACCTCCAAATTAATAAAAGACCATTCCAATATATACTTTTATAAATGATGGATGAATCCATTTAGTATAGAAAGGGTTAAAGCTTCAGATGTTAATTAAGCACTTGATTGTTATTTACATTTACATTGTATATACAGAGGATCTCACATGAGTTTCTATTTTATACGGAATTTATCAACCGAGTTCACTAAATTCGATTTGAGCCGAGGTTTACCGAGGCTCAAATAGAATTTAGAGGACGAGGTTGATAAATTACATATAAAATAGGACGAGTGTGAGATACCTTTTATCACATGATCAAATAAACCCGAAGCAACGCGAAATATTCATCGAAAACAACAATCATAAACTACAGCGATCGCAAGTTATTTGAAGAACGCCGTGACGTCATCGCACGCGCTGATATTAAACGTGTCTATTACCGATAATTATGAAACTGCTTTTATGGCCAAATTATGTGATAAACATGTATGTCACCTCTCACAGATTTTGGAAGCAGCTGCATGCTACTCCCAATTTAATGCCATATGGATAAAAGACAACTGAAACCATACTCTTGTATCCGTCACTGAAAAAGACACTGTTACATGTACATGTATGCTGGTCTTTGGTAACTATATCACTAGTCCAACAAATTAGACTATTCGGATTAAGAGATATTTTAATATTTTGACATTTACCGAGTCTCTTAATGAGGATTAAGAGACTCTTGTTTGTCCAAATATTAATATATCTCTTAATCTGAATAGTCTAATTTGTTGGACTACAGTAATGCCCTAAATAATCGACTATTTAGAGCATTACTGTACTATATCACACCCTGAAAATTAAGTACATATTCCAGTCTTGCTGTAGGATCGACATGTAGCTAGTCTGAGCATTAATCAAACTGATTTCCACTTTTCATATCCCTTGATAGCGAGTTATTTTTCCACAATTTTATTATTTTACCAGAATAAAACAAGGCTTCCTGTGTCGGAACATAGCCAGCATCCAGCATAGTGTTCACCAAGAGAAAAGTGCTCTTAAAGACATCTATAAATTTGTTGATGATAGGAATAAGCAAATGCAGCAGACAGTCTCGCTGATCATGAATAGGGTCAGTGATGTCCTCAGCAAAGAAGTGCAAGGTTGGTGTAAATATTATCATATTTCATCCCCAAATATAACATGAAATTGAATGATCCGAAGTATGTACAATAATGCCCTAAGTAATCGACCCCTTAACCACAGCAGAATTATGGGTAACTTTTCAGGATTTAGTCGGAAATATGGCTTGTTGCTATTCATATTTCCGATGAATGGCAACAAGCCATAATTCTGACTAAATCCTGAAAAGTTACCCATAATTCTGCTGTGGTTAAGGGGTCGATTACTTAGGGCATTACTGTATGTGTGAGCAGTGTAAAAGGGAAGATGATTGACTTCAAGTGCTGGATCCTTATATGGAACCACCTTCTAATTTCACTTTTGGTATCAATCTTTACTTTTGACATATTTTGAGCACACAATAGAAATCATTGTCCGATCACATGACACACAAGAATTTTACATATTACAAACAAGGGTCCTGCGAAAATTCGAAGTTCGATATTTTATTTGATTTGGATCCAATTTGTTTCGAAAATTTTAGTTCGAAAACATTTGAATATTAGGTAGAAGTCTGAACAATTCTGGGCGCCAAAAGCATGGTGAACATAAGGTTTCAGCGAACTGGAACAATGGACAATTTATTTAGACGGGCAAGGACCAACTCAAAACTGTGTGCTCCACTCATGGTTGATGCTAGCACTGATTTATCATTTTCGATTAGGAAGTTATTGTGTGGCAACAACATATATTTGCCCTATTAGCATCAGGGACTTTGTTGTTTTACCAATAAATTTAATGTACTAAAATTTATACAATGTACCGGAACATGTACAATCAGACCTGAAAATATTGTACTGGACATTTGCAGAATGAGGTCCCAGAGTGTGAATTTAGTGATGCTACCCTGCACATTGGGCTAGCATCACTCAATTCCCCCTCTGGGGACCTCATTCTGCTTAGGGCTCATCCTCTCTGGAAAGTACATGTATATTATCAAATGAAAAAAAAAAAAGTTTCTTTTGAAACTTCTTTAGAAAGTTTCTTTTGCTATTTTAGTTTAGATTCTCTATATCCCCATATTAGCAGATGACACAATGCATAATTGATGTGCCCAATGGGTGCACATCACCATCTTCACCTTTTGGGGACTTAAATGTGAGTCAAGATATCCCATAGCGGACAAGGCCATGATGAATGAGGACCCCAGAGGATGAATTTGCTGAGTGGGGATAGCATCACTAAATTCACTCCCTGGGGACCTCATTCTGGAAATGTCTGGCACCATATTTGCAGACCTGATTACAATTGATTGTTTAAATTTGATGGCTAGCTGTTAAATCTGAAATATTGAAAAAAACAGTACCAAACATCACTGTAAAATTGATTTGCCTTATAATTCCAATGCCTATTTAGGTCTCTAGTACATGATTAGTAAATATTCAACTTATTTCTTTGTTAATTATGATTGGAATGAGATTTTTTATAATTAGTGTTTCTTCAACATGTCCACAAATTTCCCAATAGAATGTCAAGAGTGTTTGCTGTTAATCAGATATCTACCACGAAAATGTCACAGAAACACAGAAACTGCAGCTAATTTTGAATGTGGGCTCTATCTGTTTTGACAGTCAAAATACTTTCTAACCAACAACTTCCAAATTTGATCAAGACAGCCATTCCCTAAATGACAGAGTGTTACTGTAAAATAATTAGCTATCTACCTCCATAAATTTAGAAACACAGCCACTGCAGGTAATTTCTATCTAGGATAGATACATGTAGCTCCATATTTTGAATATAAATAAACTGAGCGATCCAAAAGAATCTGCGAAATCCATTAACTCAATTTCCATATCATGCCAATTTGACATCGAATATGTAAGTTTCGTGGCCATGTTGCGCCATGGTATTACACAACTGACAGGTCATTGACAATGCAATGGCAGCAATGCATCAGTCACTCTGGTCAAGGCTTCGAACTTCATAGTACACCGGCGAACAATGGTTCGCTCATTAGAGCTTCATGTTTGCTGTCAAAATATTATACCATACATGTAAGTCCGACATCCTTCGAAAGACTTGTTTCAATTCATATACCTTACTCGTATTAAAATTCACGTACATGTAGTACTATTTTTCGCACACCCATCGGTGCGCGAATTTAAAACTGAGCGAAAAATATTACGACTCCCAAGTTTAATCTAAACCACAGTCCATAGGTAATACAAGAGGGCTATGTTGCCGAGTTTATATATATTATGATCGGTTGAATAGACAATTACGCCTATACATGTATGCATACCGGTATATTTACATTCGGCCAACCGCTGTCAAGACCATTGCTCAAAATGCCAAGTGACAAATCATGGTAACATAGACATTGTTGAACTTGTAGAAGAAATACTTATAATCAGGTCGCCACAAAATGATGGATGATGTATGTAGTTACTAGTTTATTGTATACACGAAGTAAATCCGCTGCAATGGTTTTTATATACATATACATGTACATGTATACTATACATGTACATGTATACTATCTCCAACAATGACTAAGAACCGAAACTGTCATTAGCTGCAAAATATACAAAAATATCACAGAGATATTACGAAAATATATTTGTCAGTTTTTAATTCGCGCAGCTAGGTGTGCGAATTTAAAATGGGCGAATTCAAAACTGAGCGAAAAATAGTACTGCGCGAATTTAAATACAAGTACGGTAGTTTGTCTGAATAATTTTCCCGACATTAGTTGAATCAATCCAATGTGGGATTCAATCATAAATCTTCAATTTTCCCGCTATTTACATCATTGTCCCTAGGAATGAAGGTACTTCCAATCTGAACCGCATCATGATTAAGATGTTTTCATCAATGAGCAGGCCTCCAGTTAGCGTGAAATCAAATGATTCTCACCTGGGCTACTGGCCAATCAGCTTCGCCAAAATTTGATTTACATTGTACCTGCTTGGAGGCTGAATGAGAATTAGCTGTCTACCTCCATAAATTTAGATTCACAGCCACTGCAGATAATTTCTATCAAGCATCTCTGATAGAAGGTTGACAGTCAAAATTATTTTCTAACCATAAAAGCAATCACATCGGGATCCAGACATTTGTTAATTATTGAAATAAGCTTTTCAAGAATACCCCCGTACACTATCAATTTATATAAAAATAAGACAGCATGATGGTTCAGTGATAAGAGACTTTAGTTGTCATTGTGCTGTCAAGTACAGTAATGCCCTAAATAACCAACTCATTAACCATAGCAGAATTATGGGTAATTTTTCAGGATTTAGTCGGAAATATGGCTTGTTGCCATTCATCGGAAAGCTCTCAGTGCTGTATTTTTTAGTTCCATAATGTGCTTTGCAGAGAGAAATGTGCTAAACAGCAAACTCTCGGAGCAATCAAAATTGTTGAACATCGCAAAAGACCAAGAGAAGAAGTTTTCTCGATTTGATGAGATTGAAGGAAAATGTGAAGACCTGAAAACTAAGTGTACCTCCTTGGAGTCAGAGAAACAACAGAGAGACAAAACAATTACAGGTAATTTATAACACATTTGCTTTAGCCATTTAGGTTGTACGCCATCTGTTAACCCTTTCTATTCTAAATACTCATTGATTAGTAGTTCCCTCAGGAAATGTTCAGACAATAAGTTCAACAAATGACTATAGGTCATTTATTGAACTTATTATCTGAACATTTCCCACCAGTGACCATTTCCCAGTAGTAATGAATATGAATCCTACCACACTTGTATTATTTGTTCGAATGTCTGTCATCTGCAAATTCTTTTCTTGACACCCCTCCAAATGAATGATAGATTGTTCCAATGTTTACTTCTATAAGTAAATGGGTGAATCCATTTAGTATAGAAGGGTTAAAACTATCTCGCTATCTCCATGCTGCTGTTTGATTGCTGCTGATGGCATATGCCTGAGCAGTATGCCCAGTGCGTAATGCTATTTTCCCAGCAGTTTTCAGCTTATGACAGTGGAGCCCTTTTCTCCACAAATCTGTTTCTATGTTGACATACATATAGTCTTTGATATCTGTTGTGTGACAGTACTGCCGGTGCACAATGTGTAGATGTATACAGGTCGTAATTTGATATAAAATCGGCATTTAAGAAATAATTGCTTGAGGTGAAAATCTCCCAATGCATTTACTATGGTCAAACGCTGATCAATATGCTTATATCAGTTTGAAGGCACTAAAATTTGGCATAATGAGATTTATACAAATGTGCATGTTATAATATATCCATACAATTCAATGGCAAGAACCTTAGATTAAAGTACCCTAAAGTTGGTGTGGAATCAGTGTCAAAGTCGTTTGTTAACCCTGTCATGATGGGAGCTGCGCTGGTGCAGCATTAGACATCCTGTGGCAGCTAGCGCATTCTCTTATATATGCAAGTCTTGGGAGCCCTGTATATATAAGAGAATACACTGGCTTACAAGTCAAAGAATATTGATGAGCCAATGTATTTTCTTATGTATGCGAGGCTCCCTATGGGTGACTCGCATATATAAGAGAATGCATTGGCACAGGGTTTTCACAAAATTCCAGGAAGCTCCAGTCATGAAAGGGTTAAAACTGGTCCTGTCTTCTGGGAAAAGGTCGGCAGTGATATTTTGTGAAGTGCATTACTTCGGGACGATTCGATCCAGGTTATATTGCTGTATTCTCTGGACGGCAAAAGGTCATTTGTATCTTTAAAGTGTCCTCGTAAAAATCTTCTTCTGATGGGCTGGTGATGTCCCATTCCCTGCTAAAACATCGCTAACATCTCCCAATATAATGTCGATCACTTGGTGTTTTTATAATTTTGCAGCAGTGTTTAATGACCAAGATTTCATAATTGAATGTGTGGCCCAACACAACTTCCCTAAAACTAACACAGCAAGTGTCATATGCAATATTGATGTAGCCACTTTTATTATTATTAGATTGGCAAATAACAAGTTGACATAACCGGCACGTTATCAATAAGCAGACATCCGAATACATGGATGAATTAATTAGTGTATTCTGGCTCATAAATTTTGCGACACTCTGGGGTGCCTATGAGGAAATCCAACAAGTCACTCTCTGTCTCCATTGGGGAATGTGGGTATATGATGTGAGGCGCTCAGTCGCTACTGGGGAAAGTGGGGATATGATGTTATGGTGCTCAGTCGCTACTGGGGAAATAGTGCCAGGCGACCAGGGATGCCTATGGAGAGTAAACAGTTAAAGATGCTCGATCTCTTCCCAGTAACCCTTCTAACAACAAAACAAACTTCTATTTCCAACATACAGTAATGCCTTAAATAATCGACCCCTTAACTACAGCAGAATTATGGGTAACTTTTCAGGATTTAGTCGGATATATGGCTTGTTGCCATTCATCGGAAAGCTCTCAGTGAGATGAACATTTTTGGTTTCCGATCAATAACTCCAGTTTGGATTATTTTATCTGAAACATTTGGTATGTGTACAGTAATGCCCTAAATAATCGACTCCTTTCTGATGAATGGCAACAAACCATATTTCCGTGAGAGCTTTCCGATGAATGGCAACAAACCATATTTCCGACTAAATCCTGAAAAATTACCTATTCTTCTGCTGTGGTTAAGGAGTCGATTATTTAGGGCATTACTGTATGTTGGAAATATTAGTGCAAATGGGTCCTCATAAAGAATTACATAGAAGTTTGTTTTGTTGTTAGAAGGGTTGCTGGGAAGAATTCGAGCATCTTTAACTGTTTAGTCTGTGGTTAAGGAGTCGATTATTTAGGTCATTACTGTATTTCCCTGCTAAATGGTTGATTTACCATTTTGCATTTTGGCATTAAAAATTAGGGATACATGTATATCAGATATACATGTATTTTGTAAGCTCAAATTGTTATTGTATTTTGTGATAGTACAATTCAATATGACTAACAGGTATATTTTGCTATGCCTAGCAATACTCTTGTTGACAAAATGGATACTGCAAATAATCAGTTTTCAAAGGAAGGATGTTTTGTGGATTTTGAAGATAAATTCCAAAAAATATAACAAAGTGACGATCTAAACTATGCTTGCATTATAACATTATTTCCAGGTTAATTTTCATTTCAACATATCCGACTGAGATATTTGGTGACAGAAATTAACTTTTCTTTGAGAGATTTTACACCTGTCTATCTTCTCTTTAGGGTTGAAAGAAGAACTGGATGTAGTTGTATCCAAATGTCGGACACTGGAAATGGAGACACGGCAGTTCAAGGACCAGTTAAAGTGAGATACATTTCACTGTGATATTCTATTTATAATTGTATTACCATCACTATACAGGTCTTTTACCTGTGCACAGTATTATGTCACCTACCACACTTAGCATTACAAATTCTACGTGACTATCTTAGACTATGCCTGAGACCTGCCACAATTTGTGATTTTATTCTGACTTGCTACAATATATCACCAGCAAAATATCAATATATCCATACTGGACTTGGCAATTATTTGCTTCATGCGATTTATAATTTCACTAAATTCTTGTGGACAGTTCGCCACATTCACCCTCATATGATCAATATCTTCAGAACTCAAGAAAATATGCTATTTATGAAACAGTGCTTTGGAGGCTCAATATTGAATGGTTGGGTTTCAAATACTTTTCTGGGAAAAACTGTTTCAAATTGCTAGCGGCTATGTAAATATAAGAAATATATGTTAACCCTTTCTATACTAAATGGATTCTCTCATCAGTTATAAAAGTATACATTGGACTCGTCTATTATTCATCTGGAGCGTTTTTCAGGAAAAATATGCAAATGACAGACATGGTAATACAATTACAGAAGACGTCCTGTTTATGGTTGTTATAAGATAATAAGTCCAACAATTTTACACCATAGTTATATGTAGGGCTGCAACGATACATTGTGAATTCAATGTATCGGGATACACCTTTAAACGATACGCATATCGTAATCGTGTCATGTGTATCACGATACATGAAATCAAGTAATGTCTGAAACGATTATTCGATTAATCGACTAACCTCCGACAGGTGGGGTAGTCGACGGTTATTTACTTTCGTCGACTAATCGCCCAAGGGGGGGGGGGGGGGGGGGGGAGGGGGGGGGGGGGGGGGGGGGGGGGGGGGGGGGGGGGGGGGGGGGGGGGGGGGGGGTGTGAGTATGGTTGTTTATTTAAGCAGTTCTATGTGCAAATGCTATGCCTGAAAGTAAAAGTTAACAGTGTATGTAGCACAATTTACCACCCAACAGCCTGTTCTCTCACCACTTCTGATGCAGCTTCCTTTTGATCATTTTCAAAAAGTTTGCGACAAATCCACAGGCTTTCAATGGCACCACGATGTGTGTTCACGGGGAACATTGATTGAATGAACAGATATTTAACAAATTTCTCGTCTGCGGGAACAGCGATGAGGATGTTTACCTGATTTGAGTTTAGGTGGCCGATGATGGGCGGGGGCCTCAGAATGACAAGCCTGCTGACTGACAGTTTATAACTGTGTTCAGTCTGGATGTAAAGTAGTCATTGCAATGTTTCAGTTATCACAAATACAGGAGAAGTCAGCCCCGCGTGAAGTTGGCCCCATACGAAGACGGCCTGGGTGTAATATGGGCCGCATACATGTATATCAACGATTAATCGACTAACCGTCGATTATAACGGTTGATTAGTCGATTATGAAAACTCATAGTCGTGGCAACCCTAATGTATACTATGTATATTTGACCTATCTAGCCAACAGTTAAACTCCATTTTAGATTAAAATGAACTCTACCTCCAGTTATAACTTGTTGTTTCTGATAATTCAGGCGGTATTCATTTGGAAACACTAATTTAGTGTATCGTGATATGTATCATATTGTTGATCATGTATCGTGATTTGTATCGTGTTGTGACCAAGTGTATCGTTGCAGCCCTAGTTATATGTTGGTCGTCGCTCTACTCGCCCAGTGAGTCTGCCTGGATCCGTCAACCCATCATGTATCATATTTGGTGAATCTCTGCTCAACATGCATTGTTATGCCCCCGATCTCCGATGGAGATTTGGGGGTATATAGTGGAGCCCTCCGTCCGTCCGTCCATACGAACGTTTCAACTCATAACTTTGGTTTCGCTAACTCAATTCAGTTGATCTTTGGTATGCTAATAGACCAGCCGGGGGGACAAGATTTCCCCATAACTGCGGTTTCGTCTGCCCATTTTTTCCAGAGTTACGCCCCTTTTTGGACTTAGAAAATTCAGTTTTCTGTGGCATACGAACGTTTCAACTCATAACTTTGGTTTCGCTAATTCAATTCAGTTGATCTTTGGTATGCCAATAGACCAGCCGGGGGGGACAAGTTTTCCCCATAGCCGTGGTTTCGTCCGCCCATTTTTTCCAGAGTTACGCCCCTTTTTGGACTTTCAGGTTTTCTGCTATTTTTTTTGGTTTCCAGATGATAACTTGATTTTGGATTGTTTATTTGCAAAATCCGTTTTTTTGTGTATTACCAATAACGCAATACAGGTCAAGGTAAATTTTCGGTTCAATCGGATAATTTTTCTGAGAGTTATGACCCTTTTTCGACTTAAAAAATTCAGGTTTTTTTTTAGAAAATTCAGTTTTCCTTCTATTTTTGTGGCACCAGACCAAATTTACGGGTGTATCAACTTAGTTCCTAAATATTTGGTATTATCACGATCGAGTAAATCCGATGTTTGTTGAACTTATTATATGGGATATCTACTCATCAATGAGTATTTAGTACAGAAAGGGTTAACATGTCATCATTTTATAGGAGAACATGCTTTACAAAATCACTTTCATATAATTTATTACTTTCAATATTTTTCAAATTTCAGAAATAAAATGAAAGAGATCGAAGATATTAATCAGCAGATGAGGAGAAAAAATCAGGACCATGAGATGTCATCGCAGAAGTAACTATGATAAATAATAGCAAATAGTTCATTATATGCTTATACAGCTATGCTCTAATTAACGAGGTTATGGGTCGGTAATGACCGCGGTCATACCGCCACTACACCGCGGTCATGCGGTAGTACACCGTCCATTCGCGGTGACCCGCGGTAACGCGCGGTATCTGACCGTGGTAGTTTTGGAAGTCCACCACGGTAATCTAGTCCATTACCAGCGTACACTGCGGTAGTATTTTCCATGACCGCCTTCCACCGTGGTCATTTCCCGTGTAAGAATATTTTGTCACTGTTGTTTTTGAAGACACAAGGCTGTGTAAGATATAACGGCGATTTTCGATCTGTCTTGTTAAATTTTTCCTATAATTTGCGTTAATATATGAAGAAACTGAAGCTTACATTCATTACTCGCGTGAAACTAAATTTATTTTAGAGTACTAACGTCTTCAATCATGATGGTTGATGTCTCCGCGTGATTCCTTTGAAGTCGCCGCTTACTATGGCACGCCACGCGCAAATAGGTGATAATGTGCTGGGATCTATATTCAGACATACTTCCAAGTCTACTCATACGTAACCCAATTGGAATATTCGGATAGCGAGTTTTTAGCGGAATTTTGCAGTATAAACGCGACCACAGGTAAGCCAATGAGACAGAATCTGCAAATTCAATTTCAAATATGATGACACAAGCTACTCCAAAGAATAATAAAATCCGATATAAAGAACTATTAAACACCACCTCACAGTGTCTTTATTTTATTCTCTGCCCCAGAAGTTTAAGAAAATATTTATCAGAAAATATATATTAGTATTTGAAAACTCGACACATATAAGCACGATAGTAGGTCACGATGTACTGTAAACAGTGCGCGTCCTTGACTTGACTCATTGCATCATGTCTGCTTGGGCACGTGCATGATAGACACATTCATTGACTTTGGCATAATCACTTTGATGTATCTATTATTGCGACATAGTTAATTGCACGTGTTTACAACTTATAATTTCTACTGGATGACGTCACATTTGGAATAATGTTTTTTAAAGCCCGGAAATGATCATTGTACAAACCCCAACAACCTGTCCTCATATTTAATGAAGTAATAGCGTGAACCCGTGTACATGGGTATATTCAATTTCAAATGACATTGTGCTTTCTAATATCATTTTCTTCAAATTTGAAATGGATAAACGTGATGTCAAAAGTAAATGTCTTTTAAAGTTATGAAAGTTGGACTGCCATACACATGATACACGGCTGCCGGTACAACTGACTTAGTTTGTCTTGACTATGCTACCTCATTTTCAATTGCGATATGATCGATATGTTAATGTTTAGAGAAGTCGCAACTCGAGGGAATTCCCAGTGAAACCCCATGCGACAGTGGGTATGTGGGGTTTCAACTTGTAACACACGGTGTGCCCCACTGCATTTTCGGTTGTTTATTGTATGGCGTCTATATATGGAATGCATGAATGCCTCTCAACATACATTTGCCTGATAAAATATGAAGCTTTTATGGATTTTAATAATAGCATCACGCTGTTTGTGATACGTGTATATAAAAAATTTAGATAAAATAATAGAGAATTTAATTACAATATAATCATTACTGAATTTCATGTTTTTATTTTTGAAAATGCCGATCGAGTCCGCTAGTATGTATTAATGACACCTAGGCATACCTGCAGTACCACGGCTAACCATCTGACCGCGGTATTCCACCGCGGTCGTATCGCATGTCAACCTCGTTAAGGAGGGTCGATTAATTGGAGCATAGCTGTAAATGGATTATAAAAAAATTGCAGTTAAATAATTAATCTTATTCACTCATTCAGTCTTCTAACAGGTAATTATCCCCCGCAAACAATATAGAAATGGTCTCCATGAGTCCATCTCTCTGTCTGTCCATCCGTCCATCCATAACAACTTTGAACTGCTATATTTTGGTCATTGTCGGTCGGATATTAATTATCTTTGGTATGTTGATGAACCAACATGGGGGAAAGAGTATTTACGGCCTTTATTGAGTAATAGTACTTAGTGTTAAAAGGGATTTTTACCCTTTGCATGACTAAATACTTCAACACACCTACAGGCCACATCACTCATCCGATTGTCACCAAACTTAATATGGATCTTCGGGGTGGCCTCTAGATGTGAGCTGTCAATTTTCTTCAAAAAATTGTTAGAAAACATGGCCACCAGCAGCAATCTGGAATTTTACATTTAAATCCATGGGCACACCCTGCAACCATTGTTGGAGGAATGTGTCAATTTATGAGCATTTATAAAAAACGCCCAACATTATTGTTTGATAAATACTGCATGATCTTGAAACTCCGCTGATAAACATTCTGATAAATGAAAAGTAAACTCTAATCACATATAATGCTAAATTTCTAAGATGATGTCCTGGAAATATTGTGCTGGACAAGTAGTCTGCCAATTTGGGGACTTAGAGAAACTAAACTAAAAAATAAAAAGATGCTTTCCAGAGAAGATGAAACCTGAGCAGAATGAGGTCCCCAGAGGGTGAATTTAGTTATCCTAGCCAGCTGTGCAGGGTAGCGTCACTAAATTCACCCTCCGGGGACCTCATTCTGCAAATGTCCGGCACCATAGTTTAGGCCTGTATCTTTATCAACATCGTGGATTCTTGGGATACCTCGATGTCTCTTGGATCTGCCTCGGGGTTCAAAATTGAAATCTAGGTATAAAATCTGCATGCACCCCTGATGTTTCCTGAGATATAGTAACTTATAATGTACAACATGTGCTGGAAAATATTTGACTTATACCCCAAAAAAGGAAGCTCAAATGGCTGCTGTATTCCGACGTCACACTTTGGACACTATATGAACATTTTAAAGTCATGGGCCGGGATTCGAATCCCACCCAATTCCAGAAAATTTTGCAGTCTCAAAAATTACATTTGCTTCGAAAAAATAGGCACTTTGTGTATTGTATAGTCCCAGACATGTTCAAAGAGCAACGCTCGGCATGTTTAGGAGACGTATATATAACATGCTACTGTGCCATATCTACTGTATTTAAACACAATAGAGACCTTAATATGTTCATATAGTGTCCTTAGTGCGACATCGGAATACAGCGGCCATTTTGAGCTTCCTTTTTTGGGATCCCTTCGGTGGCCATGTGGTATTGATGTCAGACTTCGAGTCACAAGGCGCGCTCGTCGTTATGGGCCGGGATTCGAATCCCACCCAATCCCAAAACAAAATTTGCACTGTCTCAAAAATTGCGTTTGCTTCTAACAATAGGTGCCTTGTGTGTTGTATAGTGCCAGACATGTTCAAAGAGCAATGCTCGGCATGTTTTGGAGACGTATATATAACATGAGAAATACTGTGCCATATCTGCTATATATATAATGTGTTTTTTAACCCTTTCATAACGGGAGCTGCGCTGGTGTGCAGCAATAAAGGCCCTGTGCCATTGTCTTATATATGCAAGTCTCCTATAGAGAGCCTCGCATATATAAGAGAATGCACTGGCTTACAAGGTCACAGTAAATATTGTTAGGCCAATGTATATAAGAGAATGTATTGGCACAGGTTCATAAAAATTTCATGAAGCTCCAGTCCTGGAAGGATTAACAAATTATTTTTGTTTCTAGGATACAAAATGATTTGAGAAGAAATGAGGAGGATCATGCAAAACTGCAGAAGGATTATAAAAACTTAGAGAACAGACTGCAGGAACAGCTGATGAAAGAGAACGAGATTCATCAAAAGAACAAGCTAGGAATGTGTAAGTTAATGTAATAAGGATCGACATACAGTAATGCCCTAAATAATCAACTCTTAACCACAGCATAATTATGGGTAACTTTTCAGGGTTTAGTCATAAATATGGCTTGTTGCCATTCATTGGAAAGCTCTTATATATTAATTAAATCCTGAAAAGTTATCCATAATTCTGCTGTGGTCAAGGAGTCAATTATTTAGGGCATTACTGTAAAATTATATGTTCAGATTTATGTAGATATTTAAGATATCCATGAAAATAGTGTCAGAATACTGAACATACTACTTTAGAAATAGCAAATCTTGAAGTACACCCAATTTAGTCCTTTGTTTGGAACAAATTAATCACTGATAAACTAACAGCAATTATTCGAGGCAGTCACGCGTTTTATCGTTTCTGGTTCCAGAATTCCAATGACTATAATGGCATAGTTTTTGCTCGGGGTCATGTTTTTGTATTTTTGTATTTTGTATGACATCAATGTGTCTTTATATGCTCATAGAAAGGTAGTTCAGGTATATATCAACCTATTTCGATACCAGGACAAATTAAAAAGCAAATATTAGTAAGTGTATTTATGAGTGTAAACTGCCATATGGCTTTAAAGTAATGTGAAACACTCCGACAGGGTGAGCAAATAGAATAATCTTGCTCAAAGTAGTTATATTTACGAATATTAATCCAAATTGACAACACACACCGTCATTCTTATATATTAATTAAATTCAATGACTCTAGATGGCAAAATCATTTGCGTTCGTTTTTCACCGATTGTTGCATCCCGAATTGAGATGTAAATATTTACAATTGAGCTTAGTTCAGACGATGTTTTTCTATGGAGTGATATGGTCGATTTCTTTGAAATTTTCGGTGATGTTAGTAGAATGCTACATTCCCCAGGTTGGCATAGAGCCTGAGAACTAACTTGTAAGTTTATCTCACACGAACAAGTCCATAATGTGTCTTTAAGTATAATATTTGCATTGAACCATTTATATGAGGTTATTTTCTCATTTCTTATTGATAGCGGAGAAGAAAGAATTACAAGAACATCTCAGTAAATATAAACAGGAGATTGAATCCTTAAAAGGAGAAAGGTAAGCTATGTGTGTAGGTCTCCCATTGCAGATGAGGTCATGCAGTATGAGGTCCCCAGAGGATGAATTTTGTGATGCTAGACCACTGTGCAGGGGAATGTCACTAAATTCATCCTCTGTGGACCTCATTTTGCAAATGTCCAGCACCATATTTTGAGACCTGGACACTTGTGTGCATGGATTAAAATAACTCTTTTGCTTCATGTGGCAAAACAATATGCAAATTGGAACATTGAATAGCAACTCAGACATTTTGAAAGATAGTTTTATTTTCTAACAAAACTGCTTGCTGAACCAACTTTAAGCTTTTAGCAACAAACAATATGGTATATAAACACTGACCTGAAATGGTTTCTGTAAGCTTTCGTTTTAACCCTATACTAAATACTCTTTGATGAGTAGTTCCCTTAGGAAATGTTCAGATAATAAGTTCAACAAATGACCATATTGTTTATTGAACTTATTATCTGAACATTTCCCAACAATGAATCTGAATCATTCTGCTCTTGTATTATCTGTTTTTCTGTCTGTCATCTGCTTTATATTACCTGAACAGCCCTATAAATGATTAATAGACTGTTCCACTGTATACTGTTATAACTGAATGGGAGAATCCATTCAGTATAGAAAGAGTTAAATTCATACAATTTGATGCTGTCTGATTTCCAAAACTCTTGCTTTTTGCTATTTATTTGTTATTTGCAACAAGATATACCAGTCTGAATCCAATAATTTGGAAGAGAGTTGGCAAAATATCACTCAAACCCACCCCGATCTCCAGACTACAGGTCTAGTTAGATGAACTGACAAGGTTGGATAGAAATGGTTTGGAATACTTGCAAAGAGCAACTTCATGTAAGTTGATCCATTTCATTAACAATCTACAGTGGGTAGCAAAATACAAATATTGAATTGTATTGCATTTTCCAAAGTTTGATTAGCAAAATGTTGCATTTTTTGGAAATGTGCTGCTTTTAAGTTAAATAGATGTCCTATGGTTGTTTGTTGAACTTATTACCGGTATATGAACATATCCTAATGGAACTTATGAGTATTTAGTAAAGAAAGGGTTAAAGTAATATGCTTTGTTTCTCAGATGTATAGTTTCAGTAACATAGTGTATACTGGATTATATTATATGTCTTGGTTCTCTTAACATTTGGTCCGTTTCCAGAGAAGGGATGATTACAGCACATCAGAACAGAATAGAACAGCTGAGAGAAAGCTTCAAGCATAAGATGGCCGAGGCCGAGCAGTGGCCAGAGAAGGTATATTATCTTTAATGTGGCTTTAACCCTTTCATGACTGGAGCTTGAAAACCCTGTGCCAATGCATTCTCTTTATGATTTCCCGTTGTTGTTGTGTATATTAGGCCATTAAAGATGCACATTGCACATCGCTTTTCGAGACAACATTCTGGATGTTAAGACTGCTATTTGAACAGTATAAGTTTTTCTGTTTCCTGCCAGGGTACATGGTGTCATGTTCCCGGTCTGGAATTTATATTCAATCGAGCTGCCCCAGCGACGAGGTTGAATATTATTTCCATGCTGTGAGTATGACACCATGCACCCGGGCCTTAGCAGGAGAAAAAGAATAATTTGTGTTTGAGATATCTCCAACAATGGTGGGCCATTGGGTCTTGAAATATTTATCAGACTAATTAACTGTAATATTTTATAATTGTATCATTACAGAAACAGATAGTCTTAGACTATGAGTATCAATATAGAAGAGGAATGTAACTTGTCACAATTTGCATTTGGCAGCATTTAAAACCTGACGGAATCTCACACCACGACAGCAGACAACAGTATACATGTTGAAGTCACATATATTTGTAAACTATATGTACTAGTTCGACAAAAACTATATACAGTAAAACCTCTCTAAACCGAACACCCTTCGGACCGGCCGTTCTGTTCGGTTTAGAGAGGTGTTCGGTTTACAGAAAATCGCAAAACCATCAGAATGTATTGCCGCCGTCAGTAAGAGTTATCGAGACACCTCATTACTGATTACTTAAACTTTATTTAAAAAACTACAAAATAAAATATATAGATTGCAATAGATAAACATGCTATAATAAGAAATAAATATATGTATAGCTAAACACGGAAACGATACATTTTACGGTGATTCGCTGTTTTTCAAAATGTCGTTGACGGTAGATTTCAACTCTGAGCTATCGTTTTCCCGATGGTTAATTAATTGTGATAATTTGATTTAATGAAACAATAAACCACCGTCCTGTACTTTTAGCGAATTAGTGTTTAGTTTGGACAATTGTTGTAAAACAATTGTTATGGAGGTTCACCATCAGGAAATGAAGAATGCTTCCAAAATAAAGTCCAATGCCATTGTTTTCATTAATAAATCTAGAGTTATCCATCTTTGTCTATCTGCAAATATTGCTCTCCTGTATTTCTCCACTGTGATCTCTCAGATCTCAATAAAATTTATTTTATCTGTGCCCACTAATAGTATTTAATAGGCATGTGGTTTTCTGCCAATATTGGCTGATATCTGTATTTAGTTCTCTCAACCATTGTGACTGGTATTGTTCCCATGTTTACAGTTGGAAGATGCTCTGATGAGGGAAAGAGTGAAACATCAAGAGGAACTTAGGATGATAGAGGAGAAACTGAAGGACAACTTTATTATGGTATGTACAGTATATTAGTAAGCCTTTGTGTAGTAATGGATTCTCTCATTCAGTTATAACAAGAAAACTAAGATGCATGCATCAGGTCGGCCGTGAACTATCTACCATAGAATTGTTGTAGCTATCGATTATACATTTTGAAACACCTGTCTGTATGTATGTATGTATGTATGTGTGTATGCGTGAATGCATGTGTGTATGTGTTATAGACTCTAACACTGCTCGAATTTGGTATTTAACGTGTCAACTTGACCTCGCTCATAGGCATGTTTCTGGACCTTGACCGATCCGACTAATAATTTGTGTGTAGGACTACTTCGATCCCGGGAGCAATATGGACGGGTCCAATTTCACGTGGGACCATGTTCTCGAACGTGCTGATATAGGCATGTTTCTGGACCAATTGAACAATAGTTTGGCCAGACGCTGTATATACTGGGTACTGTCCAGATGGAGGCGATCACAAAAAAAATCCCTAACTAGCCCGAACGAAGTCGAGTACATCAGCTAGTTTAATATATATTTTGGACATTTGTCTGTCTGTTTGTCTGTTAGCTATTTGCCGGGAAAACTGCCGGACAGATTTGACGAAATTTGATACCTAGGGGTAATTATTTCCAGGGAGTATTTTGGACGGGTCAAATCTTTATCCCGACCTGACTTTGACATTCAAAAAGATCAATTCAAGGTCAAATCTGGTAAAACGGAAGTATTTCAACGAAATTTGATACCTACTGTTACTTTTGTCACAGGGGTGTTTCGGGTGGGTCAAATCATGACCATGACCTGATCTTGACATTCAAAATTGTCAATTCAAGGTCAAATCGGGTATAAAGCCGGGCGGATTTCGACGGGTACTTTTGTCGTGACTTTTGTCCGGGGAGTGTTTTGGACGGGTCAAATCGTGACCCCGACATGACCTTCACCTTTAAAATAGTCAATTCAAGGTTAAATCGCGCATTTCTCCGAAAATCAGAGGGGAACATCCCGGACGAAGTGGGGTCCACGAGCTACTATTATATATTTCTAGATTTAGTTACAAACTAAATACCTGTATATTGTACAAAGAAATGTTTGACAAATATATCTGTATCAATATTACCATACGGGTCATTAAAATAGATACGACGAAACAAATTTTGAAGGGTGCATGTATCAGGTAAATATTTATATTTCAAATGATGACAGGAATGCAGAAAGTTGGAGTACCTACGTAATACTGGCTATCCGCATGAAGAGATATACATGTATATACAAACCAGATGAGGGATATGTCTGTACAGTTGCTAAACAATTCAGTCATGCAAAAGAGGATCAAAGAGTAAGATACCAAATTGCTGCCTGTGGTAATGTTTTTTAACGAAATTCGGGAAAATTAGATTACTCTCACCCTGGTTATCCAGAAGATAATTGTGGAATCTGATGACGATCGGACAAGGGGTGTCGTCTGTAGGATCAACCAAATTATTTAGCCATAAAAATAGTAAAATTGAAGATCACCGCTGGCAGTGATGTCTTCACAAGGACAGTTTGAGAACAAAATATGGCTCACATCTAGCGGTGACCCAAAATATCCACATAAGAAAAAGTTCTCCAATAAAAGCTGGCTGCAGGGTGCGCCAATTGATTCAAATTCGAAATTTAGCAGGGTGTACTGCTTGTGGCCATGTTTTCCCCGCAAATTTGATAGACTGATGGACAAAACCACTGAATCCGTTGAATCAATATACATGTATACATGGATTAATTTATATGCATTGTTATACACAGTATTGTTATAAAAGGTACTGAAAATAACTATATTACTAGTATACACAAAATAAACCATATATCATGGCTATGGGTTCTAATATCCGAACATGACAGCTGAGAACTTGGTGTGAATTAAAGAGTGGTGGTTTCTCAAGCATATCTAACCCTCCACGTTAGAAACATGCCATTAAATGTCATAAGTATAATCTAGCTTGAGGACAGAAGTGATCCATAAAACCCCCCTTAATTCAACCAGGTCCTCGCGCGATGTATGATCGATCACATGATGATCTAGGGGGATTAGAATTGATGTATAAAAACAGCACTGCATGTAAATATAAAATAAAATAGTGCTACATCTTATTACAGATTATTGCCATATATAATCAGTGATTATACAGACAGTCTGACAAAATAAAGTTTCAGTGACACTCTATCCGAAGAGGGGAATAATTTCATCTGTTACAGTCAATGGAGCAATTATGAATCTGGAAAGGTGAAATTTCTAAGTAATACTAGATATCGACATGACGCGATAAAATATAACGTAAATGCAATATGGCCGCTGGCGACCATTTTTTCCTATGAAATTAAAAAAATATTTGATAGCTCTCATCTGATAGATCAATATCAAGATAAATATGAAGTTTGGTGATGATCGGATGAGTGAAGTGGACTGTGGTCTGTGCTAAACGGTTTAGTAATGCTTAAAAAGATTCTTACCTTAATATTTTTATGTTCACTTTATAAACTTCACTGAGTCATCTTTGTCATGTATTGAGTTTGATATCTTTTGTTAACAGTTTATAAATCATGTATGTCTCATGTTTGTTATTTTAATTTATGTGTTTATTATCATTAAATAAAGTTGCATTCCTTAAAAAGATGCTTACCTCAATGTTTTTATGTTCACTTTATAAACTCCACTGAGTCATCTTTGTCATGTATTGAATTTGATATCTTTTGTGAACAGTTTATAAATTATGTATGTCTCGTGTTCGTTATTATATTATATACACTTTATAGTGTGTTTTCAGAACGAAAACAAATTGAATAAAATCAACAAATTTGTTGTTGTATTCCATGTCCCAGCCCGGACATATACACCAAATTTCAATAATATTCATTGAGAAACAACGGACCAAACGCTATATAACACCCGTATACATCTTTTATTCCGTATCGGACTCGGGTACATGTTATAGTAGGTACCGAATTGACACACGTCGACTGGGCGAGTTGGCCCTGGGGCGATTAGGCCGATTCCGGCACATTCTAGAATTTACCGTATGTATCCGTTTACGCGTAGTTTACTTTAGAAAGTTCCGCAATTAATACCGTAAATAGAGCGACCATATTTGACAGAGAATGCCTCTGTTATTGATTATCAAGTTGCTGTACATTAAAAACGACAAATTCACATGCTCGTTCAAGCGCAGTAGTCTATTTTCCCTTGTTAAAGGACATCCACAAATACTAAATAACGCTAACCTACTGCCGAATGTTTGACACGACAACTGTTAACATATTTGGGCTGAATTCATCTGACGTGGTATTATTCCTCAAAATAAACAACAAAACCATCGTTACTTGGAAATGTAGTTTGGGCTAACATTTACATAAATCCTCCAGATCAATTATCCGACACACACGTCAGATGAAAAAGTCACATGAAGTAACCGGCCAAATTGGCCGAAATAATATACATTGGAATGATCTATTATTCATTTGAAGGGTGTTCAGATAATAAATCAGATGGCAGACAGAAAAACATATAATACAAGATCAAATTGATTCATATTCATAGTGGGAAATTTTAGATAATATGTTCAACAAACGACCTATTGTTGAACTTATTATCTGAACATTTCCTAAGGGAACTATTCTTCAATGAGTATAGTATAGAAAGTGTTGACATCCATTGTTGTATTCTAAGTTTGAGTCTATATGGTTAATTTTCGACAGTTTGCTTTAGGGAGATCCTGGATTCTCCATGGAAACGCAATTATATTGATAAACGCAACATAATGAGAATTTAAGAATTTTTTTTATCAAATTCATTGCAAAACAACGTCGATCGGAAAAGTTCAGAATATAATATCATTTCTGTTTGTATTTGGAGACCCATGACGAAATTATATTGATAAACGCAACATAATGAGAATTTCAGAATTTTTTGTATCAAATTCATTGCATTTTTTCAATTCATTGTTTTATTTTGACAAATACTTAAAGGTACACAATCTGATTGGGTGGTCCCCATATCATTAGATTCCAACAACAACATTTCCTCAGAAGACGCCTTAGTTATCAAAATCGATGAATTACCAAAAAATAATGATAACCACTGTCAACTCTATTATAAAATTTTCCAAAATGTGTCATATATCAACATTTTATTCAACGCAATTTGGTATCGAGAGTATGTCGGTCGGCTCGTCAAATAATTGCTAGGCTGCCAAATATTCCAGGTGGTGAAAAATAACAGATTAAAAAAATTTATATCTGATAACACTGAGCTTTGATGGGTGGGTTCCTCGACTCGAAATATTTTTTACCACCAAAGCCAAAAAGATAGTAATTTAGGAGCGTTAGTTCAAGATGCATTAATCACAAAGCTTTCACTGAGAAATCAACCTATTCTAGCTTTCACTGAGAAATCAACCTATTCTGAGGCAATGAAAAGCATTTTTAGCTCAATTTTACTTTGTTAAAGTTTGAGCTATTGCCGTGGTTTGGTGTCCATCATCCGGGTGTCCGTCTGGCCGTCCACCCATCAACAATTTCCTTTGGCTCACCCTACATGCCACATCCCTCATCCGATTATCACCAAATGTCATAAGGATCTTCGGGGTGACCCCTAGATGGGTGCCATAAATTTTTTCAGAAATTTGTTAAAAACCATTTCATTTTGGATTTCAAATTTGAATGCATTGGCACACCCTGCAGCCCGCTTTATTGGAGAAATGTTTTGAAAATTACAGGCATGTTTAGGATCACATCAAAATGGGAGTTATAAATTTTTTTTGATTTTCGATGAAAAATGTGGCCGCCGGCAGCCATCTTGAATTTTACTCTTTGCATGATTAAATCCTTTGGCACACCCCTACAGACCACATTCCTCATCTAATCACCACCAAACATCATATGGATCTTCGGGGTGACCACTAGATGGGAGCCATCCATTATTTCTGAAATTCGTTAAAAAACATGGCTGCCAGCGGCCATCTTGGATTTTACTCTTTGCATGACTAAATCCTCCTGCACAACCTACAGGCCACATCCCTCATCCGATCGTCACCAAACTTCATAAGGATCTTCAGGGTGACCTCTGGATGGGCGCCATCAATATTTTCTTAATGTCGTTAAAAAACCTGGTCACAAGCAGCCATCTTGGATTTTACTCTTTAAATCCTTTGGCCTCATCCAAACATCATATGGTTCTTTGGTGTTACCTCTAGATGGAAGTTGTCCAATTCTTCCAAAATATTTTGAAAAGAATGGCACCTGGAACCATCTTGGATTTCACATTTGAATCCATCGGTACACCCTGCAGCCCATTTAGTGGAGAAATGAAATTAATTTCATTTACAAAATGCAATCCATTTACTGAAACTTTTTGACTTTCAATCTTTATCATTCTGTTGACTGCTCAGCATAAAATTATTAACGCCTCCCCAAGTTGAGCTACAGTGTCATAGATTATCAGTTTCCTTACTGGTGATACAGTAATGCCCTGAATAATCGACTCCTTAACCTCTCGGTGAGAGCTTTCCGATGAATGGCAACAAGCCATATTTCCGACTAAATCCTGAAAAGTTACCCATAATTCTGCTGTGGTTAAGGAGTCGATTATTTAGGGCATTACTGTAAGTCGTTACTACACTTTTCAACAATGTTGTTCAAAAATAGTTTAAAAATATTGTGTGTTGCTTGTTGACAACCAAACAATTTTGTTGCACAACATTGTTGTGAGAAATAAAATCAGCTTGATTTTGTAACATGTTGTAGTAAATCACATAACGTCATCCAATCATGTGACTGTTAGTTTTTCCATCAAACTTGACCTAGCCGGGCAGACATATTGAAATTTATGTTTTGAATTAAAAACATCTGTAAACTCATGATAGATGAAAGCCTCAATATTCTGTGGTTATTGAGTAATTTGAGTAACAAACAGATTTAACTCTATGAAGAATTACATCTTTGTAGATTTTAATGTTTTTAGATAGAGTTGTTTCTCTTTAACCACACGTTACTGTAAAATATTCTATTGTATCCAAACATTTTAATGCTCATTTCAGGAAATGCAGATAGAGAAACAAAAGTATCAGGAGTTAATGGACAAATACAATGTAGGAAACAGAGAAAATGAATCGAAGGTACCGTACTACTGTTCATCCCCATATTCTAGAATATAGTAATGTCCTAAATAATCGACTCCTTAACCACAGCACAATTATGGGTAATTCTGCTATGGTTAAGGAGTTGATTATTTAGGGCATTACTGTATCTCATATTTCATCATCATTGACACATTGTTGCAGATTTTGCTGAAGATAATCATGTAATATGAATGATGCATGCATGGTATTTGTGATGTTGAATTAGCAGATAGTCTCCTTCGGCAAGTTGGATCGTAGTCATGTGCTTCTCTGAATGCTAATCAGTTATGTCATAGCCGGATCCTGGTACGGCATCGAACTGATGTATATATATGATTGTATTTTAACATTGTGATTCGAGATGTTGAATATAATGAGTAACTCTACACTGCATAATTATTTTGCTCATAAAGCATTTAATTTAATTATTTGTCAATTAATAATTTAAATTAATTATTCATGAAAATCTGAAACTCTTTCACAAGGTGAATTGAACCGAATGTTGCCACTTCGCAAGTTTACATTGTTAATATAGTGTAAAAACAGTCATGGGGGACATACCTAAGTAAATTGTTGGATACATTTCTGTATATATTTTCTCAAGATGGGGGGGTCTCTGTTTTTTTATTTTTGCATTCGAGTTTGTTATATTATTGTCCTAAATTTATCACGATAATATATACCGTACTTGTAAGTATAGCAGTTTGCTAAATTTGGCACAACACTATAGAACTATAGGACACAAGTCTCGATTAATCAGAAGGGGCCATTTCTGGATGAGGTGATATATATATATAACGCATCTCTTGGAGTTGTCTATGCCAAATTGGTGGTCCGACCAATATTTTGAAATAGTCAACGACAAGACATGCATTATTTCTTATATTATATCGAACACAGGTGTAAATTCTCTCACAAGTTCTGTATCCGATTTTGTCACATTTTATTTGCCACAAATTTAGGAAATCTGTCTCAGATTTAACATTTACAGCAATCTTTTGGCAATTTTAGGGGAGTATAACTATGTTATTAGTTACAGCTAACATCATCTCTTCATGTATATATGACTTTAAATCCGTCATTAACAAAGACATTTCTGCAAAATTTGAGAAGCTAAATTGTTTATCTTCGATCAAAATAGAAAAGAAAGTTATCAGTTCACTCAAAAATTAGGACTGTCCGCTTGCCACTGACAAACAATTTAAACACATTGGATAGCTATGATCGGACACTTGTAAGATCATTAAAATTAATCAGTAAGTCTAATGATATGCCAATATAGCTACAAATAATGTACAAGGTATAGTTTCAGATTGGCCATGTCTTCAGGTGTCAAATCAGATTGCATGAAA
Source organism: Siphonodentalium dalli (assembly GCA_032622095.1). Classification (NCBI taxonomy): domain Eukaryota; kingdom Metazoa; phylum Mollusca; class Scaphopoda; order Gadilida; family Siphonodentaliidae; genus Siphonodentalium; species Siphonodentalium dalli. The sequence goes on along the minus strand of CP136064.1, from coordinate 60,096,335 downwards.
TGTAGGTGAGTAGGAATCCTACTAGGATATTATCTGAAAATAGACTATTGTTTAGTAGTGTGCAGCCAATCAGAATGCGAGAAAGTGAGGTGAGAGATATAATATTTTGTAATATATGCTCTAATTCTAGTTGAAATTGAACATACATGCTATGGAAGCAAAGTATCGCAGTGAGATTCAGAACTTACAGAAATTACTGACAGATAATAAGGCACGATATCAAGAATCTGAGAATGATCTGAAACGAGAGATAGAAAACTTGAAAGGAATCATCAGGAAACTTGAAGACAAGCTAGGTGAGTTGAATTAAAACTATGATGTTGATAGATCATTCTGGATCATTAGGCATATTTTCTTCCACCAGTCTTTGTTCATATTCAACTTATTTTTCAAACAAAAATACAGCTCAAAGCTGCACATAAACTTTTGACACATATACATGTAGCATGTGGCTGGCTTCTTAACCCTTTCATGACGGGAGATGCGCTGGTGCAGCATTAAAGATCCTGTGCCAGTGCATCTCTTATATAAATGCGAGTCTTGCATAGGGAGCAGGACATATATAAAAGAATGCACTGGTTTACAAGGTCAAGGTATGTATTTTCTTATATATGCAAGGCTCCCTATGGGAGACTTGCATATATAAGAGAATGCATTGGCACAGGGTTTTCGCAAAATTTCTGGAAGCTCCAGTCATGGAAGGGTTAAGTTCCACTCTCCACAAAATCTGTCGGGGAAAACTCAAATAGAGTAAAGCGACAGGTAAAATAATTAAATATATCTATATTAGTGAATGGTTCCTGGAGAAAAAGGATGAGTATTAAATAGTTTAAATGGACTGTCAATAGAATCTGGTTTGTTCCACCAATACTAGAGATAATATCAGCAGGAACCACTAACTTTGCTGTATTCTAGAATTATGACCAAGCGATAGTTAATCTACACATACAGTATGCCCTAAATAATCGACTCCTTAACCATAGAAGAATTATGGGTAAATTTTCAGGATTTAGTCAGAAATATGGATTGTTGCCATGCATCGGAAAGCTCTTACAGGGCATTACTGTATATGTTTTGAATACTCAACTGTCTTGATAAATGCTAAATCCTGTCATGAAAATTTTTGTTTAGTTCGAAAGTGCCTCATGTTAATCGCAGGGTGCCGTCATGATGTTTTAACCACAAGCGGCAAGGTTGTTTGAATGACAGCTTCTATCAGTGCTGGTCCCCTAATATCTGTCTGACAGTCTCATCATTGGTGATGATTTAGTATGACATTTTTAATGTTTCAGGATCATTTGACAGTGGGAATAGCACTGAGGTTCTGAAGCTGAAATCACAGTTACAGGAGACCCATTCTGAGCTGGAAGAGAGCAGGAATGAAACAACCAAGCTAGAAAATCAGCTGGAAAATGCCAAAGAAGAGGTATACAGACCTTCTCAAAATAAGTGGCCCTTTTAACGCGGTCATCAACGTGGTTGTAACGCCAACGCAACGCGGTCTTTGCGTTGATAACGCATTGGTGATACGTTACGACCGCGTTGGAAATCAACAGACCGCGTTGTAGTTTAACGCAGACTGTGTTGAAGTGTAATGCAGACCGCGTTTACTTTAAACGCGTTGCGTTAAGGATCAACGCACACACGTTGGAGATTATAATCACCGCGCCGACAAGTAAACAGACGATGAGTCACGTTATTTGGTTTTATACTGTTCAATTTTTTTGGATTTATTTACGATGACCTACATTTATGATTAATTTAGTGTAATTTCACCACTCACCGAAAATCACATATCTACGCATTCGTTCCAAAAAAGGCAGTTTATTTGAAGCTTTTGACTCGTGTTAGACTTTGTTTGTCATACATGTATACATTGTATACAGGTTCTATGTCATTGTAATAGTGTATCGCATGGAGCGGTCGTGTTTCCCAATGTATATGGAGTAAAACACTATGCACGAAAGTATTGCCATACTGTATATGTCCGCTATAGAAATGCTGGCTGCTGGAGAGTAAACATACATGTACATGTATGTGTATGTCGTTGCAAACGGAACAAAGAATATATCTAATAGGCTTATCAACAGTAAATAAACCACTATTAACTATCATTCTGGTTTCGTAGTCGGTTAACTTCGTCAACTATAATAGATTTAAAACGCGCAGTGTAAGCATGATGTTTGTCGTTTCTCCGCAGCAGTATGTCAGTCTCCGTTCATGGTGTGAATCTGACCAATTAGAAGATCAATTTTCAAATGTGGGTGGAGTTACAGAAAAGTTATCTGGTAGTGGTGGTGTGTTTGTTTTTTGTTTTAGCGGGACATTGAATTACCGTATATATTTTGTCCGGCATCGACGTTTGAAATCAAATGGGTAAGCCATTATGTGTAGACTTATGATTTGAATTGCTGATATTTCATGATGTACTTGTCAGCAGAAATGATAACGAATTTCGGAGAATAATGTAAATAAATGTGCAAAAGATAAAATGCACAGGGGGCTGGGAACTTTTTATTTTATTACATTAATTTTTAATTAATGTCATAATAAAATGATAAAAAAAATGTCCCAGTACCCCTGTGTGCATAAGATATCATTGCACGTTTATCTTGCGGTGGTTATGTTGCAGAATGTGTGCCGTTTTTGCCACCGTCTATCGTACATGTATCATACCATGAACTACATGTAAAGGTTTCTATAATTGACATATGAGGTTTTTATGACCAGATATCGGCTTTCACTTGTTGTCAGCCTTGCAAATATTCAAATTATCGCTTCTTATAAAAAGCGTCCATATTTCCACCGAAACGTGGTATGTAATAAAAAGCGTTTAAATTATGATAGTTTGTACTAGTTTTCAATGTAAAACCATAATTGTATGTAAATATAGATCGATGGTAAAACGGTGGACATTTTTGTGTGTTTTCACGATTTCTGTGATGGTGACTACATGTATATTAAAGATTTATTTCAACCCGAGATGCTAGAAAAAATACAATTTTGTCTAATTTGTTATCGATTGCGTGGGACCGCGCTTGGATCTTCAAATGTATATATGTTTTCAAATATTTGATGAAGACAAATAAATAATTGAATTATAGTGATTTAATTCTGGTAAGAAAAACAGAATTTAACTGAATTATTAAACTTATATACTACATGTAGTATACTACGGTAAAAAGAAAGTTAATATTTATCATATGATTGTCTTTATATACAATAGAGGACAATTACTGAAACGTACATGAAGAACTCTTCGAAGCCGTTTGAATACGATTTCATTATTTCATCATCATGGAAATAACACGACCTCATCGAGTGGTAATTGTGATGCACGCTGCCCACTAGCCAACCAAAACCGACGAAGTTATTACAGCACAGTGTGTTCAATTGAGAATTATGTTTGAGTCACGGGGTATCAATTTCAACTTTAGGCCCAGGTCATTTCCTGTTTGTAAAAATCGACACGGGCGATTTACCGAAGACACGCCCCCTATTGTGTTTGAGTTCATTGACACCGCTGTCAATCATTCGCGGCAGGCGTTGATCCGCGGTCTGTCAGTGAAAGTGACAAATCATTGGTTACCAAATCAGAGCGCTGTTTGTTTCACAGGAATTGCACAACACATGGATAATTAATATTTTAAATTATTTGCATCGATTACCCACGTGCATGTACATGTGTGTTTTAGTGTACCATCACAAAGATTTCAAATGACATCGGACCCTTGGCGTACAGGTTACCGACCTGTATTAGGTGACGCTGAATATTAAATAATCAAAGAATACATGTACATTGCGACGTGAACTCAAATGTTTTGTTTGTTAGAAATGTCAATTGCATCTCTATTAATTCGCGCAGTGCGATCAATGTGATCTGCATTTATCTATTACATGTACATGTTGTTTTTTTGTTTTTTTTTGGGAAAAATTCTAAAATGTAAATGTAAAACATTATCACTAATAAATCATGCATTACCCAAGCCAAAAACATTGTATTATATTGGCAACGTTCCTTTGTGAACCAAATGTTATCGTCTCGATTGATTACAATCGTTCCGTTTCCGATCAGAAAATTGTATGAAACTAACATTGGTGGCCGTCGTTCATTTTCTCTCTTTAATTTTTGTTAATAAAATGAGCTCATGTCTGAAAGTTTGAATTCCCTGTGGTGAATATTTGTCCCCCGACGTTTCCGTCGGAGGACTATAGAAATGACCCTCGTCCGTCCGTCCGTGCGTCCGTGCGTCCGTGCGTCCGAGATTGGGTACCTTCATGGTGTAATCAACTCCTCCTACAGTTTTAAACGTAGAGATTTGAAACTCTGGGATATTGTTCCTAACATGTTGGTGATTTGCAACATCTATAAAGCTAATCAAAAATATAATTTTTTCCATATTTTTGGGGGGGTTTTCGACTTAGAAAATTTGGAACATTTTTGCCTTTTGGATGAGATTGGGTACCTTCATGGTGTAATCAACTCCTCCTACAGTTTTAAATGTAGAGATTTGAAACTCTGGGATATTGTTCCTAACATGTTGGTGATTTGCAACATCTATATAGCTAATCAAAAATATCATTTTTTCCATATTTTTGGGGGGTTTTCGACTTAGAAAATTTTGAACATTTTTGCCTTTTGGATGAGATTGGGTACCTTCATGGTGTAATCAACTCCTCCTACAGTTTTAAATGTAGAGATTTGAATCTTTGGGATATTGTTCCTAACATGTTGGTGATTTGCAACATCTATATAGCTAATACAAAAATATCATTTTTTTCGTGTTTGCATGCATTTGTTCATCGGGTTGTTTTGTCCAAGAAATTTTGCGGTGGTTTGCAACATCTATATACTGTATAACATTGTTGCAAATAGTATCCTACAAACAAATCCAATCATGAAGTTTACCACTCGAGTCGGGGGACATGTGGTCTGCGACCTTTTATCTTGTTTGTAATGTTATTCAATAATTATTATTACAGTTGATAAGCTATTCTCTCGACCGCGTTTGTTGTGTTGACGGTCATGCCGACCGCGTTATGTTGCGTTGACGGTTACATCGACCGCGTTGGAGTAACGTTATGACCGCGTTGGAGTAACGTTACGACCGCGTTGGAGTAACGCGGTCGTAACGTTACTCCAACGCGGTCGGGAGGGCCATTACTTTTGAGAAGGTGTGTATGTTAATATTCATATGCTTTCATGTTTGCAGACACACTGCTATCAAAACAAACTTTCTGGTGATTTTCATGGCTATTAAACACCAAGAGATTTATTTAATTAATTAATTAATTAATTTTATTTAATTAATTAATTAATTAATTTAATTGTGGGCTGTAATTGGCTATGACACATTGTGTGACTACTCCGATCCAAGACACACCCCCCCACCAGTGACAGCCCTGCCACTGCATCGATTGTCTAAGCACTACAGAGAGCGCTCTCTGACCGCATGGGATATTTAAGTAACAACACATGAGTGGGGTATGATCTCAGCTTTAATGCATGTTGATTATTTACAAGTTTGTCCTGCAGATAGCCCAATTGCAACTTAACCAATTTATAACATAGCCTCAGCTCTGATGAGAAACCGACGCAGAGAAACGTTGAAGAAACACTGCTGTGCAGCGCAGGGCATTATGAGAATGGATTCGGAGCAAATGCCTAAGAGGTGCTGTAAGGCGCCACTAAGCAGTAACAGGGTTCATACGGGTGCTTGAATAACTTGAAAGTGCTTGAATTTGGTTTTGGATTTTTCAAGCCCTTGAAAGTCATTGAATTTACCCTCAAACACCCTACGGTGCTTGAAAGTGCTTGAATTTAGTCATCAAATGTTGACTTATTGACACGCGCTTGTCGTTTTCTACGCAGTATCAAGCAAGAAATTTTCACAGGTATATTTCTTCTTCTTTTTACTTCATATTATTTAAAGGCTATCAAGTTATCTATGGAAAAATCATCTATTAGGATCATATTTTCTTTCCACTATTTATGACCTCTTTAGTACATAATATAAATATGAAAGTTCATTAATTGGATGGACATACATGTACTAGTTATTAATGAAATACAGGTAATAGTAAGGATGGTATTATTATTTTATTCTTCGTTCGAACAAAGCACAAGCCCTACATCAGATCATTTTATTGGAGACTGGATACCCTCCCTTGTATTAAATGCTAATATTTCTATAATCAGTAGTCTGTGAGGTGCTTGAAAATTCCTTGAAAAGTCCTTGAATTTGGTTTGGACTTCATAGTGGGAATCCTGAGTAAGCACACACGGCCAACAGGGAGAGGGCCAACGAGTGTGACGCGGGTACAGGCAGGAGAGACCACTGGACAGCCCAACTCCCTGTGGCTAAGCACCGGCCTGGTGAGAACTCACTCTGGCAAGGAGCATGAATGGAATAAGCCGACCAGGGACCGAACGGGTGGGGTAACACAACCGTTACCACAGCAGGACTCACGAAAGCTGGACCAATGGCACTGATGATGCAGCACCTGAAAAACAAAGAACAGCATCAGCAAGAGGCAAACAATCAATGACATAGGCACAAAGCATGGCATCATACAACAAAGTAGAGGGCGCGCCACTCAGCCGAACAAGGCGGGGTATGGAGCTCCAAGGGGAGGGAGGGATTGCGACACGTAGAATTTGCGAATGGCTTACGAATTCATGTCAGCGGAAGTAAGCAACATTCCGGGTGGATGTAAAATGCGGATTTTAGTTCAGCTGATATGGAACGGATCATACCGAAAACCGGAAAGTCTGACGGATGAAGTAGATCGGACAATCACATAAATCACCTCAAACCTTATCGGCCCTGGGTGCATTAAATGCAAATAATTCAAAACATATTAATGGGTTTAGTTTTAGTTTAAAGATGCATAATTAAATTAGGCAGTTTTCGGCTAACAAAATTATTTTAAATTGTGATAATTCATTGGGCACAGTCACTCTTTTTAATTTGTAAATTAATAACTGTTGATAACAGCATATAAGCACTCTTTGTGGCTGGTATATAATAGCAAAGCTGGTAAAACAAAGAACAAGAAAAAAAAGTTGTGATATGGTGTCATATTGGATGGGGCAGCCAAACCTTATTGTCCTATTGTGGTTTTAAACGGACATAGCTTGTTCGAACCCAGAAATTAGGTATACATAATTTGGGTAAGAGTTGAACATATACCTACATGTACGTGAAAGATTTTGTCTAAATATTACGCTGAGAATACGTGTTTTGTTTGTTATTTTTCTCAATAAATTGTAGATCGTATTTCAAATTTTTTAATCAGCAGTTCAGTAAAAATTGCACATGTAGACCACAGGAAGAAGATCTACAGATGTTTTCGCTCTAAAATGTTCATGGTACTACATAATGCAAGATACCTTTTCTGGAGGTCGTGCGTTATTCAGTTTCCGATTCCAGAATTTATATGAATATGAACGTATATTTGTTCAGGACCCGAACATCGTGTTCGAAGTTATATTTTTTATGACTTCAATGCATCTTTCTGGTACATTTATCAACCTATTGTGATACCGAAACAAATTCAAAAGGCATATTGTGGAGCACAAACCGCCATGTGGCCTTAAATAATTTCATTTTTATTTCAATGAATTCTTTTATTTTGAGAAACCATTTCGCTACATTCAACTTTATTTTTGTAGAACTTTCTTCTCCAAGAAACTGTGAAGAATGAATGCGAAGAACGATTTGAATTAACTGAAGCTCTAAGCGAAGCAAGGGAAGAATTACTTCATCTGAAGAAACCAGCAGGTTGGTTCTATACTGAACCCTTTGTGATTACTGAACGGATCCCATTCAGTTATAAAAGTATACAGTAGAATGGTCTATTCTCCCTTTATTTGGATGTTCAGAGAAAGGCAGAGAAATTCTTTTGGATTCATTTGTAGCAATATTCAGTTCATAATTTAAAGGTACTCAATCCGATTAAACACCCCTAAATTACTATTTCTTTGGCTTCGGGGGTAAAAAATATTTGATTCGAGTCGAGAAACCTACCCATCAACGCTCAAGAGTGATCAGATATAAATTTTTTAAGTTTGTTATTTCAATTGTTTGTGGCCAAGAAACATGCCGTCAAAAGTATGGTCTCAGTCAAAATTGTGCATGAAGATGGATAACTCTGAAAACAAGTGGAAATACGGCAAAATTTTGTGAATACTCGAGTGATAATACAGCATTATTTGGTTGAACAAAATGTTTATAAATAACACGTTTTGGGAAATTTGGGATGTTGACAGTGGTTAGCATTATTTCGTTGCGATTAAACGATTCTGATAACTAAAGCATATCTTGATTATATGGGGACCCTCTGACCGGATTGAGCACCTTTAAATAAACACTCTAAGATTGTTATTAAAGCTGAATTTCCCTACAAATGAACCATTGGGAAAAAAATAACTATAAATCAGCAAGTATTTAGTTATCAAAGGATCAAAAGATGTCTCTGCATGCGAAGAAATTAAGCAAGTATCACAATTGCTCTCAGGTCGCAACTGTTTGGATGTCCTTTAACTCTCTATGGAGTCATCCATCACCATCCGATTATATCCATCTTGCTCCTTGGACATATTCCCATAATACTGTGAATTGGTGTGAATAGTCATGGCCTGCATCAAAACAACTACACAACCTCTCAACATGAACCTTTGTACCTTAACTACTCATCCAATGCACAACGATAACCTTTAACTATATACATGCATGAGAGGAACTACTCATCCAATGCACACAATATTATATTGTATGGAATTTTTCGACCATATATTATATTTTCATCAACGTTTTATGTCAATATATAATATAAATTGTATCCCCACTCTGAGAAGCTTGAACATGTTATTACACTGTCAGGATGTTATTACACTCTCAGAATAGCGTTTTGACATCATTTGTTTTTGTTGTTTGGTTTCCTTGGACATTATGTTAACGGGAAAGTTTGGTAAAGTAATACCTAGAGCTGGGACGGTTATGCGGTTAACCGGTTAACCACCAACTATGGCCGTGACCGGTCACGGATTTGCCGTGGTCGGTTAACCGTAACATCACTATTATAGTGTATGATCACTGTGATGGTCAGCTATAACTGGCTATAAGAGGGTTAATCTGTCTCCGTCAATTAAAATGAATCCGAGATTGACGGAACAACATCAAACGCGGTGTGTCGGCTCATTGAAGGCTACATTTAACAGCCTGCCGACGTCAAAACGAAACATCAAAGGACAGCCGTCTTGTTCCCAAAGTGTATGCTTGGAGTCAGGAATGCCCTGGTTATTATGTAAGCGGCAATGTGGGTTATCTATAGTCTGACTATAGTTTATATCAATGTTCCGATTTAATCCGATTAGGACTGATTAGGAAAACAATAAGCCCGGCGCTTTATTCGTCATCCATTGTCTACATACATGGCGACTAATTGCATGTTTAACAAAAGCCAGTGAGTGTAATTATTTAACAGCACTGACAAGGCAGTTGTATTTCTACTAAAACGGCATTCTGAACTCCTCGACCTGTGACCTCTGGGGGCAAACGGTGACGGAATCTGACGAGGTTTGCCGAATGCTAAAACGTATAAAAAACGTATACAAAAGCACGTGTTTGAATATTTTGGTTTCGAGTGAATAAAGTTGACGCAGTTTGGAAGACATTTTTGTTAATTGACAAGTTCCCCCTTCTGCTCCATTATGATACCCACTGTGTGTTTACATAACCAAGAGGCCAGTTCTTTGTGTTTGGCCACATGTAGGAACACATAGGTCTACGTTGTCACTGAACACGAAAAATATGTTTTTACAGTACCGGTATGTGATTATGTGTGTCATGGGTGACAACTTCTTTGTATAATGGGCAGGAGCCGTTCTCAAACTTACCATGTCAGTGAGCATCACAATCATCGCCGTTCTGCATACTGGGCTTACCCACCCATAATAGTACCTGTAATATGCGGTTAACCGCGGTTTTTTGCCGTTCATAACCGGTCACGAAAAACCCGTAACCGTCCCAGCTCTAGTAATACCTTTGGGAAAGTTGTAGGCCTAACGATGTGTTTCATTGTGGTTTGGGTCATAACAAACTGGTGTAAAATATAAAAACGCAACATTTAACTGTTCTGAGTAGCATATGAACAGTATGATCATTCTCCTCTTGTGAGATGCAGGTGTTGTTTCAACATGGTTAGCGCCTCTTAAAAATAACCTTCCACACTTCACTTGAGGATAAAAATGATATGCTTAACCCTTTACCCAACAAAACGGCCAAAAACGCCCAAATAAAGCTTCAACAGCCTAAAATATCTTCCGTCTGTCTCAATAACACCATACAAATATGGATATCATTGGAACCGGTTCATTGACCACATTGTGATGGTTACAGTTATGCCCTGTGCCAATGCATTCTCTTATATATGCGAGGCGACCTATGGTCGACTCGCATATATAAGAGAATGCATTGGCACAGGGCCGTTCTGTTGGGTAAAGGGTTAATCCTACTAAGAACAGTTAACTATTGTCTATATGTTAACTTGGTACAGTCTGCATGGACATTGTTATAAATAGTAAGAGTATATAAGGTAGATTTGTTTGGTCACACTGTGAGTTAAATTTCTAAAACAACTATGGAAGTCTTTGAAATAGCCATTGTCTATGCAGTATGCATAAGAACCAATTGTTCACAAATCCCTAAATTTCAGTCCAACAACATTTGGCAACTTCTAAAATAATTTGGCAAAAATATTTCCATTTCAATGGCAAAAATATTTTGCAAAAGTAAATTTTGGGCCAGCACAGTTGAACCGTGACCATGCTGCTGAAGACATGGACAGCAATTGTAATACTTGATAACTGTTCTCTGCAGGAGGCTACAGCTCACTACCAAGTTACAAGGTTCCTGTTGGCAATACTCCAAGAAAGAGTGACAGCTTTTTATCCAATCAGAATCCAGAACCGCCACCAGTGAGAGACACTCCATACAGACAGGCAGATTTTAGCTCACACAGTGCAGCTAGCAGCAATTCTACTACCGGTATATCCAATAATAGTGCCAGGGATCCTATCAAATCTAATGACATAAATGTTGGTTTTCATAGTGATTCAGTCAAACCATCACCAGGAATGAAAGGGAAGTCTTTGAATGAGAATCGGAGGCGAATTGCTGCAATTCTTGGACGCAGGTAGCAGAAGATTTTTTGTTGTTTCGAATCCGGACTTTAAATTTGTTACATTGTTTGTCAAATATGTTGTTGAAACCAGGGGCAACAAACTTTGGAGGCAGAGGAGGGGACACCTGCTCTTCTTACCCTCCAACACAGGGGGACACAAAGTGACCTTTAATTGTTCATTGTCCCCAGACATTCTGTCAGAGGACTATAGTCATGACCCTCATCTGGAGAGTGGAATAAAGCAATTTTGAGTATCCATGCAACAAAATGTTGGGTTTAATTTGAAATGAGTGTAGATGCACTGGTAGACTTGTTAATTTAAATAACGTTAACATGTAAAACTGACAAGTTTTGGTTGTGGAAAACAAATTTACAACAGACTTTTCTGCCACATATTAGGATATGCTTGGGAAGTCAGAGGAATATATAGCCAGAAGGAAAATGACCTAGTATTGATACAGAAAAGCATGGCTATTTGATCTTCAGAGCTTAGTAAAGACATGTATGTAGAATGTCGCACTGTTGTGTTTTTGTCTGCGGTAGATATCAGCTGCATAATAATGCTGTTGTGCACCTATTTCAGTGTTGATTTAAAATGGTCCAATAGGAACCTTGCACCATATATAGAATGGTTTTATCTCAGTCGTAACACCATTTATGCACAACGCATTTTAATTACAAATTAAAATCAATAATTATGCAAATTCGCGATTGCTATGAAAGGCTGGGGTTTATAAAAGGAGGGTTTTCAGGAGATGTCAGGGAATCTAAGGACATTCAGTACTTTGTAGTTCTACATGCTTGTTTCGGATATTCAAGTAGTCAACGGAAGGTTTACATGTATGAGGCCCCCACCCCCCTTTTCGTACGCCATATTCCATGCCCTGTTATGAGGTACGCCGTATTCCGGCCCCTCTGTTAGGAGGTATTCGGTATTCCAAAAATACCGGTATTCGTACGCCGACCTTCGACACATTCCAAAAAATGATCATAATAATAATATAAATGCGATTTTTGTCACAATAAATTAACAGTTTGACATACAGATCGTCGATCATCTTCATTTTAGATCATTTTAGATGTGGACACTGCGGGATGACCGGCGTTCGTACGGCAATAGAACATTTATCCGGAAAATTCCATATGGCTGTTAACTGGTATTCCGTATTCCACCCTCTGTGTCAAGTGGTATTCCGTATTACAGCGGTGTGGGGGGTGGGGGCCTCATGTATGTCCTGTGATTTCCAGGGTCAATGTGTTCACAGACCTATGAACACATTGACTCAATGTAGTTCATAGGTTTATGAACACATTGTCTCAGGGGGCATGTCTTATCGTAACGCTATGGGCTAATTATTTATATTGAGTGTATGTAAACAAATCATAATATGTTTGTAGTTAAATAACCATGATATATACATGTACCTACTATCCATATTTTTCAAAACAGACTGCACGATATATAAAATATACCGAAAAACCATGATCCTTACGAAGAGGAAAGTATCCATTTTAGCAGCTCAATATGAGCTTGTTCATTGAACGTGATTATGATGTATGATTATCAAAATTTTCTTTCTAGCATTTGTGCTTCCCTCTTGCTAAAAGGGTGCCACTTCTGGAAGTTGTCCAACCCTTGCCCTTGTCTGCTTCCAGTGCCCCTGGTTGAAACTTTGAAGCATATGGCATTTGTTTACCAGGTTCTCATTTCTAGGTTAATTATTATCGTCCATAATAAATAATAATGTACTCTTTTTCCATATAGTCGGATTCCTTATGTCATTTTGCATTTTTGGTTTGTTAAAAGCGATCTGAAAACGGATTCTGTATGCCTAGTAGGTGTGTTTTCAGGATTGACTTGTTTCCATTCTTGAATTTTGGCGGGTCGGCCTAAATCGGGGTCAACATAATTTAGAGAGCGTTTCGCATTTACAGAAAACGATAGATGGTGCCATCTGGCGTATGGTGATCGGTGCGATTTGAAACTTCTCCAAACTACTAGATATGACCGTTACATGTATTTTTGAAAATTTTGATGTGATCGGTTAATTCTTGTTGGCTACAGTTGTGATCAAAATTTAACACTGAGCCCTATGGAGATTCTAGTACTTTGGATAAATGGCGCAACTTTGCGTATGATGATATGCGCGTACTGATATTCCTAAAAAATACTAAGTATGAAACACAGACTTAGTTTTAAAAAGAATGGATGTGATCAGATGATTCTTTCTGGCTACAGTTGCGATCAAAATTTAACACTTAACCCTATGGAGAATTTCGTGTTATGCTCAAACGTTGATTGTAATATCACTTGATATTGATTGGCAATCGTGCGCAACTATATATGAAGTTTAACTCTCGTGTTTGACCCACAGTAACTATCCGTGATTTCATAGTAGCAAGATATGATATAGTCATGCCTCAAGATACAGTTATTGGCAAAAGTAAGTGTTGACTGGTTTTTTAATTTCGACAAGATGCAGCCTGTTGAATCAAATGAAAATATTCACAACAAGACTGTTCACGATGTGATTACATATAAGTTTTATTTGATACTTGTCTGTCCTGTTGTCCACTGACTAGTTTTAAAACCACATCGTTGATCATAACGGGATGTAGTGTCACAAATACACATGTATAGATGGTATTTGTTCGTTGTTATTAACTCAAACGTTGTCATCGGAGTTTATCCCACATGCACTGAGAGAATCTGTTTTTTGCAGGATTTGTGCTACTGATAAATGGACATTTCGGTGCAGCTGAGATCTTGCTTTCACACTTCCCACGCCAGTTACTTTTGGCCAACTTCAGTACAGTAACTGAAACCCAACATTCACCATCATTAATTCTGACCACAGTTAATCTCCACGCTTGGTGTATAGTTGTGAAAATCAAATAAATTCGAATTTCCAATAAAGTAGAGCTTAATGAGTAAAATAAATATATATCAACTATAGTTGCATTTTCCTGCAAATTCCGAGTAGGTGCTTGGTAACCGTTACTAAGGAGCTATCGGGACCGGTGGCAAAGTCTCCCGATCGTATAATGATCAGTGGCCTATGCAGAACATGGCTGCATAGTTTTAGACATGCATGTGCCCAACTTTGAACAAAACCAGCACCATGTGATTAGACACTGATTAATTAAGGCAATACCAATGACTGATTAGTAAGGGAAGTCGGCAGCCGAGAGGTAGCGTACTGGTCTCTCGTGCTATCGGACCGGGGATCGCAACCTGGTCAGGGTATTCTGACAAAAATCAGAACTCGGTCAGATACCAAGTTTGTCAGGCTGAAAAGTCTCATTCGAGATCACTGAATCAAGATCCGAATGCAAAATGCCGACTTCCCCCCATTACAACACTTGTCCAGGTATGTTGTCGTGGGTGCAGTACGCTGTCCGATCGGGCGCGGACATTAATGGCTGACCCGTGTACACGCCTCGGTGTGTGCACGTTAAAGAATGCTACTGGAGTCACCACAGGGTTATAAAGTTACTCGGCTGTGGTAGCACCTGGACCTCCACATAATCCTCATCACATTGAGGGCGATGGAGTATCAAGTAGATATATATATGGAGTACACCATTGTGGTATTTGATTAGCAACCGTTGCTAGCCTTAAATAAGACATCTGGTTCACGTTGACGACCAGGTATATCTCAAATTTCACATTTGAGTATTAACTGCATCGGATAAACCCGACCAGGAATTATAGAACAACCATCTATATAAGCCCAGCAATATTTAGCAATACATATGGACATGATAACATTGTTTAACATTTTTAAACAATACCATCCACATGTATATGGCTAAACATATAATTGGCATAGATGAGTTGTTGTAGTTGTTACATATTGATGCTGGTCGGGTTTCTCCAAATTTAATACTAAAACAGAATGATTCATAAGCTACGGTGGCTGGTTTAGGACATGGGAATTTGTTTTTATTTTGTGGCCACGAAACACTAATTCATGGCCACGAAATAACTATATTCGTGGCCTTTGCATATATCCAGATACATTTACGGTATGGTTACACTAAGTTGATGTTTTAGAAACAATGCATACGATCGCAAAGAAGCTACTATAAACAACCTTATGCGTGGGACCCGGGCTCTATGGGGATAGGAACGTCCGATATAAACTAGCCCAGAGAGAATGGGGAAACACGGATCAGGTGGTTCCAATGCAAACTGAATATTCATTAGTTTTTACCACAAGGGATCGAATGGGAATGACATTTCTCTCGGCATATTGGCCAATTTAAGTCAAATAAGGGGTTTAGTAGGGTTGGCCTAAAACAAACTTATAAATTTCACCCCTTTCAACCATACCCGATCCAAAATGGTCGCCGCTCAGAAGGGGTCAAAGAGGTACACATTATTTCTCGGTCACTTGAACGATATAGATCAAATAAAGGGTGTTGTACCGTGGCTGGCAAAGCAAGCTAAATTTTCACACCTTCAGCCCATGCACTCTAGCGAAAATGATAACTGATCAGAGGGGTCCATATATGGTACAGTGTGTTGCAGGGTGACCACTGAGACAAACTAAATATTCACCCGCTTTCACCATCCCAGATCCAAAATGGCCACTCCAGATGGGTTAAAATATGGCACCTATACAATTTCTCGGCCCCTTATCCGTTTGATGTGGTATAAATTTGTGCTGTAGGGTGGCCCCAAGATATACTGAATGTCGTGGGTGCCTATTTAACCACCCCCACAGGACGGCGGCAACTTTGAATCGGGTTGGTGAAACGGATGATTACTTAATTTGTTTTACGGGCCACCCTACAACACCCTTTATCTCAAATCGCCGTGGCTCATGCCACGATGGTGGACAACTACAACCAGATCATCTCTATCCGCTGCCATTACAACAATGGGACTGACGATCGTATATCACAATTAGTTATTTCGTGGCCACGAATTAGTTATTTCGTGGCCACGAATTAGTATTTCGTGGTCACGAAATAAAAAAAAAATTCCCATGTCCTAAAAGTGTTGACTGACACTTACATAAATATGACTCGCAGATTTGTTAGCACACAACTCCGTATTATGCGGTACTTCGTCCTGGCAATAAACATTAATTTTGTCAATTGATGAAAAACACCATCAATCAATTGTAAAGCCATACATATATGATAGCCATTAAGTTCCACCACTGTGAACATTTGAGCAAATTGTCAAACTATCTATATGGTTCAACTTAAAATTTTGATCGCAGAGACTTATCTGACGATACCAATATTCTCACAAATACATTTCAGAGTCATACTTGATATATGTGCATAATTTGAACTCGCACAATTCATGATAAGGCTAATCGTGTTAGTTATATTTTTTATAATCAGGAAAAGCTCTCTATAGGGTCCAACGTTAGTTTTGTTCGCAACTGTAGTACTGCACCCGCGGAAACTTATCTGACGACACCATTCTCAAAAATACATTTCATAGTCATACTTGACATATGTGCATAATTTAAACTCGCACAATTCATGAAAAGGCTAATCGTGTTAGTTAATATATGTATAATCAGGAAACGCTCTTTAGATTTTTAAAACCGTCCAAACAATTTGTTTCCACTAAAAATGTCAGACTGGAAACAAGTAGACTCTGAAAGTAGACCGCCATAGTTGATACTTTTGTTAATTTCAACTCGCACAGTCTACCAAAAAGTTAGTTATGAGGATTAATATTTGTATAATAAGCAAACGCTCTTTAAATTCTTAAAACAGTCCAAAAACATTTTTTTCCAATAAAATGTCAACTGGACACAGGTAAACTCTGAAAGTAGACACGCTATTGATAAATAAACCGTTCGCATATCGTCTTAGACAATCCGAAATGGCGCGACCATTTTTTTCGACCAAAGGAATCTGACTTGTGAAATCAGCGAGGGTGGGGGTAGGGTTAGCTTTTCTGCGATATCTTTACCAAAAATCGATGTATCGAAGTTTTGTTTGTGCCATATGATCAAGATATCCTTGTAGATTGTTCATGTTCGTCTATATGTGATGTAGCTCATTTTAAGAATATACAATACCTTAATATTTGGGAAAGAAAATTGAAAATGCAGTCATAAATACAATTCATCTGATGATATTATGACACTATTCCTTATTAAGATATGTAATTAAGTAATTTGTGGCAAGACCTCCCCATGTTTTTCGATTTCCAAGAACAACGAAAGCCACTTACCGAACTTGCTATGTGTAACAGCATGTTTTTATTACCAGGTGGACGGGAAAAAAATAGAGGGGTACACAAACAAAAGCCTCACACAAACCTGTTTCCACTAAAATATCAAGCTGGAAACAGGTAGATTCTGAAAATAGACACACTGGTGGTGTAGAAACTGTTCTCATATCGCTTTTAACATTCCGAAAACGCGCGACCATTTTTTTCGACATAAGGAATCCGACTAATAGCTTTCAGCCACATGGCCTTCATCAATGGCAATATAGCTATAGATTTACATATTGAGGATTGACATGCATGGCTCAAAATTTAAGTTCCTTTGAACCGTGCATGTCAATCCTCAATATGTAAATCTATAGCTATAGCCTATGCCTATATTGCCATTGATAAAGGCCGTGGGGCCGAACGCTACGAAAAAAGAGTGCATTGTTATTATGCCCCCGTCTTGAAGTCTGCGGGTATATAGTCGACGTCTCCGTCCGTACGTCCGTCCGTACAAACATTTTGCATTATTGTTCAGTTACATGAATCAGTTACATGAAAATACATGTCAAGTGCGAATTTGGGTATGATCTGATGATTTTTGCCTGAGTTATGGCCCTTTTTTCAACTTAGAATATTTCAATTTTGTCCGTCCGTACAAACATTTTGCATTATTGTTCAGTAACCGCTGGGCAGATTTAGCTGATATTTGGTATGGTGATAGAGCAGCATGGGGGAACAGCTACGTGCATAGCGCGGGTTTCGTCCACCCATTTTCACTAGAGTTATGGCCATTTTTTACTTAGAAAATTCAATTTTTTTCTAGTTTTTTGGGTTACTCCAGTAACAAATTTGAACTGATTTTGCTGAAAAATGTAACTTATGAATTATAATTGGTTGTACTTTAGCGGCTGTTTTTGTTCACCTTCCATATCCCAAGTTTTAACCCTTTCATTACTAAATGGACTCTCCCAATCAGTTATAAAGTATACATTGGAATTGTCTATTTTTCATTTGCATGGGGTGTTCAGGATAAATTGATAGATGACAGTATGACAAACAGATAATACAAGTGCAGAAGGATTCCTATTCATTGGTGGGAAATATTCAGATAATAAGCTCAACAAATGATCTATATAATAATAAATAATGTTAAGCATTTGTAAAGGGCCTTATCCAATGAGGCCCAAAGCGCTCAAATTATTACAATTATTTCCCTGATGAGCCTAAACACTCAGTGACCATCTACTGCTACCTGGGGACAGGGGAGGTACAGCCGAGAGTATACCAAGATACCATGTGGCTAGCATACTGACAAGATCTTTCACTGCTCATAATCAGGTACCATTATAATGCATGGGTGGTGCAAAACAGACAGTACAAGTGACCTTGCTCAAGGGTCACAACTTTGTGCGAGATTCAAACAGTCTACAATCCAACAATTGCACATCGCTCAAAGGGGATAAGCCACTGTTGTGTGAAAACTCACAATTGTCCACCGACTGGCTGTGAACTTGTCTTGCTGTGTTGACAGCGAACACAAGTTCAATGCGCTAACCACTGGACCACGGAGCTCCACGGTAATTTATTATCGGAACATTTCCCAAGGGAACTACTCGTCGATGAGTATTTAGTATAGAAAGGTTTAATGAACCATACTTTCGGTTTCATTGCATGTTGTTGTGTGGTGACATAAGGTTGTTTCATCTCTTCTAATAGATGAATTTGTGTACATTGGCAACCTATAAAGTATTCTCGGAACCCACGAAACATCAGGGCTCGTATTCACCAGCTGGGTTTATTTTTTTAACTGGGTAGTTTATTTGGTAGCGACTGAACACACAAGGTACCTTTGCTAGTATTTATGACACTGTCATCTGTCAGATTTGACACCAACTCACAACTAAATTTTTAATACTCATTTGATTGTGGTTTAAATATGCCAAATTATTGCCATTCGAGTCGGGGGGCGGGGAAGGAGAGGGGTCCCATTATTAGATACAATTTATTTTTTGTTGTCGATTTCTATCAAATTTATATTTAATCATCTCCATGATATGAGGAATCTAATGATGTTGTATAAAGACGCCAAAGTGTTGTTGTGGGAATGTGGCACCAAATCAATAAGAACATTAGATGCACACATTATGTTTTTAGCTCACTTTTAGCTATAGTCATCACGTCTCGTCCGTCATCCGTCCGTCCGTCGTTCCGTCCATCCGTCAACAATTCTTTGAACATCTTCTCCTCTGGAACCGTATGACCGAATTGGTTCATATTTGGTGTGGATGTTCCCTAGGTGACTCTCATTCAGATTTGTTCAAATGAGGTCACTGGGTCAAATAGTTGTGAAACTAGGGCCATAACTCTATTCCTCCATAGTAATTCTTACAACGACTTCTTGTCCAGAACCATTGGGCCGATTTAGCTAATATTTGGTATGGAGGGTCCTTGGGTGACTGGTGTTCAGATTTGTTCAAATGAGGTCACCCGATCTATTAGTTGAGAAACCAGGGCCATAACTCATAGTAATTCTTAGAATGACTTCTTCTCAAAAAATATTGGGCCGATTTAGCTTATATTTGGTATGGAGGGACCTTGGGAGACTGGGGTTCAGATTTGTTCAAATGGGGTCACTGGGTCAAATAGGGGCAGAGCCAGGGACATAATTCTAAAAAAAATTACATTTTTGCATTTTGATCTTTGATTTTTTTTTAGACACATCACAGCTACCCCACCACACCCTCCCCCACCCACATCCTGTCCATGCCACACCATGCTGTACCATACCATATTATCTCTGCCTAGTTCACCGCATTAAAATCCTTGTTTTGATCACAGCTGTAGGAGTAAAGCAAAGCTGTTTGTGCAGTCGTTAAAACCTAATTATCTAAATGTCAACACCTCTCCTCAAGACATACTGCTGGCTGATAGTGGTTTCATGAATGGCATTGAATCCCAGAGAATGCACTGGCTTTCAAGGTCATGGGAATTTTGTTAAGCTTATGTAGTCGGGCATTCAAATAAATCATGTATGTCATATTCTCCCAGGGATGTCCCCAGAGTTTTGGGGGGGGGGGGGTGATTGACAGATTTGTTCAATGAAATGTAATTTTGAAGCTCACCTGAGACGAAGCTATAGTCATCACTTCTCATCTGTAACCTGTTCATCTGTCCTTTCGTCCATCCATCTGTCAACAATTCTTTGAACATCTTCTCTAGAGCATAAGACTGAATGGGTTCATATATGGTGTGGATGTTCCCTAGGTGACTCACATTCAGATTTGTTCAAATGAGGTCACTCTGTCAAATGGTTGTGAAGCCAGGGCCATAACTCTTGCCCTCCATAGTAATTCTTAAAAACGACTTCTCATGTACCATCAGGTTGAATGGGTTCATATTTGGTATGAAGGGTCCTTTGGTGACTGTAGTTTAGATTTGTTCAAATGGGGTCACCTGGTCAAATAGGGGCCAAGCAAAGGACAGTTTTCCTCTTAATATGCTTCCTTCACACGGACCATCAGGTTTATTTTACTGATATTTAGTATGAAGGGTTCTTTGGTGTCTGGGATTCAAATTTATTCAGATGGGGCCACCAGGTTAAATAGGATGGGACCAGGGACATAACTATGTCCCTATAGTAATACTTAAAATGTCTTCCCAAGAGAGGTTGGACTATTTAGCTTACATATATTATGGAGGATCCTTTAGTGACTGAGATTCAGATTTGTTAACATGAGGTCAACCCGTTAAGAAATGACTGGGCTATGGGGACTTAAGACTTTTGTGTCTAATAAAATCATTAAAATTCATTAAAACATCTCTCTTGGAACTACCTGACTGATTAATCTGACATACATGTACATATAGTGTTTTTGGGACCATAGATAATTGGGCTTTAGACATGTCTAAATGGTTTTATAAAAAGGCGCTTGTGAGATTGGAAATTTCCAACAATTGAGAAAGTTTGAGATGCCGGTTGTGAAATTCCAACTTAAGACTTGGGAGTCTGGAGCCCGGTCGGGAGGGGAAATGTGGAGCTGGAGGAGGAGGGGGGTGGTGATCCGTAGTGTACAGTTGGTAATTTAAAGGTAGATATTCACTGATCTACATACATGAAGCCTCTCTAGCCACATATCCTGTTTAGATCTAATTCTTTTAAAGTGATTATGAAAAGTTCTGACTGTTGTGGTCTCCAGAGTCTCAGTCTTTGCAGTCTGGTGAGCGACCCCACAGTCTTTGACTGTCATGTGTTTTTTTACATTTCGAATTTGGTCACTGTCCAATAATTTAATGGTGCTATACTCCTTTGTTTGACTTAGAAATCATAATTTTTGTGTTTCTAAATGATAACTTGATCAAACTTTAAAAGAATCTCTTGATATTTGGTGTATGAACCACCTTTGAGAATACACGGGTCATCGTCAAGTTGCATGAATAAATGTTTTATGGGAATTTGACTTCTTTGTTCTTAAAAGAAGCCAACACCACAAAAGCCACCTCTTTTTGGGCAGACGTGGGGTCAGCGACCTTTTTATTAGCTCAACTTTACTTTGTAAAGGTTGAGCTATTGCCGTGGGTTGGCATCCGTCAACAATTTCCTTTGGCTCACCCTACAGGCTGCATCCCCATGCAATCATCACCAAACTTCAAGTGGATCTTCGGGGTGATCTCTAGATGGGAGCCATCAATTTTTTTCGAAATTCGTTAAAAAAACATGCTGCCGGCAGCCATTATGAATTTCAGATTTGAATCCATCGGCACACCATGCAGCCCGCATTTATTGAATAAATCTTTTTTAATTTACAGGCATGTTTATGATTACCTCTAGATGGGAGCTATTAAATGTTAAAAAACATGGCCACCGACAGCCATCTTGGATTTTACTCTTTGCATGACTAAATCCTTTGGCTCACCCTACAGCCCACATCCCTCATATGATCATCACCAAACTTTGTATGGGTCTTCGGGGTGACCTCTAGAGGGGAGCCATTGATTTTTTCCGAAATTCAATAAAAAACATGAGCGTCAGCAGCCATCTTGGATTTAACTCTTTGCATGACTCATCCGATCATCACCAAACTTCATATGGTGACCTCTAGATTGGAGCCATCGATTCAAAAAATGTTTTAAAAACATGGCCACCAGCAGCCATTTTGGATTAAATTAGAATCCATTGGCTCCGCCCGCAGCCCGCATTTATTGGAGAATTGTTTGAACATCCCTCATCTGATCATCACCAAAGTTAATATGGATCTTCAAGTTGACTTCTAGATGGGAACCATTTTGGATTTTACTCTTTGCATGACTAAATCCTTGGGCACACCCTTCAGGCCACATCCCTCATCCAATCGATACCAAACTAAATATGAAAATTTGGGGTGTCCTCTAGGTTGCAGCCATTATTTCTGAAATTTGATATAACACATGGCTGCCAGCAGCCTTCTTGGATTTCAATTTGAATCCATTCGCACACCCTGCTGCCCACATTTATTGCTGAAATGTTTCATATTATAATTTCATCTACACAATACAAGTCCTTTAATGTAACTTTTTGGCTTTCCTTCTTCTTTATCATTATATTCATTGCTCAGCAAAAAATAAACTCCTTCCCAATTTGAGCTGCAGTGTCATTGAAACTTTCATTCTCATAAATTTTATATGCAAATGGGCAACAACAATAAAATGCCATTATTACACATGCATGGATTATGTGCAGTGACAAACATTGGCATACTTATTGCCATTTGTTTATCATGATTAATTCTTCCTGAGTTGAGAAGTAAAAATTTACGATTGCGCGTACTTCAGCCACTATCAATGTGGAATTCTTGGTATTATAGTAGATTATTTTCACATTTTTCCATCTTGTTCAAAGCCTGGGTAATCACTCATTATGTTGGTTCACAATGCGCCATTAAAATGTAACAAAACACTTTATATGGTTTTTAGCTCACCTGAGACGAAGTCTCCGGTGGAGCTATAGTCATCACTCCTCGTCCGTGCGTCCGTGCGTCTGTCCGTCCGTCCGTCCGTCCGTCAACTTTTTTTTAAACATCTTCTCCTCTGAAACCATCATACCGAATTGGTTCATATTTGGTGTGGATGTTCCCTAGGTGACTCTCATTCAGATTTGTTCAAATGAGGTCACCAAGTCAAATAGTTTTGATGTCAGGACCATAACTATTTTTCCACATAGTAATTCTTAAAACGACTTCTTTTCTGAAGTTGTCGGGCCGAATGGGTTCATATTTGGTATGAGGGTACCTTGGGTGACTGTGGTTCAGATTTGTTCAAATGAGGTCACTGGGTCAAATGTGGGTGGGGCTATGGACATAAATCTTAATTTTTTAATTTTTTTTTTCAATTTAACTTATTGCTCAATTTAACCAAATATATATATATATATATATATTTTATTTTTAATAAATAATTTTTTTTTTATTAAATAAAATATTTTATTTTAAAATAAAATAAAAAAAAACTCATTAAAATTTTGAAGAACCTATGACTACATCTTTGGGAGGGGAGGGGAGGTACCTCTAGTCACTCCACTATATTTGGTTGAAATCAGGGGTTTGGGAGAAATCAGGAACAGACAGATGTACAGAAATGTTCAGTAAATTGCTTTAATCATATGTATTCTCTACTACACCAAGCCACCCATGTGCTCTGATGGACCCATGTTTATACAACTGGCAGATGGGTAGATAACATCTGCTGTGCTTTCCATCCCCAGAGAGTGTAATTCATGTCATTTGTAATTTAAATGAGATTAATGGTGTTATCAATGAAGCACCCTTGTTGTTTACATTATCACTCAGTGGTCATTAAAATCAGATTATTTTCATTTTCTCCAAGTTTGAATTAAGAGAGTCTGGCATTAGCAGAATGAGGTTCCCAGAGGGTGATTTATGTTGCTCCACACAGCAGGCTAGCATGACCAAATACACCCTCTGAGAACCTTATTCTGCTTAGGCCTCATCTTCTGGAAAGTATCTAGAGTCTCAAGATCTCATTCTGCTTAGGCCTCATCTTCTGTGAAGTATCTATAGTATCAAATTTACTTTGTTGTTAGTTAAATTTCCCTTCTAGGAAGTTTATATATCCCCTAATTTGCAGAAGATAAAATTCATGATTGAGGTGCTCAATGGGTGAACATCACCAACTTCAACTGGGGAACTTCAATCTTATTCTAGGTCTTCCATAGCAGTTGAGGGCCTTATCAGAATGAGGTCCCCAGAGGGTGAATTTAGTGATACTAGCCCGCTGTGCAGGATAGCGTCACTAAATTCACCCTCTGGGGACCTCATTCTGCAAATAACAGACTATTTCAAGGCTTGATTGTATAATACATTGTGTTGCTTGAGGCCAGACATGCACAATGTAGGAACAGACATGCTTTTAGTGATGCTATCCCACACAGCGGGCTAGCATCACCAAATTCACCATCTGGAGACCTCATTCTGCTTAGGCCTCATCTTCTGGGAAGTATCTATAGTATCAAATTTACATTGTTGTTAGTTAAATTTCCCTTCTAGGAAGTTTCTATATCCCCTAATTTGCAGAAGATAAAATTCATAATTGAGGGGCCCAATGGGTGAACATCACCAACTTCAACTGGGGAAATTCAATTTTATTCTAGATCTTCCATAGCAGTTGAGGGCCTTATCAGAATGAGGTCCCCAGAGGGTGAATTTAGCGTCACTAAATTCACCCTCTGGGGACCTCATTCTGCAAATGACAGACACACTATCACACTATTTCAAGGCTTGATTGTATAATACATTGTGTTGCTTGAGGCCAGGCATGCACAATGTAGAAACAGACACGCTTTTTGTGATGCTATCCCGCACAGCAGGCTAGCATCACCAAATTCACCCTCTGGAGACCTCATTCTGCTTAGGCCTCATCTTCTGGGAAGTATCTATAGTATCAAATTTACATTGTTGTTAGTTAAATTTCCCTTCTAGGAAGTTTCTATATCCCCTAATTTGCAGAAGATAAAATTCATAAATGAGGTGCCCAATGGGTGAATATCACCAACTTCAACTGGGGAAGTTAATTCTTGTCCTTATCAGATTTGTGAAAATGGGATCACAAAGTCAAATAAGGGCAGAGCAAGAGACTTAACTATTTCACTACATAGTAATTCTTAAAATATGTTTGCAAGAACTAGTTGGCTTATATAGAATGGAATGTTCTTCCTTGACTGCAATTCAGATTTTTTTTAATGGGGTCACCTGGTCAAATAGGGGCCAAGCGAAGGACAGTTTCCCTCTTAATATGCTTCCTTCACAAGGACCATCAGGTCTATTTTACTGATATTTATGATATGTATGAAGGGTTCTTTGGTGTCTGGGATTCAAATTTATTCAGATGGGGTCACCAGGTTAAATAGGGTGGGACCAGGGACATAACTATATGTCTCTATAGTAATTCTTAAAATGTCTTCTCAAGAGAGTTTGGACTATTTAGCTTTAATACATATAGTATGGAGGAATCAGGAGGATCCTTTAGTGACTGAGATTCAGATTTGTTAAAATGAGGTCAACCTGTCAAGAAATGGCAGGCTATGGGGAGTTTAACACTTTTGTGTCCAATAAAATCATCGAAATACCAAATTCATTAAAACATCTACCTTGGAACCACCTGACTGATTGGTCTGACATACATGTATTGTGTTTTGGGTCCATGGATAATTGGGCTTCAAACATGTTTAAATGGTTTTAGAAAAAGGCGCTTGTGAGATTGGAAATTTCCAACAATTGAGAAAGTTTGAGGTGTCGGTTGTGAAATTCGAACCTAAGACTTGGGAGTCTGGAGCCCGGTCGGGAGGGGACTTGTTGAGCTGGAGGAGGGGGGTGATCAGTAGTGTACAGTTGGCAATTTCAAGGTGGATTTTCACCAAGCTACATACTTGAAGTCTCTCTAGCCACATATCCTGTTTAAATCTACTTCTTTTAAAGTGATTATGAAAAGAGCTGACTGTTTTGGTCTCCAGAGTCCCAGTCTTATCAGTCTTTGCAGTCTGGTGAGCGACCCCACAGTCATTGACTGTCTTGTTTATTGGAAATTTCGTCTTGAATCAATTGTGATGCCCCTATAGATCTCTGCCCCAATGGCCGATCTGCCAACATTAAACCATACCAATTCTGGTGCCCTCCACTGAACCAGTCCCTAACTCTGATGGCGCCACTCTTGAAACCTTACATCACATCATTGATTGTTTTCATGGGTATATTTCTATATTGATCTATTAAATTTGGAAGAAATCGATGACAAATTAATATTGTTATATTATTAATGTTTCAATTGTTGCCCCCCCCCCCCCCCCCCCCAAACTCTTAAACAAATGTGTATAAATTCTACACAATATGTTTTAAATTTGATCTTAAACAAAACTGTAGAAATGACACATGAATGACATATGTGTCGGTAGAATTTCCTCAAAACTGAATATCGGTGAATATGTCAGACTGTGAGTGTATCATAGTTATTAGATGAGATGTGTTCTATTGGAGACACAAAACTCGCAAAGGCTACCTGAGAACAACAAATTTGCAGCAGTTTTTAAATTTGTTATACGCTGTATTTGTAAAAAAAAAAACTGAACAGCAAATAATTGTGTAGCACAAAGTTTGAAAGCTGTAGTGAGATTTTTATTATGGTATAGCTTTTACGAAGTTTGTGACTCTAATAGAACGCACCTCATCTACTAACTATAATATACTCGCATATTCACTGATATTCAGTGTTGAGGAAATTCCACCGACACATATTTCATATGTAATTTCTACACAATTGTATTTAAGATCAAATTAAAAACATATATATTGTGCAGAATTTATACACATGTGTTCAAAGAGTACACCCTGGCCCCTACGGTGCCACTTTGTCATTGTTATCCACACTATTAAATTTCTCATATAATGTATATAACTATGTATCAGTTTGATGGAAAACGCCCACATCAAATAATATTATCGGCATGCTCCTCCCCATCCATGACGCGAACAGCACCAATTTAAAATGAGTATATATATAAAGTTGATGGAAATATTTGTTATCGGTTTTGGTGCCCCTCTCCATTACCGTCCCTGACTCGAATGGCAAAACTTTGTCATCTTTAAACAACACCATTAGACCCCTCATATCATGGAGTTGATCTATATATACATGTACATGGTGTATATTTGCGAATGAAGTAGCATAATCCTTCGGCTGATAACCCCAAACGGAAACGGGCCAGCTCGTCCCAGGGTCAACTCTGTCCAGTCGAGTCGTATGTATAGGTAACAAATTTCAAGAAATTATGTTTGAATATTGATCAAGCTTTATCGCACGGGCTGTCCAAACAACTGAATACTAAGTCAACAAAGGGTCATGCATAACTGCGTAAAACTCATTGGACAGTGTGATCAAATTTGTTCTTAAACGTGGATTGTCTCCTTGTAAACATGTTTTATATAGTTACCGGATATAAAATATTAGATCTGAATCGAAGACTCCTGTCTGGAAATGCTTCTATCGATTACTATTAATTTTATTTCTTTTGTTTTCTGGTCTAAAAAGGTGTGGTTGTTTAGCTAACGAACAATAGTGGTTACTGTTAACATAGACTAGAAATGTTATTGTGCAATTTTGTCACAAATAAACGTTAATTATACTCATTATCGCTTATAACTATGGAATAAAACAATACGACCAATCAATCTGGGACATTTGACATTCGGTGCGTAGCCATAGGAACAGCCTAATGCTCGTGGTATCACCCGAATGGTCTGTTCTAAAAATAGACAAATAAACGGGCCCAATAAAATATTCGAAATAAAATCAATATTAATTGATAGAAGCCTTTCCGGACAGGGGTCTTCAGTTCATATTTATTATTTTTATACCCACGCAACTATTTCAAATTTGTTATTTAAAGAGATAATCCATCTTTATAAATACCATCTACATACAAAATCCCATGGTATTCTGATTCATGTAATGATGTTGAAGTAAAACCCAGTCAACGCGTTTGGACGGACGGACATTGTGATTATAATAGTCATCTGAAATGTTTCGGGGGAGGGCAATAACTACTTTGGGCAAGAGTGCTCACAATTCCCATACAAGTTCAACAAACGGAGTGTACGACATCACTTTAAAGGCACGTGTGGCCTTAATTGTCGAAAATATTCATATTTGTTCCAAACACCGTAAACAGAAAAACAGTAAAACGCATACAGTTCCGTTCATATATACCATGACAATCGCGTAAACAGCATGTTATCATAAAGACCTACTATATTTTACCTAAGCAAGAGCCTGATTGTGTTACGGAAGACAGCACAATGCTACTGGCTAATCACACACAAATGGCATAAACGCTCTTTATTAGTTCCATATCAGGTATTCACCAACAAATAACGCTCTTTGTGTTTACCATCATAATATAAACAAACACCAGAAAAGTTACTTTTTACGCTTTTGTTTACATAACATATGACCATAACATACTGTTTATGCTATATTTCTTATTTGTATACGGACAAAGTCTATCTACATTTTGATGTTCTTTCTGTTTGTGGCGGTTTTTGACGGGTGGAGATATTTTCACAGGATACCCACCGCCAAGGCCAACCGTGTCTTTAACCTGGGCAACGCCGGGTAACTCTGCTAGTTAGTGGGGCGGATAGATGACATAATCGTGCATGCCGCCGTACTAAGTTACCTATATCATATAAGTGAGAAAATAATAAGTGAACGTCATAATCTGAATGCATATCTCCTCTTTTCTCACGATATGACCACATCTGTTGTAAGTGACATTGTAAAGAGCTGACACAAACGCTCTTTATTCATACCATATTAAGATTATAACTATAATAATTACCGCTCTTTATTCCATTTTTGCCGGCGAACCAGGATGTAACTAAGGCGAGCATGGCTTCAAACCAACAACACCCTGGTTTAGTGATTCTGCTAATATGCTATGATGCTGATCGATCCTGTTGAATTAATATGATGTTGGTAGGGCAAATCGATGCTCTACCGTTATTTTTTCTTCTTCTAAAGTTGCTAGTTATGAGTATCCGAGCGATTTGAGGTAAACGCCAGTGTCTGTATGAAATAGTAAGCAACATATATGTATATATTTTAATGATGATGGCGACAGGAAAGGCCATCTTAATTATAGCCGTTTGCCACAACCAACACAGCCATTATTGAAATATTTCATAATAAATTAACTACATGTTTTTGAATGTTTTATGGACATAGTGGCTTTTCCTCGATTTGTTCAGACGATCCAAACACTAACGCTTTTTCTTAGCAGCATCTCTTTACGCTATCAGCAGCATAGCACATAGGACCCATCAACATCATAGCAAATGAGCATGACCACTTAACCAGGGGTGAACAAACATTAAGTGCTCCGCCTGTATGTTAATTGTGAGCTTACAAGGACAGGCTGGCTTAACTTCTCGTCGTAAGTGCATAACTTGCACGTCGTGTTGTCTTCCTCCCAAATAAAGCCATCAGTTCTCTCCTGAACATCGTTCCACTCAGACAGTAGGTGAAGAAATTCAAAGCATTATTGGAGACAGCAAGCATTTCCAGATAGGTCACTGTTGTATCATTAAACGAATTTTCCCGAAAGACCAACAGTGCCACAATAACGGGCATGGTCGTCACTACATGCTGCACGGCTGTAGCTACAAGCATTATGGCGATCGAGGAAACGTTCCCAGTACTAGTCGGCTTATGTTCTCCGTGTATTTTATTCTGTTTTGCAATCGTAATTGTATGTTTTCCGACCGTATTCGTGCATCTGAGCCCACCATTCTGACTGATAGCATTCCGCGTTCGGTTTATAGAGATAATCAACGCCGTGTCACAGATAACTAATAACAGAAACGGGAGAACTGAATACTTAACTAAATCGACCCAATTCCAGACATACTCGATGAAATATACGTAAAAAGTATCACCGTCGTAGATGCAGTTACTACTACCATCGTCCTTCAGTTTCCGTCCGAATAGTATGTGACAATTGAATAGGGAACACATTATAAACGTGGCAGCAATATTAACCACCACCGATCGCTTGATTACGTTCATGCGAGAACGAGGACAGCAAATTATTACTGTTCTATCAACTGTTATCATAACAAGGATCCATACTGAAAAATCACATCCGAAGTATAACAAAAACGACAATAATTTACACGTGACGTCACTGTGTTCCCTGATGTCAAGACCAAATCCGTACTTGCAGAGACTGGGGAAAAGAATGCCGTACAAGTTCGTGATATCCACTACTGCGAGTGTAATGAAATACTTGGAAATAGGCTTTCGGCGCATTGTTCCACGCGAGAACACAGCAATTGAGATAATATTTCCAATTGTTCCAACTAAAATGATGAGAGGATCGCAAATCCTTGACGTCCACATTAGGGCATCGTTGTATCCTGGATGCGTCTCATGAGTTGTTAGGTTGTCTGCCATGTCAGCTGACGTCTCATGGGTTGTTGTTATGTTGTCTGCCATGTCAGCTGACGACGTACTTCGTGTATGCCATGCGTGGAACAATCACATTTGAAAATAATGTCTTTTAAATTGTCCTCATTTTGTTACAGGATCTTTCTCCCAACGTTATAAGTAGTTCAGTTGTGTTGTAGTTCTGCATCTATTATCTTCATATGATATACATTAAATTTTAGAGAGATTACTCACATCCAGATATCCAAACTATAATAACATCTCCACACCCATGCTCCACATTGTCACCACCCTCTCATGCAAGAGGTTTCCAAAGAAACCGCGGGTTTTCGTAGAGATTGCTCAAATCCTAGAACGGGAGAATGTACGCATGTACTGTATATACACACACCAACACGAATGGGTCGCTTTAAAATAATATTTCCAGCAACATATTCGTTAATATTTCTGATCCCCGGGTTCCGAGACTTCAGTCGGTTTTGAGCTAACTAGATAAATCTGACTCATACCATGGCCAGAGTACAAGGCGGCTGTCAATCAGACGATATTTGAGCCAACTTCAATGCGAAAATGTTTAGTCAGTATGCTAATCCAATTATAATACTAATCCAGATTAATTCCTGACCTTTGTGAAACCTGACACAATTATTGGCCATCATCGGAATTATGAGAACCATCGGAGCTTTTTTAAAAGGTACTCAATCCGATCAGATGGCCCCCATTCCATGAAGATACAACAACAACATTTCTTGAAAATACGCTTTAGTTATCAGAATCGATTTATTGCAACAAAATAATGCTAACAACTGTAACATATAGTATCAAATATCCCAAAACTTGTTATATATCAACATTTTGTTCGACAAAATATGGCTGTATTATTACGAAATTTTACAGTATTACCACCCGATATTAGAGTTATCCATCTTCATCCGCAATTTTGTCCGAGACCCTCCGTTTGGCCACGTGTTTCTGGAACATATTATCACACATTTCGAGAAATAACAAACTTCAAAAATCGATATCTGATCACTCTGAGCTTTGATGGGTGGGTTCCTCGACTCGAATCAAATATATTTTACCCCGGAAGCCAAAGAAATAGTAATTTAGGAGCGTCTGATCGGATTGAGTACTTTAACTATAGTTATCCCTCTTTTATACTATTATGTTTAGCAGCGTAATTTTGTCATTGTGTGCAAGCGTGTACTTCTTCGTATCCTGGCCATTTTTGTTTTATGAAACTGCACATATATTTAATATCATGGCAACCTGTGCACCTGCAATTGCGAGATAGGATGGACGTATTCAGATATCACCCTTTTTGACGTGGCAATTTTGTTCTGCTATACCACATTATATACGTATACAATTTTGATGATCTAAAGAGCCATCTCCTTTTATTTTTGGCTACCTTTTTTTGTGGCATATATATGGGCACTGCGGGGGTATACTTATTCCCAGCAGTCTTACTTCTATAATAGTTGTATCAGACACAATATATAGGTGAACAGTAATGAAATTAATTATAAATAAAAATAGCGTTTTAGAATTGAGGCATGTGTTCACTCAAGAGTGTATCAAACACACGGTCACCTGGATGGTATAAATTTGGTTAAAATGTTCAACAGTTGGAAATTTCATATATTACATAACACAATATTAGATCGAAATTTCAACCTAACAATAGGTTGAAATTGTTCTTGTAATTGAGTTTCCAACCAGTAATTAGTGGGGTTTTATTGTTTTTTAGACCAACCGTCACATATTTGGTGGCAATGTTAAGTCGTGTCATACTGGAAATGTCCAACACTTGGATATATTGAGGAGGCAGATCTAGATGCTAGGATTCTGCAGTTTACATGTTCAGATTAAAAACACACATTTTAGTAATTTGAAGTGAACCTATGCATGCCCTTGCAACCAGCTTTCTCGTAGAACAACTTTATATGCCCATGCTAGTACATGTGTGTGCCTCCATAAGTTTGTGCTTATCTGCTTTCGAAACCACAATTCTCAGATGTCATCCACATTTTACCGTCTAGTATTTTAAAAAGTAGTGAAAAGAGAAAGGCTTAGTGGATGTTTTAATACCCCCCCCCCCCTCACTCAAATGTGCACAACACATGATTACTTTATGCACCTATGATTGAGAAGGCAAAATGTGGGATGCATTGTGTGGAATTAGTCTAAGTTGCCTGTGACACAGCATTTACCCGGTGAAATACCATATTTGAGGTGATGTATCTCATGTAAGTTGATATCCATATGCCCTGTTTTTCATAACCTCTTATGTATACCGGGTTCAAGACATTATATTTACATACACCTGATATCTCTTCCGATTTCCCCATAGCGTTACGGTAGACACGCCCCCATATCCAATGCGTTAATAAACCTATGAACGTAACGCGACGTCACTTTCAATGTCGTTCATAGGTTTATGAACACATTGGTCCCGGGGATTGTCAGACAATTGAGTATCTAGTCAGCCAATACGCCAAGGATTTGATAGCAAACAATATGTAATCGAGGTTCACGATTGGATGGCTAGTGGCATCTAATCGCGAGCACGGGTGGCACGAGATGTTCGATTGACTATCAGAATGTTGGTTATCATATAATCCCATATCCCATAATATGTCAAATATAGCGAATTATCGAAATATGAAATACAACGAAAGGCGAAATATGAAAATACAGCGAAATAGCACGAAAAATCGAAATAGGAAAATACAGCGAAATAGGGCGAAATATAATAATTGGAAATTATTTTTATAAAAGAAATAACGGAGATATTTGAAAAAGTGTTTTTGACGAACTAACGGACATATTTGGATAAGTGTTTTAAAGAGCGTAAGTATATAAATATAAATAATAAACGGCGGATTCAACGTGGTCATGGGTTTTGACCGCGATAAAAAATCAGCAAACTCCGCATGAACCCCTTCGGGGTTCATGCACTTTGCTGAATTTTTCTCGCGGTCAAAATCCCATGACCACATTGAAACCGCCGTTCATTTCTTATGTAGAGGAATTTCCAAAAAACATAATGGTGAAGAATATTAACTTAAGGTGAAGCCTTAGTCTCGACTATCTGACTAATATGTGACTCGCCATATCAAATCCAGTCGTAAGTCGGGATGTTTTTACCCTGTGCCTCGCCTCGCATATATAAGAGAATGCATTGGCCTAACAATTGTTATTCATTTTTTTTAAATAAATGTTTCTTACAATTTTTAGGACATAAAATATAAAACATCCATTACCCTGCAGGGAGCCCCACACATATATAGAAGAGTGTTGTCTGGGGCTCTGTATGGGTGAAATTATAAAATTGTTAAAGAATACAAGAAAAAATTATTAAAATTGTAAAAAATTGTTAGGCCAATGCATTGGCACAGGGTAAAAAAAATCCCGACTTACGACTTACGAACAGATCAGCACCTGGACATTTCTAAAAACAAAAGGTAAACGTAAATTCCAACCACATCGACTGTATAAGGTTTAAAAATGATAACGTCTGAAGTATACACGCAGTTGTAAATAAATAAATACTTCTTTATTGGTTGGGCGGATTAATCGCGATACACGAAATGATAATCACTCAGACAAGGTGAGCCACTTCTTATAATCCATGTGCAAGAATCACGTTTTGTGATGCCATTTGGATATACGATTTATGAGATTGCGTGTAACACTTTGAGCAAGAGTATTCTCTATTACCACCAAATACCCACAGCATGCAGATGGTGTCACTTTAACCTGGGCAACGCCCGGTAACCTTGCTAGTACATATATAAATACATTTAGGGATACCGTTTCCAGACAATACGCCAAAACGACAATTCGTCTGTTTCCGCAACCAAGCCATTTGAGCGTGAAGGACATTCGATGAGTAGATATGTTTAATTCATTGTTGAATATTTGTTACACGACCTTAAGATGAGCATAATTGTGACCCGCCCATATCAAATCCAGTCATAAGTCGGGATTTTTTTTACCCTGTGCCAATGCATTCTCTTATACATGCGAGTCGACCATGGTTCGGCCCGGTGTGGGAAAATTTTGAAATCTGAACAAGAAAATCGCAAAATCCTAGCATCTAGACTAGCCTCAAGCCTTCCTAGAGTTGGAAATTTCAAACCTGACACGCCCCCTTAGATTGGAAAATTTCCAATATACTCATTTATAAGAGCGACAAAATTGAAGATATCCAATATGAGATGGCGATGATAATTGTTACTGGGGCTACTATAGAAGTGTCAGTGACAGAAACCTATTACTTGAAACTGGTTGGGAAACCCTTTCATCCAGGAGACATACTCAACAAATGGTATTATTTTACAAGTTGCATAGAAATAAGGCCCCATCTTATCTTTCTAGCATGATCCCACCCGATTCGACATCTTCTGGATATAATCACAGGCGCGTAAGTATTCACCCCCCAAATAGTAACAGAAATAAATATATGGATACGTTCTTACCGTCAGCAATACGCGCATGGAATAATATACCCGTCTCAATAAAAGCATCAACCGTGGAAGAATTCAAGTGTCTTCTGAATGTCGGTCATACTAATTTAGTTAAGTTTTATTATCATAGTCACTCTCGTAGAGGCCAAGTATATCACACTAGAATGAGACTGGGATGCAGCCATCTGAACAAAGATCTGGTTGTAAATTACGTGAGAGATTCTCCATTTTGCTATTGTGGAGAATTTGTAGTTGAAACCGCGTACCATTTTCTTTTGCAATGTCCCCCAATATAGTCAAATTAGAGCTGATATGATAGCCGCTCTGCCATTTTCGCGAGCACATGTGAACATTGATGTCCTATTGTATGGGTCTAAAGAGATGTCCGATGAAACAAATTATATAATATTTTAAGCTGTACAACAGTTTATTATCCAAAGTAAACGTTTCGCGTAATGTGTGAACTTCGTGTGCAGGGGGTCGTGTATGTGAACATGAGGTGCATAACTTGTTTTTATAAATATGTAAGTTGCGTTTCTGCACCTTGTGTTCGGGCATATCCGACTGCCTGCCCATTGAGCAACCGTGCTGACTTTGGTATATTAATGGACTTAATACTGATTGAACTTACTAATTGTATTAGATTATTGATACGCACTACCAGTATAATAGTGATCCTAATATATATTTAGCTTCATGTATCATCTCTCCGGGGTGCCGAGACGTATTTCTCTAATTCCGTTTCTATATTGGACATTACACCATGATTTAAAACCATAATGTAAAATTTCGATTATGACTGAGGCATTATTGTATACACCATTGATCACACTTCTTTCCTACCTACTTCATTATCTTTCCTATCTATTTCATTATATTCTCCCTTCTATCATACCTCCATCTTCCTCATCCCTGCACTCGCTTAATAACTTCCCAACATTTATTTGAAAACACAGAACAATATTCAAATTCCCGTCCTCTTTACCCTGTAGCTGTCTGTATTGACACTCGGGGTAACATTTCTAGAGGAAAGGATTTTTATAAAAGCCATAGGCTCATGGCTTGTTATCCAATCCTCATTTGAACCATATATTTGTATATTTTTCTATATGTATAATTGTCAATGTGATGTTCTTTGTTCAAATAAATATTGTTTACACTAAAATTTCCAACTGATGACAATTCCAATGACAATGTTAACCAAATGTATGACAATATTGTTTTCTTAAATTAACTAGCAGTTTATGATTGGCCACGGGGAGGGACCAGGACACAAGCTTTCCAAGTGTTGGAAATTTCCAACCTGTCACGCCCATAAGGTTGGAAAATTTCCAACTGATGACCATTTCAGTCCAAAATTTGGACCAAAAATAGGAAAATATGCAAATATTGGTCCAAAAACAATTAATTCCCCTAATAAATTGTTTGAAATTCAAACAACAAGAACATTTTCAACCTATTGTTGGTGTGAAATTTCCAACTAATGTTTTGGCAGGTATGAAATTTCCAACTGTTGAAAATTTTGACCAAAGTTGGGGGGGGGGGTGAGACACCCCCCAAATCCCCCAGTCGCCACGTCTCTGGATACAATCTGGCAAAAACCATGTAAAATGGACATACCCTTGTAAATTCCAAGTAAATCTTGATAAAGTCAGGTTAACAATGATATACTCTGGAGCCATGTAAAGAGGACAAACCCTTGTAAATTCGAAGTAAATCATGTTAAAGTCATAATGAACACGATGGGTACATGCATTGTCCTTTTCTTCCAGAATATTGCCTTAACCCTTTCAGTGCCAGTGGTCGATCTCATCGGCCTTAGTTTACGGTCTGTAAAATCGGCCCTGTTTGGGTATGCTTAAGCATGCTATAGCGAATTTAAAAACAAACTGGATAACCTTAGGGGGATGTTATAACTCAAAACTATCACCATGTATTCACAGTAATAATTTTGATGCCCATGAAAAACGTAAGATTCCCTGGCACTAAACCTACAAAATAAGTCTGTTAAAGAATACAAGAAAAAATTATCAAAATTGTAAAAAATAATAACAAATGATGAAAAATTGTTAGGCCAATGCATTCTCTTACATTATATATGCGAGGCGACATATGGTCGACTCGCATATATAAGAAAATGCATTGACACAGGATATATGGTTTGATACAAAAATCGGACCTGGCACTGAAAGGGTTAAGTCTAAGTGCAGTTGTGTTGGTTTAAGTTATGTATGAGTTGTCTTCACGTATACTAAACATTTAGTTATGGTGCTAATTGTGTTAGAGTTTCCGAGCATGAATAAATATATAGATAGAACATTATTCCAATGATAATAATCCTAATACCATGCTAATCTCGATCAATTTATGGGATTATATTCAGATTGAATGACGGCAATAATGGCATTTCACGGAGATAATTGTCTTATTGTATCATATATATACTTTGAATTCCCTTTTAAAGTTCGCGAGAGGTGAACAAAACAAGATATGGGCCATCGTCCAGTGCATACTCCAACGTGGCACACAGCCTTGTGTAGGCATATCTTGCATCACTAAACAGTGACCATTCTTGATAACACCAATGGGTTCTTTTCAAGCCCACGCGTGATGTCCAACATCGTCACCTACTTTTTTTGAGATTTCAATTAAAGATGCATAATCCGATTAAGCGCCCTCAATTACTATTTATTTGGATTCGGGGGGAAAAATATTCGATTCGAGTCGATGAACCCACATATCAAAGCTCAAAGTTATTAGATATCGATTTTTGACATATATTTGTTTTTCACGATCGAGAATAAATAGTGGCCCAATAAACAGTCGACGAGCCGAAGGTCTCTGACCAAATTGCGGATGAAGATGAATAACTCTAAAATCAAGAGGCTTTCTTTTGATAATAAGGCCAAATTTGTCGAACTACATGTTGAAAAATAACACGTTTCGGGCAATTTTATACTATAGTTGACAGTGGTTAGCATTATTTTGTTTTAGCAACAAATCAATTCTGATAACTGAAGCGGCATTTCTAAAAATGTTGTTGTTGTTGGAATCTGATTATATGGGGACCATCTAATCGGATTGAGTACCTTTAAAGCCATCGTGATTCCCATCATCCGTACCAAAATATCACCGACAACCAATAACATACATGTATACATATGGGCCATTATTAATGGTATCAGTGGTGATTTATAAGGTTATGAAAAGTTACAAGTGCTAATCCCACAATTTGCAATCAGTTGGAAATACCCTAACCATTATAGGAGGCGACATGTTGGAAAATTACAATATTTAGGAAGTTCGAGGTGCCGGTTTGTGACATTCCAAACCACGATGAGCGCGTTGCAACTGAATTTCATGGTATTGGGGATTTGGTTTGGTCCAAGGGGGGTGCAGCTAGAAATTCCAAGATGGATCTTCTCCACTCAAAGGAGATCATCTAACTACTCCCCTGCTTGAATTACCTGTTGGTAAATTACAACCTATTATAGGGTGGTGTGAAAATAGAATCAACCACAATTGTAAAATTGAGTCTGGTTCCTGGGAGTGCTGCATATCGGCCTATTTTTCGCAGATCAACTGATACAAGAAAAATAAACACTGCTCGGTTCGTAATTAAAACATACATTTCTTGCAAGCAATATGATTATAAATACATAAAACATTCAATTGCAAATATGCTTTTTGCGACTTAAAATTATTATTTGTGTGAAAATGCCCGTAAAATATCATATTTTCACTTTTGTTTCAAATTTCATTATCTTAAACCATGCACATGGAATAGAAACAATACACACACAAAAATGTTAGTGGAATATTTGCGTTTTCACACGCACAATTCATAATGGGAAGTTGATATTGAATATTTGCATTTAAATGCTTATTTACTTAGTGGATTCCCTTTCAGATACCCCTCCCATGGACATATCATAGGGCTATGCTCCTGTTTAAATCAAAATAGCTACAAGTCGCTTTACTAACGAAACATGGTTTCATATACTCCTCATCATGGTCCATTATGATAGCACGTCTGCGGGCCACTCTACCACGTTTAACCCAGAAGCACGTGTTGCACCGCATAACACGATAACCTTGTTCAATTAATGAAGACTCTCGATGCAGCAGGTTAGTTTTTATTTCACTAAAAACATCATAAGTCATGAATACAGGAATGTATCAATGTTAGCAATGTCATACATATATCAATATTACTATACCAACATGTTTCATTGAATATTTTCAGACCAGGCAATCCAAGACTGGAATATGTTCCACAAAGAAAAGATGATTCGACTGTTGACAAAATGATTATTAAAACATGAAAATAATGCCTGCACTGTCAATATCAACCTATTATCAATGCAACTGAAACTTGATTGTAATTAAAAAATCGAGTAAACTATAATAACTGCTGAAAGCGAAGTCATCGCCACAAATTATCATTTGTTGATTTGTAATACGCCTGAAAAATTAACCATAGAACGATTCGTAATAATGAATGTTTTTATTCCAGCTAAGTTGGGCGTTAAACATGATATTCATCCGACGAACACTGGACCTTAAAGGGACACAATGAACTAGCAGTGGGTATATGTGCAAGCACTTTCAAAGGCTGTAAAAACACCACCTTTAACAAGAACATGGAGAAATATATAAAAGTTTGTGTTGTATTCATTACTTATAGTTCTCCAATAAAATAAATTCGCGTGTTGAAACCATTGTTATGTAAACAAATATGTAAACAAAATATTTGGTCTTATGCATAGATATATCCCGCCAACGTGTTGAAATGTATCGGGTGTAAATAATTATCCAACCTTGGTGCTCAGACATATACACCCGATACAGTCCTCCCCTGTTTAATATCTTCATAAATGATATTCCTGATATATTTGATACAAACCTCTCTGACCCCTGGGGCCTGTACTATAGATCTACAATTGCCGTGTTTGAACAGGTGTACAAGGTTATGGGAGGTACAACACGAGGCGTGAAGTGCAATAGACCACTGCATTGTAACATAGTAGATTATACCCGTATGCTCATTACCGATGGGTGATTGGGTTTGATCAGAATGGTATTCAATATAATACTCCAGCGATTTTGCATGACAACCCAACTAGAAATTGAAATACATCTTAAAACTTGAATTGTTGGAACAGACGATAACCATTGATGACATAACACAATGCACGAACGGTTGCGGCGTACTCACTGAGCGATTATTTAAAGGATACCGATTACCACTAATACAATTGAACACGGATTACCCATGCCCTAGCGATAATATATCAATGAGTGTCTCCGAGGAATATTTTTTTTCATTGGTCAATCAAGTCACATGTGGTAAACCTATTATTTTATTGGTCACCATGCATGTAAACGAGGCGTTGCGAGAAGTCGCCTTTTCACTGTAAGAATAAGAGTGGAGGTCTATGGTAGTCGACACTTTCTGTGTGCCCCACATAACCTTGTACATGTGTTCAAACACGTCAGTTGTAAATCTATAGTACATGCCCCAGGAGGGACAAAAACTCTTTGATAAACATACTAATGTATGCTGATGGTCTGGTGTTGTTCTCCAATTCAGAAAAAGGGCCTGCAACACTGCTTAGACAGACTCGCCTCACATTGCGAGAAATGAGGTTTAATAGTTAACATGAAAAGTCACAGATTGTTATTTCGCCCGAAGGGGGGAATATCATAGTGGAAAATTGGATTCCACTGTGTCTCATGTGCCAATTGGTTTACCAATATGAGTAAATGTTAGCCCGAAATTACGATTGCTTTTCTTTGTTATCATATGAAATCGGA
This sequence comes from Siphonodentalium dalli, assembly GCA_032622095.1. Taxonomy (NCBI): domain Eukaryota; kingdom Metazoa; phylum Mollusca; class Scaphopoda; order Gadilida; family Siphonodentaliidae; genus Siphonodentalium; species Siphonodentalium dalli. The sequence goes on along the minus strand of CP136064.1, from coordinate 60,055,178 downwards.
GTAAACCAGCTTCGAACCGGATCAAACCAGCCCAATATATCTTGGCCTGTGTCAATGGTACAACTGTTTACCGAAAACAGTTAGCAAAAAGAAAATGAAGATGCATGCATCAGATCGTCCATGAATTATTTTTACAAAGAATTACTTTTTAAATGTGATACAATGTTTGGTGCATTAAATAACGTATTCTACTAAAGTATGGTGTATATCAGGGTTGGGGTAATCGTAATCAGTAATTGTAATCAAAGTAATCGATTACAAAATTTGGAGTAATCATCTGTAATCAGTAATCATGACATTTCTTGATTACAAGTAATCGTAATCGTAATCGATTACTTTCAAATGTACCTGTAATCATGATTACATTTTGATTACTTTTTGATTACTTTTACTAAATATCCATATGGATGGCTATTGGATACTCATAGTCTCATACTGTGGTACTGTGGAGTGTGCAACGATACATACAACATATTACAAAGTTAGTACAATTTTGTCATGTGTTATGTTAGTGGTACAGTGTGTATGTACATTCTGGCAGTGGACACGGATAAGTTGGATAACAACACACAATATTGTTGAATACAGCATGAATTATGTACATATGCTGCAACATTCTCATCTTTTGTATATATCTTCTATTTGTATCTCAATATCTATTTGATAAGAAAATAAAACGTATTAACAATAATGGCAATAAACTTGTGATACAGACAATGAAATGTTCTAATATGAATAAATAGGCTAGCCAACTTCAATTATGATTAAATTGAATTGGGACTGCTGCAGACAATGGCTGTAAAGTCACACTTGTACAATAGGGCTAATTAACTGAACAAAGCAGGTGTGATGTACATCGGTAGACCTAATTAGCTGGTTTGTCATTTACTGCACTCATGGAGTTAAGCCTCATTTAATCCTCATCAGGATTAACAACGGATGATCATCAAATAAATCTTAATGTTATCTTCATTGTGTTGGGTATTGAATCTAACAGAACATGCAAATAATTTATAATTCTTTCTGGTGATATTTTCATAAATATTATGTGTTAGTTTGAATGCATGTAAGAAAATTAAAAATATATTAAAAATTATTTACATAAATAAATACAAATAAAACATAATGTATTCCCAATACGTTGGTGCATAACTTCATGATGAAACATTTCCAATACATGTAAATGTAAAAAAGTTTATATGTTTATTGCTTGCATCTTTCTATTGTTTCAGTCGTTTCTTGTTTCCATGTTATGCAGTGATGTCTTTATTCAATCAAATTTGATATGTTAATTTGAATTATTTCATTATTTATTCCTATGCGATCAAAATGGTTGAAAACTAACAATTGTAATCAGATGTAATCAAAAAGTAATCGATTACATTTACTAAAGTAATTGTAATCGTAATCGATTACATTGAAAAAAATGTAATCAGTAATCGTAATCGTAATCATGTAAATCAAAAGTAATTGTAATCGTAATTGATTACATTGGTATGTAATCGCCCCAACCCTGGTGTATATACTATACATATTAGCTATGCATATCTCTCTTTTAAACGAGGTAATGTACAGTTTACACGTAATGATTATTTTAAATTAATGGCCTGTGTCAATGGTACAACTGTTTACCGAAAACAATTAGCAAAAAGAAAATGAAGATGCATGCATCAGATCGTCCATGTATTATTTTACAAAGAATTACTTTTTAAATGTGATACAATGTTTGGTGCATTAAATAACGTCTTCTACTAAAGTATGATGTATATACTATACATATTAGCTATGCATATCTCTCTTTTAAACGATGTTATGTACAGTTTACACGTAATGATTATTTTAAATTAAGATTATTAAGTGAAATGAATTAAAAATTGCTACGATATTAAATCATATTTTGTACATGGACGGAAACGTTGTAGTTGAATATTTACGATGAGAACAAGCAAATAGAAGTGGCGTATTTACGATGAGAAGAAGCAAATAGTTAATTAAATCTAAAACAGTGAATACTATTACTGACCTTTAGTAAAGTAAATAGGTTTTATAAAATGTTGATTTAAAACAAACTCCACTTTACAGACCATTTTACAGATAATCATTTTGACTGTTGCATGCCGGGACAGAAACTATGCAAACACAGACCCATGCATTTACTATGGGAGATTTAGAGTGGGTCTATTAAACTAATTATATCCTTGTCATCTTTTATAGTTTTTGCGTGAAATTTTAAACATATATCAGGGACATATACCCCTTCTAGAATGTTCAAAAACATGTTCAGTTGCTCATCGTATTTTTATTGATTTTATGCGACGAAAATTCAGAAAATTGCGCAATGTTTTAAGGTGTTACAAAACGTCGGATTAAAATAGTTCTATCGAGAATATTCACAACATTTTTTTAGAGAACATAGAGTAAACATAGTCCTATCGGAATATCGTAAATGAGTTCCGTGTATTTTGGGATTAATTAACTACTCAGACTGCCGAAACTGCCAACAATAAATTCGCCTTTTCGTGTCCCACGAAAATGAAACTTGTCTGTTTAAAGATCCCAGTTTCGTGTCGAATGGTGATAGAATCTCCATATTCATGTTCATGGATAAATTACATCACACTTAATCGGCTTCTGTCCGCAGTCATAAACCTGTGTTTTTAGAACAATTTTTTTTAGACAAACTGTTGAGCGCGTATCAGTATTTTTCCGCCCACTGGGTACCCACCACCACCTATTTTTTTTATTTTTTTTCCGATTCTGGGATAGGGACCCACCTCCTTCAAACTGCTTCAAATGACCATTTTACTTAGTTGTCCTGATCTTATCTGATCTATGTTCCATATCATGATTATAGAAGCATTGTATGAAAATTTCATGTGCATGTTTTCACGTCTGGCCATCACACGTATGGACTATGGGGGCGGCGAGGGGCTATTTGGGTGCACGTATGTACTGCTTTTCCAATATTGATTGTGGCACTTCCGGGTCTGTTTGACAATTTCATTGCATGTTCTCAAGACTGGTTATATGTAGGGAAGCGGCGACTTGGGATTGACGTGTACGCACTTATATTGCACTAGCTGGTGGACCCGACTTCGTCCGGGCTGTTTTCCCTCTGCTTTTCGGCGAATTGCGCGATTTGACATTGAATTGACCATTTTGAAGATCAAGGTCAGGTCGGGGTCACGATTTGACCCGACCAAAACACTCCCGGACAAACGTACACGTCGAAATCCATCAGGTTTTACCCGATTTGATCTTGATTTGACAATTTTGAAGGTCAATGTCAGGTTGGGGTCACGATTTGACGCATCGAAAACACTCCCCTGACAAAAGTAACCCTAGGTATCGAATGTTGTCGAAATCCCGTCAAAATTCGCGATTTGACATTGAATTGACAATTTTGAAGGACAAGGTCCAGTCGGGGTCACGATTTGTACCGTCCAAAACACTCCCCGGACAAAAGTACCCCGTTTTACCCGATTTGATCTTGAATTGACCTTTTTGAAGGCCAAGGTCAGGTTGGGGTAACGATTTGACCCGCACAGAACACTCCCTGGACAAAATTGTCCCTAGGTATAACATTTTGTCGAAATCCGTCCCGTTTTACCCGACTTGACCATGAATTGACCTTTTTGAAGGTCAAGGTCAGGTCGGAGTCACGATTTGACCCGTCCAAAACACTCCCTAGACAAAATTACCCCTAGGTATAAAATTTCGTCAAAATCCGTCTGACAGTTTTCCCGGCCATAGCTAACACACAACCAAAGAGACAGACAGAAGTCCCAAAAATATATCTTAGATGGGACCATGTATGTTTGAACATTTCATGTGCATATTTTCACATGTCACAATATGTCCCGTGTAGAGACATGGGGTTAGGGTGTGCGTACTTATATTGCAGGGGGCATTGTCTGGTCTATTTGATTATTTCATGTGTACGTCATCAGTGCTGATCACATCGTCACAGAGGGGTGGCACAGTGTTGGGGTGTACGTATATATATTGCATTAAACGCTGTCTGCATGGTCGGTTTGAACCAGTCTGGAGTAAACTACATACCCACATATAAAAAATAGTGGTATGAATCTGAGTGTATGTTTACATAGACTGGGTTTGAACATGTCATGTGTATGTTATCATGGCTGGTCATAGCGGCGTGGTACAAGGTGGTTAGTTTATATACTTTTATTGCATTTGATTATAACGACTATATCTTTTATTACATGTGCATGTTTTCACGTCCGGTCATCACGTGTTTTTTTTTTATATCGATTGTGATACTGTCGGATATGTTTTACATTTTCATGTGCACGTTCTCACGACTGGTTACATAGAGTGACGCGGCGAAATGGGATTGGCGTGTGTGCATTTATATTGCATGGGACCATGTCTGTTGTAACCATTCATGTGCATGTGTCACATGTCAAATGTGTCCCATGCATGTTGAGGCGTGGCGACATGGGGTTAGGGTGTGCGTACTTATATTTCATTGTACGTTGTCTGGTCTATTTTATATTTCGTGTCTATGTCATCAAGGCTGATCACATCGTCACAGAGGGGTGACACAGGGGGTGGGGTTAAGTATACTTATATTACATGCAACACTGACCGGTCGGTTTGAATATTTCATGTGTATGTCCTCATAGCTGGTCACAGTGGCGTAGTCGATGGGTTGGGTATACATACTTTTATTGCATTTCATTATATAGGTAGCATGTTCTATTTGATATATCTTGAATTGCATATGTGTATTTGTGGTGACAACTTGATAAGCTGACGTTTCTTTTCTCAGCATCCGTGTTGGATTTTACTCTTTGCATCATTCAAGTCTTCGGAATACGGTACAGCCCTCATGCATCTGTCCGACTGCATATTGGATGTCATGATTTGAATCTATCGGCAAACCATATAGCCCACGTTTATGGGCATGTAATTGTCAAATTGTAGATGCACGATCACGCTTCATATCTAGGGGTAATTTGACCATGCAAGCATAGTGTGCTTGGTCGTGAGTACATCAGATATCTCGTTCTGATAGATGCATAAATATGGATTTATAATATTAACTTTATAACATTTCCCCAATGTATATATGTGACTATTTTTTTGTAAAATAATTCATGGGCGATCTGATGCATGCATCTTCTTTTCTTGTATTCAATAATGGTGTAAACTCGGTAATGGTGTTTTTATATTAATGGCACACAGCTAGAAAATGACAAACAATACCAATATCTGGATGTCTTCATTCGGGCCTCATATGTCATTACTTACGGTATCTCGACTTTCTCAAATAAAGCCCTGAAAGTTATTTTTATGATTAAGCAGAGGTTTCATTCATATAATAAAAATCCAACTCTACTTTTAAATTGTATGATGCATGTGTATACATCCGACGTCTGGCGTGGTTTTAACACAAACCTTGAGGAAATGCAAATGACGATTCAACTGACAATATAACTGACAGAGCTAGACTCAAAAACATAAACCTTGAGAAAAGTGCAAATGAGAGAGAGAGAGAGAGAGAGAGAGAGAGGAGAGAGAGAGAGAGAGAGAAGAGAGAGAGAGGAGAGAGAGATAGAGGAGAGAGAGAGAGAGAGAGAGAGAGAGAGAGAGAGAGAGAGAGAGAGAGAGAGAGAGAGAGAGAGAGAGAGAGAGAGAGAGAGAGAGAGAGAGAATAATTACAAACCTGTTGAAGATGAACCTCATTTCTCAGAGTGGCAGTGTATGAAGACTGAAATTTACCAATCTGTCAAACTAATTTGTGACAAATCAAAACTTATTCCTACCTGCACTGAAACAGATATGCTTTTAAAGGTACGGTTGGCCTTGGCGGTGGGTATCCTGTGAAAATATTTCCACCCGTCAAAAACCGCCACAAACAGAAAGAACATCAAAATGTAGACATAATTTGTCCGTATACAAATAAGAAATATCACATAAACTGTATGTTATGGTCATATGTTTGACTATTGTTATGTAAACAAAAGCAAAAAAGTTACTTTCTGGTGTTTGTTTATATTATGATGGTAAACATAAAGAGCGTTCTTTGTTGGTGAATTCCTGATATGGAACTAATAAAGAGCGTTTATGTCATTTGTGTGTGATTAGCCAGTAGCATTGTGCTACCTTCTGTAACATAATCAGGCTCTTGCTTAGGTAAAATGTAGTAGGTCTTCATGATAGCATGCTGTTAACGCGATGGTCATAGTATATATGAACGAAACTGTATGCGTTTTAATGTTTTTCTGTTTACGGTGTTTGGAACAAATATGAATATTTTCGACAATTAAGGCCTCCCGTGCCTTTAATATTTTTAAAATTCACAAATGAATGCTATAAAATAAGGCTATCTGATACAAACTTTTCATCAGAATCTTGCCTCTGTTTCTGACCAGGAACACATGATTAAAGCCAAATTACTATCTGAATCACATTGCATCATTGCTGTTGGTCCAAGTCTTCTTGTACTAAAACCAGCTAAGATATTGGGATGGCGATGCTGGCGTTTAGTCCAAGACCCGCCCTATATGCTCGCTTATGACACGGCTTAAGCGTTAGTGACCCGCTCAAATAAAACCACAATTATATGAAAATAAAATATCACAATTGCGACAATAAACGGATATTTTCCGCAGAAGACATGCTATTTTATCTGAAACCCACATCAGTTGTGAATTTAAAACGGTAATTTAATGCGAAAAGAGACATTTACCCTCAATGTTTACAATTTTTTTAAAGTATGCGAACTCGGTTGACCTCGCGAACTGTGTTCGGCATTTTCCGTTGAAAATATTCCGTAGATTTTGGACAACAACGCAAATTACGATGAATTCTCCATTGTAATCGTAATTATGTGTGTCAATAAATAAAATAATAAATAGATTAATTAAACATTGGAGATATAAATGTAATACACTAAATAAATGAACCTTAAGTTTGAAAAGTCCCACTAAAACGGAAGAACTATATTTCGAAACTGTGTGATTCGGTTCTCCGATTATTTTATCAACACAGATGTCAAAATGCACACCACACGCATGGCAAGTCAGACACAAGAGATCTAATTTGCTCCAATTTTGACAAGTTGGCTTGCGATAATTGTCAACAAAACTACCGTTCTGATCCTCCATTATGTCATTAAGTTTTTAGTGCGGGAATTGTTCTGAAAGCACATAGAAAACTGGACTTTCGGGCGATCGGTTTTTCACCATTTTTGTTCGGAAAACCCGCGCTATATATAGAAACGGAAAGTAGAATTCCCAGAACAAACAGCGGATTATGCCGAACTTATTCGGACCACTTCGGCTTTCGGTTAAAACGTAAACAATCAGAGAAACAAATCGATGTTTGTGGCAATCAACCGGAATATTCTATGTGTAATTTAACATTAAAGTTAGATTAATTATACACCATTATGACCATTAGATGTAAGCCTTTCCGATGTATATAGCATCATGTATTGATTTGCTAGGTAAATCGAGTAAAATACACCACAAATTCCCGCCACAGATCGTGGGCGTAACTCATTGTGGTATGATTGGTATGCAAGCGGGCTTGGACTAAACGCCAGCATCGCCATCCCAATATCTTAGCTGGTTTTTAGTACAAGAAGACTTGACTACATTGCTGTGAGCAAAATACATTATGCAAACAATATTATAGCTTCCCATTAAGTATACGCCATACCAGTTATGTAACCGAATTTGTGATCCTCACCCCATTATACATCAACCCATTTGATATATATTGCTCATGACATTTCTGTATAGAATTCACGATTTGTTTTGTTAATTTTTTTCTGTTTGTCATTCTTGGTTATAACCAAATGTTTGCTTTTTTTTACCAATAAAGAATTTGAATTTGACAAGAATTTTTTTTCGCAAAATTCCTGCGCAATTTCAATTCAATTCTTTAATCTCAATAAATCAATAATCATGATATATGAGATATACAAGATTCAAATACAAATATATGACAAAAGCACATTTAACAGGTACATAAATATATTTTATAGTATATGTAATATTAATGTTAATGCATACATTGAAGGCACATCCACCCAAAAAACAGGGTGGATGTGCCCGATACTATATATAAGACTATCTATTTATTTGATACTTTGATACTCGCGTCATTTACACAGGAATACTGTCATAGCGACATGCATTATACATAAATGTTGACTTGAGACGATGGGGCACATGGGCCACAGATATAACTTTGAATTTGGAAAAAAAAAGAGAAAAAAAAACGTATGGACAAAATCTGCATTGTATGTTTTAATCATCATATAACTTGAGGTCGAAGTTGTGGATGTATTCGAATAATAATGTTTAGAATAAAGCCGGGCTTCAAATAAACAGACAGAGACACCGTTGCTAATAGACCCCATCGCATCAAGTGCATGTCCACATCAAGTAAATCCTGCGTGCTCAGTGAGGATCAAGCGAATCCTGTCAAAATCGTGCTCAGGTCAACTGAGTGGCACGCGTCAGGTACTATTTCACGCATTCGATGATCCCACAATAAAATATCAATGTCACGTGATTGCATTCGAGTTGTTCGGGGAATCACCGTCTGAAATATGGGTCAGTGGTATGTTGTGGCTGTGTTCACGAAAGTCGGGAGGTTAGGGTGAAAACGCTGGGAATGCTTCAAGTTGCACCACCGTGAGTATGGTGTTCATTATAATAAATCAACGGTACATTTTACAGTAACTATTATATACACCAGGCTTTAATCCTTCAAAATATTCGTGATAAATATAGTAAGCGTGATGGAGCATAATATCCACGACATTTGGTGAGTCCACACAGGGACGCGAACGCCCTGTGTGGCGGGGGGGGGGGGGGGGGTCATCGATGAAAAATAGTCCGACTCGCCAATTTGCACACTGTCGTGTGCATTACGGGTGTCTAAGTAGACAATAAAAAGACCATCATGGCGCAGTAGGAGGTATATGATGGTCCTCCCACTGAGATTAGTGGGGCGTACTTCCTTGTGACAATGTGGGGGGGGGGGGGTGAAATGATGATAAAGAGCGTTCAGGTAGAAGACATTATTGCTTTGATCAGATGATAGACATTGCACATTACCTGTATTTTAGTAGTTTCCATCAATTGGCGTAATTTTAAATTGTTTGGGTATTTATAGTAGTATTTGGGGATTAGTTTAGCACGATTTTCATCGAATTTCTCGCATGATACTCGTCACCGATTCCGTTGCTACAAAAGGTGCAGGATTTGTTGTTAGACATATTTGCCCAGCTCGTAGTTTCTATGGGTAGGTGATGGTTTCGCGTTCTGAACTTCATAAGTGTCAGTGCTTCTTTAGTTGATAATATCGATAGGTATTCTTCTGTCAGGAACTCATCTTTGATAGTTTTATAAAAATTATATTTATCAGATGATTGCAACGAGGACCGCCAATTATGTAAATATTGATCTCGAATTTTAAGTCGTGTTGCATTGTTGAACCATTTCTCGCTAATTGTGTTGTGGGATAGCCATACGTCTGACATACCTAGTCCATTTAATAAGTTTCTTACATACCGGATCCAAGTAAAACCTTATTTATGCCTATCGAGCATATTATGAATAGTAGCATATAGTACATATGATAATTTCGACTTATTGCCATTTATTATTCGTGACCAGTAGTTCAACAACACTCTGTGTTTTATTTTTTTCAGTTATTGGGAGCAAACCTAGTTCACCATATATCATTGATGTGGGAGTTGATTTTTTTAACTTAAAAACGAATTTAAGGAACCAGATCTCTGTGCGCTGAATAATTATATTATTGCTTACACCCCAAATCTCACAACCATAAGTCAATATAGGTATAATAGTTTTCTCATAAAGATCAATGATGCATGTTAGTGGCAGTTTTAGTTTCCTAGCCTTACATATGATTGAGAACATAGCCTTTTTTGCTATTTCACATCGTCGCTTCTTTTCTATGTTGAACAAACCATTATTCGTAAATGTTACGCCCAAATACTTATATTCGTCCGCCACAATTATCTGTTGTCCATCTAATCGAAAAAACGGTTTAAATTTTTTATCTTTCCCAAAGATGACTACATTACTCTTGCTGTTGTTAACAGTCAGTTTCCATTCATGGCAATAAGATGAATATGCATCTAATATATTTTGCATTTCAGTTGTACTTTCTGCAAAAAGAACAGTATCATCTGCATATAACAGGCAAAATAATTTCAAATTAAAAAAAGTAGTTTCATTTAGGCGGGATAGGGAAATTCCTTTCTGTTTCGTACGGGACAGAAATATTTCAAGATCATTGAGGTAGATCGAGAACAGGATAGGAGAGAGGTTCTCTCCTTGTCTTACTCCAGTATCACATGGGTAGGGGGGTGAAAACTGGTTTCCAACGGAGACACATGACTTTATTCCATTGTACATATTCATGATCACTCTGAGGATACGGCCGTTTATTCCGATATCAAAAAGCTTTGTCCAAAGACCTATCCTCCAAACACTATCGAACGCCTTCGAAAGGTCTATAAATGCGCAGTATAGGCTTTGTTTTGATTTCTTCTTAACCATATCTATTAAGCAGTGAAGTGTAAAAATGTGATCTGTAGTGGAGTAGTTTTCTCGAAAGCCGGCTTGATTTTCCGATAAAAGGTCATTTATTTGGAGGAATGAGTAGATTCGTTTGCTCAAGATAGCCGAGAATGGCTTTGAAATACAACTAACTAGCGTTATAGGTCTGTAATTATCGGGTTGTTTTGGGTCCTTTGATTTGAAAATTGGGTGAATAATACCGGTACCCCATTCTTCTGGAATCGCCCCGGTCCTGAGTATCAAGTTAAAGAGTCGAAAATAAACTGGGGCCAATTGATCGAACGTTGTCTTGATATACTCGTTTCTGATACCATCCACACCTGGTGACTTGCCGCTTTTTAGGCTTTTAACCACATTTTCTATTTCTTGTAACGTGAAGTCACTGTTGAGTGGTGATTGGTCTAGGGATATATCTAGTGATTGTGAGTTCTGATTTTGTACTACATTCACGACTGGACAGCCTCATTCTTATGTTTAAAATAATCATAGAACTCTGTTAATGGTGGCATTTTTTCTGATGTATTTTTGCCATTTACGGAATTGATCAGTTTCCAGTAGTCGCGGACATTTTCAGATTTTGACTGTTTTATCTTATTTGTCATACTTGTATCAAAATTACGTTTATTTAGACGCAAAATTCGTTTGTAATTGTTTCTGGGTTCAATCATTCTATGGTTATTATTTTGGCTGTTGGGTTAGTTCTAAACTGTTTCCGCGTTTTTCGATACTGTCGCCTTGCATTGTTACAATCTTTTGAGAACCATGGTAAATTATTTCGAGCTTTAGTTTTAGATTTTTTGCTTGATGCAGTTCGTGTGCCAAGAGTGGAAGATGCGGCATCGATGTATAAACATTTAAGTCTATCATTTACTTCAGAAATGTCCGATGGTACAACACAATGTCTATCCTCAAGGTCATCTAGATGAATTACCAGTCTATCTATGGCTTCGTAATCAAGAGAGTTTACAAAATCACCAGACATTCCAGGTTCCCATGAGTTAATTTGATTAGGCGATATAAGATTTATTTGGTCTGATGTGGCTATTTCATCAGGGACATTTCCGGTGTCACCAGAATTCTGGGACAACGACATTCTGAATGTGATCGATCCATGTACATCGGACAGGAGATTATTATGTTCAAGGACCGAAAAATCTGTGATGTGTGTTAGAGAGCTCTCGTTGAATAGGAGGTAATCCACAACACTCACATTTCTACATGTCACATGGCCAATACCTGTGTCTGAACCCAGTCTACCATTTCCAATATATAGGTCGGCGGATTTGCATAAATCAATTAACTGGTATCCGAAATTATTAGTTTTTTTGTCTTGTGAGACTCTTGGTTCGAGTGTTTTGGCAAATTCATTTTCTGAAGGAATATGGTCAATAAGTTTAGCAGTTCTGGAGTTGAAATCTCCAATCATAATTAGTGAATCCCATTTCGATTTAACATCCACGATGGAGCTGTATATTTTCTGAAAGCAATCTGATGAGCTATAGGCACTACCTTCTGGTGGGATATACACATTACCGACAACAACTTTCCGGTGTCGGATATACAGCACACGGTGGTACATGTTTCATTCATTCATTCATGAGCATGCAATTCATTGATTGATTTATTTATTGCATAAGTCACATAACAGTGAAACAAGCAAAATGTATATACACTATGTACACAACTTTGAATATCACATTGATCATTGTTCATTTCATATACACAGCAGTAGATTACACAATAATAGGCGATAAACTTAACAAGTATGATAATTACATGTGTTCACCCATAACAATAAATGATTTCGATTATATAGTATAAGACGCCTTCTTAAAGGCACTCCTTAGGAATATGCATAGTCTTTTTATGAGGCTTATATTTTGAAGAGATAGGAGACCATGGAATGTCTCTCTCGTGGGGCTCTTCCAAAAGTACTCAGGGGTATATTGTTTTCTGATTTTATCCAAATGACTGCATATAATAACTAAATGGTATTCGTCTCCTAAATATTTTCCACATATGGTGCATATCCTATTGTCATTATCATTCTGAGATTTCTTCAATCTTGTGCACTCTATAGGCAGTTTATGATTTGCAGTTCTGAGCTTCAAGAGGTATATCGATAGATTAGACGGCAAAATCTTCAAGTAATTTGGGTAACCGTAGTCAGTTTTAATAAAATTGGGCCCTCAATGAAGCAGATGTGTTTATGTCAACGAGTAGTGTGTCCCAATGACGTTGTTTGAGAACACTTTTTGCATATCTCAGTTCAATAGCGGTCAGGCCCGTCTGGGTGATCCACTTTGTTTGCAATTTCAAATCATAAAGAGCATTTTTGACAAAACATAACCAATTGGAGTTATTTTTGTCTGATGTCTGTGAGTTCATCTCATGAGTCTGATAAATTAAGGTATAAATATTCTTAGCTAGCTCAGATCCGTCACTCTATACGAGCTTTGACCAATATGTCAGAGCTCGGCATGTTATATCTATAGAGACGGGGTTTCGTGCAAATTCTGCATAAACTATGTAATTGGGGGTACTCATTTTGATGGACGCAACCATCTTACAAAATTTTAGCTGTAGTGTCTCTACACTTTGAATACGATCAAAACACCATATCTCACTTCCATACAGTAAAATAGGTAAAATCATAAGCATGGTCAGACCTATCATCGAATACTGTAACTCTGCAAGGAGCCCACATCACAAATATCAAAGCATTGTGTTAGAGAAATACAATGAAAAGCAACGAAACTAGTTCGTCAAATCAAAACTCTATGCTACCGAGACCGAATGATAAGACTCAATCTGATGTCTTTAAAATATCGAAGATTTAGAGGAGATCTAATCGAGGTATATAAACTGTTGAATGGTCGTTACAATATCAATACCTGTGACCTATTAGACAGACATTCATCAAGAAGAACAAGGGGACATAATAAAAAGCTACAGATGCCCATTGTTAACAAGGCCATAGGGAAATATTTCTTCACGCAGAGGGTGGTAAATAGCTGGAACTCTCTGCCAGACTTCGCTGTTGAGGCTCCAACACTCGATCAATTCAAAATATAGTTACATAGACTCATTCTTCTATTATATAAAATACGAGTTCGACGACAAGTAATATGTTCAAGTGACTCACAAGTAAATATCGAATGACGATACATATATTTGTAAACAAACATTGCAAATAATGTTATTGGACGAAAAGTCGCAAGACTTGTTCCGTATTATGATGATGATGATGATGATGATGATATGATTGATAGAACAAACCACTATTATGATGATCGTGTCGTTAATTGTTTAAAATACGTATCAATTGACATATACGCACCGTTCCCTCATTAAAATCAACATATTTAGACCATTTTAGGGGACCTCCGCGAATTCGGGGACTTTCGCAAATTTAACTCCGCAAATAGGGGACCTATTGCAAACTGTCACGCAGATTAGCACCTAATTAACGAACCGGTGGCTGACTGGGCTGTCTCAGACTACACTCTTTAAAACGAGTATCAAATGACATATGCATTTTACAAATTATATTTTTCATTTCTTCTATTTGTAATTGGCATAGCTTATCACAAACCAAAATAAACGACAATAAACTAAATTGAAATTCCAACTACACCTTTTACCGGATCGGGGTCGTAGTACAACTTTTAATGCGTCCCAAAATAACCGGGAAAACACATTATCTGTAAATAAAACGCCCAGCGAACCATAGCTATCTAGAATCACTAGGACAGTATACACGCGGCGCGCGTAATGAATCATTCTGCACTTGAATTATCTGTTTTCTGTCTGTCGTCTGCTTGTATTAATTTACCTGAAATCCAATCCACATGAATACTTGACCGTGCCAATGTAAACATTTATAAACGAGTGGGAGAATCCATCTTGTACAACGACAGGGTCTGATGTTTGGCAACCATTACGAGTTTTTCGAAGAACCACGAACACAGTGATAATGGTGATAATGGTTTCGCAGTTTGTTCTTGGTGTGTCACAATAAAACAATTCTCCATTGATGAAGTCACGTACGTTAGTTTGATTTTGAACATAAGACGTTTGATAAGTTAAGATGCGAGACAATAAAGCGTAGTTTATTCGATAACTTCAGGAAACTGAAATGAAACACTGCAGTGAGGCTTGTGTGAATAAGTGAATATTAATTGCTTTTGCAGGAAGTTATTGATTGGTCATTGGCTCGATTCCTCTCGTTTGAAATCATTTTAACATTCAGAGTACCTAGACCGTAAGTTGATTGAAACGGAACACGGTTTAGTTCCAACACGACCTAACGTTTAAGTATGGATGTGACTAGCTAGCCTTGTGCGTGTATCCGACTTGGAATTTCTAACTGCACTCCTTGGCTGTTGGAAACAAAACAAACTTGAAGGAGGGGGCGTACACACAGACTCAATATCCATGGGTTTGAGATAGGCTACGTTAAGTGTGAACAATACCGGATCGGATAATATTGTATGGCGTATAGGACGAAGTCGAAGTTATATACTAATACGTAAAGGGGAGAGAACCACTTTCTTTCTCATCGCAACAATTGTTATCCAGATTAATATATATACATGTGAATATGTATATATTATCTATTTCCATGTATAACCCGTATGTTATATTATGTATTAATCTCGAATACTGTAATTACAGTTTAATGAGAAATAAACAATTTGATAAAAAAAAGGACTGTATGGTCGAATATGCCAAACTCGTAAGTCAAAAGGAAGTCGAGCTGTTACCCTGGGGCGAAGTGAAACTTTGTATTGAAACGTAACTTTAAGTCAGTAGAATGGATCCCAGGGCGGCGGACCTCCGAGATAAACTTCCCAACACGGTGTTGATAAGGGTGCATTTACATTGCTATAGAACTGTACACAGATCTACACGCAGACTAGTGTAAACGGGTTGATATAGAAATGCACACAGAATGAAAACGGTATTAGTTCGTGTGAGTAAAAATCGTGTCCGCTATACGTCACGGTCAACGCCGAATCATTGTGACAGGCAAATCTGTTTTGATTAATTGTTACTCGGGCTTGGCGAATGTGTTTTAGCGTTCGTTGTCATTTCAACCCGTGTATTTCGAATATTGAACACGGACAGGGACGTGGCAACTTTGGTCAAAATTTTCAACAGTTGGAAATTTCATACCTGACATAACATTAATTTAGTTGTAATTTCCAAACCAACAATGGGTTTAAAATTATCTTGTAGTTTGATTTTCAAACATTATATTGGGGGGTATTGTTTTCGGACCAATATTTGCATAATTTCCTACTTTTTATCCAAATTTTGGGCTGGAATGGCCATCAGCTGGAAGTTTTCCAACCTTATGGGGGCGGGTGTCAGGTTGGAAATTTCCAACACTTGGAAAGATTGTGTCCTGGTCCCTCCCCGTGGCCAGTCAAAAATTTCTAGTTAATTTAAGAAAAAAATATTGTCCTACATTTGGTCAACATTGCCATTGGAATTGTCATCAGTTGGAATTTCTACTACATTTGGTCAAATAAACGGTGTTGTAGGGTGGATACCCATTTCATACAGATCCAAAATGGCCACCGCCCAGATGGTGTCAAACAGGAGATATATAGATGATCACCTGAAATCCTAAATATTGGTGGAATTGCCATCTAAAGCTGTATGGGTGCTCTCTATAGCCTCTCTATTTGTGCACACGGTTGTTTGTTGTGTATTCCTATGCGATTTTCATTCTTTCTTCGAACCATTATCAAGTGGTATAAGGATACACTTTAAATACATGCGGCACATACCAAATCGCTGTTGTCTGCTGATAGTTGATCCATTTTTATGTCTGGCCTAAATTGACACGACTCGTAATGAATTGTCAATTACCAGAGTGCTGATCAGCGCGCGTTCACTATTTAATAAATAGAGCATGGCTTGGAGTGAAATACGCCGATATAGTGCATAGTGAGGTTGTGTAGTTCACGACGCGAAGCGGAGTGAACTACACAACCGCACTATGCACTATAACGGCGTATTTCACGACAAGTCATGCTCTAATTATTATATTGTATCGAACAAATGCAGAAAATTTCAACTTTTACTTAGTTCAGACAATTGATGTTCGCCTTACTGAAGCTTTAATTTGGATCAGCGGCGAAATAACGAGTAGTTTCAGAACAAAGTTTGATGTAGTGTTCGTTACTATTTTTAGTAGTCAAAACTACATATGCATAGTGCACGATGGGAGAGACTTGAAGGCGTAGTATACAACTACGACTAATAGAGTCGAGTAGCCAACCAATCGGAAAGCTTGATTTCAATAACAAAGTCACGTGAGATACAATATTAGTAATTATGTTGTGATCACAGTAATGCGCGACACGTGACTTCATACAGATCTGTACACAGTTCTATATCAGTGTAAATGCACCCTTAAGCTACCGCATCGAAGACGGAGCATGGAGCGGTGTTCAATATATTAAATTATGCGAAGAAAATCGATTAGCAGAATGAGAATGTGCCAATAGAGTTGTTTTTCGGAAGCATTTCTGGAGATTTGCCGCTGCAGACTTTATTCAATAATAAAAAGTAGAGTTGCAGAATTCCTCGTGGTTATATGATGCAAATAATTTGTCAAAAGTGTCAAATTATTTGTCAAAAGTGTTGGTGTTAAAATTACTACATCATACAATATCTTTACCTGATATAAAAAAAAGTGTTGGTTAATTTGGGTTTTCCTGCCATTTGGAGCCGAAACATTTATTTTTTGAAAACATTAACATTAAAATGGATTTTGCAATAATGCCCAAATAGTTAATCCATATGGTGTAGTGGTTATCTAACAATCACATGTAGAAGGAAGTAAACAGCAATTTTGAACGGATTGCGAGATAGTGGATTTTAGCTACCCCTCCCCAAAATTTCCCAATTGATCATAATGGGAGCCCACATGACTCGTTTGCTGAACATTGGGCACAGTAACATTTTTAAGTGTTTAAGACGTGTTCAGGCTTCCAGACCGCCAGTTACAACGACAGCCACAACAACACATATTATACAGTTATATATAAACATGCATCGACGTCGACTTTGTAGGACTGAAATATTTGTTATAGAAAACATATGACTTTAATATATATATATATATTTATTTTTATTGGCCTCCCCATGTTCGAGAACAAAATTGTGTACTGCGAAGCGAGTGCGAAGAAAGTAGCGTCGCTGGTTACCGTGCAACAGACTACAAATATCATTAAAATCTCGACAATGTAATTATCCGAATTAATTGTATTAGCTATGATAAACACAACGGGAATTTACTATAGAGAATGAAGTGGATGTAATTATTTGTCCGTAATTCCCACGTATATGTCAAATTTATGGAAATTTAAGTGATCGGTATATGCTATAAATCTATAATAAATGGAAAATACGTGACGTTGGAATTAAATTAAATTTCAAATATGCGTAAGCATTTAAAAACATTTAAGCACCATTTATGTTCGAAATGATACATAATGTATATTTATGTTCTTCAGAATCTCAATGACTATGTATAGGGACAAGAGGGGAACTCGGAGGATGAGTTTGTTCATTGACAACAAACACTGTAGTTCAGATTCAATTGGGCTGTTTATTATTATAAACATAAACAACCAATAATAACTTAAACAAAATATATTGTCAAGAAGGTGGAGGCCAATAACCGCCCTCCCACCTGCTGATATATAACAATGTTCCATAAACATACCTATAGCATCAATAATCTAGCTATTGCCTTAGTAATAGTGGTAACATATATGTAGCCATAATAAAACGTTTTGGAATTTCAAAAGACGGATCAGTGAGAGATGAAATATAAATCTCAAGCTTCTAACATAATATGGGGTGGGAGGGTGGGAAAATGAATCCTGATAATCAAAGAAATATGGGAATTATGTTTGCACAAAATTTATATGTTTCTATTCTGATTGATGGAGGACAAAGAGACTGCGCATGTCAGTACATAAAATGTACACCATGTTCTTAAAGGGGCACCACCCGAACGTTCTGAATTTAGTTCGATGCTTTGAAAATAAAATTGATTATTTCATAATCAAGGTTATATAGTCTCACAAATATATAACAAAATCACTTCTGTTGCCAACGTGATTGTTAGTGTCCCTCTAAATAATAAGAAATATAGAAAATAAATGGTATGTTCAAATGAATTCCCACCAAGGTGGCAGTTCTCTCAGTTGTAAACACCAGTATATCTAATCAAACGCAAGAGAATGTGATGTGTAGCTGGAAAATGTTGTGATAAGTTCATTGTAGTGTTGAGTGTTCAAGAGTGGTCTCCAAATAGTCTAGGAAAATATGGACATAGGTGTCGCCTGGAGAGGGAATTTATGAGACCTACCTTTTTGGTTAGCATGAACACTTAACTTTCGGAATCCGTATGTTGGATTTGTCAGATATGCGGACTTTTTTCGCACCGCGTGGTTTTATTGAGGCACCTGGTGATAAAATCGGTCATTTTTTAAATAAAGCCGACATATTTGACAGAGTATATTCACACCTTTTGAGAAGAGATATTCGTCCAATTTTGATACGTGTGAATGGGGCGGTAACCAGAGTAAGGTAATACATGTAACCATTGAATATAGGAACGACAGTCATGACGTCATGTGACGTCAAATAATGTTTAGGGTGAGAAGAATATGACGATTCACGCAAAGCGTTGTCTTTCGTTTCTTATAAAATCAGAAGTAAGATAGTTATGCCCAATTATTTTATACCATGGGAAACTACTGCCAATTAGCTACTGTCTAATATATCAATTATCGCTGTTGGTCGCATCATTTTTTATCAAAGGCAGAAAAATCAACCCTCCCCCTAAAGATGAGAGGCGCCAGGCTGTGGTGCAAGGCACACAGAACGCACGATTATGTGCCGTTGATGGACTGCTAAAGTATTGTTTAATAGATATGTGTAGATCGACATAGTCGAGCATTACAGTAACAATATCACACAAGAAAACTAAGATGCATGCATCAGGTCGCCCGTGAACTATTTATCATAGAATTCTTGTAGCTATCTATTATACATTTTGGAATATCTGTATGCATGTGTGTATGAATGCATGTATCTATGTGTGTTATAGAATCGAACACTGCTCGACCGATTCGACTCGGATTTGGTATTTAACTTGTCAACTTGACCTCGCTCATAGGCATGTTTCTGGACCTTGACCGATCCGACTAAAATTTTGTGTGTAGGACTACTTTGATCCCGGGAGCAATATGGACGGGTCCAATTTCACGTGGGACCATGCCCTCGAACGTGCTGATATAGGCATGTTTCTGGATCAATTGAACAATAGTTTGTCCAGACGCTGTATATACCGGGCACTGCCCAGATGGAGGCGATCACAAAGAAATCCCTAAATAGCCCGAACGAAGTCGAGTACATCAGCTAGTATTATATATTTCTAGATTTAGTTACAAACTATATACCTGTATATTGTACAAAGAAATGTTTGACAAATGTATCTATATCAATATTACCATAGGGTTCATTAAAAATTAGATACGACGAAACAAAATTTTGAAGGGTGCATGTGATTGTGAGGAATAATAGGATCATAGGTAAATTTAATTTATGGACGCTTGTTAATTTTCATTGGACTACATGTATCAGGTAAATTTTTATATTTCAAATGGTGACAGGAATGCGGAAAGTCGAACTACCTAAGTAATACTGGCTATCCGCATGAAGAGATATACATGTATATAAAAACCAAAATAGAAGATGACTGCTGGCGACAATGTTTTCCAAAGAAATTCAAAGCATTCGATAGCTCCCATCTAGTGGTCACCCCGAAGATCAATATGAAGTTTGGTGACTATCAGATGAGGGATGTGGTCTGTACAGGTGCTAAAGAATTCAGTCATGCACAGAGTAAGATACAAAATTGCTGCCTGTGGTCATGTTTTTTAACGAAATTCGGAAAAATTAGATTACTCTCACCCTGGTTATCCAGAAAATCATTGTGGAATCTGGTGACGATCGGACATGGGATGTCGTCTGTAGGATCAACCAAATTATTTAGCCATAAAAATAGTAAAATTCAAGATCAATTGATATATAGAAAGTGTTCCGTAACGCGACACACATCAGTGGTTTTCACTTCATAATATTCAATCAGAATAAATGTATTTGCAAAGTCGCGCGGTCGGCCATTTTAAATCTAAACAATAATGAGTCAAGTTAGGCAACAATTTCTCTCCACGAGTTCCTATACCAAATATGAACTATCATGTCTATTCAGCAAATTACATTGTGCACGGTTCGTGGATATTCGTTCCCGATTTGATTCTATAACTGAGGGTTCCATGAGTCCCATTTAAATTCAAAATGGTCGACCTTATTTGCAAACTGATACGACATGTGAACGGGTACGTGTGTATGTGGTTAATCAAAACGTGTGGGGCCATACTTGTGGGTAGGGTTGTTGGTGAATAAATGATAAGAAATTGTAACTTGGTTTAGTGTATAATTGCCACAACTGGGCAATAATAAAGGCAAAAACATAAGTTGCAATCCCAAGTTCCAATCACAAGATTAAAACAATATCACAATGCCGTGCTTTCAAAAATTGGAATTTAACCATTGAAGAGTTATAATAGACACATAAAAACCAGGACCGACCTCTCGCGCCATGAATACAATCACGATCGATGTACATCGCGTGTAGTTTAAAGAGCGAAACTTGATACTACTGTATTTTGCCAAACAGCCTGCTGATCTACGAATGTGCATATATGCAACCACAGTACCGAGTACCGGCGGTACTGCACACCAGTACCGTTACCGCAAAAATGCCCGAGTACCGACGGTACCGGTACTGCGTACCGTTGAGAAGCCTGGATGGAATTGTTGTATAAAAACAGCACTACATGTAAATATAAAATAAAACAGTGCTACATCTTATTACAGATTATTTCCACATATAATCAGTGACTACAGGCAGTCGGACAAAATAAAGTTTCAGTGACACTCTATCCGAAGAGGGGGATAATTTCATCTGTTACAGTCAATGGATAAATTATGAATCTGGAAAGCTGAAATTTCTAAGTAATACTAGATATCGACATGACGCGATAACATATAACGTAAATGCAATATGGCCGCTGGCGACCATATTTTCCTATGAAATTCAAAAAATATTTGATAGCTCTCATATAATAGATCAATATCAAGATAAATATGAAGTTTGGTGATGATCGGATGAGTGAAGTGGACTGTGGTGTGTGCTAAAGGGTTTAGTAATGCTAATAGTAACATCCAAAATCGCTGTCAGTGGCACGTTTTTTAACGAAATTCGGAAAAACTACACTACTCCCATCTTGTTGTTATCCCGAAGATCCATATGAAGTTTATTAACGATTGGACAAGTAGGGTATACCAAATTATTGAATCATGGAAAGAATAAAATCGAAGATGGTCATTGGCGCCCATGTTTTTCATCAAAACTCGGAAAACGTTGATGGCTATATAAGATTATAAGGAAATCCAGTTATTACTCCATGTAATTACACTTTGATTACCACATGTGTAACACCTGCCATGCAGATTAAGAGCTCAACTGACCATCCGCAGTGACCTACATGTAGTTTATCTCAAAAAGCTGCTGAAAACTATGTGTCATAATAATAATGATACTGTCAGTACCCATTTGTTGCAAAACCAATCCTTCTCAAGTTCAATCGATCTTTTTCAAGTAGTTCACTGTTGTTACAATTATTTGACTAATCGGCGTCGACTCGATTATTAAACAAGTCGACGCTGAAACCCGCCAGTCGATTAATCTAAGCAAATCGGCAATATGGCCTACCGCATTCATAGAATTTACAGTTTCATGTTCGGTGCTGGGTGGCACCTCTCAGAATGCGTTCGATTCTTCTCTTATACCGGACAATTCCGATATTCTAAATTTTGTTCTCAGGCTGGTAGAGGTGTATGATTGTGTATAAGGTGTATACTGTTTATACTGTGTTATATTGTGTTATTTTCTGGAACATGCTATCATGTGACTTATTTCCACTAAAACAAGATACAATAATTTGTCGTATTTTGGATAAATTCTAGCACATTGTAAACTATATAGTTAATCTATAGTTTAAAAATATAAAAGACTACCATTAACAAAAGAGTGTGGGGTTTTTTCATGGCTACTTAGTTAAAGTGCAAGTTAAGATAACAAACAAGCGGAACTGTCAAACATTTCGACATTCAAGGACTATTTGTAGGATGATCTAATGCAGCTCATATATTGACTGTGACATTTGACCATTTTAATAAATATTTGTTAGCACAAGTAGCAATATTGGCTGTGGAAATATAAAAATGTACATTTGTGACACGTGAAAATCAAGTTATGAACATGCGATATGATGCTATCCGGTCGTAAAAGGGTGTAATCGAAATGCCCAATTTTTGCATACCAGTCACAACTAGTTATCTTGCACTTTAATTGTTAACACCTCTCCTTGTTCAACCGATTTAGGTTGTCTTTTGTCTATAAAATGATGGGATTGAAAAAATTGTTGTTAAGGGCATTTCCGCCCCGATAACTTTGAGACATATATATTCGATCGATATATAGTTTCATCATTGTGTGGTCTTTTTTCAATCCCGAAATTTGTACCCAATTTAGATCTATACACCAGATTTATCGATGTTTTAATGACATTTGGCAAGTTATCTCCCTTTTTGCTGCATTCTATACTGTTCTATACATACAAAATGCAAAACCAGAAAAGTAGATTTTTGTAAGACTGCTGTGGATGTTTCGACCGCACAATGATGAAACTATATATCGACAGAATATTTTATTTTTATAGACAAAAGACAACCTAAATCGGTGACAACAATATATATGAATAATAAAGTTTATATTTAAAAAAAGTAAATTAATAATTAATTAACAAAATTGACATAATAATTTCAATAATATTTTTATATTTAAAACAGTAAATTAATAATTGCCACTTTTAAATTTAAATTTAATTAAAATTTAATTTTATCGGCTTCCTTAAAAAGATTCTTACCTAAATATGTTTATGTGCACTTTATAAACTTCATTGAGTCATCTTTGTCATGTATTGAGCTTGATATCTTTTGTTAACAGTTTATAAATCATGTATGTCTCATGTTTGTTATATTTTATGTGTTTATTATGATTAAATAAAGTTATCATTTAAAATAAATGTATTCACTTTCAAAATTATTATTTCACAAAAAACCTCAAATACCCCAAAACACAATAGTTTAGAGTCGCCAATTAGTTAATCCGATTGCCTATAACACTAAGCACATAGGCCGCTTACACCTTTTAAATGGAGCCGGCCGCTTACACTTTATAGAATGAAAGAACGAAAAGTTGAATAAAATCAACAAATTTGTGAATTTAAAAACAATTCAAACGTTAATGTTTTCCATGTCATAACCCGGACATATGTACTAAATTTCAGTCATGTCCATTTATAAACAAAGAAGATAATGCGACATCAATTGCGCTTACACCTTTTATTTTGGAGCCGGCCGCATACACTTTATAGTGTGTTTCAGAACGAAAAAGTTGAATAAAATCAACAAATTTGTGAATTTAAAAACAATTCAAACGTTATTGTATTCCATGTCCCAGCCCGGACATATTTAAATAATATTCATTGAGAAACAACGGACCAAACGCCATATAACACCCCGTATACACATTTTATTCCGAGCCGGCCTCGGCCTCGGCATACACTTTATAGTGTGTCCCGAGCTGGCCCAGGTCGACTGGGGCGAGTGGGCCCTGGGGCCAGTGGGCCGGTTTCTGGCACCTTTTATAATCGTGAGCAAACTTCCTTAATTTGCAGCAGGTATCCGTTTGTGCGTAGTTTAATATAGAAAGTTCCCCAATTAATATCGCAAATAGAGCGACTGTATTTGACAGAGAAGGCCTCTATTATTGATTATCAAGTTGCTATACATTAAAAAACGACAAATGCACAGGCCCGTTCAAGCGTAGTAGTCTATTTTTATGGGCTGAATTCATCTGATGTGGTATGATTCCTCAAAATAAACAACAAAACCATCGTTACTTGGAAATGTAGTTTGGGCTAACATTTACAGAAATCATCCACCTCATTTATTCCGACACGCACATCAGATGAAAAACCACCATCATACAACCGCCCAAATTGGGCGAATTAATGTACCTCCTGACTCAATGTTTTTAACAAATTTTAGATTTTTTCCCCAAAAAGATAATCTAAAATGCATTTTGTCTTCTCTTCCGGGAAGCAAAAATGAAAATAATGTATTAAGGGTGGAGATAATTAGTGTATACGGTAATTTCGTTCCGTCTTGGTTTAAAAACTGGCATAATTACCCAAGATGGCTGCCAATATGGTGGCCGGTATATAGGTGGGAATTGTGAAATTTGTAAGAACGCACAATTACTTGCCAAAATGACTTAACTAGCACAACGAACGTTGATAAACTGCCACAGTTTTATGTAATATATATATCCCTGATCCATCGACTAGAAAATTTAAGTGAAACCGGTACACAAAGCACCTCCTGGCCCCATTTTTTTATTAAATATTTAATTAGTTTAGTCCAAAACTAAGCGAAAGCCTATTTTTGTCATCTTCTCGAAATGCATATAGACAATAATGTTGCGTGTGTGGATATAATTTGTATGTACGATAATTCCATGCCGTCGGTGGTTACTACGTGACATATTAACTCCAAGATTGCTGCCAATACCGTGGCCGGTATATGGATGGAAATTGTAAAATCTGTCATGACGCAATTAACACCACCATCGCAATGAAATGTCTTATAACACAAATAGTGCTATTATATTCATATCATTTTTGCAATACTAGGACGTAACATTGGTCACGTCACGTTATATTAAAATGATAACCAGATTGGTACCCACGAGAGAGAGAGGATCGACAAATTTTGCATTCATTCGCGCTCAAGTAAGATTTGTTCTTCGAAATCAGTGGCATGTTGTGCAAATTATTTCACAATAAACATGATTGATTTAAGGCAGATGGCTGTCTGACTATCTTTGGGAAAAGAATAAGGCAATTGTGCATGTTAAATTAAATCTAACACGACATTTAAGCATACTTGGCACTCTCTATGACTATTTGTAACAAAATGCGACCGCGAATAACAGAATTAACCAATTAACCATTTCGGATACATATCTCATCAAATAACTCATGTTGATACGAATCGTTAGTTACCCTCTATCAACGAGGCGAGGTTACAATAACGGAGCTACTGATACATTGGGTCTCATGTTTACCGTTCTAAAAGTAAGTATAAATGTATCTCATTGACCAATAGCCATTGCTGCCCAGTCCACAAGAGGACATACCCAGCAAATTATCAAACCGTCACATCATACAGGTTCGTTCAGTTTCATCACCATGCAATAGACTCGTTGAATTTTTAATTCAAACATTTACCGGATTATTTTCCATGACATATTTCGCACACAAGGAGATGGAAACCTGGTTGATTTTCCTCTTGTAATTTGTCGGCTGCTTAATGTGTGGGAGGTATTTGCTTGTACTAGCAGTAGATAAGTTGCAAAGCAAAGTCAAGGCTCTAAGCGACATTTCCAACAACGACAATACCAGCGATGTGGTAAATCACATAAAACTGTCAAACTATGTCCCGATATATTTCGATTGTATGTTACTCTGTATAGTTCGGTACTGGAGTTTCGTGCCACCCCATGTGCGCTCGTGATTTCCAGAAGTGACTGAACAATTGTTTGTAAGATGAGGTACCCCAAATATGTAGTTATCCCATGCTAGATATATTACCCATATCTTTCTATGCTGATGAGTAGGTAGGATTACCTCTGGAAGGCTGTACATTCAGAAAACAACATATAGATCGGAGTATTGGCATGACGTTTTATCGCGTAGACTGATACCTTTTGGACTTTTTGGTATCCCAGTTTAAGTCTTAGCTCATTATGACACCAAAATGAAAAGGACGACAATTTCAATTATTTGTATACATGCCATATACAGGTTGATATCAGGAAGCGTATAATAACTTTCTAGATAAGTCTAAAAGTAATGCGGTTAGGGACCTGCTGATTCCAGCAGGTCGGATGTCTGAAAACATACCATATTTTGATTATGGCCTTTCATGATTAAAGCATTATAATTCCACCCACTCGTCATATCTAACGCCATACGTGTTGCAGTTAAATTCAAATGTATCTATAGTTAACACATTGTGCGCGACGTGAGTAGACCGTGTGTGTAGTGCATATCCTGAAATTATATTGTGGTAGTGTTGATGTACAAATGGGTAAAACAAAATGAGATCACGAGTCTTGGTGTAATTTCTCTCAGCATCTCAGAAATGACATATAGCAACAACTTCTGTGCAGACCAGAATCTGATCTACGATAACTCATCCATAACAACTCCGATTGTGTTGAGCGAAATCAGTTACTGGACACGATAGCCGTAGTTTAGTATTTACCGAACAGCGTGTGGGAATACTTGCATATGTCATTGTAAAATCTGGACGATATGGGGACGAGGAATTATTCGCCAAATTGTTTTCCGCCGGAGTTGCCTGTAAATACGAATATTGAATACAGCCCGATTGATACATTAATGACATGGGTTTTACGTTTCAAACACCAATGGTGCTTGCAACAGCAGCATGTCTCCTGGTCTGAATATGACCAGTTACTTTTCCACCAAGTTGGAAACAACATTTGATATTTCTGAAGGTTATCGCTTTCATATATTGCAAAGAAAGCTGTCCTTCGTGGCGATCTTGTTTAAAAGAAACTGTATAATTAAGTTAGAAACACAGGAGATATTCTCATTCTGGAAATGACTAATCTTATGTTTATCACTGATCAGTTAATTTTTCGGAAGATGCAAAATCTGAACTAAGTTTGTACGTCGAGCGCTATCTTTTTCTGAATCTCATCTTCTTTGCGTTATTGGACACTAGTCAAAGAAAGCGGCGATGGTGATTTAGGGTCTGGAAAAATTCACTCTGTGTTAGCACGGCCGTCTCCGTGGGTCGAAGCTATTGTACAGCAATTGTGCATTGTATATATAACATATTAAAGGAGGCACTGACTCAGAATCAAAATCATTGCTTCAAATATGGTTGCTTCAGTGAATGTGAACAAATTATCATTTCTTAGTGGTCATGTATTTATCGGATGGCACAATGAGATGTTCCTTATCTCACACCTAGCTTCAACATCGGTCCCAATTTTCGCCCAATCAACTCGGGTGTGAACCCGCATCAACCTCGTCTAGCCCAGACTTCGATAATGGTATCCACGACATATCCACCTCATATGTACCATCATATTTGGTAGCACTTGGAATAATATTCATTGAGAAAGATTGACCTCCTAGAGAGAGGCGTTCTTCGTTATATTTTTATTAAAGATAACACTACCTGATTACAAAACGAATTCGACAGTGACTGCCGACATAACAGATAAAGAGGTGCTCGGAGTATAGTCTGGTATTACACTCCTATGTGCGATTTCCATTGAAAACGCAGTTCATCTGATGCTACTGCTAACTTCATGTGTCGCATTTAACCCTACATTGTCTTCCCAATACGATAGGAAGACCACATTTGTTCTGGCTTTCCCTTTGCAGTTTCGATGAACATCCATCCAGATGAATAATATATCGTTCCAATGTATGATTTTATGACTGAATGGGATAATCCATTCAGTATAGCATGGGTTAACGTAGCGCATTTCAAGATGAACAATGTTTACTCATATACATCGACATGTGGCCGATCTACCAAGGGTCTGATGTACGGCGTCGATGTGAAAATCATGTTGATCAATTCAAATTATGATAGCTCTCTGAACAGACAACATTGTCTGTTCGCGATATATAAGAGGGTCATCAATACTGATATTGCTAAGATACTCACATACAGCACGACGGAGAGAAGCTTGAGCCCAGGCACTTCTATCAAGAGTCTGGTGGTGTGGTGTCGATTTGAACATTCCGTTTGTCGATTTGCTACGTCATATTATGATAGTTCTCTGAACAGACAGCCCTGTCTGTTCTCGATATACAAGAGGTCCATCAATACCTGATATACTCAAATACACTGCACCCGAGTGAGGAGTTTGAAGTCCAGACACTTATATCAAGGGGCTGTTGATGCCGTGTCGATGTGAGAATAAAATTGGTCGATATATTTAGCTCCTATGTCATAACATGATAGCTCTCAAAACAGACCATCCGATCTATTCGCGATATATAAGAGGGACATCAATAACGACATTTCTATAAAATTGGACCACATAAATAGTGCAGTGGTCGAACGCTCAAAATGGTTGGGTTCCCCTATCCACGGTAGAACAAGTTTAAACCAATATATATACCAGGTTGGGGCATGGCGAACAAGTAAAGTTGATTGGCGTTTGTTGTCTCTTGGCCTGTCAGTATTCATATTGGGAAATTCCACTGCTGCACGTTCAATGCTACCAACAGCAAAGACAATATCATATATGAAAAGAAAACAAAATGAAACAAGTGCCGAAACGTCTTCGGTGAAGTGCCGAAACGTCCAAGAACCTGGGCCGAAACAACCAAGTGCCGAAAACCCAGGTGCCGAACCATCCAGAAAACCAGGTGCCGAAACGTCTAGGTGCCGAAACGTCCTGCACCCTACTCGGTTCTTCGCTTTAAACAACCCTGTTCATCTGTATATACCTCGCTCAAATTGCCACCTATTTCAAGGGACACGATTTACTTGAGCACCAATGCTCGTGAATGCAAGATTCGTCAATAATGGGCACCATTAAGGTAGCAATTTTAAATAGAATTGCGCATCATGATGTCCGGAGTAACATGAATATAATACTTTGGGTTGTGAAACATGACATATTTCACCATTAATTCAGACCACCGTATTGGCAGCCATCTTGGGGTTAGTGAGCCATTTTGTAATCCAAAAACGTCAATGAATTATCGTACACACCAAACATCTCCGCCACGCTACATTCGGCGCTTTATGGCTTCCGAGAAGATGATAAAAATGGCTTTAGGTTATTTTTTGAGAAAAATGACTAAAGTTTATCAACATTTTGTGCCAGGAGGTGCATTGTGTAATAATTTCACTTTATTGTTCAAGTTTGTAGATCGGGATATATACCTTAAACTATAGTTTAGCAGTTCATCAACGACTGCTTTGTTACGTAAACCATTTAAGCAAGTAATTGTGCGTTCTTACATAATTCACAATTTCCACCTATATTGCGGCCATTTTGGGTTAATATGTGATGTTTTAATCCAAGGCAGAATGAAATTGCCATATACACCAATTATTTCCACCCTTACTAATTCTTTTCTTTTATTTTTGCCTTCCAGAAAATAAAAAAACGCGTTTTATATCATTTTTTAGGAAAAAATCTAAAATTTATTAAAATTTCGGGTCTGGGGGTACATTATATATTGTTTCTACGCTAATGTTCGAGTTTTTAGACAGAAACTTATATATTATTACATTCTTTAGCAGACTTTCAACGGCCGTTGTGTTAATTGTGCCTATTGGCATGTGACCGTGAGTTCTGTGTGCCTTATACCACATCATGGCGCATCTTAACTTTAGGGGGAGGGTTGAATTTTTTTCCCTCTGATAAAACAAATAATGCGGCCTGCAGCGATAAGTTATATATCAAAATATAGCCAATTGGCAGTAGTTTCTCATGGTATAAAACAATGTGGCATACCCGTCTTACTTTATGATTTAAAAGAAACGAAAGACAACGCTGTGCGTGAATCGTCATATTTGTCTCACCCAAAATATTATTTGACGTCACATGACGTCATGACTACAATTCCGAGATTCAATGGTAGCATGTTTTACCCTACTCTTGTTATCGCCCCACCCGCAGGTACCAATATTGGACGAATATTTCTTCTCAAAATGTGTGAAAATGCTCTGTCAAAAATGTCGGCTTTATTTAAAAAATGACCGAATTTTTCATCGGGTGCCTCAAGAAAACCACGCGGTGAGAAAAAAGTCCGCCTATCTGACAAATCCAACATACGGATTCCGAAAGTTTAGTATTTACGCTAACCAAAAATGTAGGTCTCATAAATTCCCTCTCCAGGCGAGACCTATGTCCATATTTGCCTGGCCTAAAACAATCGAAAAATTGTCTTTCTGATTTGCTGTTCGCTTTGTGTATGGTGACGCAGGCTTTCGGGAACGGGACCATCCATAATAATTATATATTTCCTGATCGAATAACACATTTCCCCACACCCTCTGTTAAAACGCATAGCATATCATTTTAGTTTGTGGTATGTTAAATATTTCAAATAGGGTAGGGGTCCCAAAATGTGACAATTCGCCTTTCGTATTTGCCAGCAAATTATTGCAAAGTGTAAAAGACTCCCAGGATTCAGGAACCAACCCATCCATATAAATTGTTTACTTAGACTGACATATGTCCACACCCTCAGTTAAAACTGTGAGCATATACATTCAATTCGTGAAAAAGTCGACGAGCCGACGGTCTCGGACCAAATTGCGGATGAAGATGTATAACTCTAAAATCAAGTGGCTTTGGGAGTTAGATATTTGACATACCAGCCAAATTTCGTTGAACAAATTGTTGATAAATAACAGGTTTTGGACCATTTATACTATAGTTGTCTGTGGTTAGCATTATTTTCGGGCAATTAATCGATTCTGATAACTGAATCGGCATTTCAAAAAAACTTTGTTGTTGGAATCTGATTATATGGGGACAATCGAATCGGATTGAGTACCTTTAAATGTACGGTATAGAAATATATGGTGTACTATTTCACGCTATGTTATTGGCAACTGTGCTGCATGCCGGTCAAATACCGTAACATTTAAATGTATGACCTATATTTTACAATGTAGCCTAATATGCGAGTATTATTCCTTACCGGATATAAGTCTTTGTAAACATACACTCCGATTCATACGGACACCACTATTTTATAGGTGGGTATGAAGTTTACTCCAGACTGGCCGGGTATATGCGGTACACTTTGATAAAATCCATTGTGTCATATGAATTTAAACGGAAGTTCCGTTAATTTATATCAATTTCATAATATTTTAC
The DNA here is from genome assembly GCA_032622095.1 of Siphonodentalium dalli. Lineage (NCBI taxonomy): Eukaryota > Metazoa > Mollusca > Scaphopoda > Gadilida > Siphonodentaliidae > Siphonodentalium > Siphonodentalium dalli. The sequence continues at coordinate 60,023,399 of CP136064.1, read as the reverse complement.
GAAATTATAACATTTAATTTTTTACGGACATTCCAGCTGGACATTCCGTATTTTTATAGCAAATGTGATGGCAGCAAATTTGCCAGCACATTGTGCCGTAAAATTACGATATTTTTTAACAGTGTACGACATTTTCGAATTACCATCTCAGTCGTGGATATTGGATTCAAAAGGCATTCATTCCCCCTATATCACACCCCAATGCGATTTGACAGAACCCAGTATGACAGGCACGTACACGAATACGTACATGTACATTCATGCACAACCTCCGCAAAGTGTGATCAATTGTTACGTATGTATACGTAAGAAACATCACAAAACACGGAAAGAACGAAAATCGCCGATTCGAAATTGTCGTAAATAAGTCGGAATCAATTTCGTGTCTCTCCTGAACAATTTATGAGCTAATTTTAATTAACCGACCTCTTCGAATCTCACCGACAACATATACTTTCTGTGAGATTTACCGACACCGATTTGCCAAATTTTCTTGGCATTTCAACTGTCAGGAATTTCTTTGTGAAATTTGGTATACAATTGATTATTGTGACACAATATTTAAGATCCATCGATCCGTGGGAAATTATAACCTCATTTACTTTACTTTGTGATAACATATCTGAAGATCATGTGAGGAGACTTAATTATTCTAGATTCGTAAAATTTAATGATGATTTTAAATTAGAAAGCCCATAAATAAATGTCTATATTTGAGAATGTTCATGTCATGCCTGTTCATCAATGAACATTTGGCTGAGATGTGTTATGGGTCTTGGGTTCATAATCAAGTTAAAGCTGGCCACCCATCTCTTAACATTGTGGCCTAATTCCAGTTGATTGATCCTTGCTTGAGTGAATGGTGGACCACACTGCAAATCAACATTTATGTTCATTGGTCTGGAATATTTGTGACTGCTTTGTTCTTCATTATAATATATGGGGGTATGATGTTAAATTATGCAATTAAAAATTGTTTTCAACATTATAACACAAATTAAGCCCCCTATCATGGGGTCAAGACAATACGCTATATGGTTATTGGAGTGGTGTGTGAAATTATTAATTATTCTAGCAGTTCTTGGAATATAGTACCGAAAGTGACAAAAAAGCTGCCCCTTAGGGTAATCGGGAAACAACCTCAATGACTTAACTAAACTAAGTGACGACCAATTGTTTTACAATATTATGATTAAATTATAGCCTATTGTATCACAGATAGACATCAACATATTTGCTGAACGCCAAGCGAGAACATAACAGAGAAGAACATTCAAATCGATAGTTCATTGTGAGTATTATTTGCAGGGAGATATATTCTTTCTCACTAAGTTTTCATTCACACCAGAACCAATAACCATATACTGACGACAACATCAAACGTGTGTGAGGTCACATAGTATCGTGATAGAAAGAGCTTTCACTTCGTACCGATTTTCGTTCGTTATAACATATTTTATTGTGGTAAACTTTAAAAAGTGAAACGGGTCACAAGTTACTTCAACTTCCGTTCTACTGAAAACTCACCACAAGATGGAGCGAAACTCAATGGTTCGTACATGTTCACTGGCATTCGCGATATTGCTCTTACGTCATCGACTCGTTCTGGGACATTTGACAAGATGCGACTTCAAACCATTCACAGGAATGGTTATCCCAGTCATCACGAGGAACGATACTTTGAACCCGTGCTGGAGTAGGACCCAGTGTGCCAGCTTATGTTGCCAATCAGTGTGGTGCCAGCTTATCAGATATGATGATGCTATGAAGTCATGTTTTCTGTCTGAGGGAAATCAGTGGGGCGGTGAAGGTAGTGTGAGGATGAAAGAGGGTGAGTAGAGTATTGCTATCCGTATGCTATATTCGTAATATGTGACCCGCTTTATCAAATCCAGTCGTAAATCGGGATTTTTTTACCCTGTGCCAATGCATTCTCTTATATATGCGATTCGACCATAGGTCGCCTCGCATATATAAGAGAATGCATTGGCCTAACAATTTTATCATTTTTTTAAAATAAATGTTTCTTACAATTTTTAGGATAAAATAAATAAAAAAACATCCATTACCCTGCAGGGAGCCCCACACATATAGAGAAGCATATAGAAGAGTGTCGTCTGCTCATGATTTTCTGGGGATCTATATGGGTGAAATTATAAAATTGTTAAAGAATACAAGAAAAAATTATTAAAATTGTAAAAAATTGTTAGGCCAATGCATTCTCTTATATATGCGAGGCTAACTATGGTCGACTCGCATATATAAGAGAATGCATTGGCACAGGGTAAAAAAATCCCGACTTACGACTGGATTTGATATGGCGGGTCACATGTTCACTCTTAATCCGGATAATAGACACCTTTCACACAATGAACGACAACAGATAATTATTACGAATATGGTATTACGTCATTAGAATTTGTGATCTTTCTATTCGTTGTCGTTTTTCCCTATCCGTTGTTACAATTACGGTTTTTGATTCTCAACAACTTCACAAATACATGATATAGTTATAAGTTCGCTATCGTTTCTCGATGTGGAAGATTACTATGAGATTATGTCCTTAAATTGTGATCGCCATGTAACCTTAATTTTTATATATTAGTGGCAATCAAATCATTCGTCGTAGAGAATCAAGAGAATCTTGCGAAACATAAAGCCTTAGCTATGACCTGATAAAAACACAATTAAGTACAACATAATCAGGGTACACAGAACCGTAATAGCCGTACTTCGAGTTTCAAGCAAAATTGTCTCATAAACGGACTCGTGGTCGTCATTTATGCGACAAGGTTTTTGGACCGTCCGAAAAATGTTTTATGCACGCTCGAAGTTTCTTTTCAAACCATGAATACCGCTAATAGTCCAGATAAAATATGTTTTGACCTAGACAAAATTTGTACGGAAATGGTTTTAACATTTTTTCGAATCAGCATACAATTCCGAACAACATATCAAAAATTCTCCACGATATCTGTGCGCGACATTTCACAATCGAACATATTCTGGGGTACCCGATATCGGCAAATACAACGACGATCGTTATGGGGTAGGGCTAGGTATCAGGCGTATTCCGATGGGCCATTATCGACCGATGGCCGATTCCGATTGTCGGAACATCACCACCAAATTGTACCTGTTTTTTTTCGCTCCGCGACTTGCCATTGTTATAGTGATGCTCTCATTACAAGCTACGAAATACGCAATGAAATATGCGTAGCCCCACGTTGAACTCGGAGGCAGTCTAGCAAAACAAAAATTGAGTAAGCTTCCCGTTTATTAAGACAAAGGGTGTGACCAATGGTAATTTGGGAAATCTCAGACAAATATGACAGCAATTATTATCCATCAATCAAAATTTAGTTAATAATCATCGCCATTCCATACATTGTCGCAACTTACAAGTATTCAGTCAAGACTTTTATACAGCGGGCAAGTGTTCCCCATACGGTGATAACGTTGCTCTGAGTCGGCACATTTGATCACTTTGTCAAAAAAACTACCGGTATACACCAAAGGCAGCGCACAACTTACGTCGGTGGAAATACTTTCGCGACAGTGTGTGTATATATATTTTTAATGTAATTGGCTTTGAAACTATACCGGGAGATGGAGTGCAATGTGTGTATGTATATAGATCCATAGGAACAAACGCACAATATATATATACACATCGGAATCGGAATCGGAAATATGCCGATTGTGCCTCCAGTTATCGGAAATCGGTCAGATGGGCTTTTTCATTATCGGAACATCGCTACAATTTGGAACTACTTCACCATATAATCCATATTGTCCCCCACCGACGAAAAAAGCTAATTATGCCCCTCCTCACGTTGAAGACAGTTGAAGACAGTTCTGATCGCAACTTTACTAATTCATTCAGTGGCACGTGCGCAACAGGAAAAATATATGTACATTGTAATGAGGTCAGCTGTTTAAAGTTTCCGTTGAATCTATATCGTGTCAACCGATTGAACCAATAACTTCATATTACACGGGATACGTCGGGCAGGTGCATTGTCATGCTTATCTGTAATCAAATCAGACTGTTTGGACGATGCCAATAACTTCTTTTTAGGTTGTTACAACTGCGTTTTACATTCAATAGTATAGGGTTGTTTTGTGTTCGTTCATGAAAGCGTGCATATAGCGCTTAGACACCAGAACGTTTTTTGTTTTTTTAACAATCGGGAAAAGCCGATGTTCAACTGCGAGGTATACGATTAATATCGATGGGCTATTATCGGCAGATGACCGATTCCGATTATCGGAACATCACTACACAAGAAGCTAATATTTTACCGGAAGCGTCAGCCCTTTTCAATTCTTTCTTGATTGGCAACACCAGTATTTATGAGGCATGTAACGTACCACAGGCGACAATACTCTCAAACAAACCGGTTGAACATTTCCGAGGCTTGGCTGATTCAAGAACTGTCATTTTGGCTTCAATAATTATATCATTTTTTTGCAGTTACCCAGAATGTTCCTTATAGTAATGAGAGAACGGGGGATTGGCTTTTTCATCTTAATAATCTTAGAAAAATGCTGCCATTTTGTCCGCACCTGGTCACATTATTTGTGGCAAGTCGGTGTACTTATATGCGACAAATATGCATAGTTTGGAGAGAACTGAACCCGAGGTTCATCGAACGTTCATTTTCGGACATCACTGTCGTTTTTTCAAGCTGATTTCAAGCTACATGCATACAACTGAACCATGCACGCATCTGGTTTGAAACCTGGTGACGACATTATTAAAGTAGACCCGATACTACAGTCCCAAACGACAAGCTACATGGTATACAATACAGAAGTAATGCATGCACATGTGTATAAATCGAACTCTGACCTCACGACAGTATAAATAATACGCCATGTTTTGTATTATTTATTAATTATGTCTATAAATTAGCGTCTCCAATGATGTGTGAATAAAACGGTTCTTCCATGCTTTAGAACGACTCGTGCGTGCGCTGAGAACTCCTCTCCCCTCTCTGAAAATATACGCCGACCGTCCAGTCCGATGTAAAGGATTACTGTATAGTTTAATTGTGGTGGATATGGGAAGGCGGGCGGGTCGATGGCCTCGTGTATACTCAAATACAACAGTAAATATTGAAATGGGTTAATAAAGATCAGATGTCATGCTCTCAATACCGTACCACAACATGAACTACTAGATGTATTGTCATACGAACTATATACATACCATCCCTCTATTTTAGTCTCCAGGGGTGCTATTCACCGGCTGGGTTTATAACATAGTCCAGGTAGTTTTACGAGGCGACGCTCAATGCGAAGCTATCGGTGGACATATCGATGGGAAGACATCGCCGCGTCATATAGGAGTATCCAATCAAGGTGATTGGCGTCAATCATAGATTGACCATCGGTCACATAAACATGCTGCGTGTAGCAATACCCGTTTGTACACATTTCAACAATGAGCAACCGAGGAAAAGGACGTGGGGCAAAATATACCACCGACGACATGAGGGGGTCTACAAAAAAAATCCGTATATAGGGCCGGGGTGGGTGGGTGGTCCAGAGGCTGAAACAATCGTGCTTGTAAATTTTTTTCCAAAATGTTTTTTTTTTCAAGTCAATAAGAAATGATATTCATCTCCAACAGATCTGTTGGGCCCTATATGTGCAATTGTTTTCCAGACCCCCCCCCCCCCCCCCCCCCGCCACTGCCGACGAGCGTAACACTTTTGTTTCGGCATTGTGGAGAGAAGAATCAAAATATTAAAGAACAAAGAAACCGGCACCATTCACCAGCACCGGAAAAATGATGTATGGAAAGAAATTTCTTTGGAAATAGCAGGGAAATATCCAAACAGAACCAAAACACAAACAAAATTCTTCTGAGACGTTATCTTCTTGGCTCTTCATTTTCACACTGTGCTAATTAAAAAAAACCTCATTAATATCATTGAAACTCATTCTGCAGATATATAAACGCAAGCACGAGTCTCCACACAATTATACCCAAAAATTATACCGCTATACATGCCGATTGTGGCCGGTGAGTGTTCGTGAATTAGTCCTAAGACGGCGTCAATTGACAGGTGACAAATCTGATAGATTGGATCAATCACACCATCGACAGCGTGTGTCGTTTGCGCTAAAGCAAAGATACCTTTGCGTTCAGCCGCTACCATATAAACTACCTGGTTTATAAAATAGTCTCAGATTCAGATGTTTATTACGCCTTTCGTCGCATTTGACATAACAGGCGATTCAATTTCAAACAGTGTACATATTACATAATATAAATGTGAGGTAACATAATATACATACACAATATAGGTTGGAGTTATTAGTGTACTACATGTACATGGTATATTGATTGAGGGTATACTATCTTATAATGTGATAATGTTATCTTATAATTATTGGGGGTATATAATGTATGTGGGGCGATTCCCTGTACATGTGTTGTATGAGGGTGGGCATTTGTTGTTGTTGTTGTTTTTTTTGTTTTGTTTTTTTTTTTCATTGAGCCTCAGGAGTGGATCATTAGTGTTTGGGCCTTTTTTTAGATATATTGATAGATTTACTATGATCTTTCTGTTATTTGTATCGAAGAGGTCATATAATTTAGTTGTGTTCGGTCGGTTGCGATAGTAGGCTTTCAAATATTTAGTTCTGAGGGCAGTTAACCGAGGGCAGTTCATAACAAGGTGGTATTCATCGCCGAGTTCATCCATACAAAGAGTGCATCTTCGTTCTGAGTATGGGGTGTTTGTCCAAGAACCAGTTTCCACCGGAAGTCGGTGGTTTCTGGTTCTGAATCTCAGTAGTGGCAGGACGATATTGTTATCATCGAGAGATAGATATCGTGGTCTGCCGAAATTTGGCTTTATGCATCTATAAAATGCATATTTATTTGATTTTTCCATAGATGCTCGCCAGTCTGATATATAGATGTCCATAGTTCTGGTTTTTATGGCATTGGCAAACATTTTTGTGCTACTAACTGTTTGGTTTCTCCACGTATATGACATGCCCAGTTTATTCAGTTCAGTATTTACAAATTCTAGCCAGGGGATTTTCACATTTTCTAGAATGCGTACATTCATCATTATATTGTAAAGCATAAATGGGAGTCGGGTGCTTTCCATCGTGATTATTCTGCTCCAGAACATTAATAATTTAGTTTTTATTGTCAGAGAAATTGGTTTAATTCCCAGCTCCCCGTAAATGAACACTTCCGGTGTGGTCTTGTTTAGGTTAAATATGAATCTCAAGAACCATGTTTCTAGTTTCCGGAAGCACTCTAAGTTTTCAAAGCCCCATATCTCGGCTCCATATGTCATAATCGGCACGATTGATTTTTCATAGATATCTAGAATCGTTTCGACGGACAGTTTGTTACTTCGCGAGGTGTTAATCAAAGCATACATTGCCTTCTTGACATTACTGCACCGTGTGTTTCTTTCAGTTGCGAAGTTACCGTTTTTATTGAATTCTGTGCCTAGATATTTATAAGTGTTTACGGTTTCAATTATGTCGGTATTTATGTGGAATTCAATATCTTTGTTTCTGGTTCGTTTTTTACCAAAAATTACGATTTTCGTTTTTGATGGGTTAATTTTTAGTTTCCAGATGTTGCAGTATTGTGCAAATCTGTTTAGTGAATGTTGAAGGCCTTCCTTTGAGTTGGATACGAGTACGGTGTCATCTGCATATAACAATATAAGAAGTTTCAGGTAATATCCCGTGTCAGATTTTCTCACTTTATGCAAGTCGAAACCGTTACACCCGTGCCCTGCTAGGTAGTCATGTAAGTCATTGAGGTAGAGAGAGAAAAGTATCGGTGAGAGACAGTCACCTTGTTTTACTCCAATGGAACTATGGAATAAACTAGATATGTTATCATCTACTCTCACGCACGTTTTCATATTTTGGTATAGACCTTTTACAGCTCGAAGTATGTTTCCAGATAGATGGTAGTGTTGTAATTTGCCCCATAGACCTTTCCTCCAAACTGTATCGAACGCTTTAGTAAAGTCAATAAATGCACAGAAAAGGTTATCTTTGTTCAAATCAGCTAATTTGATGAGGGCGTGGAGGTTGAACATATGGTCTGTTGTGCTATAGCCTTTCCGGAATCCGGCTTGGGTTTCTGATTGAAATTTATTCATGTCTATGAATTTGGATATACGCTTACAAAGAATACTAGTGTATACTTTTGACATACAACTGAGGAGAGTTATTTTCCTATAGTTATCGGCATCCAGTGGATCTTTTCTGTTTTTGAAAATAGGTCTTATGACCCCGATGGTCCAGTCTCTAGGTATAACGCCGGTTTTAAAAATAACATTAAAATACATGGTATAAAAATCGCCTAGAAACTGCCAGCTATGTTTGATATATGAATTTTCAATATTATCTAGTCCGGGTGCTTTGTTGCTTTTTAGCATTTTGATGGAACTCTCAATTTCATCTTTTGTGATGGGTCCATTTAGTTGTTTTTCGCCAATTAAGTTAGTTGGTTGACTGGTATAAGCCATATTGTATGAGTCGCAACTTGTCTCTGTTAATGACAATAACTCGGAATCTTCTTTTTCAAAATGTGATTTAAAGGTATTGGCGTTTGGGCAGGGTAAAATACGTGTCCTTTTCGGTTTATGAATATCTTTAATTAGTTTCCAGAAGTCCTTACTACTTTGGGTTCGGAAATTATGTACTTTTGCTCGTATGCCTGCGTTGTATTTTATTCTGCTTTTAGTCAGTGCTACTTTATATGAATTTCTGCTTCTGATCATATTTAATTTATTTTCAACCGTCGGGTGAGCGCGGTATATTTTGCGGTCCCGTCTGTATGTTGTTCGCGAGCGTGCGCAGTCATAAGTGAACCAAGGGGGGCTACTCTTGGCTTCGGTCCGCTGGATTGCGACTTTGTTGTTAGTGTCGACTGCAGAAGACTGTTTAAATCGCTCGTGATAGAATTAATCTTATTGGCGGTGTCTGTCTCATTGCACGACGCTAGCCGAGTAATATCGGCGTTGAGAGCGGTCATTTCTGTTGCTTTTGTGCGCAAATTGGTCACAAATGAGTGAACATTAAATCGCGGTCTCTTTCGAGTGGCCCTTCTATTTTGTTTTGTTTGGGACGCGGCGGGCATGACTGATTGGCCGGCAGTTTGTTTTAGGTGATAAAATTTACAGTTCACTACCAGTCCGCTATGTGCGTCTGAAGTTAAACTGTTATGATCGAGAACAATCAGGTGAGTAATTACATTAAACATGTTTGGTGTACTAATGACATAGTCAACTGTACTCACGTCTTTACATGTGTTGTGACCTGAGTCATTACCTTTGCGCCCATTTAGGATTACCATGTCGGTCTGATCACATAAGTGCAATAATTTGCCACCGGAGTTATTTGATCGAGAGTCTGAGTTCACTCGATCAACTGTCAAGTTACCAATGCCGTATTCAGTCGCTATTCTGCTCGCGTAATTGCTGTCGTTTAAAGTCCCAGTTCTAGCATTGAAATCTCCGGCGGTGATTACATGGTCGTGATTGATAACTTTTTCCATAATCGAGATAGTTAAATTTTCGAACATATCATTTTTGTAAAAGGTAGAGTTTTCTGGGGGGACATATACATTCCCCATCGCATAGGACTGTCCGTCCTCTCCATGAAATGCACACTAAAGAACTGTCTCACAATCGTCATCAATTATCGAGAAGCCTTCTCGGTACTGATCCTTTACCGCTATACATAATCCGCCGGATCTTACACGAGAAGATTTCTTACGATTTTTGATGGCGATGATGTGATAGTTCTCAATTTCAATTATATCGATATTGTCAGTTTTGGTCTCCTGTAGAAAAATAATATCAAATTTATTCAAAATCTCTGTGAATTCCGGATCTTCGAGTTTTGATCTCAGTCCGCAAATGTTAATAGACAAAAGATTTAGATTAATGCATTCATTTTTCCCTCCCGGGCTTTCCTATGTTATCACGGCCCCTGTGTTAGTGTTGGGCTGGGGTGTATAATTGGCTGGACTAGGACCTGTGAATACGGTGGGGGTATTTTGCACATTTCTACTAAAGTTTATAGTTTGTTTTGTCACTGTCTCTGTGTTGTTTGATTGTCTGTCACTGTCTGCTGGTTTTCTCGCATCACCGCGACCACGACCACGACCACGACCGCGTCCTCTGGGGTTGAACGGCGGAGGTATGAATGACGGTCCTTTCGGCTTGGAGTTTTCCGCTGCAGTCATAGCGAATGACAGACTGGGCGTGTTTGTCCTGATGGGTTTCAACAGTTTGCGCGGCTGTTGACCCTGTTGCTGCCGCTGCGATTTCTTCTCACTTTGTTGTTGTGGTTGATGCATCTGTTGTTGTTGTTGTTGTTGTTGTTGCTTCGGCGCCTGTTGTGTCGAGGTCGGGGCTTCCAGTTGGTAATTTGACCTGTATGGGTGTTTCCCTTCGGGTTTCACGATTTTATTATCCACGTAGAGTCTATCAGCGACCACCCTTGCTTCCTGTCCCCTTTCCCTTGCGGTTTTAGCTATTGGGTTCAATACTTCCTTTCTGTAAGTATTTACTACTTTTGGAAAATGTTCATTTATAAAGTAGTTTGAACCCTTCAGCAACCCACTTTTCTTTCTGACTAGTTCTCGATCTTTGTGGTTTGAAAATTTCACTGAGATAGGGCGGCGTTTATCTTTTTGGTATTGACCCATCCTGAATGTTTTGTCGATTTCTATGCGGCCTTTTATGTCTAGCATTTGTCTGATAAATTGGGCTATGACCGTTATTGTTTTTGTTGTGCCGTTAGATTCATGTTCCATTTCGTCGATACCGTTGATAATTAAGTTGTCTTGTTTGATCTCGATCTGCAGATCGGTGACCTGTTCAAGCACGTATTGTGTTCGCTTGTCGATTAGATCAATCATTGCTCTATCCTTAATTTGTGCGATTGCCTTTTGTTGTACAATGTTTTCGAGCTGTGAATGTTTTGTCTCTATGTGTCCAACGCGTCCAGTAAGTGAGTGTATGGCAGTGTTTATATTATTTAATTTACAGCTGATTTCGCGCACTTCCTTAGCCAGAGAATCAATTGCACCCACTTTGTCACACACTTTCGTCATTGTATTAACGAGGAAATCTATTTTCGCCTCTTGTGTGTCGTATGGGGCCGGGGGTCTTGTGTCGGTTTGACTCCCGAAAAGATACACGTCATCTAGAGATGCTGAGTGAGAAATTTGTCTCGGAACAATATAATCTGAATTGTGTGTTGGTATCGAGCTGTTGTTTGTATGGTTAATTGTTCCATATGCGAATATGTCGGCGTTGAATTTTGGCAGCTCCGAAGCGAACGAAAAATTGGGCTGACTTTGAGTTTCCATCTCGCGATCTATCTCGTTAGATTTGTTGTCCATTTGTGTTTGGTTTTGGCTTGCATGTACATCTACATTTAGAATATCTGTGTGGACATCAGAGCCATTGACTGCGTCCAGACTTTGACGGATAGTACATGGTAAGTTTGATTCATCATCGGTCGGCATCTGGATTTCGCCAGTCGCCGCCATGTTTGTTTACTGTTTCTAGGGCTGGGCGTGGCTTAACGATATTCAAACTTCAAACGGTTTGATCCAAAGAATTTTGAAGTCAAATTTAACGGTTGTCGTACCTTTATTGGAATTATTGGTTTAGTCCGTATAATCCATATCATATAGGCATGTAACAGAACGATTCTTGGAACGATCGCGCATGTGAATTATGATGTTTTAAACAAATTATTCCTCTCCAAAATTACTGTGTGATTCATTTCACGCATGCGCATTCAAGTTTGGTGAATAGCACCCCTGTTGACTTGCGACAAGCCGGCAAATGTTTTGAGTATAAACGCAAAACCGTGTGCTTGTGTTGATAACATAGTTGATTTACACTTTGTGATCGATGGTGGAATGCTTCTTCAATTACTTCCGTGGTTTAAGGGGCAAACATACAGTCAAATATGCGACTCATATGTATGGAAAACACACGAACGAAATATTCAGGTGCAATTGTTGTTTTCGATGGTTGTGACAGCGGACCTACAACAAAGGATTGCCCTCATCGTCGGTGAACTGCTTTGGCGCCAGATGTAGAGGTTATCGTTGGCGATTCCATGGCTCTGAGTGTCAAAAAAAGCACAATTCCTTACAAACATTATAAACAAGCAGACATTCATCAATATGTTGAGCACGCGTATATATATGAAAAGCCGAGGACTTAAAACAACCCATGCCGAGTCAGACGCAGATGTAATCATCACCAAAGCTGCGCTGAAATATGCAGAAAATGGTCATATGTGTTTAGTGTAAACAATATTTTATTAATTATTAATAATTAGGCACATAAAGTCAAATAATACAAAATACAAAATATCTTAAATAAAGATAAGTTCGGACCTGGCACTAAACCAATGGCTTATTGTGGGCCATTTCCTTGTCTTGTGACCTACACTGAAATTGGTCTCGAATGGTGAATTGTATGATCTGTGTGTTTGGATGGTGACGAAACAGATTTACTTGTTACTTGTTTTAATTGTGGGCCATTTCCTTTTCTTGTGACCTACACTGAAATTGGTCTCGAATGGTGAATTGTATGATCTGTGTATACATAGGAACATATATATATATATGTCGCACCGTTCTACACCGAAGAAACCCAACACAGTTTGGGATATCCATAAGACCAAACGTGTACAAGGAGACGATTATGTTCTTTTCATCCATGCTTTCTTTGGTTGCGACATCATATCGGGAGTTTTCGGGATAAGCAAAGGTTTAGCGCTCAAAGCATTTGAGAACAACCCTGTTTTCCGAGACATTGCTTCGGTGGTAAGGCAACCAGTTGAAGACATCAACAAGGATGTTTTCTTCAAATTTGGTGAACCGGCCCTCATATTTTGGTACAAAAGAGTAAATGTGCGCACACTTAAATGTACTCAATCCGATTCGATGGTCCCATATCAGATTCCAAGAACAACATATACATGTATATATCAAGGCGTAATACGATATGATAAGTTTATTGACAATTGCACCCACACGGGGCCGATGTCACAACATAAATAACAATAAATATATATATGATACAATAAGTATACACAATTGTTATCAGAATTAAAATGGAAAAAAAATCATGTTTGTTGTTGAAAATCTGGTGTTTCAGACCTTTGTGGAAAAAGAGACGGACCATGTTACAGATGATATTGCACGTTTCTGTTTTGTCATTTCGCAGTATGAAAATGAATTTTTGGGCATCAGTCATATTAATAAACTAGTGATTTACTTTATTTATTTCGTCAAAGAAACGGAGACGAATGCTTTTGTAAATAGGACATTTTAAAATAAAATGTTCCTCGGTTTCCGTTTCCAATCCACACTTTCTGCATATTCTCTTGTCTACAGGAATCTTCGGTTGTTTATGGCGCCCTTTTTCAATTTGTAGAGTATGATTGCTAATCCGCAATTTGCTGAAGATCTTTCTTACTTCGATATTTTTTGCTATGGCCAAATAGGCTCCAATCGGTAATCACTTATTATTTCTCTATACACCCTCAATTTGTTCTTACCTGATGGTTTTTCATCGTTATATATATCTCTTCTGAAACACGACACATGGTCAACCTTGAAACTATCACAAATAGTGTGTTGAATTTTCTTCAAATACTGATCAGTTTTATCAATAATTTCCGTGAGTTTTGGAATGTCGAAGTTAAAGGACCACTTATTTGGGATTATGCGGTCATCGGACATTGTGGCTGATTTATGAACGAGGGAATGTTTTTCTGCAGTCGATATTTTTAACGCATATTTAGTAGCACGAGATAATGCTTCATAAACAACGGGGTATCTACCAAGCTCAGCACGTACCGCGTGATTTGATGCTTTCCTGTTTACTCCAAGAGCTCGTTTGCAAAAATTGAGATCAGACGATTCACATGGCGCAGTATCTATATTGTTGAGGTTGATATCAGAGGCCCATATTTCGCAACCATATAGTGTAATGGGTTTAATGAGTTTATCATACAGTTTGATCCACAAATTAATTGAGAATATATCGTGTTGTTGTAGTGACCTAACAAGCGAATAGAGTGCCTTCATGCCCTTGTTGCTTACTTCATTTTGTGCCTTTCTCAATTACCCATTAGCACAGAATCTAATGTCTAAATATGTGTACTCATCAACAAGTGCAATGGGAAGATTGCCAATCTTGAACGAGGGAAATTTTAGAGTTTTTCTTTTTCGAAATACCATGCATTTACTTTTTTAAGTATTAATTGCAAGGTTGTTGTTATTTACATATACTTGTACATTATTCAGGCAGTTTTGTAAGCCGTCCTGTGAGTCAGATAATAAGATAAGGTCATCGGCAAAAAGAAGATGATTGATGGCGGTGTTCCCAATATTCACAGGCGAGCATGACTGATCAAAAATTTCCGATATGTCATCTATAAAAATATTAAATAGTGTGGGAGACACAGTACATCCCTGCCTTACTCCAATATTTGATAAGTGTTTAGGTCCCACCCCGTCCCGTGTCCGCGTCATATAATAACTCGAATTGTACATGGACTTTAATGTGTGTAAGAGGTTACCAGTAATCCCAATGCGGTTAACTTTTTGGAAAAGTATTTCCCTATCTATGGAGTCAAATGCTTTACGGAAATCTATGAACGCTGCGTAGAGTGGTTTTGTTTGTTTTTGGTACGTAGCGATTAATGTTTTCAAAATGAAAGCACCATCTATTGTGCTCTTGATTTTTCGAAAACCAACTTGATTTTCACTTATCAAATTATTTTCTTCTAAGAATTTCATTATTCTCTTATTTATAATTTTGTTATATAATTTTCCTACAGAACTACTCAGAGCAATCGCTCGGTAATTATTGGGGTCACTCCTATCGCCTTTTTTGTAAATTGGTTTCAGTATAGATTCGCTCCATTTTCTTGGACAATGAGAAGACTTAAGTACAATATTGAAGAGACGTGTGACATCTTCAATAATAATAGGAACTACTGTTTTAAGTACTTCATTTCTTATACCATCTATGCGGCTATGCCGGGATATTTTTTGTTCTTAATTTCTCGCAGAGCAGCGATAATTTCGCTTTGTGTTATTTTTTCATTATTAAGTTTATTCGCAATCAATGGCTTATCTGTTCTCAAAGTATAAACTGTTGTATCAGTATTTTCACGACAATATAGTCCGTTGAAAAACTCGACAGCAGAGTCGGGGTTGAGGTTACCATAGTCAGATTGCTTGGTCGCTCTTATATTTTTAATAATGTTCCAATATTCACTCGGGTCACAAGTTTCCAGAGAAGTTAATTGATCCTGTAACGGTTGGTGAAACAACTTGCGTTTTATGTTTTATTTCTCTTTTATAGGCTTTTTTTGCTGCATGAAAGTTGCTTACCAATAATTTGTCATATGGATTTTTTTTCATAGCATGTGCAATGGTTTTCATGTCATTTTTGAGGGTTTTGCATTTGTTATCAAACCATCTATTTTTCTTCTTCTGGTGTGTTTTGTGACAATTAATCCGTTCCGATGCTTTCCCGTTTATGTCAGTCAAAATTGATGACAATTTTTCAATCGCGTTCTCAGTTCCATTTTCATTGTTTTCGTAGGTACCTAATCTAAATTGCATTAGCTTATTATGAATTTCCCTAGTACCCAGAGTTGTTTCAGCTTTGTAAGAACTTTCTGGGGTCCATTTCAAAGAATGTTGAACTTTAGCGTAAGTGAATTTAGTTTGTTGTTCGCGTGCATTTTTAGGAGTATATTCTATATGCAAAGCTAGTTGACTGTGATCTGAATACTCGTTCGGTGATTTGACACAAAAATAGGTAATATCTGAGTGATATCTTTCAGACATTAGAATATAGTCAACGACACTACAACCATTATATTGGTAACTTGTGAAGTTTCCGAGAAGGTCACCGGTTGTCCTTCCATTTACAATGCGCAAAGATAAAGATTTGCAAAGTGATATAAGTTGTCTACCGAATGAGTTGATTTGTCCGTCCAAATTTTCGCGGGGACATATGGTATCAATTATATAGTTTTCGGGTAGTGGAACATATCTGTCATTATCATATGTAACATAGTCTGGCATTTTCCCAGTGCGCGCATTGAAGTCTCCACTTAAAATAATCATGTCATTTAACCCATATTTATTCAACAACAACTTAAGAGAAGAGAATATTCTTTCTTTTTCTTCCATTGTCTCCCAGCTTGAAGAGTTAATGGGCGGAATGTAAGCTGATATGAAAACAATTTTGGATTGTAAATTGAATAATCCACCATTAAATTCAACAGCTATAATATAATTATCTAGGTGATGTATTTTCTCAATCCATTTCTCGTACTCTGCATGTACGACAATAAAATGCAATCCCTCCTTTAATAGAATCAGATTTCGGTCTGTTTTCAATACATCGGTATCCTGTTATTTGTATATCTGATGCATCTTTGTAATAACGTCATATTTACACAAATGTTCCAAGCATTCGGTATTTTGAGATTTGTTCGCAAATCCTTGTGCGTTCCATGACGTAAGAGCCACTCTACGCCGATGTGTGGATATAACACACTCTTGTCCAGGAGCAAGAAACAAAGCTGAAAGGCATGTATACTAGTAGTTCGCGTGTCTAACAGATCTTAAGGATTTTTTTTTTCTCGAAAAAATAAATAAATATATGTCATACAGTCAAATATAGTATGTCATATTGGTTAACTTAACATAAATACAATTTCTGATATTTGCTATACAATATTAGCAATTGGAATAAAAATACATATATAATTATATACTATACATATTTCCAGAAACAAACTTTGACAACAAGTGCATTAATGATTATCGAAGCAAGACTTCAATTGCGCATGTACCTTGTATTTATATAACGCAAAAATTTCTGTTAGCTGATGCCTACAAAAAAAAAGCTCATCATTTCCCCGAATTGCGGAATGGTTTCTGTTCTCATTGGACAATTTATGATATATGTGGTCACCATTAGAATAAACATCACTGTTATTTCCCGAGTTATTGTTAACCCGTTCGACGCCAGATGGATAAGAATTTCCCCGCTGGTACCTACTTTCTTGCCTCTTATATGGTCTGTCCCGGTGTTCAGTTTCCCTTTCGAATAATGAACCATCCTTCACTCCATCGTGTTTGTCCACCGTTTGTAAAAAGTCATCCCGAGCATATTTGATTCTTTTTGCCAGAACACTCGCACCTGTCTTGTTCGGATGCCAGTTGTCTCTGTACAATGCAGCATCCACTGTACCTTCCCTCTGTGACACGAATCCATGCTCATTCTTAATATAAATGAAACCATTATCACGGCACATTTTCATGTAGTTGCAATTGGTATCATAGATCAAACAATTCACATGCTCTTAGTGAAGCGTTGGTAATATTGAAGAGATTCTTATCTCCGCCGCACTAAAACGTTCGCCCAGTGTTGTTGCTAGTACACGCAAGTCTTCGTCCGTTGTCACAATCCCATTTCTGCAGGAATTCACTCCGACGTGAACAGTTATTTTACCGAATTTTCAAAAGGTAAATCACCTGACAGCCATTCATTTAACTCATCAATGCGCTGACCAGGCGTGACGACTGTTGTAACCCGCTCATCCCGTGTTGCCATTCTCCGATGATCGATTCCACCTAAAACCGAATCACCCACTAATAAATGTCATCACCTCCCGTGAGCTTGAATATGTCAATTTAACGGTCCGTGAACTTGTCGCTGAGTTATGACGAGCCCATTATGTTTTGAGACGCTATTCGTGCAAGAATATAAATATACGTTCCAAAACTTCGAAAACAGACGCTGAACACAAAAATCACAGAGAGCACCGGCTAATGGGTACCTTCGATAGCACAGGAGAAAATATGTCACCCATTTCAAAGTCAATAATTATCGTTAAAAAAAACCCCACCTTTTGTACAAAAAATCTTCATGTATCGATAACTCTAATGAATCCAAGTCTCCGCTATATTCACATATTTCAGCAATAATTTCCAAATTAGTTTTTGCAGTGAAAATTAACTCAATGACATAAGGGAGCGCTCACAGAGTCGTTATTTGGTCGGAGAATCTGGATTCAGAATCCTAAACCGATTACGTGGCGGGGCGAAATCGAGATTACACTGATTCTAGGTCAGATTTTGAATTCACGTGGTCTCCGATACTATGTTTAATGTTCTCCCAGCGTCAAACATGGCTCAACATGTATCAATTGTATCTTATATTTATAATGTTCATGTTTGTTGTGAAAGTGACATGCTTTTCTTCTATGTGTATATACATGGCATCTAATTAGCTGCGAATCCGACTTAATTGCATCTTTTTTCAAGTTAAAGTGTGATTATTAATGAGGGAAAGAATTTCTAACAACTTTAGATCTCCTGAATCAAATTCCGAAGACGTTTATTTATTATTCAATGTAATAACATATGGGAGAGGGGGTATCCTTAAGTGAGTCAGCACTTATCCTCCAATCCCATTGTCTGTATAATCAAATGTATGTGTTATATGCCATGTGTTATCTAAATTTGACAAATAAATATGTTTAAACTCAAATTTGGTACATTTCCAGCAGTTTTTTCCAGGTAATTTTCCAATATTAGGGTGTGTCATGACAGGTTGGATGCAAATGGGGTGCAAATGGAATTCTGCGAACCTGTGAGTTTGATGTTTGGTTCAAGGGGGGGGGGGGGGGTGCTCTCACGAAATAACGACTCTGAGTATACTGATCGTTGATTGGTTAAACCGGCATCACAGGTAAATTGTGTATACTTCGAAGTCACTTCGTAATTATTGTTAAATATAGGAATATATAGTGACGACTTGGATTAAAATATGGGATTGAAATAGAGATTTATCGATACATGAAGATGTTTTGTACAAACGGTGGAGTTTTTTTTATTATCGATAATTATTGACTTTGCAATGGACGATATACTTTCTCCTGTGCTATCGATGTTAACCGGTGCTCTCTGTGATTTTTGTGTTCAGCGTCTGTTTTCATATTTTTGGAACAGTTTATCCTAGAATTGTCTATTATAATTGGAAAATATAGATTTAACTAGATGGATGGTCGTTGGAATTTTAAGAATCGGTTTAGGCGTTTGTGAATTATGGCCGTTAGAAGTGAACTCCCTTATTAATTATGTATTGGTTATCGATGTATCTTTTAAAGTGGCGCGCTCGTTTTAAACTGATATATTTTTAAATTTATATTTTACTCGTTTTAACGACACGCCCCTGTGTCATTTCGTTATTATAGCTACCTGCTAGTGGATTCTCGCAAGTTTCCTAGTATAATGTGGACAAGGAATGTATACAACATTTGAATTGATAGTTCCTCGGTGCAACCCCCGGCTTTGTCCGTCAGTTGCAATCTCAAAGGCATGCACTGTATTTGTCACCGCAACAGTAATTAATTGGTAACCGAAACTCATTACTGATTGTAATTATACCGCCGGGCCAAAAATATGGGGTATACATGATTACATGCGCCGTCTGTCCGTCGGATCGTACGCCCGTCCGTGCGCCGTCCGCTCACATATCTCAACCATGGGTGATCGGATCTCAATGAAATTTGGTATGCAGGTAGGGACGTTACTTGGGGATTCCAACTGGGGGGGGGGGGGTGAGATTATAAAATTTCCATCTATATATGATTTGTTCAAATAAAATTTCCAACTATGTAGGATTTGGTATTGATCCATGTATAATGTACTGCGTACTGATATTAATCAGAATATGATTGAGGAGCGAATATGTGTTACACGTGTTCAAATTCCAAGGAGTCACAAGTTATAACTCACACAATGGTAAACAAGTATGCACGGTGAATGCATTTTATATTGTTAAAGCTGTCTGCAGAAAGATATGGAGGTTTGACAATAATATTAGTTTAATGATCATGAATCTATGGTTGGTAAAACATACCAGTCTGAATTCGAAGCAAATGCTTTGCTTTCAATTCATATATGTGTTCAGGTAATGAGCATTACTGAAATTTATTTACTCAAATGATGTGTATTAACATCAACAGGCTTTTCTGTACAGACTACAATTACAACTGATACAATACCTTATGCCACATGGGCATGAATCCCTACGATGGCCCAGCACTGGCAATAGTGGCGGTCGTAAAAGGGGTAAAATTGTTAAAACAGAAAAAAATAACACTTTCCCATAATTATTCATTATTTTTCAAAAATATTAGCTCATACATAGCACTCAATAACTCAGAATTGAAACAGTTCCTTTATTGAAATGCAGGAAATTTGGATTATTTGGTAAATTTGACGTAAATTCATACGAGTAAACAATCTTCCCTGTTATTCGCAGTAATACAAAACACATTCCACAATTTGTTCAAACCTGTAAAATCAATTATTTTTGAAGTGTTTGGCATATATTCGTTTGCGTTGTAACTATCACTTTATTCGGCTTCTGAGTTACATCCACGCTCAGCGGCAAATTAAAATGACGGAATTCGGAAAAAAAAACAATTTGTACAATTCCGGAATTGGAAAGTTGGTGACAAGTGTTTTTTAGAATTGGAATTCCGAGTCGGAATATAAACAACTGGCACAAATTAGAGAGTCCGAAAATTGCGAACTCTGATTGAAACACTTAGATCATTCGATTTACTTGTTATTTTCCAACCATTGGAATTTGAGATATGAAATTTTGAACTATTGAAAATTATGGTCCCTATCGGGGTGAGACGCCCCAACACCCCCTGTATGCAGGTTTGTCATCGGGGGCGGGGGTGCTTTCAAAGGAGTTCATTGACGTTGTTCACATTTTCCGTTCAAGAGTTATCCCTCTTTGATTATCTGAAAATGTTGAATTTCTGTCCGTCCGCTCTTAACCATGGGTTGTCGCGGATCTCGATGGAATTTGGTATGCATGTTTGGCATCAGGAGGGCTTTCAAAGGAGGGTTCATTGACCTTGTTCACAATTTCCTTTCAAGGGTTATCCATCTTTGTTTATCTGAAAATGTTGGATTTTCCGTCCGCCCACTCTTATATCTCAACCATAAGTTATCGGTTCTCCTGGGTTCTCAATGCAATTTAGAATGCATGTTTGGCATCATGAGGGCTTTCAATAGAGGGTTCATTGACGTTGTTTCCATTGTCTGTTCAAGAGTTATCCCTCTTTCTTTATCTGAAATTGTTAGATTTCCGTCCGTCGTTTGTTAGAATTGTCAAATAATTTCGTTCATCACAATGTTTTTCACAATTTTGTTTCCGACCTGTCCATTCATGTATTTCAATTTTCATCATGTGAGTATCCCAGCACCCGTGGTGCAACATCTTGTTTTGTCTAGGGTTGATTGGGTGTTATAAATATTATTTCTCTATCATGAATACGATCAGTGCATTTGAGTTAACTTGGAAAGGCTAAATTAGTTTGAAACCGCGTCGTGCAAACGATGGGTTAAATCGATGGTAGTTGCATATATATACTCATTACATGATCATACACTCGATAAACCATGCATTCTATAAATTGTGATATTAAACGTTCGTTTAATAACAGGAAATAGTGCCAGGTCACCTTTGACTTCCGGTGTGTCGGCTGTTTACATTCAGTACGCTTTGTCTCAAAATACTAAGGCTATTTGAGTTAACTTGGAAAGGCTAAATTAGTTTGAAACCGCGTCGTGCAAACGATGGGTTAAATCGATGGTAGTTGCATATATATACTTATTACATGATCATACACTCGATAAACCATGCATTCTATAAATTGTGATATTAAACGTTCGTTTAATAACAGGAAATAGTGCCAGGTCACCTTTGACTTCCGGTGTGTCGGCTGTTTACATTCAGTACGCTTTGTCTCAAAATACTAAGGCTTCCAATATTTTTCCAACGAGCTGTAATGAATGAAAGAGTTTGAAAAGTGATGTCATTAAATACGACAAAGAATGTTTAAATATCTGGGACTATTTCTTTACGCGGGCAGACCACGAATAGTTACGTGAAACGTCATCGCATGCCTTTTTTTTTTTATAGAAGCCGATGTTAGTTTCGCGTCCCATTTGTTGATTTAAGTATGTTTTCTCCTCTCTCCCCCTCTCTCCCTATCTCTCTCTCTCTCCCACTGGCTATACATTGAAGTGAATTGAACCTTTCTCACAGTCTGACATTTGTCCATTTCCATAATTCTCAAAGGTTAAATAATCTACAACATTTCGTTCTGCACTATGTTACCTTTTGAACCCTGTGATTTCTGTAGCAAAAGGTCAGCTTAATAGCATACCACGATGCAATTATCCATCCATTCCCATCATTTCAATATATGACTTGGCCCCATACTCCAAGCACACGTTGTTGGTGCGTACCCCTACCCTAACCTGAATCTGTGAAGAAACAGATAAATTGCGTTTTCGACATGTACTGCTATTTAAAATATTTCTATGATTGTTACACACTCACACAAACGTTGCGGTGCATGTATCTTATAGAACTGTATAAAATAAACGAACCACGATAAAATATATATCGACGTATTCTTTGTTGAGATTATATTGGGAAAGACCACAATGCCCATAGAAGCTCTCCGGGTCTACCTTGATAATGGCTCTGCTTGGAATAAACTAGAACAACAAACCGTGACATTTGCAAAACACAATGACAATTCATTTTTCGAGGAGGATGTAGCCTCTATGTCTTTTGCAAAGAAAGTGGCTAATATTGACCACTTTTACACACTAATTGGTTCATTCTTCTAACATCCGATCTAAGACTAACAACTCACAAACTATAAAATAATTTACGAATATTGCAGTGCATGGGCACCCATGTATGCACGTTCCAGTTGCATAGCGTCCAACACAAATATTATTTTAAGACGGATTTGGTGGTAAGCTAATATATTATATCTATATTTATATTTGCGAATGACTGTCTGTGTTCTATAGAAATTGACAGGGGACCACCTAGATGACACAAAAAGGGTCTAATAGGGGTAACTTTTTACGGGAAAGATAATGGCGAGGGTTAGAATTTTCTAAAGTGACGCCATTGTTGTCAGGGGCAGAAAAGGGGGAGGGGCAGAAAAAATTTGTTCGACGATTATATTGGAACAACACAGAGAACTTCCTCCACAATTGCATATGTGTTATATGGAATCTAATGGTGTGGTTTTGATACACATATGTGGTGCCATCCATGTCAGGAATGGGGGTCGGAATGAACACACAATTGACAAAACATTTTTGCCGTCGATTTCCGGCTAACATATATGTTGTCATCTCCATTGTACAACGCATCTATGATATGATTCAAAGTTGCCAAGGTGGGACAACCGGAGTCAGGGACGGTGCTGAGTGAGTATCACCAACATTTATATAAACGTTTTTATCGTGGACTTCCTGCAAACTAAAATAACGATATTTCCATGATATAAGAAACATAATTGTGTAATTTAAATTTAAAGGGGCACCATTCGAGTCATGATTGAGGAACGCCAAAATTTATAAATCACTATTGTTAATATCTCTGATGTGTTCATTCATTCAGTCGTGAAAGTGTTAAATAAAATAAGCTGGTGCTAAATGATGCAAAACGAATTTTATCTCGAGACTGTTCATTGGATGCACAATTGTTAACAGCGCAATGTGGGTGTGCACAAGGATGTGTGATTCCATAGTTTCCCCAGTGCAACAGAACACATGAGAGAGAAATAGAGAGAGAGGGAGAGAGAGAGAGAGAGAGAGAGAGAGAGAGAGAGAGAGAGAGAGAGAGAGAGAGAGAGAGAGAGAGAGAGACATACAGACAGACAGACATACAGAGAGGGAGAGAGGGGAGATATAGATACATGTAGAGAGAGTGCAATGTGAGTGTGCACATGCATGGATGTGTGATCCCAAAGTTTACCCAGTGCCACATAACAAAATAGAGAGAGAGAGAGAGAGAGAGAGAGAGAGAGAGAGAGATAGAGAGAGAAAGAAAGATATACAGAGATAGAGAGAGAGGGTCTCAGTACTACTGTAGCTGGCGAGAGGAGAGTTGACAGTGACACTAAAGTAAACTAGTGATAGTCGAGTGATATATAACTATCTGGTTTCGTTTCCCTACTATCATTAAACAACTACTATTAATTAGTCACATTTTAGAAGTTATGAATCACTTTTTATCATATGACTCAATCATTATTTACTTTGGAAAGTATGTCATACATCAATTTCATATGAACTACTAGTTCATATCACCTTCCGATAATTGGATTGGTTTGTTGACAAAAAGTGTGTTCTGATTGGCTGAATGGCAGCCGGGGCCGAGCCGTATCTCTAACTAAATGCAGGTCAAATTCGTGCGCGTCAATCAACGCGATGCCGAAATACTCGCAATTATAATCTGCAAATATATAGTTTTGGACATTGTTATACAATAAATATAATATGTAATTCGTATTTATCTAATAAACATACGATATAATGTCACAAACTGAGAACAGAATAGCGCACTATATCTTCGCGTGCATATTAATTCTGCTACTTCACCAGGTGTAATTGGGCTTCCGGTGCAATGAAGTGACGTCACATTAACCTTTTGCTGCCGATGTCATATAGCTATTTAGTGATTTGTGTGCGTTTTGGACATCATAATCAATTTATAGGTTTCATATGATAAATAGAATATGTAATTCGTGTTTCTCTCATATGATATTTATGAAACTCGTCACGAATTTTCAGTTTTCTCTCGCCGGAGGCTCGAGAAAACTGAAAATTCTTAGACTCGTTTCATAAATATCATATCAGAGAAACACTCATTTCATATCCTCTATGTATAAGTTGTAGATTTATGTATAAATTGATGACATTGAATTGTTCAAATTCTTCGCCAGACTGTGTTTACGTTATGTCAAGGCTGCGCGCGCGATCATAGCAACGAAGCTACGGTACGCTGCGGTAATGGTTCTTCGATGAAATAAAATCACAAAAACACATTTGTGGCCTCTCTAAAGGCCGACAACCACCATAATCGTGATCAGCATATTCAAATTATCATAAAAAGTCAACTTGTATACACTTTTCCCCATAACTGCTTCTATAGGATTTCATTTATCAGAAAACCCGACTAGTCTAATACAAGTTTCATGGCAATCGGCGACCAAAATAATTTCTGCCCCTCCCCTTTTCTGCCCCTGACAACAACGGCGTCACTTTAGAAAAATCATAACTAGCACCATTATCTTTCGCGTAAAATGTTACCCCTAGTAGACCCCATTGGTGCCATCTAGATTGTCCCTGTGAATTTCTATAGAAAACACACAGCCAGACATTCGCAAATATAGATACAGATGAGACAAGAGCTAAACGTTGTCACAGAGCGTTCTTTGTGTGAGGGCACGGGTGTAAATTTCGACCGCCCCGTGAACCAGTCCGTTTTCACAAATTGACTAATTTTAACTCCCCTCGATACATAATTAAAATTGTTCAACTGGTACCTGAAACCTTCGATCACAAAATCCAACCAAATCACCCCCAAAATTCGACACTAGCGAGTTTGCGATGCCCGTCCGACGGATACGGGTACAGGTACATCGGTGAGCTTCGTCACGGTCACTTGCGTACGTTAAAGGTACTCAACCCGTAAAGAGGGTCCCCATCTCAACAGATTCCAACAACAACAATCCGATCAGAGGGTCCTATATTACTATTTCTTTGGCTTTGGGGGTAAAAAATATTTGATTCGAGTCGAGGAACCCATCAAACAAAGCTCAGAGTTATTAGATATTGATTTTTCAAATTTGTTATGTTCTCGAGATGAGTACCAATAACTGCCGTAATCTGCTCTGGATGTGTACTCCAAATCTATTCAAACAGACAAGGATGAATAACTCTAAAATCAAGTGGTAATTTTAACGCAATTTTGATTGAGTACTGGGCCAGATAGTATTCCCGATAATGAAAAATAATAGATTTCTAAAATCGATATCTAACAAATCTGAGCTTTGATGGGTGACTTCCTCGACTCGAATCAAATATTTTTGACCCCCGAAGCCATTGAAATAGTAATTGAGAGGAGTTTTATCGGGTTGAGTACCTTTAAATGCAGCACATAAAGTGATAGGGATTTGGAACGGGTAGATGTGTGCCATTGACCGGTAATCTTTCACTAAAAACTTTGATCAAGTGGCAAACAAATTATGGTGCTGGTGACCGCGTGCTCAGAGACGCGGCGACAGAGGGGGGGGGGGGTTGTGATGTCTCACCCCCAACAGTTGGAAATTGCACACTAACAATAGGTTGAAAATGATTTTCACTCACTTTATTGGGGGAATTAATTGTTTTTGGACCAATATTTGCATATTTTCTATGTTTGGTCAAAATTTTGGATTGAAATGGCAATCAGTTGGAAATTTTCCAACCTTACGGGGGTATCAGGTTGGAAATTTCCAACAATTGGAAAGCTTGTGTCCTGGTCACTCCCCCTCGGCCAGTCAAAAACTACTAGTTAATTTATGAAAACAATATTGTAATACATTTGGTCAACATTGCCATTGGAATTGTTATGTGATTTAAAGACGCCAAATTGGTGCCGTTTTGTCGCTGATTAGCACCAAACTTACAAATAATCATCTCCATGATACGAGGAGTCTAATTTTGTGGTTTAAAGGTGTCAAAAGTGGGGTCATTCGATTCAGTGGTCACTGAGTGGTGCATAGAGGGTGAGAGTGACACAAACAATTTGTTTGGCGCCGATTTCCACCAAATCGATACACATTCTTCTCCGTGATACGAGGAATCTAATCGTGTGGATTAAATACGCCAAATTTGTGCAGTTTTGGTTGAGAAATGGTTAACAGTGTCATCCAATTACTGGCTATTGTCCAAAACCCACTCGGATCACGGGTTGGACATGCACCCACCTAGAAAAAAGTCAGTGGTAAATACATGACAATTACACACGAGACTTCATATATATCCATGGGATGCGATGGTACTGTATATTACTGTGCTTTTTTTATTTCACAATGCATTATTTTAATACGCTTCAAAGTCGTTTATTCCACCATAAATCACGCTGACATAATCAATCGGATTGATGGTCGGACACCCCACATAGAAAAAGCCAGTGATGAGTGCATGGCAATTACACAATTATCACCAAGGATAAATTGTCACTCCTTCGCCACCTCCCCGTAGCTGTACTAATGCATGGGCATAAATACTCAGTGTCTTGCTAAGAATAAGCGTTGTATGGTTGTTTGACAAGATAATCGAGTTCACTCATCGCGGTACTGTTCCGATACATTCAACGGGAAAACACACTAGTTGCCGCTGATGGGGGGGGGGGGGTCATTGTCACAAGGCATCGATCACATTCGTAGCCAGCTTTCTATCGTTTTATGACACATTGAATAGAACTCTAGCAGTTTCATGTCATTATAGGTGTATAAATGATTGACTAATATTTTATTTATTTCCTCCATTATAAATGCAAGTTGTTTTTCATTCATCTTCTCAAGAATTTGATTCGCCAATAATGATGGGGTCTTATTCACAGCATGCAAGGCACCGATCACATTCGTAGCCAGCTTTTCAAATTGTTCACAACTGTAGCCAGCTTTTCAAATTGTTCACAACTGTAGCCAGCTTTTCAAGGGCGATCACAATCGTAGCCAGTGTATCATATGTGACCCGCCATATCAAATCCAGTCGTAAGTCGGGATTTTTTTTACCCTGTGCCAATGCATTCGCGTATATATGCGAGTCGACCATAGGTCGCCTCGCATATATAAGAGAATGCATTGGCCTAACAATTTTAATAATTTTTTCTTGTATTCTTTAACAATTTTATAATTTTACCCACACAGAGCCCCAGACAATTAAACATGAGCAGACGACACTCTTCTATATGCTTCTATATATGTGTGGGGCTCCTTACAGAGTAATGGATGTTTTTTATTTTATGTCCTAAAAAATGTAAGAAACATTTATTTAAAAAAAATGATAAAATTTGTTAGGCCAATGCATTTTCTTATATATGCGAAGCGACCTATGGTCGACTTGCATATATAAGATAATGCATTGGCAGAGGGTAAAAAAAATCCCGACTTACGACTGGATTTGATATGGCGGGTCACATATTCAGGTTGGACTAATGAACGAGACACCATGAACAGATCAGCACCTGGACATTTCTAAAAACAAAAGGTAAACGTAAATTCCAACCACATCGGCGACTGTATAATGTTTAACAATGATAACGTCCGAAGTATACACGCAGTTGTAAATAAATAAATACTTCTTTATTGGTTGGGCGGATTAATCGCGATACACGAAATGATAATCACTCAGACAAGGTGAGCCACTTCTTATAATCCATGTGCAAGTATCACGTTTTGTGATGCCATTTGGATATACGATTTATGAGATTGCGTGTAACACTTTGAGCAAGAGTATTCTCTATTACCACCAAACCCACATCATGCAGAGGGTGTCACTTTAACCTGGGAAACGCCTGGTAACCTTGCTAGTATATATATAAATATATTTAGGGATACCATTTCCAGACAATACGCCAAAACGACAATTCGTCTGTTTCCGCGACCAAGCCACTTGAGCGTGAAGGACATTCGATGAGTAGATATGTTCAATTCATTGTTGAATATTTGTTACACGACGACCTTGAGATGAGCATAATTAACCAAAATCGCGACCGAAACTACGGCATGCTGTTTCACAACCAACATCATTTTGTACCCTCACCAACATCGGTTTGTACATTTAACAGCTTCAGCGCGGATCCCCAACAACATCGCTTTGGACCCACCAATGTATTTGTCACCTGCTTGTGCCGAATATGTATACCATGCCCAAACGTTTATCACTGCCTAAAGCCTTCACTATGCTTGTTTGTACCTCTCTGCATGTCTTGTTTATAATTTGTTCCTAGATTGATATAAATGGCCAAAAAGACAGGAATGTTACAAATATGCCTTCTAATTTCTATTGAAGCCAACAAAAACTCGTTAGTGTGATTTCCAGCAGACTTGAATCAACAACACGCCATTCGAAATTACTCAATTTACGTCTAAACTCTCGAGGTGAGTTTGGAAATATCACGCGGTCACCAGCATCGCTTTGTACTAACGGCACCATAACAAAACTGCAAGACCCACCAGCATCATAGCAAATTTGCAGGACCACTTGACCAGGGGTGACTAAGGTTTTCTCACTCAAAATTACATGAATTCTATCAACTAGCAGTCAGCCAGCTATGCACTATTCTATTTATTGCAAGATTTAATGGGCAAATCTCATTGATATATTTGTCATTTAAGGTCTGATAACGGTAAATTATGTAATTCCCACCTATATATTTTTAAAACAGTCAGTCTTTATTATTGACTATTTTACTGATACGAATGGGTTAAATATATTAGATAGACATCATAGGACAAGACCATTCTACTTATTGCGGTATTTGAATGGAGTTTTAAGGCAATTTCTCCAGAGTTACAATTTGTGATCAGCCAACGATGTAAATGTATTCATTTAAAGCTTCTTTTAAGGATTTTGTTTTGTTAAAAATGCATAAAGCTCAATTTTTTTCATGTGATATACAAGGTTTTCAACTCGTTATGTTGGGATATAAGATTTTATGAAACTAGTTTCATAAATTTGATTCACAACTCGTCTACGGCTCGTTGTGAATCAAATTTAACAAAAAAGTAGTTTCATAAAATCTTATATCCCAACATAACTCGAAGAGGATCCTCAAAATGTGTCAAATATAGCGAATTATCGAAATGTGAAATACAGAGAAAACGCGAAATAGGAAATACAGCGAAATAGCTGTAATATATATATAGTTCATGATTGTGTCCGTCGAATGCTATGTTATAGACTTTGACTATCAACTGTTTTTGTTTACATTTACTCATGCTGTGAATAGCAATGCTTGTTGAATTAATATATAAGTATGCCAAGGATGTGCGGGAAGGGACGACACTCAAGTACGATTCAACCAAGCATTGTAATTGGAAAATCAAAAACCAGGGGCAAGCGAGATAACTCTAAACATAACCAAGACTTTTCTAGGTCTAAACTGTCGAAATTTCAATGCAAAAAAAAAAACTGGAACTCGTTTGTAGATAGATCTACTCTGCAACATTCAGTTACGGTCATGTGGAAACTTATTCCATGTTATCGCACTCTCCGAACAACTCTTTAAAATTAGAGACACTTACACATTAGAAAGGTACCATCCCTTTGAATATAAATCCAGACCAGATAATGACGATGGCCTCGGAGGCATCGAGCTTTTCATAAAAAGCAATCTAAAATAAAAACAGCGCCTGATCTATCGACCTTTATGCCACATGTAATAAAAACTTTGTAGAGATAACCACAGGAAAGAATAACTCGTATGTTGTCGGTTCCATATACAGACCAAATATATAGTACTCCATAGGTGACATGTCGGAATTTTCGGACCAACTTGATAGTATTGCATGTATCCTACAACTAAGCGAATCAAATTCTAAAGCATTTATTACATAGATAATTACAACATTGATGTATTACACACCTATAATCATAATAAAACCGGTGAATTCATTCTCAAATTGCTCGAACGAGAATTTATGCCATTGATAACCAAACCAACGAGGGTAACGGAGTTCTCCGCAACTTTAGTCGATCATATATACACAAATAAAATATCAAACTGCAAATTCACCAGCGGAATAATACTAACAGACGTTTCCGGTCACTTTTGGAACGTTTCACATTGAGAGCACTACCACAAGCGAAACGCCGTCAGAAAATAACTCAACGCAAATACCAATTCGAACTAGAATGCACTCAGAGAGATGCCAACGTGCGCAAAAATGTAATAAACAATAATTAAAAAAATAATTTCACTATATTTTACTTAATTTATTTAATTTAATTTAATGTTAGCAAAAAAAGACAATTACAATTTCTCATTTCATCACAGATAAAAGGCAAATTACTATATTAATCATTTAAGTAATTAAAACCAATTCCATGTTGCCAAAAGGATGAGACTTTAATATCGATTACATTTTTTTCAGCGGCATATTTTCATTTTCATTTTCCGATAGTCAAAGTTGACAAAAGGAGCAATTATAAGAAATAATTAATACTATTTGTGTAAATATTGATAGCAGCCAATATGCAACAATAAATATCAATAATTAATCAATAATTAATCAGTAACGATCATTTTATGTAATAATAAACTCTTCAAACGGTGTTTGTGTCAACAAATGCGTTTTGTTTTGTGTTACGTCATTCGTCATATTTGACCCGGAACTCGCCTGAAGGTTAGGCTATTCAGCCTATTGCGTCGAATTACGAAATCGCGTTTTGAATGTCTCTCTTTTCCCGCACGATAAAAAGAGGTCTTCGCACGAACCAAAAATGACAAAACTTCACAATTATAAGTAAAAATACCCAAATGAAGGAGTCTATGTAGGTCCCGAAGAAGTCTATAGACTCTTTGATGTAGAGTTCTGATGGAGAAAATGTAGGTCGATCTATTTTTGTCATAACTCTGACGTATTTTGACCTGGGAGAAAAAATCGAAATCGAGGCTCACTACGAGCATGCCAGTTTTAAATATAGACAAACAAATAATCGAAAACAACACATAAAATAAACATAGCAAAAACGCGGCACAGTAAAAATGTCAGAACGCCACGAGGTTTTACGTCGTTTTTGGTGACGTCATGGAGTGTGACACCAAGCTACCAAGCTACGAATCTGTCTGATCGCCATACTGTTGCGCGAGCGCACGTAATAATGTCAGCAAACAACATCAGAAGGTTTAAATACCAATTCGACTAATGTCAGCAAACAACGTCAGCAGGTTTAAATACCAATTCGACTAATGTCAGCAAACAACGTCAGAAGGTTTAAAAGTCTACTTAAGGGTGGATACACACATGCATGTAATCTCTGTAAATATCGTGTATTTGGCGTTTTACATGGATCATACACACCGTGTAATATGTGTCCGCTGACAACCCAATCATTGCGACTGTGTTTGACCACAGTGAGTTAAACTCTGAACCGCTGAAGAGCCGTTGACTTGGACGAAGTCGTCAGGTCGCTTAAAATAATTATTCGCGCGATAACTCAAATGGTCGACGTTCTGTTTAAATCATTGTCAGTCTGCTATTGATGTTAATACCAGTGATGGCCTCTTCCCCAACGCAGGGGGATATGACCCCCAACATGCACGGGGAACTATTTTATCCCAGAAGCTACCGAATTCACAATTGCATATTTCCTCGACGGGGGTGTGCATGCAGCACCATGAGTCCTGACACCCTGCTTTATAAATATCGTAGTCATGTCTGTCGTGTCTGTTTTCTACGAGTGATTAATCTAATATGCAGCAATTTATGCTATTCATATAATTATGAACATATTACACAGCTTTAAATTTGAATGCACGGTATTTCTGTTTGTCTTCATTCGGCGAAAGGGTTGCCTAGCTACGAGTTCCCAACTACGTCACCTTTCCTCTTTTGTGTTATACAGTTATACATGTATACACAAAATTTACAACTATGGAATATTTAAGTAAAACATTATATTGTAATTCTTGCCCAGATAATCCCGGCTGATACATTCAATTAACTCCCTTAGTTATTGGAAGCTTTCGAGAACCAGCCCCTCCCCCAATCATGGATTATGGTCGAAAATGTTATAATTCAAGCTTGTGACAGTTAGGAGCTTGTTCAACCTTTGGCTTGAGAAACATATATATAAATGGTGGGGGGGGGGGGGGTGTCACTCTTTTTAATTTCAACGCTGTACCTGCATTATTTTTTGGCGCTATAATGAATATTTGCAATCCCAATTGAAGTATGTTATCACATGAGCTCGCTCTCAAATTATCAGAGAAATCTCAACAAGCCGGTATTATCCAATAAAATAATTCTATATAATTTTTATTTTTTTTGGATGACCCTGTTTCCACGAAATGACAGAAACAAATCAAGTATAAAATCGACCGGCTCTAATCCACTTTTCGAAATGAATTATAACTCGTGAAAAACAGCAACATATATCAGACAAGAATTACCCATTTCGGCATCCATGAAAGAAGACATGTTTATGACTGCCCTGAAATTCCTTGATGGCAGTTTGTTTGATAATGGCTTATAACTACTCACTGGTGAAATTGACCTCTCGCGCGGAGGTGATTAATTTGGTCAATTATTGGTGTGGCCATGTAAAATACATGTATTTTACATACAGACATTACATGCATGTGTGTATCCACCCTAACAGCTACTCGTCTGAAGAAGTAATCAGATCCCGAGATGTAAATCTCACATATAACTCGTTCATTAAAATCTATTCACTTGCTCAAGAGGATAAAAAAAACTGCCAAATATATATATTAAGCGCGAACCTTGGATGACAAGGGGAACTATTAAAATCGTCAATAGAAAAACATAAAATATATATCAATAAATTAAAAATTCCATCAAACCAAAACATTGACAAATATAACAATAACAGCGGAATATACAATCTGCTAAAACGAAAAAGCAAAAATCGATCTGATGACCATGTACTAAAAGAAATGCAATGTAATATGAGACGAACATGGTCAATATTAAAAGATCTATTAAAGATGTCTCATGACAACTGAATTCCTAGTAAATGGAATCACGAAATTATCCGACCCCATATCGATAGCATGTACTTTCAATAACTAATTTTCAGACATAGGTCGAAAAACTAATAACTCAATTTCACATAGACCAGGTTACCTACAATTAAATACAGATGAAGTGCTCGAGTTGAGCTCAAACAAGTCATATACGGACTTCAATAATGTTTCTGTAAAATTAATGAAACAAACAATAATATGAAACCGTCGACCCACTAACCCATATTTTCAATCTTTCCTTTAGACAAGGTGTTGTACCAGAGAAAATGAAACTTTAAAAACATCGTGCCAATCTATAAAAACGGCGATCGCGATCGAATTGAGAACTGCAGACTATATTTTACCAGTATTCTCCAAATTGCTGGAAAAACTAATGTATCTGCCGCTTTCATCTGTTTTTTAACCAAATACCATATATTACACGAAAATCAATATGGTTTTCGTAAAACGTTATCCACCAACTCGTTATAACGAGTTGCAACTGACTTACAACTCGTTATAACGAGCTGTTGTTGGAAGTCGATATAACGACTTTTAGAAATAAAAACAAGTCGTTATGACGACTTGTAGACAAATTTACAAGTCGTGATAATGACTTGTGTTTATTTCTGAAAGTCGTTATAACGACTTCCAACAACTCATTATGACGATTTACAAGTCATTATAACGAGTTACAACTCGTTGTTGGCATTCGTTATAACGAATTTTGGAAGTCGATATAACGAGTTGTTGGAAGTCGTTATAACGAGTTTTGTATTTGAATATTTGGGGGTGCGGTGGTGTTTCGGGTGGTCCTAATGAGCTTTCGTAATTAATGAGTCTAAGAGTAAATACATGATCACACACACCCAAAAAATCGACTCAAAATGGAACGATATTAGGATACAACTGAATCATAAAGAAATTACCAGTGTTGGAAACCAATACAAATAACAATCTCTCAAATTTCTCCGGGTGACCATAGACGATAATCTCACATTCAAGTATCATGTATCCATGGTCACAAAAAACAATTTCTCATGCCACATATTGCTTAAAGGCACGTGTGGCCTTGGCGGTGGGTATCCTGTGAAAATATATCCACCTGTCAAAAACCGCCACAAACAGAAAGAACATCAAAATGTAGATAGACTTTGTCCGTATACAAATAAGAAATATCGCATAAACAGTATGTTATGGTCATATGTTTGACAATTGTTATGTAAACAGCAGCATAAAAAGTTACTTTTCTGGTGTTTGTTTATATTATGATGGTAAACATAAAGAGCGTTCTTTGTGGGTGAATTCCAGATATGGAACGAATAAAGAGCGTTTATGCCATTTGTGTGTGATTAGCCAGCAGCATTGTGTTGTCTTCTGTAACACAATCAGGCTCTTGCTTAGGTAAAATATAGTAAATCTTTATGATAACATGCTGTTTACGCGACGGTCATGGTATATATGAACGGAGCTGTATGCGTTTTAATATTTTTCTGTTTACGGTGTTTGGAACAAATATGAATATTTTCGACAATTAAGGCCGCACGTGCCTTTAAACAGGGCAACACGAGTTCTCTCTAAAAACGCATTCAAAACCCTTTATTTCGCTCTCATTCTCAGTTATATCATGTACGGCTCAATAATATGGGGCCATGCAAATATAACAGGATCATTATTCAAGTTTCAAAAGAATTATATATGCAAGACGAAATATCGTAGCCATACCGAACCACTTATTATGAGGGACAAGATCACCAAACTGCATGATCAGCATCATCTCCAAATTGCATTATTTATGTATAATTGTAAACATAAAACTCTCCCATCATCATCATTCGAAAAAAACATTCAAGTATACGCGCATATAACCAGACAAGCCGGAAGTTTGATGATGACAAAACCGAGAAAACATTTCTGATTAATACTTCCAAAACACGCTTCCCCAATGTATGGAACTGCTTGAACGCTTCGCACAGAAATTCCCCGAATAAAACACAAATGAAAAAGTATATCACCAATATTCTATTGTCATAATATAGCAATGTTACCATATGTGGAAATCCAACAAGAATGTAAATCCTGCAGAGTAACAACTGGAAATTACCGACCTGTTATTGGCATGTTCCAACACGTATGAGTCACCCTCACCTTTAATGGGCAATTTCATAATACGAATATTTTCACGCACGTGCATATTTAACTCAGCCATATAAATCTCATCCTTGTATGTGAATAAGCAATTGTCACATATGAGCTCCATCTTAATTATACATGCAACATTATATTACAAGGGTGGCAGGAAGACGGCCTGTATTGGCAATGCCACACCTGCACATGTAAATTTGTATACACATATTACTACACCACTGTATTGTATATATAAATGTGCAAATAAACATACTCATACTGAGTCCGTGCCTCCATAAACTGATATATTAAATTGTTAATAATGTATTATAAACAAAATCAAATGACCCATCTCTACGACACTTTAAAATCACTAGCATTGCCCCCATTTTACTTACCTGAATTTTATTCCAGGCTACATGGCACCTCTACAGTACTGGGTCGGGAAATACAAAATGTCCAACGGTGATATGATTGATGATTGGTTGTACCTGCGTTTTGGTATAGACGGTACCATTGTAGGAACCGGTGACGACGGCTACTGCAGCAGCTTGACTATTACTGGAATCTGGAACACTACCCTCTGGATAAGCATCATCGCATCGTGCGATCCGAATGATCCGTCTGATGGATATTATGGTGAATTCACCATGGCGCCGACAATGGACAGTATGACTGGGTGGTGGTGTGGCCTATCGAGTTGTTCCTCCAAGCTGTTCTGGGGTTTGTCTTTGGAGAGAGCATTTTGAAGCTCAAGATGCCAGACCAAAAACAAAAACAATGCAAATGATTAACGAAAGGTTGTGTATTCTGAGGAACGAACAACTGATAGTAATCGACAAGAGTCATATAATAAAATATAGCGATAATCTCTATATATCACATGCTGAGAAGAATGGTAACGTGGAATTCTTTAAAAAAATGGTCTACATCTTCACGGCACCTGTCCTGGAAAAAACATTATTAATTAATTTCAATTTCATCTTATGACATTGCTGGGACAATTTTAGAACAGAAATCAGCGCGTAAACCTTTGGAGCGTGCCAAGGCTGTATCAATAGAGAGAACTCTATCTTGTCACCCCAAACAAATCAAATTGCATTTAAAGACGCATTATCCGAATTAACGCTCCTAAATTACTATTTCTTTGGCTTCGGGGGTACAATATTTGATTCGAGTCGAGGAACCCACCCATCAAAGCTCAGAGTGTTCAGATATCGATTTTTGAAGTTTGATATTTCTCGAGATGTGCAATTATATGTTGCCCAGAAACACGTGGTCAAACGGACGGTCTCGGACAAAATTGCGGATGAAGATGGATAACTCTAAATAATCAAGTGGTAATACGGCCAAACTTCATGATACTTAAGTGTACGGCCATATTTTTTAAAACAAATTGTTGAGCAATAACAAGTTTTGGGAAATTTGATACCATTGTCGACAGTGGTTATCATTATTTTGTTGCAATAAATCGATTCTGACTAAAGCGTATTTTGAAGAAATGTTGTTGTTGTTGTATATTGATGATATTGGACCGTCTGATCGGATTGAGTACCTTTCAGCTAAGTGATTTACAGCGAATTACGTTGGAAATAAACCTCTTTATTGTGACTTTAAAGACATATAATATGCCCAATCTGCAGTTGTATATGTACTTGATTCACAAAATAGCTATTTGTGGTATTGAAATCGTGATTTATAAAAATTAAGTTGTTGTTGTAATTGTGGTCTGGAAGTGATAAACAATATTTAAAGTCTTTCAGGATACCAACTTCCTCTGAACGTTCAATCAGCAAGGCAATTGAGCCGGTTTTGACGAATGCAGTTTAGATTATGATGTCCCTATAAGGATTATATTTACTATGTTGCTGACAAAATTGAGCCTGAATGTAGCGATTTTACCCAGCGCCCATGATGGCCGTCCAAATGTCCAATTTACACACACTCCGTATTTAGGCGATAACTATGGTAAATGATCAACGAAAATTGCAATTCGTACATATGGCGATTTATTGTTATAATATGCACTTAAACGTGAGGCACTACAGCGATGTTGAACACTCTGCTCGAGTTATCGAATGATAATATATAGAGAATCAAGTAATTATTTTCGTAAATTGTAAATCCACCTTGGCAGCACACAACGCCATTCGAACATATGATTTATATAGAGCTATTATAGAGCGACTCGGGTTGGTCAAATCGTTGTCGTTTGTTTGCCGACGATGATTCGTTCCGAATTATGAAATAAATATTTTCAATTTTGCGTAGTTACGACGTTGTGCTTTTTCAAATGGTACTAACGGCGTGGGTAGAATTTTCGGTCATATTAGTCGAATGTTTTGTTTTTGTTTTTGTTTTATTGCGAACAAAGAATAACAAAATAGAAAAGACATAATACACGCACTCGCTCATGCTCTCGACACAGGACATGGAAGAGCGGACTTGTGATAAAAACAATAGACCATAGAGGATATCCACACTGTTTCAGTGGATATGGGTTATATCTCATGAGTGATGACAAAACATTGAATTTCCACGAGTGGCTTTAGATTCAAATGTTTTGTCATCACGAATGAGTTTAATCCATATCCACTGAAAAAGTGTGGATATTCTGTTTATTATATACTTTAATTACTTGCCTACGGCCCCCAATGAATGTCAATAGATCAGAAATTTCACCAGTGGGATATCATTTATATCTCACTAGTGGGATATCACTTATACCTGACTGTTAAAACCTTATAATTCATGGGCAAGTATATAATCAATTTTATTTCCTTCAGAATAACATTGAATATCCCGTATTAAAGCAGCTATAGTGGTTGATGGTGTGTAATAAGTATTTCAGGTTTGCAGAATCAAAGTTCCAAACAATATGTGCAACTTTAATTATTTTATGTTCAGAGTTTACCATAAACAGTATAGTTAGTAGATTAACCATATTGAAACTGTATTGTAAATATTGGTTCGACAGCTATCTGGAAAATGCACAACGCTCGCTGTTTTTGGGACAGTGTTGTGATGTGTTTAATAAAACATGTGTATCTATTGCAGTTATTGTATAATATGATTGGTCAAATTATAATGATCAGTGTAACTAAATTGGATCGATATCTTTTGCTCGGGTACCGGGTAATTCATTTTGTTGTGTGCGATATTCAGGGTCACTGTTAGGGTACGCTCATACGCTGGCAATATTGCACTGAAAACTGCGAAAATGCCAGCTGCAAAATTGCCAAAACGGATTAAAGGCACGTGATGCCTTAATTGTCGAAAATATTCAAATTTGTTCCAAACACCGTAAGCAGAAAAACATTAAAACGCATACAGTTTCGTTCATATATACCATGACCATCGCGTAAACAGAATGTTATCATAAATACCTACTATATTTTACATAATCAAGAGCCTGATTGGGTTACAGAGGACAGCACAATGCTACTGGCTAATCACACACAAATGGCATAAACGCTCTTTATTATATACATATCACGAATTCACCAACAAAGAACGCTCTTTATGTTTACCATCATAATATAAACAAACACCAGAAAAGTAACTTTTTATGCTTTTGTTTACATAACAATGGTTAAACATGTGAGAATAACATACTGTTTATGCGATATTTCTTATTTATATACGGACAAAGTCTGTCTACATTTTGATGTTCTTTCTGTTTGTGGCGGTATTTGACGGGTGGAAATATTTTCACAGGATACCCACCACCAAGGCCAACCGTACCTTTAATTTCTGCCCGCTGTCAACAAATCAGCGTTATAGTAGTGATCAATGGACCACAGCCGTTTTGCGTGATTGATGCGCTGTTTGCAATATATCAGAACACGATGTGTGTTGATATTCTTAGGCCAGTCAAAATAATGTCACTTGACATGTTGGAATGTGATATCGCCACGGTCATCTCTCTCGCTGGGATGCTGCTCATATATGAGTACAATAAACGTCACCTAGACAGGAGATGGTGGGCCCGCAATTGGCTCAACGAAGATATCCGACGAATTCAAATCTTCCCCGGTATCGCCCCAAACTCCAAACCTGTCATTCCAATAATTTTAGTCACAAACTCGTTGATCTTCATGTTAAGCAAAACAATAAGTTAAGAAAAATGGGGGGGGGGGGGAGGGGGGGGGGGGGGCGTGGTGCTGATGTTAAACAAAAGAAATAAATCAAATAAATAGTAACACAAGTTAATCATAAGCACACAATATATTGTTATTCAAATGGCATGAATAATTATATAGGCCCATATATGCTTTATCAATACCAAAGACTAACATCCCATTATTCCTATACTGTTAGACCCCGCCCCCACCACCACGACACAATCAGTCACTTTTAAGCCACTACAATTACATCGATATCGCAGTCTGGGTGGATGGTGTTGTGTTGCAAGTATTCGAACCCAGCTTAATCTGAATTGAGTGATATCGCAATGTGCCATTCTGATCGATACATGACAATTTCGATAACAATTGAGAATTTGTACACGCTCACTGAAGCAAGCACATTTGAAGAGTCCTGCCACCACCTCCCCTATATAGCTCCCACATTTATGACTCGGGAAGCATCACTTTTGGTACTCTTTGTATCACGCCATATATCATATCCTCATATAACGGTGATCCGTACACATGTATAATTAAATGTGTATGAGAATCACAGAGAACACACCCCGAGCCCATTCGATCGTACCAAGGACGGTACAGACACAATCAATTATTCACGCCCATCGGGTGTATACTGGTGGGGAAATTTTAGATCGCCGTGTGTCGCCGAATGCGCCGTGTGTCTGTGGAGCTTTTATAAATAGATAATTGGTTTTTCCTTTATCCGGTTGTGACAATTCGCAGTAGGTCCCTGTTTGCGAAAGTCTATTTGCGGAGATCCCCGAATTCGCGGAGGTCGCCTAAAATGGTCGAAATATGTTGATTTTAATGAGAGAACGGGTGCGTATATGTCAATTGATACGTATTTTAAACAAATAACGACACGATGCTCATAATAGTGGTTTGTTCTATCAATCATATCATGATCATCATCCTCATCATAATACGGAACAAGTCTTGCGACTTTTCGTCCCAATAACATTATTTGCAATGGTTGTTTACTTTAGTAAAAAGGGAAATAGTATTCAACCAACTGATAGATAGCCTGTTGTGACAATTCGCAGTAGGTCCCTGTTTGCGGAGGTCTATTTGCGGAGTTCCCCGAATTCGCGGAGATCCCCTAAAATGGTCGAAATATGTTGATTTTAATGAGGGAACGGGTGCGTATATGTCAATTGATACGTGTTTTAAACAAATGACGACACGATCGTGATAATAGTGGTTTGTTCTATCAATCATATCAAATTCGCTGGATTGATAGTTGCAGTATGTAACTATTATGACCGCATTAATTGCTTTCAATGTTTAGATATCAACAAAGGCTGGACCACTGTTGAAGATTTTATGGCGGGAACACAATGACTCCGATTTTTGATCCGCATTTATAGACTTCTAGTGTGCATGGTGAATTAGAAACCT
The DNA here is from genome assembly GCA_032622095.1 of Siphonodentalium dalli. Lineage (NCBI taxonomy): Eukaryota > Metazoa > Mollusca > Scaphopoda > Gadilida > Siphonodentaliidae > Siphonodentalium > Siphonodentalium dalli. Next base: position 59,982,007 of record CP136064.1, on the reverse strand, counting down.
GCAGTTATAAGCCGTAGTTTTTTGTAATAATTTGAAGGATTAGTTGTTTTAACGGAATTCTGAGGCGGTGCATTCATGTAACCAATATATTTACCATTTTTTTTATAATTTATATTTATTTGTAATACGACCCTGCCTAACTATGCTTAAAAGCCATGTCCTGATTGGCCAGTGGCCCGAGTTACCATGGCTATCTCGTTCCAGTTTTGTGGTACAATTCTACTATTTCCAATTGTACCACGAAAAAAATCGGTTTATTCAGATCGCCGCACGCGACTTTTCCCGTCTTTTCTAACTCCGCGCAAACGGGGCATCAACGGAGTACACCCGCAACCCTTTGAATTTTGCATCTTGACAATCTTGCGAATTTTCTAGCGATTTGTCGCTTGAAACCAGTTTGGTTGCCAATGAATATGGTCCAAATGATGTTATGGTATATTGATATATGTTAGGACCAAAGAAAGTTACTTAACAAGTATATTAAATGACAAAATAAATCAATGGGGCCGGGCTGTGCATTCGTCGATTCGAATCTCGATCATATTCGATATTTCGGAATCAAGTTGAAAATGAAAGCGTTTGTTCACCAGTACAGAAGGGGAATAAGATTAGTTTAGTAAACTAGATCATTTTGATCGCTTTGTGTAAGGAAAATGGTCCATAGTCGATGATCATATTCATGTTGTCCCAACAACGTTCAAAACAGAAATGACCGCAATCGTATTTCCTGTACAATTTAAATGAAACGCACGGGCGCCGCTGAAAACACATCGTTTTTTAGCCAATCACAACGATTATTTATAGAAGAGGTGCCTCGAAAAGTCAACGGGGGAATTTCATAACAAGACAAGACATTACTAGAGTACTCCATGCAAAGAAATCGAGTACGCCCAATACGAATTACACCACGAAATGTTTTCTCACCTGAGACCGAAAAAGCGCAGTATTTCGTTGACTATTCAGTCGAATTGTGACCATAAACTTTCAGTCGTATTACAAAAGAAATAAATACACGGTGTATCGGTGTGTATGGTCAAGTTGTACCACAAAAAAACTGATTGTAGGACTCCGCTACGCGTCGTCCTACAATCATTTTTTTGTGGTACAACTTGACCATACACACCTCTACACCGTGTATTTATTTCTTAAGCGTAATAATATAATCTTGAGGGCGTTACCATTTCTGATTATGGTTTTCTTGTTGTTAGTGGCCTTGTGTTATGGCCACCGACAGAGAAGTATACGCCGTGATCACATATCACCGTTGATTGTTGACGATCAGCCACGACCCAGCACGGGATAGTCGGTTGCTGGCAAAAATGCCAGCTAACAAAACAAAACAAAACAACCTTTGCAGCTGGCATTTTTTCAGTTTGCAGTGCAATATTGCCAGCGTATGAACTGGTACCTAAATATGATTTTCCGAATATATTTCAATGTTTTGATTAAACCTGATGGTATCTTATTGGATTTATTGGATATTTATATTTATTATACGATCAACAGTGAATTATAGAAAAATACGCGTTTAGATAAACATCGATATCACCCAGAAGGGGATACAGAAGAATATACTTTCACTCTAGCTCGACCGTGCGACCGATTCACTTGCGTGTACCAATACTGTTTCCGGTTCGTACTGTTGAAGAAAGACAAAGTGAAAGAACCCATTGTGATATTCTAATTTATATTATATTCACTGATATTACAGTTAAAATTAAAATCTATTTTATGTTGAAATTCGACATATTTATGGGGGGAAATAAAGGGAAGAATATGGGAATTATATTTTTATATTCTGCGGATGGTGAAGTAGCATTGCGTGAACAGGCATCGATCAGCTGATGGCTTCAAAAATGATGCATCGATTGTGAGATCATTTAACGTCGTAAATGGTGAATTTCTTTGGAAATGCGTATAATAAAAAGAATATCTAGTGTTTTTTGAGTGGATACCGAAAAATATGTCATTCGCGACCGCGACAAGTGTTTATTTTCGCTCGCGGCAAGCCGCTCGCGAAAATAAACATTTGTCTCGCTCACTCATGACATATTTTTCGGTATCCACTCAAAAACACTAGATATCCTATATGTAATGCCACGGTAACAGTAACAATGATTTCGCTATGCAAAATCTCGTTATTAGAAAATTATTAGTAATTAAAAAACACCAAAGTTGATCTATATTTACATGTAATGTTGGCGATAGCTGTTTTACAGACTTTTATAAAATTTATTTTATTTCGCAGGAACCAATTTCGAATTTCGGCTATACAGCCTTCGTCGGGTACATGAATGAACAATCATTTGAACATACACATTGATATACAGACAAACTTGTTTATAGCGTAACTATGACGTTAACGATCGTTACCTGACAAAATTTGGCGCCAAATGAAAAATGGCGGGAAAACTTACAGGTGAAAGACGCGCCAAACATAGAAGCTACATGTGTAGCGTTGTGAAGAAAAGTTAATGCTTGAGCATATGGGAACTCATATTGCTTAGAAGCAGTCCATACAATGTATAAGGATATTTTAGATAATGAGAGTTGGACCAAGGAGAAATTGTAATTTTAGTGCCCGCTGCATTGCTACCTTGTACAACTATTTCTTCCAATTTGAACATATACCACTTGGTGCTAAGCATGGTTGTATAATATCTCTATATAAGGGACATCCTAAACCAAAAGATTCCTTTGATAGCTACAGAGCAATTACTCTGCTACCAGCAATATATAAACATTTTGAGAAACTTTTATTATCGAGAATGGAGAAGTATACTGCCTTTGCAATTGAAGTTGATTCCTTGCAGAATGGGTTCCAGCGGGGCATAAGTTGCAACAGGTCTTCTTTTCTTGTAACAGAAAGTATAGCGTATACATCCGAGAAACAGAGCAAACTGTTTGCCTGTTTCTTGGATGTATGGAAAGCTTTCGATAGTGTTTGGATAAACGGTTTATTGTATAAACTGCATAAGAGGCAATTACAGGGGAAAATTTGGAGGTTCTTTTACCACTTGTTGAACAATATTAGCTGCTGCATTAAATACCAAGGTGGTTGCTCTAGGTGGATCCCAATGCTGCAAGGAACAAGGCAGGGAGGTACCTTATCTCCCCTCTTTTATCTATTATATATTTTGAAAGATCTGTGTGTGTGTGTGTGTGTGTATCTGTCTGTCTGTCAGTAATCGATGGACTCCAAAATGGCCCAGCCGATTTCGATGAAACTTGGTATGTGGGGGTATTTTCGGGTCAGGACTAACATAGGCCTATTAATTTGTCCGTGCGAGGTCAACTTTTCACGTGCCGATGTCAAATCTGTTTTTACGCCGTTTTGCGCTAATATATTTCAGTTCGGTGCTTACAAATCGACTCGAAACAGCGCGAATAATAACATGCCAGTCATAATAATGACACTATGAGAATCTTTCGTGTTTCCTCTTTCCAACGATATATAATATGTATGTATCCGTTTTAGTTATCTGCCTCAATTATTAAGAAGAAGTGGTACGATCTTCTATCAGGGTAAAAACAATGCGTAACTTCTATGACGTCGTTAGAGGTCATAAAGTTAGATCACGTTAACTCTTAACCTGCCGATGCATTTGACTGTTTCAGACGTCTTGGCGATATCTCGGGCACCGATGGTAATTTATCTTTACGTTGAAACTTGATAATTAATGAGCGTGTGTATATGAGGCGCGTTTATATACTTGAGTGGAAATCAAATCGGGTTAAAAGGTCAAATCGGGTAAAACCGGATGGATTTCGACGGGTACTTTTGTTCGGGCAGTGTTTTGGACGGGTCAAATCGTGACCCCACTTGACCTTGGCCTTCAAAATAGACAATTCAAGGTCAAACCCCGGACGAAGTCGGGTCACCTTCTAGTATTATATATATCAATGATCTTTTGTCAAATCTAAAGTCATCGGGATATGGCTTTTCGGTGCAAGGTGCAAATTGCACGTGTCCAACGCATGCCGATGACATGGCACTTTTCTCTTTAACTGCATATGGACTTCAGTCTCTTGTGGATATATGTGTCGAATATAGCTTGAAATGGCGTTATAGATACAACCCAAACAAAACCCATGTCATTGTTTTCAATGAAAGTTCTAACGCAGAACTTAAACGTCATAAGAACTGGCACATGTCTTCTCATGGCCTAACAGAAACCGTCAGTGTTACTCATTTAGGTATTCCGCTTGAGAAATATAATTTTCGCTCAAAACTTGTTGACAATATTTGTACAAAAACGAAGAACGCTTTCTTCTCTTTGGCTAATGCTGGCCTGCATGCAGGCGGTATTACCCCAGCGAGCTCTCTCAAGATTTACAAGTCCGTGGTCTTATCGCGAGGCTTATACGGTAGTGAATTTTTGTGTGGTCTCTCTCAATCGGACACTGTTCAACTAGATAAAGCACATCGTATGTGCCTCAAACTTATAGAAGGCCTCAAAACTAGGACTAGCACAGACATGGTATTGGGCCTGCTTGGTATTCCTCCTTTAATCACATTCATTAATTGTAGAAAAGTGTCCTTGTTTTCGTCATTTTGTTTACTCGAGTCTAAAAAAAACTGTTAAAGATGTATTTATTATCAGATTACAGTATTCTTGATAACTGGAGTTTGTCCTCCTATATGTCTCAATACATATCAACAGCTCTGTTTCCAGAGAAAACAGTTTGGAAAACCCTATCGAAACAGGGCAGTCATGTTTAGAAATCTGAATGTTCTCACAGGGTACGCACGGAACCCCCCTTTTTAGATTTCGTTTGGTTCACAGCAGTCCAGAATTATCGTTTTTATGGAAAGTCTGCCAAAAGTACCCAGATGAGTCATTTTTCATCGCGACACAGCTACTGTGTTACCGAAATTTTGCTGGCGAAACTCAGTGCCTGTTATGTGCGCGAAGTTATATAAACCTACCGCAACACATTATAGCGGTTTGTCCGGAACTTGCAGCGTCGCGTAATCATTTTTGGTATCACATTATATATATGTTGCCTTTAGGGGCATTTCAACTTGTGGATTCTTTTGATCAGCAGAGACTTATTGCCCTCTTTCTAGGCTATTTGCCTATTGAACTTTTGGACATTGCATGCATTACACCTCAAACCATATTGAGATACTTCTTGAAGGCGACTAGGGCGCTGTGGTGCGAATGGAACCATCGTTCGTCATTGGCGTCTTAATTGTTTGTCACTTATATACATGTAGTCAGTGGGAGAAGAAAGTCACCATTGTTGGCAAATATAAATAATTGGTAGCCCTCTTATATACAATGGTGTTGTATTGGGTCTACTATTTGTTTGTAATGTCCAACAACGGTGTCTGACAACTGTGATGTGAGTGAACATCTGGTCGTGTGGTCGGCTGGGTGCTACAGTTCTCCGTGAATTTAGGGTTATCTAGCTTCAATTAACCGCTCTCTGTTTCTCCCCACTTTTCTCTAACTTAACTCATTTCATTCTATTTTCCCATACTGTCTCTATCTGTATCCGGCGCTCTCTCTCTCTCTGTCTTCGTGTGCCCGGCCGATCTGTTTCCATCTATATTCGTTTTGCTTTGCACATACATAAAGTGTGTACATGTATATATGTTATGTTCTCGTTCATATGTTCTACTGTTTTTGTATGTTCTTGTATTACATGTGTATATCATATCTTCATTTATATGGAGGAATTAAAGATATATATATATATATATAAACTTCCAAACAGTTCTATATGTTGTAATTCGACCACACGTATCCCTTTCATGTCCGAAAGTCCACCTCTTAATACTTTGATGCGGATGTCATCGGGTGTGTGGTGTGGTTGACAGAAATGTTATTCATATTTGTTCAAATCGCCACCAACAGAAGGAATATTAAAATATATATAGTTTTGTTCATTTGCCAAACATAATCAGCGCGTAAATAGTATTTTGTCGCCAAGACGTACAATGGTGTACGTAAACAAGAGCCTGCTTGTGTCACTGAAGTTTTCTTTCTGTTTACATAACACAGCGCAGTTCTATTGGTTAATCACACACAAATGATATAAACGATCTTTATTATTTCCATATCAGGAAAAACAGTAACAAATAACGCTCTTTATGTTTACCATATCCGGATCTAAACAAAAGCTAGGTTCTGTAACGTTTTTTGCTTTTGTTTACATAACAAAGGGAAAAAAATTGACCATACTGTTTATGCCATATTTCTGATTGGTATAAGAACCAAGTATGTCTATATTTTACTATTATTTCTGTTTATGGCGGTTTTTGACGGAGGTGAATATTTGAACACCATACCCACCACCAACGCCGCCCGTATCTTTAATAGTACATATCGTTTGCGAATCATCGGTCCGAGTGATATGGATTTCAGAAATGCCGAAGATCTACTTCTCTGCTATACAATAACGTATAGATATCCATATTTGCGATGTCACTCGTATATGAATGAGTTGTCAGTTACTAAGAGGCGATCTAATTAGTAAATCGGATATGACTTGGTTGGTTTGATATTAATCCTGACATCAGCCCCCGGTAATCTCATATCAACATACCAACAAACAAAGTAATATCCTCTAAATATCATAGGGATGTGCTCCTGTATAAATTACCCAAGATACATGTCGCTCAATATATTTAAAATAACGAAACATGGTTTCATATACCCCTCATCGTTTGCGAAACATTATGTATAGGATAATGGCTGAAAACTGTACATTATTTCAGAGAATGGATCGATCGAGACCGTAGGTCGGGATCGTTCCATTCGCTGAAATAATGTAGTTTTCAGCTATTATCTGACTTAAAACATGGCCAAGTCCATTTGTTGGATGCATCACCTCTTATCAGAATGGATTAACCCGAAAATGGGTCAAGACACCTGAGTTGTACCGTGTGTTCGGCCCTATCCGCTCGATCATTGGCTGCACAGATGGCGTGACATCTTAACCCATTGTCTACTTAATGGACAGGCAGCAACCCATTGGCCGGATTCGTCATCTCCGGTTTAAACCTCCGAGTTTAAACCTGGTTTAAACCTACATTGGCGGTCCAGCCAAACCGGGTCTAAGGGGGCGTATTGTCGTCCAATTACCAACTAATTGACAACTCGATTTGGTGATATGAGCATACAGTCAAACTACTCTCTTACCTATCGGACCAAAAAGACAAGCCGATACAATGGTTATTTACATGTCATAAATCATCGCGAACGCGTGCACGATTTATTCATTGAGAAATGATTATCGCTCATGGGCCATTAATCCGATCTCTTTGTGGACTAAATCAATCTGACAACGGGCATGTCTCTCAACACGAGCTTCACGCGCTGTTTGTCACTTTGTTTGTGATTGATTTTCTTCAAGATGCTTTACCCGCAAAGACAAAATTTGGTGTATTTACATGTATATCTGTATACATTAAAGGGTATAGGAGCTGTATATATGTATGTCCGTTCGCAACTGCTCGAACGCTGATTTAAAAATAAGACAAATTTAATTTAACAAAAATGAAAAAATTGTGTTTTTATATTGTGTAAGGAGTTGTTGTATCTAACAAGAAACAATATTTAAAATTTATATTAATATTTGTTTGTTTCAAATTTAATTAAATTTTTTTTTTAATTAAAATGTTCAAATGATCAAAATGTGCGCAAATGTGACGCGGGCTCCTGTCGCACGAAGGGACCGCAGGACCATCTGACGCTGAATAAAGGCTCCATAATCGAGTCAATCCTGGACCCAGAGGTCAGTCAAGTAAAAGCAATTTGCTTATGAATACACATCAGAAGCGGCATCCGAACTGTTTGAAGTGGTCAACTATACAGATGCACAGCTTTTAATATAGAAATATATTACATGCGTTGCTCTTTTCAATGTAATAAATTTTCCGTCATGCAGAAAATCAAAAAGTTCCTAGGTTTTGAACTGGTGGAATATTATGGGAATTTATGGGCGGAGCCAGAGTAGAGCGTTGTGGCATGATCTACATCAAAATAAGTTATCAAATTTGACTCATATAGCAATACGATTGCAAACTATGTGTATAGCATATCTGGTCATGCAGTAGCATCGTTTTTGGTGTCAAAATTAAAACGTTGAAACATTCAAATTAATTCGTAGAAAACACCAGTTTTTGCGATTGCCCCAAGCCAAAAATAAAAACCACAAAATATTTGTAAAAATCATACTGAAGGAACATGTCCATATATGAGCAAAGCTCGCGTGCGAATGAATCAACTGTGACATGATAACAACACCAGTCGCAGCCGCCACGCCCTCACTCGAGATAATTTACAGCTCCACCCTTTGATTGATTGTTTGACAATTCTAAACCGCGATGAAGAAAAGACGGATTCGTCATCTCAAGTTTAGCCTCGGTAAAGCTGGTTTAGCTGGACCGCCGAATTAGATGGTTTAGTTGCCGGTTTAAGCTTAGAAAACGCAAATTGACAAAAACTTATCCCCACACGCTTTATAGGTGTGAGTGCTTCTCGCTTATAAATTTCCAATCAAAACTGGTCGCTGTCGTAATTATTGATTTTCGCAATCAATGAAACGAGGCGGTCCGCATTAGGAAAGTACGATTAATTATCTGGGCGATACAAAGACACTACTGCTAAACCACTGGTCTGGCTGGACCAGGATTAAACCAGAGATGACGAATGCGTCACTTAGACCTGCGGTCGCGGGTTTAAACCAAGGATTTTGCTGACTCACGGCGGTTTAAACCTAGAGGTTTACGTAGACCGGGTTTAAACCTGAGATGACGAATCAGGCCATTGCGTTTCCGACCGTTGAATGAACACGACGTATCGACAATGAGCTTCTGCGATAGATTTACGAATATCGTCGGGAGTTTTGCCCTAACATTTCGGTATTTGTATTAAATTATTTATGCGGCATATTTCGGAAAATTATACATTGAATGGCAGATTGAACCTGAGTGTCTGTCCTGTCCTGTTCTAGCAATCAATCGGAGCTATACTATACTTGACAACAGTTGTCTATCGATAGCTACGAGCACACATTATGGTATCATACATGCATGTCATATAAAATTAAATCGTCCGCAGCAAAATAACCGTTCATTAAATTGGATATTGAGCGTCCAATATTAAAATAATGAATAGTTGAACTCGATGAACAAAGGAGTGACGCCATAGCCATGTTTTACGGTCCATTATGATAGCACATCTGCGGACCACTGTACCACGTTTAACCCAGAAGCACGTGTTGCACCATTTAACACGACAACCTTGTTCCATTAATGAAGACTCTCGATGCAGCAGGTTATTTTTTATTTCACTAAAATATAAGTCATGAATACATTAGTGTACGGTATCAAAGTTAGCAATGCCATACATATATCAATATTACTATAACAACAGGTTTCATTGAATATTTGCCAAAATCAATATTAAAACATGAAAATAATGCATGCACTGTCAAGATCAACCAACTACCAACGCAAATGAAATGTTATGTAATTAAACAAATTGATTATCATTAGTTGATTTGTAATACGCCTGAAATATTAATATAGAAAGCTTCCTAATAACAAATGATTTTATTTCCAGCAATGTTGGATGTTAAAAATGTTCTTCATCTGAGGAGCACTGGTCCTGGTCCTGCAATTTGCTTATTTCACTCGTTTAAATCACATGAAATATAACATAAGATCATAAGAAACTGATTGGTGGTATTTGTGTACATGTCTCATTGTGGATTATTTGTAGTTTCGATAGTCGGTGTCCAATATTAGTTCTATTTTCTGTATAAATTGATTCAATTTCCTTAGTATAATTATTTCATCACATTGAATTAATTACTTGAAATTGTAAGTATTATATCGGCGTTCTGACTGCAAAGCATTACACAGGGACCTACGGTAATATAATGGTATTCATCGCCAATTATATTTTTGATTACATATCCTATCTTTGAGTGGTATATCATTCCATGACCCAGTTTCGATTGGTAAATGGTGATTTGAACATCTAAATCTCAACAATCTCAGTGGGTCTGCTGTAGATAATTTAACCCAATAATTCTCAAATTTCATTTGACCTTTGAATATTTTATGAATTCAGGCATTTACTTTTTTCTTCAATAATTTACACCACTGTGTGGTATTGGTATTGCAGTGAAATTTGAATTGTTCGTTTTAACCATTCAATATAGATATCCAAAGACCCTTGGGTTGACCATACATATACAAGACCAAATTCTGTCAGATAATCTCGTACGTGTTAAACCATACGTGGGTATTACTCGTATGTCTATTAAGAGATTCGACAATTTCCCCGTATATCCTGCATTTGGATGTGTCACTTTTCAATCTAAGAATATATTTGCATACTTGCATCTCAATTGATACAATCTATTACCTCGCTTTATATATAAGACTAAACATAGCTGTTTTCGCTTTCTCTTAAATATTTGAAAAGTTGTTCGATTTGTTAAAGACTATCCCTAGATATGTATATTAATTAAGTCTATGTCCCTTTATGACCACTTTCGATCGTGGTTTTCTCCCTTCGCATAGAAGCATGTTTTCTTTAGTCGTGTTTATATTAAGTTTCCAGAAGTCGCAATAATCCGCAAATGCGTTCAGTGCACCTCATATATTCTTCAGTGTCTCTTTTAGTTCCAGTTCAATATAACTTAATCCTATTTTATTGGAAATTAAAACATCTTCGAAATCGTTAAAATAAAAAAGCACATACGCTCTCACCCTGCAACACACCAGAAAAACATTGGCAGCATGAGAATAAATCACTTCTATGCGTACCATCGATTTAACTCTGCTATACATGTTTCTAATATACAGCAAACTACCATTTATCCCGACACTGACCATCTTATGTCAGAGACCCGCCTCCAAACATAATCAAATGCTTGTTTAAAGTCGACAAAAGTATATATACAAATAGTTTCATTCCAGTACCTTTAAATATAATTGCAATCCATGTTAACCATTCATCTGCAATTATTCCAGTTATAAAAAATAAGGTTAAACCAGTTTACATATATGCAATCAACGTCGTTTTCGATGCATCTGTCGGCGTATAGAAGTGTCGGATGCCGAAATACATACTGTATAATTTCGCGAAGCGAAATTATACAAAGTATGTAGTTCGGCATCCGACACTTCTATACGCCGACAGATGCATCGAAAACGACGTTGATTGCTTATAATTACGACAATCCAAATATTAGTTGGTGATTAAACAAGTTCTTTTTAAAGAAACTATATTAAAAACACTAAAATAGTAAAAATACCCAAGTGTCTGGACTCAGCTGCTCTTTTAACCGAAATGGGAAATTGGGTCGATAATAAATTGGGCGACCGACCGGAAGTTAGAGATGATCGAACACACACAATTCGATCGCTGTTTCCGACATTCCAACTACACAAAAGCAAGAGACCACACCCGTAAACTATTAAACTGTACTTGCTGGTGTAAATTTCACTTATTTAAAACGATTCTAGAACATGTATTGAACATGTATCGATAGCGATTCCGAAGCGGTGTTCCCAAACTTCGCCACCGAATTTGTGGTCTCCGGCGACTCGAAAAGTAAACAGTAGCTACAAAGGTGCATTCTATGCTCTCATGCCCACTGCCATGTCATATTATTATTGACACGAAGCTGGATAAATGCTAATACTAATCCATAGTTATGTAATACATTCTTTTATCCCCAAATAAATTAATGTACTATTTTTCTGTTTAATCGGCGATAATTTTTCGCTGATATTTGGCGTCTTGCGTTACCACTAGAAACGGAAGTGATTTCTTGCGATTTGATTGGTGGACAAAATAAAATTCCGGGTAAATTCGCCCCATGGATATTCGACTTGGTTTGCGAACTTTTCAAGGTATCACTACCCCCAGTGATGCGGGAAACGACACTTCCCTCCACTGATAGATATTGTCGCTACCAAGCGTATCTAAGGGCCTTGACCAATCAAATGCACGCATTTTAGTCAAAGCGAAAGCAGTTGTAATTATATAGGGGTAGCATCATATCAACTATACATTTTATATGTTCATTTCGTAAGTTATCACGTCCAGCTGATTTCCCATTCTTAAAGGTCGGTATTGCATCTGTAATCTCTTCACGCGTTATGGGCATTTCTAATATATCATTTTATTCTTCTATATATTCAACATGGAAATCATCATATAGTCCCTATTAGTTTCGTCTTTATTTGACGTCTATTGGGTTATTTATTGGTAACATTTGTCAATACTATAATTTTAATCAAAACAAATAAGTTTTCAATAGTAATTCACAGAATGGTACGGAATCAAAATTACGTCACGCGCGCAGGTATACGATGAAAGTGATTACCGCTTGGACTATTTGTTATTAGCCACTAGTGACATAAGAAAATATGTAATGGATTTTCCAATAATATTATAGGGGTTTCATGTGATATATATATATATATAATATGTAATAGTATATACGTAATATACTATTTAAGATAATTAATTAACATATAAAGCATATTGTTCCAATGATAAAGCAACTGGCAACGGTATATTACATCAGATTTATAAATGGCATTAAGACTTTGGTTACCAGAAATATAGATCCTCTCTTGAAATACATACACACCCTTCCATGTAAACAGACAACACATTCTGTCACTTTACATGATCTTTCATAACCTCTATTCGTTATAATAACAACATAACATATATAAGCTTACTAAAACGTTGGGTATATATTAACCTACACGTGTCAGGGGGTGATGGAAAAAAGTTCGGGACACGTAGGCGGGGGTGGGTTGGTCATCATCAACTCACAAATAATTGTTTTTCGGCAAGCTGAATTGTTTTCTCATGCCTTTTTTTCAAAATATATCATCAATTGTTACCCAGAAATGGCATTAAACATTGTTTACTGAAGTAAATAGTGTTATATATAAGTGGGTTATCACTCCAGAACTAATACTGAACCCCTTTGTCGGATGCCTAGCATTCACCACTATTCCAGATTGGGGCAAAAACACTCACTCAAGACTTCACCGGTGACACTGAGTGACTTACAGATTGCTTGACCAGTTCCAACAAGATGATTTTAATCAAACAACAAATGAACATACTGATATAAACTATCAGTCAAAACAAAATAATTAAAACTAATTTGACACTGCCTGCTGATAATCGCTAAAAGATTTTTGTAAAAATAAAATTTGCAACAATAAAATTAAAACTAGATACATCATATCACATTGTCAATATAAAACAAAACAATATTTACGGCCATTGCCTGACTAACATACTACATGTATTTATATAGCAGATATGGCACAAATTAATTCTATTTATTTATTGTATTTAATTATATCAACTTGGTTGAAGTTCTATGGCATCTTTCTGTATGATGTTCCTCACCATACACAGTAGATCCCACACAAAGGTACTCAAATGCATATATAAGTATGTGTCCATGTGTACACATATATTAGTCAACAGTTACATTTCATTATATTGTACTCATAGCAATTGTTTTGGGTGACATGACGATTTTGGTAAAGCCATTAAGGACATTAAGAACATTTTGAAATGTACAATCACTATGACCTCAGTTCATTTCTGGATTTTAAATGTGTATAATTACAGGTTCGCAGTCAAAAAAGAAAGGTGCTTTAAAGTGTCGAACAGGTTGATAGAAATGAAACAAACAAAATGCATAAAAGTGTCCCTATCTGTGTAACAAAGCAGTGCACAGTATCAAAAACGAAACACCATGTGATAAATTGAAGCCTTATGTTATCGTGTAGATATTTTTCACAAATCGTCGAATAAGGCGGTGGGTCCCTGTACATTCACCGGAACAAAAATTTTGAAGAAAAAACGAGGTGGTGGGTACAACGATAAGTGAAAATTAACAAAAAGCGCCTACGTGTCCAGAACTTTTTTTCACCACCCCTGCATATGTGAACAATATAATGGAGATATAAACACCTGAAATACTACCTTTCACGTGACAAAACATTTAAATAATTTTCTAATATAAATTTACATAATGCTATAATGGACCATTAAGTCACTATCATCTGAAAGGTGGTCATTTTGGGAATATGCTGGAGGTGTTTGTGCTGCTTTAAGTTCATTTCCAATGAGATAAAATTCTGGAAAAGTCCGAAAATGTAAATATTAAAAAAAGCCATCCCAAAAGGTTTCTTTACATTATATGTCAAATCTATTTTTGTCCTCGTTTTCGCATATTCCCAGGAGACGCCTCAATCCCTCTATATAGGGAGCAACCAGACACACACTGTCTGCATATATCAGATAAGAGTCGATAAAGATATAGTTATATTAACAGCTCGGCTTGCTTTAAAGATCTTCTTTTAGGTAGATAAATCTGCTTAGTATCGCCTCATTTTGAGTAAATAATGTGCTGAAAACGAAAGCATTTTAGTCATATATCGACTCATAGTGAGGCCATTCTAAGCAGATTATGTGCTGACAATGACACAAATAAGCCAACACTCGACATTTCAGGTCTACACTCTTTCACATGTTTCCACTGGGGCCCGCGTCATTGAACGAAATAACAGCTATGACTGCATCATCTGCTTATTTCAGGATATAATAATCACATTATGTACCTAGTTCACATAGGTAGATTATGTGCGTATTTGTGCGAGGATATGTTGAACAGTTTCAATGTTGCGCACAAACATTCTTTGTTATTACCATTTATGGATATATAAATCCATAAAATACGCTTTTTATTGTTCCATACAAGTGACACTTTTCTCTCTCTGATGCGACACTCGCTATCACTTCGATACATTTCATCGAGCCTCTTTATATATATATATAGTCCATATATATGTCATTCGTCGACCTAGTATGGTGTCTGAAACGTGATATCAACAAATACATTATCGTTTGACAGCAAAACTCTCAACATATGCTCGCGAAAATATGCACATAATCGATCTATAATGCTAATTTGAAACTATAATGTGAAATATGTACGTAATGTGATTACTTTATTATGAAATAAGCAGATAATGGAGTCATAGGCGTTATTTCGTTTTCTGGCAAAGGCCACAGTATGAACACATGATAAAGAGTGTACACCTGAAAAGTCGTGGGTTGGCTTATTTGAGTATTTGTCCGCACATAATCAGCTTAAAATTGCATCATTATAGTCGATACTGTGAGTAAGATGCTCACATTTTCAGCACATTATCGTCTCAAAATAAGGCGATTCTAAGCAGATTATCTACCTAAATTAATTTCTCTATAAGCAGATAATGTGCTTTTTATCAGGAGAACAGGCTGAAACTCTGACCCTGTTTCGTAATTTAGCCAAAGACTTGAATACTTCCCTGTTGACGGCAGACAACATTCGTTGTGATATCCTAAACTGTATATCTGTTCGTCACGCTTATACGTACAACTCAAATGATGAGATTTGTGGTCAGCTAACAACAACTGTTAAAGAGAAGTTTTACTATACTATAACTTTTGTTCGATTCCTGCAAAGTAACAACATCCCATATTATACGAATGCAGAGCGTTTTTCAAATGTAAGATATAATTAGTGTGCTATATTATTTATCTTCTCAAACTTATAGTTAGATGTTCGTGTACGAGTTGGTGTCTCTTGTTGCTGCTGATGTTCTATGTATTGCTTTCGAAATAATTATCGTGCAGAGCGCCATATAAACATTTTCCAGTTATAGTGCACGATCGTATTTAAGGGCCAGATGCACGTCTTGCAGGAGTTTCATTTTGAAATTTAACACGATCGATTAATGTGGCACAATATTTAAACGTCTACGTAATTTAGATGGAGGTATAAGATGGGTTGAAAAATACAGGAACTATTGATATATCGGCTCCATATATGCTCTGAAAAATACTTGACTTGGTCACAGCCATTTTACAGCCTCTTTTGGGACGATTCTTGTTCTAGTGACAAATTTATTATATGACACAAAGATACCGATATTTCAATAATAATGTTTTTTCAGTAAGTAATCTTATATCCAATTGGTATCTTTACTTCCAATATTCTTCATTTTGCGACTATAGAACCAAATTCTTCTGTTGTGGTAGGCCACATGAACATACTTCTAACTGAGCATTGGCTAAGATAGCTTGAGAAGTCCAAGGCATTATCAGTCGATATATTGTCAGCTTCGCATGCACAAATTGTCGAGAAGAATTTATTAAATTTTTCGGATACTTGCGGTTTGTCAAGTACATATTTCCCTTCAATCTCCAAGTCAGAGGGTATTTGGGCTTATTCCATTTTTGAATAACTTCGTACAATATTTGCAAGGTTTTTCCATGTCAAATTTAAAAGAGTTAAGAATGTTTTTCATAGTATGTCCCTTTACTGTATATTTTGATATGATTAAAATATATGCAGTATTCCTTGTATAGTTCAACGTTATTAACCTTAGGGTCCTTCCGTTGTTTTATGTATAATTTATATTTGTGTATTACGATTTAAGGAGATCTCGTCATCCCAGGCTATAGTTTTAAATGTTTTCTCTTCAGTTTTATGTCTCTGCGTGGGAATGCAATATCAAGTCGTTACGAAAATATTCACGAATGAAGTGCATGCCTCATCGGAAACAGTTGCATCAGGAACCAATTCATAACTAGCTGAGGACAATGTACGTTTAAAGCATGATAAAGTGTCTGCACAGAAACTTCTCCGTAACTTTGTTTCCGTAATTTTGTTAGCTCTGTTTATTGACCGATTCACGATAAAATGTACCAAAATGGCAACTGACGTCAGTTATAATAATGCGGGATTGGAAGTTCAGGTGGTAATTGATAAAATTTGGTCAATCAATTGCAGTATAAGTGGTAACTCGTGTTGGTTTAAATATAGTCGACAGTAACCATTCAGTAAATATTTCAATAGTAAAGTCACCCAATAGAAATCCCTTTTTGTGTTTGGAATTAATTTTCGTCATTATCTGCTTCATTGGTTTGATAAATGTGTCTATACCAGCTTTGGTCAATATTGGGTCAATATGATTCCAACAATATATGGCTTCGTATGTTTTTCGGTTCTCTGTGAATAGCGATTCAAAGACATGTGGCAAAAAAACTGGATAAATATTCCCTGATTTTAAAATTCAAGTCATCTCTTATAAAAAGTCCACCTCCTACCCAAATTAACATCATTTTCGGGTCTACATTTCTTGATCAGAATATAAAAATGAGAAAAATTATTGTTATCGGGGGGGGGGGGGGGTGTACGAAATATTTCAGTCAGGTCCGAGACTCCAAATTTATCATTGTGTGACGATTAGCCACCAGGGGACAAGAGGCAGCACTAACTAGAAAGAATAAAATATATGGCACCAAGGTCCGATAAAACATGTATCATATTAACTACCGAGCCAAACGGTATCCATAGTCTCAGAGTCGAACTAATAAAAGAATATAATCATGGTGGAAATAATGAAACAAGACACATATATATATTAAATGTTCCCGATTACGTGTTGGGATATTGATTGTGTACAACTTGCTTATGTCCTCACTGGATAAATCAGTTAAGTTTATAGGGACTTAATTTATTTATGGATGTCATGTAACCTTCTGTGAGAAGTCGCAGAAGCATCGAGATTCAGTCCGTAAATTGTTAAATAATTACGAGACAATGCCATATTTATATCTTGGATTCAGCGAAAGCTTATATTGTAACTAACTGTTATAATAGAATGAGATAATTTCAGACAAAACATTACGAAGGCTTGGCCTCGGGTACATTGCTGTGAAATTTGTTTGTTGATTTACGCGGATTTAAGTGGAAACATGTTCAAAATTAAAACATGAGATTAATATTCAACGTAAATTAACGGAGTACTGAAATCGACACGTTATATCTCATATAGTTTAAATTAGGAGTATTAAATAAGTTTTTTGTTCGTTTAATCTAAACAACCTCTTATAGTATATGTACTCTGTAGTTCCCATGTGTTGTTACCGCATTATTGTTGTGCCGTGTGTGTCCAGCAGAGGGTATCAGAACAAGTGGGACGGTAGATCATCTCCACAAAACCATCCTTATGAAATAATGGCGAAAGGTGGGGTAGGGAGATGGATCCTCTGCTCCTGTCCACCATCCCTGCAGGACCCAAAGTGTGACAACCAGATGTTCTACATTACGGTATCATAAGTAGAATACAGTATTGTATTTTAAACAATCATTATAATTATGGTGATAATATTGTTTTATTTTATTATTTTGGGGACTGAGGGGGGGGGGGGGGTGCCACGGCCATGTCATAGGACTACTGCACCACAATTGTGTCTATTTGAAAATTTCAAGACGCAGATCAGTCAGTGACCAAAGTGTTAGATATTTACTTGATTTTTTTGGAAACTAAAGTACAATAACAGTAATAATATGATTACGATATTCTTGATAGGTAGATAGTCGGTCTTAGGACTGACCTGAATGATTATCCAAGCTGTTTGGTAAAATATGTTGAGACCACGATGGTATGTCAGCCCCTATATTGTACCCTTTCACGAAATTTTTAAACTTGAAAGGATACTAAATGGCTGCATAGCGAGAAATATTGCCCAAGATACGATACTTATTTTTATATACAAGTTCAATAAATTCCAGGAACAGGTAATACATAATTATATTACAATATTAACTTACAAACTCAATAGCCTGGCACACGAACCCCTCCTACAACTTTTCCCTCACTATGGTTTATATTCAAGCTGATTAAAATATGAAGTATTTTTGTAACAGTGGTGAAGAGAATATTTGATGGCAGAGTCTCTGTTTCGCCGTCACATTCTTTTTCATTATATATATTTTTATGGGAAGAAACGCAACTTATTTTTATAATCGGATTAAAACTTATCGTTTTCAAAAGTCTTGTGCAAATCATGGACATTTCTGCTATTTGTCAATTGTTGTGGTAGTGATGAATTGTTTTTTTATTTTTGTTGTTCTGCATATACCTTTTTCATACCAAATGTTTGTAAACCAGGCCACATTATTGTTGTGGCCCAACACACACCTTGAGCAGTTCAGTAGTTCATAGTAGAGATCCGAAAATTTCAGATGTCATGTGAGCTATGATAGATAATTACTAGGTCAGTTGAGGACACACCACGTGATCACAGTCATTGTAAAAATCAAACAGTTTGAACATCTCCCATGCCTATATGTAGCATATAACGTATAGTCATGTGAACCATTCGTAGTTACTTCTTTAAACATTTCCCCTTTTAACCATTATCATTATAGTACGCATATCTTGTCACTAGACCATAATATGAAGAACAAGAGGTGTGTACTCGAGTGCTAGCATACACACACCGTGGCAAATTCAACCCGCATTATCCGTAAACCCAACAAAAAAGATTTTTAACTTTAAATAAAAATTCGGACTAATCATATCGATATGGTGTCACAAGAAGCTTGTACAGAAAAAATTATTCAAATTGGTTCATATTTGTTAAAGTTACTAAGTCGGACAGAATTTTCTAAGTCAAAATAAGTCGAAAATGAAGTGTAATATTACGAAAAACAGTCTGAGCCAATCCCTAGCCGTATCACGTAGAGAGGGTATTGTGAGAACATGTATACCAAAAATTATTGAAATCGGTTCATATTTGTTCAAGTTATTAAGTCGGACAGAATTTTCTAAGTCAAAATACGCAATTAGCATCATGTGGAGAGGCAGCCCTACGGAGATTGCATACAAAAAATTATTGAAATCGGTTCATAGTTGTTCGAGTTATGAGGTCGGACGGACGGAAGGACGGACACACAGAGGGAGAAAGCGTGACGGACGAACGGACGGACGGACGCAGTCAATCCAGTATACCCCCCCATTTTCTTCGAAAGTGGGGGTATAATTAGCAGTTGTTTTTGACGATTTTTCAGACAGGGAAGTAACACTATTCACCACGTTATATTTTTATGACGTTAAAGCGTCTTTCTTTGACATATAATGCCCGTAGAAAGATAGTTCCAAGTATTGATCGACCTATTTCGATACTGGGAAAAATTCTAAAGAAATGCGCACACCCCCACACCCATACATTCGCTGTCCCGATGAGGTCAGATAAAAGATAAAGAGCGTTAGAGTAGTTCTTTGTCGCGATAAGGTACAGATAAAGAGCGTTCGAGTCGTGTTTGTCCCGAAAAGGTAAACTATAAAGAGCGTTCATGTAGTTTCTGTTCGTCAAAAGGTTATCTCGGGCAGTCATGCAGGGCACATCCCATGTTACTAGGAGAGTCTAAATATATGTCCATGGCAAATTTCATCGCAAACCGTGCAGAAATGTGGACGCATATAAGGAACATACACAGAGAGACAGAGAGAGGGTCACGCATACAATAGAACATGTTTTCACAACTGCAGTCTATATATCCATGGTATCGTTTATGAAGAGTACAAGAGGGAAATAAATTTGTCTTGGTTTAAGAAGTTTCGTAATTATTTTCATTTTGAAAGACATGACCAATACATAATGTTCTATTTTTTTTGAGAATGTATGTTCATGGCACGTCTGTTGAGTAAAGATGGGTTCTTGGTTATATGTTCATATTATTTCCAAATCCCAGCTGATCACTGTATCTAAATACTGTGGCATATTTCTAGTTGATTGCTCCCTGCTTAAGTCATTTATGTTCATTGGGTTTAAATAGTTGTCGCTTCTTAATTCTGCATTGGGACAAAGTAACAAATGTATATATACAATGAAGATGATGTTGTGAAATTCACGATTTTTCGCCGGATATATCCAGAAAAATCTTTAATGAAATTGTCTTGCAATATGTGCCTCGATATAATGCAAAACGCGTATCTGGCCCTTATATAATCTTCTGGGGGCACGAGTGCTGTCGAATTGTAACTGAGAGGGCGGGCCACTGTATAACCACCCGAGCTACCTTCTTTGTGTTAGTGTTTAACATGGTTTTGACTTACATTGATATGTGCGTCTTTACAGCGTGTTGTGTCCATGAATCGGTATCTGGCTTGTGGTCATTGATATAACCAAGGCTATATGCCCACAGGAGTCCGAGAAATTTTGTGTATATTACAAGAAGTGTCCTTTGTTTGTCAAAAACATCATTTCTAAAACGGACTTTAACACTTGATTTTAAAACATGAATCCACTTCATTAACCTCGCTATATCTTCCGTATGAACTATTCTATAACATGCAGAGAAACTAGTCGAGCCCAGGGACTCCAATACAAAGCACGTGACGACATGGGGTCGGGGTAATGAGGTGTACATCCATATTCGAGTTCTAGTGCGCTTGTTGTTTTCTGTTGCGCCTCGTATTGCTGTTTGAAATAGTGATGTCAGAGTCAAACCTTCGGTAAAATTGTTCACCAGTTAGAAGTCTCATGCCGGGCATAATAATAACGGATGGAAATTTCAAATCCCAATAATTTGAAATTGTTTTGATGGTTTTATTTAAAAAATAATTATCAAGTTTTTGACAAAAAGTCGAATGCTTTCCTACCTGTACTTTTGGACGAATTTCTTGGACGGAAATGACAATCAGTTGGAAACCGTCCAATCATAGGCGATGTTCGATTGGTTCGAGGAAAATCATGGCCCGAGCGGGTGCGAATGTGATTTCCCTGAATTGTGTGCCGGTTCAAGGAGGTGTGGTTTTTATAATTCTAATTTGCACACCCATAAGTCTTCTTGTAATTTATGAAGATGTCATCCGACCCCTGAGTTAGTTCATACTTTCATTCCAGTAATCAGGATTACAAAAAACTAACATCTGTCATCTCTACTGCGTCGCCGCCGTATACCTCAAGTATGGAGACTCTGGTGAATGGCACAACATTGTGGGTGTGGTTGAGAAGTTGAACTCCGTTTGCGTAGATCTGTGGAGAAATCAATTGTTCATCTCAAACTCATGTCACGTGTGATATCGACTCATATCATGCCCCCATTTAATAAACAGAAACATATAATTGCATATTAGACAGGTTAAGATCGATAACCTCAGACGCCTTCCGCTACATTTCCAATGGTCTCATGATGCATGACCACCAGTCATTTACGCAAATCCATACATAATATTCAGTTATCGGTACACGGAAAACCCTGAGTCGTTACTTCGTGAGACAATCCGGTTTAGAAACCGAAACTTATTACGGGGCGGTACCTTGGGTGATCATATCTAACCCTTTTCAGTGCCAAGTCCGATTTTTGTATCACATTATTATAATCAATAAATTTGAAAAATGATCAAGGAAATATGGGATGATACAAAAATCGGACTTGGCACTGAAAGGATTAAATATGATCACCCAAGGTACTAAATCGCGATTACGCTGAAATCCACGTGGTCGCCGGTACTATAGGTTTAATGTTCTACCAGCATCAAACATCGCTCATACATGTATTTGACACCAGTATTCATTTGTGTTCATTATAATATTGATAATGTTCATGTTTGTGGTGAAATTCATTCATTTCTTCGATTTGTATATACACAGTGGCACCTAATCGTCTGGCAATCCGCACTAAATCGCATCTTTTTTCAAGATGAAGTTTATTTATTGACGAGGGCAAGAATTTGTAACGGCTCTCCCGAATCAAATTCTGAAGACTTTTTGGAGTACACACGAAACTTGTCAGTTGTACAGGGACGTGGCGATATGGGTTATTTGGCAAATTTCCAACAGATGGACATTTCATGCCTGACACAAGATTATTTGGAAATTTGACACCAGATATAGGTTGGAACTGTTCTCATTGTATGATTTTCCAACTAGTAATTAGTGGGAAATTTTTGAATGAAATGGACATCAGTTGAAATTTTTTCAAACTTAGGGTATGTCGGGTTGGATATTTCCAAAGAGGCGGGGTGAAAATGGAATTCTGCGAACATTGGACTTTGGTGTCTGGTTCAAGGGGGATGCAGTTTGAAGTTTTAAATGTCACTATAACTTGTACGCGCGAGTATTTAATAAAGTAAATTAGCCTGACATTTCGACTATAGTCCTGCGACCCTATAGAAATAAGCTTCAATTTTATGTTTGTGGGATTGTGAGATGCAGGCTCCATGCAGCCCATGTGCAATCACAAGACCACAACATTATCTACATGTACAATGGACAAAGCTTTATTTTCCAACTAGTACATAACACAACTACAAAGATTGCTGTGCGAAACGACTTAATTTAACGAAACATAACATTTTAATATGGAATTGTTATAAGATTATATAGTACATTCATGTATCTGATAATCCATAGATATCATATACTCCTAGTCTCCTACTATTTCTTGACAAAGACGGAACAGATCATTACGAACAAAGCAGAAGATACATTCAGGTCAACGATGACGTTACTCGTCGAGTTTAGTTGAAATCAACATGCGTGTGGACGACATTTGATGGATGGAATTATAAAATTAACATGAAAATTGACAATGAAATTGAAAAACTTCGCCACCAACGGAAGTGCTCCCCCAGCGTTACTATCAATAATGGCTAATTTCAGTAAAAGTTTCCCCGTTTACACTCGACAGCACACATTTGTCTCTGTGTATATTAAATACTGTGCTATGGATCGTTTATACGAATTCTTATGTTGTATTTATGTTTTAAAACCGCGAGGTGGTGAAATCACGATTTCTTTACATTGTAAATGTTTTGATTCCGATTACGGAATCAGATTCAGAATCCGATAACCATGAAATAACTACTATGGTCTGTTCGTTTACAGAACCACATTGGACGCAGTGTAAGCCGTGATCAATGATCTGGATTATCCCGCGATTTAAAACATGGCTATGACGTCACTCCTTTGTTCATCGAGTTCAGTTTATAGGATAATGGATGGTTATATTGTCGAGATCGTACATTATTTTACAAATATCGATCCATCATTTTAATAACGGACGCTCAATGTCCAATTTAATGAACTGTTACTTTACTGTGGACGATTTCATTTGATATGGCTTGCATGTATGATACCATAATGTATGTTCTGGCATCTAAAATATGAGGCTGTGTGAGATTTGGTAGATAAGATATGACCCGCATTCTAAGACGCAAAAATCTGTGTTAGTTGAATGTGAGAACAAAAAAGTCATATATATATATGAGACTTTCTCTAGGTCATGTGCCAGTGGTGCACGATACTTAGCAGAAACAACAAACTCTGCGGCCACTCATAAGTTAATAAAGTGATACTATGCATATACTCTGTGAATCTTGTGTCATATAAAATGTTAGGACATTCACATGGACTAACTATGGATAATCATAAGGATTATACGAGACATTCGAGCTAAACCTAACTGTTGGATACGAGACTTTCGAGCTAAACCTACATGTTGGATACGAGACATTTGGATACGAAACATTCGAGCTAAAACTACAATGTTGGATAGGATACGAGACATTCGAGCTAAACCTACCTGTTGGATACGAGACTTTCGAGCTAAACCTACATGTTGGATACGAGACATTTGGATACGAGACATTCGAATTAACCCAATACATGTAGGGTACGGGAAATTCGATTCATTCATTACGAGGAAGGATTATACGAGACATTCGAGTTATTAGCTACTATACGACATTAAGACAGTTTAGGACAGTTTAATACGGTGCGCACCGCGATTTACCGGTATAGAAATATAACGAGCTCGATAATCTGACCAAATCTCACATAAATGCGAGCCAGAAACAAAAACGTGAATTGTACATATTATATATAATGATAATCTTGAATACAATAGAATTATCTACACAAAAATCTCATTCATTGACCAAAGATTGTCCGAACCCGTGATATCAACTTACGCCCACAATTATATTAGGGCCCCAGCTAACAATGTATGCACCTATCTATCTATAAACAACGGTATTCAAGTATAATATCGCTCTTATTGATTGCTAGAACATGACAGAAGGATATACCTCTATAGAGAGCCTCGTGACTTGGGTTGGGGAGGGAGAGGGATGTATAACTTCAAATTCCAGGCATGTCGTTTCACGAACTTGAATAGGCATTGAATTTTCAACTGTTAAAATTTCTCGAATCTAATTCCTTTCCCGGGTGCATATTTTATCATCCATCACGATAAAACCTAAATTAAAATAGTAATTTACATGTAAATGTACTCCTTCGATCTTCAGTATTACCCGCGATCTCAAACTACAAGATCGCAAAATCTCCGATTTTCATATCGCTCGCACCAATCTGCCATTCAAAGTATAATTCTCCGCCAAGTCCGAAATATGCCGTATAAATATTAAATAATTTAACACAAATGCCGAAATGTAAGGGCAAAACTCCCGATGATATTCGTAAATCTATCCCAGAAGGAGCTCATTGTCCGTACGTCATGTTCATTCAACGGTCGGAAACCCAATGAAGTACCGCCTGTCCATTAAGTTAAGATGTCACGCCATCCGTGCAGCCAAAGGGCGAGTGGATTGGGCCGAACACATGTTACAGCTCTGGTGTCTTGACAGTATGATAAAAGGTAACCCATCAAACAAATGGACTCGGCCATGTTTTAAGTCAGATAATAGCTTCAAAATGTACATTATTTCAGCGAATGGAACGATCTCGGCCTACGGCCTCGATCGATCCATTCCCTGAAATAATGTACAGTTTTCAGCCATTATCCTATACATAACGACCCGGTGATTGAGTCAATCGGGTGACTGTAACTAACAGTGGCTGCATGGCGTTTGAAGTTAGAAGTTCTATATCTAAAGTTGTCTATTATCTCGTAGCCCCGGGAAGCAACACCAACAATTTTGTATCTATGTGCGGATGAGGTTACTTTCCCTTTTCGTGAATTACAACTATGAGCTTGATCGAACAAGCGCCGTGGCCTTCGACATAGTTACGGACTTATGGCGACCTAGAGCGGACCAGGGAACCAACAAGGGACCACCCTGTGCGTGGATACATACCTGCCTGTGTGTTTGATCAGCAACCACGTCCACTTCGAATGGTTCTGATTGGACGAAAGGCCACGCAGAATACAGCCTCTTCATGGCAATGAATGCTGGTGGGTTCAGGTTGTATTGGAAAATTATTTTCTGGTTGTCGAGCTGTACCTCCATTTTCACGTCGTAGTCCACTGGTTGTTTTCTGTTGCATTTCAAATTGAATCTGAGGCTGTAAATAGGACGTACAGCGACGGAGATGTCGAGGGTTTCACATTATGTGCAGCATTTGTACATGTGATGCCTAACACAACTTTAGTTGGAATTCTGACCAAACGTGTCAACTGAAGAACTGTTGCGGGTAGTTTGTGTGGAAACTGCCTCAATATTTGATTATTTATTTCTGGCGACATGTATAATCTGTGGAAGCGTGTTCGCGTTGTCCAATCAAAGTCTTACGATATTTCAGTTGTCAAGTTGATTCGATCGTGGTCAGACCAATTAATTTTGCGGACAAATGTCTCTGGTTACGTCATTTTGCCCTCCAGTTACTTTGCTTCAAATTACTCGAGAATAACGTTAGCATTATTTATGGGTCGTACCTTTGGAAAATTACTCTGGTTTGGCAGTCGCTTGATACGTGTACTCTCGATCATTTCAACAAAACTCTAAATAAGCACATCGCCGTGAAACAATTGTTTCTACAATTACGTTACGCTGACTATTCTAGCAATTAATTCGATGAAACATGACCGGGAATGAATAGTTAACATCATTGCAATTTCTGGATTTCGTTTGTTTATTTCAAGGTTCCGTTAGCATACACATGAACATAATACATGTATATAAAACCGACCGATGGCTTCTTGTTATGGCATTCATTTACAACCTGAATTCGTGATAACAAATACGACCATAATTGACGGGCATGTAGAGCTATCCATCTTATTTTATTCAGAAAACATTAATTTAGCCACATGTTAATTTCATCTATAAACATACAGTCTTTGTAGTAATAATGCTCACCGTGATCCTGTAATTTTGCCACGAATCCTGATCGTTCGTCCAGCCACCCAGCCACCTTTTATTGGCAAGACCATAGGTGCAACCTGCGAACACGGGACTGCTATGTTATTTGTTATTCAGATTGAGTATTATTATGTGTAGTACCAGATTCGTATGTTTGGTACGTATGGTGCGTTATGCCTATATGTTTAACCAAGTTAATAAATGTATATGAGATAAAGGATATTTATGAGATAAACGTACCCTGTTGAGCATGAAAACCAGTTTGTGAACGAACCGGCTTGCCGGCGTGTTCACAAACTGTTTTCATGCTCGAATCCCAGAATGTACAACGAAACAGGGTATGTTTATCTCCAATGTAATTCAATCTAGCAAGGAATTTGCAAAAAAACTCTGTAAAAAGTAATCATTTAGTCATTTTCATGACACGAATCGAGACTTTCATTTTGACGTTGTCACCGTGCACAAATCGTTGGGTTTGTTTATTGCGTTACTCGGAACACTGCTCCGTAACAATTTCCTGTGGTGCGGGTTGGCCGATGAAATTTTACCATGCTACATTCAGATTTGATGCACGCTGAAGCGGCCGATGAACGGTATCTATAGACAACAACGCGCGTGTGTGTGCTCGTTACGCTACTCCGTTCTGCGCCGATGACATTTTACCGTGCTACATTCAGATTTGATGCACGCTGAAGCGGCCGATGTCAGTGAATCGAAAACTAAAGTTAGCCGCTCTCGGCCAATCAGAATGCTTGTTTTTAGTGACAAACACTCAATTGAATTACAATGAGATATAGAAGTATATATACAGTAGACATAAAGC
Source organism: Siphonodentalium dalli (assembly GCA_032622095.1). Classification (NCBI taxonomy): domain Eukaryota; kingdom Metazoa; phylum Mollusca; class Scaphopoda; order Gadilida; family Siphonodentaliidae; genus Siphonodentalium; species Siphonodentalium dalli. The sequence goes on along the minus strand of CP136064.1, from coordinate 59,954,222 downwards.
AAATATATACATTTAGTTTTAGATACAAATAATAGGTTACTACATGAAGATCGTCATGTTTTGTGTCTATACCACCGATGATTGCCAAATCGCTCATTCGTTGTGACTATCGTATAACTGATTTCGGGAACCATACATATACATGAACTATAACATGCTTCCTTCGGGAGTCATTATTCGGCGTCTATACATATATCAAACCAATAATCTAAGACATGGTCAGACTGATAAATGATGCAACAATAATCACATAAAGCTATGTCTGAAATATTTTCGCAGACCTCCCCTGTATTAATACGAAAAACACTTACCAATCCCGTAACTGGGGACGGGTCGTATGGTCGTCCAGATGTCTGCAATAAAAAGGGTGCAAGTTTCATGAAACGCTTGGTGATCGAGTACTCCGTTGGTTGATTAAATTGAACATGACCATATAATCATTAGTGGAAAATTAGTAGAATGAGACAAATAAATGGACTATATACATGGCAGCTTCCAATCAGCAACTGCGTGGTTTGGATTACCCCGTTATCTACACCTGCATTCATTATTGATGTTGCAGATTAGTTATGCTATGTATGATGCGTGTAATTTTCTTTTGGTTGCCTTTAATAAGAATATTTCGCATGCGTCACTAAAATAGATTTGGCGAAGATCGAAAATCCCTAGTCTCTAACAAAATAGTACTTATAATATGTCAAAAATTATTTTATAAATTCTGTTTATGATTATGTTGTCAATCTAATGCATATTCATATGTTTTGCCTTGTGTAAAGCCCAAACTTATTTTGAGATTTAGTTATTTAATACATGTGACCAACTTCTTTTCGAGAGTATTTGGAGTTTTTAATCACGTGATGTTTGTAATCCATGTTGTCAAAGTTTGCCTTCAAATATATCCTTTATGGAAAATTGTCATTTAAATTGGCGATGTTCTAATGTTAATTTTGGCTATAAAATACTTCAATGTGCCATTGGACGGCGATTATATGTTCTCGTATTTTAGTATTTGTGAACTAAAAAATTAAATCTGCAAACGATACAGCGTATTTTATCTTACCATGGTTAATACGGAGGGTGTGTGACCCCACCCTATTCTAGTACGTGGGATTATGGCCATCGTCAGGCGATACACAGGAGTTATACCCCTCTGTTGATTGGTACTCGGGATCTATGTCCCAATTCAACCGGTATTCAGGATTCAACAAAAACGCTAGTACGTAGCTTTTATAATAAACACATACACACAAATGTTGATTATTTTCCAGCCCGAATGACATAATTAATTTGGTGTAGTTCAGTCTAATACCGCTTGATATGTTTAAGTTATGGATACTAATTGAGAAAATGTGTAAAAATTGTGTATATTGGTGTAAAATTACTAAGAAATAATATTTTCTTAACTGGTGCGCATGATTCATCCCTATTAACTGGTATCTGTGATTCATGGTGTAATTATCACCCAAAATAAGTGCAAATAGTAGCGGAGACTTTGATTAATTAATCAGAACTTACCAAGTATATCACGTATGATCCTGCTTTAGTGGTGAATGAGTCGCATCCTCTACCGATGAGGGAATCCTCTAGCATGGAACATGTCCCACCTTCGCCTGTTTCGTCAAATGTCGCAGACAAGCAGAATTTATCTTCGATGCATCTCACCAAGCACTCCACTGTTGAATTCAATAACTCCGATCTAACCAGAGAAGTTGGGTAGAACGGCGAGGTCGTCTTTTCGGGACAGGTTCTACCTAATGCAACTAACATATGTTGCAGACCATACACTGAGTTGAGTGATAATAAAATTATACCAAACTGAAACCTAGCCATCTCCTGTTCTGGTTATAACTGCATGGGGACAGAATTGTCCCTGTCAAATTTATAAACACATTCTACGTTCTGGTCGTCAGGTAGTAGAAACATTGCTCCATGTTCAACCTTGCTTAAGTTCAATAGATACTTAGTCCGGAAGTCGAGATTGACGTACGGTAACTGTCGACGCTGAACAAAAGGCCATGAGTTTGTGCAGGGATTCATTTTGAGAAAAGGGGGAATCGATAATTATTTCCGTTTTGTGTGGGATAGGTATCGTTTGTGTGGATACCCGGGTACAGTTTCCTTTGATCGTCATGTTGGTTGAATAACGAACGCGGTACACTGACTACGGGAACGAGATTGACTGACGTGTATTGTCGTCCGAATCCTTAATTTCTATACTAAATGGATTCTCCGATCTATTATTTTTCTTGGAACTTATGTCTGTATGTATACATGTGTGTATGTATGTGTTATAGACTCGAAAACTGCTCGACCGATCCGACTCAAATTTAGTATGTAGGCCTACTTTGACCCGGGGAACAATATGCATGGCGGGTCCAATTTCACGTGCGACCGTATCCTTGACCTTTACCTCGCTCATATAGTCATGTTTCTAGACCGACCGACCGATTCGACTCAAATTTGGTATGTAGGCCTACTCTGTTCACGGGAACAATATTGGCGGGTCCAACTTCATGTCCGACCGTGTCCTTGACCTCGCTCATATAGGCATAGGTCTGGACCTCGACCGATCCTATTAATATTTGGCACGTAGGCCCCTACTTTGATCCCGGGAACAATATGGGCGGGTCCAATTTCACGTGCGACCGTGAACTTGACCTCGCTCATATAGGCTTTCTGAAGCGATCAAACAATATTTGTTTTTTCTTTCTCCTAATACTTTTCAACGTTGTTCGCTCAATATTAATAGCCAGGACAAAGTCGGTCACATCAGATGGTTCAGTTATAAAAGTCTACACTGGAATGATCTATTATTCAGTTGGATGGATGCTAATGTGATAGAAACAGACGACCGATAACTAAAAATGCAGAAGGAGTAATAATTATTGAGGGAAAATTTTCAGCTAATAAGTTCAACAGACGAACTATGGTCGTTTGTTGAACTTATTATCTGAACATTTCATATGGGATAACTACTCATCACTGATGCTTTAGTATATAAAGGGTAAAACGGACTTAACTCATTTGACCCTAAAACACTACGTGTCCATAATTTGGTAGTAGGGACAATATATGACAATAAAACACGAAATACCGGTATATTGACCTCTATACTCTGAAAACAGAAATTTACCAGATATTTTCAATTTTCGTACATAGAAACGGTCTTTACTCCAGCCATATCGGGATTTGGCTAACAATGAACGCTTTTTTGTTGTTTCATGCTGATGGGAAATCGGGACACGACTTTAATAGTTTCTAAGACTTGGAAAACTAATTTCCGCGGCATTGCATATATAAAGTCCGTTTGGAGTTATGTCACGTCGTTGTCAACCTTTTTCATCCCGGAACCGGACATAAATGTGCAAATGTAAGCAATTCTAGGTATACTTTGAACCTCTAAACCGCCATGTGAGTAGTAAGGGTGGACACTCTGGTGCACCCAAACCCTGGGGGTGGCCACTCTAGCCCATAGTACCCACCGATGAGGGGGTTCACCATAGTGTCACGTGGACTAGCTGACGGTGTCCCATGGGCCAGAGTGGCATCGAGCCCAGATTGGCCGACGAGGATGGTGCACCAGAGTGCCCCCGATCGAGGGGTGGATCAAAGTGTCATGGAGCCCAGAATGGCCACTGACAGGGTAGGAGAGCGTCATCGAGCCCAGGGGGACCAGAGTGTTTCCCGGGGAAATTTAAGCGTTCGTGAAATGTGTTACTTTACAGTGCAAGCCGGATTTAGTGACATGGAATGCTCTTTGATTGACAGGGTATGGCACAGATTAGAAGTTTTTTTTAACTATTCAATGGTGTCAGTACACTGGGGTCTGGGGCCTTCCAACCCTGACACATTCATGCGATACAGTATATGCGATATATAACTGTTGTTAAATTCAGCGGCAACTCATCGAGAAAATGGTTTTGTATCGGTTCTATTGCAATGAGTAGGACATATAATTGCTCAAGACAGACTCAAAACGGCCACCATAATTGCACAAATCTGCTAAAGATGACTCTTACATTAGATTGTACATTCGAAGACTTTCTCTTTTGTTAAAAAATTAACAGGTGCCCCTTTTGAGTCGTTCTTGAAAAATTCTATTTCCTACTCATTGTTATCGAACCCATCCTCGGCGGTCACTCTGGTGCACCCCCGGGCTCGTGATCACTCTACGGCACCAATATCAGCGGTCACTCTGGCTCGGGACCACTCTTGGGCACCTCTAGCACGGGGCACCCTCCTCGGTGGGAAATCTGGGGCACCCACTCTGGCCCATGGACCACAGTGCGCCCCAGTGTTTGAGCGCACCAGAGTGTCCGCCCTTACTACTCACGTGGCTTTTAAGCGACAGGTCACAATTATTATTATGAATCTGAACATAATCCGTAAGAGAACTGTACATGTAAATACAAATATAGACGCCAAAGTAGATACATGTTCCTGCATATATGATATCTGTTGTCAAACAATAGTCGCTATTTTATGAGTCATCCACGTGTCTTTCGAAAATATCAAGAGCTCATTCTGTTTGTATGATTAGCCTCCAGTGATGTGGCTAGAGGGTCTCCGTTGTGGGTGGTGTCTAACTTGGGATTTCTGCAACCCCTTGAACTAGATCAAATTACCAACATTACACCACGCCCCTTGGGTTGGAATTGCCAACCATACCATACCATACGCTTGATAAAAGATCAACCTTTTATCTACAAGCAACAAATTTCACACTATATGCTTGTTGAAAATCAAACTATGAGGATAATTCAACCTATTTTTTGGTGTGGAATTTTGGTGTTGACAATTATGATCAATGTTAATGGCGGGTGAGATACCACAATTTCGTTCCATCTTTTTTGTTTGTTATAATTATAATGATTGTATAATTATGTTCCTTGCAAATCTTCAAGAATGAAGGAAATGCGGGATACATATAGTTATAGACAAGTCTAATTAAAGTGATGTGGAACACTCTGCTTGGGTGATCGAATGTACGTCATAGAGAATGAAGTAATTATTTTCATAAATTTCATATCAAAATTGACAGCACACAACGGCGTTCTTACATATGAATTATATGGAACTACCACCTTTGGTCAGATCTTTGCCATTTATTTACTAACACAAATTCCTCCAGAATTAAGAAGTGAATATTTACAATTCTGCGTTGTTTCAGCGTTGTGTTTTTATAAAATTGTACTAGGGGTGTGGCTGGAATTTTCGTTCTCATTTGCCAGGTTTATTTGCTGTAATAGGTAGATACTATATCTGTAACTGTATAGACCATGACCCAAATTAGATGAATGTGCTACTAGGCTACCACGAACTTCTCAGAAAGCCTCTAGTTTTTGTACCCTGTACTTTCGAAATTTCGAATCCTCGAGACAATCATGTCCTATCTTGCAAATCAACCTTTGGTACATGGCTGTGCGATATTTTTTTTATTTTTTTATTGTCTACTATGAAAAAATTGCTTTTATGATTTTTTAATCCAGAGTTACACAAACTTTCAAATGAGCACGTGTTTTCACACACGACCTATTTACAGAACGGGAATATCACTATAGTTATAGTTGTGGCAGAAAAGATCCGCATATCTCCAATAAACAGTTGATTTTCGGCCAAGTAATGCCTATGGGCGCATTTTGAAATAATCACATTATTCAAAAACTAACAACTGCCCGATATACCTGCCATCTCATCTGAAAGTATATGCTGTTCTCATACAGAATCACTTACTGTTCTGAAACTTAACCCCCCACCCCCACAAACGTCTTGCTCAGATGACACCTGGGGAAAGTTGCTCGTGTAAAGCATAACTGCGCCGCAGACATTGATGTGGTCTTGGTGTCGAGACATACACATGTAACGCATTCTTCCCCCGCGATGGCCGGATGTCATCGCCGAGGTAAGGAAACTGTTTATTGGGCGCCCAACTAAAGGCCTTGGGTTTGTGTGAGGTCTTATTCTGAGAAAAGAGGGAATCGATAATTATTTCCGTTTGATGCAGAATAGGTATGCTTTATGGTGGTGCCCAATGTATTTAGCTCGACTTTTCTAAGAGTATATATTTAGCTACCGCTCAAAGAAAGCGTCCTTGCTTGAACATTCTTGTGTGGGTACAAAGTATATCAGTTGAAACAGCGTATAGCATCGATAAATCCTTTCATTACCCTTCCATAACGGGAGCTGAGATGGTGCAGCATTAAAGATAATGTTACAGTACATTCTCTTATAAATATAAGGTAATGCACTGGCCGTCAAGGTAAATATTGTTAGGTCAATGTATTCTGCCATAGATGCTCCACGTCCAAATTAGGCACAATAGTTCACATTTATTCCTTTATTCGGGACGAATTTTCACTGATAAACAAAAGAAAATGCATGCTTCCTCCAGTGAGAGTCGTTGAATATAATATATGAATGAAGTTGTTTGCTGCTAATTGTCCCCCGAAGACTATCTGAGAACTATGATAATCATCATATGTGCGTCCGTCCGGGTCATAACTTCACCATTATCACTCATAATTACACGCACGGGACTTCATATGTGATTCACATTTCCGAAGACGCAGGTCATATTCGAAAATGGTCACGGTTCAATGATTTTTGACGGAGTTATGCTCCCTTTTCGACTTCTTTTTATTCCACCAATTATCTCATATATATTTTGAAGACCTCTGTTTGTTTGTCTGTCTGTCTGTATATGTTTGTCTGTCATTTATACAAATCTACGATTCTCGACCGATCGGGACGAAACTTGGTACGTGTGTGTAGTTTGACCAGGCGGTGGACGTTGTCGTATTGGCGAGCACGTGCGGCGCCCGCTTCGCGCATGCGCAGACGAGATCTCGGAAACGGGTGGAGCTATCGACTTGAAATTTGCTATGTGAATGTATCTTGCCTCGGATACGAATTTTATCGGGTCGCCGAGCCCGTGCGGCGCCCGCTTCGCGCAGACGAGATCTCGGAAACGGGTGGAGCTATCGACTTGAAATTTGCTATGTGAATGTATATTGCCCCGGATACGAATTTTATCGGGTCGCCGAGCCCGTGCGATGCCAGCTTCGCGCATGCGCAGACCAGATCTCGGAAACGGGTGGAGCTATCGACTTGAAATTTGGTTTTTGAATAGCTATCGAGTTGAAATTTTGTTTTTGAATAGCCCGGACAACGTCGGGCTCATCGGCTAGTCTATTATATATTTTGGGCCGGGGAGTGGCATGGGCCTATTAATTTGCCCGTGCGACGTGACCTTGAAATCGGGTCATTTCAAGGTCGAACGCCCGAGTATCACGGGATTTCTATGAAAATTAGTGTCTAGGGATACTTTCGTATGGGGAGTGTCGTAAGCCTATTCGTTTGCCCATGCGACGTGACATTGACCTTGATATCGGGTCAATTCAAGGTAAAATCGCGAATTTTTGTGGGATTTCGACGAAATTTGATACATAGGGTTACTGTTGTCCACTGAGCATTTAGGACGGGTCAAATCGTGACCCCGACCTGACCTTGACCTTCAAAATGATCAATTCGAGTAAAACCGGATGGATTTCGACGGGTACTTTTGTCCGGGTCAAATCTTGACCCCACCTGACTTTGACCTTCAAAATGGACAAATCAAGGTCAAATCGCCGAAAAGCAGAGGGGAAACAGCCCGGACCGGGCAGTGTTTTCGACGGGTCAAATCGTGACAGTTGGAAATTTCATACCTGACACAACATTAGTTGGAAATTTCACACTAACAATAGGTTGAAAATGTTTTTGTAGTTTGATTTTCACTCACTTTATTGGGGGGAATTAATTGTTTTTGGACCAATATTTGCATATTTTCTATGTTTGGTAAAAAATTTGGATTGAAATGGCAATCAGTTGGAAATTCTCCAACCTTACGGGGGTGACAGGTTGGAAATTCCAACTATTGGAAAGCTTGTGTCCTGGTCACTCACCCGCGGCCAGTCAAAAACTACTAGTAAATTTAAGAAAACAATATTGTAATACATTTGGTCAACATTGTCATTGGAATTGTTATGTGATTTAAAGACGCCAAATTGGTGCCGTTTTGGTGTGAGATTGGGGGGGGGGGGCACTAAATTTGATAAGAATTTGTTTAGTCGCTGATTAGAACCAAACTTATAAATAATAATCTCCATGATACGAGGAGTCTAATTTTGTGGTTTAAAGGTGTCAAAAGTGGGGTCATTCGATTCAGTGGTGCATAGAGGGCGAGAGTGACACCAACAATTGATAAACAATTTGTTTAGCGCCGATTTCCACCAAATCGATACATATTCTTCTCCGTGGTACGAGGGATCTAATCGTGTGGTTTAAATACGCCAAATTGGTGCATTTTTGGGTGAGAAATGGTTAACAGTGTCATTCTATTACTGGCCATTATCCAAAACCTACTCGGATTACGGGTTGGACATGCACCCACCTAGAAAAAAAGTCAGTGGTAAATACATGGCAATTACACACGATACTTCAAATATATCGATGGGATGCGATGGTACTGTATATTACTGTGCTTTTTTGACTTCACAATGCATTATTTTAATTCGCTTCAAAGTCGTTTAGTCCCCGTTAGACCACGCTGACATAATCAATCGGATTAATGGTCGGACACCCCACCTAGAAAAGAGCCAGTGATGAGTGCATGGCAATTACACAATTATCACCTAGGATAAATTGTCACTCCTTCACCACCTCCCCGTAGCTGTACTAATGCATGGGCATAAATACTCAGTGTCTTGCTAATAATAAGCGTTGTATGGTTAGTTTGACAAGATCATCGAGTTCACTCATCGCGGTACTGTTCCGATACATTCAACGGGAAATCACACTAGTTGCCGCTGATGGAGGGGGGGGGGGGGGGGGTCATTGTTACAAGGCATCGATCACAATCGTAGCCAGCTTTCTATCGTTTTATGACACAATATATGACGTCATATAGGAATAGAACTCTAGCAGTTTCATGTCATTAGGTGTATAAATGATTGACTAATATTTTATGTATTTCCTCCATTATAAATGCAAGTTGTTTTTTATTCATCTTCTCAAGAATTTGATTCGCCAATAACGATGGAGTCTTATTCACATGCAAGGCACCGATCACATTCGTAGCCAGCTTTTCAAATTGTTCACAACTGTAGCCAGCTTTTCAAATTGTTCACAACTGTAGCCAGCTTTTCAAGGGCGATCACAATCGTAGCCAGTGTATCATATGTGACCCGCCATATCAAATCCAGTCGTAAGTCGGGATTTTTTTTACCCTGTGCCAATGCATTCGCTTATATATGCGAGTCGACCATAGGTCGCCTCGCATATATAAGAGAATGCATTGGCCTAACAATTTTTTACAATTTTAATAATTTTTTCTTGCATTCTTTAACAATTTTATAATTTTACCCACACAGAGCCCCAGACAAACATGAGCAGACGACACTCTTCTATATATGTGTGGGGCTCCCTGCAGAGTAATGGATGTTTTTTATTTTATGTCCTAAAAAATGTAAGAAACATTTATTAAAAAAAATGATAAAAATTGTTAGGCCAATGCATTTTCTTATATATGCGAAGCGACCTATGGTCGACTTGCATATATAAGAGAATGCATTGGCAGAGGGTAAAAAAAATCCCGACTTACGACTGGATTTGATATGGCGGGTCACATATTCAGGTTTACTAATGAACGAGACACTATGAACAGATCAGCACCTGGACATTTCTAAAAACAAAATGTAAACGTAAATTCCAACCACATCGGCGACTGCATAATGTTTAACAATGATAACGTCTGAAGTATACACGCAGTTGTAAATAAATAAATACTTCTTTATTGGTTGGGCGGATTAATCGCGATACACGAAATGATAATCACTCAGACAAGGTGAGCCACTTCTTATAATCCATGTGCAAGTATCACGTTTTGTGATGCCATTTGGATATACGATTTATGAGATTGCGTGTAACACTTTGAGCAAGAGTATTCTCTATTACCACCAAATACCCACAGCATGCAGAGGGTGTCACTTTAACCTGGGCAACGCCCGGTACCTTGCTAGTACATATATAAATACATTTAGGGATACCATTTCCAGACAATACGCCAAAACGACAATTCGTCTGTTTCCGCGACCAAGCCACTTGAGCGTGAAGGACATTCGATGAGAAGATATGTTTAATTCATTGTTGAATATTTGTTACACGACCTTGAGATGAGCATAATTAACCAAACTCGTGACCGAAACTACGGCATGCTGTTTCACAACCAACATCAGTTTGTACCCTCACCAACATCGGTTTGTACATTTAACAGCTTCAGCGCGGATCCCCAACAACATCGCTTTGGACCCAGCAATTTATTTGTCACCTGCTTGTGCCGAATATATATACCATGCCCAAACGTTTATCACTGCATAAAGCCTTCACTATGCTTGTTTGTACCTCTCTGCATGTCTTGTTTATAATTTGTTCCTATTAGATTGATATAAATGGCCAAAAAGACAGGAATGTTACAAATTTGACTGAAATGTCCGCGTATGCCTTCTAATTTCTATTGAAGCCAACAAAAACTCGTTAGTGTGATTGCAGAATCATTCCAGCAGACGATTGCGCAACTTGAATCAACAACACGCCATTCGAAATTACTCAATTTACGTCTAAACTCTCGAGGTGAGTTTGGAAATATCACGCGGTCACCAGCATCGCTTTGTACTAACGGGATCATAACAAAACTGCAAGACCCACCAGCATCATAGCAAATTTGCAGGACCACTGGACCAGGGGTGACTAAGGTTTTCTCACTCAAAAGTACATGAATTATATCAACTAGCAGTCAGCCAGCTATGCACCATTCTATTTATTGCAAGATTTAATGGGCAAATCTCATTGATATATTTGTCATTTAAGGTCTGATAACGGTAAATTATGTAATTCCCACCTATATATTTTTAAAACAGTCAGTCTTTATTATTGACTATTTTACCGACACGAATTGGTTAAATATATTAGATAGACATCATAGGACAAGACCATTCTACTTATTGCGGTATTTGAATGGAGTTTTAAGACAATTTCTCCAGAGTTACAAGTTGTGATCAGCCAACGATGTAAATGTATTCATTTAAAGCTTCTTTTAAGGATTTTGTTTTGTTAAAAATGCATAAAGCTCAATTTTTTTCATGTGATATACAAGGTTTTCAACTCGTTATGTTGGGATATAAGATTTTATGAAACTCTACGGCTCGTTGTGAATCAAATTTAACAAAAAAGTAAGATTAGTAGCGAATGGTTTGATAAAGTTGATCTCAAAGTCCTCATTATCAAATGACGCAATAACACTTGTTGCTTGTCTTGTTACACGGACATAGCCGACACTTTCGTTTTGATAGGTCTTTGCTTTCTCGAGGAACTCTTCAGCACGTCCATAGTAACCTTGTTTGCTTGGCAATGCCTTGAGGTAAGTATCGACAACATTTACGTACTCGATGACCTGGGGAATATTTGCTGCGGTGGCCTGTAGCATGGTCGAGAGCGTGTTGGTCCGTTCCAGAATATCGACCATTAGCAGCATTGTGCACACATTTTCTGGCATTGTCAGGCGCTTATTAATGTTCAGATACTTTGTGTCGCCATTTTTTTTTGAACAAGTTACTGAATGTTTCCAGTAAATCTGAGTATCTATCGCAAACACGTTTTGCTGCCTTGAAATGGGAGAGCCATCGTGTCAGACATGCACCCACCATTTGAAGAGGATTTTCGCCACGGATTGATTGTATGTTGTGGAAAACGTTTTTTGCCACCTTGCTGGCGTCTATTGCTTGGTATACGTCGAATAACAGTTCGTCGAATTCACTCATCTGTGGGAACCGCTTTTTTAAATGGACAAAGACCAGTGCCAATCGGTGATTCCGACAGTTTAAGTAGATAGTTTGCGGGTGGTCGTTCCTCCAAAGTTTCTGTACACCGCCTTTATTGCCTGACATCGTGTTTGTCCCATCAAAACAGACAAATTTTATATTCTTCATTTTCATATCTGGACTGGAATCAGAAACAACATTTTTCATTGTGTTGTACAATGTAGGTGCATCAAACATGGATTTCGCATTTGGAATCGCTTCTAATTCTCGATGGTCGGCGGTGACTGCTCGTATGTTGAGAAAAACATGCGGTACAAGCGTGCCTAGGGTTTTATTGTGATCGACCCATGACATGAAATTGATCATTTCGTCGTGGTCATTGTAGGCTTCGCTGTCGTCACTATAGAACGTGAAATTGGTTCCAAATGTCATCGATTCTGTGATTTTCCTGACGCAGAATATGTTGTACGTTGACAGGAGCTCTTTGATGGATCGCCCGGATATGTATTGCCCGTATCCACTGTTTCTGGCCATGAATTCCGAGGTAACAGGCTCCTTCAAGCTCTCCGAAAGGAATGTCACAAAATCTGACAATTGTGACTTGGCAATGTAATGTTTTACATGATAGTCCAATGACCGCAATAGATGTCCAATGTATTGACGGTTTTTTGATACCGTGTCAACATGACTGGTGTCGAACATTCCAACCAGACCACCTTTATGCAGGAGACGGTTCGCGGTTTATTCGTTCTCCACACACCGAGCATGAATTGCAGATTTCAGGTGTTCCTTTAAACGACGCGTAGGATGATCTCCCAGGTCTGTTCCTACAGTTGTAAATGCCGTGTTCTGCAAATGTTTTTTGTCGTATTGTGGGCTATACATTGAGCACATTTTGCACAAAAAGCCATCTTTTGTGAACATGAATGATGGGAACTGTTCGAGAACCGATCTTACATCACGCTGTCTGAAGCCAAAGTCACTGGTACTTGTAGGCCTAGTAGTTGAGGCCCCACTGCCCCCAGGTTGAGAGGTTGTTGAACTTGATATCTCACTTTCGGTTTCAGTTTCCTTCGTTTTGTCACTGTCAGTTTCGCTAGCGGTAAATTGGGTAATGTTTGTAAAGAATGATGTTATGGTTTGACTGTCTAACTCTTCCTCTTTTCGTTTCCGTTTCCGTTTAGAACAGTACGTAACACTCATTTTGTTGTGGGACTTGCCACTGGTTCGAGGTCTCCCTCGCGAACTCATTATTATTATTTTCAAAATTGTATTCAAAATCGGGAAATCGTCGCTAACCAAGCATTAGCTGAAACATTCGTATCTTTCCCAGACAGAAGAGTGTGGTAATTTCAAAGGCGGGTAATTCACTATTAAATTAGAACTCGCATTCCGCGTTTTACAATGTTCCGATTTTGATTTCCATTTCCGTTTCCGATCGAAAAAAAAAATGTGTTTAGTCTGTCAAAAACATCGATACAACAATAAAACAAACTCTTATTTTGGGGACTTTGTCGTAATTTGGGGACACCGGTAATCGGCTTGATTTGGGGGGAATGATAAGGCCTGTCAGATATCGATTTTTGAAGTTTGATATTTTTCGAGATGTGCAATTATATGTTGCCCAGAAACACGTGGTCAAACGGACGGTCTCGGACAAAATTGCGGATGAAGATGGATAACTCTAAATAATCAAGTGGTAATACGGCAAAATTTCATAATACTTGAGTGTACGGCCATATTTTTAAAAACAAATTGTTGATAAATAACAAGTTTTGGGAAATTTGATACCATAGTTGACAGTGGTTATCATTATTTTGTTGCAATAAATCGATTCTGACTAAAGCGTATTTTGAAGAAATGTTGTTGTTGTTGTATCTTGATGATATGGGAGTATGTTGTATCTTGATGATATGGGAGTATGTTGTATCTTGATGATATGGGACCGTCTGTTCGGAGTGAGTACCTTTCAGCTAAGCGATTTACGATGGAAATAAACCTCTTTATTGTGACTTTAAAGACATACAATATGCCCAATCTGCAGTTGTATATGTACTTGATTCACAAAATAGCTATTTGTGGTATTGAAATCGTGATTTATAAAAATTAAGTTGTTGTTGTAATTGTGGTCTGGAAGTGGTAAACAATATTTAAAGTCTTTCAAAATACCAATTTCCTCTGAAAGTTCAATCAGCAAGGCAACTGAGCCGGTTTTGGCGAAGGCAGTTTAGATTATGATGTCCCTATAAGGAATATATTTACTATGTTGCTGACAAAATTGAGCCTGAATGTAGCGATTTTACCCAGCACCCATGATGGCCGTCCAAATGTCCAATTTACACACACTCCGTATTTAGGCGATAACTATGATAAATGATCAACGAAAATTCATACAATTCGTACATATGGCGATTTATTGTTATAATATGCACTTAAATGTGAGGCACTACAGCGATGTTGAACACTCTGCTCGAGTTATCGAATGATAATATATAGAGAATCAAGTAATTATTTTCATAAATTGTAAATCCATCTTGGCAGCACACAACGCCATTCGAACATATGATTTATATAGAGCTATTAGAGCGACTCGGGTTGGTCAAATCTTTGTCGTTTGTTTGCCGACGATGATTTGTTCCGAATTATGAAGTAAATATTTTCAATTTTGCGTAGTTACGACGTTGTGCTTTTTCAAATGGTACTAACGGCGTGGGTAGAATTTTCTGTCATATTAGTTGAATGGTTTTTTTTTTATTGTGAACAAAGAATAACAAAAGAGAAAAGACATAATACACGCACTTCCTCATGCTCTCGATCCAGGACATGGAAGAGTGGACTCTGCCATGACCTGGCCTACTTTCGTACCAGTGACATGACTTTCGGAAATATTTAAAGGCACATATTGTGTTGGGACTATATATTTTTAGGCACCGTTCAACTTAACAGCAAGACGAAGCAGTGATATTAGTTTCCACCTTGCAATATCTTTGACCGAAAATTTGCATTCTTTAGCTAAAATAATGGTGATAAAAACAATAGACTATTTTGTTTCCTTCAGAATAACATTGAATATCCCGTATTAAAGCAGCTAAAGTGGTTGATGGTGTGTAATAAGTATTTCAGGTTTGCAGAATCAAAGTTCCAAACAATATGTGCAACTTTAATAATTTTATGTTCAGAGTTTACCATAAACAGTATAATTAGTAGATTAACCATATTGAAACTGTATTGTAAATATTGGTTCGACAGCTATCTGGAAAATACACAACGCTCGCTGTTTTTGCTTTTGGGACAGTGTTGTGATGTGTTTAATAAAACAGGTGTATCAATTGCAGTTATCGTAGAATATGATTGGTCAAATTATGATCAGTGTAACTAAATTGGATAGATATTATTTCGCTCGGGTACCGGGTAATTCATTTTGTTGTGTGTGATTTCAGGGTCACTGTTAGGGTACATTCATACGCTGGCAATATTGCACTGCAAAAATGCCAGCTGCAAAATTGCCAAAACGGCAGCCGTTTTGCGTGATTGATGCTCTGTTTGCAATATATTAGAACACGATGTGTGTTGGTATTCTTAGGCCAGTCAAAATAATGTCACTTGACATGTTGGAATGTGATATCGCCACGGCCATCTCTCTCGCTGTGATGCTGCTCATATATGAGTACAATAAACGTCACCCAGACAGGAGATGGTGGGCCCGCACTTGGCTCAACGAAGATAACCGACGAATTCAAATCTTCCCCGGTATCGCCCCAAACTCCAAACCTGTCATTCCAATAATTTTAGTCATAAACTCGTTGATCTTCATGTTAAGCAAAACAATAAGTTAAGAAAAACGGGGGGGGGGGGGGGGGGGCGTGGTACTGATGTTAAAGACACGGTTGGCCTTGGCGGTGGGTATCCTGTGAAAATATCTCCACCCGTCAAAAACCGCCACAAACAGAAAGAACATCAAAATGTAGATAGACTTTGTCCGTATACAAATAAGAAATATCGCATAAACAGTATGTTATGGTCATATGTTTGACCATTGTTATGTAAACGAAAGCGTAAAAAGTTACTTTTCTGGCGTTTGTTTATATTATGATGGTAAACATAAAGAGCGTTCTTTGTTGGTAAATACCTTATATGGAACTAATAAAGAGCGTTTATGCCATTTGTGTGTGATTAGCCAGTAGCATTGTGCTGTCTTCTGTAACACAATCAAGCTCTTGCTTAGGTAAATTATAGTAGGTCTTTATGATAACATGCGGTTTACGCGATGGTCATGGTATATATGACCGGAACTGTATGCGTTTTACTGTTCACGGTGTTTGGAAAAAATATGAATATTTTCGACAATTAAGGCCGCACGTGCCTTTAAACAAAAGAAATAAATCAAATAAATAGTAACACAAGCACACAATATATTGTTATTCAAAAGGCATGAATAATTATATAGGCCCATATATGCTTTATCAAAGACTAACATCCCATTACTCCTATACTGTTAGACCCCTCCACAACCACCACGACACAAGCAGTCACTTTTAAGCCACTACAACATGCAGTCACTTTTAAGCCACTACAACATTATGTCACTATATAAACATCACTGTGTAGGAACTGTTACATAGGAAATCGTTCTATCGCCGATTTGTGATGATTCTTGACTGATTTGTGACGTTCCTGATGATCCAAATTATACATTTTAGCGAGTTTTCCAAATTATACATTTTAGCGAGTTTTTGACAGTTAAAACGCAATTTTTGAGCCATCTATGTGATAATTCGATTAGTTTTTCCATTCCCCTCATAATCTATGGTCCCAAATAACGTAAACATAATGAAAATCCTATTGTGCGAGTAATAACGCAGAAAACTGCGATCGAGTCGGTTCTCTCCCAATTTAATCGGTTCTGTCCGGGAAATCCGATGAATATTATTCGGAAATATACGTGAAAATAACCAAGTGAGCACAACGAAATATAAATCATGTTGAATTTACACTAGTTATGTCCAATTACGGCGAGTTACACTGCCTTCTTATATACATGTATAAGTATGTGTCAACAGTAGTAACAGAATCGTTCACTTTATTGTGACGCAAAGCATGCAATTTGACAGTTTTCAGCTTGAATTAAACTTATACGAACCACGTGACTTCCATTCCTTATTCGAAAATGGCCGCCGCCCATGCAGAGGGGTTCATATAGGTGATCCATGTCATTTATCGGTTCCTTTATATATTAAGGTCAAACAAAGGGTGCTGTAAGTTGCCCCCAAGACGCATTAAACAGTCACCACAAACCCCACCGATCCAAAATTGACGGCGGTCAACTGAATTTGGATGGGCGGGGGGTTAATGTGACTTGTGGACACATGTTTTAATTTCATTTTGTCCACAGTTGTCATTTCACATTGAGGAAGTATGACCGATAAAGTGAGTGCGAGTCGATTTAGCCAGTTCGTGTACCGGTATAGAGTTTGTAATTAAGTTCGTTTTAACTCAATTTTATTTATATAAATGCTTCGTATACAAATTAGGAGCTAAGCATTTACGAGCGTATTAACATTTCACTCGATGATATTTTGGATGGTTCGAGCGAAATGAAAACTATATTTAATAAAATTAAATAAATACACATAAAACATGGTCTATTCCCAATAATACAATATGTTGCTGCACAACTCCATGACTAAACATCACAAATTAATGTAAAAAGATTATGTGCTTATTGCTTGGTTGTTTTGTTTGTTCAGTCGTAATCGTAATCAATTACATTGGCATGCATATGTAATCGCCCCAACCCTGGCTAGAATTGAACACATATCCCACATGGAACTTTCAACCACAGACCTTCATTTATCAAATAAAGTCGCTTGGTGGTTTGCGCTCCATAATACGCGTAATAATAGTCGCTTTTTAAGTTTTCCCCGATAGAGAAATAAATCGATAAACACTTGAAATATCTTCCTATGAGCAGTATAATAATGTCTCAGAAAGACACATTTTAGCCATGAAAAATACAACTTTGAACCCGATCTTTGCACGACATGGAACATGCGTTCCTTGTTCGTATATTCTTGATATGGTAGAAATAAAGAGCCTTTGTTTCACTTCAGTACGGAAAAAAAACAACAGCTGGAATATGGCTCTGAGCACAGTATATATATATATATAAATATAGTTATATATATATATATATATATATATGTTGAAGACATTCGTCTCACTTATTTGTTTCTTTTCCAACAAAGAAACGTATTACCCTAATGATAAATCGACATGGGCAAAGACACCCTCTTGTAGTATCGTACACCATTATCAAATACTAAAACATAACCACTCTCAATGTATTTCCTATCAAGCCAATAACCTGCATGGATGGGTGAAAACGCATTCCTCGCGTAAATGGGCGAAGAATTATATCTAGTTGGGATTGATTACGAAATCCTACTGTCAACTGTTTTTCAAAGAATTTGTTCCTGCTTTAACCACCGATAACACATGTGGAAGCGCCCTTAAGAGCCGATACCAACTATTATTCGACCCCACTACCTCGTCAACCATGAGCGAGCATTATGTTGTTGGACTCTGATTTACAAGGCGGAGCTACTCCCCCACATGCTTTATAGGTAGCATCGAGACACCACGCGTGTGTGACATCCAAATGGTCATATGTCTCTTTCAGTACCATTTAGTCGAGAAGAGTCACGCAGTCGGCACGCATGGCATAGCAAATAATTGCCAAATTGTACTTGTTCAACCTATTTGTAATTAGCTTGAAAAGAAAAACTAAAAGGACAAACTCCAAGCATATTATGATTATGCTTAACTGATATCGCGCACAGCGACAAGCGTACATTAACAGTATATACCGTATAGTCAACAAGAGGAATTCAGTTCCTGTCAAATAAAACAAAACCAGAGTTAATGATCGTGAACCAAAATATCAAATTTTGGCAATGTGCAAGTCGTAAATGGGCCACAGAACATGCAGAATCTATTGAACAGAAACTAATCGAACTTGGCCTTTATTTTGTTGGCTGAGAACATATACTAACTTTGGTTGAGACAATCCAAACTGGAGTTATTCCAAGGAAATCTAAATGTTAACAAACACCTAATGATATCTGCTTCTCAAACTTAAAACAGCCAGCTGCGCGCGTGGCATGGAACATAAAAGAGCGTTCGGTGTCTGTCTGTCCCCGATATGGTAGCAATAAAGAGCGTTTCTTTCACAATCTGTGCGAACAAATTTAAAATAGCTTTTATTAAACTGAAAAGTATTTTTCATGAGCATGTGAAACCGGCATATCGATAGTTCGTGTATTTGTCAACATATTTTATTCCTCCTTCCAAATTGCGTACATTTGTCAGCCTGTTCTCGCTGAAATAACTTCATATCTATTGAACCTATTCCATAGGGCTGAAATAAGCTCGCATTGGCTTTATTTAGATGTGTAATACGCCCAACATGGGCCTAAAAGCTGGTTATTAAAACAGCCAGATGTGGGACTATTTCAATATGAAATAAGCCGCATTGCACTTATTTTAGCTGGAAAATAACAAGAATAAAAAAACTCACGACTTGACAAATGTACACTTAAAACGGAATAAGTACACTGTGGGCTTAGTTCAGAATCAAATAAGTCCAATATCAACCTATGTGAATATTTAGGCCCACTATGAAGCTATTACGACGAGAATGTGTTGAAGACATTCGTCTAACTTATTTGTTTCTTTTCCAACAACGAAACGTATTGCCCTAATGATAAATCGACATGGGCAAAGACACCCTCTTGTAGTATCGTACAACATTATCAAATACTAAAACATAACCACTATTAATGTATTTCCTATCACGCCAATAACCTGCATGGATGGGTGAAAACGCATTCCTCGCGTAAATGGGCGAAGAATTATATCTAGTTGGCATTGATTACGAAATCATACTGTCAACTGTTTTTCAAAGAATTTGTTCCTGCTTTAACCACCGATAACACATGTGGAAGCGCCCTTAAGAGCCGATACCAACTATTATTCGACCCCACTACCTCGTCAACCATGAGCGAGCATTATGTTGTTGGACTCTGATTTACAAGGCGGAGCTACTCCCCCACATGCTTTATAGGTAGCATCGAGACACCACGCGTGTGACATCCAAATGGTCATATGTCTCTTTCAGTACCATTTAGTCGAGAAGAGTCACGCAGTCGGCACGCATGGCATAGCAAATAATTGCCAAATTGTACTTGTTCAACCTATTTGTAATTAGCTTGAAAAGAAAAACTAAAAGGACAAACTCCAAGCATATTATGATTATGCTTAACTGATATCGCGCACAGCGACAAGCGTACATTAACAGTATATACCGTATAGTCAACAAGAGGAATTCAGTTCCTGTCAAATAAAACAAAACCAGAGTTAATGATCGTGAACCAAAATATCAAATTTTGGCAATGTGCAAGTCGTAAATGGGCCACAGAACATGCAGAATCTATTGAACAGAAACTAATCGAACTTGGCCTCTATTTTGTTGGCTGAGAACATATACTAACTTTGGTTGAGACAATCCAAATTGGAGTTATTCCAAGGAAATCTAAATGTTAACAAACACCTAATGATATCTGCTTCTCAAACTTAAAACAGCCAGCTGCGCGCGTGGCATGGAACATAAAAGAGCGTTCGGTGTCTGTCTGTCCCCGATATGGTAGCAATAAAGAGCGTTTTAAACTGTGAAAAGTATTTTTCATGAGCATGTGAAACCGGCATATCGATAGTTCGTGTATTTGTCAACATATTTTATTCCTCCTTCCAAATTGCGTACATTTGTCAGCCTGTTCTCGCTGAAATAACTTCATATCTATTGAACCTATTCCATAGGGCTGAAATAAGCTCGCATTGGCTTTATTTAGATGTGTAATACGCCCAACATGGGCCTAAAAGCTGGTTATTAAAACAGCCAGATGTGGGACTATTTCAATATGAAATAAGCCGCAT
Organism: Siphonodentalium dalli; assembly: GCA_032622095.1. NCBI lineage: Eukaryota > Metazoa > Mollusca > Scaphopoda > Gadilida > Siphonodentaliidae > Siphonodentalium > Siphonodentalium dalli. The sequence goes on along the minus strand of CP136064.1, from coordinate 59,933,376 downwards.
TGCACTTATTTTAGCTGGAAAATAACAAGAATAAAAACACTCACGACTTGACAAATGTACACTTAAAACGGAATAAGTACACTGTGGGCTTAGTTCAGAATCAAATAAGTCCAATATCAACCTATGTGAATATTTAGGCCCACCATGAAGCTATTACGACGAGAATGTGTTGAAGACATTCGTCTAACTTATTTGTTTCTTTCCCAACAAAGAAACGTATTGCCCTAATGATAAATCGACATGGGCAAAGACACCCTCTTGTAGTATCGTACAACATTATCAAATACTAAAACATAACCACTATTAATGTATTTCCTATCAAGCCAATAACCTGCATGGATGGGTGAAAACGCATTCCTCGCGTAAATGGGCGAAGAATTATATCTAGTTGGGATTGATTACGAAATCCTACTGTCAACTGTTTTTCAAAGAATTTGTTCCTGCTTTAACCACCGATAACACATGTGGAAGCGCCCTTAAGAGCCGATACCAACTATTATTCGACCCCACTACCTCGTCAACCATGAGCGAGCATTATGTTGTTGGACTCTGATTTACAAGGCGGAGCTACTCCCCCACATGCTTTATATAGGTAGCATCGAGACACCACGCGTGTGACATCCAAATGGTCATATGTCTCTTTCAGTACCATTTAGTCGAGAAGAGTCACGCAGTCGGCACGCATGGCATAGCAAATAATTGCCAAATTGTACTTGTTCAACCTATTTGTAATTAGCTTGAAAAGAAAAACTAAAAGGACAAACTCCAAGCATATTATGATTATGCTTAACTGATATCGCGCACAGCGACAAGCGTACATTAACAGTATATACCGTATAGTCAACAAGAGGAATTCAGTTCCTGTCAAATAAAACAAAACCAGAGTTAATGATCGTGAACCAAAATATCAAATTTTGGCAATGTGCAAGTCGTAAATGGGCCACAGAACATGCAGAATCTATTGAACAGAAACTAATCGAACTTGGCCTTTATTTTGTTGGCTGAGAACATATACTAACTTTGGTTGAGACAATCCAAACTGGAGTTATTCCAAGGAAATCTAAATGTTAACAAACACCTAATGATATCTGCTTCTCAAACTTAAAACAGCCAGCTGCGCGCGTGGCATGGAACATAAAAGAGCGTTCGGTGTCTGTCTGTCCCCGATATGGTAGCAATAAAGAGCGTTTCTTTCACAATCTGTGCGAACAAATTTAAAATAGCTTTTATTAAACTGTGAAAAGTATTTTTCATGCGCATGTGAAACCGGCATATCGATAGTTCGTGTATTTGTCAACATATTTTATTCCTCCTTCCAAATTGCGTACATTTGTCAGCCTGTTCTCGCTGAAATAACTTCATATCTATTGAACCTATTCCATAGGGCTGAAATAAGCTCGCATTGGCTTTATTTAGATGTGTAATACGCCCAACATGGGCCTAAAAGCTGGTTATTAAAACAGCCAGATGTGGGACTATTTCAATATGAAATAAGCCGCATTGCACTTATTTTAGCTGGAAAATAACAAGAATAAAAAAACTCACGACTTGACAAATGTACACTTAAAACGGAATAAGTACACTGTGGGCTTAATTCAGAATCAAATAAGTCCAATATCAACCTATGTGAATATTTAGGCCCACTATGAAGCTATTACGACGAGAATGTGTTGAAGACATTCGTCTAACTTATTTGTTTCTTTTCCAACAACGAAACGTATTGCCCTAATGATAAATCGACATGGGCAAAGACACCCTCTTGTAGTATCGTACAACATTATCAAATACTAAAACATAACCACTATTAATGTATTTCCTATCAAGCCAATAACCTGCATGGATGGGTGAAAACGCATTCCTCGCGTAAATGGGCGAAGAATTATATCTAGTTGGGATTGATTACGAAATCCTACTGTCAACTGTTTTTCAAAGAATTTGTTCCTGCTTTAACCACCGATAACACATGTGGAAGCGCCCTTAAGAGCCGATACCAACTATTATTCGACCCCACTACCTCGTCAACCATGAGCGAGCATTATGTTGTTGGACTCTGATTTACAAGGCGGAGCTACTCCCCCACATGCTTTATAGGTAGCATCGAGACACCACGCGTGTGACATCCAAATGGTCATATGTCTCTTTCAGTACCATTTAGTCGAGAAGAGTCACGCAGTCGGCACGCATGGCATAGCAAATAATTGCCAAATTGTACTTGTTCAACCTATTTGTAATTAGCTTGAAAAGAAAAACTAAAAGGACAAACTCCAAGCATATTATGATTATGCTTAACTGATATCGCGCACAGCGACAAGCGTACATTAACAGTATATACCGTATAGTCAACAAGAGGAATTCAGTTCCTGTCAAATAAAACAAAACCAGAGTTAATGATCGTGAACCAAAATATCAAATTTTGGCAATGTGCAAGTCGTAAATGGGCCACAGAACATGCAGAATCTATTGAACAGAAACTAATCGAACTTGGCCTTTATTTTGTTGGCTGAGAACATATACTAACTTTGGTTGAGACAATCCAAACTGGAGTTATTCCAAGGAAATCTAAATGTTAACAAACACCTAATGATATCTGCTTCTCAAACTTAAAACAGCCAGCTGCGCGCGTGGCATGGAACATAAAAGAGCGTTCGGTGTCTGTCTGTCCCCGATATGGTAGCAATAAAGAGCGTTTCTTTCACAATCTGTGCGAACAAATTTAAAATAGCTTTTATTAAACTGTGAAAAGTATTTTTCATGAGCATGTGAAACCGGCATATCGATAGTTCGTGTATTTGTCAACATATTTTATTCCTCCTTCCAAATTGCGTACATTTGTCAGCCTGTTCTCGCTGAAATAACTTCATATCTATTGAACCTATTCCATAGGGCTGAAATAAGCTCGCATTGGCTTTATTTAGATGTGTAATACGCCCAACATGGGCCTAAAAGCTGGTTATTAAAACAGCCAGATGTGGGACTATTTCAATATGAAATAAGCCGCATTGCACTTATTTTAGCTGGAAAATAACAAGAATAAAAACACTCACGACTTGACAAATGTACACTTAAAACGGAATAAGTACACTGTGGGCTTAGTTCAGAATCAAATAAGTCCAATATCAACCTATGTGAATATTTAGGCCCACCATGAAGCTATTACGACGAGAATGTGTTGAAGACATTCGTCTAACTTATTTGTTTCTTTCCCAACAAAGAAACGTATTGCCCTAATGATAAATCGACATGGGCAAAGACACCCTCTTGTAGTATCGTACAACATTATCAAATACTAAAACATAACCACTATTAATGTATTTCCTATCACGCCAATAACCTGCATGGATGGGTGAAAACGCATTCCTCGCGTAAATGGGCGAAGAATTATATCTAGTTGGCATTGATTACGAAATCATACTGTCAACTGTTTTTCAAAGAATTTTTTCCTGCTTTAACCACCGATAACACATGTGGAAGCGCCCTTAAGAGCCGATACCAACTATTATTCGACCCCACTACCTCGTCAACCATGAGCGAGCATTATGTTGTTGGACTCTGATTTACAAGGCGGAGCTACTCCCCCACATGCTTTATAGGTAGCATCGAGACACCACGCGTGTGACATCCAAATGGTCATATGTCTCTTTCAGTACCATTTAGTCGAGAAGAGTCACGCAGTCGGCACGCATGGCATAGCAAATAATTGCCAAATTGTACTTGTTCAACCTATTTGTAATTAGCTTGAAAAGAAAAACTAAAAGGACAAACTCCAAGCATATTATGATTATGCTTAACTGATATCGCGCACAGCGACAAGCGTACATTAACAGTATATACCGTATAGTCAACAAGAGGAATTCAGTTCCTGTCAAATAAAACAAAACCAGAGTTAATGATCGTGAACCAAAATATCAAATTTTGGCAATGTGCAAGTCGTAAATGGGCCACAGAACATGCAGAATCTATTGAACAGAAACTAATCGAACTTGGCCTCTATTTTGTTGGCTGAGAACATATACTAACTTTGGTTGAGACAATCCAAATTGGAGTTATTCCAAGGAAATCTAAATGTTAACAAACACCTAATGATATCTGCTTCTCAAACTTAAAACAGCCAGCTGCGCGCGTGGCATGGAACATAAAAGAGCGTTCGGTGTCTGTCTGTCCCCGATATGGTAGCAATAAAGAGCGTTTTAAACTGTGAAAAGTATTTTTCATGAGCATGTGAAACCGGCATATCGATAGTTCGTGTATTTGTCAACATATTTTATTCCTCCTTCCAAATTGCGTACATTTGTCAGCCTGTTCTCGCTGAAATAACTTCATATCTATTGAACCTATTCCATAGGGCTGAAATAAGCTCGCATTGGCTTTATTTAGATGTGTAATACGCCCAACATGGGCCTAAAAGCTGGTTATTAAAACAGCCAGATGTGGGACTATTTCAATATGAAATAAGCCGCATTGCACTTATTTTAGCTGGAAAATAACAAGAATAAAAAAACTCACGACTTGACAAATGTACACTTAAAACGGAATAAGTACACTGTGGGCTTAATTCAGAATCAAATAAGTCCAATATCAACCTATGTGAATATTTAGGCCCACTATGAAGCTATTACGACGAGAATGTGTTGAAGACATTCGTCTAACTTATTTGTTTCTTTTCCAACAACGAAACGTATTGCCCTAATGATAAATCGACATGGGCAAAGACACCCTCTTGTAGTATCGTACAACATTATCAAATACTAAAACATAACCACTATTAATGTATTTCCTATCAAGCCAATAACCTGCATGGATGGGTGAAAACGCATTCCTCGCGTAAATGGGCGAAGAATTATATCTAGTTGGGATTGATTACGAAATCCTACTGTCAACTGTTTTTCAAAGAATTTGTTCCTGCTTTAACCACCGATAACACATGTGGAAGCGCCCTTAAGAGCCGATACCAACTATTATTCGACCCCACTACCTCGTCAACCATGAGCGAGCATTATGTTGTTGGACTCTGATTTACAAGGCGGAGCTACTCCCCCACATGCTTTATAGGTAGCATCGAGACACCACGCGTGTGACATCCAAATGGTCATATGTCTCTTTCAGTACCATTTAGTCGAGAAGAGTCACGCAGTCGGCACGCATGGCATAGCAAATAATTGCCAAATTGTACTTGTTCAACCTATTTGTAATTAGCTTGAAAAGAAAAACTAAAAGGACAAACTCCAAGCATATTATGATTATGCTTAACTGATATCGCGCACAGCGACAAGCGTACATTAACAGTATATACCGTATAGTCAACAAGAGGAATTCAGTTCCTGTCAAATAAAACAAAACCAGAGTTAATGATCGTGAACCAAAATATCAAATTTTGGCAATGTGCAAGTCGTAAATGGGCCACAGAACATGCAGAATCTATTGAACAGAAACTAATCGAACTTGGCCTTTATTTTGTTGGCTGAGAACATATACTAACTTTGGTTGAGACAATCCAAACTGGAGTTATTCCAAGGAAATCTAAATGTTAACAAACACCTAATGATATCTGCTTCTCAAACTTAAAACAGCCAGCTGCGCGCGTGGCATGGAACATAAAAGAGCGTTCGGTGTCTGTCTGTCCCCGATATGGTAGCAATAAAGAGCGTTTCTTTCACAATCTGTGCGAACAAATTTAAAATAGCTTTTATTAAACTGTGAAAAGTATTTTTCATGAGCATGTGAAACCGGCATATCGATAGTTCGTGTATTTGTCAACATATTTTATTCCTCCTTCCAAATTGCGTACATTTGTCAGCCTGTTCTCGCTGAAATAACTTCATATCTATTGAACCTATTCCATAGGGCTGAAATAAGCTCGCATTGGCTTTATTTAGATGTGTAATACGCCCAACATGGGCCTAAAAGCTGGTTATTAAAACAGCCAGATGTGGGACTATTTCAATATGAAATAAGCCGCATTGCACTTATTTTAGCTGGAAAATAACAAGAATAAAAACACTCACGACTTGACAAATGTACACTTAAAACGGAATAAGTACACTGTGGGCTTAGTTCAGAATCAAATAAGTCCAATATCAACCTATGTGAATATTTAGGCCCACCATGAAGCTATTACGACGAGAATGTGTTGAAGACATTCGTCTAACTTATTTGTTTCTTTCCCAACAAAGAAACGTATTGCCCTAATGATAAATCGACATGGGCAAAGACACCCTCTTGTAGTATCGTACAACATTATCAAATACTAAAACATAACCACTATTAATGTATTTCCTATCACGCCAATAACCTGCATGGATGGGTGAAAACGCATTCCTCGCGTAAATGGGCGAAGAATTATATCTAGTTGGCATTGATTACGAAATCATACTGTCAACTGTTTTTCAAAGAATTTGTTCCTGCTTTAACCACCGATAACACATGTGGAAGCGCCCTTAAGAGCCGATACCAACTATTATTCGACCCCACTACCTCGTCAACCATGAGCGAGCATTATGTTGTTGGACTCTGATTTACAAGGCGGAGCTACTCCCCCACATGCTTTATAGGTAGCATCGAGACACCACGCGTGTGACATCCAAATGGTCATATGTCTCTTTCAGTACCATTTAGTCGAGAAGAGTCACGCAGTCGGCACGCATGGCATAGCAAATAATTGCCAAATTGTACTTGTTCAACCTATTTGTAATTAGCTTGAAAAGAAAAACTAAAAGGACAAACTCCAAGCATATTATGATTATGCTTAACTGATATCGCGCACAGCGACAAGCGTACATTAACAGTATATACCGTATAGTCAACAAGAGGAATTCAGTTCCTGTCAAATAAAACAAAACCAGAGTTAATGATCGTGAACCAAAATATCAAATTTTGGCAATGTGCAAGTCGTAAATGGGCCACAGAACATGCAGAATCTATTGAACAGAAACTAATCGAACTTGGCCTCTATTTTGTTGGCTGAGAACATATACTAACTTTGGTTGAGACAATCCAAATTGGAGTTATTCCAAGGAAATCTAAATGTTAACAAACACCTAATGATATCTGCTTCTCAAACTTAAAACAGCCAGCTGCGCGCGTGGCATGGAACATAAAAGAGCGTTCGGTGTCTGTCTGTCCCCGATATGGTAGCAATAAAGAGCGTTTTAAACTGTGAAAAGTATTTTTCATGAGCATGTGAAACCGGCATATCGATAGTTCGTGTATTTGTCAACATATTTTATTCCTCCTTCCAAATTGCGTACATTTGTCAGCCTGTTCTCGCTGAAATAACTTCATATCTATTGAACCTATTCCATAGGGCTGAAATAAGCTCGCATTGGCTTTATTTAGATGTGTAATACGCCCAACATGGGCCTAAAAGCTGGTTATTAAAACAGCCAGATGTGGGACTATTTCAATATGAAATAAGCCGCATTGCACTTATTTTAGCTGGAAAATAACAAGAATAAAAACACTCACGACTTGACAAATGTACACTTAAAACGGAATAAGTACACTGTGGGCTTAGTTCAGAATCAAATAAGTCCAATATCAACCTATGTGAATATTTAGGCCCACCATGAAGCTATTACGACGAGAATGTGTTGAAGACATTCGTCTAACTTATTTGTTTCTTTCCCAACAAAGAAACGTATTGCCCTAATGATAAATCGACATGGGCAAAGACACCCTCTTGTAGTATCGTACAACATTATCAAATACTAAAACATAACCACTATTAATGTATTTCCTATCAAGCCAATAACCTGCATGGATGGGTGAAAACGCATTCCTCGCGTAAATGGGCGAAGAATTATATCTAGTTGGGATTGATTACGAAATCCTACTGTCAACTGTTTTTCAAAGAATTTGTTCCTGCTTTAACCACCGATAACACATGTGGAAGCGCCCTTAAGAGCCGATACCAACTATTATTCGACCCCACTACCTCGTCAACCATGAGCGAGCATTATGTTGTTGGACTCTGATTTACAAGGCGGAGCTACTCCCCCACATGCTTTATAGGTAGCATCGAGACACCACGCGTGTGACATCCAAATGGTCATATGTCTCTTTCAGTACCATTTAGTCGAGAAGAGTCACGCAGTCGGCACGCATGGCATAGCAAATAATTGCCAAATTGTACTTGTTCAACCTATTTGTAATTAGCTTGAAAAGAAAAACTAAAAGGACAAACTCCAAGCATATTATGATTATGCTTAACTGATATCGCGCACAGCGACAAGCGTACATTAACAGTATATACCGTATAGTCAACAAGAGGAATTCAGTTCCTGTCAAATAAAACAAAACCAGAGTTAATGATCGTGAACCAAAATATCAAATTTTGGCAATGTGCAAGTCGTAAATGGGCCACAGAACATGCAGAATCTATTGAACAGAAACTAATCGAACTTGGCCTTTATTTTGTTGGCTGAGAACATATACTAACTTTGGTTGAGACAATCCAAACTGGAGTTATTCCAAGGAAATCTAAATGTTAACAAACACCTAATGATATCTGCTTCTCAAACTTAAAACAGCCAGCTGCGCGCGTGGCATGGAACATAAAAGAGCGTTCGGTGTCTGTCTGTCCCCGATATGGTAGCAATAAAGAGCGTTTTAAACTGTGAAAAGTATTTTTCATGAGCATGTGAAACCGGCATATCGATAGTTCGTGTATTTGTCAACATATTTTATTCCTCCTTCCAAATTGCGTACATTTGTCAGCCTGTTCTCGCTGAAATAACTTCATATCTATTGAACCTATTCCATAGGGCTGAAATAAGCTCGCATTGGCTTTATTTAGATGTGTAATACGCCCAACATGGGCCTAAAAGCTGGTTATTAAAACAGCCAGATGTGGGACTATTTCAATATGAAATAAGCCGCATTGCACTTATTTTAGCTGGAAAATAACAAGAATAAAAACACTCACGACTTGACAAATGTACACTTAAAACGGAATAAGTACACTGTGGGCTTAGTTCAGAATCAAATAAGTCCAATATCAACCTATGTGAATATTTAGGCCCACCATGAAGCTATTACGACGAGAATGTGTTGAAGACATTCGTCTAACTTATTTGTTTCTTTCCCAACAAAGAAACGTATTGCCCTAATGATAAATCGACATGGGCAAAGACACCCTCTTGTAGTATCGTACAACATTATCAAATACTAAAACATAACCACTATTAATGTATTTCCTATCAAGCCAATAACCTGCATGGATGGGTGAAAACGCATTCCTCGCGTAAATGGGCGAAGAATTATATCTAGTTGGGATTGATTACGAAATCCTACTGTCAACTGTTTTTCAAAGAATTTGTTCCTGCTTTAACCACCGATAACACATGTGGAAGCGCCCTTAAGAGCCGATACCAACTATTATTCGACCCCACTACCTCGTCAACCATGAGCGAGCATTATGTTGTTGGACTCTGATTTACAAGGCGGAGCTACTCCCCCACATGCTTTATAGGTAGCATCGAGACACCACGCGTGTGACATCCAAATGGTCATATGTCTCTTTCAGTACCATTTAGTCGAGAAGAGTCACGCAGTCGGCACGCATGGCATAGCAAATAATTGCCAAATTGTACTTGTTCAACCTATTTGTAATTAGCTTGAAAAGAAAAACTAAAAGGACAAACTCCAAGCATATTATGATTATGCTTAACTGATATCGCGCACAGCGACAAGCGTACATTAACAGTATATACCGTATAGTCAACAAGAGGAATTCAGTTCCTGTCAAATAAAACAAAACCAGAGTTAATGATCGTGAACCAAAATATCAAATTTTGGCAATGTGCAAGTCGTAAATGGGCCACAGAACATGCAGAATCTATTGAACAGAAACTAATCGAACTTGGCCTTTATTTTGTTGGCTGAGAACATATACTAACTTTGGTTGAGACAATCCAAACTGGAGTTATTCCAAGGAAATCTAAATGTTAACAAACACCTAATGATATCTGCTTCTCAAACTTAAAACAGCCAGCTGCGCGCGTGGCATGGAACATAAAAGAGCGTTCGGTGTCTGTCTGTCCCCGATATGGTAGCAATAAAGAGCGTTTCTTTCACAATCTGTGCGAACAAATTTAAAATAGCTTTTATTAAACTGTGAAAAGTATTTTTCATGAGCATGTGAAACCGGCATATCGATAGTTCGTGTATTTGTCAACATATTTTATTCCTCCTTCCAAATTGCGTACATTTGTCAGCCTGTTCTCGCTGAAATAACTTCATATCTATTGAACCTATTCCATAGGGCTGAAATAAGCTCGCATTGGCTTTATTTAGATGTGTAATACGCCCAACATGGGCCTAAAAGCTGGTTATTAAAACAGCCAGATGTGGGACTATTTCAATATGAAATAAGCCGCATTGCACTTATTTTAGCTGGAAAATAACAAGAATAAAAACACTCACGACTTGACAAATGTACACTTAAAACGGAATAAGTACACTGTGGGCTTAGTTCAGAATCAAATAAGTCCAATATCAACCTATGTGAATATTTAGGCCCACCATGAAGCTATTACGACGAGAATGTGTTGAAGACATTCGTCTAACTTATTTGTTTCTTTCCCAACAAAGAAACGTATTGCCCTAATGATAAATCGACATGGGCAAAGACACCCTCTTGTAGTATCGTACAACATTATCAAATACTAAAACATAACCACTATTAATGTATTTCCTATCACGCCAATAACCTGCATGGATGGGTGAAAACGCATTCCTCGCGTAAATGGGCGAAGAATTATATCTAGTTGGCATTGATTACGAAATCATACTGTCAACTGTTTTTCAAAGAATTTGTTCCTGCTTTAACCACCGATAACACATGTGGAAGCGCCCTTAAGAGCCGATACCAACTATTATTCGACCCCACTACCTCGTCAACCATGAGCGAGCATTATGTTGTTGGACTCTGATTTACAAGGCGGAGCTACTCCCCCACATGCTTTATAGGTAGCATCGAGACACCACGCGTGTGACATCCAAATGGTCATATGTCTCTTTCAGTACCATTTAGTCGAGAAGAGTCACGCAGTCGGCACGCATGGCATAGCAAATAATTGCCAAATTGTACTTGTTCAACCTATTTGTAATTAGCTTGAAAAGAAAAACTAAAAGGACAAACTCCAAGCATATTATGATTATGCTTAACTGATATCGCGCACAGCGACAAGCGTACATTAACAGTATATACCGTATAGTCAACAAGAGGAATTCAGTTCCTGTCAAATAAAACAAAACCAGAGTTAATGATCGTGAACCAAAATATCAAATTTTGGCAATGTGCAAGTCGTAAATGGGCCACAGAACATGCAGAATCTATTGAACAGAAACTAATCGAACTTGGCCTCTATTTTGTTGGCTGAGAACATATACTAACTTTGGTTGAGACAATCCAAATTGGAGTTATTCCAAGGAAATCTAAATGTTAACAAACACCTAATGATATCTGCTTCTCAAACTTAAAACAGCCAGCTGCGCGCGTGGCATGGAACATAAAAGAGCGTTCGGTGTCTGTCTGTCCCCGATATGGTAGCAATAAAGAGCGTTTTAAACTGTGAAAAGTATTTTTCATGAGCATGTGAAACCGGCATATCGATAGTTCGTGTATTTGTCAACATATTTTATTCCTCCTTCCAAATTGCGTACATTTGTCAGCCTGTTCTCGCTGAAATAACTTCATATCTATTGAACCTATTCCATAGGGCTGAAATAAGCTCGCATTGGCTTTATTTAGATGTGTAATACGCCCAACATGGGCCTAAAAGCTGGTTATTAAAACAGCCAGATGTGGGACTATTTCAATATGAAATAAGCCGCATTGCACTTATTTTAGCTGGAAAATAACAAGAATAAAAACACTCACGACTTGACAAATGTACACTTAAAACGGAATAAGTACACTGTGGGCTTAGTTCAGAATCAAATAAGTCCAATATCAACCTATGTGAATATTTAGGCCCACCATGAAGCTATTACGACGAGAATGTGTTGAAGACATTCGTCTAACTTATTTGTTTCTTTCCCAACAAAGAAACGTATTGCCCTAATGATAAATCGACATGGGCAAAGACACCCTCTTGTAGTATCGTACAACATTATCAAATACTAAAACATAACCACTATTAATGTATTTCCTATCAAGCCAATAACCTGCATGGATGGGTGAAAACGCATTCCTCGCGTAAATGGGCGAAGAATTATATCTAGTTGGGATTGATTACGAAATCCTACTGTCAACTGTTTTTCAAAGAATTTGTTCCTGCTTTAACCACCGATAACACATGTGGAAGCGCCCTTAAGAGCCGATACCAACTATTATTCGACCCCACTACCTCGTCAACCATGAGCGAGCATTATGTTGTTGGACTCTGATTTACAAGGCGGAGCTACTCCCCCACATGCTTTATAGGTAGCATCGAGACACCACGCGTGTGACATCCAAATGGTCATATGTCTCTTTCAGTACCATTTAGTCGAGAAGAGTCACGCAGTCGGCACGCATGGCATAGCAAATAATTGCCAAATTGTACTTGTTCAACCTATTTGTAATTAGCTTGAAAAGAAAAACTAAAAGGACAAACTCCAAGCATATTATGATTATGCTTAACTGATATCGCGCACAGCGACAAGCGTACATTAACAGTATATACCGTATAGTCAACAAGAGGAATTCAGTTCCTGTCAAATAAAACAAAACCAGAGTTAATGATCGTGAACCAAAATATCAAATTTTGGCAATGTGCAAGTCGTAAATGGGCCACAGAACATGCAGAATCTATTGAACAGAAACTAATCGAACTTGGCCTTTATTTTGTTGGCTGAGAACATATACTAACTTTGGTTGAGACAATCCAAACTGGAGTTATTCCAAGGAAATCTAAATGTTAACAAACACCTAATGATATCTGCTTCTCAAACTTAAAACAGCCAGCTGCGCGCGTGGCATGGAACATAAAAGAGCGTTCGGTGTCTGTCTGTCCCCGATATGGTAGCAATAAAGAGCGTTTCTTTCACAATCTGTGCGAACAAATTTAAAATAGCTTTTATTAAACTGTGAAAAGTATTTTTCATGAGCATGTGAAACCGGCATATCGATAGTTCGTGTATTTGTCAACATATTTTATTCCTCCTTCCAAATTGCGTACATTTGTCAGCCTGTTCTCGCTGAAATAACTTCATATCTATTGAACCTATTCCATAGGGCTGAAATAAGCTCGCATTGGCTTTATTTAGATGTGTAATACGCCCAACATGGGCCTAAAAGCTGGTTATTAAAACAGCCAGATGTGGGACTATTTCAATATGAAATAAGCCGCATTGCACTTATTTTAGCTGGAAAATAACAAGAATAAAAACACTCACGACTTGACAAATGTACACTTAAAACGGAATAAGTACACTGTGGGCTTAGTTCAGAATCAAATAAGTCCAATATCAACCTATGTGAATATTTAGGCCCACCATGAAGCTATTACGACGAGAATGTGTTGAAGACATTCGTCTAACTTATTTGTTTCTTTCCCAACAAAGAAACGTATTGCCCTAATGATAAATCGACATGGGCAAAGACACCCTCTTGTAGTATCGTACAACATTATCAAATACTAAAACATAACCACTATTAATGTATTTCCTATCAAGCCAATAACCTGCATGGATGGGTGAAAACGCATTCCTCGCGTAAATGGGCGAAGAATTATATCTAGTTGGGATTGATTACGAAATCCTACTGTCAACTGTTTTTCAAAGAATTTGTTCCTGCTTTAACCACCGATAACACATGTGGAAGCGCCCTTAAGAGCCGATACCAACTATTATTCGACCCCACTACCTCGTCAACCATGAGCGAGCATTATGTTGTTGGACTCTGATTTACAAGGCGGAGCTACTCCCCCACATGCTTTATAGGTAGCATCGAGACACCACGCGTGTGACATCCAAATGGTCATATGTCTCTTTCAGTACCATTTAGTCGAGAAGAGTCACGCAGTCGGCACGCATGGCATAGCAAATAATTGCCAAATTGAACTTGTTCAACCTATTTGTAATTAGCTTGAAAAGAAAAACTAAAAGGACAAACTCCAAGCATATTATGATTATGCTTAACTGATATCGCGCACAGCGACAAGCGTACATTAACAGTATATACCGTATAGTCAACAAGAGGAATTCAGTTCCTGTCAAATAAAACAAAACCAGAGTTAATGATCGTGAACCAAAATATCAAATTTTGGCAATGTGCAAGTCGTAAATGGGCCACAGAACATGCAGAATCTATTGAACAGAAACTAATCGAACTTGGCCTTTATTTTGTTGGCTGAGAACATATACTAACTTTGGTTGAGACAATCCAAACTGGAGTTATTCCAAGGAAATCTAAATGTTAACAAACACCTAATGATATCTGCTTCTCAAACTTAAAACAGCCAGCTGCGCGCGTGGCATGGAACATAAAAGAGCGTTCGGTGTCTGTCTGTCCCCGATATGGTAGCAATAAAGAGCGTTTCTTTCACAATCTGTGCGAACAAATTTAAAATAGCTTTTATTAAACTGTGAAAAGTATTTTTCATGAGCATGTGAAACCGGCATATCGATAGTTCGTGTATTTGTCAACATATTTTATTCCTCCTTCCAAATTGCGTACATTTGTCAGCCTGTTCTCGCTGAAATAACTTCATATCTATTGAACCTATTCCATAGGGCTGAAATAAGCTCGCATTGGCTTTATTTAGATGTGTAATACGCCCAACATGGGCCTAAAAGCTGGTTATTAAAACAGCCAGATGTGGGACTATTTCAATATGAAATAAGCCGCATTGCACTTATTTTAGCTGGAAAATAACAAGAATAAAAACACTCACGACTTGACAAATGTACACTTAAAACGGAATAAGTACACTGTGGGCTTAGTTCAGAATCAAATAAGTCCAATATCAACCTATGTGAATATTTAGGCCCACCATGAAGCTATTACGACGAGAATGTGTTGAAGACATTCGTCTAACTTATTTGTTTCTTTCCCAACAAAGAAACGTATTGCCCTAATGATAAATCGACATGGGAAAAGACACCCTCTTGTAGTATCGTACAACATTATCAAATACTAAAACATAACCACTATTAATGTATTTCCTATCAAGCCAATAACCTGCATGGATGGGTGAAAACGCATTCCTCGCGTAAATGGGCGAAGAATTATATCTAGTTGGGATTGATTACGAAATCCTACTGTCAACTGTTTTTCAAAGAATTTGTTCCTGCTTTAACCACCGATAACACATGTGGAAGCGCCCTTAAGAGCCGATACCAACTATTATTCGACCCCACTACCTCGTCAACCATGAGCGAGCATTATGTTGTTGGACTCTGATTTACAAGGCGGAGCTACTCCCCCACATGCTTTATAGGTAGCATCGAGACACCACGCGTGTGACATCCAAATGGTCATATGTCTCTTTCAGTACCATTTAGTCGAGAAGAGTCACGCAGTCGGCACGCATGGCATAGCAAATAATTGCCAAATTGAACTTGTTCAACCTATTTGTAATTAGCTTGAAAAGAAAAACTAAAAGGACAAACTCCAAGCATATTATGATTATGCTTAACTGATATCGCGCACAGCGACAAGCGTACATTAACAGTATATACCGTATAGTCAACAAGAGGAATTCAGTTCCTGTCAAATAAAACAAAACCAGAGTTAATGATCGTGAACCAAAATATCAAATTTTGGCAATGTGCAAGTCGTAAATGGGCCACAGAACATGCAGAATCTATTGAACAGAAACTAATCGAACTTGGCCTTTATTTTGTTGGCTGAGAACATATACTAACTTTGGTTGAGACAATCCAAACTGGAGTTATTCCAAGGAAATCTAAATGTTAACAAACACCTAATGATATCTGCTTCTCAAACTTAAAACAGCCAGCTGCGCGCGTGGCATGGAACATAAAAGAGCGTTCGGTGTCTGTCTGTCCCCGATATGGTAGCAATAAAGAGCGTTTCTTTCACAATCTGTGCGAACAAATTTAAAATAGCTTTTATTAAACTGTGAAAAGTATTTTTCATGAGCATGTGAAACCGGCATATCGATAGTTCGTGTATTTGTCAACATATTTTATTCCTCCTTCCAAATTGCGTACATTTGTCAGCCTGTTCTCGCTGAAATAACTTCATATCTATTGAACCTATTCCATAGGGCTGAAATAAGCTCGCATTGGCTTTATTTAGATGTGTAATACGCCCAACATGGGCCTAAAAGCTGGTTATTAAAACAGCCAGATGTGGGACTATTTCAATATGAAATAAGCCGCATTGCACTTATTTTAGCTGGAAAATAACAAGAATAAAAACACTCACGACTTGACAAATGTACACTTAAAACGGAATAAGTACACTGTGGGCTTAGTTCAGAATCAAATAAGTCCAATATCAACCTATGTGAATATTTAGGCCCACCATGAAGCTATTACGACGAGAATGTGTTGAAGACATTCGTCTAACTTATTTGTTTCTTTCCCAACAAAGAAACGTATTGCCCTAATGATAAATCGACATGGGCAAAGACACCCTCTTGTAGTATCGTACAACATTATCAAATACTAAAACATAACCACTATTAATGTATTTCCTATCAAGCCAATAACCTGCATGGATGGGTGAAAACGCATTCCTCGCGTAAATGGGCGAAGAATTATATCTAGTTGGGATTGATTACGAAATCCTACTGTCAACTGTTTTTCAAAGAATTTGTTCCTGCTTTAACCACCGATAACACATGTGGAAGCGCCCTTAAGAGCCGATACCAACTATTATTCGACCCCACTACCTCGTCAACCATGAGCGAGCATTATGTTGTTGGACTCTGATTTACAAGGCGGAGCTACTCCCCCACATGCTTTATAGGTAGCATCGAGACACCACGCGTGTGACATCCAAATGGTCATATGTCTCTTTCAGTACCATTTAGTCGAGAAGAGTCACGCAGTCGGCACGCATGGCATAGCAAATAATTGCCAAATTGAACTTGTTCAACCTATTTGTAATTAGCTTGAAAAGAAAAACTAAAAGGACAAACTCCAAGCATATTATGATTATGCTTAACTGATATCGCGCACAGCGACAAGCGTACATTAACAGTATATACCGTATAGTCAACAAGAGGAATTCAGTTCCTGTCAAATAAAACAAAACCAGAGTTAATGATCGTGAACCAAAATATCAAATTTTGGCAATGTGCAAGTCGTAAATGGGCCACAGAACATGCAGAATCTATTGAACAGAAACTAATCGAACTTGGCCTTTATTTTGTTGGCTGAGAACATATACTAACTTTGGTTGAGACAATCCAAACTGGAGTTATTCCAAGGAAATCTAAATGTTAACAAACACCTAATGATATCTGCTTCTCAAACTTAAAACAGCCAGCTGCGCGCGTGGCATGGAACATAAAAGAGCGTTCGGTGTCTGTCTGTCCCCGATATGGTAGCAATAAAGAGCGTTTCTTTCACAATCTGTGCGAACAAATTTAAAATAGCTTTTATTAAACTGTGAAAAGTATTTTTCATGAGCATGTGAAACCGGCATATCGATAGTTCGTGTATTTGTCAACATATTTTATTCCTCCTTCCAAATTGCGTACATTTGTCAGCCTGTTCTCGCTGAAATAACTTCATATCTATTGAACCTATTCCATAGGGCTGAAATAAGCTCGCATTGGCTTTATTTAGATGTGTAATACGCCCAACATGGGCCTAACAGCTGGTTATTAAAACAGCCAGATGTGGGACTATTTCAATATGAAATAAGCCGCATTGCACTTATTTTAGCTGGAAAATAACAAGAATAAAAACACTCACGACTTGACAAATGTACACTTAAAACGGAATAAGTACACTGTGGGCTTAGTTCAGAATCAAATAAGTCCAATATCAACCTATGTGAATATTTAGGCCCACCATGAAGCTATTACGACGAGAATGTGTTGAAGACATTCGTCTAACTTATTTGTTTCTTTCCCAACAAAGAAACGTATTGCCCTAATGATAAATCGACATGGGCAAAGACACCCTCTTGTAGTATCGTACAACATTATCAAATACTAAAACATAACCACTATTAATGTATTTCCTATCAAGCCAATAACCTGCATGGATGGGTGAAAACGCATTCCTCGCGTAAATGGGCGAAGAATTATATCTAGTTGGGATTGATTACGAAATCCTACTGTCAACTGTTTTTCAAAGAATTTGTTCCTGCTTTAACCACCGATAACACATGTGGAAGCGCCCTTAAGAGCCGATACCAACTATTATTCGACCCCACTACCTCGTCAACCATGAGCGAGCATTATGTTGTTGGACTCTGATTTACAAGGCGGAGCTACTCCCCCACATGCTTTATAGGTAGCATCGAGACACCACGCGTGTGACATCCAAATGGTCATATGTCTCTTTCAGTACCATTTAGTCGAGAAGAGTCACGCAGTCGGCACGCATGGCATAGCAAATAATTGCCAAATTGAACTTGTTCAACCTATTTGTAATTAGCTTGAAAAGAAAAACTAAAAGGACAAACTCCAAGCATATTATGATTATGCTTAACTGATATCGCGCACAGCGACAAGCGTACATTAACAGTATATACCGTATAGTCAACAAGAGGAATTCAGTTCCTGTCAAATAAAACAAAACCAGAGTTAATGATCGTGAACCAAAATATCAAATTTTGGCAATGTGCAAGTCGTAAATGGGCCACAGAACATGCAGAATCTATTGAACAGAAACTAATCGAACTTGGCCTTTATTTTGTTGGCTGAGAACATATACTAACTTTGGTTGAGACAATCCAAACTGGAGTTATTCCAAGGAAATCTAAATGTTAACAAACACCTAATGATATCTGCTTCTCAAACTTAAAACAGCCAGCTGCGCGCGTGGCATGGAACATAAAAGAGCGTTCGGTGTCTGTCTGTCCCCGATATGGTAGCAATAAAGAGCGTTTCTTTCACAATCTGTGCGAACAAATTTAAAATAGCTTTTATTAAACTGTGAAAAGTATTTTTCATGAGCATGTGAAACCGGCATATCGATAGTTCGTGTATTTGTCAACATATTTTATTCCTCCTTCCAAATTGCGTACATTTGTCAGCCTGTTCTCGCTGAAATAACTTCATATCTATTGAACCTATTCCATAGGGCTGAAATAAGCTCGCATTGGCTTTATTTAGATGTGTAATACGCCCAACATGGGCCTAACAGCTGGTTATTAAAACAGCCAGATGTGGGACTATTTCAATATGAAATAAGCCGCATTGCACTTATTTTAGCTGGAAAATAACAAGAATAAAAACACTCACGACTTGACAAATGTACACTTAAAACGGAATAAGTACACTGTGGGCTTAGTTCAGAATCAAATAAGTCCAATATCAACCTATGTGAATATTTAGGCCCACCATGAAGCTATTACGACGAGAATGTGTTGAAGACATTCGTCTAACTTATTTGTTTCTTTCCCAACAAAGAAACGTATTGCCCTAATGATAAATCGACATGGGCAAAGACACCCTCTTGTAGTATCGTACAACATTATCAAATACTAAAACATAACCACTATTAATGTATTTCCTATCAAGCCAATAACCTGCATGGATGGGTGAAAACGCATTCCTCGCGTAAATGGGCGAAGAATTATATCTAGTTGGGATTGATTACGAAATCCTACTGTCAACTGTTTTTCAAAGAATTTGTTCCTGCTTTAACCACCGATAACACATGTGGAAGCGCCCTTAAGAGCCGATACCAACTATTATTCGACCCCACTACCTCGTCAACCATGAGCGAGCATTATGTTGTTGGACTCTGATTTACAAGGCGGAGCTACTCCCCCACATGCTTTATAGGTAGCATCGAGACACCACGCGTGTGACATCCAAATGGTCATATGTCTCTTTCAGTACCATTTAGTCGAGAAGAGTCACGCAGTCGGCACGCATGGCATAGCAAATAATTGCCAAATTGAACTTGTTCAACCTATTTGTAATTAGCTTGAAAAGAAAAACTAAAAGGACAAACTCCAAGCATATTATGATTATGCTTAACTGATATCGCGCACAGCGACAAGCGTACATTAACAGTATATACCGTATAGTCAACAAGAGGAATTCAGTTCCTGTCAAATAAAACAAAACCAGAGTTAATGATCGTGAACCAAAATATCAAATTTTGGCAATGTGCAAGTCGTAAATGGGCCACAGAACATGCAGAATCTATTGAACAGAAACTAATCGAACTTGGCCTTTATTTTGTTGGCTGAGAACATATACTAACTTTGGTTGAGACAATCCAAACTGGAGTTATTCCAAGGAAATCTAAATGTTAACAAACACCTAATGATATCTGCTTCTCAAACTTAAAACAGCCAGCTGCGCGCGTGGCATGGAACATAAAAGAGCGTTCGGTGTCTGTCTGTCCCCGATATGGTAGCAATAAAGAGCGTTTCTTTCACAATCTGTGCGAACAAATTTAAAATAGCTTTTATTAAACTGTGAAAAGTATTTTTCATGAGCATGTGAAACCGGCATATCGATAGTTCGTGTATTTGTCAACATATTTTATTCCTCCTTCCAAATTGCGTACATTTGTCAGCCTGTTCTCGCTGAAATAACTTCATATCTATTGAACCTATTCCATAGGGCTGAAATAAGCTCGCATTGGCTTTATTTAGATGTGTAATACGCCCAACATGGGCCTAAAAGCTGGTTATTAAAACAGCCAGATGTGGGACTATTTCAATATGAAATAAGCCGCATTGCACTTATTTTAGCTGGAAAATAACAAGAATAAAAACACTCACGACTTGACAAATGTACACTTAAAACGGAATAAGTACACTGTGGGCTTAGTTCAGAATCAAATAAGTCCAATATCAACCTATGTGAATATTTAGGCCCACCATGAAGCTATTACGACGAGAATGTGTTGAAGACATTCGTCTAACTTATTTGTTTCTTTCCCAACAAAGAAACGTATTGCCCTAATGATAAATCGACATGGGAAAAGACACCCTCTTGTAGTATCGTACAACATTATCAAATACTAAAACATAACCACTATTAATGTATTTCCTATCAAGCCAATAACCTGCATGGATGGGTGAAAACGCATTCCTCGCGTAAATGGGCGAAGAATTATATCTAGTTGGGATTGATTACGAAATCCTACTGTCAACTGTTTTTCAAAGAATTTGTTCCTGCTTTAACCACCGATAACACATGTGGAAGCGCCCTTAAGAGCCGATACCAACTATTATTCGACCCCACTACCTCGTCAACCATGAGCGAGCATTATGTTGTTGGACTCTGATTTACAAGGCGGAGCTACTCCCCCACATGCTTTATAGGTAGCATCGAGACACCACGCGTGTGACATCCAAATGGTCATATGTCTCTTTCAGTACCATTTAGTCGAGAAGAGTCACGCAGTCGGCACGCATGGCATAGCAAATAATTGCCAAATTGAACTTGTTCAACCTATTTGTAATTAGCTTGAAAAGAAAAACTAAAAGGACAAACTCCAAGCATATTATGATTATGCTTA
This sequence comes from Siphonodentalium dalli, assembly GCA_032622095.1. Lineage (NCBI taxonomy): Eukaryota > Metazoa > Mollusca > Scaphopoda > Gadilida > Siphonodentaliidae > Siphonodentalium > Siphonodentalium dalli. The sequence goes on along the minus strand of CP136064.1, from coordinate 59,911,761 downwards.
ACTGATATCGCGCACAGCGACAAGCGTACATTAACAGTATATACCGTATAGTCAACAAGAGGAATTCAGTTCCTGTCAAATAAAACAAAACCAGAGTTAATGATCGTGAACCAAAATATCAAATTTTGGCAATGTGCAAGTCGTAAATGGGCCACAGAACATGCAGAATCTATTGAACAGAAACTAATCGAACTTGGCCTTTATTTTGTTGGCTGAGAACATATACTAACTTTGGTTGAGACAATCCAAACTGGAGTTATTCCAAGGAAATCTAAATGTTAACAAACACCTAATGATATCTGCTTCTCAAACTTAAAACAGCCAGCTGCGCGCGTGGCATGGAACATAAAAGAGCGTTCGGTGTCTGTCTGTCCCCGATATGGTAGCAATAAAGAGCGTTTCTTTCACAATCTGTGCGAACAAATTTAAAATAGCTTTTATTAAACTGTGAAAAGTATTTTTCATGAGCATGTGAAACCGGCATATCGATAGTTCGTGTATTTGTCAACATATTTTATTCCTCCTTCCAAATTGCGTACATTTGTCAGCCTGTTCTCGCTGAAATAACTTCATATCTATTGAACCTATTCCATAGGGCTGAAATAAGCTCGCATTGGCTTTATTTAGATGTGTAATACGCCCAACATGGGCCTAAAAGCTGGTTATTAAAACAGCCAGATGTGGGACTATTTCAATATGAAATAAGCCGCATTGCACTTATTTTAGCTGGAAAATAACAAGAATAAAAACACTCACGACTTGACAAATGTACACTTAAAACGGAATAAGTACACTGTGGGCTTAGTTCAGAATCAAATAAGTCCAATATCAACCTATGTGAATATTTAGGCCCACCATGAAGCTATTACGACGAGAATGTGTTGAAGACATTCGTCTAACTTATTTGTTTCTTTCCCAACAAAGAAACGTATTGCCCTAATGATAAATCGACATGGGCAAAGACACCCTCTTGTAGTATCGTACAACATTATCAAATACTAAAACATAACCACTATTAATGTATTTCCTATCAAGCCAATAACCTGCATGGATGGGTGAAAACGCATTCCTCGCGTAAATGGGCGAAGAATTATATCTAGTTGGGATTGATTACGAAATCCTACTGTCAACTGTTTTTCAAAGAATTTGTTCCTGCTTTAACCACCGATAACACATGTGGAAGCGCCCTTAAGAGCCGATACCAACTATTATTCGACCCCACTACCTCGTCAACCATGAGCGAGCATTATGTTGTTGGACTCTGATTTACAAGGCGGAGCTACTCCCCCACATGCTTTATAGGTAGCATCGAGACACCACGCGTGTGACATCCAAATGGTCATATGTCTCTTTCAGTACCATTTAGTCGAGAAGAGTCACGCAGTCGGCACGCATGGCATAGCAAATAATTGCCAAATTGAACTTGTTCAACCTATTTGTAATTAGCTTGAAAAGAAAAACTAAAAGGACAAACTCCAAGCATATTATGATTATGCTTAACTGATATCGCGCACAGCGACAAGCGTACATTAACAGTATATACCGTATAGTCAACAAGAGGAATTCAGTTCCTGTCAAATAAAACAAAACCAGAGTTAATGATCGTGAACCAAAATATCAAATTTTGGCAATGTGCAAGTCGTAAATGGGCCACAGAACATGCAGAATCTATTGAACAGAAACTAATCGAACTTGGCCTTTATTTTGTTGGCTGAGAACATATACTAACTTTGGTTGAGACAATCCAAACTGGAGTTATTCCAAGGAAATCTAAATGTTAACAAACACCTAATGATATCTGCTTCTCAAACTTAAAACAGCCAGCTGCGCGCGTGGCATGGAACATAAAAGAGCGTTCGGTGTCTGTCTGTCCCCGATATGGTAGCAATAAAGAGCGTTTCTTTCACAATCTGTGCGAACAAATTTAAAATAGCTTTTATTAAACTGTGAAAAGTATTTTTCATGAGCATGTGAAACCGGCATATCGATAGTTCGTGTATTTGTCAACATATTTTATTCCTCCTTCCAAATTGCGTACATTTGTCAGCCTGTTCTCGCTGAAATAACTTCATATCTATTGAACCTATTCCATAGGGCTGAAATAAGCTCGCATTGGCTTTATTTAGATGTGTAATACGCCCAACATGGGCCTAACAGCTGGTTATTAAAACAGCCAGATGTGGGACTATTTCAATATGAAATAAGCCGCATTGCACTTATTTTAGCTGGAAAATAACAAGAATAAAAACACTCACGACTTGACAAATGTACACTTAAAACGGAATAAGTACACTGTGGGCTTAGTTCAGAATCAAATAAGTCCAATATCAACCTATGTGAATATTTAGGCCCACCATGAAGCTATTACGACGAGAATGTGTTGAAGACATTCGTCTAACTTATGTGTTTCTTTCCCAACAAAGAAACGTATTGCCCTAATGATAAATCGACATGGGCAAAGACACCCTCTTGTAGTATCGTACAACATTATCAAATACTAAAACATAACCACTATTAATGTATTTCCTATCAAGCCAATAACCTGCATGGATGGGTGAAAACGCATTCCTCGCGTAAATGGGCGAAGAATTATATCTAGTTGGGATTGATTACGAAATCCTACTGTCAACTGTTTTTCAAAGAATTTGTTCCTGCTTTAACCACCGATAACACATGTGGAAGCGCCCTTAAGAGCCGATACCAACTATTATTCGACCCCACTACCTCGTCAACCATGAGCGAGCATTATGTTGTTGGACTCTGATTTACAAGGCGGAGCTACTCCCCCACATGCTTTATAGGTAGCATCGAGACACCACGCGTGTGACATCCAAATGGTCATATGTCTCTTTCAGTACCATTTAGTCGAGAAGAGTCACGCAGTCGGCACGCATGGCATAGCAAATAATTGCCAAATTGTACTTGTTCAACCTATTTGTAATTAGCTTGAAAAGAAAAACTAAAAGGACAAACTCCAAGCATATTATGATTATGCTTAACTGATATCGCGCACAGCGACAAGCGTACATTAACAGTATATACCGTATAGTCAACAAGAGGAATTCAGTTCCTGTCAAATAAAACAAAACCAGAGTTAATGATCGTGAACCAAAATATCAAATTTTGGCAATGTGCAAGTCGTAAATGGGCCACAGAACATGCAGAATCTATTGAACAGAAACTAATCGAACTTGGCCTTTATTTTGTTGGCTGAGAACATATACTAACTTTGGTGGAGACAATCCAAACTGGAGTTATTCCAAGGAAATCTAAATGTTAACAAACACCTAATGATATCTGCTTCTCAAACTTAAAACAGCCAGCTGCGCGCGTGGCATGGAACATAAAAGAGCGTTCGGTGTCTGTCTGTCCCCGATATGGTAGCAATAAAGAGCGTTTCTTTCACAATCTGTGCGAACAAATTTAAAATAGCTTTTATTAAACTGTGAAAAGTATTTTTCATGAGCATGTGAAACCGGCATATCGATAGTTCGTGTATTTGTCAACATATTTTATTCCTCCTTCCAAATTGCGTACATTTGTCAGCCTGTTCTCGCTGAAATAACTTCATATCTATTGAACCTATTCCATAGGGCTGAAATAAGCTCGCATTGGCTTTATTTAGATGTGTAATACGCCCAACATGGGCCTAAAAGCTGGTTATTAAAACAGCCAGATGTGGGACTATTTCAATATGAAATAAGCCGCATTGCACTTATTTTAGCTGGAAAATAACAAGAATAAAAACACTCACGACTTGACAAATGTACACTTAAAACGGAATAAGTACACTGTGGGCTTAGTTCAGAATCAAATAAGTCCAATATCAACCTATGTGAATATTTAGGCCCACCATGAAGCTATTACGACGAGAATGTGTTGAAGACATTCGTCTAACTTATTTGTTTCTTTCCCAACAAAGAAACGTATTGCCCTAATGATAAATCGACATGGGCAAAGACACCCTCTTGTAGTATCGTACAACATTATCAAATACTAAAACATAACCACTATTAATGTATTTCCTATCAAGCCAATAACCTGCATGGATGGGTGAAAACGCATTCCTCGCGTAAATGGGCGAAGAATTATATCTAGTTGGGATTGATTACGAAATCCTACTGTCAACTGTTTTTCAAAGAATTTGTTCCTGCTTTAACCACCGATAACACATGTGGAAGCGCCCTTAAGAGCCGATACCAACTATTATTCGACCCCACTACCTCGTCAACCATGAGCGAGCATTATGTTGTTGGACTCTGATTTACAAGGCGGAGCTACTCCCCCACATGCTTTATAGGTAGCATCGAGACACCACGCGTGTGACATCCAAATGGTCATATGTCTCTTTCAGTACCATTTAGTCGAGAAGAGTCACGCAGTCGGCACGCATGGCATAGCAAATAATTGCCAAATTGAACTTGTTCAACCTATTTGTAATTAGCTTGAAAAGAAAAACTAAAAGGACAAACTCCAAGCATATTATGATTATGCTTAACTGATATCGCGCACAGCGACAAGCGTACATTAACAGTATATACCGTATAGTCAACAAGAGGAATTCAGTTCCTGTCAAATAAAACAAAACCAGAGTTAATGATCGTGAACCAAAATATCAAATTTTGGCAATGTGCAAGTCGTAAATGGGCCACAGAACATGCAGAATCTATTGAACAGAAACTAATCGAACTTGGCCTTTATTTTGTTGGCTGAGAACATATACTAACTTTGGTTGAGACAATCCAAACTGGAGTTATTCCAAGGAAATCTAAATGTTAACAAACACCTAATGATATCTGCTTCTCAAACTTAAAACAGCCAGCTGCGCGCGTGGCATGGAACATAAAAGAGCGTTCGGTGTCTGTCTGTCCCCGATATGGTAGCAATAAAGAGCGTTTCTTTCACAATCTGTGCGAACAAATTTAAAATAGCTTTTATTAAACTGTGAAAAGTATTTTTCATGAGCATGTGAAACCGGCATATCGATAGTTCGTGTATTTGTCAACATATTTTATTCCTCCTTCCAAATTGCGTACATTTGTCAGCCTGTTCTCGCTGAAATAACTTCATATCTATTGAACCTATTCCATAGGGCTGAAATAAGCTCGCATTGGCTTTATTTAGATGTGTAATACGCCCAACATGGGCCTAAAAGCTGGTTATTAAAACAGCCAGATGTGGGACTATTTCAATATGAAATAAACCGCATTGCACTTATTTTAGCTGGAAAATAACAAGAATAAAAACACTCACGACTTGACAAATGTACACTTAAAACGGAATAAGTACACTGTGGGCTTAGTTCAGAATCAAATAAGTCCAATATCAACCTATGTGAATATTTAGGCCCACCATGAAGCTATTACGACGAGAATGTGTTGAAGACATTCGTCTAACTTATTTGTTTCTTTCCCAACAAAGAAACGTATTGCCCTAATGATAAATCGACATGGGCAAAGACACCCTCTTGTAGTATCGTACAACATTATCAAATACTAAAACATAACCACTATTAATGTATTTCCTATCAAGCCAATAACCTGCATGGATGGGTGAAAACGCATTCCTCGCGTAAATGGGCGAAGAATTATATCTAGTTGGGATTGATTACGAAATCCTACTGTCAACTGTTTTTCAAAGAATTTGTTCCTGCTTTAACCACCGATAACACATGTGGAAGCGCCCTTAAGAGCCGATACCAACTATTATTCGACCCCACTACCTCGTCAACCATGAGCGAGCATTATGTTGTTGGACTCTGATTTACAAGGCGGAGCTACTCCCCCACATGCTTTATAGGTAGCATCGAGACACCACGCGTGTGACATCCAAATGGTCATATGTCTCTTTCAGTACCATTTAGTCGAGAAGAGTCACGCAGTCGGCACGCATGGCATAGCAAATAATTGCCAAATTGAACTTGTTCAACCTATTTGTAATTAGCTTGAAAAGAAAAACTAAAAGGACAAACTCCAAGCATATTATGATTATGCTTAACTGATATCGCGCACAGCGACAAGCGTACATTAACAGTATATACCGTATAGTCAACAAGAGGAATTCAGTTCCTGTCAAATAAAACAAAACCAGAGTTAATGATCGTGAACCAAAATATCAAATTTTGGCAATGTGCAAGTCGTAAATGGGCCACAGAACATGCAGAATCTATTGAACAGAAACTAATCGAACTTGGCCTTTATTTTGTTGGCTGAGAACATATACTAACTTTGGTTGAGACAATCCAAACTGGAGTTATTCCAAGGAAATCTAAATGTTAACAAACACCTAATGATATCTGCTTCTCAAACTTAAAACAGCCAGCTGCGCGCGTGGCATGGAACATAAAAGAGCGTTCGGTGTCTGTCTGTCCCCGATATGGTAGCAATAAAGAGCGTTTCTTTCACAATCTGTGCGAACAAATTTAAAATAGCTTTTATTAAACTGTGAAAAGTATTTTTCATGAGCATGTGAAACCGGCATATCGATAGTTCGTGTATTTGTCAACATATTTTATTCCTCCTTCCAAATTGCGTACATTTGTCAGCCTGTTCTCGCTGAAATAACTTCATATCTATTGAACCTATTCCATAGGGCTGAAATAAGCTCGCATTGGCTTTATTTAGATGTGTAATACGCCCAACATGGGCCTAACAGCTGGTTATTAAAACAGCCAGATGTGGGACTATTTCAATATGAAATAAGCCGCATTGCACTTATTTTAGCTGGAAAATAACAAGAATAAAAACACTCACGACTTGACAAATGTACACTTAAAACGGAATAAGTACACTGTGGGCTTAGTTCAGAATCAAATAAGTCCAATATCAACCTATGTGAATATTTAGGCCCACCATGAAGCTATTACGACGAGAATGTGTTGAAGACATTCGTCTAACTTATGTGTTTCTTTCCCAACAAAGAAACGTATTGCCCTAATGATAAATCGACATGGGCAAAGACACCCTCTTGTAGTATCGTACAACATTATCAAATACTAAAACATAACCACTATTAATGTATTTCCTATCAAGCCAATAACCTGCATGGATGGGTGAAAACGCATTCCTCGCGTAAATGGGCGAAGAATTATATCTAGTTGGGATTGATTACGAAATCCTACTGTCAACTGTTTTTCAAAGAATTTGTTCCTGCTTTAACCACCGATAACACATGTGGAAGCGCCCTTAAGAGCCGATACCAACTATTATTCGACCCCACTACCTCGTCAACCATGAGCGAGCATTATGTTGTTGGACTCTGATTTACAAGGCGGAGCTACTCCCCCACATGCTTTATAGGTAGCATCGAGACACCACGCGTGTGACATCCAAATGGTCATATGTCTCTTTCAGTACCATTTAGTCGAGAAGAGTCACGCAGTCGGCACGCATGGCATAGCAAATAATTGCCAAATTGTACTTGTTCAACCTATTTGTAATTAGCTTGAAAAGAAAAACTAAAAGGACAAACTCCAAGCATATTATGATTATGCTTAACTGATATCGCGCACAGCGACAAGCGTACATTAACAGTATATACCGTATAGTCAACAAGAGGAATTCAGTTCCTGTCAAATAAAACAAAACCAGAGTTAATGATCGTGAACCAAAATATCAAATTTTGGCAATGTGCAAGTCGTAAATGGGCCACAGAACATGCAGAATCTATTGAACAGAAACTAATCGAACTTGGCCTTTATTTTGTTGGCTGAGAACATATACTAACTTTGGTGGAGACAATCCAAACTGGAGTTATTCCAAGGAAATCTAAATGTTAACAAACACCTAATGATATCTGCTTCTCAAACTTAAAACAGCCAGCTGCGCGCGTGGCATGGAACATAAAAGAGCGTTCGGTGTCTGTCTGTCCCCGATATGGTAGCAATAAAGAGCGTTTCTTTCACAATCTGTGCGAACAAATTTAAAATAGCTTTTATTAAACTGTGAAAAGTATTTTTCATGAGCATGTGAAACCGGCATATCGATAGTTCGTGTATTTGTCAACATATTTTATTCCTCCTTCCAAATTGCGTACATTTGTCAGCCTGTTCTCGCTGAAATAACTTCATATCTATTGAACCTATTCCATAGGGCTGAAATAAGCTCGCATTGGCTTTATTTAGATGTGTAATACGCCCAACATGGGCCTAAAAGCTGGTTATTAAAACAGCCAGATGTGGGACTATTTCAATATGAAATAAGCCGCATTGCACTTATTTTAGCTGGAAAATAACAAGAATAAAAACACTCACGACTTGACAAATGTACACTTAAAACGGAATAAGTACACTGTGGGCTTAGTTCAGAATCAAATAAGTCCAATATCAACCTATGTGAATATTTAGGCCCACCATGAAGCTATTACGACGAGAATGTGTTGAAGACATTCGTCTAACTTATTTGTTTCTTTCCCAACAAAGAAACGTATTGCCCTAATGATAAATCGACATGGGCAAAGACACCCTCTTGTAGTATCGTACAACATTATCAAATACTAAAACATAACCACTATTAATGTATTTCCTATCAAGCCAATAACCTGCATGGATGGGTGAAAACGCATTCCTCGCGTAAATGGGCGAAGAATTATATCTAGTTGGGATTGATTACGAAATCCTACTGTCAACTGTTTTTCAAAGAATTTGTTCCTGCTTTAACCACCGATAACACATGTGGAAGCGCCCTTAAGAGCCGATACCAACTATTATTCGACCCCACTACCTCGTCAACCATGAGCGAGCATTATGTTGTTGGACTCTGATTTACAAGGCGGAGCTACTCCCCCACATGCTTTATAGGTAGCATCGAGACACCACGCGTGTGACATCCAAATGGTCATATGTCTCTTTCAGTACCATTTAGTCGAGAAGAGTCACGCAGTCGGCACGCATGGCATAGCAAATAATTGCCAAATTGAACTTGTTCAACCTATTTGTAATTAGCTTGAAAAGAAAAACTAAAAGGACAAACTCCAAGCATATTATGATTATGCTTAACTGATATCGCGCACAGCGACAAGCGTACATTAACAGTATATACCGTATAGTCAACAAGAGGAATTCAGTTCCTGTCAAATAAAACAAAACCAGAGTTAATGATCGTGAACCAAAATATCAAATTTTGGCAATGTGCAAGTCGTAAATGGGCCACAGAACATGCAGAATCTATTGAACAGAAACTAATCGAACTTGGCCTTTATTTTGTTGGCTGAGAACATATACTAACTTTGGTTGAGACAATCCAAACTGGAGTTATTCCAAGGAAATCTAAATGTTAACAAACACCTAATGATATCTGCTTCTCAAACTTAAAACAGCCAGCTGCGCGCGTGGCATGGAACATAAAAGAGCGTTCGGTGTCTGTCTGTCCCCGATATGGTAGCAATAAAGAGCGTTTCTTTCACAATCTGTGCGAACAAATTTAAAATAGCTTTTATTAAACTGTGAAAAGTATTTTTCATGAGCATGTGAAACCGGCATATCGATAGTTCGTGTATTTGTCAACATATTTTATTCCTCCTTCCAAATTGCGTACATTTGTCAGCCTGTTCTCGCTGAAATAACTTCATATCTATTGAACCTATTCCATAGGGCTGAAATAAGCTCGCATTGGCTTTATTTAGATGTGTAATACGCCCAACATGGGCCTAAAAGCTGGTTATTAAAACAGCCAGATGTGGGACTATTTCAATATGAAATAAACCGCATTGCACTTATTTTAGCTGGAAAATAACAAGAATAAAAACACTCACGACTTGACAAATGTACACTTAAAACGGAATAAGTACACTGTGGGCTTAGTTCAGAATCAAATAAGTCCAATATCAACCTATGTGAATATTTAGGCCCACCATGAAGCTATTACGACGAGAATGTGTTGAAGACATTCGTCTAACTTATTTGTTTCTTTCCCAACAAAGAAACGTATTGCCCTAATGATAAATCGACATGGGCAAAGACACCCTCTTGTAGTATCGTACAACATTATCAAATACTAAAACATAACCACTATTAATGTATTTCCTATCAAGCCAATAACCTGCATGGATGGGTGAAAACGCATTCCTCGCGTAAATGGGCGAAGAATTATATCTAGTTGGGATTGATTACGAAATCCTACTGTCAACTGTTTTTCAAAGAATTTGTTCCTGCTTTAACCACCGATAACACATGTGGAAGCGCCCTTAAGAGCCGATACCAACTATTATTCGACCCCACTACCTCGTCAACCATGAGCGAGCATTATGTTGTTGGACTCTGATTTACAAGGCGGAGCTACTCCCCCACATGCTTTATAGGTAGCATCGAGACACCACGCGTGTGACATCCAAATGGTCATATGTCTCTTTCAGTACCATTTAGTCGAGAAGAGTCACGCAGTCGGCACGCATGGCATAGCAAATAATTGCCAAATTGAACTTGTTCAACCTATTTGTAATTAGCTTGAAAAGAAAAACTAAAAGGACAAACTCCAAGCATATTATGATTATGCTTAACTGATATCGCGCACAGCGACAAGCGTACATTAACAGTATATACCGTATAGTCAACAAGAGGAATTCAGTTCCTGTCAAATAAAACAAAACCAGAGTTAATGATCGTGAACCAAAATATCAAATTTTGGCAATGTGCAAGTCGTAAATGGGCCACAGAACATGCAGAATCTATTGAACAGAAACTAATCGAACTTGGCCTTTATTTTGTTGGCTGAGAACATATACTAACTTTGGTTGAGACAATCCAAACTGGAGTTATTCCAAGGAAATCTAAATGTTAACAAACACCTAATGATATCTGCTTCTCAAACTTAAAACAGCCAGCTGCGCGCGTGGCATGGAACATAAAAGAGCGTTCGGTGTCTGTCTGTCCCCGATATGGTAGCAATAAAGAGCGTTTCTTTCACAATCTGTGCGAACAAATTTAAAATAGCTTTTATTAAACTGTGAAAAGTATTTTTCATGAGCATGTGAAACCGGCATATCGATAGTTCGTGTATTTGTCAACATATTTTATTCCTCCTTCCAAATTGCGTACATTTGTCAGCCTGTTCTCGCTGAAATAACTTCATATCTATTGAACCTATTCCATAGGGCTGAAATAAGCTCGCATTGGCTTTATTTAGATGTGTAATACGCCCAACATGGGCCTAACAGCTGGTTATTAAAACAGCCAGATGTGGGACTATTTCAATATGAAATAAGCCGCATTGCACTTATTTTAGCTGGAAAATAACAAGAATAAAAACACTCACGACTTGACAAATGTACACTTAAAACGGAATAAGTACACTGTGGGCTTAGTTCAGAATCAAATAAGTCCAATATCAACCTATGTGAATATTTAGGCCCACCATGAAGCTATTACGACGAGAATGTGTTGAAGACATTCGTCTAACTTATTTGTTTCTTTCCCAACAAAGAAACGTATTGCCCTAATGATAAATCGACATGGGCAAAGACACCCTCTTGTAGTATCGTACAACATTATCAAATACTAAAACATAACCACTATTAATGTATTTCCTATCAAGCCAATAACCTGCATGGATGGGTGAAAACGCATTCCTCGCGTAAATGGGCGAAGAATTATATCTAGTTGGGATTGATTACGAAATCCTACTGTCAACTGTTTTTCAAAGAATTTGTTCCTGCTTTAACCACCGATAACACATGTGGAAGCGCCCTTAAGAGCCGATACCAACTATTATTCGACCCCACTACCTCGTCAACCATGAGCGAGCATTATGTTGTTGGACTCTGATTTACAAGGCGGAGCTACTCCCCCACATGCTTTATAGGTAGCATCGAGACACCACGCGTGTGACATCCAAATGGTCATATGTCTCTTTCAGTACCATTTAGTCGAGAAGAGTCACGCAGTCGGCACGCATGGCATAGCAAATAATTGCCAAATTGTACTTGTTCAACCTATTTGTAATTAGCTTGAAAAGAAAAACTAAAAGGACAAACTCCAAGCATATTATGATTATGCTTAACTGATATCGCGCACAGCGACAAGCGTACATTAACAGTATATACCGTATAGTCAACAAGAGGAATTCAGTTCCTGTCAAATAAAACAAAACCAGAGTTAATGATCGTGAACCAAAATATCAAATTTTGGCAATGTGCAAGTCGTAAATGGGCCACAGAACATGCAGAATCTATTGAACAGAAACTAATCGAACTTGGCCTTTATTTTGTTGGCTGAGAACATATACTAACTTTGGTTGAGACAATCCAAACTGGAGTTATTCCAAGGAAATCTAAATGTTAACAAACACCTAATGATATCTGCTTCTCAAACTTAAAACAGCCAGCTGCGCGCGTGGCATGGAACATAAAAGAGCGTTCGGTGTCTGTCTGTCCCCGATATGGTAGCAATAAAGAGCGTTTCTTTCACAATCTGTGCGAACAAATTTAAAATAGCTTTTATTAAACTGTGAAAAGTATTTTTCATGAGCATGTGAAACCGGCATATCGATAGTTCGTGTATTTGTCAACATATTTTATTCCTCCTTCCAAATTGCGTACATTTGTCAGCCTGTTCTCGCTGAAATAACTTCATATCTATTGAACCTATTCCATAGGGCTGAAATAAGCTCGCATTGGCTTTATTTAGATGTGTAATACGCCCAACATGGGCCTAAAAGCTGGTTATTAAAACAGCCAGATGTGGGACTATTTCAATATGAAATAAGCCGCATTGCACTTATTTTAGCTGGAAAATAACAAGAATAAAAACACTCACGACTTGACAAATGTACACTTAAAACGGAATAAGTACACTGTGGGCTTAGTTCAGAATCAAATAAGTCCAATATCAACCTATGTGAATATTTAGGCCCACCATGAAGCTATTACGACGAGAATGTGTTGAAGACATTCGTCTAACTTATTTGTTTCTTTCCCAACAAAGAAACGTATTGCCCTAATGATAAATCGACATGGGCAAAGACACCCTCTTGTAGTATCGTACAACATTATCAAATACTAAAACATAACCACTATTAATGTATTTCCTATCAAGCCAATAACCTGCATGGATGGGTTAAAACGCATTCCTCGCGTAAATGGGCGAAGAATTATATCTAGTTGGGATTGATTACGAAATCCTACTGTCAACTGTTTTTCAAAGAATTTGTTCCTGCTTTAACCACCGATAACACATGTGGAAGCGCCCTTAAGAGCCGATACCAACTATTATTCGACCCCACTACCTCGTCAACCATGAGCGAGCATTATGTTGTTGGACTCTGATTTACAAGGCGGAGCTACTCCCCCACATGCTTTATAGGTAGCATCGAGACACCACGCGTGTGACATCCAAATGGTCATATGTCTCTTTCAGTACCATTTAGTCGAGAAGAGTCACGCAGTCGGCACGCATGGCATAGCAAATAATTGCCAAATTGTACTTGTTCAACCTATTTGTAATTAGCTTGAAAAGAAAAACTAAAAGGACAAACTCCAAGCATATTATGATTATGCTTAACTGATATCGCGCACAGCGACAAGCGTACATTAACAGTATATACCGTATAGTCAACAAGAGGAATTCAGTTCCTGTCAAATAAAACAAAACCAGAGTTAATGATCGTGAACCAAAATATCAAATTTTGGCAATGTGCAAGTCGTAAATGGGCCACAGAACATGCAGAATCTATTGAACAGAAACTAATCGAACTTGGCCTTTATTTTGTTGGCTGAGAACATATACTAACTTTGGTTGAGACAATCCAAACTGGAGTTATTCCAAGGAAATCTAAATGTTAACAAACACCTAATGATATCTGCTTCTCAAACTTAAAACAGCCAGCTGCGCGCGTGGCATGGAACATAAAAGAGCGTTCGGTGTCTGTCTGTCCCCGATATGGTAGCAATAAAGAGCGTTTCTTTCACAATCTGTGCGAACAAATTTAAAATAGCTTTTATTAAACTGTGAAAAGTATTTTTCATGAGCATGTGAAACCGGCATATCGATAGTTCGTGTATTTGTCAACATATTTTATTCCTCCTTCCAAATTGCGTACATTTGTCAGCCTGTTCTCGCTGAAATAACTTCATATCTATTGAACCTATTCCATAGGGCTGAAATAAGCTCGCATTGGCTTTATTTAGATGTGTAATACGCCCAACATGGGCCTAAAAGCTGGTTATTAAAACAGCCAGATGTGGGACTATTTCAATATGAAATAAGCCGCATTGCACTTATTTTAGCTGGAAAATAACAAGAATAAAAACACTCACGACTTGACAAATGTACACTTAAAACGGAATAAGTACACTGTGGGCTTAGTTCAGAATCAAATAAGTCCAATATCAACCTATGTGAATATTTAGGCCCACCATGAAGCTATTACGACGAGAATGTGTTGAAGACATTCGTCTAACTTATTTGTTTCTTTCCCAACAAAGAAACGTATTGCCCTAATGATAAATCGACATGGGCAAAGACACCCTCTTGTAGTATCGTACAACATTATCAAATACTAAAACATAACCACTATTAATGTATTTCCTATCAAGCCAATAACCTGCATGGATGGGTGAAAACGCATTCCTCGCGTAAATGGGCGAAGAATTATATCTAGTTGGGATTGATTACGAAATCCTACTGTCAACTGTTTTTCAAAGAATTTGTTCCTGCTTTAACCACCGATAACACATGTGGAAGCGCCCTTAAGAGCCGATACCAACTATTATTCGACCCCACTACCTCGTCAACCATGAGCGAGCATTATGTTGTTGGACTCTGATTTACAAGGCGGAGCTACTCCCCCACATGCTTTATAGGTAGCATCGAGACACCACGCGTGTGACATCCAAATGGTCATATGTCTCTTTCAGTACCATTTAGTCGAGAAGAGTCACGCAGTCGGCACGCATGGCATAGCAAATAATTGCCAAATTGAACTTGTTCAACCTATTTGTAATTAGCTTGAAAAGAAAAACTAAAAGGACAAACTCCAAGCATATTATGATTATGCTTAACTGATATCGCGCACAGCGACAAGCGTACATTAACAGTATATACCGTATAGTCAACAAGAGGAATTCAGTTCCTGTCAAATAAAACAAAACCAGAGTTAATGATCGTGAACCAAAATATCAAATTTTGGCAATGTGCAAGTCGTAAATGGGCCACAGAACATGCAGAATCTATTGAACAGAAACTAATCGAACTTGGCCTTTATTTTGTTGGCTGAGAACATATACTAACTTTGGTTGAGACAATCCAAACTGGAGTTATTCCAAGGAAATCTAAATGTTAACAAACACCTAATGATATCTGCTTCTCAAACTTAAAACAGCCAGCTGCGCGCGTGGCATGGAACATAAAAGAGCGTTCGGTGTCTGTCTGTCCCCGATATGGTAGCAATAAAGAGCGTTTCTTTCACAATCTGTGCGAACAAATTTAAAATAGCTTTTATTAAACTGTGAAAAGTATTTTTCATGAGCATGTGAAACCGGCATATCGATAGTTCGTGTATTTGTCAACATATTTTATTCCTCCTTCCAAATTGCGTACATTTGTCAGCCTGTTCTCGCTGAAATAACTTCATATCTATTGAACCTATTCCATAGGGCTGAAATAAGCTCGCATTGGCTTTATTTAGATGTGTAATACGCCCAACATGGGCCTAAAAGCTGGTTATTAAAACAGCCAGATGTGGGACTATTTCAATATGAAATAAGCCGCATTGCACTTATTTTAGCTGGAAAATAACGAGAATAAAAACACTCACGACTTGACAAATGTACACTTAAAACGGAATAAGTACACTGTGGGCTTAGTTCAGAATCAAATAAGTCCAATATCAACCTATGTGAATATTTAGGCCCACTATGAAGCTATTACGACGAGAATGTGTTGAAGACATTCGTCTAACTTATTTGTTTCTTTCCCAACAAAGAAACGTATTGCCCTAATGATAAATCGACATGGGCAAAGACACCCTCTTGTAGTATCGTACAACATTATCAAATACTAAAACATAACCACTATTAATGTATTTCCTATCAAGCCAATAACCTGCATGGATGGGTGAAAACGCATTCCTCGCGTAAATGGGCGAAGAATTATATCTAGTTGGGATTGATTACGAAATCCTACTGTCAACTGTTTTTCAAAGAATTTGTTCCTGCTTTAACCACCGATAACACATGTGGAAGCGCCCTTAAGAGCCGATACCAACTATTATTCGACCCCACTACCTCGTCAACCATGAGCGAGCATTATGTTGTTGGACTCTGATTTACAAGGCGGAGCTACTCCCCCACATGCTTTATAGGTAGCATCGAGACACCACGCGTGTGACATCCAAATGGTCATATGTCTCTTTCAGTACCATTTAGTCGAGAAGAGTCACGCAGTCGGCACGCATGGCATAGCAAATAATTGCCAAATTGTACTTGTTCAACCTATTTGTAATTAGCTTGAAAAGAAAAACTAAAAGGACAAACTCCAAGCATATTATGATTATGCTTAACTGATATCGCGCACAGCGACAAGCGTACATTAACAGTATATACCGTATAGTCAACAAGAGGAATTCAGTTCCTGTCAAATAAAACAAAACCAGAGTTAATGATCGTGAACCAAAATATCAAATTTTGGCAATGTGCAAGTCGTAAATGGGCCACAGAACATGCAGAATCTATTGAACAGAAACTAATCGAACTTGGCCTTTATTTTGTTGGCTGAGAACATATACTAACTTTGGTTGAGACAATCCAAACTGGAGTTATTCCAAGGAAATCTAAATGTTAACAAACACCTAATGATATCTGCTTCTCAAACTTAAAACAGCCAGCTGCGCGCGTGGCATGGAACATAAAAGAGCGTTCGGTGTCTGTCTGTCCCCGATATGGTAGCAATAAAGAGCGTTTCTTTCACAATCTGTGCGAACAAATTTAAAATAGCTTTTATTAAACTGTGAAAAGTATTTTTCATGAGCATGTGAAACCGGCATATCGATAGTTCGTGTATTTGTCAACATATTTTATTCCTCCTTCCAAATTGCGTACATTTGTCAGCCTGTTCTCGCTGAAATAACTTCATATCTATTGAACCTATTCCATAGGGCTGAAATAAGCTCGCATTGGCTTTATTTAGATGTGTAATACGCCCAACATGGGCCTAAAAGCTGGTTATTAAAACAGCCAGATGTGGGACTATTTCAATATGAAATAAGCCGCATTGCACTTATTTTAGCTGGAAAATAACAAGAATAAAAACACTCACGACTTGACAAATGTACACTTAAAACGGAATAAGTACACTGTGGGCTTAGTTCAGAATCAAATAAGTCCAATATCAACCTATGTGAATATTTAGGCCCACTATGAAGGTATTACGACGAGAATGTGTTGAAGACATTCGTCTAACTTATTTGTTTCTTTTCCAACAACGAAACGTATTGCCCTAATGATAAATCGACATGGGCAAAGACACCCTCTTGTAGTATCGTACAACATTATCAAATACTAAAACATAACCACTATTAATGTATTTCCTATCAAGCCAATAACCTGCATGGATGGGTGAAAACGCATTCCTCGCGTAAATGGGCGAAGAATTATATCTAGTTGGGATTGATTACGAAATCCTACTGTCAACTGTTTTTCAAAGAATTTGTTCCTGCTTTAACCACCGATAACACATGTGGAAGCGCCCTTAAGAGCCGATACCAACTATTATTCGACCCCACTACCTCGTCAACCATGAGCGAGCATTATGTTGTTGGACTCTGATTTACAAGGCGGAGCTACTCCCCCACATGCTTTATAGGTAGCATCGAGACACCACGCGTGTGACATCCAAATGGTCATATGTCTCTTTCAGTACCATTTGGTCGAGAAGAGTCACGCAGTCGGCACGCATGGCATAGCAAATAATTGCCAAATTGTACTTGTTCAACCTATTTGTAATTAGCTTGAAAAGAAAAACTAAAAGGACAAACTCCAAGCATATTATGATTATGCTTAACTGATATCGCGCACAGCGACAAGCGTACATTAACAGTATATACCGTATAGTCAACAAGAGGAATTCAGTTCCTGTCAAATAAAACAAAACCAGAGTTAATGATCGTGAACCAAAATATCAAATTTTGGCAATGTGCAAGTCGTAAATGGGCCACAGAACATGCAGAATCTATTGAACAGAAACTAATCGAACTTGGCCTTTATTTTGTTGGCTGAGAACATATACTAACTTTGGTTGAGACAATCCAAACTGGAGTTATTCCAAGGAAATCTAAATGTTAACAAACACCTAATGATATCTGCTTCTCAAACTTAAAACAGCCAGTTGCGCGCGTGGCATGGAACATAAAAGAGCGTTCGGTGTCTGTCTGTCCCCGATATGGTAGCAATAAAGAGCGTTTCTTTCACAATCTGTGCGAACAAATTTAAAATAGCTTTTATTAAACTGTGAAAAGTATTTTTCACGAGCATGTGAAACCGGCATATCGATAGTTCGTGTATTTGTCAACATATTTTATTCCTCCTTCCAAATTGCGTACATTTGTCAGCCTGTTCTCGCTGAAATAACTTCATATCTATTGAACCTATTCCATAGGGCTGAAATAAGCTCGCATTGGCTTTATTTAGATGTGTAATACGCCCAACATGGGCCTAACAGCTGGTTATTAAAACAGCCAGATGTGGGACTATTTCAATATGAAATAAGCCGCATTGCACTTATTTTAGCTGGAAAATAACAAGAATAAAAAAACTCACGACTTGACAAATGTACACTTAAAACGGAATAAGTACACTGTGGGCTTAGTTCAGAATCAAATAAGTCCAATATCAACCTATGTGAATATTTAGGTCCACTATGAAGCTATTACGACGAGAATGTGTTGAAGACATTCGTCTAACTTATTTGTTTCTTTTCCAACAAAGAAACGTATGGCCCTAATAATAAATCGACATGGGCAAAGACACCCTCTTGTAGTATCGTACACCATTAGCAAACACTAAAACTTAACCACTCTTAATGTATTTCCTATCAATCCAATAACCTGCATGAATGGGTGAAAACATATTCCTCGCATAAATGGGCGAAGAATAGAGGCCACACCCACAGCGGTATTACCGCCCACTGGTAATAAGATGTATCCACATAAATATTGTGTTACCCGAGATCGACTTCTGAAGTGAACACATCAGCATTTATGTTAAAAAACTGAAACAAACCCATGTATATGATTCACGCAAATTTTGATATTTTAACCAGTTCAATTTGATTTAAAAAATTAATTTAAATTCACATTTTTTTTAGATTGACTTTTGATCTGCTGTTCAACAAAAATTTTCTCTTTAGATTGGAACCTTTAAAATTTGTTTTAATTTAAAAAAAAAAAAAAAAATTATTTAAAAAAAATTAATTTATTTTATTTTTTAATTTTATTTTTAGATGTTTAGATCGAAACATCTTGCATTTAAAATTTAAAAAATAAGGGCGTTGCAACATCTGCCGAGATACCCCGAGGCACCACACCAAATTTGGTTGAAATCGGTCAAGGGCTCTGGAAGAAAAATTGCAAACAGACCAGAACAGACAGATCGCTGAACTCTTTAATTTATCTAAACTAGAGAACACACATTCGTTTTGCCATTAAATGTGAAAATTATGAGAAGTGTCATGCTAAATGAAAAACATTGTTATAATCACGGATAAATTTATAACATCATGCCGCAAATATAAATTTCAGTATATTATGATTTGACAACAAAAAAGTTGTTTGGAGATAGCCAATTTAACACTGAATGTACGCAAGGATACCAAAATTAGGGTGAAGAAAGATGGCAGCAGAATTTGCAATGCAGCTATTGGCCGGCTCAGTCGCTGATTGGTCGAAAATATCCGCTGATAAATATTTGATTGACAGCTGTGGAAAGGTCCATTGGTGCACATTTTGTTGTCAAATCATAATATACTGAGATTTATATTTGCGCCATGATGTTATAAATTTATTCATGCCATGATTATAACAATGTTTTTCATTTAGCATGACACATGAAACATAATTTTCACATTTAATGGCAAAACGGATGTGTGTTCTCTGGTTTATATTACATAGTTCAGGGATCTGTCTGTCTGTTCTGGTCTGTTCACGATTTTTCTTTCAGAGCCTTTGACAGATTTCAACCAAATTTGGTGTGGTGTCTCGGGGTACCCCGAAAGATAAAACTATGGGAGGCCCTTTTCACATTTATTATTTATTTGCGCTTAAGCTTTAAATTTCTAATTGCACACCACTGACAAATCTCCAACCCCTTAACCCATTTTAAACAACCAGACCACAGTACTTACTAAGTTCACAAAAATCCTTTTGCACATCACTCTTAGGTTGAATTTTACAACTGATACCAGTACTTCAAGCTCTCAAAAACGTTTGAAAATTACCAACCCCATAAAGTTAAAATTTTTGGCCAATTTTGTCCAACAGCTTAATTTTAACCTGAAGTTAGGGATGTTCAACGTCACGACGTAATTTTTAAGATTTGGGTCAAAAATTACAAAAGTGAGCACTTTTTGATTAATTATATCTTTTTAGTAAAACATTCAAATACAATGGCAATCCACAGCCTGGTAGAATGTGATCTCACCATGCCGACGTTATAAATATTATATGGGTCTTACTTTTATAAATATTTTTTTTGCGACGTCAAAGTTGCCGAATTTCGTCGTATTTTTGGCGTTAAAAATGTATGTGACTTTTTGGCATTAGTTTTTGACGAATATCCCGCTGGTTAATACTACATATCCTCGACTGGAGGTAAGTGCATTATAAAGAGCATAATTAGACCTTTTGAATGCCGTGTGAAACTTCAAAAAAGGTTAATTGTAAGTACCTTTTTGAAAAATAAAAACTCTTCTAAGCGGCGCCCTCAAAAACCCCTTGGGAATTCCCGAGAGTTTCACGCGGAATCGGAAAGGGGGGCACCACTTTAGACAAATAAGATTAATGCTGATTGGCTAGACACAGGAACGGCCGGCGGAAACCCACCATTGTAAGCCTCATCTAGTCCCGACTTGGGCGACCTCCAGCGACGATATTTTCGTCCCACAACGCCATTGTATACAGCGGTCTGCAACGACGTCAAAGTCAATTACGCGCCAAAAAGTTATCACTTCCAAGTTTTCCGCGTTATAACTACTACGAAAAGATGGACTCTCTGTGTATAATGAGCCGTTTGTTTAATGCAATATGGCCTGCTCCCGTTGAAAACAATAATCAAATGTCAATTGAATTGGGTCGAATGTGAACTTGTTTACATTTCGACCATCGCCCCAAATGCCCAGAACATTCCATTGATCATCGCCAGGTGAGCGATTTAGCGTGTACACAATCTGACAATGTTTTGGTGTTTTCAAGTAAATTTTAAGTACAATTTAATTGAAACACAAATGAATGCCAGTTGACACCAATAACTGAAACGTTCCTTTTGATTGTCATATGAAAAAAGAGTGTTTTATTGAGAAATAACTGGCGTTATGTGTCGATCAGTTCGGTTTATTTACTACCTTTTAGCGAAGCTCCGCCCATTGCATTACTCCGAATTTATGCCAACATTTTTGTAAACACAACATTAAACACGTGGTCGTCAGACTGCCTTCAATCTGACTTGTTTTGTTTTCTCACCTAACGTTAGGCCACATAGTTATTGTGTTGACATATATTAAAGATGTGTTCAGGGTTCCAGACTCCAGTTACAACAACATCATAAAATCTAAGTTAACATAACATTCTGTTGAAAGCAAAAAATTACATGTAATTGTAAACTGGACCAATACAAACCAAAAAATTTTGTGGAACATTCATTACTTATATTTACACTCAGCCGAGTAAATTGGCAGATCAAATAGCATTAAATTAATTTGTTGCAAGTTTTGTTTTTACAAAAATTGAAGTAAGTAAGGGTCAGCGTGCATACTGACTGACATGACATACTGACTAACATACTCACTGGACTGGATTGACATGACTGGACTGACATGACATACTGACATGACTGACTTGACTGACACACTGACTGACTTGACTGACATACTGACTGACATGACTGACTGCATGGACTGACTGACTGACTGACATGCATGACTTGACTGACTGACATTAATGACTGATACTGACTGACATACTGACTGACTGACATACTGACTGACATGACATACTGAATGGACCGACTGACATGACTGACTGACATACTGAATGAATGACGGACTTGACATACTGACTGACTGACTGGACTGACTGACATGACATATTGACTGGACTGACTGACAAGACATACTGACTGACTGACATAAATGACTTACTGACTGACATGACATACTGACATGAATGACATACATGAATGACATAATGACTGACTGACATACTGACTGGCATGAATAACTGACTGACTTGACTGACGGACAAGACATTACTGACAGACCTGACTGACATACATGACTGACATGACGGACGGACCCTGATGGATGGATCCTATCTGTCGCAGATGGATGGATGGATCCTATCTGTCCCTAGATGGATGGATGGATGGATCCTATCTGTCCCAGATGGATGGATCCTATCTGTCTCAGATGGATGGATGGATCCTATCTGTCCCAGATGGATGGATGGATCACCTGACTGACATGACTGACAGACATGACTTACATACATGACTGACATGACGGACGGACCCTGATGGGTGGATCCTATCTGTCGCAGATGGATGGATGGATCCTATCTGTCGCTAGATGGATGGATCCTACCTGTCCCAGATGGGTGGATCCTATCTGTCACAGATGGATGGGTGGATCCTATCTGTCCCAGATGGATGGATGGATCACATGACTGACGGACCCTGATGGATGGATCCTATCTGTCCCAGATTGATGGATGGATCCTATCTGTCCCTAGATGGATGGATGGATCCTACCTGTCCCAGATGGGTGGATCCTATCTGTCGCAGATGGATGGATGGATCCTATCTGTCCCTAGATGGATGGATGGATGGATCCTATCTGTCCCAGATGGATGGATCCTATCTGTCTCAGATGGATGGATGGATCCTATCTGTCCCAGATGGATGGATGGATCACCTGACTGACATGACTGACAGACATGACTTACATACATGACTGACATGACGGACGGACCCTGATGGGTGGATCCTATCTGTCGCAGATGGATGGATGGATCCTATCTGTCGCTAGATGGATGGATCCTACCTGTCCCAGATGGGTGGATCCTATCTGTCACAGATGGATGGGTGGATCCTATCTGTCCCAGATGGATGGATGGATCACCTGACTGAAATGACTGACGGACCCTGATGGATGGATCCTATCTGTCCCAGATTGATGGATGGATCCTATCTGTCCCTAGATGGATGGATGGATCCTACCTGTCCCAGATGGGTGGATCCTATCTGTCGCAGATGGATGGATGGATCCTATCTGTCCCTAGATGGATGGATGGATGGATCCTATCTGTCCCAGATGGATGGATCCTATCTGTCTCAGATGGATGGATGGATCCTATCTGTCCCAGATGGATGGATGGATCACCTGACTGACAACTGACATGACTGACAGACATGACTTACATACATGACTGACATGACGGACGGACCCTGATGGGTGGATCCTATCTGTCGCAGATGGATGGATGGATCCTATCTGTCGCTAGATGGATGGATCCTACCTGTCCCAGATGGGTGGATCCTATCTGTCACAGATGGATGGGTGGATCCTATCTGTCCCAGATGGATGGATGGATCACCTGACTGAAATGACTGACGGACCCTGATGGATGGATCCTAGATGGATGGATGGATCCTACCTGTCCCAGATGGGTGGATCCTATCTGTCGCAGATGGATGGATTGATCCTATCTGTCCCAGATGGATGGATCCTATCTGTCCCAGATGGATGGATGGATCCTATCTGTCCCAGATGGATGGATGGAGTGAGTGTTGTTTTTCTTCCCCTGAGAGGTGGTAAGGCTGTGGCTGTAAGGGGAGGTTAGAGGCCACCCTAACCCATTTAAACTAACCAATCAAAGTTAACGTTATGATTAGGTGGAGTAATTGTAGAGGTTCATACTTTCGTATCATCTCGATGTCAATATTTCTAAATATCGAAAATATATATTAAACAATCACGCATTTGAAGTTTTGTTTTTCTTTCCCTGAGAGGTGGTAAGGCTGTGGCTGTACAGGGAGGTTGGAGGCCACACATCCTAACCCATTTAAACTAAGCAATCAAACTTAACGTTACGATTAGGCTCGTAGTTTCAAAATATATACTAAACAATCTATGTGCTGTGTTATTTTTCTTCCCTGGAGAGATCGTAAGGTTTGCCTTCTGAACCATGGTCACTTGTATGAGACTCTTGGTGTACTGACGATATTTGATGAGATAGCAAAATATAGTGGGAGGGTAAGCTTAATGAGAATAACTTATAAATATTAAATCACAAAGCATAATTCTTTGTAATAAACAAACCAAGCATACATTTTTCTACCTAACAAACCATACCGCATCCATTTTCGATGTACGGTCTCCAAGTTATGACAAATTTTACTCCGATTCAGACGTGAAATGGCAATTTGGTGTTTTGGCTACTTTTCAACACCATATACTGATCATATAGCCTTAAATATCCAAATAAACCTGAGATAATGTTTAGTATGTTTTATATAAAACAATAATAGATTAACCAAGCATAAAAAAACAACCCTTTGTCTCCGATATGTCTAATATTAGAACATGGATAATTTTTCTGGTTTGCCCTACCCCTATAACAGCAGTCAAATTTGGGGTCAGTTGACAACAAAAAGTGGCGAAATCCATAAACTTACAATAGAATAATCAACAATATGACTTAGTTTCAACTAAAATATGATTTCAGATGAAAGTTCAACTAGTTTTAACAACTTAAGATCACTTTTTTATTTTTTATACACAAAAAACCAAGAAAAATGGCAAAAAATGCATAAAAAACGACAATTTTGAATATAAGAGATTTTCAATAACCCATAGGGCCATAACGAAAATATTTCGCATCCAATAATAGAAATTTTCTCACAATATAGTTAGTCAAACATATAGAATATGTTGTGAAAACATCAAGATGTATGGATATCAATTTACTGAGTTACCAGACCTCAAATATGGCATTTCGTCACAAAACCCCATGTCACAAAGCCAAATTTGACTAAGTCCATGTTACGGAACACACATTTCATTGGTAGATTGTTTTTCGTTCTTGACCATTAAGGTATGAAATAATGTATTATTGTGCTCTACCCAGTAGGTTAACCACTTATTTATTCAAACAAAACAAAATTATTGTGTATTTTAAAAAATAATTGACCCTAAAATCTGCTTTTTAGCCTATTTTGACAATATGGCAAAATTAGGGACTCGGAAATCTTAAAAACGACCCATTTTTGGGGTACTAAAATGTCCGCAACTCAAAAAATATTTGACGAATCTGAAAAAGGTTTTCGGTTCTGTAACCAGCATGGTGAGATCTACAAAATAAGCACAAAAATGAATAGATTCTAACAATTTGAATTTTTCATGAACATCCCTACTGAAGTAGGAACACATGGACTGTTGGTTTTAAAGACACGGTTGGCCTTGGCGGTGGGTATCCTGTGAAAATATCTCCACCTGTCAAAAACCGCCACAAACAGAAAGAACATCATAATGTAGATATACTTTGTCCGTATACAAATAAGAAATATCGCATAAACAGTATGTTATGGTCATATGTTTGACCATTGTTATGTAAACAACAGCATAAAAAGTTACTTTTCTGGTGTTTGTTTATATTATGATGGTAAACATAAAGAGCGTTCTTTGTTGGTGAATACCTGATATGGAACTAATAAAGAGCGTTTATGCCATTTGTGTGTGATTAGCCAGTACCATTGTGCTGTCTTCTGTAACACAATCAGGCTCTTGCTTAGGTAAAATATAGTAGGTCTTTATGATAACATGCTGTTTACGCGATGGTCATGGTATATATGAACGGAACTGTATGCGTTTTACTGTTTTTCTGTTTATGGTGTTTGGAACAAATATGAATATTTTCCACAATTAAGGCCGCACGTGCCTTTAAAACATACATATTGGAAAATAAAACCAAACTATGAGAACAATTTTACCCTATTTTTGATGTGAACATATAATCTACAACGAATATTATATCAGTCATGAAACTATCAATTTTGATCGAAGTAGGGGGTCAAAACTCCACCCCCTCTACACTCAGTCCGCATTGCCTCCAACAATGCCCCCACCAGGCCGCCTAGAAATCAATATTATTATACCAGTACCAAACATGATATATTAAATAATGTGAAATAATCAAGAAATGTGTCTAACAGTAAAATAATGTAATCCTGAAACAATTTATTTCAGACACGTCGGTCAGTTCGGATTGCTGCAACAAGGTCCAGAGAGGTGGTGTCGCATATGTGCAACTGGATCATGGTGACGTATTCATACACGCTATGGAAACAGTGAACACTATATTTAACCCTTTACCCAACAGAAGGGCCCTGTGCCAATGCATTCTCTTATATATGCGAGTCGGCCATAGGTCGCCTCGCATATATAAGAGAATGCATTGGTTTAACACATATTAAAAATGATAAAATTGTCAAAGAATGTAAGAAAAAATTATAAAATTGTTAAAGAATGTAAGAAAAAATAGTAAAAAGTGTTAAAAAAAGAATTGTTTTAGGCCAATGCATTCTCTTATATATGCGAGGCTACCTATGGTCGACTCGCATATATAAGAGAATGCATTGGCACAGGGCATAACTGTAACCTGCGGACGATGGATCATGGTAACGTATTCATACACGCTAGCAAACAAACAAGTATTAGATAACAAATGATGCAGTGGAATATTACGTATTGGATTTTAAATTTCAAATTCTTTGAAGCCCTACGGTCTAACTGTGAATGAACTAAGATAACAACTTTAAATTTTCATTATGAACTCAATTTATAGAAACTGGTGGTCTCTATGTTATTGTAACTTTTTAGGAGTTTCAGTGAATTCATGCATATGCATCTGAAAATTGTCAACATATGAAACTTGCAATTGTTCCTGGAGGTTATGATACATTAAATCTTGTTGTAATAAAATAAAGTTAGTTCAGGTTTTAATCGATTTTGCTCTAATGCATATTATTTTCATTTCTTTGGTATGACAAATAATGGCGGGCCACCATCCCCAAGTCTTTATCGAGTAAGTTCTAACTTACTGACTTACGTCTCTAACTTACTGATGACTGACTGGTTGATACGGTTCTTAATCATCGAAACATCAGTAAATACTTTCATGATTAATGTCATTACATCCGTTGTCTGTATGAATGTATGTGTATATTAGTGAGTACGCAAGTCTACAATTTCCATTGCCTCAAACATTACTCAGGCAGCTTAGAAATAATTAGGAATCTATATATTATTATCCCAGTACCAAACGCCATGGTGGGTAGGGGAGAGTTGAAGTTCTCCAGTTGAAGTTGGTGATGTGCACCCACTGGGCACTTCTATTATGCATTTTATCTTCTTGAAAATAAGGGATATACGAACTGAATAGCCGGGAAATAGTAACAAAAAAATGTCAATTTGATACTCTAGATACTTCCCAGAAGATGAGGCCTAAGCAGAATTAGGTCACTGGAGGGCGTGTTTGGTGATGTTAGCCTGCTGTACGGGTAGCATCACTATTCTGCAAATGTAAGACACACTAAATGGACGGATGGATCGACGGATAAGGAGTGATGACTATAGCTCCACCGAAGACTCATCTCAGTTGAGCTAATAAAACTATCTGATCGTCTCAGTTATAGGGCATTCCTGTCCAACAACTAAGATATCAACAAGACAAAGAGATGAGAGAATATTTAGCCATTGACAGCGCAAAGGTTAGCATAATGCATTTATCACAGAAGCTAGATAAATAAATGAAAGTGTCAATGACACTGCAGCTTAACTTAGGTAGGGGAATAATTTAATGGTTGACAGTAAATGGAGGAATTAGGAAAGGTGCTAATTGAATGTCTAAGTAAGACAAGATGTAAATGTGAAGAGACCAAAGAATAAATATTGGTGGAAATAGAAATCGAATGACAATATAGATGAATGAACAATGTTAACTAGATAGTAAGGGCAAGAATTGCAGCAACAACTCCTCTATGATCAGACCTTTATGATCAGATGTTTTTTGGCTGAATTACCCAAAAAGGACTCGTTCCCATCTTCGTTCTCAATGTCAACATCCATGTAGAATACTGTAATCTACACACAGGAGTTTACATCTACGTCTCAATGTTAAAATATGTCTCAATATTTAAATATAATAAAGTGCATTTTTGGTTTCTTACAGAATACTCCTCCAGCAGAATAGAAGACAGTACAGACTTAATTGAGGTAAATGATGACATATCCATTGTTTATTTATAAATGATAGTGTCAATGACAATGTAGCAGCTACACGTATTGTTTACGTGTTACGAAATGTGCAATTAATGCCAGTTTTGCTTTGGGGCTTTCCTTTTGATGGAATGTGTTTGCCTAATTAGTCCTTCACAGTGCATGCTATGCTACTCTAATAACCCATCCCTTGGCGATATTAAATTACTATGATCGGAATCATAAATGAGAGTTTTGGTGTTGAATTCACTGGGGCTCAACGATTCCTCGAGGATCGGATCTAACAGGTTCAAAATCAGATCTAACAGGTCTTCGATTCCGACTCAAACAAGATTTTAATGCCAAAATGGCGGCTTTTGTATGAAAATTGACAACAAATCTCTGAAAATGGTAAGTATGAGCACTATATTGCCTATTGGCCTGGCATATAATTAGTGAAATTCGATTGTAGTAACCCGAAGAACCTGTATATGACGTCTGGCAAATTACGCTTTAATTACGCTGAGATCAGTCAAAATCGATGGGGGAAAACATAGCACCGAGGTTCAAGTCATATTGTTGAATGGGTATAAATATGTATGGTAATGAAGTCCTATGCATAACGTGTTATTACTGTTCGGGTGCATATTGAAACAAAAATGAATTAAATTAGTCGTGAGTTTTTGTTTTAAACACTAATTTTAAAAGTATAACATCGGCTCCGACCCTAATTTTGATATATTCCGACCCCAATCTATAGAAATTGATCGGCTCCGACTCTAACACACATTAGTCAATTCTTTTTCTGGAAATTGTTGAAATGTCTCATTGGCCATGGGTGTCAGATTCTTGCCGTTTTCATTTAAAATAATCCATTTTCTGGTCGCTAGAATACCTGACACTATAAATTGTGTTTTTGATCACATTTATCTTTAAGATAGTGTGTTCATAACTTGGAAGATCTTACATTTTTTGTGGCTGGCATATTAACCACATGATATAAGGATATCTAATGATACCATTTTACATATGCGTGCCATTCATGCTATCATAGGTGGTGATTAACGAAGACTTGCCTATCTTCTGTTGGGTAGAAGACATGCCCAAATAAGAGTGCATTTACCTAATAATATAGTCAGTTTGAAATGTAAAATAAACCACACGAAAATGTCCGAAGTAATTTTAACCAGGGTATATATGCTGCACCACAAAATTGATTTTGGTAAAAACTTATACTATTAATATATTCCGTGGTATTTGTGATAAATGTACATCTTATTAACTTCATACATACTCCGATTCTTTGTTTTGTCTCCCACAGAAATACCGATGTTATCACTGCCACGGGAAATTTGACGTTGCACAAGATGCGGTATTCCACATCGCCGAAAGTCACCCGGGTGCAAAAATTTCAATTTTGAAACGTCATGCAGGAATATATATGGCGGATGATGGAAAAGATGTGTATTCTGAAATACATTTTGAGATAAACCCACGCGAGTTTAAAGAAAATATCGCAGATTTCACCCTTGATGAGAGTGATCTGGTCATCAAGAGAGTCAGCCATGAACCTGGTTCGTCTGACATGAACGATCCCGCATATTCACCTTCGCCGCATGGACACAAACAAGTTGCCAGGAAAAACACTCCAATGAAAAACATTCATTCCCGTATAACACTCTTTGAATCTGCTCACGACTCATGAATCTGAAATGAACATGAGTGACGATGTTTTCCAATTAACAACATTTCTTTCCAATTATTTTTGGATGTTGTGAGATTTTACGAGAACAACAGTGCCCTTGCTGTGCGCTATTCGCCTGTAATAAAACAGTTCTGTGCAGTCAGATACAGCATAATCCATGCGAAATTCATCCGTTACATGGGAGGACCAAAGTGTTTGGGTATTGCCCAAACGCGCAGCCGGGACGACCTCGAAACGACCGCTGCTAAAATAAACTGTGTTTGTACAAGCTTAAACACACTGAGAAGTGAGCTTGGTCCCGATGCTGAGGAGACAAAAAAAAATGGAACTTGGATTCTTTCAAAAAAGTGATTGGTGATTCCATGGTGTCTTGCAAATTGTGCTTCGATGGCAAGAAAATTGCGAGAGGATTCGGAAAATATTTAGGGGAGGTAGACTTCTTCGGTCATGAATTAAGTCCAACAAGTTCAGAAAAGAGAGATAGGTTAAGGAAAGAGCAGGACGTATTAAAAGCAATTAACAATGTTTTTGAAAAACTTGAGGACAGAGAGTGTTTGGAATACCCGGACCTGTGGATTCTGAATACAACCGATAAATATGCAGCAACACACGAGAAGTGCCTGGATATATTCTGAAAGTATAAATGTATAAATAATTCAGTTTACATGTAACAATTTATAGTAAATACAGGCATATGCGTGTTGTGCAGAATTTAAATTAAAATTGGTCATAGCTTTTGTTGGACCCCCCAAATTGACTTCTATATTTATGTTCATGACATATCAATTGGTATGTATGCCTATATATGCACACATTTTCTCGAGAATTTTGACAACAGGTTATATAAGATCACGTATGCTATTGCGTATAGTCATAATTATACTGTACTGTGGCATTGGGGTCGTAAACATAGGGCGAACGTATCTGGTGATCATGTAAGGGTCGGAGTATTTGAAACCTGTTAGATCCTGATCCGAACCACCAAATCATCGATGAGTCGGAGTATTTTTCGTCATATTTCTTATACATTGTAATTACTGGGTCAATAACTAAAATTATGTGCTTATTTTGATATGTGATAAACACTAAATTCATTCAGAACCCATTCTGTGCGATTTGACATATACAAAGGTTAATAACAAGTCGGGAGATGCACGTTAAATTATCAATGGGAAATGCATACAAAAAAAGCACGTGCCCGAGTTTGAAGTCAAACAACCATTTACACCTTTGTTTCGGGTCATTGTCATTGATTGTGTCGGTGTGTCATATCCTGAACCAAGATACATTGAAGTATACACGTTATAACTCACCTTTCTGTCACTTTTCTTCTTCTTTTGTGGGTTAAAAACTTCTGGAAAATTTAGAAAGTCGGAATGGGGTCGGAGCCGATCAAATTGGGGTCGGAGTAAAAATCTGTTAGATCCGATCCTCGAGGAATCGTTGAGCCCCAGTGGAATTATAGAGTATACTTTTATGTATTATTATACACAAATGTACATAACACGAATTATTTGAATTTATGGGTAACTCGCATTTATATAAGAGAATGCACTGGTACAGGATCTGTAATGCTGCACCACCACAGCCTTGGGTTAAATGTGAAAGGTGACCTGGACATGGAATAATTGGGTTAAGAGAGTCCAATTTAAGTTTACAATGATAATGTATCAATTTCTACCAAGAATATAGATCAAGATAAGCCACTTCACTGCTGACCTATTAATATCAATTATATAGCAGAGCTGTCAACAAATCACAGGAATTGTTTATGTTGAAAGCTGACATCTCTATTAAAACAATAACATTTATAATAACCTCAGACCATCTGTAGAGTGATATCTTCAGCTGTTAAATTGAGCAAGGAATTCAATCTAAAAAAAAATTGTAAGAGTGAATATTTTTTCAAAAAAGGGCCATAACTCAGTTAAAAATCGTCGGATCAAACCCATATTCAATCTGTCTTTTGTGCTGAAAAATTCATATTCAAAATTTGGTTCCAATCAGATAGAAAATATTTGAGTTATCGCATCATGCGTAAAGTGTCTGCAGACAGACGGAAGGACTAACGACGAGTGGTCAATCCGGACAACACTATGTTTACCATACTATAGTAAGGGTAAACATAATAAAAGGCCGTCCGTCCACAGTGTCCCCCGAAAAAGTGGCTTCATTGGGGGCATCAGCTTTTCTGAAGAAAAAAATAAGGACCCTAAATCCGAAGCAATCGAACAAAAATGGGTGGATGGTACCCATATTCGAACTAGATCTGAATTTCGAGCTGATAAACTCATATACCAAATTTGATATATACCAGATATGATCACACAAACTAAAGTTGCCATCCGGAAACCAGAAATTGACATGATTCTAAATCGTAAAAGGGCCATAACTCACAAAAATGGGCAGAGCAAACCCATATTCGAACCCGACCTGTATGTTGGGCTGATAAACTATCATACTAACTTTGATTCAGATATGATCACACAAACTAAAGTTATCATCCGGAAACCAGAAATTGACAGGATTTTAAGTCGAAAAAAGGCCATAACTTTAGCAAAAATGTGCGGATTGTACCCATATTCGAACTTGACCTGTATTTCGAGCTGATAAATGCACATTCCAAATTTGGTTCAGATATGATCACACAAGTGAATTATATCACAAACTAATAAATTATATTGTGAGTACATGTAATTGGATTGAGAGTAATTTACAAACATTTTACATTTTCAGTTACGTCTCACAGGAAAAAGGGCGCTGCCACCAGAACCAGCTGAGGGAATCATTCTCAAGATAAGAGGTGGAGAAAAACGAAGATTTCTCATAACTGAAAACAAAGGTTAATATCAATTTATTTCAAAATGAAACTCAATCATTCACATTGTTCACATCTTCAAAATTTGAAGGTGAGAACAATATGTCCGGCTTTAATCAATGAATGATTGAGTTTTTCAGTGAACGTATAGCCAATTTCATCTGAATTTTCAAGAGTTAATCACCAATGATGGCAGCATTTAATTAATTCAGGCATCATTATAAAACATGATATTAGTACATAAATAGTCGTAAAGTAAATAGTCGTAAACCATCGTAAAGTTCTTGCCCTGCTGATTCTAATGTTAACAAATACTCGATTATTTTGAAATTGCCTTATATATAGGACAGTAAACTTCTCCGCCGACGATGTAGTAGTTATCTGCTGTGAGTCGTGTCAGAAAGAAGTATATCGATTTGATTGTGTTTGCATCACTGTAACACATTTGTGTCATTCATATACGAAACATTATTAAGATAGCACATCCAAGCTACAAGGTGTAATTGTTCACATGGATAAAAAAATATCACTCTGGAAAGAAACTGCAGACAGAACCCATCTTATACATGGAGGTTTTCAGCCCCGCCCCATCACCATTCTGATCTCTCAACATCACATTTGAGGACAACCAAATGTTATTATCCACAAATTTAGTTACAAGGTGAAATATGTTTGTACAGACAGAATCATTATTTTCTATGCACAACAAGGCCCATAACTCTGGTAAGAAATTGTGGTCATAACCTGGCTTATGTTGAGATTCAATGAGCGATGCAGCCTACTGTAAATGGTGTAATAACAAGGTTGCTATGTGGAAAATGTTTTAACTGGTCATCTTTCTAATATTACAGACAGTAATGGATTTTATTCGTAGCCAACCAATGGCGACAAAATACTTTGTCATAAAGATATCTGGGACAGGGATATATATATCGTCATGGATAGCGAGAGGCTCTCTTTCCAGTTATGGAATCATCTGTTGTTGAGGATGAATGGGATGCTGGTCAACCAACGGACGACACCATCTTGAATAAGTTAGTAAAAGATTTTATGATTCAATCAAATTCACCCAGACTTAAATTCAGCTGCTCTGATGAGCATAGTAGCAATCGAGTATCAACTGCCGGTTCCCTTAGCAGGAATAGTTCAGGGGATTGCTGATATTAAATTCAGTCACTGATCAGATATTTTAGATCAAACTTGAAACAAACAAAAACAATTAACCAGATTTTTCATTTATCCGAATGATTTGGGAGTGGCTACACATATTATAAATGTTTGAAGCTACTAAATCCATTCTTTAGTAAATAGATTCCCACATTCAGTTCTAAGTCTATACATTGACATGTTCTATTCTATATTTGTAGGGATTTTCAGATAATTGTAGCAGCAGACAACCCCCCATCCAAGTTTTCTACATGAGATTCCACAGGGATATTCAGATAAGTTCAACAAATAGTCTGTTTGTTGAACTTATTATCTCGACTCCATACTATGGGATATTCATCAGTGAATCTCCAGTTATCGAAGGGTTAAAAAGCCATTTAGCATCACATTCTTTTAATATTGTTTTATTTACAGCCCATACGAAGAACTTGCTCGGCTTGGAAATGAAACATCGGAAACTGTAGGAGAGGAAGAAGAGGACGAAATGGAAGTCGAAGAAGTTGTGTAAGACAAATTATTATCTTTGTTCATAATTCAGCTATATTATGCAGCATGTAAACACCATTAAACTGTCGATAGTTCTAGAGGAACTTCAAAAGAACTTTCTGATATCAGAAGATCAGAGAATTACGATAACAAGTTGGCCAGAATCGTTCTGGCAGCATTCACTGCGATGCTTCAAAAGATGCAGCTTCAACTTCAGGAAAGTGCTAAAAGTAAGCTACCATTCATAACGAAAATGTCAAAGTTATGATCTGGACATGACATATGTATGGATGCCACATGCATGGATGGACATGTTGATTATAATGGTCCTCAAAATTTGGGGGGGGGGGGCAAAAAAGGGCAATAACTGAGCATAAATCAATAGACCGCAACCATATTTGAACATGATCTGCACCATCTCATGATATTTTAAAGGAACTTGAGAAGTCAATTTAAGAAATACTATGGTGGAAAAGAGTTATGATAGCATCGCAACTATTTGACCTGGTGACCTCATTTGAATATGAACCCTTTCAGTCTGTTGGTTCTAGATAAGAAGATGATTGGATATTTTTCAATTTATCAACCAGACAACCAAGTGTGTAGAAGGACGGCCGAACTGATGCACACCGCTCATTTCTGTAGTCCCCCAAAATATTCTTTCTTCACTATATATGATATTGAGCAGATTAAGCTGTTTTAAATGCGTAGTAGGCGCATGATTCAAGATGGTGGCAAGTTTCCCCGTTCCCGTCATCTATTAATGATCCTGGCCATCAATGTTACCTCGTGTTTGGAAATTGTCTGCAGACCCTATACTCTATAAGAGAAAACTATGATTGATATTGTTTTTCAGGTTGAATTGTCTGCTTTATGTGTTAACCCAAACGTTCAACCATACCAACAACCACACTCGATAACAGCAATCTAAAAACTGAATATATAAATATTTGCTGGAGTAAAAACATAAAAACCAGAATCTAATCACTTGTGCAAAGCATCAATATACATTCGATACAGAGACAGTGTTAATGTTAACCCTTTGAGTGGAGAAATAATTGATTTAGTCAGATTTAGTAGTTATTAAAATGGATAGGAAGATCATTGTGCATCAATATGATATATGATCGATCATGGTGTCTTATTGCTATCAAATGATATGATATTCATGTCTATTTCTCGAATGTATATTTTAGTCATATAATTTTGTGTATTTAAAAAAACTTCTATGGTAAATTCCTTATTTTAAGAATGACAAACATGGGCTAATCTGTGTTTTTAGTTTGGGTATAACTCTGCTGTTTTCTTGAAGAATGAACATGAGCGATGCACACCATTTTCGATCGGTGAAATAAAATGAAAGTGTCAATGACACTCTAGCTAAACTTGGGTAGGTGTTAATAATTTTATGCTGAGCAGTCAATAGTTGAATAATTTAGTCAAGTTAAAAATCGATCGCTCCCATCTAGAGGTTACCCCGAAGATCCATATGAAGTTTCGTGATGATCGCATGAGCCCTGTTAAGTGAGCCAAAGGAAATTGCTGACAGACGGAAGGACGACGACTCCAACTCATGGTAATAGCTCAAACTTTACAAAGTAAAGTTGAGCTAAAAGTATATAACAGTTCGATCCACTGTGGAACAATTTGAAGGAATCATATCATAAGCACAGACTATTAAAGGTCAACGGTAATATTACTTTCAATTGGTGGCAGAAATTGGTAGATTTATTATAATTCAAATGATGCATATCATGTTTAATAACAGTTTTCAATTTTTTCAGAAACTGATGTTGGAAACATCCTAAGAGAGGATGCCCTTCAGTGC
This sequence comes from Siphonodentalium dalli, assembly GCA_032622095.1. NCBI lineage: Eukaryota > Metazoa > Mollusca > Scaphopoda > Gadilida > Siphonodentaliidae > Siphonodentalium > Siphonodentalium dalli. The sequence continues at coordinate 59,875,307 of CP136064.1, read as the reverse complement.
ACAGAAGGGAATTTCAGGATCCTTGGCAGGATGATAGCTTGCATCATCCTGCAAGGTGAGGCTATGAAACCAGTTTTCTGCCACGACATGTTGCAGTTTGCAATGAAAGGAACATAAGCCATTACAATAGGAAGAGTCCTTGATGAGTAGCTACGGAACATGATTGTGCAGGTGTGGAACTAGTATTGGCTTAGTATAATATATATATATATATATATATATATATATATATATATATATATATATATATATAAAACCCGTCGTCTGTATGTGTGTGTGTATATGCGTGTGAATAACTCAGTCATTGTTTGGCGCGTTTATAACTTTTCGTTGGGAATTGGTGCTAATATGGTATTTTAATTTGCCAATTCGGTGTTAACATAAGTAAAGAATGAGCACTGTCTTTGGTATGAAAATTGTGCATTGAGGTGGAATCTAAGGAACTCAGTTAGAAAAACCACATTCCCGGGCCAGGACTAATAATACAGTGTAAACAATACTGCCGACGCTAACTAATGATCTTTTAATCTTTCAGTTGAGTGCAAATCTGATAAATAATCTCATCATAGAACTATTTTTCAGTCCAATTCAAATGATACAATGTTAAAATGTCAAATGAAACCGACCATATGTGAACACCAAACATAAGTAAAATTGGACTGATGGTTTCAGAGAAGATGTTTTTTTAGTTTTTTTAAAAAATATTTTATTGTAATATACTATTACAAGAGGGATCAGGGCCCAATATTTTGGTAGTTTACATCCGCATCACTCCCAATTACAACTGCCCATCTCTCAAAGAGAGAAGATGTTAGGAGTTTGAATGAATTCGTAGGAAGAAAAGAGTACGTCATCTGTCAAGTTACCCCTATTCATCCATGTGTCCATGTTTGAACAAATCAAATTCCCAGTCCTATATTAAAGGACCATTATTAAACACCGAATATTAGCCCATTATTCAAGTTATATCATATAAACTACAAGGAAAGTCTGGGGCTGATTTTCCGCTATCTGCTTTCAGCTTAAAAACAGCTCCGATATCAAGGACGTGCAAGGAGTAGAAAAAGCAATGGAAGCAGCCGGTATCTCAATTGGGCTATCAGAGTAATGGGGGAAGAATTGTGAGAGCATTGACAATTCATGGCTCATGAGACGCCACCTCATGATTTCCCAATTCTGGGAGGAAGGGGGTCTTTTGACATGTTTGAAAGACAATCAAAGTTAGTATAGTGGGTAAGAATAAGAATACAATGACACTAAAGATCAATTTGATATTCGTGATGTAAGTGCAAAGAATGCCAATTAGTTGGTGAAATACAATAAATTCCACCTGTAGGATGGGTTAAATGATACTAGTAAAATATAATTTAGCTCCTATTTTGATATTAATCTAATCTGCTGAGCAAAGTGTTCAAGCAGCTAAATAATAATGTTTACTATATAGATTCCATTGTTTACAATAGTAAGTCTGAGCTAAGAATAGTCATTTTAAAACCCAAATTTTGTTGAACTATTTTACCCAGATTAGAAGACTTTACGAAATCGCTCAACATTCTTTATTGGTGAAAAATTTACTCAAAACCGCTTGTCTACAAATGGTAGATTTACTTTCTCAGTATTGCTGTCCAGAATATGACACTTGATGGGTAGTTTATGGGTCAGAACGTGTACAGTGTTGCTGGGATTGTTAGCCTGTGTGGCCACTGGACCATAAGAAATTATTCAATTTAGTGGTTACATGGTTGTTTGGTTGGTAAATATGAATATAATTTTATTGTTCATCTTTCTTCACAGTATTCAGTACACATTTCCATATTTTGTTCTTGGACTCCATCAAATTAGTATTTCAACTTTATGGTTGAAAACTTGATTTTGAAAAAGAGGACTGGTCTAAAATTATATCCATGCAGCACAAATCGATATATTAATCATTGTTTCTCATTGCAGATGGAAAGTGCAAATGTGACGGCATTACAATAAACTTGAGTGACATCATGAGGTTCCTCACAGGGGCGAGTGACTTTGTTCGTGGAGTGGACAAATTAACCATTAATTTTGAGGATACAGAACAGCTGTATCCTCACGTTTCCACATGTGCCCTGGAACTTTACCTCCCTCTTCATTTCAAGAATTACAAAGATTTCAAACATGCTATGGAAAGATCAGTTTTCTATGGTCAGGGGTTTTGGAGAGTTTAAAATGACAGTGTCCAGTCCTTCACAGGAGAAGGGAATGATTGGTTTCTCACCCGTACGCACTCGTAATTTTCAATTCATAGGTGCTACAATTCGCACCCGTCCCTAATTCGCAAAGTACTAATGGAGACTGTAATTGTTGGTTCAATATTGAACTATTTAAGGTTTATTTGGATCCTTTACCATCTCATTTCAACTATGGCATATTAAAATGTAACTAGACTTCGATTCCGCAATCACTTTTTATTTGAGAAATAAACCCAACTTTTAATTATAGTATGGATGCGACATTACCCCCAATTTCTGAATTACGGGAGAAAATAAATGCTCTCGCTGTGTTTCCTCGTGGGAAGGACTGAATGTCTGTCATTAGGCTGTATGTTGGTCTGAGACAGGATCCATTTCACTGCTCTCTCATCTAATGGCTTCAGGAACATTCCAGATCTAAGTCAGTATTGAATACTTACTCATTTTTAAATTCGCGCAGTACTATTTTTCGCTCAGTTTTGAATTTGCGCACTTTGAATTCGCGCACCGTGTATAATTTAACATAACTGCATCATCAATGTCTTGTGAAGACGGGTGTTTATACCCTTCAAATAATTATTTTGATATTGACATAGCGTTGTAAACGATAAATATGCAATCAACGTCGTTTTCGATGCATCTGTCGGCGTATAGAAGTGTCGGATGCCGAATTACATACAAAGTATGTAGTTCGGCATCCGACACTTCTATACGCCGACAGATGCATCGAAAACGACGTTGATTGCTTATAATTACGACAACCCGCATATTAGTTGGTGATTAAACAAGTTCTTTTTAAAGAAACTATATTAAAAACACTAAAATAGTAAAAATACCCAAGTGATATTTGTGTCTGGACTCAGCTGCTCTTTTAACCGAAATGGGAAATTGGGTCGAGAATAAATTGGGCGACCGACCGGAAGTTAGAGATGAACACACACAATTCGATCGCTGTTTCCGACATTCCAACTACACAAAAGCAAGAGACCACATCCGTAAACTATTAAACTGTACTTGCTGGTGTAAATTTCACTTATTTAAAACGATTCTAGAACATGTATTGTCATAAAGGCAGTCCGATTCGATAGCGATTCCGAAGCGGTGTTCTCAAACTTCGCCACCGAATTTGTTGTCTCGATCCGGCGACTCGAAAAGTAAACAGTCGCTACAAAGGTGCATTCTATGCTCTCATGACCACTGCCATGTCATATTATTATTGGCACGAAGCTGGATAAATGCTAATACTAATGGTGGAATAGTTATGTAATACATTCTTTTATCCCCAAATAAATTAATGTACTAGTTTGCTGTTTAATCGGCGATAATTTTTCGCTGATATTTGGCGTCTTGCGTTACCACTAGAAACGGAAGTGATTTCTTGCGATTTGATTGGTGGACAAAATAAAATTCCAGGTAAATTTGCCCCATGGATATTCGACTTGGTTTGCGAACTTTTTAAGGTATCACTACCCCCAGTGATGCGTGAAACGACACTTCCCTCCCCTGATAGATATTGTCGCTACCAAGCGTATCTAAGGGCCTTGACAAATCAAATGCACGCATTTTAGTCAAAGCGAAAGTAGTTGTAATTATACGGGGAGGGTGTGCTTTCGTGCATCTTCAGTCTGCAATATGTATTTCTTACAAGTATTTCAACATCAATTATGTTGTCATGATTTGTTGGTATATAATTATGTCATTATACATATCAGTAATGGTTTTGATGTTGGTTGCCCGCATGTAAATTCTAGTCATAGTAGGCTAGTAGCCTAACATTTGGTCCAACCTTCCGTAATGTGTATACATGTATTACGTAACTCATCAAAATAATAACATAATAAACGGGTGCGCGAAAAATTGTACTGCTCGAATTTTAATAAGAGTAAGGTATATTAACGCCATGATTCAGACCTGGCATGTCTCGGAATGCCATTGCAGTGCCTGTCATCAGATCATATGTTATCACAAGACAGGTAGATCATGCCATGAATCTCTAGAGATAATTTTTTACCGGTACAAAACCTGGGAACTGTTTGAAGTTTTGACAGGGAACCTGATAAAATCGAGAAAATAACACAGGGTATATATTTCTTTGTTATTATCTATTTCTTAATAATGTACTTCACTGTAGATGAAGGTCCCAACTCGAAAGTTCATGATTTAAGTGACTTTGTGGGTGATTTTACTTTGTGATTCTAACAATTATGGAATTTGTCCTGGTTAATTATTGCAATATCGGCTATTAAAAGTCACAGAGCAGCATGCAATTTTGAGTTGGGACCTTCACATATAGTGAAGTACACTATTAAGGAACAGATAATCATTAAGAAATATATTCCCCGTCTTAGTTTTTCGACTTTATAAGGTTCCCTGTCAAAACTTCAAAAAGTTCCCAGGTTTTTGTACAGGTGAAACATGATCTCCACGGGCGTTAGCAACAATAGTGATTTGTGGCATGATCTACAAGACTGTCACTTATCCAGTATTTGAATTCTTTATAATCAATATTAAATCAATTTTGCATTATATACTCCGATATACTACTCACAATTTTCTCTCTCTCTCTCTCTCTCTCTCTCTCTCTCTCTCTCTCTCTCTCTCGTCCTATGCATGTGCTGAAACAATAATTCTCTATAGAGGTCCTGATTGGAGTAATCTAATCGCCCCAGAGAACTCAAACCACCCATGAACTTTCATGTCATTCATGGGATGTTTAAGTTCTCTGGGTAGTTACGACAGCCAGTGTTTCAGGAACTCCATAGAGAATTCGTGTTTCAAGCCATGGATAGGACAGGTTTGTGAGGAATTATCATGGGGTACTCATCTGAACTTAAGATTGGCAGAGCATGAATGTAACATTTTCAAGACTGCAATTACAAATATATCTTATCTATAGTTAGCAGACTGCAGAGACTTTTACAAAATGTCCTTAAAAATGTTAAATTGTGCATTAAGTCTCAAATTCCGATGCAAATGTATTTCTGTATTACGGAAATTCCCATCTAGCGATTGGTCATGTCGTAGACTAAGCAGTATTTTATTGGTAACTGATGTAACAGCTTATTTCCAGACGTAATAAAGGCATGCTAGTATGAACACGTATTGTTACTAAAAAATTTGATGTGTTAAGTTGCTTTCACAAACCTGCCGCTGACGTATGCAGCCGGTGTATGTGGCTATCGGGTTATGGGTGCAATGTTTCAAACCATGCATATGTCACAGGGATTGCAGCTGATTGCATTTGATTTCAAAAAGTTTTGAAATCGGTTGTGTTTAACTGCATCAGCCGCAACCCCAGTGATATATGTATGGTTTGAAACATTGCGTCTATAACCCGATAGCCCAACCCTGATTATTAGCGGTCGGCTATCGGCAAAGCCGACCGTTTTGCCGAGGAAAAATTTATTATCCTAGGCTAAAAAATAGCCGAGGACATTATCTGAAGAAATGATAAACAAAATGTCAATAAATGAGATTAATTATCAACCTTATCTCTATCAAACACACAGCTATGCTATAAAACAAAGTTCTATCTGGTGTATGCGATCTACAGAGCTCCGCGTGTGTGTTATTATTCCAAATGACACGTGCTCTGGTAATCTAGCCCAATTTCTAACTGACCTACATTCTGATACACTATGGAAAGATCAGAACCCAATCGTCACCCTCGTCGAATCGGCTTACCTATTCAGACTCGTCTGTACACAGTAACCATATTGCCGACGGACTACTTTTTTGCATGTTTATGGTCACATTTTTTGGCGATCATCAGTTTCTGGTGACTTCATTTCCCCCCTGCAAGCTAAGTGTTGAGGTTCTTTTTTTGATTTCTTGGCATTTTGTGTGTGTATAATAATCTTCATAATGTATACTTGACAAACATTAATTTGATGCAGCTGCCCTGCTTACTCAATTGACCATTGATTTATTTTGCTTGCAGGATTTTAACCGATCTCAGAAAAGGCGAAGAGTGTGGACTGTCACTAAATTATTTAGCAGTGAAAAGTGCGATATGTTTACCCACCAACATCGTTCTTTCCAAAGCACAACTGTGGCCAAACTCCTAAATGTTAGACATAACAGAGAAAAGTGCGACGTATTTCTCTGCCAGTGATATTTGCCGTCCAACATCCTTCTTCTAATGCACAACTGTGACCAGACTCCTAAATGTTAGAGCCAAGACCAAGTTCGAGGAAGGGAATATGATCCCATTCTACCCCGGTCCTCAGTATATCGAGGATGGGGTAGCACCATTGTGGAGATTCCTTCTCATATATCGGTAATTCCAAGTGATGGCATTCCTTCAAGTGAAATGTCCGAGCACATATATTATAAATGAGAAGCATCAGTCATTCACTTCCAAGCTTATCAGATAAATTCATTCTTGATATATTTGATAAGAACATAAATTGTCACATAGAATAGCTCGAGCACCAAAGAACGTGAATGGTATTTTGGAGAATATCAAACTATGCAAAGGATCCACTAGTTATTCATATTGGAAAACATTAACTTTTACCAATATGTCTAATAATACAGCCAGAGCATATGGAATAAGTTGTGAATGCCAACCGATGTTAACTGAACTGTGGGTACAAACAACGTCCAATTCTAATATAAGCAGCTCCTGTTTAAAGTATTTTAATTTCCGTAAACAAAAGAAGATTCAACAAGAACATGTAGAATTTAAACATTACCAATTCCACGACATCAAGTAGTACCAACTCTACAACAACTAATGATATAGAAGTAACACAAGAAAACCACAATGAAATGAGAGCTCTTTTGATCCAAATACTTGAAAATAATGCAGCAACTAATTTCGCAGACTTGTTTCAATCCCAACTAAAATGGCGATAAAGATAAAGATCCTCGATACCGAAGATGGAACCCCAAGTAATTTATCTGTCTGAACATTTATTGCAAATCTCCCGCCTAGAATTGCGATGTGTTATGTAAACAGAAGCAAAACTTCTGTAACACGAGAATGTTCTTGTTCACGCACACCATCGTACGTCTTGACGACAATATACTATTTACGCGCTGATTATGTTTGGCATAATTATGAACAAAACTATATATATTTTAATATTCGATTTGAACAAATATGAATATTTCTGCAACGAACGCCGCCCGTGACATAACGATTCCGCATTCCTATTCGGGCTTTTGACTGTAATGCATGGCATTACCCCCTTTTGAATATCGCGAGGGTTGTCGGAGTAGAACGAAGTATTTTTAGTTCCGTAAACTGGGAATTCCCAAATCTATTTCTGCATTCATGCCGGTGGTGTTTGTAATTCTCCTATTCGTGTAACAATTTTTAGCGAATATAATTGATGATACCGATACCGGTTTGATTTGTTGTGAAATTGTGTGAATATGTTCCCATTTCCATCGTGTTTCTTTTACGAAAATTTCACAACACTCTATAATACAAAATCCAAAAACACGGGATCGTCTATAAATTCAATGACAATTGACATTGCTGGTATTGACATTTCAAGTCATGGTATTTAAATTAAAATTACAAACTATGCCTAACATGTTGAAAAATTCCACATAATCCAGACTAGATTACAATATGTATGCCAAATTCAATCAGAAAATGTTCTGAATAAGAGGGAACCTGCCAACACTTAAAGCTTGTATGGTATTGTTAATTTCGGACTTCACCAGTTTAATGCCAGTGCTAATCTTTGGACAATTATTTCATTGTTTATCTACATTTGTTTGACTCTATCAGAGGTGTGTTTCGTTTCTATGGTATTCGCGTTAGGTTCGTTTCTTTGTTAGATTAGGCTTTCTTTGTATTAATCAGCTAGCTTTTCATATATGCAACATGTCAATTCATGCTAAATAAATGCTAATTCCCCAGAACGACTACAACTTCTTACTGTACCAAAAACAGCTCTACCAAAGTGTTGGAGAATTCGGGACAGTGACCTTTTGGCTCGCTGTAATATACACGATCCTGGTGGAACTGTAAAAAGATGATACCAGACAACATTCTAAACCTTCTGGCGACTTTTGATATCGGACAACACAGTTTGAATTGGAGTTTCAACACGACCAACGGTAATCTCAACTTAATTTTGAATTGGACGAAACCAACATTACCGAAGAACACATCACCATCGAACATAGCAAGGGACAAAGCTAGAATGGATTGTTTTAACGAAAGAAAACAGCGTGGACAGGAGAATGATGCCATAATGTGTGCGGTTTCAACCCAATTGGAGAACATGCCGATTGCGGAGACCGTGAGTACCCAAACCAGCATATGTTCCAGAACAGATTTCGGTGTTATTACAATTCCACGTACAACCGAACGCTACTCACACACATCCAATTATACTCAGGACATTGGAATAATGGTTTCGCCTTCTGCTACTGTGTCAACTGTTGAAGCTATAATTCCTTCTTTTCCTGCGACTACAATCATCGAAAGTTCAACTGAAACTGATAAAACGCCCTGTTTCATGGCTCGCAGATCGGAAAAACAAGGCCAGGTAGCCGAGAAAGTTCTAAGATCACGGACCTACAATAGCGCGCTCCAATTTTTAGTAAAGTGGGAAGGTGAATCGGTAAAAAGTGCTACATGGGTTAACGGAGACAATCTTGACATCAACGCACATGACTATATCATTGATAACCCAACTAATATAGCGGGAAAGCAGTCATCGAATGGAGCCGGACATCCAGCAACTCTGATATACGGTCCACCAAGGGACCCGGATGAAATATGCGAGGTTCAAGATATGTACAAGACATCTGACGGAAAAGATATATGGACTGTGCAATATTATGATTTGGAGCGCCGTGTAGTGGCAGCCAGCTCTATTTCTAATTTCATTCAGGAGGAACTAATAGAACACTAAACAAATCTGGACCACTGAAATCTGTATCCAACTCGGCAGAATATTACAAAAACAAAACAGCAATAACTTTGGATTATAACCATTTCCTGATTCATAACGAAATTGCAGAAACAATTTCATCCCGAAGAAGAAGGTACTATGGTATTGTTAATTTCGGACTACACCAGTTTAATGCCAGTGCTAATTTTTGGACAATTATTTCATTGTTTATCTACATTTGTTTGACTCTATCAGAGGTGTGTTTCGTTTCTATGGTATTCGCGTTAGGTTCGTTTCTTTGTTAGATTAGGCTTTCGCGAAATTACAACATTTCTTTGTATTAATCAGCTGGCTTTTCATATATGCAACATGTCAATTCATGCCCAAGCGGGTGCTCATTAATTACCATTCATCGCACGTATTCTAAGCTTTACTTTTAATAATAACTTATTTGTCAAACTGTTAAGGCCATTGTGGTGATCGGATATTTTATAATGCAAATCTGTTAAGCTAATCCCGCGTCGTTAATTCATACCTGTGCATGCTTTGTATATAAGAATGTGTAAAACTGTGTTATAGCACTTTATGTTTTGGAACTCCATCATTCAGACATTTCACATATTATAACTGGAGCTCCAATTGTTTGTGTGCTATACCGGACTGTCCGTAAATTCCTATTGTGAAAATAAATGCTAATTCCCCAGAACGACTACAACTTCTTACTGTACCAAAACAGCTCTACCAAACTTGGGATCAAGAATGGCTGAGAAAAATTACGCAGTACCAGTTGTTGTAGTCCAACAAATTGGACTTCGGGTTAAGATATATTTTAATATTTGGACATTTACGATTATCTTAACCCTTAAGAGGTCCGTAAACGTCCAAATATTAAAATTCCTCTTAATCCGAAAGTCTAATTTGTTGGACTACAGTTGTTGTTGGTGATGATGATGTCCCCCTTTGTCGAGGCACCTCTGGTAGAGTAGAATTAGTTGTCGTCCTTAAGAATAATCCTCCACGAATATTTTGAATATTGCGACACTCGTTGATCCTCAAAACAAGCTGCACATCCGTAGCCTTGTATATATCAGTATTTACAACTATATACCTTAAGGTCTGGAAGTACTGTATATTAGTAAGTGGCACCCTAAGGATCACACTGTGACCGTTGTTTGAGTATTGCAGTTCTCACTCGGTGGATTATTATAGAGATGTTCTCAGCTGCATAGTTCTATGTGGTTGGTTGTATAGGTTCGTCAAATTTGTACTCCAACTAGAGCGACTGTTTTTTGTCGACCAGATAGTGTCATCTGTTGAGAAGATGAGACTCGTACAGTCGGATACAAGCAATCCAGTACACCAAGAGAAACAAATTATTTCGTCAGTCAAGAAGTTGAAACTAACGCAAAAACCAAATCCCCCAATAATATTTTGGCAAAGCTGAAAGCATAACCCTTATGTCAGCCGAGACCTGGAAACAAAATTGACCAAATGCCCTCTGTGTCAAGTTTTTAAACAATTGACGGAAAAATATAGGAATACAAGTTCATATAGTTCAGAAGTTTTGCATGTTGCGAAAAAAAGTCGTGAGGGGGATAATTCCACAAAAAAATAAGACGGACCTCATAATCACAAGTGCATGGATTACCTTGGTACTAAATATACTATAAAAAACTATATCAACAAATTTGACAAACAAATGTAGGAATATAATCTCATACAAAATTATGCACATGACGGTCATGACCACATAGAAGAAAACTAGTTTTCACACATATTTGAATTGATTGTTTGAAAATAAATTTGCCCCTCAATTATGTGTATCACAACATAAATTCAGGAAAGACGCAATGTGAAACATACTGAGAACCTGGTGTGGATTGGACAGCGGTGGGGTCTCAAGTCTATCTACCCCGTCACATTAGAAAATGCCATTAAATGGCATACATTGTAAGTATAATGTACATCATACATCATACACGTAGCTTGAGGATGGAAGTGATCCATCATACTGCCATTCAATTCAATCAGGCCCGGTCCTCTAGTTTCATGTATCTTTCCATCTCTGACTGAATGTCCTCGAAATAAATTATAAACTGTGTTTGCAGTCGCCCAAACTTGACACATGTAAAAGATTAAAACTCCAGCGGGTAATCTACAATGACAGAAAACCTGGACTTGACAACCAATGACATGAGGTCAGCAATATCATGGTACTACATGTAGTACCCAGTATATACTTGAGAAGAAAGTCCCAATAATTGTCTCCAAGTTTATCATCCACATTCATTACTTTAGCGAACAACATCTAGGTTATCACAGTGCATGCAGGTAATGGTCACAGGATAATTGGATAGTTGTGTTTTTAGCCATTCAAGAATTGGTTCAAGAATATCATCTATCTTTACATATTTATAAATGTTTGGCAACCTTTCGCGCAATTCCAAATATATATTTGGTTTATCTGGATTTTTCCTAGAGCAATTGACTATTATGAACTGCAGGCATTGCTGTAGTTGCTTGATGGCGGCAGGAGTACATGTTGAATTTTTCTTACATTAAAACATGTAGGGGCCCGTTCATATCATTTATCATTCAATATGACTATGCTATGCGACTAAGAAAAAGCATCGTTGGTGACAATGAGGCATATATTTTCTGTGAAAGACGAAATAATTAAAGTTCTGAGAATTTTCATTGGATATTACCTAGTTAATCTCACCTCCCCACCTGAATTGTTTTACCTCAACATCAGTTAATCTTATTTTATCATTCAATACATGTATGACTATGCGAAAAAGAAAAACTATCATTGGTGACAAGGAAGCATGTTTTTTCTTAGGCCGAGAAGTTAATAGTTTGGAAATTTTTGTAGACTATTGAAAAATTTAGGTGGTGGTGGTGCAGGAGGGGTTTTCGGGTGGGGGAAGAGATAAACTGGGTAATTTGAACTAATTTCCAATCTGTAATGGCTCTGCTGATGAAAAAACATACCGGTACTTACTTGTCACCATGGATAGATTTTTTTAGTCGAATTGTCATATTGAATGATAAAATTAGACTAACTGACCACTACATGTCAAGGTAAGACAAATTCAGAGGGGGAGGGGGGGGGGGGGGTAAACTAGCTAATTTTAAAGTAAAATTCTCCAAACTTTAATTATTGCCTCTTTCACAGAAAACACATGCCTCTTTGTCACGGATGATGGGGGGGGGATAATCTGGGTAATTCAATTTTCAAAAATAAATTCCGCACTATTAAATGGCTCTGCTTAAGATAAAACATGCTTTGTTGTCACCAATGATAGTTTTCCGAGTCACATACATGTAGTCATATTGAATGATAAAATGAGAGAATCTGGCTACTACATGTTAACTCTTCAATGACGGGAGCTAGCTTCCTGAAAATTTGCGAAAACCATGTGCCAATGCATTTTCGTATATATGCGAGTCTCCCATAAGGAGCGTCCCATTTATAAGAGAATACATTGGCCTAACAATATTTATACCTTGTAATTTTAAGCCACTGCATTCTCTTATATATACAAGTCTCCCTTGTATTAAGCCTTCTCCCTATTGGAGACTCGCAAGCTGAAGCGCAAATACCTATTAACACCAATTGACTTCCCTCAGCCACCACTGAATAAGTCAGTCCATTTCATACTAATAGTATGGGTGGAATCTGATTCTAAATATTCATGTCTCCATGTCCTGAGTCAATTTTAGATTGTAAAGGGGGAATCTCTGCATATTCATTTTTATTTGCACTTCAGCGCAATTGAATTACGCCTCGCCTTGGGTGTAAGTGTGTTGTATTTATGATTTAGTGTAAATATATCTTTATTTCCAAATCCAACATAACATAATATACAGATGATACAAATATGCAAATATCAGAGATAAGGGATAATGTATGGAAATGAGGATCAGACAACAAGCCCGAGGGCTTATATGAAGTCTTCTTCTCTTTGGCGACATGCCCCTTCCCCAGATATGATTTGAACTTCAGTGTAAAGGATGCTCTAACGCAAATATGGTATACATTTACGCTTAAATAGGCTTATCTCATATAAGGAATGAATGTGAAAAAGGCCTCCCCATAAATTATTATACAATAGATTGTTGACAACTACATGTACATGGTACATGTATACATGTACTAGTACAATAATCAATATCAATAAGCAGCACAATCAATAATTAATGTATGTATGTACTTCTCCAGTACAGTACGTGGTACTCACCGTTTTTCATATTCGGCATAACTCTACAGTGTGTGACCTCCAATATTCACAAAGCAAGCCGGCAATCCCCTCTGAGCCTGACACATACATGTACTGATATAGATGTAACTTGGTCCTGCATCAGCGAAGTGAGTGGGCATTGAGCAAGCAATGATAACAATCATCGGTCTTTTCGTTGGTAACGCTTCATCTATAGCCAAGATGACAGCTGGAAAATCACACTTTTCCCGATGGAATTTTTTATTCACATTTGGCATAACTAAGATATCTGTCGAACTGTTCAAGTTGTTTTGACATACCTATGATAATAACAGTGATTTTTTGTTGTAGAATGTTGTTGTGTTCTTTAATCACTTGGCCTACTTTAACTTTGTTGATTCAAGATCCTTGGGCTTGGTGCTAAAAATATGCTTTACTCTTACTACCAGTACCAGTACATCAATCTGACACCAGTTGCTGACCGTGCTTCATAGAAATTTAAAACTGAAATGTAATAATATAAAATAACTGGTGACTTCTTAAAAGTTCTTGTCCAGTTGTACAAGTAAAATAACAGCGATGAATTTGGCTTGCATGAATTTGTCGTCCGATTTCAATGCGTCGAAAATAGGTCACATGTCGCTGCATGTCTTGATATATAATTTGCATTTTCTTTAAATTTCTGTCCACACCTGACCTATATTTGAAGATGTACGTTCATAACAACAATTTGTGTTCAAATGCAGTTCTTTGTAGCACAAGATGTGAATATGGGCGAGCAGACTTATTGTTGAACGGCCATCACACAATCGAAGAAGAGTGCTCGGTAATAAATGAATATTCAGAAGGCCAAGGTCGTTTTCCAATATCACACCACTGTGTGCTTCCGAGCTTACATTCCGAGGAATCGACGGAAAGTACCGAGGTTTCCGATTGATCAGAACCATTCAGCACATCATGTGACATGGGAAATAAATCCCACTCCTCATTCACTCCAGCCCAATTCTAAAGTGCCTGGAGACCAGCGCTGTTCTCTCAGTCTGTCAGTGTCACATGTTTTAGTAAATTCATAAAACGAAACTGCTTTATAGAAATATGTTCCACTGTGACTGTCTGATGAACACAACAAGAACATTCCTAATTTCCAAGATATTTTTGCCTTTGCAAACATTTATCACATCTGAACTTTATATTATTAAATGGAATTGGAATAAAAATGAATTTAAACAAATCATTGAAACAATTACTAGCTGTGTTCTTAGACTTAGTTCAAGTAAACTCTATACGCGTATAACAACACTTTGATGTTATCCTATGCTACCTCAGATGTATGATTATCATATACACATCATGTGTCAGTGACATGTCAATATTCATTAATATTTTTAATTAATGAGATTGATTGTGTTTGTCAAATATACTGAATATAGTTACTACAGTCAATGTTATCCAGTGAGCCACTGACCGTGACGTCTGTGACGTGACCGCATGGCGCAGACGTCACTGTCATTCACAGTTAAGTTAACATCCACAATGGTCAAGAAAAAACATGTAGATGGATGGAACCTGCCATATGTAGAGTGTGACATTAATGGCAATGATGACACTGATCAAAGTATACTGCAGTTTATGCAGGGAGTATTATGTGGAAGGATCTAGTGCGAAAGTCACTGGTGCCGCGGCCGTGAAGTTTGATGCCTGGATTCAAGGAACTTCTAACATTAAGAACTCAAATGCAACGGACATGTGTTCAAATCCGTTTTGCATAAAGCTGCGAAATCTGCAACTGCGTGTATCAAGGATGGGACTGCAACTACTCATGGACCTGTTCAATCAACAATAGGGCAAGATTAGATTATGTCACGCCAACACGTGTTCCTAACAGTTGTAGGCAAAACATTGACCACAGTCTAACAGATGTTCTTTGTTTACGCTCAAGTGCGGTCAAAATATGAGTCTTTGCAAAATATGTATGAACAACAAAGAAAGATAAACGGATAAAACAGAATAAGTGAATAGTTGTTATGTTATTGGGTGTTCCAATTGTTCGTGTTTATATTTCCGTTTGATAAATATAACAACTGATGTGTTCAGAATAAGGTAGATTGGGTTATAGCAAATACATGTGTATGATACGTATACTAATTGTAATCGACGCATACATGAAATACTATCCTCAGAACAAAAGATCTACGGAGTTTATATTTTCAATTTGACCGCTAAATAGTTGTGATAATTTAAAAAAAACTTCCCCAACTTCGGTGCAATTCTCAACGCGACTTCTATCATTTTCACTAGAGCCGCTGTATATTCTTATATATATATACATGTACATATCCATCTGGCTGTGTTTATTATATTTCTTTTTCGTTTGAATTTGTCATTTACATGTATTAGTCTAGAAATTTATTATTTTGTACTCCCGTTTCTATAAATAGCAAGGGGCGCGAGGATATTTAGAAATTGTATCTATGAACTTTAAACCTTATAAACTTGCTGTTAAATTAATTTAGTTACTAGAATATTCGAACAGTCTTATCAAATTCACCTTTGAAACATGTACTTTACATGGTAGAAAAAGACACTCATGTTTCAAAAAATATTTCTTGCACATGAAGCAATAAAGAGCGTTCATTGTTCAGAATATCGTACGAACAAAGAGCGTTTATCTCAGTTATGTTTCAAAAGAAATGGACAATATGTAACTTTGCAAAGTTGTTTTCCAGAGTATATCACCTATACATAAATTATGTAGATCGGTAATACGTATTTATCGACGTCTTATCTCTCCTTAAATATACGGACTTCGGATGTCAAAACGGTCCTTAATTGGTGCATATGGACCTAGTAATTGGAGAACATTGGGTACTAATTGCCGCTCGTATGTGAGCCATGTCCCTTGATTTTATAAATTCATATATTTTGCTCGCTACAATGTCAGTCAATCAACATCTATACCTAATGGGACAATTCATGCACTGCACGATAAGCTAACAGAGATACCAAATTACAATTGCATTCGTCGCTGCACGTGTTATTGACATAAAATGAATATGCATGGTGGACACAATTGCAACCAAATTCTTGAACTTGGTGATGAATTTTATATATTGAGTGTGTTAGCTAGTAAATGGAACACCCGGGCGAATTTACCAAATAAAAAACAATAACACCACAGTAACGACAAGACCACGTGTCGAAATATCCTCCAAAATTGTCACAAAAATCGGCAGTTATGATTATAATCCGCGCTAGTGTTCACATAAAAATATGTTATTGTGCCACTGGAAGAGCTTTACGTTAAATATTTCATGTATAAGACGAAAGTATAGGATGTTTTGCGAGACATCATTGCGTGTTTCTGTGTTAATCTATACACAGCTGGCCTTTGTTTTGCCTACCAGCAGCCAACACACGTGGTCGCTGTGACGTCATTGTTTGTATACAAAATTCTCTCCTATACCGGTATTGTCAGCGAAGATCAACCATGCCCAAAGACATCAACTAATAACGAAGTTTCAACTCGCCCATTACCTAGTGGTAAAATGTCGTCCGCTTCAGGAGTATAAGAACTTCGTCAATTTCGAACGGACAGTGCATAAAGTTGATGTCGGTCGTGCGTATACCGACAGGTCAGCAGCAAACACAATGGTAACCTGCATCGCAAACCACATCCGCAAAGAGGAAATAACAACACCTCTAAATTCAGGAGTTACATCTCGCTACTTTTCCATGTTCTATGATAGCTCTAGTTCCGCAAAAACCATGGATGAAAAGGAATTATATGTGATTAAAACCTGCAAGGATGCTGCAGCTAATTTCCAAGTGGCGTCATTAGAGGAACCATCAGATGCTAATAAAAAAGGCCTGAAAGCAGCTCTCAACAACTCCATTTCCAAACTAAAATTCACATTCGACAACGCAAGTGGGTAATGGCAGTGATGGTGCACCTGTCAATAATGCTCTCTACAAAATGGAATGAGAGGAACTCGGGAGCCACTTAATAAAAGGTTGGTGTGCTAACCACAAAATGGAACTCGGCATTCATGATGCATTTAAAAACGAGACATTAAACACTGACTGCGAAGAGATCATGGGCAATATCTATTATTTCTTCAAAAAAGCCAATCTTAAATGGAGACTTATTAAGAGACAGGGTGGATTTATGGGAATCAAACACTTAAAATACAAGCGTTGTCAGGGACGAGATGGGTTTCTCATCAAGTGTGCAGTTCCGTAAACTTCATGCGGAATATGCCCGTTCTGTTGGGGTTCTTAAATCAACAAATCGTGGAGCCGCATAACAAGACCATGCGCGATTGCAAAGCAACAATGCAAGGACATTTGAAAAACCTTTCAAACCTAACTGTTCTGATATATATTGCAATAAGACAGGACATTTTACGATACCTGTCACCTTTTTTCCGAATTGTTGGAAAGTCGTAAACTACTAGTGCCTGCAGCGATCACAGCAATGAACAATGCAATTGACGTAATGCACAATATACACACGATATTAAAAGAGATGGGTTTAGCAGCCTTTTACAAGAACGATCTTTTTCCTACCATCTCCAACTATGTTTTGCCATTTTTCGAAACCGACGAAGTTGGTGTGGTGTCTCGACAAACAAGACAAGACACAGTCAGCCAGGATCCTGAGTCTGTAACGTCGTCAAAACAAATGCTCCATGGATATTCAATGAGCACACCGATAGATTCTGCCCTGGAAAAACTAGCTACTGAATTACTTGATGTGTTGTCGAGGCTACAAACCAACCTCACAGAAAGATTCTCAGTGTTCCTTTCCAACCCAATATTTCTTGCTTCCGCGAAAGTCCTGGATACGCGTGCATATAAATATAGCGACAAAGAGGACATATTTGACAGTCTGATCGTTTTAAAGAACCACTTTAAAACTCTTCTTGATGCAAACCAATGCGACACAGCTAGCTAGACTTCAGAGTGAATTTGGCTGTCTGTACACACGTGTGTCTACTTTTCTGTCGAATGCCTCCCCCGAACAAGCCTGGCAACAATTGTTCATGTTGGTCCTCCCAGGGACTGAACAGGGACTGAGTAATATTCTTCATATTGCTGAGATCGCAATTGTGCTGCCTATTAGCAGTGCCGACGTTGAGAGAGTGTTCTCCTCATTCGCAAAATTACTATCGAAGGAGACTCTCACTGAGCAACAAAACCCTTGAAGAGCTACTTATTGTCCGTCACAAAGACTTTGATGGTTTCAAAGAACATAACTATTAAGCTATTGTCGATGACTTTTTGATATTCCACCCAGATGGGAAAATAAGAAAAAGGCCTGCTCGCTTATCTGGATACAAGCGCAAACGAACAAAAACAACAAAATCTGGTCACAGTGGTGGGTTGTTTCTACAAAACCCAAGTGAGTCTGACTGTGCTACTCCATCGGAATTACCCGAATATCTTAAACTTCCAGACCAGGATCTCCAAGACTCTGGTGACAGTGATTACATTGTGACTGACGTTGATCTTGAGGACGTATCATCTAGTGATAGCGATACCGACGGCGATTCAGATTCCGACTGATTTGGTATCACTATCATGAGTTCTCAAGATCAATATCATCACACGGAAATCACTCAAACATGCAATAATAATTGAAATTCATTGACAATGTAAGATAATAAATAAACATGATATTAATGTTTTACTGTTTATTAAAATATTAAACATTTGTTCTTGTTCTTATCCAATATATTGGGTGAATCACTGCACATCAACTACAATAAAAGAAATGCATATTATGATATTAAGAACTATATGTAAACACAATTGTTAGTGTTAACTGTTTACAATCCACAATGCATAATGTATTTCAAAATGTGGAAACTTAAAGGTACGGTTGGCCTTGGCGGTGGGTATCCTGTGAAAATATTTCCACCCGTCAAAAACCGCCACAAACAGAAATAACAACAAAATGTAGACAGACTTTGTCCGTATACAAATAAGAAATATCGCATAAACAGTATGTTATTGTCATATCTTTGACCATTGTTATGTAAACAAAAGCATAAAAAGTTACTTTTCTGGTGTTTGTTTATATTATGATGGTAAACATAAAGAGCGTTCTTTGTTGGTGAATTCATGATAAGGAACGAATAAAGAGCGTTTATGCCATTTGTGTGTGATTAGCCAGCAGCATTGTGCTGTCTTCTGTAACACAATCAGGCTTTTGCTTAGGTAAAAAATAGTAAATCTTTATGATAACATGCTGTTTACGCGATGGTCATGGTATATATGAACGAAACTGTATGCGTTTTAATGTTTTTCTGTTTACGGTGATTGGAACAAATATGAATATTTACGACAACTAAGGCCTCACGTGCCTTTAACAGAAATATTCACTGAATCTATTCAATCATCATTCAATATGTCAATGAATGTTAATTGTTAATCATTTTAAGTACATTTAGTTAGTTTTAAAAAAAGCCTAAGAGAATGCTGTTTTTGCCTAGGAGAAATATTTCTCCTAGGCATTTTTTGTGCCTAGGACATTTTTACTAATTATCAGGGTTGGATAGCCCCATGCGTTGGTCGCATGCATCAGCCTCAGGTCTATGAAAGCAGCTTTCAGAACACTGATCGGTGCAGAGGAATTTTACATTACAGTGGAAGGCTTTCCCAATCAATCAACCTGTAAACATTGCTATTATTAGTATTTGATTTTAATAATCTTAAATCTTGTGAGGAAAACCCTCTTCCTTCGCAGAAGTGGCATTTGCATCAGAATTTTAGAGACATATATCTGAACGATTATAATCAGCTTTTTAGACCCGGGTTCAGAGTAACAAGGTGACACAACTAAATTCATAAGCATTTTATTATATTGATATTGAAGGTTGCAATACATATGGTTTAGAAGTTCAAAACTTCAAACTACAAATATATTTGATTACAAAATAAAAATACAGTAATAAAAGATAAGTAGAGTACACCAAAAACGTAGACAATATGATTTGACTCCTCAAATAAAATAATTATACTTACAAATACTTTTTGGGCCATTAAGTAAATCATTGACCTGTGAAAACTATAGAAATGATAAGTAGTTTGTGTAAAATGAGATTATCTGCCTTTAAAATGGCCTGAAAAAAACTTGCTATTCTAATACAAAAGCATCATATCAAGATTAGACACAAAAATAATTAATTTCTGCATCGATGAGCAAACAAAAATATATTCGCAAATAAAATGTGTGCCATTGTATGGACTTAGCCAAATTTGCCTCTGACACAGATCTCACGTGACGAAATGCAATATTTGAGGTCATGTAACTCAATAAATTCATATGCCAGGATTTTGTCATACCCTTTTGTGTACTAGATTGGACAAATTGCAAATGAATTTAACAAAAACTGTTGAAGAAAATCAACATGTTTCCAAAAATGCCATTTTGGGACATTTTTGTCCATTCTAAAAGGTTTTGAGGCATAAATAGATATATAAACAATGTTTAGTTTAAATTGTTTAATGTGCAAAATTATTTTAATTTTCATCCTACAACAATTTAGTGTTGAAAAAACAACATAATTAAATTGATTATGCTATCCTATGTCACTTGATTTCACTAAGTTTTCATGAATTCAGTTGCAGCTTTTGAATTTGTCGCTTTAGGAGAGAACATCGAATGCAAAAACTTCACATAAATACGTCGCATGTCTCACCATAAAATGTCTTTAGAGTTTATGTATCGCAATGGCTTGTTATTATGAAACTATGCAACTAGTTTATATAACTGTTCTGATAAATAAATCACACATGAAGCCTTTTGAATATTATTATGTATATTCGTGGTTAATACATTATCATATATATTAATTTGATTTTACATGCAGAACAATGTGCGTGTTTCTCGTCTTTCCGCTACCATGGAAGTGTCAAAGTTATATTGCATATATTATATTCATGTACATATTTCATATTACAAAGTTAAATATACATAGTATTGTGTTATAGACATTCCAGTTTTCATATACCCTTAACTATGTGACAATAAAGGGTTTTAATTTATCGTAAAGCAGTATAACAAAGAAAATTTGGTTTACTGTTGTGGCATTTAATAAATTATATCATGCCATTACCAGTATGATATACGGTAAGTATATTTTCAAACAATCTTGCTGACTGCTTAATAAAGTTATTATTGTAAGCATATTTTCATAGAAATGAAGCATGTAAATGAACGCAATATAAATAAGTACAGTGTATATATTTTTTCTGTCTATGAAAATTGTTGCCGAAACTCAAATGAAATGTATTACCCTTCATTTAGTTAGTAATGGTTAATTATCTACAAGATATGACCTGGTCTCTGAGCAGTATAGACACCTAAAAAAAGTAAGCCCCCCCTCATATAATACCCTATAACGCCTGTGTTAGTCATCCGATTGTGTTGAAATTTTTAATATGCTAAATGCACTATATTGTAGTTAATTACCTCGATAGTTTTCTAACATTCTTTTGATTGTTCCTTTCCTTGATTGGAAAATTTGCCATTTTCAAAAATCACTTTTAACTTTGACCCTCAGAACGCATTAATCCTCCATCCGATATATACCAGTTTGTGTTAAAGAGTATATGGGCGAATAGACTATGACTACTATTTTAAGACACGGACAATAGGATCTACAAATTCAGAATGTTTCGATACCAACTGCCATCATGGACGCCATCTTGGATTACAGAAAATGCTCAGAGTGGATTTTAGCCGATTTTGGATATGTTATAGAAGATATATTCCTCTTTAAAATGGAATAGAAACCAACTTAGTTCAAATTTATTCTAGGTTGACCCTAAAATTTTAGTTTATCGACCATACTATATAGGGTATTGTATGAGGGGGGACCTACTTTTTTGATGTGTTAATTTGCAGATGATCTGTGAACCATTATTATTAATGTATTATTCCATTATATTAAGGTTATAATATTATAGTTTTTAATTAAAATTTTTAGTCGCAAAACTTATCTTTGTTTTGTCAGTTCCATGATGCATTCATGACACAATTTATTGATTTTAATTTTAAGCTTGCTTGAGAATAACCAAAAATCTGCAATTTCCAATATGGCTCAGTTAAATCTACAGTCTTCCACCTGGCCCCTAAAGATGAGTGAAACCATGACAACAGCTCTATGAACAATGTAAACAACGTGGTAATTATAATGAAAATGAGTTAATGACTGGAGCCATAAACGAATTTTCATTATAATTAGCATGTTTTACATCGTTCATAAAGTAAATGAGAGTATTTCACACTCATCCACAATCATTCATTTGTTGCATATATATTCTGTTGAGTATAATATGATATGGTCAAATAAACGGCCGGAGTTAGTGTACAGTACCCCTTCAAATCAAGTTCTGTATTTCTGATAATATCTGAACACCAACCAATTGAGGAAAGCTACTCAATTACCATTACTGTTTACAAGAATAGAACAACACATTAGGTACTTATCTTTTGGGTTAGATAACACTCTTGATCTTTGAAAAATCAGTTGACTTTGCTCGGGTGTTACTGGAATGGACACAGGATCAACATTGACTGCTTCAATTTCACCATCCTCAATGTTGTCAGTATCATCAAGTTGTCGACTCTCCGTAGCTGACTGTAACCTTGTCTGTAAATTATCTGAAATTGAACTATTATTGGCATTGTTTATTGTGCCAGCAATCCAGAGTTGCTCTGGAGATTGATTTTTCTCATATCTGATTTTATGAGAATTCCAGGCGTGCTTGAAATTAAATAAATCTAAATTTATGGAGAGTCTAAATATGCATAATGTAATGCAAACTTATGCACCACATTACTAGGATCGATGATACTCTCATCCTCAAAAGTGTAAAACAACAAATAGTACTTTTTCACAACTCCAAGGAAAACATCTCTCCACAGCCTTTCAATCCGTTGGTTATGGACACTTTCGCATGTGATGTGGCTGGAACTTTCTACGCCATTGATAATGTTCATGAGCATGGCAACTTGTATATTCTCACCACCATAATCTGACCGTACTCTACTAGGAACTCCATACTCTGTTGTAGCCTTAACAAACAAGTCCAAAACAGTTTCGAGAACTGTTGCTGGTTGAGCACTCCAGAAATGTAATTAGCCTACTTTTACCATCAATACATCCATGGGTGGCCAGTCCCAACTGAAAACAAAAAAGGAATCACAAATTAAGCAAAACAGTGAATAATTGTGGTGGTGATCACTTGACGGAAAAAGACAGTTCCTTCAAAGATTACAAGTCAGTATGTGCCAAAATAAGAATTTTGTTTATATCATTTATCAACTATTTCGCCCATTTCTAAGACACTTCGGCCAAACTGGTCCCTCCGAGAAACATGGACTGACGAACTTAAATTAAAATATATAGCTAGCTGTGATATATTCCAATTATCTAAATAAAAATCATTCCATGAGCACACGCCTGCACATTTAATACAAAAATCATTTAATCAGATATGTGTCACACGGATATAAAAGTACACTCCCCTTTGATTGCTTTAATTTGTACATACATGCCTATTGAGAGAATAAGTACATACATGCCTATGGAAAGAATAAGTACATACATGCATATGGAAAGAATAAGTACATACATGCCTATGGAAAGAAGAAAAGCTGATAATATTTTTTGAAACAATCATCATTCGTGCAAAATCTCCAATAAATATAGAGTAAAACACATTTGAGGGGCAACCCAGGCAAGGTAACAAATTTATTTATACATACGGTCATAATATAAAAAAGACCACAGGTCTATTATTGGTACTTTCTGTATGTATTATGTATGTATGTAATACACCATTGTAATAATTGAAACTGTACCAAAAAGATGAATAACTGATACAAAAAATATGAACACAATAAAAAAATTTTGGGTGTTATCGCGTAGGATAGCAAGAGTCAACAGACAGACGGAAGGACAAACGATTGATGGTTGATCCGGATGTTGGCATTATGTGTACCACAGGTATGGGTACAAATAAAACTGAATATAGTGAATACACAACTGCATTAAAATGTGAAGCTGATTGGGAAAGGTTTGCTGGAGTTATAGCAGAATCACACAAACCAGAATCTATTCATTTGTGCAAAGCAGCAATGTACATAAGATATGGAGACAATTGGTTTAGAAATGTTCAACTTACTGATCATCAAATTTTGGCAGGAAAAGGTATCATTTTACTTCTTATGATCTATGGATAATACTGACATCTAATTATACACAATTGTGCATATGATCAATAATCATGACAGGTTTATAATTTAATGAGATATTGACTAGATTTGAATGTTGATTAAAGAGATACGCACAGAACCAGCTTCATGTGGCCATCCATATGCCACAAGCTGTTAGGGTTTGGAACAAAGTAATGTCGTCTGGTGATAGTATTGGCCCATCTAGATGCCGCACCTGTGGGGTCTACTCTCTGTAAAGATTCTCGAACCCTTTTCCGCTGGATGTTGAACCCTCTTGCTAGAAGGTGTCCTGAAACCATCTGCAAATTAATGAAGTAAAATAATGAAATGTTAAAATTATATGCAGAAAATTACCCATAAAAATAAAACACAAGTGTTTGACTGCCTATATATCGGTCATGCTTTCTGCGCGTTTATAATATCTCACTCTCGTGTCCGATTGCACTCAAACATGGACCATATCATGCAGCACATATTAAAATACAACATGCAAAATTTTCTGAGTTGAAAAGGGGAATAACTCCACTCAAAAAGTCGGATGAACCTCAAAATCCCATGCTACTCAATAACTGTATCAAGTTTAACGGAAACATAATTTTTGGGCAAGTTTTATCCTTTCCTATCTTGGACAGATGCAAATACAATACACACACAGACAAGCACTTGGCTTTTATATAGATAGCTATGCAGGCCGGCAGACAGGTTAATCAATAAATCGAGATAAAAAAGGATAACTCTTGAATGGAATCGCAAACGAAATCATTCTACCCTATTTGAAACTGCTTCTGGTGGCAAACCTCCATACAAAAATTTCATTGAGATCCGATAACCCATGGCTCAGATATATGTGGACGGACCAAAGAAATTCACATTTCCAGATAAACAAGCAGTCACAGACGGCGATATCCCCTGCCAAATTGTGCAGTTGGGGAAGTGCATTCTCAATAATGTTTGCGTTCTCAGTATGTGCTAAACAAGAGGTGGACTTTTGTCAAAAAGCCTGGCTTGCGAACTCATTTTAGATACTGGTCATGGGAACGGATATACCAACAATATTTTTAATCCGTTGACATTTGTGGAAATGAGCCCTGTGACGTTGTCTATTTGCTATTTGGTAAATTCAACAAAAATAATAAACAAAGTCCAATAACTCCGGTAAAAATATCCGGTCAGATCTGGCTTGCAATCTCATTCTCATTGCACACTGGTTCATTAATTGGCTAACAAGATGGCTGAGCTAGCATAATGTCAAAGCAAGGAGTATATATAAAATCAAATACCGACATTATCTTTATCAAAGAATAGTCTGTAGTTAATCTCATTTGGAACCGAGAAAATTCACTTACAATCTGATTACAGTTAGCGCTTTGTTCACACAAATTAATTCTATAGTTGACAGAAACACAATGGAAAATGTTGATTACCTTCAATCCAACATTGGGGTGATCTTGGTGGATTATAATCACCATTTCATCTAAGTTAGCATCTGGTATGATTGCAAATTTATCTCTTAGTCGCCTCTGTGATTTATACAATTTATTGTAGATGGAACTTGAACTACAACCAAGTGTTTTTGCCATTTGTGCTGCCGTAAAATTTTTGTTCTGGCGAATCTGTATATCTTCATCTGTGATGCCAAGACTTGGTCGCCCTACAAAATGGAATTTATCATTAATTAACAAACAAAAATAATAAAAATAACCTGATTATAAGGGTGGCGTACAGGAAACACAGTTATTTAAAATTTTGGCCTGATAACAATATCATAATGGAACAAACTAAATATACTGAACATGACAACAATTTTCTGACAACTGAAGAGCACGAAAACAGTATGAAGTGCATTCTGTGATAGATTTGCATTAAGGCTCCCTTATGGCGACTCACATATATATAAGAGAATGCACTGGCACATGATCTTTAATGCTGCACCAGTGCAGCTCCTATCATTAAATGGTTAACAGGTCACTCTTTTTTATATTTACTTACTAATAACTTAAAAATAAGGAAGACTTTTTGGTAGATATTTATGAGTAGTAGATGTTCTAACAAATTGGAGGCTTACAAGGTCAAGGTAAATATTGTTAGGCCAATGTATTCTTCATTATATACACGATATGACCTCCATTATATTCACGATATGGCCTCCTCCCTTATATACATGATATGGCCTCCTCCCTTATACACGATATGACCTCCTCCCTTGGTGACGGTTCGACCAATATCGGGTTATATGATGCTAAAACATGTCACAAGGCTACTACGAAATAAGTAAGATTTGGCAACAGGGATGGAATTTACTAGTGTTTCATCACAGGTGCCAGCTACAAGTTATCACCTAGGTAAATAAAACTATGTTTTCTATGACATAGCTGACTATACATGTGCAAACATATTGCATTTATATACAAACATTTGTACGCTCTACGTCATCTAAATGTCGCAAATGTAATATTTATATTGATTTACCTACGGGATAACTCGTAGCTGGCACTAGCGATGAACACTGGTAAATTCCGTCCCAGGTGGCGACTGAGTTATTTTGTAGTAGCTCTATAACAAGTTTCTGCATCATATAACCCGATTTTGGTCGACTAAATATTTGTATAAGTCACGATAAATGAATTTATATGTACAAACTTGTACACTCATTTAATACCAGGGAACAGAACTTGCATGCATGGGTAGAGATACTGGTGAATTAGAGTGTCCTTGCTTGACTGCACCCCACCCTGAAGCCATTCTAATTATACATATACAATCTATCATTGGGATCGTTGGGTATGTATTGGCGCGTAAACCGACGTTGCTAGTGGTTTCCGTTGTTACCGGTATTTATGTGGTATAGACATCACTACGAGTTAACTTGTAGTAGCAGTCTCCATGGAATCGTTTACTACGAATTAACTCATAGTAGGACCTGTACGTACTACTGTATCCCAGGCAAAAGGATTTAGTCATGAAAAGAGTAAAATCCAAGATGGCCCTAGCTAAATTACACATCTACAATGCATATATTAGTGTGTAAATTGTAATATACTAGTCAGACTCCGACTTGGTAATGTGGCTAATGGTACTAAGTTCTAATGGATCTAGTACCGGTAATATACTAGGTCATCACGTTTATTAGGCATTCGAGAGTACATCTACTTGATGCTTTGAAATACTTCCGCAAGTTTGGCA
The DNA here is from genome assembly GCA_032622095.1 of Siphonodentalium dalli. Lineage (NCBI taxonomy): Eukaryota > Metazoa > Mollusca > Scaphopoda > Gadilida > Siphonodentaliidae > Siphonodentalium > Siphonodentalium dalli. The sequence goes on along the minus strand of CP136064.1, from coordinate 59,847,571 downwards.
CACATTTAACAGTGCCCAGTAGTTCAAAATGAAAGTAATACTGAGTAAACATCGTATTACAGAATAGAATAGAATTACTTTTTTTGCCAATCATAGGCGCCTTCTACAAATTACACGTAGTGTTTACGTTCAACTTGAACAAAGTAAACAGACTGATCATCAGATCAAGACCGGTTTTGTCTTTGTAAAACCATATGCATGTGGCCACAGGAATTTGGAAATTTGACAGAGGCAGAATGAGATTTAAGTGGGGTTTCTGTATCAACGTTCCAAATGTCCGTGGTCGCGTCCATTTAGTTTACTGCGATGGGACTCCGGAAGCCAAATTTGTGTTAATCCCCATGAGATTCTGACGTCACTTCCGCTGTTTCATTTCCGATTTTGATTATTCTGGTGCTAGAAACCTTGTTTATACAACAAATAAGTGATAAATTAATAATATATAATGTATGCTCACCTGCTCGCGGTCTTGTAGTAGTAGCAGAAACGGCAGCTGCTCCGTCATTTCCATCTTCTTCATTCATGTCGATTTCGCTCGCAAAATATTCTTTGAAGGCTTTCAGTGACGCCTTCAGTTCGTTGTATGTCGCGTCACGAAGTGAGGGCTTTATTCGGTCTAAATTGGTCAAACACTGGCCCAACTCACCACTCATTCGTTCTCTTTCCCTGATATTATCATCACCGACGTCATCATCATCGTTGTACAACAACAGTCTTTCTGCATTGCGTATTGAACGGGATATGGTAGACAGAATGGCATCAATTTGTGAACTGTCCATGTTGGTGTCAAGCAATGAAGCAAGAACTTTATTCAAATTATTGCTCTTTACTTTAAAGCCAAAAAAGTGATGACTCCGCCCATACTATGAGATGGGCTCAATCATTCACATTCGAGGAAGTTAATGATGTGTTAACTATTTGCACTTAAGTGCAAATGATTTGAGCTTAAGCGCAAATAAATTGATAGACACATATTTGCGCTTAAGCGAAAATAAATAATAAATGTGAAAAGGCCCTCCCATATATAACGGCCGTATTCTTTTAATTAAATTTTTTAATAAGAAGATTCAATCTAAAAATATAAAAAGAAAATTTAAAAGTTTAAATTAAATGGGAACTGTTAAATGTTTATCATTTGAATGTTATATGGCTAGTTTGGTGTGAATAAGGGTTCAAATATAACATCCGATAAAAAATTAGATATAATTTTATCGATAAACGTGTTTTTAGCGACTTTTAAAAATCGATTATTATTTCTTAGCTGATTTTGCTCGATTCACGTGACCGCAAAACCCGTGACGTCAAAGTGGGACTTACCCCTGCAGACGAACTGTTTACGAAAAATGGCTTCTGCACACAGCATTTCCGCGTCTGAAAGTGACTCTGATCTCGAAAATGACGACGAGTTACGTGTTGCGGAGGATACTGCATCTATGGCAGATACTGAAGATGCATTTGATGGCTTGCGTTTGACTATTGGCCCATATTTACACGAACCAGCCGACGAAGATAGTCGCAAGGACAGCGAGACTTAAAATTTAAATTCACCAAGTCACAGTGTCAACCATCATTGAATCGATCAAATTATCAATGTCATTCATTGTTGACGATTGTCATGGTAATTGATTGTTATTCTACAAATGAATAATCTACATCTAACTCTAAAAAAAAAAATTCGAAGAAGACAAGGAAAATAAAGCAACCAAATTTGGGGACTGCATCACTACCAGTACTGCAGTAGGCTAGTCCAAAATTGACTATATCTTTAGTATCCCGTAGATTTTCGACTACCAGTAGGCCTATCCACTCGGTCTATCCACTCATTCACTCTCAGTGTGAGTGTTAGTACTGTTACTGTCCCCAGTGTGGCAGGGAGTGTCTGTTAAAATCTGGTGGAGAACTTAAGAGGTGTGTAACAAGTGCTAACAGCACCATCAGAGAATTGTTCGATCTACTGCGTACTATCACTGTACATTACTCATTAGTCATTACGATGACTTCTTAAAAACAACCATTGAGTGGAACCGCCTTGAACAGTCAGTTGTTTATTCTGGAGATCGGTAACACTGAATGTCTGAAGGATTTATAATTATATTAAATATGGATTCTAATTTCTAGACGCTTCATACCAGTGTCGTTGGATTATCAATGGATAGGATTCTGAACATTGCCAGAGTAGAAATTGAGTACACCTGAAGTCGAACAGAACAGATGTCATATCAACTTTCAAGTTGCAGTATATATAGTATGAGCATATAAATTATATACAACTATAGTGACTTCATTATTTCACTATCCGATACCATGGTCGTTTCATACCATACTTTTTGGTAACTTTTTTTTTATTTCGTACTTTGCAGAAAATCATTTATTTGTTTCCCTATGGTGTGACATACATGTACATGTATAGTGATATGGTATCATTGGCATGAAAAGACGAATTGATTTCCAACATGGTGCGAAACGACCAAACAATAAGGTACGAAACTACAAAAAATATGGTGCGAAACTACAAAACATATGGTACGAAACGACTTAAGACGATCCAAAATGTCGTGTACCCATTTATATCTCCTCTGCAAGGGGAACAACCAGACACTGACCATTTAGACTATCAGCATCTAACATCATCAGACTCCACCAAAGTGCCTACTCTAGTGTGCCAAATAATTGTACCTGTATGTTTATTAATTTTATGAGAAAAATCCACCTTGCACGATGCATAAGCCTTACTACCATAAATTTAAATAACAAATGCTATACCAATAGTTTAATTTCAAATACTAGTACAAGAGACTGGATTTTTCATTTGAGATGTTGCGCACACGGGGCATGTAGACAACGATGGTTACATTTTCCCATGCATATATCAATTTTAAGCATGTCAATTGCGAAAACTTGCTTTATAATCAAGTCTAGACACAAAAATAATTGTTTAACGTTACTCAAGCCGATCAGATGCTCCTAAATTACTATTTCTTTGGCTTCGGGGATAAAAAATATTGATTCGAGTCGAGGAACCTACTCAGCAACACTCCCGAGTGATCAGATATCAATTTTTGAAGTTTATTATTTCTATTGTTTGTGGCCCAAAAGCACTCCGTCAAAAAGGTGGTCTCGTCAAAATTGCGGATGAAGATGGATAACTCTAAAATCAAGTTATTATTACCACTTGATTTTAGAATTATCCATCTTCATCCGCAATATTCCACCCTGCAGTTGTATTTGGCACACAAGATTATACCGGTAGCTGTAAACAGTAAAGTCTGACCAGTAGAGTCTGAAGGCTTTATACCGAATCACAAACACTGATTTAATATCAGTTTGCGATCAGCATTTGACGATGGATTTATATATATAGCTTCCTAAATATGTTTTCTATAATTCCCAGGGTATAAAATAATAAAATCGAGTCGAAGACACATGTCAGGAAATGCTTATATCAATTATTGATATTCATACCCCCTTTTAAAAAAGGGGGGTACACTGTTTTGCACCTGTCTGTCCATCCGTCTGATGTCTGTTCAGGACATAACTTGAACAGTAGTGCTAATAACTGCTTGGATCTCAATGAAATTTGGTATACATGTAGATGTTCACCACTATGATGGCATTCAATTTCTTATATAATGTGATTATCAATTGGGACATATTTTTCGTTACTATTTTTACAACAAACCGTCATGTCATAAAACTTTCAGGCGATCTCAGATAGAGTTCTCCCACTTGCTACACTCCAAACATTTTTGCGAGCTGTAAAATGTCCCAATTAGTTGTACATGTGTATGTATCTAATATACCAGAAAATATAAAATAAAATCAATATTGTCAGATAGAAGCATTTCCGGACAGGGGTTTTCAATTCATATTTATTATTTTTAATATTTCATACATATCTCAGGAAACTGCTGCATATAAAACTTGGTTTAGGGAGAGATAGGCCATCTATAAACTGTAATTACATTAAAAACCAAGATTATTCCTTAAATGATAATTTTGAGAGGGGGGCACTGATTTTCTAATCTTTCAACCCAAATCAAAACAACACATGTCTATCAACTTATCAAGCAATACTACCGGTAGTATACCGGTACATGTAAATTAGAAGGTGGCACAAGTTTGAAGTCAGAATCTCTGAGTGCATTCTATTTACAACCACAGGGGTCCGGGAACTTCTTAAAAAATCTTTATCTATACCTATATTTGTGAATGTCTATTCTATATTAATTCACGATTCATGAGGGACCTTCTAGATGGCTCCAAATGGGTCTAACAGGGGCAATTTCTTACGAGAAAGATAATCAACATAATTGTGCAGATTAGAAATGTATACAGCGCTTGACGGGATTGGGGTAAGGGACAAAAAGTGGGAGGGGCAAAACAATACCACGCTGCATTAACATGGGTAACGACCCTGCTAGTTACATAATATTTAGAGGATATTACTTGGTTGGTTTGAATGACCAAATATCGGCCTGAGGTAACCTCATATCTCTATCAGCCTGTCATCGAAGGTCGAAGGCTGACATGAGGTTACCGAGGGGGCTGAAATCAGGCTTATATATTCAAACCAACCAAGTACATGTAATACCCTACACGTATCTATTAATTTGTTATTTCTTAAGAGAAAGATTATCATAATGGTGCAGATTAGAAATGTCTACAGTGATGGTATTGGGGTCAGAGAAAAAAAGTGGGAGCATTAACCTAGTCAACGACTGGTCACCCTGCTAGTTATATAATAATTAGAGGACATTTCTTGGTTGGTTTGATATTAGGCCTGATATCTGCCTAAGGTAACCTCATATCACTATCAGCCTGACATCGAAGGCTGCTTAAATGAGGTTACCGAGGGCTGAAATCAGGCCTATAATATCAAACCAACCAAGTATTACCCTATCCATAACATTAATTAGTTTGCCTCTTAGTAACAGTGTACTATTGACAACTCTTTCAAATGAGTGACATCACAAAAAATCATTGTCTATGCATTATTTAACAGTGAAATAGAATTATGCCATGTTGTAAAGCCACATGAAATCATATTACTCTGATTAGGTGATGTCCTAAAACTATATTACTCAATTTAAGGCAAATTTGAAGTGATATTCACCTACGAACAAAATTTGGACCGATATAGCCATCAGTAGGAAACTTCCTTCCAAGGGGTGCTGTCGTAACATACAGGTATCAAGGTGGACCCCCTCCCCAATGGGGAGACTATCTAGCCACGTCTCTGATTTCAGTGGTCACACAATGAGTGAACAAGAGATCCAGAGCTCTTTCGCAGATAAGTCGTGGCTTCCTATACTTAAACTGAGGCCAAACAAGTAAAAATATATATACAAAAACATGTGTTTGTAAAGCATTACATGTATATCAATAGAATATTGATGCATTTATAATGTTTGATAAAGTGGCACCCTCAATTTTACTTGTTTTCTTTACAACAAGCCCCTGTGACTAGATCACATGTAAAGAACATCAAAATGTAGCCATTGTTATGTAAACAAAAGCATAAAAAAGTAACTTTTCTGGTGTTTGTTTATATTATGATGGTAAACATAAAGAGCGTTCTTTGTTGGTGAATTCCTGATATGGAACAAATAAAGAGCGTTTATGACATTTTTGTGTGATTAGCCAGTAGCATTGTGCTGTCTTCTGTAACACAATCAGGCTCTTGCTTAGGTAAAGTATAGTAGGTCTTTATGATAACATGCTGTCTACGCGATAGTCATGGTATATATGAACGAAACTGTATGCATTTTGTTTTTCTGTTTACGGTGATTGGAACAAATTTGTATGTTTAAAAGATCAAAATTTGCCCAAATATCACACATGAGTGTTTCAGCCAGTGCAAGTGCTGATGTGTTCACCTCAGAAGTCGATCTCACGTAACACAATATTTATATGGGTAAAGTCTTATTATCAGTGGGCGGTACTACCGCTGTGGGCGTGGTCTGTGGAAAGCTCCATTGTCTCTAAATGTATCTCACAGGAGGCCAAGCGAAATCAGGGTCTCGTATAATGGTTAAACCCTGACTTGAATCGTGTGATATATGTTTAAGTAAACAGTTAAACGGGATTTTAACTGGATGCATTGGTTATGTGACCTTTTCTAGAAACCGAAATATATGTACTCAGAGCAGTATTGTAAATGTGACCGATCATCCGTTATTTTGATCTACAACATCAAACCTTTTAAAAGTCACTAATATAGAACAGCAAGAGAGATATTCAAAGAGTACTGGGTAACATATGGATGTTATATTGTCCGTGTTTTACAACAGTAGTAATAGTTGCCTCTGCTTATGTGATAAAACGCGGATATTTCGCGTTTGACACAAGAATGATTGGTGGTGTACTAGTGCCTACATACTCTGTGGCATAGACTGTTTATACCTGGAAATTATAGTTGGTTATATTCACCAAGGCGGTACTACACATGTACGTTGCATATATATGCTGCACACATGACCAAAATAGAACCATGAGTGAATTGACAAAGCTGAAATAACACCTTGAAACGTGAAATTACCTGATGTTTATATAAATACGTGGGTCGTATTGGTGAGATATTTTCAAACAACAAGATACTAAAAACTAATACTATGAATTGAAGGAGGGAAATCCACAACAAGAAATCAATTAGAAGCTAGAGAATTCGAATGATTCCTTGTCTGGCAAGAAGACGAAAAATATATTATGTACATAATTGGGTTACTGAATTCGTAAAAAAAAACTTGTCTCTATATTAACAACAATAATTACCAAGCCATATTGAATGTTTTGATTGCACAATACCATGGTTATATTTCTCTAAGCAAACAACTATCCGTCTTATGCGGCCCTGCAAACCAGCCTGTTCTCACCAAAACCCGCTAATTATCTGCTTATAATATAATTGTTTTAGGTAGATAATCTGCTTAGAATCGCCTCATTTTAGTCGATAATGTTCTGAATGTGAGAAGGTTTAGTCACATTATCGACTCATAATGAGGCCATTCTAAGCAGGTTATGTGCGGACAATGACACAAATAAGTCAACTCACGATTGTTCAGGTGCACACTCTTTAACATGTGCTTTCACTGTGGCCCGTGCCATAAAATAACGGATATGACTCCAGTATCTGCTTATATCAGAATCAAATTGTATAACTATTTCACTGTATAGGTCGATTTATGTGCGTGTTTGCGCGAGGATATGTTGAGCAATTTATTGTTCGTGTCACTTTTGTGATCAAACGTAAAAACAGCTGAGAAATGTTGATAACTTAAAACTAATTCCATATACAAGTCAACATGTATAAGTATGGCTTGCACTTTCATCTCACTTTGATCAACTGACCATAGCAAAAGACAGAACTGACTACAGGTTGAGTTTAAAAATTACATACCACCTAGATATGGATTAACTTACCAATCCAGTAATTGGTGTTGGGTCGTAAGGGCGCCCAGATATCTGAAATAGAGAAAGTATAAGGATTTTCTAAGGAAAGGTGGCATCAAGTGAGTGGAATTTAAATGACTTTGTCATAATTGACAACTGCTAGAAACAAGACAAATCAGATAAATGTAACACTTCGTTTCACTAATAGGTTGGCTGAAATATAAAACAAAAGCATTTCATATCTTAATTCAAATTCAAATCAAAGATTGGTTCGGTTCGATGATTTTGTCAAGAATAATCTCCTTGTTGGGTCTTACAATATGCTATTTTGTGGTTCGGTGTTGGCGTTAGTTCATATGTCTGATAACGTCTAACTTGTGTTTCTAAATGGTGCGGATTATAATTATGTAGATCACTTGAAAGTCAGAGTGGTCACATATTATGCTGAACTTACCAAGTATATCACCCAATGAACCCATGATCCAGCCTTGGCGGCGAATGAGTCGCATCCTCTACCAATGATGGAATCTTCTAACAAGGAGCATATTCCACCTCCGTTTTCGACATCAAATGTCGCAGACAAGCAGTATTCATATTGGAGGCATCTCACCAAGCACGCCCCTGCTGATGTTAAACCCTCCACGATAATTAGAGATGTTGAGTAGAACTAGACATTCCCTCTTATCAACATTTAATGTCCGAACAGATTTCACCACCTTGCATGCGCTTCTTCGACAAGGAGAAAAAAGTGTCAAAACCCTTAAACAACCTAATAATCCCCTGATGGCACCAATCCTCCCAAGTAATTACATATTATTATTACGCAATGCGAAAGGTGGGCGCGATTTTTACAACTGTCTAGTGTCGAGAAACGAGAAACTGGACGTGTGCTCGAAATGGGTATCCAAACTAGGGGAGTACAACATTCCATGGGATATTTGCTTCAAGGTTCCATTCCAGTCCACGTCTGACACTAAATTACACTGGCTTCAATTTCGTATAAACTGTAGAATTTTAGCTACCAGTAAATTTCTAAAACTGGCCAAGTTTAGACAAAACGATCTTTGCAACCGATGTCAAACACAAGAAACGATATGCCACATATTTTGGGAGTGTCCGCATGTTCAATCATTCCTAGACAAGCTTTCCAAATGTACAATATCAAACAATTTAGTCATTCCTTTAACAAAAAAGACAATGACGCTTGGAAACATGAGCAATCGAACGGATAACATTACAAATTATTTAATTTTGATTATTTACAAACAAAATTTACAACGGACCAATTGTCTATGAATGCTTTAATTGCAGAATTCAACTTTAGGTATAATTGCGAAAAATACAATACATACTGCAGACTTGAACGTAATACGTTCGATACCAAGTGGCTTCTAATGAAACGAGCACTTGAAAACGAAACCCGATAAGATACAACACTTTAAAGGCCGTTCGGATATATATCTCAATAGTATATTGGTAGAATAGAAAGTTGAAACATGGCCAGTCATTGACCGATTGTTCGTAAACAACGAAATAATTTGTCGACAATGAACAAAGGGTAACAACTCTATTAATATAGCTCCCGGCATCGAGGCTCTATCTTCTGTTTTGACATATCCTGACTGTTTCGCAGCGCTGTGTCGTGTACCGTGCCCAATCTCCCATATTTGATATCAACATATTATATGTCCATGTCACATTATATGATGACACCAATCGGCAAACCTCGGTTATTTCCGTAGCAAATAATACCTCGGCCATAATGCACGGTCATGGTTGGCTACGGACTACATATACGCCAATTTTAGATATATGGAATTCCCTGAAATACGTAATTTCTATTTTTAGTCTGGGTTTTCCATAAAAATTCTCCGGTTCTGTTCAAGAAAATGTGACTATTAAATTATCTTTTTTTCGAAATATTCTCGTCCGAGGAGAAACCGAATTTCAATAGAAATGTTCCAAGCGACTTTATGTTCACGCTTTTCGTGTGGAATAGTAACAAATACTTTGTTAACTGTTCCAATTGTACGAAATCAACGAAGAATAATATTGTTGCAAAAATTCAAATATATGGTTGCTACTAAACTCATATTAAAAATGAATAATATGTGTAGGATATGGAACAGACATATTTGACACAAAAAGATTGTCACGTGGAATCATCACCCATATCGGTTCCAGCTGGTCCATGTTAATGCGATATAAGATGTGGACCAGACTTCCTTGGACCAACATCCTTGTCCGGTCCACTTCACTTTGGTATCGGACCAAATCGGAAACAAATTATTGTGACTTTGTCTCATTTGCAGTCATGGTAGATCATGCCATAATAGAGATTGATGGCATGATCTACAGACATGGTTGATTGATTGTTCTGTTATTGTAGTTAGCAAATGGACAGCTGAATCTGCTGATTGAATAATCGCGTACGGAAGAATCAATATTAGTCTAAGACTTAGAATAAATTAGAAACATACTGTGATAACCAAGGAAGCCAATTAGTGCCAAAGCAAAAATAGATCTGTGTCATATCGTAAGTTGTTAAAGGTTTGTGATTTATCACAAAATAGTTTGCGATTTATCGCAAAGATGATTCTTGATTTGTCGCAGTTGTTTTGCGATTTAACGCAAAGTAGTTTGCGATTAATCGTAAAGGTTTGCGATTTATTACAATTAGTTTGTTATTTATCTTAAAGGTTTGCGATTAATCGTAAGGTTTGCAATTTATTGCAAAGTTATGTGATTAATTTCAATTTATCGCATATATTTTTTTGCATTAGCATTATGGGCTTCCATAGATAAGTTGTATGTTGCAGGGATATCTTAAGATCAGTGGGAAAAGGTACATACAAAGTTTCGCATTAAAACAGCACCATCTATATTAGATAATGGTTGAGATAGGATGCTATTTTGACTGCATTTTTCAATATTGGGCTTATGCTAAATCAGGGGTACAACAGCCTGGTCCAATTACAGTCTAGATATTATTAACCCCTTTATGACGGGAGATGCACTGGTTTAACATTAAAGGTCCTGTGCCAGTGCATTATCTTATATATGCGAGTCTCACATATAAGAGAATGCACTGGCTTACAATGTCAAGGTAAATATTATTAGGCCAATGTATTCTCTTATATGTGTGAAACTCCCTATGGGGGACTCCCATATAAGAGAATGCATTGGCACAGGGTTCCCACAAAATGTCAGGAAGCTCCGTCATGGAAGGGTTAACGAACTTAATTTCAATGCTGTGGACTTGATTTTCAATTGTTATGTTGCACTATATGCTAAACTAAACCGGACTGGTCCAGACAGGAGAACCGGACTGCAGAGGACTGGCTTGCTAGTGGTCTGGTCTGGTCTGCATCCCTAATGAGATAGCTTCGGTTCCAGTCCACATTGATGCAAAGAGCTGGCCAGAGAATGCAGCGAGTCACTGAAGTTGATGTCACTCCTATTCTAACAGTCAAAGAGGTAGAATGTTGTGGAGCAGCTAATAAAGCTGGCCGTAAAGTGGAAGTGGAATAGTCTCAGACAATAAACATGTTACATTGTGCTCACACCGGTGAATCTGAATTGAAACATTCTCACCCTGGGATCAGCATGAGAATAACCAAACCAACGAAACCCAAGTTTTCATTATATTCATGACATGATTTAATAGTTTATATCAGCTTGTATAGGATATCAGTTATGGATGGGGAAACACAGGATGGTAGATAACCGGGCATAAGTAAATTCACAGAGCTTCAGGCTCGTTCGTATACTAAATCCGCTCACATGACATGAGACCATGTCACACTCAGTGACCTGGACAAATTATATCTGAATGGCAGAGGAAATTGACTATTTGACACCGACGCAGTTCATAATATATATTTTATCAAAATTCAAATATTAAATTATTTATTAGTCATAAAATTCAATTATAGGATTATCACCAACACATAGAAAGGACAGAACAAATGGATAATTACACGTACAACAGTCAAGTACATAAATAAACAAAATGATGTAGGATAATCTGGATCAAGTATGCATTTAGTTGCTCTTTAAAAACATTTTTCCCAGAGGTTAGAATGGAGTTTACAAATGATATAGTTATTTGGATATAATATCTAAAGAGGGGTTACAGTTCGCTAGCGCATTCTATTTTTCATACATTTTGTATACTCCCATCATACATATTTTCTTTTTGGATGTGTCAACTTCATTTAAACCCAATGATTTTTAGTCGTCGCTATAGTTTATAAATTCTGGACTGAAATTTTGCTAGTATTATCTTTCTCTCATTCTAAATCGGAACCCTGTTTGCCATGCGTGGTGATTCAAATATCTGAGAAGATGCACGGGTTGAACCAACTCGACACATAGTATCCACTGTGTAAAATTTGAACAATTCTGGTGTCCAAAGCTGCTAATCAATTTTTAAAGGCGACTTCAAAAAAGTACAAAACACCTAGGTATAAAAAAATAGGAAAATCAGTTGAGAGTGACCACTTCATGCATGTACTTTAAATGTTAAATTTAATTTCACTACTCATTCATACAGTTTGAGCAGCACATAAAGATTTGGTCCTTTGAACTTCATTTCTGTAAACTTGTTCAAGCCAAAGTCCGAGCTCAGAGAAATATTCCATAACTTTTCCAGACTTATGGTTGAATCCCCCCTCTCCCAAGATTTTTCACTGAATAAATTCCATAACTGTTCGATACCTAGCCATATTTTGAGGAAGAAGGATGCATGGATTTGTTATGCTTTCCCTTATTATGCAGACTAGCAAAACGATGTACAGTGGAAATGGGCCTTGCAATCCACTGTTTACATTTTTAATTTGTGAACAATAAATCATATATAGATACACCCAAGTTAAATATCAAGCAGATTTATATGCACGAGTATAAAAACCTAAGCATAAGTACGCACTGCCTGATCATCACTGATGCTGGTTTATTTTTCACTGGCTCTGGTTTTTTGCAACAAGAAATCAAGGATAATGGCGTTAATCATTGCTCTATTTGTATAGCATACTAGTGTTATGGATTTGGTGCGGCTTATCAATGCAGCCTAAAGAATGTTGGCAATATCAATGCATCTTCCAATCCTGCAAAGTCGGCATATGTATTTTGATTGCACAATCCGATTATACACCCATAAATTTACCATTTCAGTGGATTCAGGATTAAAAAATATTTGATTCGAGTCGATGAACCCACCCATCAAAGCTCCGAATTATTAGATATCAATTTTTCAAATCTGTTATTTTTCACAACAGAAATACTTAGTGGCCTGGCAAAAAAAACACTGACTGACTAAACAGAACTACACAAAGTATAGGCATGCGCACACTTTACGAGAGATCACTGTCCAATATACGATCAGCTAATCGGCGGTGATCGCAAATTAATTCAAAATGAAAAGATGAAAAAATATCGCCATTAACAAGATTATGGTATGTTTTGACAGTTAGCTGCAGATACATGCATTATACTTTTTTTTAATCGGTAATCATGGCCTTAAGATTCGATGAGAATCACCAATCAATTCTCGTAATGATTCTCGGGAAACATTTCCATTTTCAGTGCTTTATGACTAACTTGATTCAGCATTTGATTATCGCAAAATTAAATTAATTTTTAGCCCTGGTAATTATACTTTATCCATGCAAATATACATGATATATGGCACCATGCTGGTTACACATGAAAATACTACATTTACATTCATGACAACACTTGGGAATTCCCATTTTAATTAATTAGGAATCACCATGTATGGAAGTTGTAAACCGAACCAAACTGCCAAGAAAACCTGTTACTGTAGGACTTTTATGGCAGATATGATATCGCGATTGGTAATGTTGTGATTATTTATTGGTAATAAACTAATTTGAATAAATAAATCGACTTTTGGTGAAATTCCGTTGTTGTAACTTGATGATACAGGGACCATCGAATCGGATTATGTACCTTTAAACAGACCAATGAACTGGATCACACAAATTTATAGCAGACCATGTGATTCGGACAAGGAAGACTACCGTATTCGGGCAAGTGAGACTACAGTATTCTGGCACACCATAAACACATGCTTTTAATTATGGACATTGAGATCAGATCAGAAAGGTAACGTGATACGAACTTGGACTTGGATCATGGGGCAGCTTATTTTCAAGACTCAGGACTCAATTTAACATTCGCATTGCCATTTGCGATGCTATTTCAAATTTCTGCCAAGCAATTTACAATGAAAAAAAGAAGTATATGTAGGGAATGCTCTACAAAATTTGCCCAGTGCCGCCTCTGAAACTCATTCCATAACAGGGTAGAAAAAGGTCCCATTTTCCAAACTTTTCAAGGGTATGCAAACAAACTTTACCAGGAATCCTGAAAGTAATCCATTAGAATCATGCGAAGAGATGCTGAGCTAATTTTGGCAAATTCTCTCATCTCTGGCTGAAATCAAATCGATTTGACGCAATGTCACTATTCTCACCTGCCGAATAATACTGGAGGCCGAATTATAGTGCAGGGCTGTATTTTCGGCTTAAATTTATAATAGTGCAGGCAATTTCACTATATATGTCTCATTGCCTAATAATATTGCAGGGTTGTACTTTTGACTGAAATTAAATAATCATGCATGCACTATTATATGGCAGGTGAGAGTTTTGTTATAATATAACACTACATTTCATGCTTGAACTTGCCGTCCAGCTCTCCCCATCTCTTGAGCATACTTTTTGAGCGAAGTTGGTGGTCGTGTATGTGATACGCTAGGGGAATTTTTACCCAGAGCCATAGTAGCGAAAAACAAGTGTTAGTATTGGGTTCTAATCCTCCAATTCCTTTATGATATGATTTTTCATCTTCTCAGTATATTTTCTATGATACTGTGCTAATAATTTTCCCAACACATTGTAAATCACCAAACTTGTTTGCCACAAATTAGTAGCAACACCCAACACACTCCAAGTTATCACAATAGACCTTATTCTTCACAGGAAATAATAATACATTTTCCATGAGAGATTCCACTGACGGTTGGTTCCTTGATATCCTCAAGTTTCTCATATTTATAGATATTTGGAAGCCGCTCCTTGATTTGAATCAGAATTATTTTCTAGAATAATAGATATTTTCCTGCACATTAACATCTTCTCCAATGAAGCTATGGCTAATGGTGTGGCTGTTTCAGTCACGGCGAGATGTGAGATTTCAGAATAAAGGCATGTGAGATCTTCAAACTTTACAAATTGTTTACGTAATTCTTGTTCCCTCAGCTGGTTCCCTAGAAAATATAAATCACAATATGAAGGTTTCATGTATAAAATAAATAATTAAATTTAATACAATATAAATGTAACGGTTGAATGGCAGGTTGAATTTTGTTATAGAGTTGTGACAGCCAGGTTAGTGTCACAAAGTTATCATAAAACCCCTTTGTGGCACTCACACTCACCATCATTACATATATGACAACTCCACAACAAAATTAAACCTGCCATTCAATCCTTAAATGAAGTTACAAGTCAATACAATAAAATAAAAACTTGTAATTTGTGAACCTTCTGCCTACTAGTTTCGGCTTTATTGAAGCTATTTTTGAGCTTTTGTTCAGGACCAGAGTTTGTGAAGATTTTATAGTCTGAGATTTAATCGTCTGAGATTGGTTTGGTTCAATTTAATTGGTTGTTGTAGTCAATGAACCTGGTCTCATAGGGCATGAGTTTGTGTCTGTGGTTCTTATTGTGATTCTCCCTTGGGGGGGGGGGCTGATTTACTAGTAGGGTTGTGGTTCTCCATGCATGGCATGTGCATATTGATGTCGATATTATTGTGGTTTTCTGTGGATTTCGGCTTGTGGTTCCCATTTTATTTTTGGGTGTGGTTCTCTTTGAATATTTTCTCCAAAATTAATAATCGTGCTGACACTTAAATAATCGTGCTGACACTATTATTTATAGGCACCTGAGAGTACCAACAAACGATTACCTGTGTGGCTATGAATTATGTGGCTAATAATTTATGTTTCCACAGTGCCTCCGAAGAAAATTATCTAGTCTAGTATCTAGACAAATAATTTTCTTTGGAGGCACTGTATAAACATTGGATACTTGTCTACTCTGATGCTTATGGCTGCCAATTCATTACTGTAGGCTATGTACATATCAAATAGTACATGTGCATAAAGCGATTGATTGTACAACCAGCCACTTCTGGGGTCATAGTGAACAAAATATAATGTAGCCATATAAAAAAATTGTAATGATGTGTAGCGTTGACATTTGTGTTGCTTTTTCATAGGCACATGATGTTGGATGGTAATATGGACACAACATCACATGGATAATCACCCTTCAGATATTATGCGACCCTTTTCTAGCCACGTAACATAAATTAGTTACACAAATATCAATTGTACTAAAATGTACTAATGTATATAGCCACATAAATGGTGCTGTTGGGAGCGGACAGACAGTTGGAAGCCATTCCTACATGTATATCCCCTGCTGAAAAATTTTTTAGGAAGGGAATAACAAACCTAACAAGTAATGACATTGGTAATCAAACTGTTACTGTTTAGGAACTATTATATTCCTTTACATGTATCAGTCCTTCCCACAAGGAAAACACAGCGAGTGCCCTTACTACTCTATAAATACTACTCTAGTAGTGTATATATATATATATATATATGTATTAGTGTTTATTAATTTGATAGTCGTCAATGACTATGATGAATTATAAGGATTTCAGGACTGATGTATGCTTTAAATATTTTAAAATATGGCATTACACGGCTTTCTTTTTCATCGGAATGTATTTATGAGAGGGACCATTTTAACATGTTAAATACATAGGTGGATAATTGGATATTGTAGTTAAAGGTACTCAATCCGATCAGACGCTCCTAAATTACTATTTCTTTGGCTTCGGTGGTAAAACATATTTGATTCGAGTCGAGGAACCCACCCATCAAAGCTCAGAGTGATTAGATATTGAGGTTTGCTGTTTCTATTGTTTGTGGACCAGATCTTATACAGAACCACCGCTCAAGCAGACAAATTGCGGTTGTAAGATGGATAACTCTAATATCAAGTGGTTACTATTAACTATTAATTTTAGACAGGGTTTCCGCTATAGTGGCAGGGGATCCCTTTTTTGGGCCCCATTCTCCCAGCCAATTTTCCCCTTCTGTCATACCACAGGACATATTCCATATGTATACAGGTATAAAGATGTTTACTTCTCAATTTTGTTGAACAAACTTCAAACATCAAGATATAATCACTCTGAGCTTTGATGGGTGGGTTCCTCGACTCGAATCAAATATGTTTTACACCCGAAGCCAAATAAATAATAATTTAAGAGCGTCTGATCGGATTGAGTACCTTCAACAGTATGGAGGAATTAAAATGTATTAATATGCAAATGAGCATAACGATGACACAAAACAGACCTGGCAAGTATAGGTATGAATGCTCTTTAGATTGATTAGAAGAAACGATTGCTAACACTAATTACATAAATGTATATAGACCGTAGATGTATTGACACCTGTGTATAGTGATTATAGTCATTTATATACTATATTTTACCCCAACATTGTCCAAGAACCACCAGTGTCATGAGTACATGTAATGACATCCGCGAAATCGTGACCGACTGCGATTGGACGTAGTCGCGTAACTACATTAGTACAAATTCTAAATTACATCATACACGGTACCGGCGAGAACTCCAGATGGGGAAACGGTACAATGCAGAAACTTCCCTGTCAATTGAGTTCCATATAAAATAACAAATTTAGTGTTTGTCCCCATAAACGGGAAAGTTTGGTCTGATTCAAAATTATATGAATCTTCGCAGGGCCTTAACTTCAATATGAACCAATGTCAATTAGTGCTGAAACGGTTGACCTATTTTTGTAGCCGGTTAACCGCGACGTGTAACCGGATCATAACCGGTTATCCGCTATTTTCAACCTATGACTGTATACAGATTATTTATACTATAATTTGTACCAATATATCAGCATAATTTGATTATTATAAAGACAGAGCTTGTATTAAACGAATGTAAATCACCAAACACGAACGTCACAAAGCCACGTGTTGACAACTTGGCAGATGACACAGTGAACTAAAACTCGCACTGCCACCTGACTTGTTATAGTTCTCGTTTTGGGAAGAATATTGTGTGACCTATATACATGTTCTTACATGCAAATATCGACAGTTTTTTATTTCCATTATAGCGATTGTGGGACTGGCCGATTATTAAGTCATGTGACTCAGGTATTCTAACCGCTGGGTGTTCTTTGGCGATTTGAGATGGATAGGATGACTGACGACCGATAAACACAATTATGAAGTTTGTGAACTTTATGTTGTTAACAAATGAAAATTAAAAAAACAGCTGAAAAACAGTGTTTTCTGTTAGAAGACAATCAAATGCTGAGAATTAGTCATTAGGATGCAAATAAGTCCGACTGCAGGGGATCACCATTTTGATTCGAGTTCATTTGAACTTCATCGACTGAGATTGCTCAAACTCAGTAATGTTAGAAGTATAGGTCGAGCGTATGTAAATAGGGTTGGTTCTCAGAGTTTGCATTCTGCCAATTTCTCTTTGAAATGTGCCCAGACATCTGATTTACTCATTTCTTGGGTATCCACGATACTATCTACAAGTAGTCAGTCGGAGAGTAAATGTCAAATGACCACGCCGTATACTGCAGTGAAAATGATTGTATTGATCTTTGCCGATGACCCAGTGGCGTCAGGCACATGTTTTACCGGACATCGGAACATCAAAGATGACGTCATGCATCTTTGATGTTTAGCCGCCAATGCCAGACTATGTAATCTGCCATTCATGGAAGACTTGATCTGGCCCAGATTTTGACTTTTAGTACGCTTAATTTCGAATGTATACCCCTCTGAGTGATAACGTTTGTAGCAAAATTGATAAAGTACCCGTGTTCAAAAGCTACTGTTATCAGTCTATGCCGATTAAGGACCTGAATAGTGAATACGTTAGTTTCTATCAGTGGCATTGCATGTGTGTATTACATAGCGGTTAACCGGTTGATCGTAGTTCAACCGGTTGCCGATGGTAGCCCGTTGTCAACCGGATATCCGTTTCAACAATAATGTCAATGATTATGTCCAATATGTTCAAATATACTTCCATAAATATTATCTATATACATGATGTGTCTGTTATGTGCATGGAGTGCACACAGGGGCCAATTGTTGTGACAACTAACACACCCCATTACTTGATTAGTTGTCGGCAATGCGACAGAGTTATATATTTAACAAATATATTTTTTGTCATTAATTGTCAGCCCAGCAAATTAGGATTTAATTTGGCCAGTTTTTTTTAATTTGGCCACTAAAAATATAATTTGGACAGAAGATTTTTCGCTCCAGCGCAAACACTGAACATGACTGAGATAATTATAAAAGTATACATGTTGGAAATTAGGAATACAAAGACTTTATCTGGCATTTTACACTCTCGCTACTGGTATATAAACACATGCCTTTTATAAACAAACCATATATCGCTGTAATGTAGCATATGCGCAAGAGCAGTTTTTCCACCGAAAGCATATGGATTTAAAGGTCTAATGAGTGAAATAATACATAGATCCGATTCCATGACATAATAAACATATATGACTTATTAGCTTCGTAGTTGGCTAAGTTCTACATGTTATATCATAATTCACATGCGGTTATGATGTGAGTCCCTCAGTCCTCATAATTGGCTACTACAATCAGCAATACCAAAGCCATTTGCTGAAGCAAACTGGACACACTAGCTTCAAATTAATCATACAAAATTGAATGTCGAGTTGTATATAAACCAACATTTGCCATTTAGTGTGCATGTATGCAGTGTGTGACATAATTCTGCATTTAAATCTGAATTTCATTTAATGGAATTTCAGTTATAAAAGTATGCATTTGAATAATCTATTCTTTATTTGCAGGGATGTTCTGATATGAGCAGAACAATAATTTATCCATTGATCTGCATTTATTCCCAACCATTTATTGGTAGCAAATTCTAGGGATGTTCATATAATAAGTTCAACAAACAGCATATTTTAAAAGCTGTCTATTGGACTTATTATCTGCACCTAACCATACAGATGATTGATGAATGAATGGGAATAAACTATTTAGTCGTCAGCAAGTACGAAGTTGTGAATGGAATACTTTATATAATACACACCATTCACTTATCAAATACTTTGCTTTCAGTCAACTTTTCTGGATGAGCATAAATTAGATGGAATTTGCCATTTCGGATATTAGCCTAACTGACACTGGTCTCAATACTTTCATCTTCTATGTTGGCATCTTCAGTATCATCTGCAAAGTATTCTGGTTTATAAGGACTACCAGTACATGTCTGTTTGGTTCATGCAACACAATAATAATCATTGAATAAATTAACTTGTTAATGTTAACCATACAGATATTAAAATATACCTGTCCAGATGTGTGCGCTTACAGGGGCTGTGCACTGATCACCCAGTTATCCAATCAACATGCAATTTTGTTGAGCGTCAAAGTTGAAAGTGTGATATTTTAAAATGGCAAATTTTCCAATCAAGCGACATTCAGAAGTTTAGAAAATCAATGGGATAATTGACTCTGACAATGTATGCCATTTACCACGTTCAGAATTAAACGCGATCAGGCAAATAACATAGGAGATACACAGCTGAGATACAGGGTATTATTTGGGGCACTTACTTTTTTTAGGTGTTTATTTAAACACCGTAGGAAGGCTTTTCATTGTTTGCTTCAATAATTAGGAAGTTCAGTAATAATGGGAACATGGAACATATCAAATGGCAGCAAATATTTGATCAGGCGATTATAAAAATGTTGGACTGTGGCAGTCATTTTCGACACATTGCTCCAGAAAGATCAAGGTTCTTGTTTGGACACTTTAATCCAAACACAAAATATGCTGAAAATAACAGTGCTAATTACCCATGAGATTTATCTGATACTTTGCAAACAGCGATTTTCTCCACAATCAGCATCACCTTTCTCCTCGTATCAAAAGCACCTGTACCTGCAGTCATGATCAGTAGAATTGGTGTCACTGTATCTGGGCCCTGTTAATGGATGAATGAAGAATGCATAAATATAATATTTAAGTTTAGATTCTTTTGACATTTTAAATTACATTAGAAAATTCTTAAAAACCCAGCTGCTTTGTTCTACCTCAACCATCTATTTTTCGAATGTACACTTCATAATTTGATTGCTCATGTCGCTATTAATATTATATATTTATTGTATTATTACTTAAAGGTACTAAATCCGATCAGAGGGTCATATATTACTATTTCTTTGGCTGCGGGGGTAAAAAGTATTTGATTCGAGTCGAGGAACCCACACATCAAAGCTCAGAGTGATCAGATATCGATTTTTTAAATTCGTTAATTTCTCGAGATCTGGGACACTAATTTAGTCTGCCTCGTGGTCAAACAGACAAATTTCGGGTGTAAGATGGATAACTCTAAAATCAAGTGGTTAGTTATTAAAGGTACGGTTGGCCTTGGCGGTGGCTATCCTGTGAAAATATTTCCACCCGTCAAAAACCGCCACAAACAGAAAGAACATCAAAATGTAGACAGACGTTGTCAGTATACAAATAAGAAGTATTGCATAAACAGTATGTTATTGTCAAATGTTTGACCATTGTTATGTAAACAAAAGCATAAAAAGTTACTTTTCTTGTGTTTATATTATGATCGTAAACATAAAGAGCGTGCTTTGTTGGTGAATTCCTGATATGGAACTAATAAAGAGCGTTTATGCCATTTGTGTGTGATTAGCCAGTAGCATTGTGCTGTCTTCTGTAACACAATCAGGCTCTTGCTTAGGTAAAATATAGTAGGTCTTTATGATAACATGCTGTTTACGTGATGGTCATGGTATATATGAACGAAACTGTATGCGTTTTAATGTTTTTCTGTTTACGGTGATTAGAACAAATATGAATATTTTCGACAACTAAGGCCTCGCGTGCCTTTAACAATAATAACCACTTGATTTTAGAGTTATCCATCTTACACCCACAATTTGTCTGTTTGACCACGAGGCAGACTAAATTAGTTTCCCAGATCTCGAGAAATTAACGAATTTCAAAATTTTATATCTGATCACTCTGAGCTTTGATGTGTGGGTTCCTCGACTCGAATCAAATATTTTTTACCCCCGAAGCCAAAGAAAGACTAGTAGTAATATAGGACCCTCTGATCGGATTGAGTACCTTTAATATACCTGTTGTATTATGTAAATGGCATAAGTTACAATCATTATCTGGTTTAAAATGTCAGATACACAAGACAATATTCGGCCCAAAGTGCAGAATTCGTTCGAAGAAATCTTATGTATAGAACCGTCACAGTCATGATTGGCTTGAAATGGAATTGTAACACGTACACGTGTTGATTACGAGGCTACTATTCCAAATTATCAACCGCTATCGGGATATTTTCTCAGCTATTCTATAGCACGGGTATACTTTACACTCAGTGTTCGTGTTCAGAATGCGTTTGATATTTTATACGTCACAAAAAAAAAAGATTTGTGTTCACGTGGCTTGATTTTAAGTGATAACATGTTGATATTTATTTTACGCGTTAACTCGCTAATTCCGAGTTAATTGTGATCTAGAGTTCAGGTTTCGATAATGCGGCACTTCTGCAGCTTTTGTTCATTCGGGAAAGTACATGTACAGTACATTCAAGATATCTATAATTATGCGTGATTTTGTCACGAAAATGATTATTTTTAATCATAAGGAACCGTAACAAATCAGTCAAGAACCATCACAATACCAGCGATAGAACAACTTCCAATGTAGCAGTTCCGACACAGTGGTATATTAGTTAATATTACCTTATCGACTACATAGAGCAGTTCTTGGTTGTCATTTTGCAGGAACAGCAACAACAAAACTGCGGCATCTCTCTTCACTCCTGCAAATAATAAGAAAAACAGCCATTACTGAGCACTGCTCAAATTGATCTTTGCCAATAATTGATATTATCATCACTTTGTATAGAATTTTCTAGTCCATCCTGGTCCATCAACATAGTTTTTCAAGGCATTCAAAAAAGAACAGGGATGCAAGTGACAAACAAGAAACTGAAGTTACTGATGATCTAACTGATGAATATGACAACGATATTTCTGATGAACATGCTATGTGTACTCTAGAATATATTGAACCAGGACCCAAGTGATGGGTTGCCGCCATATATGATGACATGTAGTATATAGGAGAAGTGAAGGAAAAGAGTGATGAAAATCGAAATGTGTTGTATTTCATGAAAAATGCTGGTTCTAACAAGTTTGTCTGGCCATCGAAATCAGACAGGTGCTATACATGTAGTGGACAACAAGATAACTTCTTCAAAAAGTCCACCTTCCCTTGAGTCGAGCTCAGGCAGAAACTATGTTCTGCCGGAGATAGTGTATGAGTGTGAAACAAAACTTTGTCCAAAAAATGTCCTCTCAATAAACATAGTTTCCAATGTGTTGTTCAATGTACACATTGTAAATGCTTGACATAAAACATACAGTTATGAACTGGAACTGCTAATATGTTAAATGTATAGAAATGTATGAGAGAATTTATGACCTGTTCAATTTATATGCCTGTCGAAGTACTTACAAGATCCGAACAAGTACATAACATGTCTTTAAACAATTGAAAATTTGAAGAAGAAAAAATCCAGGTCGGCCCAAATTCGACAGAAACACCGATATTTATTTATTTTTTGCGCCAAGAGAGGTATATGTTCTTCAACATCAATGCTAAAGAGACATATACTGTTCTTTGGTGTGTCAGGCCCATATAGATAAAGATCGGTATGTACATGTATATACTGCTCTTTAAGTGTTTGTTACTAAGGAGCACAGCCCTTTTAATTAGGGGTGCCACGATTAATCGTATAATCGATGGACCGTTGATAAAGCTGATAATCTTCGTCGATTAATCTATGTTATTTATTTCGGACATCGGAAAATGCCAGGTATTATTGAATACCGTGTTTGTTTTACACAGTTTAATATACAACCGAAGGGTTAACAACATTTGTATGTACTAGTAGCAAACAGTCGGAAGTCCATTTGATGAATATTATTGTTAGTTATCATTGAAACAAACAACATTTCGCGCTAATATGCTATCTATAAATGACAACAATTTGACCCAGTTGATATTTCCAGATCTGCACGGTATATCTTGATTTTCATTAGTAATCAATTTACCTGGCCTTTATTTTAGAAGCGTGACGTCGTTGCATTCGTTTGTTCTGACAACTTTTATATCACAATCTATGTGTGAACACAAAGAATACTATCTCCGCTACAGGTAAGTCTCGTGTACAAGGTATTGGTAGAAAATTTAAGAGAAAATGGTATTTTCAAGGGGTCATATCGGTGGTCACTGGTGTTGACCTGTTTCAAAATATGTGCTAAATGGGGTGTCAGCTCTTTTATTAGACTATAAGGATTAAGATAATCGTAAATGTCCAAATATTAAAATATCTCTTAATCCAAATACCTTACTCGTATTTAAATTCGCGCAGTACAAAAAAACTACTATATTTCGCGAACCCATCGGTGCGCGAATTTAAAACTATTTAAAGCGAAAAATAGTACGACTCCCAAGTTTAATCTGAATACAAGAGGGCCATGTTGCTGATTTTACATATGTTATGAACGGTTGAATATATAGACAATTATGCATATACATGTATGCATATATTTACATTCGATGGTGTTTAATAATATTACACGTATACTAGCAGATTCTATCTCCAAGTCCAATATGAATGACTAAGAACCGAAATTGTCATTAGCTCCAAGATATACGAAAATATCACAGAAATATTACGAAATTAATTTTGTCAGTTTTGAATTCGCGCAGCTAGGTGCGCGAATTTAAAGTGAGCGAATTCAAAACTGAGCGAAAAATAGTACTGTGGGAATTTAAAGTCTAATTTGTTGGACTACAGTAACGCTATGGGGAAATGTATGTAAATATTATGATATACTTACACTTTCACGAAAGTCTGACCACAATAGATTAGTTATTAAGTTTTATAAAACAGTCACTGAGTCAGGTAGTGATGGGAGTTCATGTAGTAGATGTACATGTACCGGTACCACTACCAGTAAGTTGAGTAATCTCTCGCCTCGCCAAATTCTTCAAACCTCTTCTGCATCATCTGGAAACCAGACTTTTGCCCAAGCCAGAAACTGTTGCTGTAATGCTGAGTGAACTTGGAAAAACAGCTATCACCTGATCGCGTGTTGGAAAACATGTTGAGATTGTGAAACAACAGAACACTCTAGTTAACTGAGCTCCTTTAGTTGATAATTAGCTCCCACTGTGTGATCCAGCATTTCTTTAGCATATTCAAGACATTGATCGAATCCCTTTTAAGCGATGTCATAGCAGTAAAATAACGAAAAATCGCTTAAATACTCGCAATTTAGAATGAAATCTATGTTGTTCGAGACAAAATGGCAGACGACTGGAGATTAAAAATTCGCGGCGATTGATCCTGTTTTGTAGTCTATTTTACAATAATGACAACTGGTCATACTTATTAAAATAATGTCAGTATGTTTTACTTTGTATCGGTAATATATACGGAATTTGTGCCTAACTGTGTTGGTTGGAAATATCATTCCGCGCATGCCCAATGTGTAACTTCGAGGAATTATTTTCCCAAGAACGATAATCCGAGAAGTTGCGACTGGGTCGTCGACGTCAGCAACGATGTTAATGAGGTGCGCGACAACGGGACCTGGCTCTGCCGATATGGTGCATTCTGGGAAAAGCAGATATTCGATATTTCCACCGTTTTCTTTGGTATCCATTAAGTAGGCTCGCGGTTAGCTACCCAACTTTGTATAGACTATTTAGCTGTCATTCAAATTCCATCTGTTTTGTTTTCGAACTGGAATGCAAAACGTATCATCGATCATCGACCTACGCATATTTAGAATACAAAATTCGCATATTTGTGGGGTTATAAGTTAAAACAAATGTGTCAAATTACAACAGTAGTTTTCCCTTTAAAGGAATTCTTCCTGCGGATGTTTGGCTAATGGTGGCTCATTGTCTTTCAATGGGTCGTACGTTGCAGTGTTTGAAAATTTCAAAAGTCAGGTATGTCACAGCATTGTCACTGTTGTTGATGGATCATGGCTGCCCAAAGCTGATGTTGCTGATTTTAAAATGCATTTGTTCTACGGATGCTTGGCCCAGGCGCAATGTCGGCACATTGTCGCTTAATGGATCGTTCGTTGTGGTTTAGTAACCTCACGACATTGTCAGTTTGATTGAGTGCGCATGACCGTCCGAAGCTGGTACCGCTCAGCCAGTTCATAAATACTAAGTTAAGTTTGTGGGTTATATGTGTTCATGAATATATATTACCCAGAGGAGCCAGCTGCTCACATATATCCCACCCATTGGATATCAAATGTGTCAACACATTTTCGAAGTTAGCTTAACGGTTACCAACCGACACAAACATGAAAAAAGTTGTTTTTGACCCAACGCCATGTTTACGTAACAGAACTCGTAAACACACTGGCGAAAGATATATCCCCGGATCGCGAAATTTCCACAACAGAGTAATATTTTGGGTACGATTTTGTATTGTGAACAGTTGGTTGCATGTATGGTCTCTTTGGAGCTGATTGTGCCATTTGTTATATGGTCTGTTTTCAATTACTTACCGAACAGATAATTGCCACATATTTTCTTAACATCTGGATATGGAATTTGTTTCTCAGCTTTGTTTTTATTTTGTATTTTGATTCGTAGTCTCAAAGGGGACATGCAAGAACTGTGCTGTGTGTGCGCCGAGACATATTCAATACTGATTTGTTTTAGAGCAATTCGTACTAAACGCTTGGGGCAGAACATCGTGAACATGGCATTTCTTTATTCATGTAATGTTCTTGGTCATGCCCGTACGAATGACAATCAAACACCTCAAATGGGCAGTTACAACGTAGTCAGTTGTCCATGTATTTTCAACTGCATGTAACCGTCAATGTGGGTGGCTGTTGAGGGCGGTTGATGATCAGAAAATACACAGAACGACATGTGTGCGAATGGATATGTCGATACGACACGTGTGTTGGATCATCGCTGAATGGTAGAACGAGAGGCGCAGCCTCGAGTCTATCTTTTCACGAATGCAGAAGTACCGCGTCGACAAGCCAATTAACACGTGTCGTTCTGTGTTAGTTATACACTCCACCAGTCATAGAATCCATCACTTTGAAGAAAATAGGCCACGAGACCAAACGTTCCAGTTTTTTGACCGGTGGCTTTTTTTTAGAAATTAAATATTTGATTCTGGGACCAATCATTGAATCAAACTTTGCATGAAACTGTCTATATTGTTAACATATTTTATCAGATACCAGAATAATAATCAGAAAATTCTAAGACGAATAAGGGGCATAACTTCGTCAATAATGGTTCGACCGAACTCAAGTTCTAACTTGACCTGTACTTGCATGTGATTAATTAACATACTAAACTTGAAAGTTGTCGGATAATCATATAATGTGAGTTATCATTCGGACAACAAAATAATCAGCCAATTCTAAGTCGAAAATGGCCTAACTCCACCAGAAATGGTCGGCTCAGATTTGACGTTCTCATATGAAGGTCACATACAAATTGAACCAAGTTAACACCCAGACAACACAATAATTGGCAACCGTCAGAAATGGCCGGACCGAACTCAAATTCGAACTTGATCTGTATATTTTCATGTGTTCTCGTGTGATTAATCCACATAATAAATTTGAAAGCTATCATATAATCATAACATGAGTTATCATCGGGAAAACAAAATATTCAGCAAATTCATTTGTCGAAAAGGGGCATAACTCCGCCAGAAGTTGACGGTCCGGATCCAAATTCGAAATTGATCGGGACATTCTCATACATGTATGAAGGCCACATTCCAAGTTTACTCGAATGATGACTACTATTAAATTTATCATCCAAACAACAAACATTTCGGATGGACGCACTGACGGATACGCAGACGGGCGGATACGCAAGACAATATCGGGGAACAAACAAGACTTTTAGGTCTGATTCGTATCTTTAGTTTAAACCTCATTGGCGGTCCAGTCAAAACGGTTCAAATGGTGCGTTGTGGTAGTTCAGTGACTATCTGATTGCCAGACGGACCACAAACATGCGGTAGAATGGTTATTGGTACGCCCTAAATTAGCGCGAACAAGTGAACGATTATAACAACGATCGGATGAAAAAGAATCGATTGTGACGTGATAACAACCAAGTTGCCACTATCACCTTAGATTGTGTAGCAATTCTGAACCAGGTCCAAAAAATGGAGGATTCGTCATGTCAGGTCTAGCATCCCTAAACCTCGTTTTGCTGGGACGGTTAGAGAGAGAGAGAGTACCTTTATTGCGACAGTCCATGATATTTAAGCAGGCGTGTTGCCGTTCAGGTTATAGTACACCAAATATAAAAAATTACCTCCTTGGTGTGCTGTCACCCACACTCATGTCAGCATAAAATCACACCTGGCAGCTGAATGGTTGATTGTGATTGGGATAAAATTAATGCAAAAACAAGAAAAAATCAAAGCCACCATGGAAATATTATACCCAGATGAATATTGATCCAGAGTGGGTGAAATAATTAACCTGGCATTTAATGGGGGTATGTCTGAAAATTTGGTGATGATTTTTTTTGTTGCGGAATTAGGGCAGTATCAAAAGTGGTACATTTAAAGACGGAAACGGCACACGGACCTATTGGGTCATATTGGGTCCGAAGAGCCATCCTTCACAATTGACTATGTTAGAAAGTTAGTTAGAAAGCATTCACAAGGAATCGAGCATAGCCCCGGACATTAACACTGTCGCCTATGGAGATTAATTGGTGTACTGTAACCTTCAGACATACACACTCCGGTGTAGCATAGAGTTGTCTATCTTCTACTGCCAACAACGTTGTTGTACGAAAGAGTTATTGTACCCATTGTCGATCGAAGTAAAATGTAGAGCAATATCCTATTGGTCAAAATTGCTCTCAAATGAAGGATCCGAAATCACGAAAAATGTATACAAACTGACCAAAGTTATCCACGAGCGCGACCCAATGGTCGATACAAAATTAAGATGGATGGTGTTCATACAGAAAACTATAAACGGGGCAGGCCTCAATTATATGTGGGAAGAACAAACAGAGTTGTCTAGAGCGAAAATACAATTACTTAAACGAATTTTGACAGATCAGTTTATACAAGAATGGGGCACAAGTGTAGCATCCACATCGAGGGGCCATCTCTATAGAGCTATAACCCCGTCCCCCAAAATGAGAAAATACCTAACAGATTTGCCAAGCCACTTATCTGAATATGTTATGAAGATTAGGACATCGAATCATATGCTTGCCATTGAGAGTGGGCGGTGGAAGAAAACGAACAAAGAAGAGAGATTATGTACCTTGTGCAAGAATGGAATAGGGGACGAATATCACCTGCATATGTTTCTCAGAAATTAGACAAAAGTATATACCCGAATATTACTGGAAATACCCAAACGTGTATAAATTTCATAAACTTCTCTACGTTGAGAATATAGCCGTATTGAAAAATGTGGCTATATATTTGAAGCTAGCCATGAGAGAATACAGCATGAAGACTTAATCTGCGTGCGACTGGGTATTTGGGCATCACTTTCACCACGTCCTAATTGTCTCACACAGGGGATATATTTATCTAGCCCCTGCTTTCTCGATGTGGGTGTGCACTGTTCACGTTGCCCTTTATGCAAAACAATAGCCATATAGTACCAATGCATGTTTGGTTCACATCAAAGGACATGGTGGCATATAGATTTGTCGGTCCAATGGCCTGTGTCTGTCTCCCATTGTAGGCATCCTAATCCACATTTGTATATATGTTTTTGCATGTAATATGTTAAATCATGTCTAGCAATAAAGCATACCAACGAAAGAACTGGTACGACCCCTTCGGGGATCACATTGTGGCGACAGGGGGTCGGTTGTGGTGGGGTGGGGCAGAGTCTCACCCCAACTTTGGTCAAAATTTTCGACAGTTGGAAATTTTATACCCTACACAACATTAGAACAATAGGTTGAAATTGTTCTCGTTTTTTTTATATTGCAACAATTGGTTGGTGGGGAATTGTTTTTATTTAGACCGACATTTGCATCGTTTAAGTTCCTACGTTAGGTGAAAACTTTGGATTGAAATGACCATCAGTTGGAAATGTTCCAATATAGGGTGTCAAGTTGGAAATTTCCAATACTTGGAAAACTTGAGGACAGTCTAGATGCTAGGTTTGGCAATTTTCAAGTTTTTAAATATTACTCACACGTGTGTATCCTGGTCCCCCCGTAGCCAATCAAAAACTACTCATCAATTTAAGAAAAAGAAATCGGGGTCTTAATTTGCCTGGAGGTAGAACGTTCATTGTACAAGTACACGTAACCCGAATGTCAAACAAGCGCAAACTACAAAGAGGTCCTGCTAATTGGCCATGCATGATGTTTGTGGGTCCTGCTGAATTATATCATTCTGTTGGGGAACGGCCATGCTGTATAGAAAATACACCGTCATAAAGTGATGTGGAACACTGCGCTGGTGTGATCGAATCACAATACAAAATAAAGTAGTTAGTTTCATAAATAATTTATATCCAAATTTATCCACGTATAAATTCAATATAACCTCGTTCATATTGGACCTATTTATTCACATAGGTTCAAATCGGACTTATTTTATTCTGAAATAAGCCCATAGTGGACTTATACCAGTTATTCCGTTTTAGCATTGAAAACAAAATATAAATAGCGTACATCTGGCAAGTCGAAATAAGATCATAAATTGCGTAATTCAGATTCAAATATTGCCGATACGGGCTTATTTGTGTTTTTGAAAAAGTTCAATATGGAACATATCCTCATGAAAATAGGTTCATATTGGACGTAAATATTCACATATAGGTTCATATTGCACTTATTTGATTATAAAATAAGCCCATATGTAGCGTATACCCGTTGTTCCGTTCAAAGGCGCAGGACACAGAGAAAACACAATATAAAGAGCTTTAATTCTTGTAAGTCGTGTCTTACAGAAATCTATAGAAATAGTCCCATATTAGACAGTTTTATAAAACGCGTTCCACGTCCATATAGATGGTATACATTGAGGTTAAATAATGCCAATACGAGTGTATTTCGCGCATTAAAATACGCCCGTTATGTGCATATTTTCACGAGAACAGGATGAAATATGAGCTTAGTCTCAGCAGAACAGGCTGATGAATTATATGCAACGACTCTCATGGACGAATAATAATTGCCATTTGTTTATCGGCGAAAATTCGTCCCGTAAAGAAGAGTAATTGTTTGATATTGTTCCTACTGTTTTCTATAATTTCACGATGAGCGTGGCTTGGAATTTTCGGTAATATTAGTTGAATGCTACATTATTTCAGTAATCAAAGTGTCTGTGTACTAAGTTATCAGTTTGATCCTCTGAAATAAGTACATCATATGTCTTTAAAGTTGTCGCTTCCGCGGTGTTTGGATTATCTGAACAAGCCGCTATGTGTATAAAACATTCAAACCTTGTATACTGTGAAATCTCTTAATAATGACTGTGTTAGTTTTTACAAACCGGTAATTATTTAGATATTTTAGCCCTGTCGTTTTGAAAACACCAGCGACACCATTATTCAAATATTTATAAAAATATATATATATGTTCTTGAATACTGCATGGATACATTAATTGGCTTTTCCTCACATCACTCGGATTGGCCAAACACCACAACGCATAAATGACGACTTTAGTACAAACAATATCGCTTTGTCCTATACCAGCATCATAACACTTCAGCAGTACCCACCAAATTCATAGTAAATTAGCAGGACAACTATGACCACCATGACCGCCTTTGAAACTGTACTATTTATGATAACTATACATGCGAGGAAACAAATATCAAAAATATTTGGCTCGATTATACCAGAAAAAATCTTGAAGAATTGGGATTTTCCTCTTTCTGGTTGAAACAATGGGTACCAGAAACTACACACTATAATAAGTTGACCAAGACCCGTGCAATAGACCAATACATCATAAATGGTGATGTCATATTAACGCCTCTAGTAGTGTCCATTCTACTATTACCAAGCCAAATTTCGGCAAAGAATATTATATATCACTAGAAAATCATAAACTTGTGGCATGCCTGATGAAATTCCGTACACGCGACAATATATTGCGGAAACTGCATGTGGATCATGGATAGGCACCTCATATGAGGACAGGAAATGCAATCTCTGTAACGAGAAACTCGGTGATGAATACCACTTCATTCTTGAAAGTACGAATCTTTACGACCTCCGTCAAACAATTATATTACAAAAGACGAATGCGCTCAAATTAAATGCTCTTTCAACTCACGGAATAAAAAGATCTTGATAAATCTAGCTGCCTTCATTAAATATGCCCTTGCCAGACAATGAACACCCTGAGGCTCATGATTGACACTATATATGCATACCCCTTACTCACCACCACCACCACCACAACAACAACTATACTGAAGACCATGTATAATACCTGGCATCGATCACGAAGACCGAAAAATTAACTTAGTAATAACGAAAATACCCCCACCACAGCACCCACCCCAACACTATTGAGTATTGTATACTTACACGCATGCGTACAATTTATTACTGTTTGTAAACATATAATATGTCAATGCTCCAATGTCATAATTTGACCACATCAGTGAATAAAGCTGTACTAAACCAGGGGTGTATTCTAATGTGGCTATACCCATAGTTTAAACAGCTAATAAATATTGTTTAAACCAACCCTGGTCATTGAAATAATTACACATTTGTGTCCCCTTCCTGTGATATAATAGACCCATAAATGTGTCTTATCAATATTCATGTACTGACTCACCGGTATAAGCGTCAAATTTATATTCATGTACTGAATTACCGGTATGTGAAAGCGTAAATTCGGTTGGTCTCGATCGATATACATTTTGGAAGTCGTAGCATAAAAACGAAAGCTTCGAATAAGCGAGGTTCCTATATATTTTCATCAGATCTTCATCAGGTCTGGCAATTCACAATTAGAGCTACACTCGCTATATGTGGCTATATATAGCTATTGTAGCTACATTTAAAGGTATGGTTGGCCTTGGCGGTGGGTATCCTGTGAAAATATTTCCACCCGTCAAAAACCGCCACAAACGGGGGGGGGGGGGGTGAAAAAAAAAAATTCCGGCACGTATGCCGGGGTGGGTGGGTGGTCAAAGCCACCAACAAGCAATTTTTTCCGCAACTAACAAACAAAAATTCTGCTTGTTTTTTTAGTGTTTTGGCAATGAGTTGGGCTTCAGAACCACTATGAATGAGAGAAATAATGTAATTCTAACTGGTAAACTGACTGCAGGCAGTTATCGTGTTGTATTTTGTTGCAAATTTTGATATCCAAGATGGCCGCTGGCAGCCATGTTTTTTTGGCCGAATGACCTCAAAATGACTCATTCCTATTTACATGTCCATGTTAACATCTATGATAAATAGTATGCACAGAAATTCATATACAGCTGTTTACAGTGAATTTCCCCACGCAAATCTGTTTTAGTGTTAAAAGGGGGGGGGTGGGTGTCAAAAAACGGTCGGAAATAACTGCCGAAAACGGAAAACAATTTGGCGGTGGGGGTGGGTGGGTACAAAAAATGATCGAAAGGGAAAAAATGCCATACGTGCCTGAAATTGTTTTCCGACACCCCCCCCCCCCCCCCCCCCCCCCTGCCACAAACAGAAAGAACATCAAAATGTAGACAGACTTTGTCCGTATACAAATAAGAAATATCGCATAAACAGTATGTTATTGTCAAATGTTTGACCATTGTTATGTAAACAAAAGCATAAAAAGTTACTTTTCTGGTGTTTGTTTATTCTTTGTTGGTAAAATATAGTATGTCTTTATGATAACATGCTGTTTACGTGATGGTCATGGTATATATGAACGAAACTGTATTAGTTTTAATGTTTTTCTGTTTACGGTGATTGGAACAAATATGAATATTTTCGACAACTAAGGCCTCACGTGCGTTTAAACCAACCCTGGTTATTGAAATAATTACACATTTGTGTCACCTTCCTGTGATATAATAGACCCATAAATGTGTCTTATCAATATTCATGTACTGACTCACCGATATAAGCGTCAAATTTATATTCATGTACTGAATTACCGCTATGTGAAAGCGTAAATTCGGTTGGTCTCGATCGATATACATTTTGGAAGTCGTAGCATAAAAACGAAAGCTTCGAATAAGCGAGGTTCCTATATATTTTCATCAGATCTGGCAATTCCCAATTAGAGCTACAATAACTATATGTGGCTATATATATAGCTATTGTAGCTACATTTAACAATCGTAAAACAATATTTTACCAATTTGCATTGTATGCATGCATTACCGCGAGCTGTTGCAACTAAGGGCGAGGGGTATTATGTTGTTACAACTAAGGGCGAGGGGTATTATATTGTTACAACTAAGGGCGAGGGGTATTACGTTGTTACAACTAAGGGCGAGGGGTATTACGTTGTTACAACTAAGGGCGAGGGGTATTACGTTGTTACAACTAAGGGCGAGGGGTATTATGTTGTTACAACTAAGGGCGAGGGGTATTATGTTGTTACAACTAAGGGCGAGGTATTATGTCGTTACAACTAAGGGCGAGGGGTATTATGTTGTTACAACTAAGGGCGAGGGGTATTATGTTGTTACAACTAAGGGCGAGGGGTATTATGTTGTTACAACTAAGGGCGAGGGGTATTATGTTGTTACAACTAAGGGCGAGTGGTATTATGTTCTTACAACTAAGGGCGAGGGGTATTATGTTGTTACAACTAAGAGCGAGGGGTATTATGTTGTTACAACTAAGGGCGAGGGGTATTATGTTGTTACAACTAAGGGCGAGGGGTATTATGTTGTTACAACTAAGGGTGAGGGGTATTATGTTGTTACAACTTATGAAATCACTACCGTTATATTTCGGTTGCACCAGCTTGCGGAATATCAGAGAAGCATAGCTAAGCACATGCATCTGTTTATATATTGGTTATGGTATGTGATATTGGACTCAGATCCACCCATATATATGATCTATTCTTCTTCCATTTAGGGACAGTTGTCTGGAAAAAGTAACAATATTGGAATATTTTGTCAATTATATACATGAATATGGCAAACAATATTAATTTACTGTAGAGTATAATCAACTCATGTTCTTGTATATTTAATTGATTGTATGTTGGATTGGGTTACCTCTCCTCAATCAGATTCATCCATCACCAATAGCCATACAATATGGCTATTGTTGCTATATTTGGGAATTGCCAGACCTGTTCATGGCAGTAAGTTGCCAGTAACGTGACGGGTTCATCTGTCACTTTCATAGCGATATTTGAGTTTGGATCATCAAGCGATGGCAGTAATTGCCACTCAACATACAGTCTATTTGGACACACGTTGATACGAACTAAAAGAACTTTTTTACATGTGCATTATGCTTGTGTTTCCAGATGGTTTCTCCTTTTTTGTGCAGATTGAATCAAGGTCAGAGAATTGTCGTCCCTGGCGTGGTTCGATTTTATTAATATGAATTATTTCTGGTCGGAGATAATACGTACATATATACTGGCACGAGTTATCGATGGTGAGTGTGCTGCTTACTATGTACAGCATTTTATTAAAATCTTAATACCTAGTATTTCGTTCTTGTTTTTGTTCGTCGTAGTGGAACATGACAGAGCGTTTTGTATCATTCGCTTCCGGGATTGATAAAAAATACAGAGCATGTAACGTAATGTAGTGGGGAAAGCTGAAAACAGCTCATACAATTAGCCCAATATTTTTTGAGTTTATAAAGTTTAAATATTATTATTTGTTTCTTCTATTTATGTGTCTATATTGATCACATGAACCTGACAGATATGAGAAAATGCTATGCAAACTTTGACGCCGCGTTAATGCATGATGAAAGGCTTCGACTTATGATAGCTACATTGTAGATGGTTTATCAGCATGTTCGCGATGATAATGAGCTCAGTATGAATCGAACCTATTTGGAGGTCGAAATAGGTTCAGAATGAACTTATTTCAAAACGAAATAAGATCTTCAAAATGAAAAAGATCAATATGGCACTATTTGACCAATAGGTTATATACAAGCCTAGTTATCGTAGTAATATGCTTTTACCGGATATAAGTTCACTTCGGGGCTTCTTTCATAATAAATTATGTCCAATATGAACCTATGGTAATAAAAAGTTTGATATGAACCCATTTTGACGAGAATATGTTGATACATTAGTATTACAATACAGTTAATTGTACCATCACCATAAGCATAGAGGAAATTAAAGTCACATAATATCTATATCTTGCTATGACCAGATAAGGGGTATTGTTGTGAATAGGTTTGGCCATAGAGCTCACTTACCCGGAGCTCGGTTCACATTGCCTTGGGTGGACGTAGCCACAATCTCTGTTGTCATCCCGCCCACCCCACCTAGTGAATGAGATTAACTCATGTCATTTTGTCGAGACAGATGCGCCAGGTATGTCAGATCGGGACCAATGCTAGAAGCTAGAGCATATTTTAGCCCAGCTTAATGTGCAGGGATGCACGAGGGTCTTCTCTATATATAATTTTGCGAGAAAATCCAGTCCTCTCACAGTTATTGATTCGCGGAATTCACATTATAGCCAAGTGCCATAATCAGGCTTATTCGGGACCGACACGATCAGTTATTTCCGTTGTGTTGATCAGCTGTTTCTCTAACTATAATCAGGCGCTTCAGTTTTCTCTAGATACACAAGCGATTATTCCATATACTTGTTTGTATAATAGCGATTATTGGTCATCGTTCTTTATCTAGTTTGTCCAATCACAGACTCACTTGTCCAGATATCGACATCGATGAGCAAATATAACCAGCACCCTGTATCGGTTGTTATGATTTATCGGAACGGCTCCTCAAACGGAACACTTTATTACCAATAATCGGAATTAAATCACACGTTTGTTTTTGCGGACTGTCGTTCTATCGATCACGCGAAACGTGAATTGTTGCCACGGAAGGTTGATATTTCCCACGTGCCGGGCGAACAAGAGAGCGAGTATTATTTAGGGGCCCTGGTGATTTATCATGACGCCAATCTATCACGCCTGGCCATACATCATAACTAGACTAACCACAGTAACCCAGGCTCTAATCGCATCCAGACAATCATACAAATATACTTTAGGGCTGATCTCATTTCCGTGATCTGGACAAGTGTGAAGTAATTTCTAGAAATTGTCCGATTCTATCTGAAATGCGTACATTTCCACTGTTGTCCACCGTTATACTATCAATTCCCAACAGACAGTCACGTGCCGGCCTTATGTGTAGAATAATAAATAAAAAAATTTAAAAGATATGCATATGCATGGGACACGTAACAGACAGTAAACTCAGATTTATAGTTTAAATACACGGGCGGCGTTCGTTGTAGAAATATTCATATTTGTTCAAATCGCCATCAACAGAAGGAATATTATAAGTTACGGGACGCTTAGTGGTCGGATATGGTGTCATGTGAGGCGAAGTGATATCAATATAAGGCGAGGCCGTAGGCCGAGCCTAATATTGATCTCGCTGAACCTCACATGACACCATATCCGACCACTAAGCGTCCCGTAACGTATTTATTATGTCAGTGGACAAAATCCAGCATATCCCTTTAACTAATCGCCGCTGTAATTTATTGTAATTTGGTAAGATAAATGTGTCGTCTATGGCCTTTAACTTATGTAACGTCACAGTGACGCGTCGTGTGCGTTGAACGTCAACGCATTGAGTCAATGGCTATCAACAGAAGTAGGACAACTTGTTGAGTTTGATAGTTAATGTATGAGTCGTTAGAATTCCTTAAATATATCGCATGCAGGTTTTGGTACATGGTACTATGTCTTTAAATTCATAGAAAATGATTTCCGACAGAGATCCCCTTTCTTGGCGCCAAAACACACCAAAAATATTCCCGAGGCGACTGAGTTTATGAAAAAACAAGATGGCGGATAAGCACCTAAAATTTATTTCATATTAGGTCACCGACCTAATATGGGTTCATATACCGTCACTATATATCGACGCTGATTGGCCAATTGCAAGAATTGACATAATAATAAAATATATATAGTTTTGCTCATATGCCAAACATAATCAGTGCGTAAATAGTATATTGTCGTCAAGACGTACGATGGTGAACAAGAACCTGCTCGTGTTACAGAAGTTTTGCATCTGTGGACATAACGCAGCGCAATTCTATTGGTTAATCACACACAAATGATATAAACGCTCTTTATTATTTCCATATCAGGAAAACAGTAAGAAATAACGCTCTTTGTGATTACCATATCCGGATCTAAACAAAAGCCAGGCTCTGTAACGTTTATTGCTTTTGTTTACATAACAAAGGAAAAACATTTGACAATAACATACTATTTATGCCATATTTCTTATTAGTATAAGAACAAATTCTGTCTACATTTTACTATTCTTTCTGTTTATGTAGGTTTTTGACGGAGCTGAATATTTTAGCAGCAGGCACACGCCAACGCCGCCCGTATCTATAAAGGGAACTTGCTCATTTGAACCTTCATATTATACGTAATTGTCACCCGAATATTTTTTTCCGGGGGACTATTAAAATAGCCGGTGTTCGTCCGTCCGTGCGTGTGTGTGTGCGTACGTCCTGAAATGGTTTCCGGATGATAACTTTAGTTTCGGTTATTAGATCCAAAGCAAATTTCATAGGTGAGTTTATCGGACCAAAATACAGGTTAAGTTCGAATATGGGTTTGCTCCGCCCATTTTTTCGAGAGTTATGGACCTTTTTTTACTTAGAATCTTGTAATGTTCTGGTTTCCGGATGATAACTTAAGTTTGTGTGATCATATCTGAACCAAATTTGGTATTTGAATTTATCAGCCCTATATACAGGTCAAGTTCGAATAGTTGCTAGAGTTATGGCCCTTTTTCGACTTAGAATCCTGTCAATTTCTGGTTTCCGGATGATAATTTTAGTTTATGTTATCATATCTGAATCAAATTTAGTATGCTATTTTACCAGCTCAAAATACAGGTCAGGTTCGAATATGGGTTTGCTCTGCCCATTTTTGTGAGAGTTATGGCCCTTTTACGACATAGAATCCTGTCGATTTCTGGTTTCCGGATGATAACTTTAGTTGTTGTGATCATATCTTAATCAAAGTTGGTATATGAGTTTATCAGCTCGAAATACACATCAAGTTCGAATATGGGTACGATCCACCCATTTTTGTCTGGTTGCTTCGGATTTAGGGTCCTTGTTATTTTTGTGAAATTAAGCCACTTTTTCGGGGGACAATGTGGCCGGGCGGCCTTTTATGTGTTAAGTGAAATGTGAACAAGGAACCATTCATAGCCAAAAACGACTCCAGAAATATTTGGGATTATTATGGTTTATTCTTGTCCCAGAAGGGCCTCCTGAGGCAATGCAGAAAGTCTGTTCACAGCTAAATGTCCTGCCATCATGCTGTTTGAAAGATACATGTATATCAATAAATACACTAATTGCGACATAGAAGTGTTATACACTCTGAAAACAAAGTTTTTGTCAAAGTCATAGATTGTTTCCTCACATGGATTAGTGATACAAATGCTCTTTATTTTTACCATACGATTAATATACTTGCATGGAACACTATTTATTATTCCATAATCGGGAGGGCTAATAACAAATTTGCATGAAGGCATTCCTACCGAGAGGAGTGAAAAACGCAGTAAAGAACTATTTTTTAAGTTGAAATTTAAGTTTAAAATATTATAGCTGCAAAAACGCCATATTTTTGTTACTGGTGCCTCACATGGGGCCTTATTGGAGATGACATTAAACTATGCATATGGGCCGGTGAGGTGAAAAACTGCCTTCCTGACTCCCTTCGGAAAGAAGCTTTGAGAAATGTAAAAGTTAAATAAAGCAACTCTCTCAAATATTAATGTGAATACCATCAATGGATCAACCTAATCAGTTAATTATTTGCATGTCTATCAACTCAGATGATATATATGTTACTCTCACAACACCTGGCAAAGTCTGGCAAAGTGACTGCGTGTCGTTTAATATAGGGGAAGTTGCTCCAGTAGACTAACAAAAGTGGTGTGGAATAATGCTAGATGATGGGCTGGTTGAAAGACTGATAAAAATAGTTTGAAAGTATAGGATTGTGTGTATCCCGCACAATGAAATAGGTTTGCAGATATCAGCAATTAATAAAATAGTATCTGCAGCCTGGTAAATATACTCTCTATGTATTTATTTTCAAAATCTAGTATGTCATGGATATGTCGACAAAATATCAACAGCTACTCGAAAGTCAACTTGAGTTCACTGTCCTGAGATGTTATCAGCTTGCAATGTATTACTGTCAAATAGCCAAAACGCATGTTCGGTTCATGGAATAGCTTGCAGGACAAAATGATATATCGCTGGATATACAGGGGGAATGATGGGATATGTATAATTTGCTTTTGTAAAATTGGATGCATATACCTTATACCAGTGTTTTATATGCACATATCAGCTTCTGTTGGGTTACTGTATTTGTCCACCACATCGATGCATTAGAATTTCCATTGAGCAGTATGGAATTTAACCAACCATGTAGACCTAGCATACTCTCACAAACTAACCTGGAAAATCCATGTATGTGGTTCACAAACGGCTATCAGACAGTATTTGAGAAAAAAAATTATATTTGCCTGTATTAACCATTTTAAAATAAGGCTTCTGAAACAGGTTAAACTGTTATTTGACCTAAAGAAATACTTTCCTAGTCATATGAATGATATCAGTAGGGGTTTGTCCGGTTTGAGGCCAACAATAGTGAAATTCGGGGGTTGATGTAAAAGAAATTGGGAGTAAAACATTTTGTTTTGTAGGTTTTTCGTGTGGTGGGCCCCGAAAATTCCGGATGCAAAAAACGCTATACCTTTATGTTCTTTTTTGTAATACCCCCTACCATACTCTGGACAAAATCGAGATCCGCCTGTTCTAAAATGTATTATTATAAGTCTGCATATATAAAGACAACGGTATTACGCTTAATTGTACACGTATGTCGTCATTTCGTGTATAAAAATATCGACTCTTGACTGAAATCGCTGCTATTTATATGTGACCCGCCATATCAAATCCAGTCGTAAGTTTTACCCTGTGCCAATGCATTCTCTTATATATGCGAGTCGACCATATGTCGCCTCGCATATATAAGAGAATGCATTGGCCTAACAATTTTTTACAATTTTAATAATTTTTTCTTGTATTCTTTAACAATTTTATAATTTCACCCATACAGAGCCCCAGACAAACACGAGCAGACGACACTCTTCTATATGCTTCTATATATGTGTGGGGCTCCCTGCAGGGTAATGGATGTTTTTTATTTTATGTCCTAAAATTTGTAAGAAACATTTATTTAAAAAACATGATAAAAAATTGTTAGGCCAATGCATTCTCTTATATATGCGAGCCGACCTATGGTCGACTCAGGTCGACTCGCATATAGAAGAGAATGCATTGGCACAGGGTAAAAAATCCCGACTTACGACTGGATTTGATATGGCGGATCATATATGGTTGGACATTGTTATTGCTGCACACTGCTATAGTTTACATAAATATGATATATACGCAGCCTGTTCTCCTGAAATGGGTTCATATTGAACGTATTTCAAAGACACAATACGCCCTTATCGGCGTTATTTTAATCTGAATTACGCTCTATAGGAACGTAAATGGGAAGCATGGAAATAGTCGTATATGAGCGTATTCAAATTACGAATACGCCCGTATTGTGCGTATTTGATGCACCCCATACGAAACACTCCCATAATGGCATTATTTAAACGGACATGGCTCATTCGAACCTACGTTATTTTGATACGATAGGTCAATAATAAACGAACTATTGATATACCAGCTTCATATGCTCTGAAAAAACACTTGCCAAAGTCACAGCCATTTTTCATCTTTTCGCCGGAAGTAAGGTAAACGCTCTTTATTGCTACCATATCAGGAATAGACTACATCGGAACGCTCTTTTCTGTTCCATGTCGACCAAATGGCTGTTTTGTGTTTGAGACCCAAACACCGTATTCACATTTGTATTTTTCATTACTTCAATGACTCTGTTTTGGGTTACATAATGCTCGTAGAAAGGTAGTTCAGATATTTATCGACCTATTTCGATACTAAAAAAAATTCAAAAGCGAATAATATTATGTGTATTTTGGAGCGCATGCCGCCATGTGGCTTTATTCTAACTTTATTCATCGACACGACTTACTAGACTCTCGCTCTGTATAATGTGGTTTCATTGCGGCCCGCGTCACTCAGGGGAATAACGGGTAAACACTCATTGTGGACTTATTTCAGAATCGACTGTTTTCGTGTCCCATATACGTTCATATATGGAGCGTAAATCAGATTCAAGTAATGCCAATATGGGTGTATTTGGGTTTTTGAAATACGTCCAATATGAACCTATTTGCATGAGGAAATATCCTAATTGATATTATCCGCATATACACTTGCAAGAGGACGCTCGCTTGAATATGCTTTTCTAAAATAGTACCGCGAGTTTGGCATTGTTAATCGACCGCCACATATTGGAAATAAGATAGCTGATCGCAAAGTTCGTGACAAATTTAGATTTTGACAAGATAACTCCCTAATCGTGATAAATCCCACGGATGCTCATACTTAATATACTGAATAATGCATGTTTTGTAGATATATGGTTTATTGGCTGATATGCGTAAACCCCCATCTTCTCCAGAACACTGATTTATATCATCGTAAATATGGAACACACATTGCTTTCTATTTACCAAATGCTCCTTAATATGCTGTTAATGTTCTATAACACAGTTCTATACTAAATACGCATTGACGAATAGTTCCCTTGGGAAATAATCTTCAGATAATAAGTTCAAGACATTTATTTTCTGAACATTTCCCATCTGTGAGCTTAAATATAAATATAGCCATTTGCCAACTGTTTGCATTTATACAAATAATTTGTAGGCATGTTGTTGAAGAACTGCCACATTTAGTGTCCTCGTAAAGAAAGTGTCCCACATATCAAGTGTGATGAACAAGTTCCTGTTTCATGTGCGCACATCGGACACAACTGTGGTCCCAAATCTAAAACTGATATTTTCTGGGGGGGGGGGGAGATGAAATTCGCACCAACCGTGACAACGATGTACGGACATATAAACAAATAGGCAGTGACCGTATACATAGCCGATGAAATATCTTATAATCCACTGGGGGTAAGCTGCTCCATGGGAAGCGGTTCGCTTGTGATAAAAGCTCCAGTGCGCAGTTTACAATGCGACGGTGCGTCTGTGATTATTTTGTGAAAAAGGAAACCGAAGTATTGAAAATGGTACGTATTATCTTTATAAACAGCATTATTCTATGGAACGTCGGTCACAAATGACCAACATGCTTCAACTGTGATGTACATATCGCATTTATTC
Source organism: Siphonodentalium dalli (assembly GCA_032622095.1). Classification (NCBI taxonomy): domain Eukaryota; kingdom Metazoa; phylum Mollusca; class Scaphopoda; order Gadilida; family Siphonodentaliidae; genus Siphonodentalium; species Siphonodentalium dalli. The sequence continues at coordinate 59,804,394 of CP136064.1, read as the reverse complement.
GAACACATTTCCATACCACGCAAAACCAGCTGATTTATCACTTCAAAACCTGATTGTGTAACGAGAAAATTCTTAATAACATGATATTTTGTGTATGAAAATGAAATAATCTGAATAATGTCCCGTATTAATTGCTATAACAAACATCTCCGCCGTGCGACTGTTGTTGGCTTGGGTGTCTCAAACAATTAAATACTGAGAAAAATGCATTTTTACACCACCACGTGGACGCTCCAGTTCGTATTTCCAAAAGCGCCAGCGCGTAGACCGCCTGGATTGGTGGGCTCCAGTGCGCATTTTAAAAGAGATTTAGGGAATTGCAAAGGTGAAAACGATCGAAACAAGTTCGTATTTATTATTTCAATCACATTGGCATTATTGGAGCCTAAAACATGACAATTATCGTGTGGTGTTTCCGTGAATTATCAGTACTTATATACCAATAGTTTATCTTATTATATACTCCAATCGATATGTATTTGAATGTACATGCAGTCCTGTGTGATTCACATGTATTTGTACGGATATAATTAAAACTATTCGTTTGTTGTCAGCCTAATTGATTTCGAATACATAGTGGGTTGATCATGTATGCATATTACGATGTGAGAGATTGACAATTACATGCATGTATTTGAATAATTAATCTTGCAAAATAATAGTCGTTATGTGGCTTGTGTAAGTCATAACACAATATGGATGTGCCATTATATATAAATGGCACGAAAACGGCACGTATGACCTATTAAAGGCAGACAATCTGATCAGGTGGCCCTCGTATAATCAGATTCCAACAACAACAAAAACATTTCTCAAAAGACGCTTTAGTTATTATAATCAACTAATCGCAAAAAATAATGCCAAATACATGCAATTATGGATGCATTTTATAACTTTTCAGAAACAACAAGGTGTTATCACTGCCGAGAAAAACAAGAAAATGGCCGCGGTGCAATTCGGCACACCATGCAAGCGCACCCATGGTATCTGAAGAACTTGGCGGTGCTGGTGTTAGAAAATGGCAGGGAAACCACGGGGATCATTGAATCCTCCATTGATATAAGCGACCCTTCCATACCCGCATACATCTGAAATGACAATAACGAAATAATAATTAATAAACGCAAGATAATCAGGTATAATTATGGGTGGAGTGTCTTCATTGTGGGTGGGCAATATTGGGCAACTCAATTTGCAATGCAGGGGTCCAGGAATTTTTTGTTTTAATTTATCATATTATTTTCTCAAAATACTATAATAAATTAAAATCATATATATTCCCGGACCCCTGTGATTTGCACTCCACCCGGAGTTGAAAGACATTCATATTTACAACATATATTTCAGATACTTTCAAATATATGGGGGTATATCGTTTGAGTTCCAACCAGTTACAGACCTGTTTCAGGTAACAGTCAGAATATTCAAGCTCAAGAATGTGCAAAAGGAAAGTCTTTAAGTTGAGAAAAAATGTGCTCCAAAGTGGGGGATACAGTTGGAAATTTGAAGTTTGACACCCACCCAAACCAAGACCCTCTAGTCACGTCCCTGACATTCCCAATCCTGCATCAAGGTGTGATGAATACAGTGTTTGCTTTTACTGAAGCAGCACATCGATACGAGTTCAACGTATTCCCAACTAAAATAAATGTCTAATAATCATCATTACATTCGTACTAACGAAGCCATATCACCACTATATATATGGTGTTATGATTCTGTGAAGAATGCACTGCAAATGATATGAATATGATTATTATATTATAGTAATTATAATTATTATATATACTAATGTCTAATTATCGTAATTACATTCGTATCATTTGTATTACGAAATTCTTAATTGTCATAATTACATTCGTATTCAGATATTTATAATATAAATGATATATAATATTAATTACAACATAAAACACAAGCTAATTGAAGAAAATGACTCTGAGGAAAGCGCACACCACCTTCTGTAGTTTTCGGTTGTCAGAATGTTGATTATCCTGTCAAAAATAAGTCAATTACGATTCCATGACACCTACGCACTGGCGCTTTATTTCATCACAACCGCACACGATGTGTAACCTGTTATCGCAATGGCACTGGGGCTTTTTGTCATGATTTGAAAGCTTTCTGGCATTGTTGTAAATGAGCAGAATACATCGACACTGATTGGGGATTAGTAGATGACGTTTTAGCTTTATTGTTCAATATTGTTCACGCTCAAATAAGCTTTTAAATACGCTCTATTCACCAGGTTACTTTCGCTATTTTCCCATAGTAAATGCATAGGGAATGTTTTTCAACAATGTTAAACGGGTATTGTGAGCAAATATGTGACAAAACGGCTCTGGTTTTGTTATATATGTTATCGCAGAAGGGAGCAGCAGTGGAAATTCTTTTCTATTCCTTACCTTCAATCTGTGTTCTTTGAATGTTGTAAATAAAATAACTTCTTCTGACCGGATGTGCACTGGAGCTTCTCACATGCGCACTGGAGCTTTTATCACAAGCGAACCGCTTCCCACGGAGCAGCTTACCCCCAGTGTAATCACCATGTTTGAATATGTTTGGATGAATTTATCTATCAGCCGACGGATGTTGTCGGAATCTAAAATTGATGTTTTCTTTAAAAAAAAACAAAAAAAACCCCAAAAATCAAATCTCGCAGCAACGACAATGGATTGACATATCTACAAATGGGCAGTGATCGCGGCAGATGAGATAGGATGGCCTTTATCTTAAAATCGTCATGTTTGAATATGTTTAGGATGAATTTATCTATAAGCCCGAAGGATGTTGTCGTAAGTAGGTCATGCGGTCGACCTCACAACATATATATCTTTCAAATAAAGGTAATAAAATATGAGGGCATTGTGCACAATGATCGCCTTACACATCCCATAATAATAAAACAATTCATTAAAACGTCGCAAAAGCTCCAATTTAGTGGTAACGACTTATATCTAACAGGTGTGCCATTTTATATCATCAATTTGACTTTTAATTCATACTGTCCCGAGATTAATTTCCCGTCAGATTAATTATTCGATGGGAACGAGCTTTCTCTATGTTAATAGCAATATGAAATACAAACTCCAATAAGCTTCTTTACCATTCATATATTCGTGTGTACAACAACATTGTATATGAGATTTATGTTAGAGAAGTTTCGCAAACGCACGGTTAGCCGTTGCGTCTACGTTTAGCTATTTGTCTATTTTGTTAATGGCTGGCCAACAACATGGTATCAGTTTCTTCGGTTTGAACCAAAATCTTCATTTAAATGGGTACTGTACACTAAATCCGGCCATTTGCGGGACCATCTCCTTTTATACTCAACAGAATATATGCAAAAAATAAATGAATTTGAGCCATGGATTAGTGCAAAATACAAAATGAACGATGCAAACAACATTGAAATTATAATGAAAATTAGCCATAAATTCATTTTCATTATAATTACCATGTTGTTTGCATCGTTCATGCCACCATGAACGCGTATGTGTATCACGATATAAAACCAGAGTTTCCATAGCTACCAAGTTTTGTTAATTAAATACTGTTTGAATTGCTAGTAGACCAGCTTTGATTGGAGGACGCTGGTACATGCAGGGGGTTTCATCCATGGATATATGTTAGAGTCATTGCCCTGTCGGCATTGGAAAATGAAAAGGTTTTTTTTGTCTTTATTAAATACTCATTGACGAGCAGTTCTCTTAGGAAATGTTCAGATAATAAGTTCAACAAATGACCATAGGTCGTTTTGAACTTATTAACTGAACATTTCCCATCAATGAATCATTATGTACGTGTATTATCTCTTCATATACACGAGCGGGATAATCCATTTAGTTTAAGAAAGGAACCAATAGTAACTCCGTTGTATGGACAAGCGACTGCATGACATGACGATAAATCTCGATTAACCAACGCGCAAACACTTGAATTTGAATATATGTTGGTCTATTGATTGATTGGCTGATTTTTCTTGTGCTTGTCGATTTGCAGACTATTTTGGTTTCCGATGATATCATATAGTTATAGTTACCAGACTGTTTTCAAATTTGGTACATGGATTACCTACATGAACGTATACGTCACGTTCGACTATGGATGCGGTCTGCCCATTTTGACCAGAGTTATATATAGTCCTTGTCGGCTTATAATTCGCCGATTATATTGTTTCCGGACGATAACTGTAGTTGTAGTTATCTGATTGTTCTCAAATATGGATTACTCACCTGGAAACAGATCAAGTTCGAAGTGGGTTCAGTCCACTCAATTTAACCTGAGTTATATTTCCCGAGAATTTTGGTTTCCGGATGACAACTTCATAGAGTTGACTGATTATTCTAGTGTCTAAACAAATAATACTAGGTGTGTTAACAACATAGAACGTTTGAAGAAGAAATGATTCAATGAATCAAATAAAAAAAATTCTTATCATCATTTTTGTTTTGCCCCCACCGGCACCATAGTGATACAACAGGACCCACTAGAAATGGTGCAGTATCATAGTAAATAAGCAGGACCACTTAACCGGGGTGTTAGAGAATATGTACGTCCTCTACCAAAACTGAGCGTGAGGGTGGGGGGGGGGTATTCCACACTTGTCGTAGATTATGCCATGAATCTCTACTATGGCTAACACCCGTAGAGATCATATTCCACCTTTACAAAACCTTGGAACTTTTTGAAGTTTTGACAGGGAACCTTGTAAAGTCGAAAAAATAACACAGGGAATATATTTCTTAATGATTATCTGTTCCTTAATAATCTAATTCACTATACGTGAAGGTCCCAACTCGAAATTGCATGCTTTTCTGTGACTTTTGAGAGCCGATATCGCAATAAACATTCAATTAATTACCCAGGAAAAAATCCATAATTGTAAGAAGCGCAAAGAAAATCGCTCACAAAGTCACTTAAATCGTGAAATTTCGAGTTGGGAGCTTCACCCACAACTGAGAAATATATTCCCCACGTTATTTTTTCGACTTAATACGGAAGCGTAGAGGCGGCGCCAGATGAATTATCTTGCTGCAGCAGGTTAGCTATCTTGCTGCAGCAAGTTACTATCTTGCTGCAGCAAGTTGCTATCTTGCTGCAGCAGGTTAGTTATCTTGCTGCAGCTATCATTATAACCAATGTGTTCGCCTTTCCAAAGCATGCATGTATAAGATAATAACATGCTGCAGCAGGATAGCGAACTTGCTGCAGCAGGATAGCGAACTTGCTGCAGCAAGATAGTAACTTGCTGCAGCAGGATAGCTAACTTGCTGCAGCAAGATAGCTAACTTGCTGCAGCAGGATAGCTACCTTGCTGCAGCAAGATAGTAACTTGCTGCAGCAGGATAGCTAACCTGTTGCAGCAAGATACCAATATAATTAATCTGGCGCCTCTACGCTTCCGTAACTTTATAAGGTTCCCTGTCAAATCTTCAAAATGTTCCAAGGTTTTGTACTGGTGGAATATGATCTCTACGGGCGTTAGCCATAGCAGAAATCATGACATGATCTACACTTGTCGTTGCATGCACTTGTCACGATTGCACTGCGGCGTGCCTTAACGTTCTGATCGAGAATGCAGAACTCACCTGGCATAGTCTTCCGAAAATTCTACAAACAAGATCGACTTCTTTGCATAGTCCACTTCCGGTTCCGGCTTCCTGGAGACATTGCTGTGATGTTTCCATTGATTTGAATTGTAGGAGAACACTTCCGGTCTCGGGCCTGAGGTGCTGCGGCCATTCAGTGTAAATCGATGCCTTCGCAGTTAAGGCTTTTAATGACTCTAAATGGCTATGTTGATGCGACAGCCACTTCCTCTCTCAGAAGGTTGGATTATTCATTCGTCAGCATCTTTCTTAAACTGCATTGTACTAGTAACTCAGTGCGTGATGGAACCAAGGATGTTATCGGAAAACACATGTAAATACAGCTTTGATAGCCAGAAACAAGTCTGTACTACCAAAAAATAAATTTCATTAGATGAGATAAAACATTTTACTTGAAACAAGATAAAACATCTGAACCCTTTCTCTACTAAATAGATTCTCTCATTCAGTTATAAAGTATTCATTGGAATGGTCTATTATTCGTTTGGATGGCTGTTAAGGATGTGTGAACAGATGATAGCCAGACGAAATGATAATACAATTGTGGAAGAATTCATATTCCTTATAGTCGTTTGTTGAACTTATTGTCTGAACATTTCCTAAGGAAACTACTCATCAACGAGAAAGGATTAATTCAGTATACTCTACGGTTTACACCTAAACTATTCGTTTTAATTGAGAGAAAATGAACGTGTGTGGATATTGTTCAATATTGTTACAAGCTATATAACCAATAATAGTCGTATACTCGCTTGTGTTATTAAAGTGATGTGAAACACTCCGGTCGTGCGATCATATAGAAATGGAGAATAATCTTGCTCAAAGTAGTTATTTTTACGAATATTAACCAAAATTTACAACACACACTTCGTCATTCTTATCTATTAGATAAATGCAGTACTGAGTACTAACGTATGAGTTCCACGCACCCGAACAAGTCCATAATATATGTCTTTAAAGTATACGGTTTATCTGAACTCAAGCAGGCGGCAAGATATGGACGAATGTAGAACAGGGTTTGTCATTGGTGGGCGGCAGACAGCCAATACCGACGTGAGCACTCACCATAGCTCGTGACTCCATGTGTAATAACATGAATTGTATTAGTCACCATATGTTTCATTATCCAGGTGTGGAGTCGCCTGACTCACGTGACAACTCCGCCTAAAAGTCACCACCGATTATGCATTGTTTACACGATGTCACGCACGTTGTATAAACAGGTAGGGTTGGCACCGTGAAGACACTTGAATTTTCGCGTCAAGTGCATTAACATTGCAGTACCATAGTCACACACTACACACATGTGGTATAAACCTGACCAATGCACGCATATGTGTTATTTCATTGGTACATTGCGTCTAAGTTCAAGCATGTGGCTAGATATATCTACGAGTGAAGAACTGGGTTTGTGATTGTCATTTTTGCACAGACGCTGACTAACAAGCATGATAGTACTATATCTCGCAGCCAATGCGTAGTAACATGAATTGTATTAGTCACTATAGACTTCTCACTATCGACAAATGAAAATCGGTTTTCGATACACAACGGTTCAACACCCTCTCGAACGAAGTTCTGCTATTCAGATGAAGTTTTTGTTCTAACCATTCTGTACCTGCGATGTTTTACTTCGATTATATCGTCACATCACGCCCACAATCGATCTTAAATTCGATCGTCTGTGTTAAAATACGCACCGATCGAAGGTTCTCCATTGTTACTTGATGAGAATTCGAGAAGAAACTGTCGACATGTCGGTGTCGCTCTGGTAATTTCCTAGCCGGACATTAACAATGGAGCCACCATAAATTACGCAATGCGCCGTGTTAGCTCGGCAAATTGGAAATTTAATTCCAATTTGAAACCCATTATTAGCTATCGTGTCAAAACTTGGACAAACGATACCTAATTGGCTCATGTCTTGCATGGTTGTGTGTATAAATATGTGTACATTAGGAACTGATGATTGGCGCCAGTGAATCCATTTTCTCCCCGTTCTTAGTTCATACTATGGGTTACGCATTTGAAATATCTATAATTGTTCATATCCAACCAGTCACTGTGTAAATTACAAACTAGTTTACAATAGGCCATGTTCAACATTATACACTTTTCGCTAATAGTTGTCGTAAATTTTTCCGAAGGTCGCGGAGACAATCGTGCAGTTCAAACTTCTTGCCACTCGAAGTAACGTGTAATGGTTTTGTTTGTCGTGATTAATTTTATGCTTAATTATGTTGTTATCTGGTCATAGCTTAGCGCTTTGTGTATCTTGCGATTTTCGTGTTATATGGCGACGAATTATTTTATTGCCACTGAGATATAGAAATTAAGGCCACATGGCGATTATAATTTAAGGAAACAATCATACAATCAACACCCACATTAAGCACCAGAGAAACGATCTCGAATTTATTAATATATATAGGATGTATTTCTGTGAAATGGTAACTATATATGGCAAATCGACAACTGATTGATTGTTTATTAGCAAAGCCAACAGTTAAGTTGGACCATGCAATAACATATATACATACTATACACAAGGCACCCATAACATATAAGTCATAACAATAAAAATACATACACAAACAATTATATTGTAATCCATGATGCAATGTACATTAATGTGGTATCCTTTTTAAAGATAGTTTTATAAATATGCTAACTTTTTTAACTGATATATATAGAAAGAACACACACTTCAGTGACGTAGTAACCTGTTCGTAATTCTCTTCAGTAGTTCATTATGCGACAGGTGTCTAGCACTGCCAACTTTGTTGGGAACTTGCCCCAAACGGACACGGCCCATTGGCCATAAAAAATACGTATATTTTTTTTTTTGAGGAATAGTAAGAGGTTGACAAATAAACGAAATACAGATATCCAGACTTTTCACTCTGACAAAACTTGTCAGTCATAGCAATTTTCCAACTATTGTCAAGTTTACGCACAGTTTGACACAAACACTATGTGTTGTTACCTTTCAGGAATAGACTATATCAATTAAGGGGATGCCGAAAGAAAACGGGTCCCGATTTACTAAATTATATCATTATTGTATATTAAATCTTTCCGTGGCATATATATAAAGTCCGGTAAAAGTAATTTACGTGTTTGTTTCAAAACTCCACGCATTGGTCTTTAACATTAAGCTTGTATACATTAGGTATACACAAATGGCGGTTTGTCTGGTGTATGTGCTGACGAGCATTTCGAGTTTTCATTTTAAGACAGTAGATTAGACGATTATTGAACCCATGACGGACTCGATTATTGCTTGATTAGAAACGAAATCTGAATACGCGAAGGGTGTTCAATTGAGCTATACAATATGACATAGCCTTGACCATAGCCCATCAAATTGTATTTTATATTGTGTACGGCATGATCTATATTCGATATGTTAAGGTACCGGATACATGTCTGCGGAAATAACTTGAATATGCTATAGTGAACACGTTTACAACAATTATAACGGTCTTTCTCCCCATACAATAACAAGGTGCCTTCAGTTAGCAATGTTTCTCCTTGACATCACTAATAGTTACACAACTTACCTGTCACCATTCACTGTATCGCCACTAAATGGTGTGTGCATTTATCAACTTGGATACTGGGTGAATTTGTAACTGCCATGGAACTAAATATTACACAATGTTTGGAGGGCCATGACAGCGTGCATCAAAAGAAAGAGAACGTTTCACTTCTTTACTTTCGAGATTGCCGAGAGTACACAGTGTTATATTTAGCAATACCCACGCGCCCGTAATGTTCCCTAATGAAGGTAACACAAACAAAGATGTTTTCTTTTAAAATACGCAGAACAAAAATCCGACACCCTTTACCCTTTCTTACACAATGAGTTGGCTTGAGTTTGTGTTTGAGTTGAATGATCGCGTTTATGACGCAGTTTGAAATTGCCATTGATGAAAGATGAAGCTGTAGGTGCGTTGATCGAAGAACTGCCGTTTTTGTCTGTGTAAATTGCGGGGTGGTGTTCATACTATGAACGAATATGGATGAGCTAAATCATTCTAAATAAACACAAACTTAATTGTAAAACAAATCATTTTATAAATGAGTCTGGGTGCACTCAGATATCCTTATACTGTTCTATCAGCAGCTAGCGAAATCGGCAGGGATATATTCTTCTTTATGGCGAAGCATCCTGTCCATACCTTTCTATATATATAGCGGGGATTTGTCGTCAATTTTAATGGACTATATGACATTAGTGACTCTTTGAGTCATTTGATGTCACCAGCACCTACCCGTGACATTCCCCGCGTCATTTTACTTTCTTTTTGCACGAATTTTCCCACATATCATCTGAGCTGATAATAAACGCTCTTTATTGATAATATAATTTATTAGTCACCCTTTAAGTCATCTGAGGTTAAATGCGCCTATCCCACGACAATCCCTTGATTAGGTGACACATCTCTACCAATGTTCCTACATATCGTATAAGCTGATAATAAACGCCCTTTGTTGTTCATAGTTGCCCTTTATAAGTCGTCTGCGGTAAACGACATGATGGGTCAATTTAACCCCGTGTTTCAATTTTCACCAACCAGATTGCAACCATCTTGTGTACATAATTAATTATTTAGATAAATTAATTATTAGTGCAATTTTAAGACATCTGATGTTTACGGGACATATCTAATAAGATTCCCAAGGTCAAATTACTCATATGTACATTTGTTCAGCTCCGATTATCCAACCGTGTGGCCGCCTCTAACCAACATTTATATAAAATAATGAGTAGTACCCTTTTAAGAAATCTGAGGCGAACAAGACCTATCTAACAACTCTCCTCGGATTTAATTACCCCTATATACAAATTTTCGGCTCTGGTGGTCGAGCCATTTGGTCGCCTATATGCGGACAAAAAAACAAACAAACAAAACTGAGTTGTATTAGTATAGATATGGTTTGCGTTTACCACACGGTCACTTCGCGAGGTCAAATGAGTTCATATTCTTTCGAAATGATGTAAACATTGTAATAGCATATGATGTGATCATTTAAGAATTCTGAGGTGAACATGACCTATCAGTTACTCTCCTCGGGTCAAATTACCCATATATACACATTTTCAGCTCTGATTGTCGAGCCGTTTTGTCGCCTATAAGCGACAAAACAAACAAAATTGAGTTCTATTAGTATAGATACATGGTTTGCGTTTACCGCAGGGTAACTTCGTGAGGTCAAATGAGTTCATATTTTTCGAAATTATGTAAACATTGTAATAACATAGTATTACTACATTACATTGCCGCTTTCGATTGACAACTCATGTGGCGTTCTGAACAAATATCATGTCTTTTATATAATAAACCGGTTTACTGTCACATTTGTGACATTTTATCGCATGCATTTGTCAGATAAGCGGGTAATTACCGCTTAACCCCGCTATATAACGGTATAGGCGTGAAGCTTCGACGTAAAGCAGTATCTATCCCTATCAATTTCGCTAATTAATTTACGTCGAAGGGAACTTGAACTATAGTATCGATAACTATGTACTTTGTATACTGTAGTTTTAGAGTACAAATCGGAAAGGCAAAGAAAAGTCCGTATGTTTTTGCTGGAGAAGCATGACGTGGGCACATCACTTATGAACACGCGCAGATCTCGCATTATTATACGGACATGAGTCTTGTGAACGTAGATATATCTACGTAATTTGGGAGAATGGATGGCATTACGTTGATGAATAGTCAAAAATCCCATCACATGCATATACTCTAAAACACTAACCGACGTTATCAGAGGTCATAGCAATTTCTCTGCCGGCCGCGTCTTCAATATTCGATCCGCACATAATTGATATTAACGCTTTTTGTTTTACCACCGTAGGATTGTTTTCGTGCTGAAAATAGAAGGGTACCGTTTTTCTTTCTGTGGCGATAGATTCCATAACTCAAATAAGTTTCGTATAAAAGCATCGCACATATTTTCGGACCTAATTTGATGAATTGAGTCGTACCAGAATTATGACAATATGACAATTATGAGCAATAAATATTTACCCTCCTCCCTATTTTACCCGCTTCTGATTGGTTCAAGTCCGGCTATACGCCGGGCGACAAATCACACTGAGCAGTGCAACGTCGTGAGTGTGAATGACAAGGAATTGGTCTTTAGTTCAGGGTTAACCCTTTACCCAACAGAACGGCCCTGTGCCAATGCATTCTCTTATATATGCGAGTCGACCATATGTCGCCTCGCATATATAAGAGAATGCATTGGCTTAACATATTAAAAATGATAAAATTGTCAAAGAATGTAGAAAAAATTACAAAATTGTTAAAGAATGTAAGAAAAAATGGTCAATGCCAATGCATTCTCTTATATATGCGAGGCGACCTATGGTCGACTCGCACATATAAGATAATGCATTGGCACAGGGCATAACTGTAACCATCACAATGTGGTCAATGAACCGGTTTCAATGATATCCATATTTGTATGGTGTTATTGAGACAGACCGAAGATATTTTAGGCTGTTGAAGCTTTATTTGTGAGTTTTTGGCCGTTTTGTTGGGTAAAGGGTTAATGGACTTGCTACTGGACATTCGTAAACTAGATGGTCGAGGGCGTAGTCCATTAACCGACTTAAAACACAGTGTTATAATATACAAGTAGAAATTACATTGATACAGATGAAAAATTCCGATAAATATCGATAAAGGAGACGTTTAAGAACGATTTTCTGGGGTAAACTAGTCATTGTCAGACAGCAAAACTACGCCCCATGACACAGCTCGTGTGAGTGGAAATTGCACGTTGATTTTGAGGCGGTAATAATTGTCCAGGCATATACAACTGTCCAGTACAGATCTGTTCGAAATTAAACTTCAATATACGCAAATATATAATAAAATATTTGTTTTCGCTGTGAATATAACGTAGTTTTTATACGTAATATATACTGTCGACGCAATTATTTGTATTTTGGGCACGAATGCATTTTAGGATAATTTTCACTCGCGAATTATCAAAGTAATATCGTTCGGCGCAGAAGAACAGTAACTGTATATTGTGACGACGTGTTATGTTTGAATGTGATATATAGAACAGTAACTGTATATTGTGACGACGTGTTATGTTTGAATGTGATATATAGAACAGTAACTGTATATTGTGACGACGTGTTATGTTTGAATGTGATATATAGAACAGTAACTGTATATTGTGACGACGTGTTATGTTTGAATGTGATATATAGAACAGTAACTGTATATTGTGACGACGTGTTATGTTTGAATGTGATATATAGAACAGTAACTGTATATTGTGACGACGTGTTATGTTTGAATGTGATATATAGAACAGTAACTTTTTCTAGAATATAGGTTCCCCTGGGAGCTCGGTGTCCTTACATTGGGAGACATGCACATTCTAGATTACGAATGTCGACTTGTGGTATGAACCATAGCATAAAATGCCCATTCGGAGAAATTGAAAGTCGAGGCAGAACAATAGAATAATCGGTTAAAAATTAGTTGTTGCCCTTCTTCTCTGGAGACGTTGGACGCGGACACACGCATCACAGTAGCTATGGCATAGTAGGTGTGACAATTAATTATGGTGGAGTTTGGTGACAATTGTTCGTCATAATTAATATGCCATAGCCAGTCATGTTGCCCGCTGAGTTTCCGCACAATGAGTCGACTGGACCAAATAACCCATTACGTTTCACCAAGATTGATCTCTACTCATTACGTTTTGCTAAATTGTATTCGCTACGATTTATATAATTGCACGATAGATCGTCCAGAATTGTGTTTGACCGTGGCCTGGTGGCAATTCCTCATTGACTCACATATCATGCACGTTTTTTTATATGATCTCAATACATGCATGTTTATCTAATTATATTAATTTCATTAATAAGAACAATCATGGCTGTTGACAGAAATGGGTTATTCATTAAGTTATCAAGTGGACTTGTGAAACTGAACTGTCCGTATTATTTTAGAAATTGGTCAGACCAAATGAGAATGATTGTAACCGACAACAGTATTAAATAAAATATGTTACAATACGTGATGGCAGTGGTCAGAGCAACGTAGCAAGGAGACTTAACTCTGCCTTGCAGTCTGGCTTCAACATCACAAGTACATTTAAAGGGACTCAAAACATTTGAAGTGGTTACATGCAAAATATCATAATTGTCTGCAAAATTGTCATTACCAAGAATTAAGAACAAAGAAATTAGATATGTGACCCGCCATATCAAATCCAGTCGTAAGTCGGGATTTTGTTACCCTGTGCCAATGCATACTCTTATATATGCGAGTCGACCATAGGTCGCCTCGCATATATAAGAGAATGCATTGGCCTAACAATTTTTTATAATTTTTTTTAAATAAATGTTTCTTACATTTTTTAGGACATAAAATAAAAAAAATCCATTACCCTGCAGGGAGCCCCACACATATATAGAAGCATATAGAAGAGTGTCGTCTGCTCATGTTTGTCTGGGGCTCTGTATTGGTAAAATTATAAAATTTTAAAGAATACAAGAAAAAATTATTAAAATTGTAAAAAATTGTTAGGCCAATGCATTCTCTTATATATGCGAGGCGACATATGGTCGACTCGCATATACAAGAGAATGCATTGGCACAGGGTAAAAAAAAATCCAATACTTACGACTGGATTTGATATGGCGGGTCACATATATACTTTCGTCTTATTTCCATCATCAATAATATTCCAACAGCGATATGTTCCGTGTTGAAACCATTGTTACGAAAACATATGATGCTACGGTAAACTACTGTTCCTACACTTGCTGTAAAAAGCACTAACATGCAGATCAGACAATTAAATCAAGAAATGAACATTAAGAAAGGTCAAAGCATCAATAAATGTTCTGCAAGACATAGGTTTTCAAATAAATATTCGAATCACAATGCTACGAGCACATTTGATTTTAGACAGAACCATTGTCCAATGGCGGCCCCTTTGTGCGCTTCGCACATATTTTGATCGCTTAACCATTTTGATTTAAAAACAAAGAAACAAATTTGAAATAACATTTTTATTTTAAATAAAAAAATTTAGATTCAACTCCTTGCTCAATTTTACAAAAACAATTATTTATTTATTTATTTATTTGTTTTTAAATTAAACTAATTTAAACTAGCGCCGTTATGACGTCCACCGGAGTACCCCGAGTCACCACACCAAATTTGGTTGAAATCGTTGCAGGGTTCTGGGAGAAAAATCCGGACAAACAGACAGACAGACAGACAGATCCTACTCTTTATATATAGATATAGATGAAAATAAGAATAATTATCTATTTGTTCATGTTCTTCTTCATAAGAACGTTTTACGTTTTACGAGTTTGCACGCACTCACTGCGGAGGCATTTGGGTTACTTTAATCTCGTCTAGCCGCTCGGGAATAGTACAAACAAATAAAATTAATGTATATATCTTAACAGTGGTGTGGTTGTGGTCGCGCACTGCTACTCTATAGAGTTGTGGAATTCGCCAAGTGCATTTTATCTGCCCCGAATTATCCATATCCATACCTGTGTATTTGGTATAGATGATGAGATATAAAGAATTGAATTGAATCGAATTACATCGACGCGGGTCGTTGGTAGGCACTTTCGCTTCCACGGTGCATAATCACAAAGAAACAGCAATCAAACGCATAGCCGTATAAATTACTCCCGGAAATTCCAAGTCATCATCGTCATCGACTAAATTATTTGTATAGCCTATATAGGTATCGCATGAAGTTTAATACAAAGTTGGTAGAGACAAATACAGAAACTACATGTATTAATCTTATTTTTCAGAATAAAAAAATCTTTGGTCGGTCAATCAAGTTCTTTAAGGCCCACTTAATTTACGCCCCTCAAGATAAAGTAATTAATCGGTTTTGTGACATTCTGGTGATCAAACAGTCGAAAAATACTTGATACACTAATATGCGGACTTTACTCTTTAACTCTTCTTTACTGTCATATCGGGTAGCGGCACTTCTAGGCCATGTGTGTCTCGTGTCTTGATTGTATATATAGATACGTTTTATGTATGTATTGTCCTCTTATTTTATGGCATAGTTCATGGAATCCTGTATATTGATGGCCAGCAACCGATACGTTGCAGCCAATATGCTATAGGTTTGCCAACGCGCTTCAAATGTCGCAATTCTTTGTCGAAGAAATCCTTCGATGCATTCCGCGCCAAGCAAACAGTTGCCGCTATGGATGCTTTATGGGCGGCGTCACACGAGGAAGCATTGATCTCCATATATCTGACAATCAGCTCAGACAAACCAGTTCTTCCTCAGCTTTTGGCAGTCTCTGCCGAAGTTTATTGTTGCGGAATTTGATTCGATTTGTATTAATAATTTACTCGCGTTTTCGTGCTCGACGCAAAACAGATTTGTGGAAATTGATTCAAATTCTACGTATTATATTATACTGCCGAATGTCGTACGCTTGTCCTCAAACTGTGTCCCGGTGCCACCCCACCAACCCCCCGTGTTCATATGGATTGATGTGTTTACAAATTCTCCATTCGATATAAATAAATACAATAAAAATAATAAACTTAATCAAGCTACAGGGCCGAATTCGTCATCTCTGGTTTATCCTAGTCTACCTAACATATCGGTTTAACCCTTTACCCAACAGAACGCCCAGAAACGCCCTAACAGCCTAAATTATCTTCGGTCTGTCTCAATAAAACCATGGAAATATGGGTATCATTGGAACCGGCTCATTGAGCACATTGTGATAGTTACAGTTATGCCCTGTGCCAATGCATTCTCTTATATATGCGAGTCGACCATAGGTCGCCTCGCATATATAAGAGAATGCATTGGCCTAAAAAAAACTTTTTTTTAACACTTTTTACCATTTTTTCTTTAATATGTGTTAAGCCAATGCATTCTCTTATATATGCGAGGCGACCTATGGTCGACTCGCATATATAAGAGAATGCATTGGCACAGGGCCGTTCTGTTGGGTAAAGGGTTAAACCATCGCTTGGCAGATAAATCCGTGGTTTAAACGAGAGACCGCCGGTCTAACTATATATCTGTTTAAACCTGATCCAGTCACGCCGTGGTTTAGCAGTAGTGTCTCTATATATTCGAGCTATAAATAATCGTACTTACTTAATGCGGACCGCCGCGTTCTATCGACAGCAAATATCGATAATTACGACAACGAACATATTTTGATTGGATGGTTATAAACGAGAAGCTTTCGCACCTGTAAAGTGCATGTGGAAGTGTTGTCAATTGCGATAATTGCTATTTATAATATATTGAATCGGTAACTAACCGTATCATTCGATGGTTCAACTAAACCCGGTTTATGGAGGCTGGATCTGAGATGACGAATCAGTCTTTTCTGGACCGCGGTTTACATGGGTGGAGCTGTTCATAATATCGAGTGCCGGCGTGTATGTAAGGTTAGAGTGGTGGCTTGGTATTATCATGTCACAATTGATTCATTCTCACACGATGGTTATATAAGCGTGCGTTGTTCGTGTTAACTAAGGGCGGGCCAATAACTATTATATACCGGCCTGCTTGTGGTCCGCCTGTTAACTGGATAGTTTGATTGGAAGCTCATATCACCGAATCAGGTATAGCCACCTATCGACAACAAACGAATCTTTAGACCGGGTTTGTCTGGAACGTCAATATAGATTTAAACCAAGTTTATAAACTCGTAGGTTTAAACTAGAGACGACCAATCAGGCCCAGGAATTTCGATAAATATATCAACGTACACCCACACTGTTTTGTGCAACCTTGTTTTTAATCCGTGTATATATAATGTGTGTCGCAATAATTATATATTCAATACTAGCTGAAACATGATCCCGAAGGGAGCCTTTATTCGGCTTCGGGTGTGCCTCCGCCCCTTTGTGTCCTTCGCGCACATTTTGATCTTAAACAGAGCCTTTTTCAGCGGCAGCCCATTTGTATATATATATCTTTATTGCCTCCAGTATTGAAGATTTAACAAGACATAGTATACATGAATGTAACATAAATACATTTAGCAATCAAGAAGTAATGAAAAGACAGACAAGAGAACAAACTACCGAGGAAAAGAATACCATTCTAATTGTATGTACACGAACACGAGCTTACATATCACATCAACAGAAAACACACACCCTCTCGACCACACCCGTACGCATATACAATCTAACACATGGCGCAGACACAAACACAACCGTACATACATACGTTATGATGCACTGTCACAACAGCACACCATAAGCAGGTGCATACAATTACAAAAGGAACTCTAGTTGGAGTTGGATTCGCTTAGAAGAATCTCTCTCCCCAAAGAGTCAGCAAACGCAATGCCCTTGCTCGACAATAGCTCCCCTATAAATGTATGCACCCATTAAGTGGAATAGACTATATGTAGGATGATGTTGCGACAGTGCAAACGCTAGCGCAAGAAAACATATACACACACGTATACACCCTCACACACACACACACACACACACACACACACACACCATCACACCCTCATATACACATACCTATGCATACATATATATATAATGATTTATTAATTTATTCATGTTTATTTAATTTGTCGTCTTCGGATTTTATGGACAGGACAGAATGTGGTACATTTAAGTACGACTTATGGTGAACACCCGTAACGTTCAAACTTCAAAGATCAAAGGTTGTTTAACACAAACCGTCATGCGTAGTGGCTGAGAGTTCGACATAGCGCCTCCAAATTAAGTTTGTGTGAAGAACAATGAATCTCGTAAACTTTGATGTATCCTCAACTTGCTCAAGAAATGTGAATATATCACGTGGAAGATGTGTGAGATGGAGCAATACGAGGTCGCTGTTGCTGAGACTCGTGGCCCATACGAATAGCGGTATGCCGAAACGATCAATCATCTGGTACCACATTTCGTTTCTGTGGGAATGCATAAGTGGGCTACTGCATGAGATAAGTGCGTGCTCGATAATATCAGAGTGTGACTGACAGCATAATGTGCATGTGTTTTGTTGAGAGAATGCGCTTCCTGCGATGAGCTGACCGACTGTGATAAATGCAATCTTATGCATAGGGTATTTACGACATGTTCTCCATAAGTGACACATAGTAGGGTTTGGTTGAATTTCTCGAAAACGCGCAAATGAAGTGTCACAATTTGTTCTCTCTGTCCATTTCTGTACGCATTTGTCGTTAATCGCGGTTTTTGTAATGCGTTTCCATTCGGATTTCAGAGGAAATGAGCAGAAATGAGCATACTGATGCATATGCTCGGATAGGTTGTATTCAACAAGAGTGTTGTTAATGTCGCTGATGAAGGAATTTGGGTTTTCCAGTTGTCCCGTGAAGTACATGTGAAGTCTTGTGACAAAAATTTCCTTGCACGCTTTGCCAGGAGGCATACGGCATAGGCTTCCAAACAAATTGAGTTTCCTGGCATCAATCAATGACTTGATAGGATGGATGCCAAGCATCCCCAAAACGATATCAGTGCGAGCACGTACAGGAAGTCCCTGGATATGCTTGAGGCAGAAGCGATGAATTTTCTCAAGAGTTGACCAATGGGTTTCTGATAGACCACACAATAGTTCAGATCCGTATAGACCCTTTGGAATAATTATGGATCTGTAAAGAGTTTCGCAACTTTGAGGGGTGATTCCACCTGCATACATACCAGCATTGCTCAGCATGAAGTAGGTGGATCTTATTTTGTTGACAATACAGTCGATGAACTCACGAGCGAAGTCGCTTCTATGCAACGTTATGCCAAGATGGGTTATGTGATTAGTTTCGTCTACATACCCGTCACCAAGTTTCCATCTCCTTGGATGCACAGGCAGATTCTTCACTTTTTCATTGAATACAATGGTTTTACATTTCTGTGCGTTGTATGTAAACCGCCACAATCGGCTATACATTGTGCAAATATCACAGAGGCGTTGTAGGCCCACGTTTGTGAGCGAAAAGAGCGTCATATCATCCGCTTGAGTTGGCGACGCGCAGTTTGTGGAGACAATCCGAAGACCATAGTTCGATGCCTCGAGTTCATATAACAGATCATCTATATACAACATGTATAAAAGAGGGGATAAAATTCCCCCTTGTCGCGTCCCTTGTAGTATTTTGATTTCCCTTGACATTGATTTACCATAATTGACGAAGCACGAAAAGCCCGACAACATCTCCCGTAGTATGAACCATATATGTCCACGGAAACCACGATTGTAAAGTTTGATCAATAGGCCGTCTAACCACACAGTATCAAAGGCTTTACGGACATCTAGGAAACATGCATAAAGCTTACTATTCTGCTCTGATGTGTAATTGATGCATTCGCTAACAACATATGATGACATTAAGCAACTTATTTCTTTCTGGAACCCGTTCTGAAGGGGGTGAACTTTAACGAGATATGGTGTATTAATTTCGAAGCGATTGAGCAGAACCTTTTCCAGGAGCTTATAGAATATGGGTAAGAGTGTAATTGCTCTGTAGCTATCGAACTTGTTCTTTGGTTTGTCTCCACCCTTATGCAAGGAAATCATTAATCCCGTCTTGGCCATTTTTGGAACATGTCTGAGTTTCAACATCATAGACAGCATGTATGCTGTGCAGTTGAGCAATGTATCGCCACCATGTACCACATGCTCATAGCATATGCGGTCGGGACCTGGGGCTTTCCCCTTTTTGGCATTACTAATAGCGTTATTGAGCTCTCTGTGTGATATCTCATAAATGAGAGATTGGTCTACTTTAGAAGGTGACTTATGTTCAGAAATATCTGCAATCAAAAGTTGTATCTTCTCCAGATGTTCTGAATCGAAAGTGGGCGATTGTAGAGGTGAATATAGTTGTTCATAGTAATCTGCCCATGCAGCGGTGATGTCCGACGTATTCCGGATTATTTTGCCATTTACATTGAATAATTTACTATCCGGTTTTGATTTCGATCTTTTGTTGTTAAAGAGCTTGAAAAAGAGACCCTGGTCTAACTCAGCTGAATTATCAATTTGTTCATTTTGAGCAGACATGTATTGCCCATTACATTTGCGAAGTTCGCGGCGAAATTTGCGTTTAGCTTCTTTATAGTTGCCGTAGCTGATATTTACAATACCTCTCGGTCTCCCTTCTTCTAGCCATCTATTTCTAGTATTGCGCATTTCGCAGTGGAGTGATTCCAAAGAGTCGTTCCAATACGGTTTGGCGAAAGATTTGAAAGACTTTTTTGGTATGTGCTGCGTTGTAGCTTTGTTTATCGCACTAACAACAGAATCGTAGTACGAATCGAGATCATCGATGTCAGATATGGCAAAGTTCGGAAGACTGTCCTGCACGGCGGTTTGATAAGCATTGATTAAGTCTTCCGAGGCAGTGAACTTTTTCCAATTGCATGCTGAAATTTGGTTTTCTGAGCGACCCATTTTATTATTATGTGGGTAATTTATGACCATTTTAATTGGCCTATGATTAGAGACATCCAGTGAATCGTCGTCGATGATTTCGATTTTCTGTACTAGGTACGATTCTTCCTCGGGAATGAGGATGTGGTCTATCATGGTACCTGGTCCACCATCGGTGGGTACGTATGTCGCAGAAGGCCCAATACAAGCGTCAGTATTGTTGACAGACACCAGTGATTTTTGTGAGATAAGTTTGGATAAACTTCTATTTCTGGCATCCGATCTCTGTACACTGCCGTTAAAGTCACCCATTACAATGACGTGCCCTATTTCTGTGTACATATCGATAAGGTCTTGCACACGATTTATATAGTCTCTATACATTGTGACTGGGTAATTGCTGGAAGGGAGGTACACCTGAAAGATGTATACATACTGTGATTCTGATATCTGTATTTGAATGCCACAAATGCGATCGTCGTCGTATTGGATGACTGAAACGGCACTGTCCAAACTAGCATGCCATATAATGGCAACTCCGCCTTTCGGCCTTCCCGCCCTTCTCATTTGTAACGGTATTCTTTGTGAATAGTCACAAACTATATGGTAGCGATAATTTTGGTGTAATGTGTTGAGAAAATGAGAATTGTGCTCCCAGAGCCAATGCTCACTCACTCCAATTACACCAACATTTTCCTGTGCGAGAAGGCTCGAGAGGTAGGAACTGCTACCGAAAATCCCAGTAGCGTTCCATGTGCAAATATTCAACAACATTATGAAAATTATCAATAAGTTGCACAAACAGTGGCAAGCGCTAGATTCACCAGCATAATTACGTAATACGTGTAACATGGTTGAGCGATTCAAGGTTCAAATGCATATGCAGGCACAAGATTTGGTATTTGATTTGTTGCTATGCGAGTTGATTTTATTGTTGTTGTTGTTGTCGTTGGTATTGATGTTTCCCACGTATATCCTCAGTTGTGTTATGGTAGTTATTGTCACGTCTATCGTCAAAGGAACGTTTGGACAGCCAAGGTCTACATAATACGGCAATAGGCCAGAAACCTTTCCTGAGTACTTCATCAACATCATCCACATGAATATTTATTCTGGCTGACACAGGACCGTCAGCTCTTCCACCTTGCAGGATTCGAACAACTGAGTGACGCACTTCAAATTCATCCAGATAATCAGAAAGCACATATGCATCGACTTTAACATCTAGGTTACCGAGGAACACACGCGATGTTCTAATAGGGCCGTCGTTTGACTTTTGATAGAACCTGGAAAAGGATGCGTTGTTCGATGAGTAGTTATTTCGCGAAGGGCGTCTGTTGTGGTTTGAATGATCATCGTTAGCACCAGGCTTCTCTGATTGCAGGTGGCTCCGTTTATTGGAGTGTCGAGTGTCTTCTGTTGAATCGTGGTGGGTTTCGTCACAATCATCCACAGGAATATCACGGAGGTCATAATTGGATTGTTGGTTGTCAACGTGCGTGTCATGATTAGCGTGACGCGCATAGTTAATAGAGTTATTCTTCTTGTCGAGTGGTGTGTTTTTTGGCTCTTTATCTGTGCGTTTAACGTGAGAAGAACTTGGTGTAGACGTTTCCTGCGGGTTGAATTTTGAAGCACTAGGTATGGGTGAAGATGGGTGCTTGCTAATACCAACCAGCTGAATGTCTGCATGGCTAACTGACGGCGATTGTGGGTATCCTCTTGTATCAATTGGGTTTTGCGATCGGTTAGCGTGGATTGTGTTCCATGTCAAGTGGGCGAATTTGTTGAGTTCGCCATATATATGGCCGACGAAACTTTGCATATCAGCTTTGAGGTTCTCTGTGCAGCGATGTTCACAATCACAATTGGCATTGTCAGATGTTTTTTGTGAGTTCGATTTGCCCTTCAAGTTGTTCTTGTTGTGTAACTCTTCGAGTGTTTTTATCCTTCCACCAATGGATGCTATTGAGCCTTTGGTTGAGTTGACTTGAGTCAGAAACAGTTCACACTTATCCAAGATTGTTGAAATGTCTTGCTTCATTGTTTTCATGTCGGCCTTCATTTTAGCAATGCCATTGCATTTATCGCTCTCGATGCGCTCCACCGCAAGGCTGTTTGTATACGATACACGTTCAACTGCTTCAAGTCTGCGTAAAATATCTTGTTGTGAAACTTCATTGGTGCTAACTCGAGCTGAGAGGTCGGACGAGAAGGTATCAATCTGTGTTTGCATTTTGTCCTTTGACTGCTGCAGAAGGGTTATATTCGTTCGAACTCCGATGTCATTGTATATATCCTCTGTGGTGTTAGTTCTCTCGGAATCAGGTTCCATATCGCATGTTTCATCCGGCAGAATTTTAGGCGTGGAGTTGGCTTTAGACTGGCTCTGATGTTGGCTTCTGGTACGTGATGCACTCAACATATGCACAATATATTCTACCTTCTCTTCAAGTAGACAATAGAAAAGGTTGTAGATGTCAATTGCCAACTTTTTGGACACAGGCTCAGAGGTTTTAGTCTGAATTTGCCGTTTCAGAATTGCATCTGGAGCTATATTAACAATTTTAAGTTTTTTAATTTCACCAAATAATGTCAGTCGCATTGCTTCTAGTTTTGATTCTACTTCCTTTGTCGAGTATAGTAGTTTGGCTACGAACGCGTCCTTAGGCGTATTGTGTACGAACTCCATCATTAGCATAATGTAGAACTTAATGTCTTTATCAACGCTGCTATCGATTTGCAAACTCGTAGTGAAACAATTGAATGCGTTCGTAAACATAGTACATGTATTTGGTTTCTGACTTTGAGCGTAGGTGTGGTCAGGTACTTTTGACTCCATATTTGGGGTATCAAGGTTCGAAGGCACAATCGTGTTGGCGCACATGGAGTCCATATTGAGGATGGCATCTGTTTCAGTCAGAATATTATCCATAGCTGAGAATTCAATGAGCAATAGGAATACTTTCTAGGTGTTTATTGGTCGAGTGCAGACTCATCGACGTCAATTGAGTGGCAATTGACCAATTATACACTGGATACAGTTTATATTGATTGTTTATCACACCTATCTGGACAGAGGTGTCGGGTGTGCCATTGTCCAATTTTGGCGAAACAATGACAGACAATTAACATGTACAGGTGGATAAATATGGCGACATTACACAGGGTAGAGGAAGGTCCCAATGACTGAGGGAAAAAAGTTCAACAGTTCAAAAAACGTTATACTCAAGTACAATTCACACTGTATCATTTCGAAGATGATCCTTATTCGTTGTAGAAATTATCCATCCAACTTTGGAAGCTGACCGCGGTCTTTATCTTGGTATTCATAGCGAAACATGAAGAGCGAGATGAGGAACGTCCATTCAGTAAATCAGCCCAGTACGGAAATTACTAATACCTTTTAAATCATATTTCTATAAATTGAACCTCCATATGTCTCCACTGACATCGCCACAACAGCTTCGCAATGTACACCATAAATATACAGTGTATGGCGTAATAACTCACAACGGGCATCGTAGTGTACCTTTTTTTTTTATCAGAGACGATTATTGGAATTTGTACTGAACTGACAGAAATTCAAAGCGTATGAAAACTTCCTATTTTGACTGTCGGTATCTTAACGTCAGAGAATCCTATTGGAACTGCACTGGTGTATCATTAATTAGCCTGTGCCAGTGCATTATCTTATACATGCGAATCTCCCATAGGGATCCTCGCATATATAAGAGACTGCACAAGGCAAAGGTAAATATTGTTATAGGCTAATGCATGTATATATTATATATCTTATATATGAGAGGCTCTCCATATATATGGGAGACTCGCATATATAACTTGAGAGAATGCATTGGCAAATGGTTGTTGCAAAATGGCAGGAAGCTCCAGTCATGGAAGGGTTAATGGACTCATGTTCGTGAACTAATTATTTTCTGGTATATAAAAAGTACTAATGATAGTTTATTGTGTCAAATCGGACCGTGGCTCTGTGCGCGCATGTGCATTTGCTAATTTATCCTGAACACCCATCAAAATGAATAACAAACCATTCCAATATAAACTTTTATAACTCATGGTAGAATCCATTTAATACATAAAGGTTTAATTCCACAAGCCACTCGATTGTGCTCCCGGCGACTTCGTATGGACATGGTTCATTTGAACCTCCAACATATATAGGGACGAGATAAACCGATAAATGCGCGAAATATATTAATGGGCTTTAAATATACTCTGAACACAACGGGCTGCAGTTATGACAATTTTCCAGATGTGTTCAATGTTCTGCAGTCTGCACACAAGTGAGACAAACGCTCTTTATGTTACGATATCAGGAATAGATTAACCACTATTTACTGAATACTCATTGACAAGTAGTCCCCTTTGGAAATGTTCAGATAATAACGCTTGTTGAACTTATTATCTGAACATTTCCCTCCAAAGAATATATATCATTCTAGACTACTATTATATTTTGGCCTGTTTGTTTTTCTGAACACACGTGCATCCAACTGAATAAAAAGGAAATATATGTTTATAAATGGAGAATCCATCATATTTGACACCAAATTAGTCAAACTTCCCTGACGTACATGGGTTTTGAGAGAGTGCACATTTTTTTGGTGGGATTCGAACCCCAGCCCGCGACGGCGAGCGCGCCTGGCGGACTCGAGGTCCGACGTCA
The DNA here is from genome assembly GCA_032622095.1 of Siphonodentalium dalli. NCBI lineage: Eukaryota > Metazoa > Mollusca > Scaphopoda > Gadilida > Siphonodentaliidae > Siphonodentalium > Siphonodentalium dalli. The sequence goes on along the minus strand of CP136064.1, from coordinate 59,778,657 downwards.
ATACCAAACGGCCACTGAGGCTTCCCGAAAAAAAATCTCTCCCGAAAAAAAAATTGCACTGTCTTAAATACCCATGCAGATTCCAAAATCGGCGCCTTCTGTTATATAGCCCCAGGCACCAGGCATGTAGAATGGGGAACGCTAAGCGTACATAATTATAACAGGCAGCTGTGCCAAATAGTCTACAATATTTCCTAAGGTAATGTTGAGTTTACCAGGCAATAGAAAAAAGAACAGTATACTTGGAATCACCATCATGTGTATGACACGGACAACGGACATCACGATAATCTACAAAGCGCGCGTCCATCACCTAATTCAAAGCGTGTAAAAAAAACATAGCCGAAAACGCTCTTTAGCATACCCCGGTAACGAAGCTACGGCGTGTACAGGAATCAACTTGTCAGACTGACCGTTTGGACGCAATTTTTTGGCACAGATACATGTATTTCAGTGCCATTGGAACATGTGCACCTGTGATTATGAGGTCCGTCCGACTTACCCCCCTACTTTTCGATGCAAAATTTGTCACAGCTTGTATACCTACAGTAATGCCCTAAATAATCGACTCCTTAACCACAGCAGAATTATGGGTAATTTTTCAGGATTTAGTCGGAAATATGGCTTGTTGCCATTCATCGGAAAGCTCTCAGTGAAAAATTACCCATAATTTTGCTGTGGTCAATGAGTCGATTATTTAGGGCATTACTGTATATTTTGATATGCTGGGTGATGTTTTGCACACTTGGGACACCAGTGTTGATTTTGTTTGCACGTTTAGAAGATACTGGGTAGCTTTATGTTCGAAACCATACGACAATAACCAATTCAGCAAATAAGATGTGTTATTAGTCCTGTTATTCGGTGACTCGGTTATGTTTGTTAGTTAGTTTGTGAACTTATAAATATGTTGTAAAACCAACTCTTCGTGAATGGAGAACATTAAAGATATATAATACATCATAATTTCCACGGCGCAATCGAATGAGATGATCAGAAGCACATCATCTATAGATAATTCCAGAAACAAGAAGCAATCGTTAATTCTACGGGCTGATTCGATTGCGCTGCCTGTAGGTCGTTACTTCAGCGATAAGCGACTGGAAATCGCATGAAGAAAGTACTACGTCGGCAAATCAGAATGCATTTAATTACGGCATGCCTTTCTCAGCGGGAAGCTACTCAATCGTTATATACACTATTATATTTAAAACTGTATCATACTTCATAACTTTTTTTGCAGTTTCTTTTATTTGACGACAACACCGGTTGCTGCTTGAGTTGATTCGAACTTTGCCCTCCCACGAGGCACCGCCCCCTTATGGGAATTCTTGATGGAGACTGTCCGCGCTATTGAGTTTTGTAATTAGTCTATGCGCAGACGACACATCTCTGGCTAGCGCGGAACATTTTCGCATTTCATTCACCTGTTCGCTAACACGCGTAATGGATTAAACCTACCAACAAAAAGTTTCTTATTAATATTTTACTTAAGGAATGTAGTCACTTAACACATTTTGTTGCTGTTCATTTCAAAGTGTTTCGCGGATATTATATCTATTCATTTTCGCACGTGTCTGTTCCTTTCGTAATGTGCTTGCAATCGCCGTACATACTCGACAGTTAATACTGTGGATTTCAATAAATATTTAATAAATATTCGGATGTATATACCAATTGGAACAAATGTGAAACTGAAGCCGAGATGATCATGAGGAAATTCAGTTTTATGCGTGCAACGGATGTAACGTTACGTTCAGTTTTTCTTATATTTATCACAACTTGTCAGTCCTTTGGATATGACCTCCAGACTGGAATGTAAGTACATGTTCTTCTTGACGAGTCGTATTTCTATTATTTACAGTAATGTCCTAAATAATCTACTCCTTAACCTCAGCAGAATTATTGGTAATTTTCAGGATTTAGTAGGAAAAAAAGCCATATTTCCTACTAAATCCTGAAAAATTACCAACAATTCTCCTATGGTTAAGGAGTAGATTATTTAGGGCATTACTATAGTTCGTTAACCCTGTAAGTTTCAAATTAGCTTATTTTGGCCCGATCAGCACAACCTTTTCGGCCGTTTTGGTCCACAAACGACACGTTGTGTATAAGGTTTCGAAAGGATTATATATAATTAAGTAAGCATTGTTGGATATTATCATCCGCAATGATAATTTATAGGTACATAACATAACAAAGTTGTTCATATATAAATTGATTCTATAATGTCCACCAAACATATGCATGCAAGTATCAAAACCAAAGAACTGAATATTTCAGTTGTATATCAACTTCGGAATGTGTTTTGATGAAACTTTTCTCTCCAACATTATTTATTATAAACGTATATATATAAAATTCATCAGAAATAAAAAATCGTGTGCCTTTACGGTTATGCAAGTGTATTAGGGAATAAAATCATATTAGCACTCAATGTACACAAACTGCTATGTGTGCACTTAGTTAAGGTTCCGAACAAAGCAGGATTGCAGACTCTTGAAAAATGTAGTGTATATATAGGCGTGTATAATCCAACATTAGTTCCAATACCATATTAATTTGATTCGAGTCGTTTACGTATGTGCATATGACCAATGCACACCAAAACTATATAGTGTGTTCCAATACCTAGTGCATCAGCCATCGGTACCTTTCGTATACCAGCACGTTGCCTACGATGCCCTGAATGGCATGTACACGAAATACTAACATACATGTACATAGCCCTCATTTACTCTGAGACTTTTCGCTGTCATAGAAATGTTTTTCTGTTTTACCGTTTCGCACAAAACTGATCCAGACGCTCTCTATTTTTACCCCTGTTTATGCTAAATGGATTCTCACATTCATTTATAAACGTATACATTAGAATAGTATATTATTCATTTGGATGGGTGTTTATGATAAACCATAGCAGACGACAGTGGATAACTACTCGTCATTGAGTATTTAGTATAGAAAGGGTTAAATAGATTTACCACGCATGACATGAAAGGACTGATCTTCGCAAAGCACTGTTTAATATTCCACACATATATATGCAGAAGAAAAGGGTATTTTTTGCCGCGAGGTGATATATTCTATGAGTATTAGACCTCGGTGATTTTTTTCTCCGAGTCATATGTTTGCCTATACATAAGTATTCAATTTCCCGCGCAGGTAACCAAAGCGATTCATTTATTAGCTTTAATCTGAGCGCCGAAGATCACGAGTCGCTTTAATCAATTTTTTCACCAAATGGATTCTCCAAGCCAGGTATAAAATTATACATTGGAATGGTCTATTATTCTCCCGGAGGGATTTTCAGGAAATTTAAACAGACGACTAATATTGCAAATACTGAAGGAGTCCTAGTTATATTAAATAATGAGTTCAACACACGACCTGGTATTTAGTAAATAAAGGGCCGCTAGCCGGTTCGCTCCCTATATTGTCACCGTTGTCAACACAGATCCCTTGGATAATACATTCACGTCGATAATACACCGATCTCTATTAGCCCAAAAGTTCAAAGTTGAAAAGTGATTATCATTTTCTTCATCAGCAGCGACTATACCAGTTGATAATTACAACTCGTACCTATATATTTAATTGATAAAGATGGCTATATTACGAAGACCCTCCCTGTGTTTGTGCTCCTGACCCTGGAATCCGCCAAGTTGTCAACTATACCAATATGTGGCAATACTACGTGATAATCAATGGTATCCACATTATTGAAGTTGTCATATTTTGGGACAGAACAATTTCCATCGACTCGTTTTCCATTAATGACTGTATAAACTATAAAGGGACAACACTTTAGTAAAATGTTCCAATTCTGAAGAGATACATCTAACGTCTTCTCTTTCGCCCGATTCATCATTTGTAATGAAAGCGAGCATTAACCCTTTTTATACTAAATGGATTCTCCCAGTCAGTTAAAAAGTGTTCATCGTAATGTCTATTATTTATTTGGAGGGGTAAATAAAATGAGCCCTATTTATTTAGGGAATTGCTTAGATAATAAATTCTATAACGACTTATGGTCGTTTGTTGAACTTATTATATGAATATTTCCTATGGGATAACTACTCATCAATGATGCTTTAGTATATAAAGGGTTTAACCACGGGGTTTAAACCTGATTTTGCAGTATTAGTACGAACATGTTAAAAATCGTACTGTTGACTTTCGTACAGCTCTTTCTGGAGAAGAGAATATTTAATGCTGCACCAGCTCAGCTCCCGTCATGAAAGGTGGGGTTTAAACTGGAGATGAAAAATCGGCCCATTTGGGGGGGGGGGGGGGGTCACTGGAATTTGGTGCAATTGCCTATCTGACGTTATCTAGGAGATTTAGCAACTATGTAATAAAATAGTTAAACTTCCCTTGAACAGCCGTTAGTTTTGGGAAAGGTGTCAACGTCTGCAGGTACATATAGGTACACTAACTTACCTTTGCCCAAATATGTAATTAGTGAAGCACTGTTAATGTGTACAAATGTGCAAATATTACGGAATGTCGTCCGCATAGACCGCACGCGTATGCATGCTTTGGTATAGGACATGCGCACCCAAAGTAGCTATACACGGAATTCTCATCCGAATACCTGAGCGATAGCCTGCTGAGACAAACTTCTTCTTCACAGTAAAACCTAAAGGATCCCCTCAGGATAAGTGTAATTACTCGTAGCTTGTCATACGATTCTCATTTCTAGAAGCTAACGTTTGTGAATTTATGGCCGCCGTCGGTGGTCGCACTGCGACTCCTTCGTGAGCTTTATCTTTACAATCGTTTTTCGGAAACCGAATCAATGGTAGCAGCGTGACACCATATCAACCTACCTGCAGTGTATAGGTCTTGTTAGTTGTTTGGGGTTTTATGTCAACAGCTATGGTAATATCGTGACACAGGAGGAAACCTAAACAGACTCTGACGTTCACTTATTACTCCTCCCATTTTAGAAGAATTCAAGCAGTGACTACCGTGGTCCTACGCTTTTACTCAATGTTCAAAGTTGAACGATGTCCAAAGTCTAAATACACATGTGCCATCATTCTCATCCGGCGACCATACGGAAGATAGTGAAAGCGCATACTTACTTGTATATGTGTTACTTGTTTGCCATAAATAGGCGAGAGTATCATAATTTATATTGTTTTAGTGCATTGTGTATTTAAAAATCATAAAAGGAGGTATTATTCAAATGAATTCAACAATCCAAGGAATGAACTGTTTTTATGTCTTCAGACTACTTTCTGCAATCTACATGTGAGAGATGAAAACCGTCGGTAGATATGCATTGTCACTCTATATATTCTGATTAATACGATACACACAGATAACATAACACACATTAGTATATAAAGAGCAGCCCCCACCATGAATGGTGTAAATAGGAGTAAATTCCAAAGAAAACTAATCTTGGTTTCAATCGACATAATTTGTATGTCATCTTTCTCAACAATGTCAAACAGTAATGAGATACAGTACATGCTGCAAACTTAAACCAAGTGGAAAAAAATAACAATAGTGTTCCTGCTGTCAAACATAAACATATTTCGATTATACCAGGCCACCTCCACGATAATAATTTCACCCCCGCGCAGATTTGATTAACAGTCTATATGACAATTCTCGGGCCGCTGACAAAAAAGCATGTAATTCATTACAGACCTACCGCTGACTCACATCAACATTTGAAACTAGATCCCCTAATATATGTCAACTCAAAATGATATGCTATAATACAAGTAATCACCCGTCAAGTGTCGTCTGGTCTCAGTAAAAAAAAGTCTTATTCATCTCCGTGAATGAAGCGCTTTTCCCCTTCTTATTTTCCATTGTAGCAGTGATATAGTCGTCATGCGGTTAAACGACTTACTGTGTGTTTGATGAATCAGATACTTATAAGATTGGTTATTGTATTTTGCTGCACAGCACTACAGCTTCTGCGAGTTGAACTTACTTCTTTAAACATACAGTATTGCCCTAAACGAGCTTTCCGGTGAATGGCAAAAAGCCATATTTCCGACTAAATCCTGAAAAATTACCCATAATTCTGCTATGGTTAAAGGCACGCGAGGCCTTAGTTGTCGAAAATATTCATATTTGTTCCAATCACCGTAAACAGAAAAACATTAAAACGCATACAGTTTCGTTCACATATATACCATGACCATCGCGTAAACAGCATGTTATCACAAAGACCTACTATATTTTACCTAAGCAAGAGCCTGATTGTGTTACAGAAGACAGCACAATGCTACTGGCTAATCACACATAAATGGCATAAACGCTCTTTATTAGTTCCATATCAGGAATTCACCCACAAAGAACGCTCTTTATGTTTACCATCATAATATAAACAAACACCAGAAAAGTAACTTTTTATGCTTTTGTTTACATAACAATGGTCAAACAGATGACAATAACATACTGTTTATGCGATATTTCTTATTTGTATACGGACAAAGTCTGTCTACATTTTGATGTTCTTTCTGTTTGTGGCGGTTTTTGACGGGTGTAAATATTTTCACAGGATACCCACCGCCAAGGCCAACCGTACCTTTAAGGAGTCGATTATTTAGGGAATTACTGTATTTAAAGATCCACGGTCCGATTTGACACACAAAGTACTTACAATTTCCTGAGGTAATTTTCAGCTGACAAGGCAAGATATAGAGGATATGAAATGAGTGTTTCTCTCATATGATATTTATGAAACGAGTCTAAGAATTTTCAGTTTTCTCGAGCCTCCGGCGAGAGAAAACTGAAAATTCGTGACGAGTTTCATAAATATCATATGAGAGAAAACACGAATTACATATTCTATTTATCATATGACACCTATAAATTGATTATGATGTCCAAAACGCACATAAATCACTAAATAGCTATATGACATCGGCAGCAAAAGGTTAATGTGACGTCACTTCATTGCACCGGAAGCCCAATTACACCTGGTGAACAAGCAGAAATAATATGCACGCGAAGATTCTGTTCTCAGTTTGTGACATTATATCGTATGTTTATTAGATAAATACGAATTACATATTCTATTTATCGCATAACAATGTCCAAAACTATATATTTCAAGATTATAATTGCGAGAATTTCGGCATCGCGTTGATTGACGCGCACGAATTTGACCTGCATTTAGTAGTTCATATGAAATTGATTTATGACATACTTTCCAACGTAAATAATGATTGAGTCATATGATAAAAAAATATATGCAATGGTTATCATTTGAAGGGTACCGGCATCGCGAAAATCCAAATAGCAGCCACCAGATTTACGTTGAAAACGAGTCAAAACTGTCGTAATCGAAAACGCTCTTTATTATCTACCATTTTGTTAATGGAAGCATGGACGCTCTTTATCAGAGACGATAATTAGATTTTTTTGCGTCTTCTTTCTCTTTCGAAAGGCGATATCTGACATAAAAACATAATAACAGGATTTAATTATTGTCTGGGACAGAACACGAACCAACGGTAGTTTTATGATGTCAAATAGGATTGGGTGGGGGGCTTTAAACATATTTAATGTTTGGATGGGGGGCTTTAAACATATTTAATGTTTTGGTGGGGGCTTTCAACATATTTAATGTATCAACGGCATATATATATACACAGAGTGGTGGGTATACTGGTACACAAGTTATACAAGTTATATAAGTTAACCGTCTTCTAATACATTCAAATGACCGACAAAAATAAATATCAGATTGAAGAACGTATGCAGAGTGTGTGTGATGCGGATGTCGGGTTCTCATGTGTATTCCAGACACGATAGGAGCCTAAAATTGAGTTGAACTGACGTAGGAACTAGTTAAAATGTGATCGTGTAATGGTAGCATGATTTTGAGGGGGTCTGTGTGCCAACATTTATCAGTGCTCGTAGGAAGTGACCTTCAATAGTGTAACAGAGTTAAGTTTCTGCTGCTGCTGGTTAGCCGGTATCTATATGCACCGTGCGTACGCGGGTATAATATCTTTGGAAATGTTCAACTGTTATCGTGAAATAAGTTCATATTGCCATTATTAAAGATACACAATCCGATTTGATGGAATATCATCCAGTTACAACAACAACAACGGAATTTCACCAAAAGCCGATTTAGTTATCAAAATTAGTGTATTACCAATAAATACTCACAACGATACCAAGCACAATATCATATTTGCTGAAAAGGTCCTATAATAACTTTCTTTCTTGACGGTTTGTGTGACGAGCGAGTGCGGTTTACCGAATTTTAGTGGAATTCCCCACACATGTCATCACAATGGTAAAAAAAAACATTATTGTGTCCACGTGTAATCGGCATGCTGTTATAAAACATATATATTGCATGACTAAAACATGCTTACCAATTCGTAAATAAGAATATGATATGTATCCGGACACTGACTATCACAATTTAACTTATTTGATGCTGCAGACGTTCTTTTTCGTCGTGTTATATTTCGAAGTTAATTTGTGATTGCATTGATCGCCATGCAAAGTCACGACACGACCCGACCAGATTCACGCTCATTATATTTTGTAATGTGTTTTCACCGAAGTCCACTGTGGGCTTATTTCAGAATTAAATAAGTCCGATATGAACATATGTGAATATTTAGGTCCAATGTGAACCTATTTGCACGAGGTTATGTTGCAGCGGTTTACAAATCATAAACTTTACCGTTTTTCATCGACACGACTTACCAGATTCACTCTCTGTATAATTTATAATGTGTGTTCACTGTGGCCCGCGCCATAACGGAATAACGGGTATAAGTCCACTATAGGATTATTCAATAAGTCCAATATGAACCTATATGAATATTTTGGTCCAATGTGAACTTATTTGGACGAGGATTGTTATGTTGCTTAAAATACTCAATAATGTCATCGAAATTTATCAGCGGTTTTCAATGCACCACTAACTGGAGAGTTCGATGGGCATTGTTGTAATAAATCCATTTTACGAATAGCGGCTGGGAATATTGTGTGTTATTTCCCAAAAGGAATGACTTTACAACCAGCTACAATTTTTGCCTGAGTACCACTTGGTTCATACCCAAATCATCACAAGTTGCCAAAGGCACCAAACTGAGACTAAATCACATTAAACGTTACTGGCTAGTTACAGTTCATATGGCTTCGTCGGTAATGGAGTTCCAACAAAGCAGACTTCGTGGGGTTTCACTCGTGGATAACAGGACTCTGTTGTCGGTAACTTGTCGCTTTTTGTTCAGAATGGGTGAGCTTGGTAGGGTTCTCTATTCCGAAGTTTCTCTATTCCGAATGTTCTCTATTCCGAATGTTCTCTATTCCGAAGGTTCTCAATTCCGAAGGTTCTTTATTCCGGGCGACCTGGCTTCCTGTGTTTGGAAGAAACATCATATGTCAATACAATTACACAGTTGCATGTGGGTTCATCGTACGTTATAGAGTTCGAGTACTGATTTAAAGTTATAACGCCATCGTTATAATCTTCATTTAGTTGGCATATTCTGGCCTCCAAAATCCACCGCTTCCTATATATGCTGTCTTGGTGGTCGTTCAATTTGTTTCGTTTTCGTGGGTTCCCATGCATGCATGTTTATTGTCATTACCTATGACGTTATTTCTCAATACCTATTTTCATCAGCCCACACACAAGACATAAACTCTATAGTACGTCCTTACTAATAAGATGCGTATGTTTGTAACGCAGAGCGTCGAGGAGGAAAGGTGCTCGTTTATAATAGAATTTTTAAATATTCGGAATAGCGAACCTTCGGAATAGCTAACCTTCGGAGTAGAGAACCTTCGGAATAGAGACATTATCCCGGGTGAGCTACATATACATCAATTTTGATGGGCATACGCAGATTCAACGCAATAAACTCACCCATGCACTATCGACACATTATGATAGGTGCACGTCTACAGTCAGCTCATATATTCAGTGTTCAGATAATAAGTTCAACAAACGACCATGAGCCGTTTGTTGAGAACTTATTATCTAAACATGTCCCACCAAAGAATATGAATTATTCTGCAATATGGTTTTATCTTTGCGTCTGTCTGTCGTCTGCTGTAATTACCTGAATATCCCTCCAGATGAGCAATAGACCATTCCAAAAATATACCGTTATAACTGAATGGGAAAACCCATTTAGTATAGAAGGGGTTAAAAGAAACAATCGGAGTTGTCAACGCGAAAGATGGGAAGCCCCGTTCCGTAAAGAACCAAGAAAGAACTATAAAGGCCAGTTTTTCTATACCATAACATGAGCCGAAGTTTTTAACTAATTCCTGCGCAACCCGTGGTATGTTTTGCCGATCAGGTATCGACGTTCCATGGAGATATATCAGGTTTTAATTATGATAAACAAAATTAAAACTCACACATATGACAAAGAGCGTTTATTGTTTCGTTCCCGATCGCGACGAAGCGCCTTATTGAGACGCGCTGAACTGATCGTTAGATGCAGTGACGCACCCATTTATAGATTGATTTCGATTTTATAAGTCCTGTATTACTAAAAGTTGCGAGTATACTCTCATTCAATGTATACGGAAACTTCGTGTTTAATCTAGGGCCATTCAGTATGTCACAATTCTCCCTGAAAGAAGGCCATAAGATACATGGACGTATTTCACAATATACTCGCCTGCTGTCCTAATAGTATACCAGCTATATATATATATAGCGCAAAATCTCGACTGTGACAACGAAATTTATGTTTTAACTGCCGGGAAACTAATGCAAACTTAATGTGGCGTATGCGTTTTGTTTATAAAATGAATTTACCACGCGTTCGGTCTCCAATAAGATGTCTCGCCCATGTTAGATGGCAAAATTGATTACGTTTGCTATCCGATCATATATCTTATAGTGTACTGCCTACAGCAGACCGCACATGCATGTCTATATACTCAAATGCAAGTATATATACTATATCACCACATACTCGAACGCCAGACATGGTCTGGTTTTAATATAGTAATATAATCGGGGTGCGACATCTATATAGAACATTTTTGCGTTTTGTAATCGTCAGCGTTTCGTTCATGCCTAGTAATTTATCGCTTTCGTCTAATTCAGTTGATCATAATAGTTCGATAAACTTTCATGATTACCTTCATGTGCGTGGATCCGATCCAGTTTTCTCATCACTGGACGGCTTATGTTTGGCCTAATGCGGCATGCACCTTACCGGCTGAGCCACCGCGACGTCACAAAATGAGATGACAGCACCATATATACCAAATCGATAACTATTTTCCTTGCTCTAATTAATTTGGCATGTCCAACTATTGTATATTGCATCCATGTACTATAAACATAACTACCCACCATCTACGCGAGACGTACATAAAAGATTGGCATTGATTGCAGTTTTATCATCCGATCTAACGCGGACTGTGTCCATAATGAGTTTGGTTACAATGTCGCCCTGTTATAAAAAACAATAGACTTGTCGATACAATTTAATTATTACTATATTGGCTATACCACGGATTGGTAGCTTCCTTGGTGTTCCCTTCTTTAAAGTCCAGTTTACGAAGATGTTCTCCTAATTGTGAGTCAGTTGCTACATCACAACTTCTAATATTTCTACGAAATTAGATCATATCATGAAGCTCTATTCTGGATACGCCCTTATAGAGATCAGATTCCACCAGTTCAAAACATGGGAGCGTTGTCATGTTCTCACAGGGAACTTTATAACTTTTAACTGACAATGCAGGGAACACATTATTCTTTGTTAATACATGTTCTTTAATAATACCTCTCACCATCGGGGTGGTACGAGCTCGACATTGCATGATTTGAGCGAGGTTTGTGATCCGATTCGCAATAAGCTTTAAATTTATTACCCGGGAAATTACCATGACTTTAATCGACGCAAAGCAAAATCGACTCACAAAAGTCGTCTAATCATGCAATATCGATCTGGAAATACATAATCAAACGCAGGTATATATTAATTAAGAAATATATTACCTGCTTTGTTTTTTCAATGTTATAAAGTTCCACGTCAGAACATCATTTTGAACTAACCTGTGGAATATTTTTTTCTCTTTATATGAATACGGGCATAGCCAGTGTAGAGATTCATGTCACGATCTACTACATATACAACTTCTAATATTTCTGTGAATTTCGATAGAGGCCACTGGGGGTTGAGGTCGAATAGGTCAATTTGGCCCCGGGATGTGTAATGTGTAGTCGTATATATCAATGTAGATGATTGTGAAGAATGTGTCAGTACAAGAAGGGTGGTCTGATCACAAATCGGTTCAATGTATACAATAACAATACCACTTGACCCAGCCCAATCAGCACAGATGTATTTAAAATAATTAATTCAACAAACAACCAAAGTCACGCTGAACATATTATTCGATAATCCCCACAAATGAACGAATGGGACGAAATGCGAAGTGTGTTCTCTGTCTGTCGTCTACTTATATTTTCTGGACATCTCACCAAATATGAACAATATATAAATCCAATGTATACCTTCAGAACTAATTGGGCGAATACGGGTTGTTTTGTTCGAATTTCAAACAATTGGAACACTCGCAATGTCTGCAGGAAATTTCTGCTCCAACCAGACCCAACGGGTATATATAGAAAGTAATTTATCAGGGAAAAGGCCTCCTGCGACGACCGTATTTGTATTTAGACGCGGACATGGCTCATTTGAACATCCAATTTAATCCTTAAATGACTGGAGCTTCCTGAAATGTTGCGAAAACCCTGTGCCAATGCATTCTCTGATATATGTGAGTCTCACATAAGGAGCCTCACGTATATAAGATAACACATTGGCCTAACAATATTTACATTGAACTTGTAAGCAAGTGCATTATCTTATATATGCGAGGCTCCCTGTGTGAGATTCGCATATATAAGATAATGCTCTGACACCGTGTCTTTAATACTGCACTAGCGCAACTCCCGTCACGAAAGGGTTAAATACGGGATAAGATACACGAACGTCGATACACACCCGGAATGTTGATCGACAGGCTTTTATATACTCTGGGGGAAAAGTACCAATGTCAAAGGAATTTTTCATCTGTTCTCAAAAATTATACAAACGCTCTTTAATGTTTTTTACCATATCAGGAATTATTTAAAAAGGAACACCCGTTATTTTCCATACTGTTGTTTCGAAATTACACGACCTCAATCAATGCGAAAGTCTGTCCATGGCATACACAGTTCGCATAAGAGTATTTAATTAATCCTTCCATGACTTTCCAGAGCTTCTTGAAATGTTTCGAAAACCCTGTGCCAATGCATTATCTTATATATGCAAGGCTCCCTATAAGAGAATAAATTGACCTAACAATATTTACCTTGACCTTGTAAGCCAGTGCATTATATTATACATGTATATGCGAGGCTCCATATGGGGTCACGTGATGTAAACATCCACCTTCGGTAGCTTATTTTTTTCGGAGAGAAGATTTTCAAATTTGTTTTCAGTTCAAAGCCCGTAGTGTATTCTAAACTGGATATCGGATATGTGAAAACTACATCGGACATTCCCAAACGGTAAATATCACAGTATTTGATTTTTAAAGTGAGGTTTGGACAGTTGAATTTGAAGTAGCTCCCGGGTGCATGTCACGGCTGACCGCTCGCTCAATAACAGGCCAGCCAAGCTTCGCTCAGCGGATAATACTGCCTGACCTAATTAAGGCCGTACCAGAGCAGGCAGGTGACAATCTGTGTGAGTATTAGTTGTCAGCTCCGGGTTCACAAGTAACATGTCACTTGGAGAGACGGCAAACATTCTAAGCCAGACCATGGATGTGATCTATCAGGATCAAAGTGTAAGCACTCCGCCAAATACCATGAGGCAATTGGACAATGGCACAAGCTGTATATTGGATGCTCTCAAACAGATGGAAACAAACATGAACGTGAAGTTCCAACATATGGACCAAAAAGTGTCAATACTGGACGTAAAAGTGTCTAAGCTTGACGTGATTGAGCAACAGTTATCAGAAGTATCAATGAAAGTGTCAGATGTAGAGGGGAAAGTTACCAATGTGGACAAAAGATGTGCTGATCTGGAAAAGAACTATAATCAGATGGAAAAGGGTGTGAAGCAAGTGGACAAGCAGAGGAACGAGATTCGGGACATAATGCTGGACTACGAAGAGGGACAGGACGGTTATGTACCACGTCTGAAGAACCTAGAGGAAGAACAACAGAGACTAAATGACCATATTATTGATCTCCAATGCAGAAGCATGCAATACAATCTTATATTCTCTGGAATAGAGGAGAGTAACAGTGATAGAAATGGTGCTGGTAGACGAGAAGACACGGAAGTAGTACTCAGAAACTTCTTGGAAAGGGAGCTGGATATAAGAGACAGTCTATCGTTTCACAACGTACATAGAATAGGTAGACAAGAGGGTCGCGGGGAAAAGGGCAGATCACGGCAGATTATAGCTAAATTCGTCTACCATACAGAAATGCAAGACGTGTTGTCTGCGACGGGAAACCTGGCAGGAAAGAAGTTTAACGTACGTACTCAGTTCCCAGTAGAAAGTTGAAGGAAAGGGTAAAAGCACAGAAGGACATGGAGAGTAGAGAATATCAGCATCAGGGTCCGAGCCCTAGTCAGACACAGGATAGGAAACGTCAGCGGATGGCCCGGTCCGGACAGGGAAGAGAACAATACTCGTCATGAAAACCATCAAAGACATGTTGTTGAACTGTTGTTTTTCCTATTATATCATATCTCATATTTACAGAGCTGGTGATAAGTGCAGAACATGAATGTTGTGCTTTACTTTAAATATACATGTATCAATATTACAAATACGTATAGCCCTGGCAACTATATGTGCATGATAGGGTTTGAGGTTGACAGTGTGACCTATATAACTGTAAATATTACCACAAATATGCAAACGAAATGTTTTTGTTTTTTGGTTCTGGTTTTAGTTACTGCATGAAACCGGTACTTTTCTCCCGTCATTTGGCAATTTGTAGCACCGTCACAGGTGGCACAAGTGTGGCAAAATGGATATCATGGATACATGCTTTCATCTTGCAATTTACTTAATTTTAGAATGAAATACTGTATTCTTTACATTTGTATATGTATATAGATCAAAGGATTCACACATGACCAGATTTAGACTTTTAAAAGTGGCTTAACATATAAAGAGCGTCTCCTCTCTCATGTAAAGAGCGTTCATATCCTAGTTGCCTTGATTTTCGCTGGTCACTTCTGAAAAAAAAATGAGATTATATATGCCCATACATTCACAACCTCTTGTCACACGGCAGAGTAGTTCAATTCAAGATTAGTTACACGGTTATCGAAATATTCCATCGTCTAAACAATCGTATGAGGGTTAATCCAGCTGGCTAAAAACTAAGTCTTAACTGTGACTTCTTTTGACACGTGTGACACTCCTGAGCGCGTGATGACCAGGCGGGGGGGGGGGGGAGATGTACCGAATTCACGGCAATGAAATATACTGTTTTCTATTTCGATGTTTATACGCACAGTACATGTTTTTTTCTGCTCAGATGCGATTCGACGTTCTCTCTTGGCAAACATGCATGTGCATGAATTTATATGGCCTTACGCTCGATGTATTTGACCGAAGCAAAACGTAGATAACATGCATCGAAGACATTAGTTTCTTACCACTTTCTAAAATTTACTTTTACATTAAAAGTCTGTGTGATCACTTTATGATCGATCCATCCGGGGGGGGGGCGCAAATTATGTCGCACAGGTAACACAGTCATGTCAATGTTATTATTTACATGCATTGTCCACAACAGCGTGTCGCCATTACGTCAGAGAGACACGGATATATGACGCGATCACTCATATACCCTCCCACATACTCCAATGACCCAACATTTAACAAAAATATATTCTTGACTCATTACATTATATTATTTTGATGTTTACATCTATATTATATATATTATTTCTTGAAACCTCCAGTTCCAAGATATGGAAGGAGGGAAATAAAACATTGATTGATTGATTGATTGGAGACTCGCATATATAAGAGAATACACTAGCACATGATTTTTAATTCTGCACCAGCAAATCGCCCGTCACGAAAGGGTTAACGTATTATTTCGACATATCTTTATCACCGGAACCCGGCGGAGATGTAACAAAAACTAGCATATTTTCTGGCATCAAACAGCCACGTGGCTTTAAAGTGTTAATCACAATCATGCCCGACACCCAGCAATAATAGGTTGATTACCCCTGGTGAAGAGGCGATGAAAAACTTATGCAGATAATGTCAATCGTTGATGGTTGGGTGTATCTATGCATCAATGCTTCCAGATTGCTTACGTTTTATATTCCCTTCCGCAAACGAGAAACAAATTACGCACACCATATCCCCTATATAACGGTAATTGCAGAGTAACAGGTGAGAAGATAGCAATGGAAATATCTCAGGTAAAAACAATATCATTGTTTTACCTATCTGAGCCCTAACTCTGGTAAAATACGGTTCCCGTTGCGAGGTTAATCCATTAGGTTTTTAAACTCACTCGGTGTATATCGATGATCATGCTAAAATCAGGTTGGATGAAATTAGTTTAATATAGAGATAATTGCACTGATAACATGGTCTGTGTTGTTACATCGCATGGTATGCAGGTCTATAAATAATCGGCTGAATAGGCTTTGAACCCCCGCATTCTGGGGTGTATTAAACGCGGGTAAGATAACCTTTTTAATTGGATAAAAGATCCTCAGGGACTCCCATTGTGCTGTGCAAAGACCTGGAGGAACTGTTTTAAATCAAAATCCCATCCACTTGTTCTGGTTTGATTTAGGAAATAATGAAGATGTTATGAGACCATAAATTAGTATTGTGGAGCAGCTACATGTATATATGCGTGTAGCGCAGCCAGATTTCGTTAAAAATAAGTCCAAACTTATAAGAAAAGCTTACAGAAGACTCTTTGAAACAACTTTTTTTCAGGTAACCCAACTTGTAAACAGACTAAATGCGACATTGTCTTGAGATCTTAAACTCTTAAACTATAAGTAAAACACGATCGTCTTGTTAAAGGCGCGGGCGGCGTTCGTTGCAGAAATATTCATATTTGTTCAAATTGCCATCAACAGAAGGAATATTAAAATATATATAGTTTTGTTCATATGCCAAACATAGTCAGCGCGTAAATAGTATATTGTCGTCAAGACGTACGATGGTGTACATAAACAAGAGCCTTCTCGTGTTACAGAAGTTTTGCTTCTGTTTACATAAAACAGCGCAATTATATTGGTTAGTCACACACAAATGATATAAACGCTCTTTATTATTATCCATATCAGGAAAACAGTAACAAATAACGCTCTTTATGTTTACCATGTCCGGATCTAAACAAAAGCCAGGTTCTGCAACGTTTTTGTGCTTTTGTTTACATAACAAAGGAAAAACATTTGACAATAACCTACCATATTTCTGATTGGTATAAGAACGAAGTCTGTCTATATTTTACTATTATTTCTGTTTATGGCGGTTTTTGACGGAGGTGAATGTTTTAACAGCATACCCACCGCCAACGCCGCCCGTATCTTTAAGTGTGCACGGTCACGCATGCCTTCCAGTTACAGACGAATGCGCGATAAATGTTCATGCTAGAAGTCTCTGAGTTACCGACGAATGCAGACGAAAAATAACACACGGACTGTAGAATGTCGACAGACACGTTCTCTTTGAATATGCGATATACAGGGGGGGGGGGGGCACGATTATATAGTTGTAAACCATAAAATATCGACAGGCACGTTCTCCTAGAAAATGTGCCATACAAGAGGACATAGTTATAAACTCAACAAAAAACCCCACTAACAGGGGGTTGCAAATATTTCTTTTCTCAAAGAGTGATCACATATTGGGATAGTTCTTTTGGCAACGTCGTTTCTGTCGTATAGCTAGAAACTTTCAAAGAGCAATTAAAAGACGTAACAACTTAGTCCCCTATAGTATATAGGTATTATACATCTATAATTTAACGATGATGATGGTTTACACGGATACGTATATACGATGCTAAATGGAGAATTATCTTGCTCAAATTAATTTTGTTCTTTTTACGAATATTAATCCAAATTGCCAACACACACCGTCATTCTGATATATTAATTAAATACACTGATGGCGAAACATTTGTGTTTGTTTGTCGCTGATTGTTGCGTCCCGAATCCAGATGTAAATATTTACAATTGAGCGTAGTTTTGACGATGTTTTCTATTGAGTTGTATGGTCGATTTCTTTGAAATTGTCGGACATGTTAGTAGAATACTACATTCTCCAGGTTGGCATAGTGAATACTAACTGATCAGTTTCACGAACTCGAACAAGTCCATAATACATGTATGTCTTTAATATTTCTGAGATTTTGTGTTTGTTGTTAAGCGCATATTGCACGTACACTATTTGAATCTGTCTCACTGACGTTTCTAAACTGCACACCGCCAAACTTTCATTGGAAATATGCGTTTTATTACTGAAAAATGAATCGGAAACCGGCGTGTGCAAATATGTGAGAGCTCACAGTTAAGTTCCAAGACCCGTACGCATCTTATGTTCATAACTGGTGCTCATGTGTTCATATGTACTTCAATCAGCTTTAATAATTGCCTTTTCCTGGCACTTGATCGCTAGCGACCTAAGACAAGCATCAATCTGTTCGAGGTGTTTTAACGTTACGCTAATTACTACCATTTTGTGTGGCTTTATGTAATAATCACATAGAGGATGAAGTGCTCTGAGATTGCATATGATGCTATAGTCTTATACAACTGTATCATATGAATCCAATTTTAATTGATCACCACCCATGTTCCCGCCCCTATAAAGGAGTCAAATGGTTTACTTTGTTGAATGGTTATAACTTTCCAAAAGTTCAAACTGTATTTTCAAATAAATATGAGAACTTTTCTTGGAACACCACCGGGATCCTCGATACAAAAACACAACATGCCAAAAATAATGTTCGTCAGTGATGTCTCTGACTCTGAGGGACAGTATTAGGAGCTGGGTGATTCTGAGGGACAGTATTAGGAGCTGGGTGATTCTGAGGGACAGTATTAGGAGCTGGCTGATTCTGAAGGACAGCATTATAGGAGCTGGGTGATTATGAGGGACAGTATTATAGGAACTGGGTGATTCTGAGGGACAGTACTATATGGAGCTGGGTGATACTGAGGGACAGTATTAGGAACTGGGTGATTAACAACATAGGTTCATATTAAACCAAAATATCCACATAGGTTCATGTTGGACTTATTTGAATCTGAAATATATAAAGCTCACACTGAACTTATAACCATTAAATGGCGCGGGTCACATTGGAAACACATTACGACGGCAAATAGACTTGTATATAACCTATTGCTATATAGTGTATAGTGCCATATTGCTTAATATAGTTTATTACACGCTTGTTCCTAGAAGTACAGTGTTATTGCTGTTCCATATTTACAAATCCGTATGGAACGTACGTTCCATATATATACGCATCTCGTTGACGTAAAATGACGTACATGACGTTCGCCTCAACCACGAAACTGGAACTATTTAATAAGAATCATCACACATGACAAACACGCCCTGTATGAGCCTAAATAATTATTATAATCATGTATTTTTAACGCACGGATTCTAGGACGCGAAGTGTGTAATAAACACAGAACGACACGATGTGTAAATATGTTTGTCGATACGGCACTATACTGCTGTCGTGGAAGGATAGAACGAGAGGCGCAAGCGCCTCTCGTTCTAACCTTCCGCAACATCACTCGTACCGTATCGACAAGCCCATTTACACATCGTGTCGTTCTGCATGTGTATGTATAGTGCCATGAGACCTAAGACTTGTATATAACCTATTGCTTAATATAGTGTATAGTGCCATATTGGACTTTATTACATGCTTTCTTCTAGAAATACAGTGTTATTGCTATTCCATATTTACAAATCCGTATGGAACGTACGTTCCATACGCATCTCGTTGACGTAAAATGACGTACATGACGTTCGCCTCAACCAAGAAACTGGAACTATTTAAATAAAAGAATCATTACACATAACAAATACGCCCTGTATGAGCATAAATAAACCTTCTAATCCTGTATTTGTAATGCAATGATTCTAGGACACGAAGCGTGTAATAAACACAGAACGACACGATGTGTAAATGGGTTTGTAGATACGGCACCCGTGCTGTCGCGGAAGGATAGAACTCGAGGCTTCCGCGACAGCACGAGTGCCGTATCGACAAACCCATTTACACATCGTGTCGTTCTGTGTATTTTACGTTTCGAAATACGTTCATATGCATATTGAACCTATTTCGACCTCCCAACATTGAGCTTATGATCCAGAAGAACAGAATGGGATTGTATCCCATCTTACATATAAGTTACCATCCTATATATTGCGCGTATGTACATTGTATCCCATCTTACATATAAGTTACCATCCTATATAGTGCACGTATGTACATTGTATCCCATCTTACATATAAGTTACTATCCTATATAGTGCACGTATGTACATTGTATCCCATCTTACATATAAGTTGTCATCCTATATAGTGCACGTGTGTACATTGTATCCCATCTTACATATAAGTTGTCATCCTATAGTGCACGTATGTAAATTGTATCCCATCTTACATATAAGTTGTCATCCTATATAGTGCACGTATGTACATTGTATCCCATCTTACATATAAGTTACCACCCTATATAGTGCACGTATGTACAGTGTGTCCCATCTTACATATAAGTTGTCATCCTATAGTGCACGTATGTACATTGTATCACCAAGTTTACAATTATAAATGGGTTAGTTCAAACTCGAGGTGAAACTCCCCACCACAGTTACAGTGCCGCTGCGATCATGCATATATATATATATATATAGAAACGAGGTGGAAGATCGCATGTGTGGGTCGAGTAATGATACCGATATGTACTGCACGTGGTTCTGCGAATAATAAAATAAGGAATAATAACGCGAATTTAATGTGCCCTTTTAATTGGAATACCACATTTTCTAAAACAATATCGCATCGAATATTCATCTGCTGAAGAAATTACATCATTTGAATTATTATGATACCTTTTGAACTATGGATTTGCGATCCACCCACACACAATAAAATCGTTTATCGACGGGCGTATCCCTACGAAACTCGTACAGAGTTGCACGGCCGTTTTATCATTCAACGCATACTCAAAATACCATATGCACAATAGGAACAAAATTACATGTAAATTGAGATAAACTTTGCAATTGCAAAACCATTCACTCGCAAGCAATGACTCCCTAACACCAAACAGTTATAAAATCTAAGGGTACACATAGTACTACAGCAAGTGCGGCTGTGTGCACTACCGACGTCGCCTGCACACGGGCGATTATCAAAGTATTTCTTTTATGACGCGAAAATTGTAACGCCCCTGATTAAGTAGTCCTGCTAATTTGCTATGATGTTGGTGAATTCTGCTGAATTGGTTTGATGCTGGTGGTGCAAACTGATGCTGTTAAGAAAAAGTACCATTCTTTTTTTCTTCTAAATTTGTCATTTTCGCGGCGTTTGATGCATGGCTAATTTGAACGAATAGAGGAATAGACAGCGTCTGTATGAAACATTCAAGAACCGATAAGTTTAAAATATCTCAATAATGGATTCGCTGGCCCTTGTAAAACTACAGGAATAGCCATCTTGATTATAATCGGTTTGCAACAAACAAGACAGCCATAATTGAAATAGTTTATAACATATGTGTTTTTGAATGTTTTATACTCATAACGACTTAAGTATAGGATCCAACATCATAGTGAATTAGTAGGACCACTTTACCAGTGGTGTGCATGGAGAGCGGCTTCACACACGGTGCAACCGCTTTTGTGGGCTACATGTATTTCGGCTGCAAAAAGTCGGCTGATTGGATGGATATATGTGTTAGGCGTCCCACTGCAGCAAGTGCTTATGTATTGCACTGCCGAAGTCGCCTATCATTAATATTTCTTGAATGGCGCGAAATGTATGGAGAGCGGCTTCATACTAGGGGAAACCGTATCGTTGGAATACATGTATTTCGATTGCATAAAAATCGATTGTACATGTGGTTTGTAGTTGTTCCAGTCACTACATATAGGCCACATCGCGTTGCCGATTTAGTTGGTGGTTGGAGTATACACATGAGTGGGTATGTACGCCACCACACGTAGCAACCACTCTTTATTCTCTACCTCGCTCTATCGGACTTTGTAAGTTTGAATAGCGTATTAGACCACCTGAGCCATTCGGCGTTGGGGAAGCTAGTTCGAATCCCGATATACAAGCGCGGATGACAAGAATGGTAACCTGATTCGGGTACCTGTGCGTCAGCTGCTTCGGGGAGTATGTGTTTCTTTTTACATTGAAATTAACCCTCGATACGGCCTTGCTGTGAAATGAGGATTCCCACCCCCCCCCCCACCCAAAACAAACCTAATCTTTCTCTTTGCAAAGCTAGCAGCTCAAATGTTGGAAACGTAGCAACCGCATGTTTCACATGTTTTCTCACCAACATATGAAGCGACGCAACGTATTGTCAACCAATTTATAAGGTTCACATGAGTTATATGTGTCATAAAACACATTTTAATTATAATTACGTATATATAAAGCATACATAGCATTTATAAGGGCTAGGAGGACAAGTTCTGTCAAACTTGCATGGACCTCCGTTCCCTACAGATGATACATACATCATGAATGTATTTTGGATTTATATCAGGTTTTTGTAGGACGGTTAGAACATGTGGAGTATATGTGAATATAACTGAGATTATACTTAAGGGGTGTTAACCATGGATCCATTATAAATCGGGGATGGGGCCTTTATATATAACTATTATTAACTGACAGCACATATGTAGATGGTGGGGAGGGTTGGTTGGAGTTTTTGAGAACTAGTAAGTAGGAAGGCGCGTTGATTGAGTGACTAATAGAAAAGGGTATATTGGAGCAGCATGTGCACACGGGTTTATGGCACGGGGTTAAGATCTGGTGTGTTTACAGGAGCTCATTCGCTACACTTCAGGAAGTTTGCATGAATTTTAAAACTGTTTCTGTTAGAATACAATTCTCGTTGACGGTTAAAGTGATATCGCCTTTTAAAAGAGCTTCATATATAACACGACTCGGAAGGAACTAATCAGTCACATTTACGTTGGTGCGAATAAAAGGGGCAATACATACACACAATTGTTTTGCATTTTCCACAGGGCTTCCACAGATACATGTGGGGTTTATCACTACATAAAACGAAATATACACGACTATATGTATATATGTATACATGTCAATATATGCATAATCCATGTACTGTAGTTCGCTAAACCAAGCTGTGTAGCATGGTGGTTTAAATGTGATTCACGGGACCATGTGGAGAATGTCAGGCAATTTGATCGCTAACAAATGGAATACACCAAATTCCTTACAAAAAGACATCGCTAGCGCCACAATGGTCTATTCTCAGCATTTTCGAAAAAAAAAACAAATGTTCAAACTCGACACGAGGAACTAAGGCGTGGGAGATAAGCTATGGAACCACCACAGTAATGACGTTATAGTCGCATATTAGCGAGTTATTAGTAGTGATAAATTGCCCGTTTGACAGGCCGAGAAACAAAAAGTAAGAAAACAACTAATTTGCCGCTGCACTATAGCGTTATTATCACATTAACGTGCAATCAAAGTGCATATCGCGAGCAGGTTTTCTGACCCCAGGGTTAACGAAAATAACAGGTTTCATCTATTCCTCGTAAAATCTTCTGTGGAAGCTCCTGGTTTAACCATAATCATCATAATTCTCTCATAGTTTCTCTTATGCCAAACTGCGAGACCACAGCCACATTCAAACATCAACTTCTACAATATTTGTGAATTAAAAACCATCTCTTATACTATTAGCAATTGAATGCAGGGAGAATAGCTCCGATAAGTTCGGCAACTTGTGCTCCGGTCCTCTGTGCCCACATGCATATCATCATTTGACATATATAATGTGTGTAATATTGTATATTGTAGGTTACAATAAATATGTTCAAATCAATTTAACCATATATATCCAGTATAGCTCGTTTGATAAAATGTTTCATCGTGGTTTCGCTTAAAGGGACTCTATACATTCGGCGTGGGTTCATGCGAAATGTCATTAAAAGTCTGTAAAGCAATTATCATCAACAAATACATTAATAAAAAGATTGACTGTGTTCTTATTTTGATTATTGATAACTCTTCAATAATGAGATTTCCAATGTCAAAATCATTGTTTTGTAAACATTACTGTTACTGCGAAATAACCGATACAAGTCCGATTAGTCCAATAAGTTACCAAACTTTAATAAAAACTTGACAGTAAACATTGGTCAAATTATTGAAAAATACTCTGAACATCATATTCAAACTAAAAGAGATGAACTTACTGCATGATTATGAAATTTAATGACAAATCACTGCAACAGTTTTGTTTACATAACAATGGTTTCAACACGCGATTTGTGTTATTGATAATTAACTGTACTGAATATAAGGACAATGTTTATCTATCAATCCATGTTCTTCTTAGTGGTCGTGTTCTTACTGACTTTTATAATTTGTGCACATTTACCCACTGCGAGTGCCTTGGGTCCCTTTAAGTTTCATTCCTGGAATCCCTTTACGTGTATCAAATTCACAATGTACACCTATCGGGAATCGAACCAGATGTACCTAATACGCTGTACGCCTTTCAGGCGGATCAACCAGGGGGGGGGCGCTCTAACTGATAGGCATGGCCCTTAGGTATATATCGATTTAAGGATATCTCAGACTTCAGTCGTCAAACAGATTCCACGTAGCCCCGGGTCCTAGTCTGCCAGCTTTACGCCACATTTGAAACGATGTGTGAAGAAAAAAGACTTGACGATCGTAATGAAGCAAATCGTATTTGGCCTGTGCTGCTCCCCTCGCCAAATCTCACTGCAAGGCAATCTCGCGCGAGAATTCAATTATCGAGTGTTTCAACCGCTGGAAATGAAACTCTCTGATAGTGTTTACAAATTAACTGTTATACGTCGATAAACAGTGATTTTGATTTGAACTTAAATTTGGCGTGTATTTTCAAATCGCACTTACCGTTTTCACTTATGATGTAACACAAACATTCGTCTAATCTCGAACACTTTGAGGCTAACCACTATCGATGATCATACTGCTGTTAATTTGTTTGTGGTTAACGTGTCTGATTGCGTTACTATGGCGCCCAACTGCACGTAACTTGATTTTCTGCTTACTGAATGAATGCCCATTGTTTGTTGGATTCCGTCGTCTTTCAACTTATCAACAAATACTCGATGGTTATTCGATTTCACGCTTTACCGTTATTGCCCCTTCGATAACGTGCATACATGTACACACGTATATGAATAAATTTAGATCATGTCATGAATCTACCGCCCGTAGAGATCATATTCCACCAGTACTAAATCTGGGAAGTTTTTGAAGTTTTGACAGGGAACCTTATGAAGTCAAACAAATAACACGGAGAATATATTTCTTAGTGTTTATCTGTTCCTTAATAATGTACTTCACTATATGTGAAGGTCCCAACTCGAAATTGCATGTTTTTCTGTGACTTTTGTGAGCAGATATCGCAATAAACATTGAATTAATTACCCAGGAACAGTTCCATAATTGTAAGAAACGCAAAGTAAAATCGCTCACAAAGTCACTTAAATCGTGAAATCGAGTTGGGACCTTCACCTATGTAGGTAGTATATTATTAAGAAAGAGATAATAATAAATAAATATATCTCCTTTGTTATTTTTTCGATTATATAAGGTTCCATGTCAAAACTTCAAAAAGTTCCAAGGTTTTGTACTGGTGCAATATGATCTCTACGGGCGTTAGCCAGAGTAGAGATTCATGGCATGATCTAGAATAAATTATGCAGCCAACGAAGGGTAAACTGATTATATACGCACTTCGCATGTTCCCTCTCCACGTGCGTGGATGTTTATTCTCTAAATGCGTCAAGCCATCCGACAATAGTTATTCAGTGATGAGTAGTTCCCTTTAGATATGTTCAGATAATATGTTCAACAAATTATTGCAGGACCTTATTATCTTAACAGTTTCAACCAATTAATAGAAATCCTTCTGCGCTTGTATTATCTTTTCGTCTGTCTGTCGTCTGCTTTTATTTACCCGAGCACCCCTCCAAATGAATAATAGACGTATACCATTCTAGTGTGTATATATACGTTTATAACTGACGGGAGAATCCATTTAGTATATAAATTGTTAACAAACTGGGCGAACGGTATCCAAACTAACTGGCACTGTGTCTATACAAGAAATTTGGATCGTATCTACAAAAAACACAGAAGAACACACAAGAGTCCCCAGGAAAATGTCAATATAAGTTATAGCTCTTGTGGACAATGGCCCGGCGTTGTTGCATTTGGTCCGGACTCTTGTAGATATGGTCCATGTTTGAGGAGGTCATTCACCTAATGACAGAAGAATTATGTACGTATATGAGACTTTGGATGATGGGTACAATTACCGTCGGTTGATTTGCAAGCTGTCGTTCTGGCATTGAATCCTGATTCTGCAATGTTACTATGGTTACTATGCCTTGATATGGGCCACCAAATCAACATGTGTTGAACGTCTTGAAAACAATCCATGTTCTCCCATTGCCAAAGTTTCTAATAGTGCAATACCCCCAACATATATATTCCTTCTTGGCGAGGCATTCCGTTCCGCCACTTGAAGGCGTTAACCTCTAGCAGAATCAACAGGTGTGATAATATATTTATGCAGGTTCTTACCCTGATAGACAATTGTCTGGTTTGCTATGCCTGTCACCCGCGACAGCAGTCATTTGATAGAGAAGGCTCATTTGCACGCGCCTGCTGGCGCATATCATCTAATAAACAGCTATCTACAAAATTAACGAGTGCGTCTTTCATGATGAATAAACATGCCACGACAGGGTTGAAAGTTTTATAAACTGTTTTCTCTCAATATGTTTTCATTTCTATATATGTAAGCCACCTGTTTCGACGCCCTCTTGAAGGTCGTGGGCAAAATATCTTGATGTTGTTGTTGTTGTTGTTGTTGTTATAGTTAAGAGCTTGCGTTTTGTACGTGCACATTACATGTGTAACATTCTCGACTTGAGTATAAGCTTTATTATCTTGATGTTTTTTCATCTATCCATGTAACAATATGCACGAGTGTATAACGCGTGACACATCTACATGTACACTTTTAACTGTTGGATTTTTTATTGTTGGCACCAATTGATAATACATTGACTTAGCACGTTTTTTTCCGGAGGGGGTGGGGTGGAGGGGGTGGGGTGGAGGCAATGATTCAGTATGATCCTAGTTGCTGTACGCTAGGTTCTGGTGATCAGTCTACTGAACTATATATGGCATGCATGTCATGCAAGCGCTGCGAACTTATCATGAAGACTTATGGGCATTGACAGAAACCAGGGCCTCTATTTGTGAGATTGTTTAGGAAAAGTTGAGGTGAATGCGTATACTCACACATGCACATCGCTGGCCCACTCACATGCACCCATCTCTGACTCGTGTAAATTATCACGTGCATCATATATCCTTTTACTTCTGAGTTTGACTAAATATCATAACCTTATACGTATATTTAAAAGTTAAAGCCATGACATGTGTGAGATATAACCTATATATAATTGCCCCAGTGTTGGCCCATTTTTGTAGAAACAAGATGCGATGTTCCTTAGCCTCGTACATTTTAACCCTTTCTATACTAAATCATAATTGGTGAGTAGTTATTCCACAGGAAATGTTCAGATAATAAGTTCAACAAATGACCATAGGTCAATAAATAGGCATCCTTCTGCACTTATTTATCTGTCGTCTGCTTTTATCACCTTAGCATGGCATCCCTCCAAATGAATAATAGACCATTCCAATGTATAATTTTATAACTGACTGGGAGAATCCGTTTAGTATAGAAATGGTTAATAAAGCCGATAACGCGGCATGTTCTTCGCACCAGAGCTATCTTTATCAAGGATTATAATAGCTGCACCGATGTGGGGGCGGTCGTATACCTATACGCGCCACTAAAATCAAACTTGCAGAACGGCTACGTTTACCTCACAGTCAATAAGGCTTGACGACCCGAAGTGCAATGACAAGTAGGTTCCGTTTCAAGTGTCTTTTTGTTATAGCATTAAACTGCTTATCTCTTCATTCTTCGCTTAAACACCATTGCTCATTGAATGCGATAAAATACAGTCACAAACATATAGTCATATCACACTCGTAGTGTTGGGGTGCATATTAATCATTTTGAACTCTGCCTCATTTTCTAATTAACGCAATGTCGTGTCAGCTCATTTATATTTACAGGCAATGTAAATATATGTAGGGAAAAAACCCATATCAACAAAGGTCATGCTACTAATCTTTACTCTGGATACGCCAGTATAGATATATCCCGCAAGTTCGAAACCTGGGAACGTTTTGAAGACATGGCAGGAATCTTTATAACATCGAAAAAATGACACGGTGATCTATTTATAATAATAAATACGTGTTCATTAATACTGCATGTATTTCACATTATGTGAAGGTCCAGTCCGAGATTACATTGTTTAAGCACAATTGTTATATTGTGAGCCGATTTCGCTTCCAATCTCTTCCGATATTACATCCCCCCGGGGTATTTAATTTATGTGTATCGCCAAATTGACTCACCAAAGTCGCCTAAATCATTCAAATCTCGAGAAGCTGTCAAATACATTACATGTATAAAGGAACATTTATTGACCAAGAAAAATATATAGCCTTCTTGTAATATTATATATATTTCAATGTTATGAAGTTCCCCGGGTTTGAGCTGCCATGGTGGAATGTGATCTCTACGAGCGTAGCCTAAATACAGATTCATGGTTTATAAATAAACATTACAATATAACTCTTAGCTGATGTCAACATTCTCTTTCAAAGGAAGGACTCGATTTCTTTGCAACTCATTCCCAACATGCAACATAGGTTTTCCACTAACAAATTAGACAATGTGATGTCTTCTTTTCGAACAACACTGCCAGGGGAATAGCCAACTTTCGCAAAATTCACGGAAATAGTTACGACTATATATATATACTAGAAGGTGACCCGACTTCGTCCGGGCTTTGACCTTGAATTGTCTATTTTGAAGGCCAAGGTCAAGTGGGGTCACGATTTGACCCGTCCAAAACACAGTGCCCGAACAAAAGTACCCGACAAAAGTACCCGTCGAAATCCATCCGGTTTTACCCGATTTGACCTTGGATTGACCATTTTGAAGGTCAAGGTCAGGTGGACCAACACCCCAAAAATGGTGGAAATCGGCCCAGCGGATACCGGGAAATCGGCCCAGCGGATACCGAGATACCCTATGCATCAAATTTCGTCCGAAAAAATCCGCCAGTTTAACCCGATTTGATTTCCACTGAAGTATATAAACGCGCCTCATATACACACGCTCATTAATTATCAAGTTTCAACGTAAAGATAAATTACCATCGGTGCCCGAGATATCGCCAAGACGTCTGAAACAGTCAAATGCATCGGCCGGAGAAGAGTTAACGTGATCTAACTTTATGACCTCTAACGACGTCATAGAAGTTACGCATTGTTTTTACCCTGATAGAAGATCGTACCACTTCTTCTTAATAATTGAGGCAGATAACTAAAACGGATACATACATATTATATATCGTTGGAAAGAGGAAACACGAAATATTCTCATAGTGTCATTATTATGACTGGCATGTTATTATTCGCGCTGTTTCGAATCGATTTGTAAGCACCGAACTGAAATATATTAGCGCAAAACGGCGTAAAAACAGATTTGACCTCGGCACGTGAAAAGTTGACCTCGCACGGACAAATTAATAGGCCTATGTTCGTCCCCGGCCGAAAATACCCCCACATACCAAGTTTCATCGAAATCGGGTGGGCCGTTTTTGAGTTCATCGCGAACACACACACAGACACACACACAGATCTTCCAAAATATATAATAGATGTGACCCGCCATATCAAATTCAGTCGGAAGTCGGGATTTGTTTTACCCTGTGCCAATGCATTCTCTTATATATGCGAGTCTACCCATAGGTCGCCTCGCATATATAAGAGAATGCATTGGCTTAACAATGTTTTATCATTTTTTTTAAATAAATGTTTCAAACAATTTTTAGGACATAAAATAAAAAAACATCCATTACCCTGCAGGGAGCCCCACACATATATAGAAGCACATAGAAGAGTGTCGTCTGCTCATGTTTGTCTGGGGCTCTGTATGGGTGAAATTATAAAATTGTTAAAGAATACAAGAACAAATTATTAAAATTGTAAAAAATTGTTAGGCCAATGCATTCTCTTATATATGCGAGGCGACCTATGGTCGACTCGCATATATAAGAGAATGCATTGGCACAGGGTAAAAAAAATCCCGACTTCCGACTGGATTTGATATGGCGGGTCACATATATGTTTAAGGTCTTTGTGGACCCATTTGTTCTAAATTTTGATGGAGTCAAAATAAAGGATTCTGTTCCCTTATAGTAATCACAGCAACCGTGCCCATTCATGCAACATTTTAAGAGAACAACCCATGGTGGATTATGATAGAAATACAATATGTGAAATTATAGAGGTTTTTTAAATTATTTGTTCCTAAATTGGTCCAACATACACAGTCCATATTTAGGAAACCGTTGAATGTGTTGAATGTGAAGAATGATGAACTGTAAAAATATTCATATTTCTTGAGCGTTCTTTGAAAAATTTACTTAGAACCATTTGTTGACAATTGATATATTTACTTGCTTAAAGGGGGACTGTACACTAACTCCTGTCATTTATGGGACCATCTCCTATTATACTTAACACAGTGCATGCAACAAATGAATGAATTTGAACCATGGGTGAGTGAAAATTACACTCATTTACTTTGTGAACGATTGAACCGATGTAAAACAACATGGAAATTATAATGAGACTGAGTTTATGGTTCGAGTCATTAGTTCATTTTCATTATAATTATCTTGTTGTTTACATTGTTCATAGAGTACATGAGTGTATTTTGCACTCATCCGTGTATCAAATTCATTCATTTGTTGCATATATTATGTTGAGTATAAAGGAGATGGTCCCATAAATTGCCTTATTTTGTGTGAGTACCACTTTAACATGGCTGGCTGAGAGATTAATGATTTCGTTGTTGAAAACCGATTAAAATAACCATCGAACTTTGGGTAGGTTTCAATAATTCGCACAGCCCATGTTCAAATATGTTCAGACATACATGTTTGTGTGCCTGAATACTCAATGTAGAAAACGGCAGCGTCCTAAATGATATCACGTATATCACAGACCTCGAATATGACAACGGCGTCAATTTTGACCCACCATCATTTTATCTAACTCAGCAGAATCATGACTTTGTCGGAGGTATACTACATTTGGTGAATACCACTGCACGGGTTTATCCGATGCGTACTTGTGTACGCAATAGCTTTACTGTACACCGCGATCTGTTCTTGGCATGGTATAGTTCCACAAGCCTTGACATCGTTGATTCAAGACCATTATAACTTCTGTACAAAGGCGATATGGTTGGTAGTGCTCACCGTAGCAGTAATAGGGACAAGAACCAAGAACAATTCACAAATCTTAATTGCTGAAAAAATACTCAGCCACTCTAATATATTGCCAAATCGAATACAACGCAAATGTAAGATTACACCCTATATATATACGTCGAACAACCGGTCTTCAGTATGCAATCCTGTGCTTTTTGTCATGACATTGAGTGCAGCCAGAATTCGCCTTTGCTTTTTTTACACCCCGCGCTGATTTACACCCCATTAAAGCTCGATGCGGTGCAGCGACCACTCTTGGGGCTCAAAGATGGGCTGTGCATGCCCATTGTTAATTCAATTTCATGGTTCGTTTCAACCTAAATTGTTTGCTCCTGACAAAGAATTGCGATGCTCCTAATTACAGTGCGAGGTTGATTGCGGGTGTACTTTTAGCATCTGGTCCTCGTAATAGCCCGAACTTCGACGGCAGGTGTACGTATAGTATTCGATTATCATACAAATCGTGCTATTTTAATTGTGGACGAACGCGTAACGTATACATGTACATCACTGGTGCTTCTAGGTACCACGACATATACACATCCAAATGCAAACGTTGATTTGTACGTATGGGGTATCATCTTGTTAGACAAAATAGGCCACATCACAACATTGTCAGTTTTGTTGGCGGAAGAACGACCGCAAAGATGCTTAATTGCTCTGAGGATTTACTTCGTTCCTTGTACAATGTACGTAGAAACCAACATATCCTTGCGCAAATAGGTTCATAATCGATCTATAATATTCGCATAGGTTCATTGATTTTGAAATAAGCCCATACCTGACTTATATCGGTTTTATGGCGCGGCCCACAGTGAAAACACATTTTAAAGAGCGTACATCTATAGTAAGTCGAGAATTGGTTTATTCGTGTTATTTCCGCCCATAATTAACTTATAATACGTCATTATGATTCAATAAGGCACTGGACTCTCATTTTCAGTCCGCTATGGACTCAAAATGAGGCGATTCTACATGTATGCCGATTATGGACCTAAAACAAATCCTATTATAAGCCCATAACGTGATGATTTTCTGGAGAACAGGCTGTAGAAACTACCTACCGAATCAGGTTCCCATGTCGCTCTGTGAATCAGAACATCATGTTCTGAAATTAAGCTCATATTGAACTTATTTCAAAAATACAAATAAGTCCATATATAGCGGCATTATTTGTTTTACGCATATGAACCTAAATCGACTTACCAGATATACGCTCTTTATAATGTGTTTTCATTCACAGGTCCCCAAAACAAAAATTGACCCCACCCCAAATAATATACTTAATCTTATAGAAAGGTATCTATCTTCTTCGGGGCTATCATTTTATCATTTCAAAGTCCACAAACTGGTTAAAAATACTCAAAAATAATTGTCGTGGGTTTCCACGACACCCCTGCACATATATTGCCACTAAAAATCACCCCTATACTCCACAGGGGCGGTCCGGGCTGGTCCGGGCGGTGTTTAGTCACACCGGAAACTACTTACCGAAACAGGTTACCATTTCGCTCTGTGAATGAGAACAGCATTATCGGCATTATTTGTTTTACGCGCTATATATGAACCTCAATCGACTTACCAGTTATCTTTATATTGTGTTTTCATTCAGAGGTCCCCAGAACAAAAATTGACCACACCCCGGGGCTATCATTTTATCATTTCAAAGTCCAAAAAACTGGTTCAAAATACTCAAAAACAATTGTCGTATAAGCGCCTCATATATAGTTTAAGACATATACAAAGATATATTATTACTCTTCGATGATGTATCCCGTGTACAAATTGGTTCAGAAGAACTCCGGTGTATCATTAGAAGCGATATTGTTTACAGACCCACCCAAACCAATAACGTCACATGACGACCCCGTATATCTCGTATTTATTGAAAAAATCCGTTACATAAACCCGAAAGCAAATATCCAAATTCCAAAACCAGCCTTTGTCCGAGCTGAAGCGGATATCATGTCGAACGAGTAAAAAATAACAGGCGGTCATAACCGGAGTTCTTATGAACCAATTTTTACACAGAATACATCAAATTGAAGAGTAATACTATGTTTTATGAGGCGCTTATGTAACGATATTATTTGTGTGTATTTTGAACCAGTTTGTGGATAACAACAATGATAGCCCCGAAGAAGATAGATACCGTTCTAGTATTGGGGTGGGGACCCGTGTTTCTATAATTGTGGTCCGCGCCATTAAACAGAATAACTACTAAGTCCATCATCGGCTTATTTCAGAATCAAATAAGTCCAACATGAACCTATGTGAATATTTAGGTCCAATATGAACATATATATATACAAGGATATGTTGATCAGAAATCCAAAACTCATGGCATCATGGCCCGCAAAAGAAATATCAAACCGAGACTAAGATATTATTTTACATTCCAAACAGAAACAGGTCACAGGTTACATGTTGCAAAATAATCTATCTGTCACACAGAAACAGTGACATGTCGGAGACAAGTGGACATGTGTAAATTTCTAGCGCCGGAATCGGGCCGTATGAAAGTGTATGTCTACATATAGAGTCCAACTGATCTTAGACCATATTCAATTATAACAAACAGCTTATTACGTGAGTTTCTGGTAATGATAATAACAACGGCGGACTGTAGACAAGTGACGTACGAACTCATTTAACCCTTTCTATACGAAATGGTTACTCCCACTCAGTTATCAAAGTATACACTGGAATGGTCTATTATTCATCTGGAGGAGTTTGCTAAAAATCCTACTTATTGAAGGGAACCTGGAAAATATTCAAATAAGATATTCGACAGACGACACGTGGTCCTTCATCGTTTGTTGAACTTATCATCTGAACATCTCCAAAATGGTACTACTCGTCAATGAGTATTTACTAAAGAACGAGTTAACCGAAATTCAATATACATGTCACTGCGTGGAGAAACCGACATTGGAGGCATTTGAGTACAGTTCTTGGTTTAAACATATCGATTAGCAAATTATATAACGCTAAGGAATCGGGGCACAAGTTGGTATAAATCAACTTATCAAATCCCGCCTCCCATTCACGAGTAACACAACATTTACATAATGATATATAGTTACGTTTTGTGCCCGAAGTCAAATATATACAAAAACAGGAAGAGTGTATATCGAATTGAATAGATGTGGATTGCTATGGATATATCAGTTTCCGGGATGCGTAGCGTGGGGTTGATCTGACGACGTTGCGGATAACTAAATTTAGCTGGGTTATTTTCAAGTGGGTGGTAGTTCAGTAAAACGACTAGTCGTATTAACATAGTGGTATTTCATGGGTTAATAGCCAGGTTCAGCCACACGTACGTATGTTGTCATTGCCAACGACAGTCACCTGGCCACCTCGCCTATACGTACAAACCGTTCAGAAGTTTTGTGTCAAACGTGTAGCATTACGAAACTTGTATAGTACAGAGGAATAATGCAAAATATTACCGAACGAACGATCAACGCTACTAGGTGTGCAGGGATGCAATGTATCTGCGCGAAAAGATACTGTTTTAACGATACCAATTAAGCATGTGGGCGGTGGTCGCACTGTGGGCAGCTTATCTCTGCAATCGGATTATTGTTTAAATGCTCTGCTATACAAGACGGGCCGATATCTCAAAAAGTGTAGATTTGGCGCCGTGAAATCACATGACTTTCCCCGCCAAGTGTGTATCCATAGCAATACCATAGTAACACGTGTTACAAGTACGTGACGCTGAACCTAACTATTATCGTCTCACGAGTGGTAGCAAAGAGCAAAACTTATAACGATATGTGGTGGATTCCAATCATTATCAGATGGCCAAAACAAAAGAGATTGTCTTTCATTATTCTTTGAGTTTCTTGTAACTATAATCATATAATTATATGGACAACTCATGTATGAAATCGGTTAACCGAAATCAAATGTGCATGTCCTTGTGTGGAATAAAACAACTTCGGTGGCATTAAAGTGTTGTTCTTGGTAATGTCTTTTATGATGATCAGAGTTACTATTAAAAATTGAATTGAATTGGTCTAAACATATTAATTAGTAAAATATATATTCCCAATGGATCGGGACACATGTTTGATGATCTAATTGCAAACGTGTGACTTGATATGTATATAGCAGTTTCCAGTAATGCGTCGAGTGGGGTTGATCTGATGCCGTGACGAATAAAACAGCATTTACATGCCGGGTAGTATTTCAATAAAACGCTTGGTCGTAATAACATAGTTTTGGACTGATGATACGTTTTTCATGGGTTAGTATCGTCCCACAAGTGGTATCAGAGACCAGAACTCCTAACGGTATATATATATACTAGAAGGTGACCCGACTTCGTCCGGGCTTTGACCTTGAATTGTCCATTTTGAAGGTCAAGGTCAAGTGGGGTCACGATTTGACCAGTCCAAAAACACTGCCCGGACAAAAGTACCCGACAAACGTGCCCGTCGAAATCCATCCGGTTTTACCCGATTTGATCTTGAATTGATCATTTTGAAGGTCAAGGTCTGGTCGGGGTCACGATTGGACCCGTCCAAAACAATCAGTGGACAAAAGTAACCCCACGTATCAAATTTCGTCGAAATCCCATCAAAATTGGC
Source organism: Siphonodentalium dalli (assembly GCA_032622095.1). NCBI lineage: Eukaryota > Metazoa > Mollusca > Scaphopoda > Gadilida > Siphonodentaliidae > Siphonodentalium > Siphonodentalium dalli. Next base: position 59,742,319 of record CP136064.1, on the reverse strand, counting down.
GATTTGACCTTGAAATGACCCGATTTCAAGGTCAATGTCACGTCGCACGGACAAATTAATAGGCCCATGCCATCCGCCGGCCGAAAATACCCCCACATACCAAGTTTCATCGAAATCGGCTCGGCCGTTTTCGAGTTCATCGCGAACACACAGACACACACACAGACACACAAACAGATCTTCCAAAATATATAATAGATATATATATATGTTGAGATGGTTTCCAGTATGGTCCACTGATGGTCATGCGGCCAAAAAGCGACTGTCGTGCATTGTTCCGCGAGTTTCTACTAAACATAACCATAGCCATAACGGCGGCGTATGGACAACTCAAGTACGGACTCGGCTAACCGAAATCCAATATGCATGCCCTTGTGTGGAGGACAAGAATGTCGATGGCGTTGGAGTGGAGTTCTTCGTCCAAGATGATTTCGCATTCGACTCGTCGACTATAACGATGCCTCATTGTTCCCAGTGATTTGTTTGCGAGCGAGACGAATGTCATGTATCGAAAAATAATTGTCCAGAAATAACTTACGTTCTATAGATTCTTCTTTTCGATTCATTGCTAATGCAGACTCTATAGCCTTTATGACACGATATTATGAGTGATTGCGGAATACACGAAATAGCTGAAGTACCCTCCCCATACAAATAACGTCGATGCGGTCGATACACAAAATAACGGCTATTCATCAAAACATGCGTCAGTAGCGGCCGTTAAGGGCGCCACCGACTCACAATCCTCCATTAAGAGAGGTGACCCATGGTTAATTTTTGGCGATAGTGTCAGCTTCTAGCTATATATATGTATAAAACACTATATGTACATGTATAACAGACTGCCTATAGCCGCCAATCAACGGCTATTCATCAACTCATGCGGCCGTACATTTCTAGCGCTGGAATCGGGCCATATGCGTTTGTATATCTACATAGAGTCGTACTGATATTAGACCATACTGAAATAGGCACGAACTCGTTTAACCCTTCCTATACTAAATGGATTCTCCCACTCAGTTATACAAGTATACATTAATTGGAATAGTCTATTATTCAACTGGAGGGGTTTGCAGAAAAATCATATTTATTTGAGGGAACCTGGGAAATGTTCAGATAAGAAGTTCAACAAACGGCCTAACTGGTCCTTGATCGTTTGCTGAACTTATTAGCTGAACATCTAAATACGGTACTACTACGGGTGCCTAACCGTCACGCAACGGTTATTGATCAACGCTTGCGGCCGTTACCGGAGCCAGAACTCACATGCCCCATTAAAGGGACTCAATGCACTCACAGTGTGTAAATGTGCACAAAATATGAACAACAAATCTGTAAAAAACATCACTAAGAAGAGCGTGGAGCAACAGAGAATTTGTTTTATTATATCTATTATTTATAGTTCTCAAATAACAGACTTTCGCGAGTTAAAACCATTGTTATGCATGTAAATAAAACTGTTACAGTGACTCCTTCAAAAACATTGCTTATAGTTTATGTAGTCAGTTCAATGTTTAGACCTTTTGAAATGGGTAATTACTTAAGTATTTATCAGACTTTGGTATCTTGTTGGACTAATTGGACTTTGATTGGTAATAAAAGTAATGTGTACATACGTGTAACAATGATTTTGACATACGAAATCTGAACAAATTCAATCAATTGTTAAATGTACTTGTTGTTGCTAGTTGTTTTACCGACTGTTATGTTATTCGATTGAGCCCACTGCGAACGCCTTGTGTCCCTTTTGATGTGACCCTGGCTCAGTTTTGATGGTAGTTTCAACAACAGTATACCAGCTACAATTATGAATACTTGCTAACCGATTCATGGCCTGCCAGCGCAAATCGAGGCCTATCAAATGTACTGCATCTGTCTGTGACACGGTATAGTTTGACTGCATGCTCATCACTCTGAATATAGTTGTCAATCAGCTGACCACTGAACGACCACAACCCCCTCCCCCAATTTAAACCCCGTTTGGGCTAGACCGCCAATTATGCAGGTTTGAACCTGGTTTAGACTCTGAGGTTTAAACTGGGGGCGACGATATAGGACGGATTTAAGACGGGTAGAGTGTTCCTTGCTATTCTCTCCATGACAACAATCAAGAGTGTTTGTCACATTTTGTTTGAACAAGTGAAACAGCTCGAAAACTGGTATCACTTTCGTACGTGTTTTCAAATTTAACCCTTTCGGGACGAGAGTTGCGCTGGTACAGCATTACAGATCGTGTGCTATTACATTCTCTTATATATGCGATTATCCCATACAGAGCCTCACATATAAGATAATGCATTGGTTGCAAGGTAAAAGGAAATATTGTTAGGCAATGTATTCTCTTATATATGCGAGGCTCCCTATATGGGAGAATCGCATATATCGGAGAATGCATTGACAATGTTTTCGCAAAATTTCAGGAAGCTCAAGTCATGAAAAGGACATAAGTCGAGTACTTAAAGGTACGGTTGACCTTGGCGGTGGGTATCCTGTGAAAATATTTACACCCGTCAAAAACCGCCACAAACAGAAAGAACATCAAAATGTAGACCGACTTTGTCCGTATACAAATAAGAAATATCGCATAAACAGTATGTTATTGTCATCTGTTTGACCATTGTTATGTAAACAAAAGCATAAAAAGTTACTTTTCTGGTGTTTGTTTATATTATGATGGTAAACATAAAGAGCGTTCTTTGTTGGTGAATTCCTGATATGGAACTAATAAAGAGCGTTTATGCCATTTATGTGTGATTAGCCAGTAGCATTGTGCTGTCTTCTGTAACACAATCAGGCTCTTGCTTAGGTGAAATATAGTAGGTCTTTGTGATAACATGCTGTTTACGCGATGGTCATGGTATATATGAACGAAACTGTATGCGTTTTAATGTTTTTCTGTTTACGGTGATTGGAACAAATATGAATATTTTCGACAACTAAGGCCTCATGTGCCTTTAACATGATCAGCAGTGTCGTATGTGTGTGTTTATGACCCCCCCCCCCCCGCATGAGATTACAAATGCACCGACTAAATGCATGTGGTACATGTGTACCGACAGACAAGTTGAATGGGAACAGTCAATTAAGAAATACGTTTGTTCTTTGCTCTTACAAGATATCACTTGTTTTTTAAAACAACACCCATATAATACGGTTATACAACTCAAGAGTGACGTAATGGGTTTAGTTCATGACTCATACGATACATTTGACAGCGTCAATTTGAGCAACTTGGATCGCCATAAAATAACATTACTATACCATTGTCAAAAACACCCCTGGTTAATTTGTCCCGCCTATGTGCTATGATACTGGTGGTCCTGCTGGTTGCTATGATGTTGGTATGATAAACTGGTGTTGTTAAGAAAATCTTAAGTAAACTATTGTTTATAAAACCTCCAAAAAACATATATATTGTCAGAACCCGACCATAATACAAATGGCTATTCATGTCGTTTTGCAAACACATGAACAACCATCAATAACATATTTTAAAATATGTTTGTTAATGAATGTTTCTTGCAGACAATAGCCATTTTCAAATCGCTCCGATTAGCCAAACACTGCAAAATGACACCTTTAGAAAAAATTACAATTCATTTCTCTTAACAGTATCAGTTTGCCCTACCATATTCATAGCAATTATTCAGCGGGACCCACCACCATCATAGCAAATTAGCAGGACCACTTAACCAATGGTGAAATAGTAAGGTAAGATACCTTACGCTACATTATGCTGTTAGTGGGCGCTGGCTTGTGCCATCTTTTTCGTCCGGATGACGGAATTCAGACGATCTACATATGCTTTAGCCTAGTCAACGCCCGAGTCTGATAACAGCTCATTTCTAGCATTGCTTTATGACCAAGTCTCAACAGTCAGGTCTGTTCTTCGACTGATTTAGCGTATGTGTGCTGACTACCTATATAAGGAAACCATGCCCCCCCCCCCCCCCCACCCAGACAAAATTTGAAAACTGATAAAACATTTTTGAAAGTACACATTTTATCATACAAATCTCGCAAATATGGCCGCATATGCTCAGTCTCATTATCTTATGCTATTTAACAACCATGAACATATTTTTACCGTCGTGCTATATATATCCGACATGATATGAAGGCGTGTTTCGAGCATCAGTCTGTTTTGAGATGTTAGAAATTGCCAGGATTACAATCTGAATAAAAGTTGTTTCATATCCGTAAATGGGTGTTATTTAAATAAACCACACCTCATATCTCGTACCTACCTCGATCTATTTTACCAGCACTTCAAAAGAGAGAGCAACTCAGTCTACCGGTAGCGCGGAACAGCAAGACGACAGATAACTATAGTATCAGAGAGTTGCTCGTGTGATACAAGGCAATTTATTGAACGAAATCCCAAGTCGTGTGCTATCATTGTTTTACAGACATCGATAATCGTTTGATGTGCGTTAGAGGGTCTAGGGTCGTCGCCCAGCAGGGAGAAGCCATCAAGCGCGCTTAAAACGCATTACTCCTGATCCAGAGGTAGTACATTAACAACCAACGGTGAAACTTAAATGGTATTTGCATCTTGGGAAACACTCTTTGTGGATTTTCCGTGGGATAAATAAGCTATGAATCGATCAAATAATTGTTTAATGGATAATATAATATCGGAAATGGTTCTGTGAGGTATTAGGGATTGGATGTAGCGAAGATGCAACGCAAATGGTAAGGCCATCAACACCAACACCCGTTGTCGACAATATAGTATTTCCAAATCCCCCTGGTATTGTATATCGACTCAAACGACATAAGAGCAACTTACCCCATTTAGATCTCAAATAAAAACGTAGAAATGGTGACAGAGATGTTCGACCCAGACCTGAATGTGAAGTGCATTATACAGGAACAGGTACATGTATTAACTAAAACATATATTCCTGGCGTTATTTTCCAAGTTTGCCAATGCCAAGCTACCCATCAAAAGTTCCAGGTTTCGAGCTGGTGGAAAATGATCTCTATCGGCGCAGCCAGAGTAGATCTATAGTTCATGAAATTGCATGCCCCATGGAATGATCCAACTTAAATCAAGTTCCCAATTCAAATCCTAAACAAAAAGTAGAAACAAATTTAATTTAAGGTCGATAAATAAGTCCAATACCCTATCCTGACTTTATATCCAGCATAAATATATAATTTAGACACGTGGGGTTATTATTGAACAATAAAGAGCGTTCCTTGCTTTTCTATTCCTGATATGGCGAACATAAAGAGCGTTCATCTCACTTCTATGCAAAACCCAGATGTAAAACAGTGAGAAATTGTTATGAGTATGAGTTTGGCATATTTTATCCCATCATATAATTATAAAGCTAATACGAGTTAGTTGACAAACATTAATTTCGCATGGAAATGATATATGATATGAAATACACAGCATGTTATCGTGGAAATGATTACGTTATGGACTATTAATAGCATTTGTTTTAGGTTCATAATGGGCTTAGAATCGCCTTACTAATTTTGAGTCCATGACGAACTGAAATATGAGTCATTTTAGTGCCATAATCTACTAATATTATAAGTTACAGGGCGAGTTGTTGCCGGATACGGTGTCATATGGGGCGAAGTGAGATTAATATCGGGCGAGGCGACAACAACGAGCCCTGTAACGATTTTATCGTTCCATGAAAAACAAAATGGCGGACATCGACCCCATATGGGAGCCATGAGGGGGGATATGGATTCCATATGGGACGGGCTACAAAGATGACGACCCGGTGTCTCCTGATATGCCTCTACCAACGGAGCGACCTCATTGGTCGATCCAACCAGGTGACATGATAATATAAGTTACGGGACGCTTAGTGGTCGGATATGGTGTCATGTGAGGCGAACTGAGATCACTATTAGGCGAGGCCGTAGGCCGAGCCTAATATTGATCTCACTTCGCCTCACATGACACCATATCATATCCGAACACTGAGCGTCCCGTACCGTATTCATTATGTCAGTGGACAAAATCCAGCATATCCCTTTAATTAATCGTCGCTGTAATTTATTTTAATTTGGTGTGTTAAATGTGTCGTCTATGGCCATTAATTTATGTAACGTCATAGTGACGGTCATGGGCGTTGAACGTCAACGTATTGAGTCAATGGCTAATTACCAGAAGTAGGACAACTTGTTGAGTTTGATAGTTAATTTATGAGTGTTTAGATTTCCTCAAATACATTGCATGCATGTTTTGGTACATGGTACTATGTCTTTAAATTCGCAGAAAATTATTTCCGACAGATATCCCCTTTCTTGACACCAAAATACACCAAAAATATCCCCGAGGCGACAGAGTTTTCTGAAAAACAAGATGGTTGATAAGCACCTAATATTTATTTCATATGGGGTCACGGACCTAATATGGTTTCATATACCGTCACTATTTATCGACGCCGATTGGCTAATTGCAAGAGCTGACATAATAATGACTTATAGGTTCATTATGAGCGGAACATAACCAACTGACGACTTACAATATGTAACCTATTTAAAATGTGCTTTCACTGTGGCCCGCGCCATAACACGGAATAACGGATATAAGTCCACTGTTATTTCAGAATCAAATAATCCAATATGAACCTATGTAAATATTATAAGTCGATTATGAACCTATTTGCGCGCGGATACATCTATGTTGAAATACATGTATGCTATATAACATATTTATAATGGCGTTGGTCGAAAAACAAGTTATAGTTATAGTGGAAAGGTGAGCAATATGGAGGAAAATGTTCAAGAACTGGGATTACATCAAATAAACCAATATTAGTATACGTTTACAAATGGATTATTGAAAATGTTACAGTCTGTAAACCCTTACCCCCCCCCCACCCCAGAAGGGTATATTGACATGTTCACTTGAACTCACACAAAAGCCCATGCGCGAGTGACCGATTAACTAACGTGCACCAATGCCCGACAGGAATATTTAAAAACCTCATGAATCAGTAGAGATCAACATACGGGCATTATTATATATCACGATAACATCGTGTTTTGTTGAAATTCGACATATTTCTGGGGAAATCATTCGATTAATATTGCAACTATACGTGTATATTTTTCTCTGGTGGGCAATAACTGAATAAGTGGACAAAAATCAGCTATTGGGTTTGATGCATGAATTGAAGGTGTTTATGAGTAAATGTATTGTCGTAAATGGTGAATTTCTTTGGAAATGCCTATAATAAAAAGAAAAGCTAGTGTTTTGATTGGATACTAAGAATGATCACATTCGTGACCGAGACCTATATAGTCTATTTTCGCTTATGGCACTCATGATATAAGTTTCGGTATGAACTAACAACACTAGATATCCTCCATATACATAACAAACATAAAGTGTGTAGTAGTAGATCTACACCTTTATATGTGTTCATCTGACTACCTGTCGTAGGCACATCTTCATTCTTAATGGGAACTGTCGTGCGTAATTGGTGCATGTAAAATGAAGTGGGTTGTCGCCTTCTCCTCGATGGGACGTCCATAACAAATGAATAACTCATTTGTAGAGAACAGCGAATGTTTTGTAACACCATGTATGGTCGTTCAATTAACTGTAACTACAATACGCATATCATAATCTATAGTAACCCTTTTCAGCGACTGTTCTGATTTTGCAACACATATCTTCAACAAGCCCTGATAGTATACCTATATTGTAATTATACATGCATGTGTGTACATGCAAACTACCGATACTGATCTATTGGTTTAAAACTGCAAAGAAAAAGTGTGGGGGGGGGGGGGGTGAGCTCATTTGGCAAAATATTCGGCCAGTCAGTTCTCAATTCTACCAGAAATGTCACGAAATCCTCATCCAACAATTTCCTGGGAGCGGAAGATTTGCAAAAGTACACTACCTATATCAAAATGCAAGTAGTTAATCTCATTTCATGTCAGGTACTGTCATGTAGGGGCAACTAATTCCCCGTCATTCGACGTGCCGTAAGTTGATGTACAGTACCAGTCAGAAGAAGCGGTATATTGAGGGCGCATAATTTTGAAAAAGGCCCGATTATAGCGCAATACCAAAAATCTGTCGCGCTTATTATTGCGATATTAAGCGCAAAATATTGCAATATTAAGCGCGCAAAATTTCACAGAGACCCGATAGTGTTATATTTTTATTTGGATAAATACTGTGCATATAGCATTTACAACTATAATTACATATACAAATCTAAAACATTGTCTCTATCTATGCAATAAACAATACAGAAGAAGCAATAATAAATGTCAGTTTTGAGCGCAAGATGTCGCAATATTAAGCGTGCGATATCGCAATATTGAGCGCGAATTATTGCGATATTAAGCGCAAAATATAAGCGTTTCCACTTGAAATATTATTGCGATATTGGGCGCGAAAATGGCGCGCTTAATATTCCACTTCTTTTGACTGGTTGTAATGTATAGCATTTTTAGAATTATGTTGGCGAGTGATTGATTTATTGTTTTATGATAATCCACCAGAGGGACGATAATCTACCAAGTATAAGCTGTTGTCGTATGGCTTGATTGTCTTATGATGTCTAAATCAACTGAAGTCATTAAATTAGCCACTATATCGCAAAAGAATCAATCTTCTTTATTCCCTTAATTGCCGCCCAATAGTCAACATATCCTCGCACAAATAGGTTAATATCTGATTATTTAATTCTGAAATAAGCCCATAGTGGACTTATATCCGCTATTTCGTTGTGTGGTTCGGGCCACAGTGAAAACACATTTTAAATAGTATGAGTTGGTTTATTCGTGTTATTGTCTGAGTCGATAATGGCACTAAAACACTCTCAATTTCCAATCGTTATGGACTAAAAATGAGGCAATTCTACGCCGATTATGAACCTAAAACAAATCATATTATAACTTGCGGGAAATTAGTTGGTAACTTCATTGGCACAATTTATTTGTATTTGGCAAAACTTTTGGCAATAATAAATTGTGTCAATGTGGACGCTCGTGTGGGTGTTGTTCGACTTACTCGAATAGGTTTACCCAAGAAATAAACTACATTATTGCCTTGCGAACCATGCCATTTAGATATATATGTAATACAAACATGATCTACATAACATGGAGGTTTCGATTACTTCAAACGTCAGCCGCTATCAGCTATTAACGATCAGATGACGCGGGTGACCGACATACGTTTTCGGATATCGATGAAGATGAATCATGTCTAACTGTATTCACGAACATATATCGTGCATGATCACATGCATCAGCTCTGACCGTTGGTAACAGGCAGTCCCTGAAGTTTGAAGTTAGTCAAACTTCCGATCTAAACATCCCTAATATCATCCGATCAACGTAATGTATCACGAACATCCACATCCCGTTAGCGCGAGACTGCATATTACATAGTCTTTCACAGACACCATCCCATTTTGGGAAGATGGAAGCATTTCGAGTACAAATTGCATGCATTTTCAACAATTCTGGGATAATATTTTCATAATCATAATAGCATCACGTTTGAAATATTGCAGCAAAACCGAGACCCGTTTTTAGGCTGCTCATCGTGCGATGGGCGGCAACTACAGTAATGCCCTAAGTAATCGACTCCTTAACCACAGCAGAATATTGGTAACTTTTCAGGATTTAGTCGGAAATATGGCTTGTTGCCATTCATCGGAAGCTCTCCCTGACTAAATCCTGAAAAGTTACCCATAATTCTGCTGTGGCTAAGGGGTCGATTACTTAGGGCATTACTGTAGATCGTGTCTTGAATTTTTACTCTTGCTATTCCCGACTGCGTATGCACATACACCGTCTCGAACACGTGCACTCAGTGCGACCTACCTGTACCCATGACATTGAGGAGGACCTTTTTGTCTGTCAGCATTTATCAAATAGTTGGTAACACCCTAACAATTCTCTGAACAATGTGGAACATGAGGATTATAATGAGTAGCTAATTGCACACAAAGCAGTTGTTGATGTATTCCGCATGAAGTCATAGATATATTGCATGTCGATGTCGTGAAATTCGTCTTGAAGGATTGGCTATCTGCTCAGTTTTGACAGAATCGGCAGCAGTAATTGCTTCCTACTTCCGAAAGTTCTTGCATCTTCGGTGAAAACATCGTTCGCAAAACAACTGCTCACTATTTTGTCACAAGAAAGCAATTATATATCTGTGAACAGATAAACTAAATGTTCAACAGAATACTTTGTTTCTGTGTATCAGCCTGTCATATTTTGTTGGTCAGTTTTTCATTTGCTGTTAACACAGATTATGTAACATTTGCAATGTGTGTATGTATACCAGATGAAAATTCTGGGATCCATTGAATGTATATATCGACAAACGCAAGCAGGGATTATGAACTATAACCTTTGTGTTTGGTTTGTTGGAGTTTCTCGTCTTTTCAACAACCAGACCACATCACGACGACAACATACTATTGATGCAAGAACGACCGTTTAAGGTCACAAACATTGTTAAGACAGTTTGTAACATTTTCGTTATGCCTGAAAGCAAATAATCCGTGATATGTTGTGCTTTATGCCATTGTATATACGGGACGATTATTACACCTATCATTACTACAACATGAGTGTTTTCAGTCAAAATTGGTTGAAAATAACGACATCTTTGCTTTAAATTGGAATAGGCAGTCCCATATGTTCAATTTACTTCTGAAGTGATTTACATGTACTTTATTCTTGAAATCCTGCTCACTGATATACAATAATCTATGTTGTCCCCCCCCCCCAATTGAAGTGTTCAACACTATTCAATTTGTTAAATAGTGTTGTCCTTTTGGATATTCAAGCTTGTCCATGAATGGAGTTAGAATTAATTTCGAATATAAAACAGAAACAAATTAGTAGTTTTTGTCGCCCAATCGCGCAAAGATACACAAGGTCACAGTCATACAAGCAGATAAGACAGAGTGATTAGTGCGCCAGTAATTAGCCCCGGTCTGCCAACAAACGGAAGCAAAGCTTGTCAAAAAACAATTGGCAGTGAAAACGCACAATTACTCCTGCTTTTTCACTATTTTAGAAGGCACCGCGAGCCCTTGTTAACATTCTCTGATCGCGTACAATTATCGTGACGTTGATGGTGATAACGACGACTCGGTGCATGCATGGTGTAACACTTAGATAAAAGTCTGTATGACTTGGGTATATAGTAAAGAGTATCCCTCGCGTTCACATACACGGATGCAAACTGTGTTATTGTGTTAACCATTTCTATACTAAATACTCATTTACGAGTAGTTCCCATATGGAAAGTTCAACTTATTATCTGAACAATTCCCCTCAGTGAATATGAATCCTTCTGCATTTGTATTATTTTTTGTACGGCTGCCGTCTGTTTATCTTTTCTTGATACCCCTCCACCAATAATGATAAGACTATTCCAATGTATACTTTTATAACTGAGTGGGAGCATCCATTGAGTATAGAAAAGTGGGTATACATGGTACTTCGGGTATTCTATTATATCTAACCGGTTCGTTTGAACCTTCCGGTTATGTCTAATTGGTACGGAAATTGGAAGCAGGGATAATATTATTTGGAACCCTTTCATATAATGAACTACTACTTATTACAAATTACGAATAGGGAACTACGTCACCATAATTTATGTTCTTTCTATCAGTTGACGTTTGCCATATCCGTAGTTACGATTTACGGTTACGATCATTGCATGCAGTCATGTCCAATAGACACCTTTCGCATAATGAGCTACTACTAATAAGAATTACGAATAGCTAATAGTAGTCCTATACATTCTTCGGACGGTACAGAAACCATTTCGCAGAATTGAGGACTACGAGTTCGCTTGTGCGAAAATCGTCCCGTTGAAACTCCTTGCCACTGGCATTAACCCTTTCAGTGCGAGGGGCCGATCTCATCGGCCCTAATTTACGGTCTGTAAAATCGGCCCTAAAAAAATATAATAAAAAAAACAAAATGTTTTTTTGTTAAAGATTTTTTGGGGTTGAATTGTTTTTGGGTATGCTTAAGCATGCTGTAGCGAATTTAAAAATAAACTGGATAAAACCTTAGGGGCATGTTAAAACTATCACCAAGTATTCATAGTAATAATTTTGATGCCCATGAAAAACGTAAGATTCCCTGGCACTAAACCTACAAAATAAGTCTGTTAAAGAATATAAGAAAAAATTATTTAAATTGTAAAAAATAGTAAAAAATAATAACATTATGATGAAAAATTGTTAGGCCAATGCATTCTCTTATATATGCGAGGCGACCTATGGTCGACTCGCATATATAAGAGAATGCATTGGCACAGGGTATATGGGTTGATACAAAAATCGGACCTGGCACTGAAAGGGTTAAGCTGATAATGTTCTGTTTCTCGTGATTATTTTGGACTTAATTGTGTTGTTGTCAGGTAAAAGTCAGTTGTAGGCTCGATGAATGTATGTACGTTTTCATGGAGACGAATTAATTTATTGCCATTAAGAGGTAGAACTGGAGGACAAGTGGCGATTACAATTTAAGGGAACAATTTCATAGTCAATTCCCACATTGATGACAAGAGAAACGATCACAAACCTGATACTGTATGCTATATTTGTGAGTTTTGTTGATAGACGTAATCGTGACTACGGATATGGCAAAACGACCACTGATAAAAGGAACACAAATTCTGACGTTTTACCCTATTCAGTATAGCGTATATGTACAGGAACTGTGTTGTGGAAGGAATAATTTTAATGGCCTTGCACTGTGTTTCTCCTCAGATCTGAGGCAATTATATGGCAGTGTACGTTAGACTGTATTTGTAATAACACTTGTCAATCATAGGAGTTTTTTAAGCGGTTGTCATTTGTTTTGCACAGAAGTGAGACATACGCTCTATATTATGATTAATGCTGAGTGAACATCGGGGCATGCACGCCTTTTCTAACTGATATGACTAGAACTTGACGATAAGCATTTATGTGACATATAAAGTCCATATAAAAGTATATAACGTAGTCATCGATCGACTTTCACTCCCGGAATATAACGAAATATAGAGTAATGCAAGGCTTCAGACCGCCATGTGGCTATATATAATATAGAAAGGGAAAACCACAAAGGCGATCAAGGTGATTATGTGGCTGTGGCGATTTGGCTTGCAGCAGACTGTACCTTTTACCTTAAATACAACTGCATTGAAATTCTGCTGACGATAGGTATTTGTGCTGATAGCACGGTCTGAGTTGGGGTAAACACGAAGGTTACAGAGGCAATTGCTATTCATCACAACACGTTCCGCTCGATAGAAGACTGGGAGTATCAGAAGCATCTATTTCTTATCAAGCAAACGCGCATGACACAAATGTGGATATTTCAAATCGATTTGAACCCTTTTAGTCGATCAGATTAATCTACACTGGTCACCGACGACAGTAAAAAGTGCAAGGCAAGCATTATAACTGTCGAGATGATGTATCATGATAAATGCATTTTGCGTGTATTTAGATTTTATCTAATATTCCCACAAAAGATATTTAGAATTTAGACCTACAAAAAATGTTTTGCGAAAGATTTTCAGAATGGACTTTTTTTTTCCAAATCTGTCTAAACTTTCTCGAAATTATAACCCCATTCACCAGGGGGGGGGGTGAAAAAATTTCTTCCGGCACGTATGCCGGGGTGGGTGGGTGGTCAAAGCCACCAACAAGCAATTTTTTCCGCAACTAAAAAAAAAAATTCCTGCTTGTTTTTTAGTGTTTTGGCAATGAGTTGGGCTTCAAAACCACTTTGAATGAGAGAAATAATGTAATTCTAACTGGTAAACTGACTGCAGGCAGTTATCGTGTTGTATTTTGTTGCAAATTTTGAAATCCAAGACGGCCGCTGGCAGCCATGTTTTTTTGGCCGAATGACCTCAAAATGACTCATTCCTATTTACATGTCCATGTTAACATCCATGATAAATAGTATGCACAGAAATTCATATACAGCTGTTTATAGTGAATTTCCCCCTGCAAATCTCTGTTTTAGTGTTAAAAGGGGGGGTGGGTGTCAAAAAATGGTCGGAAAAAACTGCCGAAAACGGAAAAAAATTTGGCGGTGGGGGTGGGTGGGTACAAAAAATGATCGAAAGGGAAAAAATGCCATACGTGCCTGAATTTTTTTTCCGACCCCCCCCCTGCATTCACTACACTTTTATGGCATGAGACATATATTTAATTTCATATTTGAGAATAATGTCGCCACTTTCCAGTGTATTACTCCCTGCTTGAGTGTACCAGACTGCATATCAACATTTGTTTTCATTGGGCTGAACTGTATGTGGGTGCTTTGTCCGTTCTTAATAACTGTTCAGATTATATATACAATGATGATAATGATATATGAAATTTAATATTTTTCGTTAAATAAATGCAGGGACATTATTCGGTTAACATATCTTATTATTTACTGGATTTATGGAAAACGCGTCTCTGGTGCTTTACATCGAGGTATTTGTGTTGCTTCGGCTATATAGTGTTGCATGGGAATAAACATGGACGCCGAATATTGTCTTGAGTATCATGTCAACCTTGACCAACGTTGGTTGTATCGGTATTTCAAGATCATCGATGCCAATCTTGTTTTCAATGCATCCTTTACATCCGACGCGGGTCTTGTAAATTAGCGAGATGCATCAATTCCACCACTACGCTGATACTTTATCAGCAGACGAAACGCCGCTTATATATGGGTGAAACAAGCTGTTCTTCATATGTTCATTTCAGTATCAATATAACCCACACGCTCCTTTTTGGTATACACGGGATTCTGGCTATTTCAGGATTTGTGGATTCATACCCCGCTGTTAGCCGTTACTCAGGTTTCATACCCCGTCTTAAATGGTATTCGGGAATCAAAGAAATAGGCTGGTAATCAACTTTGATAGCAAAAAATAGTGAAATCTGTGTATTTGATCGCATATTTTCGTTACTGCATGGTATCCAGTACCCCTCTGTTAACTGGTATTCACAATTGAGGGGTGACCCCCTCGTGTAAATGCAGCAAGCGTATACATTGGATATAAAAAACGATTCTTTGTGCACTTAGGCATTGCCCGTATATAGCACCTAGTACACATGAACTTAGGATCAAAATATATGAAACTGAGCTGCAATTATGTTGACGGATTGCAATTCTGATATGTTTTTTGATAGATCTACTACATAGACTGCCTTAAGTCCTCTTTTATGAGCCATAACATGGGAAGATATATTAGACGTGGAAAGTTAACAAAACATAAATTTTCTTTATACGCGCATATCATATTTGCTTATCAACATTAGCATATTCATTTTTAGCAATAAAAAGTAAACGATATGTTATCGGCATATCCATGAAAACAATAAATAGCAAACACACTGACGTGCAATTATATGCGTCAAATATATTTACAAACTGCTGTTAGGACACAGGTGCAACACTGCCGTTCGATTGCAATGGGCGTGTTGAATTTTCACATCATAAATAATGAATAATCCTCAAGTGACTGGCGTACATATGTCCCTTAATTCCCGCGGGTCATGCACGTTCTAATCTCGTCATCGCAGTCTGGGCTAGACGAGATTGGTGCTATTTAGAACCCCGACATATAGGAGAAAACCGGGACCGACTTTTAAGCTTGAGTTCGAGGACATCTGTAGGTGCCATACAGATAAGAAACCAGCACCTCCACCCATTATGTTATATACACACACTGGCTATTCTCAAACGGTACACAGTTTCGGAAATTTGCTGCCGGCACATAGTTCATTAAAGTTAAGGAGCATTTACCTGTGTCTTTACGGACCTATGTCCCGAATGAATATTGAACTTTGGCCGTAAAGAAATGGTGCAATGTTCCGTAACAATTACATAAGATAGTTCCGGCTGCAATTACTGAAGAAAAAAGTCAGTCAGTATGATTAACAGGTTAGTCAACTGTTTATCCACAGGATGACTAATTAATCGTAGTCATAGTGACTAAGGCAGACTATTAGTCACAGTGTGGGTCATAACGACTAAGAAATGCGTTAGTCAATATGACCAGGATTGTGTCACAATGACTAACATTTCTGAGTCACTTAAATGTGAACATGTAATTTGGTGGAAATTGTGTGGAAATAATTTCCATACTCAACCAGATGATATATTGCCCAGAATAAGAGACAGAATTGAAAGCAGGACAAACTTTCAATCCATTCTCTAATACTCAGATTTCAATACTGGTGTGTTGAGATGTATAACAATAGTTAGTTTGTGGTATGTATATTTCTGTTTGACTAGTTCATCTTTCCGAGATGTCTGTGGTGTCATGGAATAGAAACGTTCATCCAAATAGTGCAGCCTTTGACGTGGGAGTGAATTTCTGATATCAATGCCATTATATCCTCTCATCAAATTCGTTCAATTATATACCCAATAGACCTGCATATGATGCAATGGAAATTGAATATTTATCAATGAATATTAATCATAATTTAATGCCTTGTTGCAATTAGAGTTATTTTTGGTGTAATATAAGTCAATATGACTAACACCAGAGTTAGTCGTAGTGTAGTAACTCTCTGAACGGTGTGGGTTAGCCATAGTGACTCTAATCACTTGTGACTAACTCTAAGTTACTCATACTAACCCTATTTATTTCTCAGTTTTTTACTGACCAATATATTTATCATTTGGACATGTTTAAGAAAGAACTTCAGACAGGTGAACATCCCATTAGAAATGTCAGCCATATATATAGTATATATGACAACATGAGTTCCATGACTACACTTGTCTAGACCCGACTTCGCCGTCGTAACGTCGCTCGGTGTTAAAAGCGTAGTATCGAGGAGGCAATGTCTAGACAATACTGCAACTAACATACTGCATATTTTCTTGTTGATTATATGTTTATGCATTTTTATTTGTAGGCCTAACGTATGTCCTTACCAGGACGTGGAGATGACACTAGTCAGGCGACCGTGTGTACAGGCGTTCACGCGGCTAGTCAAAGTCTGGAAACCACACTGCGGGCACAGTAGGCATTGGTGTGTCGGCTACGAAAGGCGGTGAGTTGTATTTCTTTATATATACTCGTGTGTGAATGAAAATACAAACGAAATTACAAAACTAAATTTCGCGCAATGCTCTATGAACTCAGTATATATCTTGAACCCATAAACCCGTGTCCATGACTAATATTCTGTTTTGTCGCCCAGTTCTTGGAGCTTTAAAGAAGTGGAGAGCAAAAATCAGTGAAACGTATCAACCGCCGAAAGAGAAAGTTCGTTTTGTTATTACGCTTTCTGTGGTTGTTTAGTTTTGTTTTGTCGCGGAAATTTCGGTTGATACACACACGCAATCAGGTATGGCATAAACAGTATACTCCATAGTAACGCCATCTGTATAGAATTGCATTCCCCACTGGAAATGTCTCACTGTGATTTTTGTGAATCAACCGAACTAATCTGTCTCCGATACGTTTAATCAGTTCACTCCTTGGCTCGAATCGATTGCTTATCCGTACCCTTTCGAGAAAAAGGCTCGGAATTCGCGCGATTTTCTTTATTGAGGCTTGTCGATTGTCACGAGATGTGGTCCCTAATGGAGCGCCAGGTGATTAATTGATCCCACCTATGCCCCTTTAGTAAATTGCCGCTATATGTGCATGTGCAAATCTCTCGGTGATTGACACACACAGTACCCAACGACAAGCATTCCGTCTCATTGTCAAACCGAGTATACGTTTGGAGAATTTCTGTAATTTATTGACTTTGACAACAATTCATTTAAACATTCAGTATAACAGACAGTATGAATATAACATAACTTATGAATAGATTTCCTAACAGGTCACTCAGTAACCGTATCTTTTCCAAATGGATTTTCTCATTCGTAAGGGAAGTACTCACCACTGAATATGTTGTACAAAAGGTGTAAATAGCCCGCTACTATAACACATAATGAGGTTATGTTGAAAAATGTTTTCGCATTGGCGTATTGTCAGAAAATTTCAAAATCTAATTTCTATATACGGTCTCTCGTCGGAATGGTCTTCACATCGTGACGTCAGGTTTGATACGAGTACATTCGGGTTCAACTTCTGAAACAGTCTGGTTATAATAGAAAAGTAAAATGTTCCACCACAGCGCGCAATTCACTTTACCAATTTAAACCACCAGCTGCTAACGTAATTGAGTTACATTTGTACTTCGTCGCCATGTTTCCATACTTACTGGTACATTGACAGTTTATAGAGAATGCCCGTATAGCTTGCAAGTAAATGTCATGATATCATAGCGACAATGACTACGAGAAAACAAAAATTCGCATTTTAGGGAATGTCTCGTTACACTAATTTCGAATGACAATTTTGCAACATAATAACGAGTGTTGTTGCAGAAGAGATAACTCTGTCAAAGTCCAAAGAACTTGTGGCAATCGGTTGAATTAAGCTTGTTTATAAATTTGAAAGATCAACCAGCATAGTCGATTCCATTCTAGCTTTAACCTATTTCCCAGTCAGAATGAACCATGCATATGATTTGAAACCTTCAGAAAATGACACTCTAATGCCTACAAGCTTAGTGTCACAATCTATACATGCGAAATATATCTATTGCCTCGCGCGCATTACAATATGCTGCGCACTTTTGGGGGGCGTCAGGTATGCTGGCTTCACGTGGAACGTCGCAGCAGTTTAAATATACATTAGATTTGAATCTATATCAATACAATTTTAGCATGTTGTAGAAAACGTTCACTAATGCGTGACTTTCATCTGAATTGACGTGTCAATGCATTGCTTTGGGTAAACTACAATCTGCGTCAATTACTGTTACAGGTTCGTATTTCAAAGCATTCCCCTTACATAATTTGAGGATCCTGTCATAAGGTTGCGTCAGGCCTAGTTGATTACACAACAGCCATGAGCATCTCCAGCTATCAAACATGCACTTAGTTCATGTATTACACAAAACCGCACAGTACTTCTCGCGTCTTATTGCATTCATATATGCATACTTTATGGCAATCATAGCTTTTATAAACTAAACTGTTCGCTGTGATGTCGTTTTGCCTTGTATTTTGGTGTCGATGTTTGACCCTGAAGCCAGTTTCACTGGCGGAAAATTGCATCGCATTATAAATCTTCAGACTGAACAGTTGGTGCCATGGAGTTTATCAAAATCATTTCATAGGTACAAGTCCAGACTACGTCAGCTTGATTCATTGGGAGATGAAATGGGCAATTTTCCGTCTGTTTTCCATTTAAGCTTAGTGAGCCGCATTCTATATATCACTTGTAGAATAGTCATTTTCCTTCCTGCAGCGACATACTTATGTGTTGAGTATTATCGATCTAAGACATCTTTTCTCAATGGAAGCGATTACATATACCTTACTTCTTCACCGCGGGATACCCATGTCAGCCAGTACATTTCATTGTTCTCTGCGAACAATCAGGCGGTGTTCCATTTAGCAATTAGCAGCTATTTAACTATAATTACTCACAATATATGTCGGGTATACCTTGTTTCTTCAATCTTAAAGAGAAATGATCGATGGGACGGGATAGTCGTATGGGTGTATACGATCAGTATAGCAAGCAATACAGAGATGAATACTCCTATGGAACACTCCTATGTTTCACAGCACTGTGCACGCATTCGACTTTTACGTTAAGTATATTTTAATGTAGCTGAAGTGCATACATATTGATGCATATGGATTCAGTCACAGGTTTTTACAACTTACATGCAACATCGCCTCTGTGCAACCTTAACGCGTGCATTAAAGAAGCAGAAATTATTAACACATGATATGATATAGAGTATGCATGTGAGTTGCATATAAACATTTGGCCGATAACGCAAATCGTACTTCACGAGTAAAGCAAGTTTGGAAAAAAATACATGAGCCATATACATGTATACATGTACAGTGGCGTATGGTTTTGGACAAATGCAAGGAGAGTATAGAAAATATATGCCGGCTACCATGTTTCGTCAATTTCAAGGAATGGTTGAAGGGACGGGGTAGTCGTATCGGGTGAGATTAGTTTAGCGAACAATGCAGAAACGATCACTCCTGCAGGGCAGTTCATAGCAATTCACTATTTTAGCTGAGTAATCAGCTCAAAGAGTTTTGTTCGCTTTAACATGCTTGATAACCCCAACTTCTGTGGACATCCAAATTGTCTGTCACTATATTATGATGGGACACTATATGGACATTGCTTATCCTACCATACCCGCCCCCAAATCAGTCATTCCTCGTCACATAATTATTGTACGAAATCTGCGAAATCTCAGGAAATTTTACAACGATTTTTGAGAACGATGTCACGTGTGATCAGTCTGATAGGACCGATGAATTGAGATGTCAAACAGACGAGTGGTTGCACGTTTGAACATATGTGACCCGCCATATCAAATCCAGTCGTAAGTCGGGATTGTTTTATCCTGTGCCAATGCATTCTCTTATATATGCGAGTCGACCATAGGTCGCCTCGCATATATAAGAGAATGCATTGGCCTAACAATTTTTTATCATTTTTTTTTAATAAATGTTTCTTACAATTTTTAGGACATAAAATAAAAAAACATCCATTACCCTGCAGGGAGCCCCACACATATATAGAAGCATATAGAAGAGTGTCGTCTGCTCATGTTTGTCTGGGGCTATGTATGGGTGAAATTATAAAATTGTTAAAGAATACAAGAAAAAATTATTAAAATTGTAAAAAATTGTTAGTCCAATGCATTGGCACAGGGTAAAAAAATCCCGACTTACGACTGGATTTGATATGGCGGGTCACATATAAGCATGCAAATTTTGTGTGGATCTATAGTGCTTAATTCAAAGTCACGTACAAATCCATTGTGATGATACGTAATTCAGTTAAAATGATGTGAATCACTCGGGTATGGTGATCAAATAGAAATTGATAATAATCTTGCTCAAAGTAGTTGTTTTATACGAATATTATTCCAAATTGACAACACACACCGTCATTATTATTTGTTTTAATCAAATGCAATATATCAATGGCGAAGTCATTTGTGTTAGTTGCGTCCCGAATCCAGATGTATCTATTTGCAATTGAGGGTAGTTCAGACGATGTTTTCTGTGGAGTGGTATGGTTGATTTCTTAAAAAAATTCGGCGATATTAGTGTAATGTTACATTCCCCATGTTGGCATAGCGCCTGAGTACTAACTTATCAATTTCACACACCCGAACAAGTCAATGATATGTCTTTAAGGCTAATGCGATGAACAACCTGGATATGCATGTAACCATGCACCATGACATCTTCAAGACTTGCATACACATTGACTTCATTGCATCGACGATATGACGGATCCATTACTGTATGACTGTCCATAGTATATAGAATGGAAGAGAAGTTGAGGTCGTACGTGTATAAGCACGCAGTCGCATTTCAGGGATGTCCAGCTAGTGAGTTGAACAAACATTCCAATGTTGGTTGTTGTACGTTTTAGATGCATAGGCATGCTACAAATGAATGGTATGACTTAAGTGCCCATAGGCGAGTGTTCAGTTATCTAATGATTAATCGTGAATAGTTGTTGCATGGTGTATACAATCACAACTCAACGAGTGGTAATAATTTGGTGAGCTCAAACTACTAAATAGGTGTATGCAGTTTGCATATGTATTCTCAGTTTCATTTATTTTATTTTTCTCGAAAATCTCATTATACTGATATTGTTTTACTCAGTTGGGTATAAGGCGTAAAGCTAATAATACAAAATAGGTGTTTTTCACACGACATCAAAGACAATTTTGGAATGAATGAGTATATTAGTGTTTCTCGTGTAAAGCATTTTTATATAATGAACAACTTTCCTTTGGTCTCCTACATGCATAGAATCCCAGTCGTTCGCACCGATATTAGGTGCGATGACGTCTGTAGCAAGTGCACGGCGATTCATGATACTAGGTCAGTACGTGTGTACTTCAGATGATATACGTGTATCGTCGTCCGAATGCGATTTGTTGATAGTCATGCACTACACATCGTCATTGGACGCTCTTGAAACGTACATTCTTATCAGAATTGTGTTTTACCCATTTAATTGAGTATAGGGTGTAAAGCTAATAATAAAAAATAAGTGTTTTTCACACGACATCAAAGACAATTTTGGAATGAATGGATATATGAGTGCTTCTCGTGTTAAGCATTTTTTTCTGATGAACATAATCATTTTCCTAATTGACGTGCAATATGAAGACAGATTCTATGTCTCGTCGATGTGTTGGTTCACGAGGTACTAATGATACGTGTTCTTTGTTTCATAACTACTGGCAACATCTGTTTTTCGTCAACCTACAAAGTCACTTACTGAAATGACACCAGAACAATGTACCAGAAAAAAATACATGAAGCCAACGCAACATTTAATACAGAGGTATAGCGCATGCAGTTCTTGCAATGCGCGCGGAAAGGCATGTGCAATATATAGTAGTCATTGGGCTAATTGATATGCTCATGCAGTGATTGTATCCTCATCACAGCAGGTATAGTGTCCTCTGCAGTTGTGCACTTGACTGATCCATGTTGAGTACAAGAATCCATATATCTAATATACCTGTTACATGTTCCATGTATACATGGTTGGGGACTTCCGTTTTCTTCTATGTATATATTATTGGTATAAAATGGTACGTTATATGCACAATCTGTATGCTTCACGTGAGTTTATATAGTTTTGATCAGTCTCTTACTAACTCGCCGTGCAATGTATCTATTATCATAGACCTCTCAAATGTGACATCTATATGCACTTTCAGTCCGTGATACTTTTTTCTACACGATGACATGTTTCTGTTGCTAAAACTGATCGCCACTCGGTGCATTTGCATACTTTAACTGTAGTATGATCTGATGAGTTGAATGCATAATATTGTATACCATAAAATGTTATTTATATTCCTAGAAGCAAGCCCAGGTGGCTAATAACAAATTCAGTTCGATCAACAGATATGCGCAAGTGGAAATAGTTCGCCTACAGGTACTGTACTGCCCATACTTGCTTTCATATTATAGGCAGATATGCACGCGATATGCGCGCACAACGAACACGCCCGAGTTCTTGTTACGAGGCTAATTTCTCATCTGGATGAGCCTGGCTTCTGGTTACAGAGAACCAATGACCCGTGCCAGCAGAGATATGTTATTAATGTGGAGTCGAAATATAACTCGATATTAAAGATTTTCTTTATGAACAACTCCAGATGATGTTTCTTGTTGGCCTCGCGACTGATGCGGATATGTTCTCTGTTTATTGTATTTAAATTTGCGTTCATGGAATTATTCACACCCAAATACACTGAAAAATAGGGTGTAGGAATTTTACTCTCAAAGTGTAGTTTGTTCCAACATTTTATGTATAAAAGCAATCGATGTTGTTTCTCACCAACGCTGAGTATTATCGCATGTTACACTAGTTGTGTAGCCAAGATTGTTCATATCTAGATTCATTTGCATTGAAATAAATATTGGAGATTTCGTTGGACGTGAACCACTGATACCCCAACAAGCCACAAATTCTTAAATCCGATGATATTATATGCAGGGATGTGACTAGAGGCTCTCCTTTTTGGGTGTCCATCTTGATTTCTCCAACTGCACCCCATTGAACCATCTAAACTCAAGTTTCAAGAAAATTCACTTGAACCCTCCTTCCCCTCGCCTTGGGTTGGAACTTTACAACTGTTGGAAATTTACGCCCTTACCCCTAAGGTTGGATGATATCCATCTGCAATTTCAAACCCAAATTTAAACTAGATATAGAAACATATGCTACCGTTGGCCTAAAACAAGAATTTCCCCACTAATTATTGGTTGTAAACAAACAATTAGAACAATTTCAACCTGTGCGTGGTTCTTCAACAAATGTTGTGTGATGCGTGACAATTTGACAGAAGTTTGACCCCCCTCATCCCCACCCTGTCTCCACATTCCTGATTCTATGGTAATAACCGAAAGAAAAAAAATTCTACACTAAAGGGGTTGGATCAAGTTTCATACTTTAAGAGCAGAATTCACACATATCGTTTGGAGTGTCGGGTTTGTGTGTGGACTCGAATGACTTTTAAAGATACGGACGGCGTTGGCGGTTGGTATGCTGTTAAAATATTCTCCTCCGTCAAAAACCGCCATAAACAGAAAGAATAGTAAAATATAGACATACCTTGTTCTTATACCAATAAGAAATATGGCATAAACAGTATGTTATTGTCCAATGTTTTTCCTTTGTTATGTAAACAAAAGCCAAAAATGTTACAGAAGCTGGCTTTTCTTTAGATCCTGAAATGGTAAACATAAAGAGCGTTATTTGTTACTGTTTTCCTGATATGAAAATAATAAAGAGCGTTTATATTATTTGTGTGTGATTAACCAATAGAACTGAGCTGTGTTATGTAAACAGAAGCAACACGAGCAGGCTCATGTTTACTTACACCAACGTACGTCTTGACGATAAAATACTATTTACGCGCTGATTATGTTTGGCATATGAACAAAACTATATATTTTTTAATATTCTTTCTGTTGATGGCGATTTGAACAAACATGAATATTTCTGCAACGAACGCCGCCCGTGCCTTTAATGTGTCTTGGGGAGTTCATAATACAGGCATGCATTCAGTAACACATATTTGCTAAAGTATTGGTCATATGACAACAAACGACAACGGTTTGGAGTTTTGGTTTTCATCGCCGTCATAGTCGCTACCTCAAGTAATGATGCGTCCTATTAAATATTATAGTGGCATGTGAAACATTGCGCATATATAAAATTTGTTTTGAATGTAGAGACCGCGGGACATTATATGTTGCAACATGCAGAAGATAGAGCGCATTATCACGAACACCATGACCACCGTGTATATGGGAGGTGCACATATTTTCAACAATTGAAGCATATAAAATTTCAACAGCTCAATTTGCCATCAAAAGTTTCGACCTAACACGATGAACAATGGTCGATTTGTCCGAGGTAGATAGCGTGAGCGAAAAGATATGTTTGAATAAAGGGAAGAAAATATTTACATATTATTCAAATAGATACTCTTACACGCCAGACACAACACACTTGATATGGTTGTTGTAAGGGATTATACATGTATCTAAACGAGAATGTCCCAATTATCCTGTCTACAGCTAATTCACCTTTGTATGATACTTTGCTCGTGTTGATATGAGATCAAGAACACTATACATCTTCAGCGAAGCACTAGCACAAAGTCGTTGGTTATGAAAATAAGAAATATACACTATTGCATTGTACACATTGTTACGGAAACCAGGATGAACAAAAGACATCGCGTTGCTGGTGTACCCATAAATGAGAAAAACTATTGCAGATAAACATCACGAAAGGTACCCCCTTTGTCGCATGGCTATGAGCGATACGTTACCCATGGTATGCTAAACGAGTTAGGTTACCGAGACTATCCCAGAATCAGCATACGCGTACGGTTACGCAGAATCATATGGAATGACAAGCAGGTTACTTGGGATATTCGGAAATTAACATCAGGTTATCCAGGATATACGGAAATGCCCACCAGGTTACCCACGCATGCATGGTGTCCCTGAATGAGCATCAGATGACCCATGCAGGATGTCGAGCATCCTCTCTGGTGAAATTGTCACTTCTCAACTTATTCGAAGGTGAAGGCATGTATA
Organism: Siphonodentalium dalli; assembly: GCA_032622095.1. Taxonomy (NCBI): domain Eukaryota; kingdom Metazoa; phylum Mollusca; class Scaphopoda; order Gadilida; family Siphonodentaliidae; genus Siphonodentalium; species Siphonodentalium dalli. The sequence continues at coordinate 59,716,621 of CP136064.1, read as the reverse complement.
CTTGAAATATATCTTATTTGCGTAATATACCAAAAAGGATTTGGGCAAAAGTTTTTGCAACACACGAAGCCCCTCTCCCGATACAACAGAATAAAACACATGTACATGTTAAAAAGACATCAAGATGACTGTATATGTATTTACATGCATGGTAATTTAAACTGGCTTTCAGAGGTTGTATGGCGAAAGTATGTTTTGTGCTAATATTGGTTTGTGCTTAAAGAGTGGCATACTGTCAGGTTTCACGCGGTCATATGCCAAATGGCCATTTAAAAAAAAATGGCAATAACAATTTTATTTTTTTTACCACAAAATCGGAAATCTAATTCAACATGAGAATCAAATTTATAATATGATCATCTGCTAATTGATTAGGTGATACAGATTAATGGGTAACTGTCGATGTAATTGATATTACAAGTATTTGAATTTTGGGGCAAAGTATAATGATACACACGGACTAGATCTTGGTTTGAGTTAGGCTCGGAGACAATGTCGATTATTTATCAGAATTATACGTGTGGATACATGGCAGATTTGTCCATTTGTGAGGTTTGTGCCACATAATGTGCATGTACATTGTAAATTTCAACCGCGAGTAGACTAACGTCGATGCATTACCAAAAATGAGGTCGCAGTGCACGCAACATTCATTTGTGATTTTCATCAAGTGAAATTGGCTCTTTGTTCCAACAATAAAATTAGTAACGACGTGATATGATACAACGACACAGCTATACACCCTAGCAAACTGGCCAACCTAGAACATGCCATATAGAGCGCAGTAATATGTTCTCAAACCATGATATGATTTCTCCTAGATTTGTCTTGATGCGGGTCACCAGAAACGGACGTGTCACTGTTGAGTGGATTTGTAAATTCATCGAACATGACCACATGTCTACTTAGCAGTTGGCATCAGGAATTTTCCCTGGTACAATAATAAATCAGAGCAATATTGGAACAATCAACATCAGACATCCCTCTGCCAAATGTAGGAATCAATACACGGGAACATAGATATCGCGTGATGTCCGGGCGGAAGAGACAACAACCACAAGACATCGCATCGGAAATATTTATTTCAATTATGAATTTCTAATAAATGTCGACCACCTCGGCAAGGGTTTTCATAGAATATGGAATCCGTGTATACAAGTATTTCATTTGATTGTCGATCAATGAACTCCGGAATGTGGTAAGACAAGCTTAGTTTAACCACTTCATTTCTAAATACTCATTCATGAGTAGTTGCCGTAGGAAATGTTCAGATAATAAGTTCAACAAAGGGCCGTTTGTTGAACTTATTATCTGAACATTTCCCACCAATTAATAGGAATCATTCTGCACTTGTATTATCTGCGTTTTTCTGTCTGGCGACTACTTATATTACCTGAACACCCCACCAGATGAATAATATTAAAAGGCGTAGATCGTCTGCCGCCGGAACCTAAATTGCTTTTTTCTCGCGGCAGTTTTTTCTGCATCTTTTAGTCGCTTAGGTGCCAATGCAAGATCTTCTGTAGTTAGCCAACGGTATGCAGGCACAAGCCTGCAAATAGTGTGTCTGTCATTTGCAGAATGAGGTTCACAGAGGGTGAATTTAGTGACGCTATCCAACACAGCGGGATTAGCATAACCAATTCCACCCTCTGGGAACCTCATTCTGCTTAGGCCCTCAACTGCTATGGTAGACCCGGGATTAGATTGTAGCTCCCCAGTTGAAGTTGGTGATTTTCACCGATTTTTCACCTCGATTATGCATTTTATCGTCTGCAAATTAGGGTATATAGAAACTTACCAGAAGGGAAAACGTAACTAAAATCAATGTTAATTTGAGACTATAGATACTTCCCAGAAGATGAGGCCTAAGCAGAATGAGGTCTCCAGCGGGTGAATTTGGTTATGCTAGCCCGCTGTGCGGATAGCATCACTAAATTCACCCTCTGGGGACCTCATTCTGCAAATGACAGACACGCTATTTGCAGGCCTGTTCAGGCAGCAGGCGACCGGACTGGGCCTGACTGGTTCGATTGAAGCTAATTAAGCCTGCCGGAGGTCTCACTGTGGATTTGTCTCTGCTGTGGGGTTTTTGTTCGTTTGCCACAAGTTGGGCCGGTATCTCAAAACGTGTATATAACGTTGGCGCCGTAAAATCACACCACCCAAGTGCAGACCCATAGCAGTACCATAATAAAACACGTTACAAGTTACATGTGTGGGGCAACCTGGCTAATGTCCGTAGTTATAAGTGTAACGGTGCTACTAACATTTGCCTTAAAATACCCGTATGATTGATTATTGCGAGATAATTGCATGCTATTTAAAGGCTAATTTCGGTAGCATCGATGCAGGTTGCATCACAGAGTTGTTACGTCTCGCATAGTCAGATGTGGTTTATATACAGACAAATTTGCGTGTTCTGTCACATTATAACCTTATATGTCGAAATACCTGAAAAAAATGCCAGGCAAGCTTTCAAGTGCGTCAGCGTACCCTTTACATGGGCACCGACAACATTGCGTGGTCACATTAGTTTGGTGCTCCAGCCTACCCTGACGGTATAGTGTACATCAATGGACATTGTAGACGTTTCTGAGCAATGATATGATGTCAGACCAAAGACATGATGTTATATTTCGTGTTTTTGTGTATTATTGGACCGGACACATCAATATCAAGATACGTTAATTCCGCAAATGTGATCACAACAGTCTTAACAGTTGGCATCGCGGATTTTCCCCGGTACAACCATAAATCGAAAGCAATGTTAGAACAATCAAACTCAGACATCCCTCTGCCAAATGTTGGCGCTGGAATCAATACGCGGGAACATAGATATCGCGTGATGTCCGGGCTTCTATTCTTACAGCCGGAACGCACAACAACCACAAGATAGGCTCGTCAATTAAATCTCATCCGTGGCTTTATAAGTCGCCATTATCCAAACAGATACTCATTGAGAGTATATGAACGTAAGATGCTAGATGTGCGTGACACAAATAAGATGTAATAATGGAATTATTGACGGCCTAAAATCGACCTGTGGTGTTCTGGTTTTCCGAGGTCGAGTTCGTTGTAACGGACCCTTCTGCTTGGCACGATGATTGTTGGTCTTCCTGGTTAACCATTATATATAATTGGTAGATGTCACGAAGCATGATGTGGGTTTGCGTTCTTGTGCCGCGAGGAATTGAGTCAAAAATATACTTTTTGAAATGTTGTCATGTGATATCAATATTCTAAAACGCGTTTGCAGCCATGTTTCAACATATGTACGTTTGCAATCGAATACAACACATATGTACAAAATGATTATAATATATGTAGTATGCCAAGTTGTAATCTGCATCTGGGGCCATATTAGTGAGTAATAGGGCATTATCAGCAACGATAATTTCGAGAAAAGAACTGAAATTTTAATTTGGTGTCCAACGTAAAAACGCAAGTAAGATTTTTGTTTCGATATTAATAATTAAACAAATTACCGACATCTTCCTTTACAATATGCAACTAATCGGGACTCGAGATTTGTTTTATCCCTATCGGACCTACTGTGTCCAAATTAAATATCACTTATAGAACCAGGGATTTGCCGTTTTTTAAATTATATTGTCGTGGTATTAGCCAGTAAGAATTCAAATTGTTCTAATAGTTCTCACGGGGTTCATCTAATTATCAGATATGGTACGCGTTTAATCCCACTACGGTTAGACTGTCTGGAATTACTGCACTTTATATAGCTCGATCCGTCTATAGCTAGCCTGTGAGTCCCGTCATATAGTACGCGCCACACAGATATATTATCACTAATATACCGCCTGAAGGAGGTTGATCCTCGGCTGTAGATGACTTTGGATTTAACAGCTGATAATATCGCCAAGCTTAATGAAGCTTTTGACAAAGTTAATCTAATTGTGAAGTCGCATTCTTGTGGATTATAATCGTCATTCGTCGTTACGGCGAACGCAGAGGTAGTTAACTATTTGTGTCGACCTGTAAAATTGGGCGCCAGTCTACGACAACAGTAAAAATTGTCAAAGGTTTTTTTTAAGCGACCATGCATAACGCAAAGTTTTCTTTCTTGGAAATGGCATAGCCGATGACAAAATATTATCTATAATTTGTCTTCAGTCGTAGATAATGAGATCACACCTGTCGTAACCCTTTCATGAGAGGTTTTTTATGGTTATGTCAAACCATCACCTATTATAAAGGGTTTCATGATTGTGTTGTTTACTTGTGGTAGATATCAAAAGGAGATCTCGTTTTTTGTATTATATCATACAGATTCTCGTCGGATTAATGAAGTCTTTAGATGGTCATGTGGGCTTTCCGTTTTTGTGTTGCGACGTATGTGTTGCGACGATGATTGGAATTAATTCTCATTTATTTGCCTGATGAAAATTTGGTGGGAAATTTTGGACAATTTTAAATAGGATTTTGGAACAGTTTTAAGACATATAGGCTTATTTCACTAATTCAAACTGATATTTCACGACTAAGCTATATGTACTACACAAATTTGAGGAATGTATCATTAAACAAGTATTATCTTTAAAAATTGCAACACGAATCCGTAACACACGATATCTGAACTATACGCACACATGTAACCAAATAGTCCTCCATTCGTCCCGATTACTCACCGATAAACAAACGAGACAAGGGGTGTCCCCTATTTGATTTATATGAAAGAATGATGTTGTGTGTTGTCAATTTTGATACAAAACATAATGCGGTGACGTACATTAATTAGACATGGCACTGGAAATAGTCTCTAATGACATAATTCGTTATCTTGAAATCAACCCCATAAGATACACGACTGCATGCAAGGCACATACACCCTTAAGCAATTAAACAAACATTAGCCTAAAATCCAAACTATCAAGAATGATAAAATAGTGTGCAGTGCGAGGTTTTTTGTTGTGTTATTGTGCACTAGGTACCCCCTATGTCATTGCTATAAGTTCCCTTAAGAGGAACAAGTGCATTCACATAAAACTGGCGGACCATGCATAGCATGGACGCCATGCGAATGTTAAAAGGGCAAAAGTCAAATTGTTATGTTCATGTTAAAAAATACTATCGACATGATAAACGTAAGTCTCCAAAAATGGTGATACTGTGACAGCTTTAGAGTGAGGTACGACACATTCCGGGTACGTTTACTTAATGGTCAATAAATATTTCTTTCCTCCATATATTATCATGGCGACATTTGGTGATGTCCCTAAGGCACTATACGCCAGCTGGTGACTGACTGCGTAGTAACTAGATAATGATGCGAAAATGACAACAATTTGTTGATACATAAACGGCGTATCTGATACTCGCGACACAATAGAGATGATATACATCTCAGAATTATGATACGACCGTGATAGCATCACAACGGGTAGATGGGTAGAGCATCCTAACCAGCCGAACTATGGCGTACACTGTAAATCAAGATGTATTGATAACAATGCACCGACAAAAATTATTTCCAATGAGATTATTGAAGAATTTGACCCATCTCCGTTAACGAAGACACAGTAACGCTGAAGGGGTAACTCTCACCAAAAAAGTGCTGAAGGGTACACAGGTTTTGAAAATGCGCTGAAGGGTACACAGGTTTTGAATTCTCGTTCTAAATAACATTTAGTTTTCGATTCTGCCATGATTTCTGTAAGAGAAAATTTGTTTACATTCCAATGAAAATTAAAATGAATTGAAAACAAACTGCTGATGGGCGCCAGATCTTCAGGAACAAATTTAAAGTAACTGTGTTAGCGCCGATCACAAACCCTGTGTACCATTCAGCACATATTCAAAACCTGTATACCCTTCAGCACTTTTTTTGGTGAGAGTGACCCCTTCAGCCACAGTAACACCATTTAAAAAAGCGGTTCAGTGACTGTTAATGTACAGGTTTCACCTGACATTCGAGGAACTGATATGAGAGCATGACGATTTTGCACACGGGTTTTATAGATGGTGTATATCTACCCTGAACAAATTCGGGGGGTATAAAATGATAACTTATTATTCAGAGAGAACAGGATTTTTCAGTCAACAGGAGTCTTTGTCACTAGGAAATAGTTGTTCCTAATTATTTTCTAAAAACGGGGGCAGAAACTGTTATTATTTTTAGAACATTACTATATGTACCGTTTTGGTTGGAAATCTAACATTTAAAGGCACGGGCGGTGTTCGTTGCAGAAATATTCATATTTGTTCAAATTGCCATCAACAGAAGGAATATTAAAATATATATAGTTTTGTTGATATGCCAAACACAATCAGCGCGTAAATAGTATATTGTCGTCAAGACGTACGATGGTGTACGTAAACAAGAACCTGCTCGTGTAACATAAGTTTTGCTTCTGTTTACATAACACAGCGCAATTCTATTGGTTAATCATACGCAAATTATATAAACGCTCTTTATTATTTCCATATCAGGAAAACAGTAACAAACACGCTCTTTATGTTTACCATATCCGGATCTGAACAAAAGCCAGGTTCTGTAACGTTTTTGTTTTATTGCTTTTGTTTACATAACACAGGCAAAACATTTGACAATAACATACTGTTTATGCCATATTTATGATTGGTATAATAACAAAGTCTGTCTATATTTTACTATTCTTTCTGTTTATGGCGGTTTTTGACGGAGCTGAATATTTTAACAGCATACCCAATCGCCAATGCCGCCCGTATCTTTAAAACATATATGGGCGACATATATGTAAAACCAATCCAATCAGAAAATGTTTTGTTGTTTGAATTTGCATGTGTCAGGAAAAGAAAGAGCTTATTTAACAGATGAATAGTTTCCTAAAAAGTATAATATGGTCTGACGGATAAAACGACGATGCATCCAAATAACCCAAACACAATCAGAAACTGCTGAACCAACCTATATTAAGATGTATCTCATATTTCAGGACACATTATTATACAACGATGCGAGAACAGTATCAACCAAACTACACCACGAAATACAAATGTTGTCACGGCTGGGAACAACTCAACGGAGAACACGGGTGCATGTACAGTAAGTATCCGAATAAATGCATGTAAGTGCTTTTTCGATACAGTCTGACCAATCATATCTTAGACAGACTGTTCATTGTAATCTACTTGCATCTTTTGTTGGTCCGCAACCCGAGACGCAAAAAATCCAGCCTGTTCTCCCTTAAACCAGCATATTATCTGCTTATAATAGAACTTTTAGGTAGATAATCTGCTTAGAATCGATGAGGCGATTCTTAGCAGATACTGTGCGGACAATGCCACAAATAAGCTAACACACGGGCCCGATTCGTCATCTCAGGTTTAAACCTAGTCTACGTAAACCTCTAGGTTTAAACCGCCGTGAGTCAGCTAAATCCGTGGTTTAAACCCGCGACCGCAGGTCTAAGTGATGCATTCGTCATCTCTCGTTGAAACCCGGTCCAGCCAGACAAGTGGTTTAGCAGTAGTGTCTCTGTATCGTCGAGATAATTAATCGTACTTTCCTTATGCGGACCGCCTCGTTTTATTGATTGCGAAAATCAATAATTACGACAGCGACCATATCTTGATTGGAAATGTATAAGCGAGAAACACTCACACATATAAAGCGTGTGGGAATAAGTTTTTGTCAATTTCTATATTTTGTTTGCGTTTTATAAGCTTAAACCGGCAACTAAACCATCTAATTCGGCGGTCCAGCTAAACCAGCTTTACCGATGCTAAACTTGAGATGACGAATCCGTCTTTTCTTCATCGCGGTTTAAGAATTGTCAAACAATCAATCAAAAGGGTGGAGCTGTAAATTATCTCGAGCGACGGCGTGTCCAAGTGGCGGCTGCCGACTGGCGTTATCATTTCACAATTGATTCATTCGCACGGAAGCTTTTCTCAGATATGGACATGTTCCTTCAATATGATTTTTACAACTATCTTGTGTTTGTTTTTTTGGCTTGTGGCAATCACAAATACTGGTGTTTTCATCGAATTCATTTGAATGGTTCAAAGTTTTAATTTTGACACCAAAACGATGCAAATTGCTTTCACTTGACTGACCTCTTGGTCCAGGATTGACTCGATTATGGAGCTTTTATTCAGCGTCAGATGGGCCTGTGGCCCCTTCGTGCGACAGGAGCCTGCGTCACATTTGCGAACATTTTAGTTTAAAAAAAAATTAATTAAATTTAAAACAAACAAATATTAATATATATTTTAAATATTGATTTTTGTTAGATACAACTCCTTACTCAATTTAACAACACAATTTTTTCATTTTTTTTAAATAACATTTTCTTTTTAAAATCAGTTTTAGAACAGTTGCGAACAGACGGACATAGAGATATACAGCTCCTATACCCTTTAATATAAAAAGATATACATGTATATACACCAAATTTTGTTTTCGCGGGTAAAGCATCTGGCAGAAAATCTATCACAAACAAAGTGATAAACAACGCGTGAAACTCGTGTTGAGAGACATGCCCTTTGTCAGATTGATTTAAACCCACCAAGAGATCGGATTAATGGTCCATGAGTGATACTTATTTCTCAATGAATAAATCCAATGAGCGTGCACGCGTTCGCGATAATTTATGACATGTCAATAACCATTATATCGACTTGTCTTTTGGTCCGATAGGTAAGAGGGTAGTTTGACTGTATGTTCATATCACCAATTCGAGTTGGTAACTGAACGACACAAACGCCCCCTTAGACCCGGTTTGGCTGGACCACCAATGTAGGTTTAAACCAGGTTTAAGCTCGGAGGTTTAAACCGAAAATGACGAATCCGGTCACGATGTTCAGGTGTACACTCTTTAACAGGTGTTTTCATTGTTTCATAAAACGAAATAACGGGTAAGAGTCCATTATCTGCTTATTTTAGAATCAAATAATCAAATTATGTACCTATTTCACATTATAGGGTCGATTATGTGCGTACTTCCGCGAGGATGTATTGCTAAATCAGCCAGAAAACACCCTGATTGACTTGAACATATTTGTTGTGACAATGCAACTGTATGCAATATAAACCGTACAATGTATATAAGCTCAGACACATGTTTGAGCATATAGGGACTCAGTGTGCTACATGGACTTTATATACCACGAAAAGTACTGAAATCATAGAAATTAATCAGCAGTTTTTAACTTTCTTTACAGTAGTGTGACATGCATAGTTGCCATCATATTAATAAACGACTACATAAATTATTGTTTCCCAAGAACTCTGGTTAAAATGAGGAGGGGGTTTCCACGGATGAATTGAACAATTTTCTGCATCACATACGAAATCACACATACTTGAAGCAAAAAGAAAAGTATTGGTAGTAGATAAAAATGTCAGTTTCGGAACAAACAGTTCTCTGTTACGGACCTACCATATTTATTCATGCCTTCCAAAGAAGCAATTGTCCGACAGATATGATGAAAATACCCATTTCCACACAACCCTGCTCCTACATCAGTTGAAATAAAACGAACAAGCACAAAAACTTTATCAAATCCTGGCTGGAACACCAGCCATAATCCATAGCAATTAACTCCGGAAGGCATTACACAAAATCCTACACAAAGTGCCATTCTATCACAAATCATACATGTAAATATGTTCAGCGGTCATGTTGTTAACATTTGTATGCTTCACTGTTTGTTTTAGGAGAGGGGCTTCATAAGTTGACAGAATTTGTTGCACGATCCCTTGTGTATTATTCTATACAAATAAAATATGTTTCAAATGAAGGTATAAGTATGGGATCTATGGGATTCGTGTGAGCCAGGGTCTGTAACAGCCAGTTGCCCATACAAGCCAGTGTCCGTTTCGGTCAGATTCCGTACAAGCCAGGGTCCGTATCAGACGCTTATCCCACACGTGCTAAACTTACAGTACGAGAGCTCCTCTCCCATGGCATTCAACTGCTACATGTGTCAAAGATGGTTGTGGGAAGTAACGTGATATTAGTTATTGCTTGAGAACAGTTTCCCTATAGTGCTTCTGTGTATATAGATTCAGATACCAAATACATCGTTTTAAGAATATATATAAATATGCATAAACATGGATTCAAAACATATCATTGCTCGCAGCCACAGACATCAATATGAGATAATAATTACACATATAATATAATTACACAGGAGAGCAATTAGCTCTTTCATTGATGTGGCAAATAAATTTACACAAGTTTCGAATTATATTTGGTTTGCTATTTGAAAGAAGAATTTTCTCTGATTATGGAAGTTTCAATAAGATATCTTGATGTACCGTTTTCTGTTATGGGCTAGTTCTGGACATTCAAGTAATAAGTGGTATTCATCACCATGCAATAACATTCATTTCACAAAACGTGCATTTGCGCTCAGACTGTGGAGTTTTGTTCCATCGTCAGTCTCTATATTGGCAAATAATGGTTCGTCGTTCGAAATCGGATTACAGTTCTTATATCTTTGTTAGAGGCATGTGAAACAAATGATTCCATTTGAAAAGTTGACTTCGGAATCCTGTATGCTTTTCCTTTCCCTGAGTTACTCACAGCGGAATGCCAATCTTGGACAAATTGATCTCTAGAATTTCGTCTATAATTAGTCAACAATTATAGAACCACCATGGTGTACAATCGTAAGTTGTTGTGGCTGTTGGTGTGGATGTGGTGGCTTGCATCAGTGGGTGAGAGGTAATATATCAGGAGAATTACGAGAAACGGGCTGTCGAATAGAAATATGATTGGACTGCCTCGAAAATGTGCCTATATTCAACGTATCACTGTTGCGCGGTACGCCATAAAGGATATCATAAAGAGAGACCAATTTCAGTTCGCCCAATCTTGCCACATACATCTACGAGATGTCCAGTAAACACTTGTACAGTAGTTATGGAGAATGAAGCTTGTTGGTGCGTTTTTCGATGCAACATTATCCCGGATACCGTTCTTCGTGTGCAGCCAACATCTGGCTACATGTACATCCTACTAAACAATCTTGAACATGCGACAGCAGTCACATCAATGCCTGTGAATCGGCGAAACAACACGCTTGGTATCGTGTGCGCCAATCTCTGCTATGTGTCAATATCACTTAACGTATACACTCTATACAGCGTGTTGCCGTGGCCATATTTGATTACATGTACGCGGATACATTTAACACTGCATGCATAGGTTGATTAATACAATGTACATGTTATATATATATATATATATATACATGTATAGTATTATTAGACGGGCATAGATATCGTAGCACCATAAATTAGCCATTTCCAGTACTGGTTATGTGTATGCACCAGATGCATAAGTGGATTCGATAAATTATTCACAACTGTTACGATAATTTGAAGGCAAAATGTCAGTTGATGAAAGATTAAGTAACCAAGAAAGTAAGCATTATTGCTCAAACAACTCAACGCGTGGATCAACCTGAACGAAAACCTAGCATCAGCTCAATTAAGTGTGTGCGACTTGGATGAACTATATAAGAAGTACATTTGTGTGTCGTAATTCGCATTTTAACAGATAATAAGTAATTTTGATATAACTGTTATCTCAAATCGTCGAGACGGAGAAGATTTCTCGCTATTGATGTCACACCGTGTGCCTCATATAATTGCCATTCACCAGTAATAATTGCTCATGTCGACATTTTTCACGAATCTCAAATTTACGATTGCTAGAAAATATACCGCGTCGGTTAAAACATTGTCCTCGGTATGTGTTATGCTTCTAACGTCAAAGATTCACGTGTTATATATACGAGGAGTCGAGGAATGGATTTGGGCATAAAAGAAGATCAAAATAACTCAGACGGCCGGGATCTCAAAATTATGTTGTACACATATGGTCGTAATCGTATCGTTTAACTTTCACGTGTAAAATATGTATATTCTGGAAAATAGACTGGTGCAAGTGTAACTGAGCTTGGTTCAATCGATCGGGAGGGAACACGTACAGGATAGTGCTTCTTTCAACGAGACACTTGGTTTTGAATGACTTAGAGAAGACCTTTTTTCGTTTCTTTTTCGCTTTTGTACTGCTTGGGGCACAGGGAAATATATTCTATTAATGATCACGTGTTTCCGAAATGTCAGTTATACTTGAAAAATCGGTACACGCCCTACAAATCCTTTGTCATCTAACTCGTAGATTTCAAATGTGCACAAAATAAATTCACGCCAAAACGGCATATACGACATTTTAGAAGCGCGCCATCTATGTATTCCCGGCAGCATATAATTTAAGGGGTACAGTCGAACTTATTGTGGAATTCGATGCAGATGTGTCAGTGGCCAATTCATCAACCGATCTGACAGCAGACGCTGTAGACTTGTTTCCTCTGGGCGGAAGTGTTAGTTGGCATTTTCGTGCTGAAACACATTCCCCAAGACAGAGAATAATATTCTAGTGAGAACCTTATTTTTATATTGATCGAAATTTACACTTCTATTTTCTGTATATGAAAACCTTGTGTACTGTCTATCTTCTATTGTCACGGCAGACAATGGTGTTTGTTAACGTTGGATGGTTGGAAAGCACAGCCAATTGTGGTAACTAGACGGCGTAGTATCATTAAAATCATTAGCGAGGTATTTATGCCAACCTTGAGAGCGATCTTAAACTGGTTATATCGTAGTTTAGATGCTATTACTTCTAACGTGTCGATAGCTTATTTGTTTGGTCACATGGTCGGGTAGCTTTGGTTGTCACGATGTAGCAGCGTAGTGTGTCTGTGTGTAATTCAGTTGATTGTGAGTGACATGATGTTGGAAGCACGGGTGAACAGCTTTGAAAAAAGATATCTCTGCACAGATACCATATACAATGACATACTCAGTGGAATGTGAGAAATAAGTTGATCTGGTATCGCTTGTTGGATCAACCTTATCATTAGTCAGTTTTGTTGCTTATGTCACATGTGGTAGTTAACTAATGATGATTAACAGTGCCATATTTGGCTATAGGTTCACACAAATACACGAGTTTACACATGTTTTAGTTTAAAAATATCTATTAAAGAAATATTATGAACTTGTTCGGTGCGTCTAACTTATCAGTCAATATTCAGGTGCTATGCCAACTGGGGAATGTAGCATTCTTCTGACATCGCCAAAAATCTCAAAGAGAACGACCATACTACTCCATAGGAAACATAGTCTGAACTACGCTCAATTGTAAATATTTACATCTCGATTCTGGACGTAACTATCGGCGATAAATCAATTATAACGATTTCCCCATTGAGTCATTGCATTTAAGGAGGAAACGCACGTTTTGCATAAATCCAGTCAAAAATGGCAAGAGTTAATCTGGATCTACCCAGGGGGGATTTTTCCGGGCACGTATGCCGGGGTGGGTGGGTATTCGATGGGACCAACAAACAAATTTTTTTCCGTAACTCAAAATGTTTTTCCTGCAAGTTTTTTTGACTGTGTTTGCAATGAGTTTGGCTTAAAACAACTTAGAATGTCAATATTAACATAAATGAAAAATTTCATGATGATCAGACAAACAGTATAGCCTGTAGCCCATGCTAATGGATTGAATTTTGAAATCCAAGATGGCCGCTGGCAGCCATGTTTTTTATTTTTTGGCCGAATGACCCCAAAATGACTCGTTCCTATTTACATGTCAATGTTAACACCCATGGCAAATAGTATGCACATAAATTCATATACAGCTGTTTACAGTGGATCCCCCCCGCAAATCTCTGTTTAATGTTAAAAGGGGGGATGGTGTCAAAAAATGGTCGGAAAAAAACTGCCAAAAACAGACAAAATTTTGGACGCGGGGGTGGGTGGGTCCCAACAAGGGTCGAAAGGAACAAATCAGCATACGTGCCTGAAAAAAATTATTCCGACCCCACCCCCTGGATCTACCTGGCAAAATATCTTGAGCTTCTCATATCATCATCTTCATTGTATATAGAATCGGAGAAATTATTGAAAGACAACAAAAACAATGGATTTTAATACATTTGAGAGGTTGAAGATAATATTTTATTTTGTGTCCATTTCGGTACCAAGAACTTCTAGAATAATAATTTCACACACAACTCCCCACACCAAATATCTTATAGTCTTGGCTCTATAAGAGGAGGCTTCATTTGTATCATAATGTTGAGTTAGATTTTTAATTGCATAATATAGCATCATACCCCATATATTATAATGAAGAACAAAGCAGTCACAAATAATCCAGCCCAATGAAAACAAATGTTGATACAGTGTGGTCCGCTCAAACAGGGAGCAACTCAATTAGACCACAGTGTTAAGAGATATGGTGGTCCCACAACTCATCTCAGCCCAATTTTCCATTATCAACAGGCATGAAATGAAAATTCTCAAATATAGAAAATTATTTATGGGTAGTTGCCTTTCTAAAGAAATATAATCATTACATTTCATGAATCAAGAATAATGAATTCTCCTCTCGTGATCTTGAGATATGATATCATGGATATATGAACTTCACTTTTGAAATCAATATATTTTACAGAAGTCGTTGGTACCTGAAAACAGTGAAATTTTAAATATTTTTCATGCCATAAAAGTAAAATAAATGGGGTTATAATATCCAATGGGTCGATGCTTCTTAAATATTATGACACTATAACTGCTTGTACTATAACTGCATGTTTTGAGAAAATCGATTTTGAAATACCAGAACATTTTGGCAAAACGTGTGTATTATCAATTTGGATTAATATTCCCCAAAATAACTACTTTGAGCAAGATTATTCTCCATTTCTATATGATCACCCATTTCATATCACTTTAAGGAATCGAAGCACAAATTCGAAAATTTCTATCCCAATAAATATTACCAATGATAGCAATATAGAAGCTGACATTGGCAGACCAAAAACAAATACAATTTTAGCAAATTAATTAGAAGCGAACGCGTCATCCGTGTTCCAATATTCGTTCAATTTTATAATGTCACGTGAGCACAAAATGTATTGCGACAAACTCCGTGTGGTGCAGTCGATAAAGAGAATGTTTTCAGAAGTAAGTTTTATCTATTTACATATCGACTTGCGTGCGACACATGTAGCGTATGCATTGACTTCATAAATGTCATACATTATTGCATGATGTTGAGCTTATTATCTGAACATTTCCCTCCACTACATACGACTCATTCTTTCCTTTTATTATATGTCGTCTGCTTATTTTCCCTGAAAACTCCTCCAAATTAATGATAGACCATTATATTGTATACTTTTATAAATGAATCGGAAAATATATCAAATATATTTGACGCTCTTGTGTTGTGTCCCTTCCTGGATTTCTGAAGGATAGCATTATTTTGGGCAAGATGTTGTTTCTGTCAGCATGCACCCAAGCGCGCGCAATGAACATGCTTCGTTTATAAGTCCACAAACACCAGTCGTCAACAACCGATATGTCGTCTATGTTGTCTATAATCAGGTCATATATATTGAGAGAAAGTCCGAAACAAGAACAATTCCAGGAGTTTGTGGTTTATGTGTGAATTGGAATGATTTCCCAGTTAAACATGAAAACGTTGTGATATCATATGGCTTATCGGCTGAAATGACGATACACATCAATAAACCAAGAACTATTCTCCTAACTGCATATTACCTGCACACATGTATAGGAACTGAAGCTCAGTAATACAAACGATTGTCATCGGATTGCAAACATATTCCGCCCAGATATGAAACACATAATCTGGAATATAATACAACGCACATGTACATAAAAACAGAACGATCACGAACACAGCAGCCTCAGTCATCATATCTACTTCTCTTGATCGTTAACATTCTGGCTTTGCACAAACCTACTTGTATATATACCAAGTAGGCTTGTGCAAAGCCAGAATGTTGCACGGGTGGATTCATCACATTATTATGAGTATCAAGGAACATGTATGCTGAAAATAAAGAGCGATCATTATCCCATCACCTTCTGTCGTGAAGGTGTTAGGAAATAAAGCGCTGCTATATGTGCACACTTATTACTGGCCTTGAAAATGAAGACGTTTGGCAGACGCACTACTTTTTGTTTAGTATGTTTCCATAGAGACGAGTCTGAATGACAGTCTGTTCAACCGTGTCCGATCTTATGTGGGTAAACGTGCCACGCTAGTGGCAAAAATATGGACAGGAACTTAACCTCCAAAACGATGGTTGTGATATATCGACATTTCAAGCTCTTGGATTCTATCTGATTGTATTATGTTTCCCATTGTAGGAAAGACAACACATACATTTTGGTTAATTTCAATTGGGGAAAAACCCGATTTGATGTATAGAAACCATGGACCGATCCATCAGTAAGCAACCAACAGACTGGTTCAGATATACGGCAATAACCGCTTGGGCCCTCAACTTTGTGAGATCACTGATCATTAGGGGTGTGACTAATTACCGCCCGGGGACCGCCCGGGACCGCCCGGGACCGCCCGGGACCGCCCGGGACCGCCCGGGACCGCCCGGGCGGCCCAACGAGCCCGTGGACACAATATCTCGACGGTATAACGTAGCGACATGCCACCTGAGGGCAACATAGAAAAATTTACTCGCTCGCTCGTCTCCGGCCGGTCATATTAACCCCACAAATGCCGATATTGGCTAAAAGAGCCTGGGTGATTACTGGTGTCTTCGTGTGTGTTCAGACAGATTATTTTGGTGATTCTCGGTAGTGCAATAAGTGCAATACACCTGAGAGTTAATTCCATGTATTGACTCGTTGACGCGTCCACGGCCGATGTTATTAACCCCTCAAATTCCGGTAAAATAGTGTATAAACAAAAGAACCTTGGAACCGTCCGGGACCGCCCGGGCGGCCCCATGAGCCCGTGGACACTATATCTCGACGTTATAACATAGCGACATACCCCACGAGGTCAACCTACAAAATGTTACTCCCTCGCTCGACCCCGGCCGGCGTTATTAACCCCTCAAAATCAGACAAAATGGTATATAGACAAAAAGAACATTGGGACCGCCCGGGACCGCCCGGGTGGCCCCACGTGCCCATGGACACAATATCTCGACGTTATAACGTAGCGACATACCCCATGAGGTCAACCTAGAAAATGTTACTCGCTCGCTCGACCCCGGCCGGTGTTATTAACCCCTCAAAATCCAACAAAATGGTTTATAAACAAAAATAACATTGGGACCGCCCGGGACCGCCCGGGAGGCACCATGGGCCCGTGGACACTATATCTCGACGTTATAACATAGCGACATACCCCACGAGGTCAACCTACAAAATGTTACTCCCTCGCTCGACCCCGGCCGGCGTTATTAACCCCTCAAAATCCGACAAAATGGTATATAGACAAAAAGAACATTGGGACCGCCCGGGACCGCCCGGGTGGCCCCACGTGCCCATGGACACAATATCTCGACGTTATAACGTAGCGACATACCCCAAGAGGTCAACCTAGAAAATGTTACTCGCTCGCTCGACCCCGGCCGGTGTTATTAACCCCTCAAAATCCAACAAAATGGTTTATAAACAAAAATAACATTGGGACCGCCCGGGACCGCCCGGGCGGCCCCATGGGCCCGTGGACACTATATCTCGACGTTATAAGATAGCGACATACCCCACGAGGTCAACCTACAAAATGTTACTCCCTCGCTCAACCCCGGCCGGCGTTATTAACCCCTCAAAATCCGACAAAATGGTTTATAAACAAAAATAACATTGGGACCGCCCGGGACCGCCCGGGAGGCACCATGGGCCCGTGGACACTATATCTCGACGTTATAACATAGCGACATACCCCACGAGGTGAACCTACAAAATGTTACTCCCTCGCTCGACCCCGGCCGGCGTTATTAACCCCTCAAAATCCGACAAAATGGTATATAGACAAAAAGAACATTGGGACCGCCCGGGACCGCCCGGGTGGCCCCACGTGCCCATGGACACAATATCTCGACGTTATAACGTAGCGACATACCCCATGAGGTCAACCTAGAAAATGTTACTCGCTCGCTCGACCCCGGCCGGTGTTATTAACCCCTCAAAATCCAACAAAATGGTTTATAAACAAAAATAACATTGGGACCGCCCGGGACCGCCCGGGCGGCCCCATGGGCCCGTGGACACTATATCTCGACGTTATAACATAGCGACATACCCCACGAGGTCAACCTACAAAATGTTACTCCCTCGCTCGACCCCGGCCGGCGTTATTAACCCCTCAAAATCCGACAAAATGGTATATAGACAAAAAGAACATTGGGACCGCCCGGGACCGCCCGGGTGGCCCCACGTGCCCATGGACACAATATCTCGACGTTATAACGTAGCGACATACCCCATGAGGTCAACCTAGAAAATGTTACTCGCTCGCTCGACCCCGGCCGGTGTTATTAACCCCTCAAAATCCAACAAAATGGTTTATAAACAAAAATAACATTGGGACCGCCCGGGACCGCCCGGGAGGCACCATGGGCCCGTGGACACTATATCTCGACGTTATAACATAGCGACATACCACACGAGGTCAACCTACAAAATGTTACTCCCTCGCTCGACCCCGGTCGGCGTTATTAACCCCTCAAAATCCGATAAAATGGTATATAGACAAAAAAAATTGGGACCGCCCGGGACCGCCCGGGTGGCCCCACGTGCCCCGTGAACACAATATCTCGACGGTATAACGTCGCGACATGCCACCTGAGGGCAACATAGAAAAATTTACTCGCTCGCTCGTCTCCGGCCGGTCATATTAACCCCACAAATGCCGATATTGGCTAAAAGAGCCTGGGTGATTACTGGTGTCTTCGTGTGTTTTCAGACAGATTATTTTGGTGATTCTTGGTAGTGCAATAAGTGCAATACACCTGAGTGTTAATTCCATGTATTGACTCGTTGACGCGTCCACGGCCGATGTTATTAACCCCTCAAATTCCGGTAAAATAGTGTATAAACAAAAGAACCTTGGAACCGCCCGGGACCGCCCGGGCGGCCCCATGGGCCCGTGGACACTATATCTCGACGTTATAACATAGCGACATACCCCACGAGGTCAACCTACAAAATGTTACTCCCTCGCTCGACCCCGGCCGGTGTTATTAACCCCTCAAAATCCGACAAAATGGTATATATATTGACTCACCTTCAGCTTCAGTAAAGCAGACGGAACACGGATACAGCACCATGGATGGAAGCGTGAATCGAATACGTGGTCGCATGATTTTAAGATATTTAAAATTATATTTTATTTTTAATTCACACACGATTATATATAATCTACCCCATAACGTAATATCGTGTGATTGGTCGGTAAGCAAATTAAGTACACGGGTTTCCAATATCACAAATACTCTCTTCGTCATCTTGATCGTTATTGTCTAGCACCAAGAAGATTTTGGGATTACGACCATTTTCGATTGCAATAAAAACACGGAAACCTCATCGCAAATCTCCGCTGTTGTCACGAGATTACCTGTTCGTCTTCCCCAAGTGTTATGAAAACACAGTTTCGGTTTAAATCCGCCAATATGTCTTCTGATTATTGTGAAGTGGTTAATGTATACAATATAACAATTGCGATACCGTTTTACTGCTAATTGATATCAACACATTCAAACAGCTGCCGCGGCTCTCTTCAGACAAGCAGTTGCTGTCGAAATCAACACAATTACACCCGCTCGTGTCAAAATATAAAAATTATAGGTGTAAAGTTATTAATTTTTATTGAAAACATTCAAGAAAATTGCGATATTTACGATCATGTAGAGCCGAATATTTATGGTGATACGGTATTTTGTGTTGACGCGTCAGCGAGTCAATATCTGGAAGTCACTATCAGGTGGTATTGCACTACCATGCATCATCAAAATATGCTGTTTGAAATCAAAAGAAGACACCGAGCTGTCCGTGCCCTCTTATCCAATATTGGATTTTTATGGGTTAATAATACCGACCGGAGTCGAGTGAGCGAGTAAGATTTTCTAGGTTGACCTCGTGGGGTATGTCGCTACGTTACAATGTCGAGATATAGTGTCCACGGGCCCATGGGGCCTCCCGGGCGGTCCCGGGCGGTCCCAATGTTCTTTTTGTTTATATACCATTTTATCGGATGTTGAGGGGTTAATAACACCGGCCGGGGTCGAGCGAGCGAGTACCATTTTGTAGGTTGACCTCGTGGGGTATGTCGCTACGTTATAACGTCGAGATATAGTGTCCACGGGCCCATGGGGGCGGTCCCGGGCGGTCCCAATGTTCTTTTTGTTTATATACCATTTTATCGGATTTTGAGGGGTTAATAACACCGGCCGGAGTCGAGCGAGCGAGTACCATTTTGTAGGTTGACCTCGTGGGGTATGTCGCTACGTTATAACGTCGAGATATAGTGTCCACGGGCCCATGGGGCCTCCCGGGCGGTCCCGGGCGGTCCCAATGTTCTTTTTGTTTATATACCATTTTATCGGATGTTGAGGGGTTAATAACACCGGCCGGAGTCGAGCGAGCGAGTACCATTTTGTAGGTTGACCTCGTGGGGTATGTCGCTACGTTATAACGTCGAGATATAGTGTCCACGGGCCCATGGGGCCTCCCGGGCGGTCCCGGGCGATCCCAATGTTCTTATTGTTTATATACCATTTTATCGGAATTTGAGGGGTTAATAACACCGGCCGGGGTCGAGCGAGCGAGTAACATTTTCTAGGTTGACCTCATGGGGTATGTCGCTACGTTATAACGTCGAGATATAGTGTCCACGGGCCCATGGGGCCTCCCGGGCGGTTTCGGGCGGTCCCAATGTTCTTTTTGTTTATATACCATTTTTCGGATTTTGAGGGGTTAATAACACCGGCCGGAGTCGAGCGAGCGAGAAACTTTTTATAGGTTGTCCTCGTGGGGTATGTCGCTACGTTATAACGTCGAGATATTGTGTCCACGGGCACGTGGGGCCACCCGGGCGGTCCCGGGCGGTCCTAATGTTCTTTTTGTCTATTTACCATTTTATCGGATTTTGAGGGGTTAATAACACCGGCCGGGGTCGAGCGAGCGAGTAACATTTTCTAGGTTGACCTCATGGGGTATGTCGCTACGTTATAACGTCGAGATATTGTGTCCACGGGCACGTGGGGCCACCCGGGCGGTCCCGGGCGGTCCTAATGTTCTTTTTGTCTATTTACCATTTTATCGGATTTTGAGGGGTTAATAACGCCGGCCGGGGTCGAGCGAGGGAGTAACATTTTGTATGTTGACCTCGTGGGGTATGTCGCTATGTTATAACGTCGAGATATAGTCTCCACGGGCCCATGGGGCCGCCCGGGCGGTCCCGGGCGGTTCCAAGGTTCTTTTGTTTATACACTATTTTACCGGAATTTGAGGGGTTAATAACATCGGCCGTGGACGCGTCAACGCGTCAATACATGGAATTAACACTCAGGTGTATTGCACTTATTGCACTACCGAGAATCACCAAAATAATCTGTCTGAACACACACGAAGACACCAGTAATCACCCAGGCTCTTTTAGCCAATATCGGCATTTGTGGGGTTAATATGACCGACCGGAGACGAGCGAGCGAGTAAATTTTTCTATGTTGCCCTCAGGTGGCATGTCGCTACGTTATACTGTCGAGATATTGTGTCCACGGGCTCGTTGGGCCGCCCGGGCGGTCCCGGGCGGTCCCCGGGCGGTCCCCGGGCGGTCCCGGGCGGTCCCCGGGCGGTAATTAGTCACACCGATCATTAGCAATGGCGTGTCTGATATACATGTATACATTAACATCTTCGTCGTCGCAGTACGACAACAGTTTCGTCGTCGCAGTACGGCTTATGTAACTGACCCAATTGCCGACGCTCATGTTGACTATGTCTGAAGTACATGTACGAGAAACCCTTCCTTGAGTTAAAATCGCCGCGATATTACGTATTTCACCGAGAATCGTGGAGCGTTTTTCGCTGTATCAGCAGATGTTCTGCACATAATGCACGTCAACCTCGATAAAGGTTATTCTCGAAGATTAATTAAGCCACTCTTATATCAGACTTCTCCCAGCAGTAAACTTGCACGTGTCGCTGCCATATAACTCTAATGTCTTGGCTATACCGATATACTGCAGACAAGTTACTTCCTTGAAGAAATTGACCTAAACTCTGTTCAGACTGTTCGTAATTACCACATGGCCATCT
The DNA here is from genome assembly GCA_032622095.1 of Siphonodentalium dalli. Lineage (NCBI taxonomy): Eukaryota > Metazoa > Mollusca > Scaphopoda > Gadilida > Siphonodentaliidae > Siphonodentalium > Siphonodentalium dalli. Next base: position 59,694,483 of record CP136064.1, on the reverse strand, counting down.
TATTAAGCTGGGTGTTGTGATGATAGTCAGCAACTTTCTTGATTTATACAGGACCTTTGAGTAATCACCCGAAAGAGATGGTCATCAACTGCCGTAATGATACATTAATTCAAAAGGTGCAATTAGTCCCGGATATGATAGCACACACGTGCCACAATATTTGTTTTTAGGTATGGATACACCTACCACACATACGGCTTCTCGTTTGCTGTAAACAGCTATCAATGGCTATCAGGCTACTGACTCTCATTATGTTCATGAACGTAGCTTGATGTTTCTTGTTTGGAAATGGCGTAACTTTTATATTTTCTGCATTCCCCTCTCAAACCAGACCAAGGTCCCAATTCCCGAAATGTCATTTGCATCAATCCTCTTGAGTTAAGATAATTCAACCCGTACCTCACGTTTGGCAGTTCGGTAATCGAAAATTTCGACCGAAATCTGGGAACTAATCAGCTGTCGGCTTAAAAAGCCAAACAATTTGAACAAATCAATTGTCGGTATTTAAATAATCATTACTAATATGTGGTCAGCAATACCAAACTTGTTTCTAGAGACATGAACTTTCCGGTAGCTGAGAATGTTGACACTGATGACGGCTGGGGGTGGAACAACCCAATCGCACATCGTTACACCCCTGGCTGTTATATTCAGCTATGGCTATGTATAAATGTTGTTCGATGAAGTGATTTGCTGCGAGTTATTTGCGTTTTGAAGTCGACACGGGTCTAATATAATATTTAAATAAAGAGCCTTCAGAACCATTGTAAATTGATTGCCAGTTCGGTTGTATAAGATGCGATCGAGATGTTTGCGAGTATGTTCAAATTGTCAATATTGTTTCGCACTTTACACAACTTGACCAGACCACTGTTCCAGGTATTGTTCTCAACTCAACCCGGAGTGGTATCTCGCATTGTCTGCAGCTGGCGTATTGTCTATATATATAGCATATAAACGCACACGTATACAGCTGGCGTGTGATCTATACCATATAAACGCACACCTATACAACTGGCGTATGGTCTATATCATATAAGCGCACACGTATACAGCTGGCGTGTGATCTATATCATTTAAACGCACACGTATACAACTGGCGTATGGTCTATTGCATATAAACGCACACGTATACAGATAACGTATGGTCTATACATATAAACGTACAGGTATATACAACTGGCGTATGGTCTATATCATATAAACGCACACGTATGCAGCTGGCGTATTGCCTATATCAAATAAACACACACATATACAGATGGCGTGTGGTCTATATAAAATAAACGCACACGTATACAGCTGGCGTATTATCTATATCACATAAATGCTGGCATATGGTCTATATCAAATAAACGCACACGTATACAGCTGACGTATTATCTATATCATATAAACACTGGCGTGTGGTCTATATAATATAAACGCACACGTATACAGCTGACGTATGGTCTATATCATATAAATACTGGCGTGTGGTCTATATCATATAAACGCACACGTATACAGCTGACATATGGTCTATATCATATAAACACGCACGTAGACAGCTGACATATGGTATATTCCCATATGCAGTCGCGCGGGCGTCTAGTCGCATATACTTTTAACCCTTTCTATTCTATATTAACTGGATTCTCCCAGTCAGTTAAAAATTGTACATAGGAATTGTCTATTATCGATTTGCATGGATGTACAGGTAATATAAGCAGATAAATAAAAGTACAGAATGAGTCATATTTGTTGAGGGAAATGTTTAGATAATAAGTTCAACAAACTACCTTTTTATGGTCATTTGTTGAACTTATTATCCGAAGATTTTCCATGGAATAACTACTCGTCAGTGTCGCTTTAGTATATATAGAGAGGTTTAAGGTCGAACCGATCTATAACAATGTGTCAATTCAATTGCTTTTCATTTGTGAAAACTGTGCTTGCATCTTCCCGTTCGTGTCCTTTACCGTGACCAAATGCATTCGTTGACGATCGAAACTCAAAGATATCACTCACTATTTAAATCAATCACCAACGTTTGTCAGAGACGTTGTGACTCATAAGATTTGGCGATGACTCGCCCCTTCCTATTCCGAACAGCTGTAATGTGCCAGGCATCGTGTTCCCAAGACCACTCTCGTCATGTCCCTGTTTGTGAGATTTCCATTGATAAAACATTTCCATAATAGGGGGGGGGGGGGCTACATCCATGCGAATCAAATGGTTATATGGTCCGGTTGAAGGGTGTGAAAATCGACAATTTATGTTTGACACCCTATATAGACCTTCTAGACAAGTTCCTTAACGTTGTAACTTTCAATAAATTGGGTAATTTTAGTAGTTACAAGGAACACATACTGCTACCTCACATCCAAGCTGACACCCCCTAAGGTTTGACAATTTCTAAATATAGGCCATTTCAATCCAAACTTTTGACCAAAGGAGGTAAATATGCAAATGTTGGGAAAAAAACAAACACATACCCTCTAATAAATTGCTGGAAAAACAAAATAAGAGAACAAGTTCAACCTATTGTTGTTGTAAAAATTCCAATTCAAGTTGTTTCAGGTATCAAATTTCCAACTGTTGAACGTGTTGATAAAATGTTTGGGGCGAGAAAAATAACCCAACCCCCTTGTCGCGACGTCCCTGTGGGTTGTACTTGAGATTTCCAGCTGACAAAACATTTTCACAAGGGGGTGAATCGATCCCCTGTCGCCACGTCCCTGCGTATCATAGATGGGTATATTATCCGGGTTGAGGGTGCGAATTGGGTGTGATTGGGAGATATTTGTAAATACAAAGAACACGTACTATTTGTGATTTATGTTTGTAATCGTAGGTTCATAGTATTAGCGGAATGATAAATTGTTATTTCTTACAAACAATTGTAGATTCTTACAAAGAAAACGCTTCTCCAGGCTGACTTAGAGCACGATTGACCGCACAGTCAGACAAACGCTCTTTAGTTCTACCATATCAGGAATAGACTAACACGGAACGCTCTGTTCAGTTCCATGTCATGTATGGCTGTTCATAATTGTATGTTTCGTTGCTTCAATGCGTAATTTTGGGTTACAAAATGCTCGTAGAAATGTAGTTCCGATATGTATCAACATATTTAGACACCGGCAAAAATTTAAACTAATACTATTATGCGTATTTTGGCGCACAAACCGCCTTGTGGCTTTGAATTGAAATTTGAAAGTCATCGCGTCTGGTCGCACATGCGACTCCGATGTGCGGCTGCAGGTGGAAATGGACCTTTAGTATCGCAGTACGAGGCGACATTGTGCATTGTGGACAGCCGCCAAGCCAAAAGTGCTATCAGTCGGAAAAAGTTAAGCATGATATTGTGAATGTATAATTGAATTTACTCATGTCATCGACCTTGCGGGGTTTCTGATGACTGTGGTAAACCTTTATTCGTTTATACGGAACGCCCGCAGATGCTTCAAATACTTCGACAAATCTAAAGGCACGAAATTACCAGTAACTATCATTTTAATTTCCTTCATATATTGCTAATCCACGGAAGCGTCTAAGGAAATAATAAAAAAGCCATCTAGACATCCTTATATCTGACCTCAGCCAAAGAAGTCTGCTGAACCTGCAAATTAAATCATGCAAACACGATCATTACGCAAGTCGGCAACTTATCCATGAGGTGATTCTAAATTAAAAGCAAGAAGAATACTGTGGTTTAAATAATTACCAGACACATGAATATTATAGAAAGTACAGACATGGCGAAATGCGTGCAGATATACATATTGTTCGTTCGCGTGGGTTTTTTTCCAAATCGAATTATGCAGAGTCTCAAGTCTCCCAATTGGAACTATATTACCTATCGGTTTCAATTTGCATTTCATTGTAAGTGTGTTTCATTTAGCAGACAGTACAATAAAGTCAACATCTGCAGGCTCAGATTTCAAACTTATTTACAACTCAAAGACTACCATGTTCCCTCTACTCGCCTTGTGATTTAAATATTAATATAAATTGTTGACCATATTCGCCGGACCTATACTACTGTCTAATATCTTAGGTTTTGTTTTGCCTCATTGGCGTGGCACATTTTGAATCATTTGTGGACATATTGTATTGTCACACACTAAATACGGAAACAAGATAGCAAGATAGCAAGAAACAGTGCATTTGCACATGTGCAGGGGATCGGGGCACAAGTTAGCGAACTTATCAGAACCAATATCTCTCCTGGAATTCGGCTGCTAATTAAAGTTGCTGATGGTTGTGGTCAGGAGTGATAAATATGATGTGATGAAGAAGATTTATTTTGGACTATGTATTGGCTTTGTTTGGAGTATGGAGTCCCAGTACTCATGTGTGAGATGGCCCAGATGGGCACCACAGTGCACAGTTAGTTACAAGGGACATGGTAAGTGTGGCTGTGGATTTTGTTATGGTCTCGCAATTTAGGTATTCACATGATATGAGCTTTATTGTTGTGGTTTGTGTAATTTATTTACTCTTAGGCTGCCCTCTGTGTGAAATGATGGACATTTCTCCAACGAGGGAGCACGATGGTTTCTGAGAACCTGCTGGTGTGCTGGCGTGGATGATCTGGGATACAATTCATTCCCAACCTCTTGGATGTGTGCTCCCATATATTTCCGACCTCTTTAATGTCTGGAGAAAAAACAACCACATACACCTACTTTCTGATTGTCTGAATTGTTTCCTGTTGTCTGTTATAAAATCTCTCTTAAACAGAGACTCTGCTAGATCGTGTTAACTAATTATTTATTGACTGTTCATTTCCTCTTTGATATCCACATGTACCGGCATGTATAGTTCAGAACGCATATCCACTTCAATACCCAGCTATTCTGAACTGATAGAGTGAACTAATGGGGCATGTGGTTGCCATGTGGGTTTCTCAAAACATGTTTTAGAATATAGACGAAGACACGCGCCACATTTCTCAAAGGTAGTCGACCAGGTGTCCTCGTATGTCAGACCTATTTGGAAACAACAGTCGATGTAGACAAACTTCACACATTTTGTAGTAAAGGTGGCACAGCGACGGCCTGTATCACCAATGATATTCATGGTAAAAAGACTAAATTTTCTACCAATAAAGCTAAATTTTAAAACTAAGGATTCATTTATAAAAAAACCCAGAGTGCAATCATTTGTTTATTTTCTTAGTAAATATACCGCTAGTGCAATTTTGCACGCTTCTTCCAAAACGCCACTTCATGGTTTTTAAAACCTAAACAATTTTTCACAAAAAATAATCAATTTTAACTTATTATACACCAATGAGTGTACTATATCACACTATTAGCTTTCGGATTCTGGGATTTTCATGGGGATTCATTTACTGCTAGACTGATTTTAGTTTTAGAAAAATAGTTGTTCTGTTCAAACATATTTCACCTAATTTTCACTCATTTAAACCCAGTAGTAATTACAGTCCTGGTATGGTACCCAGGGAAGAGGGACGTCAATAAGTTGACAAAACTCGTGTTCCAATCCATGTATATAATGTATATACAATACATACAGATCAGTGGCGTCAAAACTTTTAAATTTCAGCCGCGAGGAACGATTATTTATGTATATGCTTTTAAATCGGTCACCTCACAGCCACCTTAATAAAGAGGTATTCCCGCCATTTCACTCGACATTCGCTGACTATACTTTCATTGCGTCTGGGACATGGACTAACAATGTAGCACTTTTCACGGGTCGTTAGCTGAGGGAATCTGGTATCAAGCTGAGAGGTTATTAGGTTTTTGTATGGGCGAGGGCATATTGCCGTTCCACACTGAATATTATCAATCCTTATAATCCATTCATCTTGGATTATCTTGTTAGTAATGAATCCTGGTTGTGTCATTGTGTTAGAATTCGTTCAAACAAACCACTGTCAAACCACTTTTGAAATTTTGTATGTTGATTTTTACGCACATTTAAAATCATTCATATGTGTCAGCACTGATTCCAACCCCGACATGCGCGAAACTCGGGACCGATTTTCAAGTTTGATCTGAGTATAGAGGGACATCTCAGTGTACCATTCCGAGCGATATATGGCCGTTTCGATCAAAAAATGAGAATTTGTCCGCGCAAATTCTAGCAATGAACACTCATACTGAGTCAGTGTCTCCACAAATCATGTAAAGATATTATAGTCTTCTTGGTGAAACTATATCCCTTCTCCAGTTAGGACGTGAATGCGTGGCATACAATGATCCGCTGTACTAATACTGTATGTAGATGTGTTAAATACTTAAAGACGGCAATCATTCAGTAATTGAGTTCAGTGTTTAAGTGATACCAAAATTAATATTGATGAATGCATACCAGTGTTACAATTGAATGAACTTACAAGCGCATAAAACAGTTGACAATTCGGTACACGTGCCAACCTTGTCTGTCCCAAACTCCGGTGAATGTATCCACAACCTAACCACATCGGCTACGGGACATTCTTAAAAGGCAGTCTTTTCTGAACATTGGTTCGAATGTTGATAGAAAATTTACTGAACTCATAAAAGGGACATGTGCATGTTTTACACTGGTGTCTCTGCCAATGAACATCCTCTTATAATGGTGTACATATAGTTGTTATTCCCAGTTTAATCTCAAGTTTCAATTAAAATCCTGACTACAATAATGTTTTACGATAACCACTAATATATTGTGGTAATTTTAACTTGAGTTAGAACTTAAACCATTGCCTACATCCCGATGTCGTAAGGAACATATGTTCACTTTTGAAGACACCGATTGGCACACAAATGTGCCCCTGTATACTATTAAACTCGGTTTAATAAAGTTAGTCTTTCTTGTCACGGCATTGGGAGTAACGGGTGCGACCACTTTAAATCGTAATGCATTTACTAAGAAGTAAATCATGCCAATAGCTCAAATATAGATGACAGATGCCTTATGCAAAACCGATGTGGACAAATGACGACGTTCTAGATATAATCACAGTCTGTCACATTGAGTCTGATGTGACTGCAGACTCTTGAGTCGAGTTTCTATCATTTGAATACCAGTATCAGCCCAGGTTAAGTGGGCCTGGTCCTGCCAATTTTCTGTGGTTATGGTGAGTCTTGCCCAATTGCTACACGTATGATGCTGGTAGGGCAAATCGATGCTGTTGAGAAAAAGTGCCGTCATATTTTCTAAATTTGTCATTTTTTCGTTGTTTGACCAATCCGAGCGGTGTGAGAAAAAGCCAGTGCCTAAATTAATCATTCAATAACATACGTATTTTAAAATATGAATATTATGGCCGGTTTGCAAAACCAACTCAGCCATTATTAAAATATTTCACAATATACATGTTTTTTAATGTTTTCTACAAATAGTGGCATTTCTTAGATTTGCTCAGATCAGCCAAACACCGCGCAAATGACATCATGGAATAAAATAACGGTACTGTTTTCTCAACTCCCTCAACTTTCCCTATCAGTATCATAGAAATTTAGCAGGATCAATCAGCATCATAATGAATTAGCAGGACCATTTAACCAGAGGTGAATATAGTTGGGGGAACTCGTACACTTTAGAACGAGGTATATAGCACATTAATACGACCGTTAATAATTCATGATTGGGTCTCCTATCTTGGTACAGATACTTTCAAATGACTCTCATAGTTTCCTTAAAATGCGACTTTAACCATCGATGTGGAATAATCTATATAGTCGTGTGATGTGCAGTGAATCACTGCACGGAATCAGAGTTTTCAACGTGGTGGGAAAGCTGCGATGATCATTTGAGAAAATGATGTTGATTTGCTTGGAGCATGGAGCATGATGCAAGTTGGTCTGTCATTTTGTGTCGGACGCGAAAGCATTCCACATATATTTTTGTTATATTTCAGACTAACTTGCATACATATTCCATGGATTGTAACAATATTAACATACATTCCTTATATTTATATATCTAGGCGGTTGATTAAACAAGCTTTTAGTGCCAATTTTCAACGATAATCGGGTAACGCGTTGCAAATTGCTTCCGTATACAATGTGAAAACAAGTTGGGGGTGTCAGCGTGTGACGTTGCACGACGTTATTTCAACCAACCACTGCCGTGCATCCAAGATACACTGTGCAAATGCATGTGTAAATATAGTTTGTTGTTGCATATCTAGAAGTTTACCTATCAGAAAGACTTCCAAATACTGACGCGGAGGCTGTTCAACTAAATAGTCGATTACTACAGGAAATCCATCCGCATGCGTCATATACTCTGAAAATAACGTGCATATTTCATAGCCATTCAGCTGTTTTCAATTGTTCACACATAAGTAAGACAAATGCTCATTAGTTTTACCATATCAAGAATCGACTGAAAAGGAATGCTCTTGTCGCCATTAGATTAAGGAATGCAATGACATGACTGAGGCATGCAATTATTGTGGCGTATAAAGTCAGTATATTAGAGTATTTAGCGTATGTATTGACCTATTTGGTCCATCGTTCGAACCGGACAGGGATGTAACGTAAAATGTGCTATCATAGCTTCAGGCTTCATAAGCCACGCGGCTTTAAGTTGAATATTCTACAGAATAATCTTTATCCCGGTATAAACTGTACTTGCATTTCTGTATGTTACAGCTAACCAGTGGTTCGTAACAAATAAACATGCTATTATTTCTGGAGAAGACGCAACGCTGCCATAAAAGTAGCTTCGCTTATGTTTATTGTCGTTATATAACAAATTATGGTCATAAACAAGATTGTGTTGTGTAATAATTCATCCATTTCGGCACTAATCGCTGCAATTTGACAAACGAAGCGTGGTCCCTAAATTCCACTGAGACATGACGACGTAATAATAGATGACGAAATGCTCGTCCATTATAAAAATCTTCCAACATGTTTGTTAAATTCGTGGCGGAAACTTGACTATAGCTGCGCTTGCCGCTTCCGTTTGAATCATAAACAATACATAAAATATTTATCTGGAATATCCAACATGTTGTATATGAGACAACAGAGTAGTTAATTTCAAAAAGAAGTTGCACATCGGGTGCTGCATACCCAACACCGTGCCAAATTGAAACGTGGGCAGGACTGCATGTACAAACATTTAACATAAACAAAAGATAAATAATTCCAAAAAGATAAATTCGAACATCAACACTTCAATGAATGATTTTGTGATTATACATAATATGCTTAATTAGCTATATGTGTACGGTGGGCAAATTAGCTATATGTGTACGGTGAGCAAAATTTTTATATGCAATCAACGTCGTTTTCGATGCATCTGTCGGCGTATAGAAGTGTCTGATGCCGAATTATATACGAAGTATGTAGTTCGGCATCAGACAGTTCTATATACGCCGACAGATGCATCGAAAACGACGTTGATTGCTTATAATTACGACAATCCGCATATTAGTTGGTGATTATTATTTTTTTTTTTAAAGAAACTATATATAAAACACTAAAATAGTAAAACTACCCCCAAGTAATAATTCGATCTCCGTTTCCAACTTTCCAACTATACAAAACCAAGACACCCGTAAACTATTAAACTGTACTTGTTGGTGTAAATTTCACTTATTTAAAATGATTCTAGAACATCTATTGTCATAAAGACAATCCGATTCGATAGCAATTCCGAAGCGGTGTTCCCAAACTTCCCCACCGAATTTGCGGTCTCCGGTGAAAACTCGAAAAGTAACCAATCGCCATGTCATATTAGTACTGGCACGAAGCTGGATAAATGCTAATACTAATAGTGGAATAGTTATGTAAAACATTCCTTTATCCCCAACTAAATTATCGCATTTCATAGTTTCACTGACCTGTCTAATTCGTCAATTTTATTTTCACGATATGGTAACTATGGACGCATTTATGAAATGGCGTCATGATGTGGGGCGACCGTTGGTGCATGTCGCCCAATTTCTTAAAGTATCACTGCTCGTTGTGATGCGGGAAACAACATTTCCCTCGGTTGATAGAGATTGTCGCTACCAAGCGTATCTAAGGGCATTGATCAATAAACTGCACGTATTTAAGCGAAAGCGAAAGTAGTTGTAATTATAATGTTAAGAAGACGTACTGTTATTTTCTTAAATTGTCATTTTCGAGGTTTTTCGGAAAGTCTAATAAATGATTCAAGACAACGCCATTATCAAATATATAAAATTTGTTCGGCAATGGCTGCATGTGCAAATTATTACAAATCAACCCAAAACTTGATTGCTATTTCTGTCCTTTTACAACAAAGTGCAGCCATTATTGAATTATCAATTTATAATTTATAAATTATCCTAACTTTCTTCTAGTCATTTAGATTTGTCCACAAAAATAATTTGAGAAACATAACGGTACATTTTCTTCACATCATCGGTTTGTCCCACCAGCATGAGCAAAACCCACCAAAATCATAGCTAAATCAGCAGGACCCACCATAATCATAGCTAACTTAATGGGCCCTACCAACAGCATACACGTAGCAGAGCATGTCCCTGAGATATGTTGTCATGCAATTGTGCGCGACGTTATTCTTCGGGGAAACAGAATGTTGGTATTGGAGCTTGATGCAATCAATATTGAGATGACAGCTGGCAGAGAAAAACGCACACTGTAGTCCTATCTAATAAATTTATTGTACTATTTGTCATAGAATGTCGTTTTCCATTATTTCGATTATGTGATTTGGCAGTTTCTTGTTCGTAATTTCTAAGACACCGTATCTGCAGCGATGATAAATGGTCTAAAGTTCGACAGAAGGACACATAACAGGCAAGTTTACATCGCCGCGTTTCACTTATGCGCCAAATGTCTTGGCTATATTATAATACATTCATTTCGTTGTCTACGAGTAGAGTCCGCACATGGTTTCAGGTCTGCGAATCGTCCTGTATATAAACGTACATATATATGTAATATGTAATATATGAATATAACTCCTGGTTTCTGCAACTGCAAACGCAAACATCTGTTTGATGAATCATATTCTAATGCATGTATACAAGAGAGGGCCCAAAACATATATATATTACATAGCCGCTAAACGTGCACCCCCCCCCCCACCGTTATCCGCCAATCCAAGCTTGGAACTATTTGGAGGAGAAGCACTTTGCGAAATTCCATTCTTGAAAAAATGTAAATATAACGTTGAAGGTGCCAATCCACGATGCAATGACTGTCAGAGCGATTAACTGACTGAATAAGTCCACCTGTACTTCTTAAAATACATTACCAATACCCCTTCCCACTCTTAAAATTTAAATACATACTAATCCATCTAATTTGACAACTTGAATACTATTAGTACACACTCTCTCGCGTTTTAACTTGCATTTATTACAGAAGTATGAAAGGTGCCTGTTAGACTCTACAATTATTTTATTTGGCCAGTGCGGTGTGGGAAGACGACATCGTGGCCACGGCACCACCCGGGCAGCGTACATTATATTGTTGCATACTTTGTTGTCAATTATATCTATATATGTACATTGACCCGATAAACATTATTATATTATTATTATGAATAGACACCCATTTGGAAGTCTTATGCAAGCCTAATGCACTATGTACCTTACCGGGGTAGTTTCTTCTTAGTGTATGGCATCCGTATGGTAGTATGCCATTTATAAATATTTACCGAACCATTCTGGTCATATCAGACTGAGGAATGGATATGAACACAGTCCACAATAATATCACTATACTCTGACCACATGAATATATACACTAAAGGCGAAGAAGTTCAAAAACATACTGCTTAAATTTCACCTCGAAGAATATGGCCCTGTAAACTCATTCTGCGTTATTTTACCACCCATGCACTATCTAAATAATACGCTTGCTCTTAAACAGGAATATAGATATCCAAAAATACTTCATTAATTAGTTAATTTAGGTTAGTATGAACAGACACAGTTTTGACATGAAACATTAGCAAACTTCGATATGTTTTGGAAAACATGCCCGAACGCACGCGAGTTTCCCAGATTGATCAACGTATATAGTGCACATGCATTCGCATAGGCCGGGATAGTATGCTGAAGAAGTATGCTTATTATATGAATAATCAGTGTCGGTGGCAGGTCAAAGAATAGTAGAAGAAGCGCTAACGATCGACACCAGTTCTCAGTTGGCGATAACCCAGTGACCTATATTTCAGTTCATTTCACGTCACTATGGACGCACACCGATATAAATAGTATCCTCAAAGGGACCAAACTGTCAAGATGCGAACATGCGATATCTGTGCAAACTCAAGATTCGGGAATGTTACAGATCTTCCATCCTATTTGATACGATGTTAATTAAATTTTCAAAAAATAACCGGGCAACTATACCATCATAGAATTACACACAGTCACATAATTCATACCACGCATATGTCGTAAACCACCAAACGATGTCAAGGTAATAAAGTTAGCGGAAACGCTCTTTAATTTGCATCGTTATATATCGTGGAAATATTAACGGTCTTTGTGAAAATATACTATCAACGTCGATCGCGGTTATCTGAACCATGAGGGTATCACCACTTCCCATGGAATCCGGCATTAAAAATATATCAGATGCCAGAGTCTACAGAATAATCTGTATCCCAGTACATATATATACGTAGATGTATATATATTAGTGCAATTTGTGAACATATACCGTGCAAATGGGATCATTTTGGACCTAGAAATCGCATAGGTTCATATTGGACTTATTTGATTATTAAAGGTACGGTTGGCCTTGGCGGTGGGTATCCTGTGAAAATATTTCCACCCGTCAAAAACCGCCACAAACAGAAAGAACAACAAAATGTAGACAGACTTTGTCCGTTTACAAATAAGAAATATCGCATAAACAGTATGTCATTGTCATATCTTTGACCATTGTTATGTAAACAAAAGCATAAAAAGTTACTTTTCTGGTGTTTGTTTATATTATGATGGTAAGCATAAAGAGCGTTCTTTGTTGGTGAATTCCTGATATGGAACGAATAAAGAGCGTTTATGCCATTTGTGTGTGATTAGCCAGCAGCACTGTGCTGTCTTCTGTAACACAATCAGGCTCTTGCTTAGATAAAATATAGTAAATCTTTATGATAACATGCTGTTTACGCGATGGTCATGGTATATATGAACGAAACTGTATGCGTTTTAATGTTTTTCTGTTTACGGTGATTGGAACAAATATGAATATTTTCGACAACTAAGGCCTCACGTGCCTTTAAATAAGCCCATAGCGGACTTATACCCGTTATTGCGCGGACCGCACTGAAAACACAATATAAATATCGGACTTCTGGCAGGTCGATTTAGGTTCAATAAATGCCGCGGAGAGCAGAATAAGGCCGATAATTGAAATAAGTCCATATGGAACTTATATTTCGTTGAACGTTTAGGTTGATATATAGGGCTTATTAACATCTAAATAATGCCAATATCAGCTTATTTCAGTCCTATAAACATAATTTTACTATGAGCTGATATACGCGATAACAGGCTGAATTAGTAGGTGTAATTCCAGACATGGAAAGGATATGTGGGTTAAATCTTCCATTGTTCCTTGTCACATTGACAGGGTGTGACTAATTACCGCCCGGGGACCGCCCGGGACCGCCCGGGACCGCCCGGGCGGCCCAACGAGCCCGTGGACACAATATCTCGACGGTATAACGTAGCGACATGCCACCTGAGGGCAACATAGACAAATTTACTCGCTCGCTCGTCTCCGGCCGGTCATATTAACCCCACAAATGCCGATATTGGCTAAAAGAGCCTGGGTGATTACTGGTGTCTTCGTGTGTGTTCAGACAGATTATTTTGGTGATTCTCGGTAGTGCAATAAGTGCAATACACCTGAGTGTTAATTCCATGTATTGACTCGTTGACGCGTCCACGGCCGATGTTATTAACCCCTCAAATTCCGGTAAAATAGTGTATAAACAAAAGAACCTTGGAACCGCCCGGGACCGCCCGGGCGGCCCCATGGGCCCGTGGACACTATATCTCGACGTTATAACGTAGCGACATACCCCACGAGGTCAACCTACAAAATGTTACTCGCTCGCTCGACTCCGGCCGGTGTTATTAACCCCTCAAAATCCGATAAAATGGTATATAAACAAAAAGTACATTGGGACCGTCCGAAACCGCCCGGGAGGCACCATGGGCCCGTGGACACTATATCTCGACGTTATAACATAGCGACATACCCCACGAGGTCAACATACAAAATGTTGCTTGCTCGCTCGACTCCGGCCGGTGTTATTAACCCCTCAAAATCCGACAAAATGGTATATAGACAAAAAGAACATTGGGACCGCCCGGGACCGCCCGGGTGGCCCCACGTGCCCGTGGACACAATATCTCGACGTTATATCGTAGCGACATACCCCATGAGGTCAACCTAGAAAATGTTACTCGCTCGCTCGACCCCGGCCGGTGTTATTAACCCCTCAAAATCCAACAAAATGGTTTATAAACAAAAATAACATTGGGACCGCCCGGGACCGCCCGGGTGGCCCCACGTGCCCGTGGACACAATATCTCGACGTTATAACGTAGCGACATACCCCACGAGGTCAACCTACAAAATGTTACTCGCTCGCTCGACTCCGGCCGGTGTTATTAACCCCTCAAAATCCGATAAAATGGTATATAAACAAAAAGAACATTGGGACCGCCCGAAACCGCCCGGGGGGCACCATGGGCCCGTGGACACTATATCTCGACGTTATAACGTAGCGACATACCCCACGAGATCAACCTACAAAATGTTGCTTGCTCGCTCGACTACGGCCGGTGTTATTAACCCCTCAAAATCCGATAACATGGTTTATAAACAATAAGAACATTGGGACCCCCGTAATGTGATTTTTTTATTATTGTGGTTTTAACTAATACCATACTATATTCCACCTATGTCGCTACGTTATAACGTCGAGATATAGTGTCCACGAGCCCATGGGGCCTCCCGGGCGGTTTCGGGCGGTCCCAATGTTCTTTTTGTTTATATACCATTTTATCGGATTTTGAGGGGTTAATAACACCGGCCGGAGTCGAGCGAGCGAGTAACATTTTGTAGGTTGACCTCGTGGGGTATGTCGCTACGTTATAACGTCGAGATATTGTGTCCACGGGCACGTGGGGCCACCCGGGCGGTCCCGGGCGGTCCCAATGTTATTTTTGTTTATAAACCATTTTGTTGGATTTTGAGGGGTTAATAACACCGGCCGGGGTCGAGCGAGCGAGTAACATTTTGTAGGTTGACCTCGTGGGGTATGTCGCTACGTTATAACGTCGAGATATTGTGTCCACGGGCACGTGGGGCCACCCGGGCGGTCCCGGGCGGTCCCAATGTTCTTTTTGTTTTTATACCATTTTATCGGATTTTGAGGGGTTAATAACACCGGCCAGGGTCGAGCGAGCGAGTAACATTTTCTAGGTTGACCTCATGGGGTATGTCGCTACGTTATAACGTCGAGATATTGTGTCCACGGGCACGTGGGGCCACCCGGGCGGTCCCGGGCGGTCCTAATGTTCTTTTTGTCTATTTACCATTTTATCGGATTTTGAGGGGTTAATAACGCCGGCCGGGGTCGGGCGAGGGAGTAACATTTTGTATGTTGACCTCGTGGGGTATGTCGCTATGTTATAACGTCGAGATATAGTGTCCACGGGCACGTGGGGCCACCCGGGCGGTCCCGGGCGGTCCCAATGTTCTTTTTGTCTATATACCATTTTGTCGGATTTTGAGGGGTTAATAACACCGGCCGGGGTCGAGCGAGCGAGTAACATTTTCTAGGTTGACCTCATGGGGTATGTCGCTACGTTATAACGTCGAGATATTGTGTCCACGGGCACGTGGGGCCACCCGGGCGGCCCCGGGCGGTCCTAATGTCCTTTTTTGTCTATTTACCATTTTATCGGATTTTGAGGGGTTAATAACGCCGGCCGGGGTCGAGCGAGGGAGTAACATTTTGTATGTTGACCTCGTGGGGTGTGTCGCTATGTTATAACGTCGAGATATAGTGTCCACGGGCCCATGTGGCCGCCCGGGCGGTCCCGGGCGGTTCCAAGGTTCTTTTGTTTATACACTATTTTACCGGAATTTGAGGGGTTAATAACATCGGCCGTGGACGCGTCAACGAGTCAATACATGGAATTAACACTCAGGTGTATTGCACTTATTGCACTACCGAGAATCACCAAAATAATCTGTCTGAACACACACGAAGACACCAGTAATCACCCAGGCTCTTTTAGCCAATATCGGCATTTGTGGGGTTAATATGACCGGCCGGAGACGAGCGAGCGAGTAAATTTTTCTATGTTGCCCTCAGGTGGCATGTCGCTACGTTATACCGTCGAGATATTGTGTCCACGGGCTCGTTGGGCCGCCCGGGCGGTCCCCGGGCGGTCCCCGGGCGGTAATTAGTCACACCGCATTGACAAGCGATTGAAGCGACGATTAGCCATATAGCTAACAAATAAACCAACTTCGATGGTTTTGGAACCCGACGGACTACATCAGTGCTCCCCATCGTACACGCACGCAAACATGCGTGTACATATAGGAACACATACAAGAGACAGTATATGCATGGGCGTGGTGTGGGAAATGGGCATTTTATGAAAACACATATGGACAATTAAAGTGATGTGAAACAATCCGGTAGGGTGATCAAATAGGAATGAAGAATAATCTTGACAACACACACCGTCATTCTTATTTATTAATTAAATGCAGTGACTGTCGATGGCGAAATCTTTTTCGCTAGTTTATCGTCGATAGATGCGTCCCGAATCGAGTAGTAAATATTTACAATTGAGCATATGTTTTCTATGGAGTGGTACGGTCGATTTGCTTGAGATTTTCGGCGATGTTAGTAGAATGATACATTCCTCCATGCAGTTGGCATAGCACCTGAATACTAACTTAGCAGTTGCACGCACCCGAACAGGTACATAATATGTCTTTAATACATCCCAGCACATTTTGTATGGTGACCACCGCGCAAATAGAAGGAAAATAATACCATCGCAGCAGGGGACATAATTCGGAATACATGTTGTTTTTCTTACCGGTTAGTCTTTATTGATCTCTGGGTCATAATAGAATGAGAAAAGGAGATTATTCGATCCCGCTATTTACTTTAATGAACTTCCTCAGTGAATTACTCGCGATTAATAGGTCTATCTAATGAAACCCGCACTAATCGGCAGCTATCGTGATTCGTAAATAGTAAATTGCCACCATCGATGATATTGGTTGTGCACTTGTTTGTGCTCGGCTGCTGTCGATTCATTTGTGGACCAGCGGCACAGCTGGTAGTGGATTAACCCGTTATACACTAAATGGATTCTCACAGTCAGTTAAACAGTGTACATCGGAATGGTCTATTATTGATTTGGGGGATGTTAAGATGTTAAGCAGACGACAGATAAAGAAAAGTGCAGAAGGAGCCCTATATTTAGTGAGGGAAATGTTTAGACAATAAGTTCAACAACCGTTTGTTGAAATTATTATCAGAACAGTTCCTGTGGGAACTACTAATCAATGATGCTTTAGCATAGAAAGTGTTAACCGTTTTACTAAATCGGTTCACTCATGCAGTTATAAAAGAAAGGGTTTTCATTAAAAAAATAAGCAGATAATACAAGTACAGAAGGAGTCCTATTTATTGGAGGGAAATGTTAAGGCCCGAAGATTACGTCTCGATTTAAGTGTTCGTGTCCATAGATCTATACGTGTTTAAGATCATGTAGATATCGTTCAGCTCGAAATATTCACGAACTTTCTGAGACAGAACAAGGTTTTCAATTATCGTGCTAATAACAAAGCATCTGGCGACAGACCCAGTGCAAATATTAGGACCAGGGACGTGGCACCAGGTGAGAGTTGGCGCCAATGGAGCGTCCCGGGTGTGCATAATGACACATGTGTACAGTCTAAGACTTGGGACATGTTCCACCATGGAGTAAAAAATAGGACCTCGGTACACACTGTATAGAAGTCTTCTAAAAGTGGGAGGAGTAATAAATTAACGCCAAACATTGAATTTAAGTCTCTTACGTCACGATATTATCATGGCTGAAAGTACATGACATTAAACCCCAACGAATTAACTAACAGATTTTAGTAAAAATTTTCAACAGTTGGAAATTTCATGCCTGACACAACAGTAGTTTGGTATTACAAACCAAAAATATGTTGAAATTGTTCTGATAGTTTGGACTTTTTGAATTTTGGATTTTCTAACCTTACATGCAACAATTGGAAGAATATCAATGAACATTTTTGTATTGAAGCATATATACATTCAACCCATAACGTCACTGTACCGAACATCCTATTCCATTCCACAATTGCCATTCTGTTTGTTTTTTCTCCGTTGATTGTTCAAATGTATGATATTATACACATTACGTTTGTTCGTCTTCAGTGCACAAGTACTTTCGCTCGAGAATTTGGGAGTCTGGTCTGGTACAACGGGGAAGGGTTCAGCTGGAAATTTCAAAATGGACACACTCCCAGTTTGGCCCCTCTCGCCAATGCCCAGAATGTGGCATTAAATAACAATCGAATTTACAAACGCTTGTTCAAACGGAAATAATTAGTATTGGATCTCGTACGTTGTAAGCTTTATGCCCTTGGATTTCCGATGTTGAGATCTAACATGGAAACTTAATTATAGGCACCACCCTTGAAAGAAGTCTCGACATCGTCGCCATCAAACGTGACAGTGAACTTGCGCGAAGTATAGGGGTTCTCGCTATACAAGGTACATACAATGTGATTATTGGATTCGCGTGACAGTCAACTTGCGCGAGTTGTAGACATTCTTGCTACAGGGCGCATACAATGTGATTATTGTGTTCTCGCTAGAAACCACGTATACTGTGATTATTGGATTCGTAACAAGGGACTTACGAATTACCCTATGAAAAATCACGTGGTAATGTTCGTATTGTTCTCGAAATTTACATTGCAACAGAAGTGAGCAATCTGAAAATATCGTAGTGCTCCCGTTCACAGTTTCTGGTGAGCCCATCTTGCATACGGCTAGATGTATAGCATTATGGACTTATTCTGTCAAATTGGTTGGTCTTTCCAAAGATGTTAACCATAAAGCATAATTGATAAGTAGTTACATGTATCCCATAGGAAATATTCAGATAATCATCTAAACATTTCCCTCAATAATTAAGGCTCCTTCTGCACTTATTTATCCGTCGTCCACACCTTAGTTTCTCTCCAAATCAACAATAGACTATTCCTATGTACAATGTTTTAACTGACTGGGAGAATCCATTTAGTATAGAAAGGGTTAAATGACTTGTGATAATGCTTAAAATTATTCTCTCCTCTGTTTTATTATCTCGTCAATGTGGATCTATATGTACCACATGTACTATAACACATATTATGATTGTATCATATATAGCAAGAACACCATACAACGCGGCCTTTGTTCTTGTGAGATGATGTGTCAGCATCTGAAATACATGTATGAATTGCTACTCGATTTGGATCATTGATTGTGAATGATGGCTGATGTTGGCTTGTATGTTACATGCATATATTTTGGCCAGTGTATACGTCCCGTGTTCCGATCTTAGTAAATTAGCAATTGTCTCTGCCTGAAGAGCGTCACGGTATACATAGAATAACGTATATCTCTTCTTTTCTCCAATCGCGAAAGTGTAGTCAGCATGGTTCTCTTTTTGTGCGTGTATTCATAAGTCGGTCACATGCATTCACTGAATCTGATACCGGCTAATCGCAAACATTACCTTCGTTGGCCTAAATGGCGCCCAATACCACTACAATTACAATCAAATGTCCTAGAATTCTCGAGTATTGTCACAACCAAGTTAAGGAGCGACTGGCACAATAGAGTATACCTGTTACACGCTCCCAACTCGCAGCTTAAGGACTTCGATTTCCAATAACTCGTTTTTTCACAAAGATATCCCTCATTTTCCAGTAAGTTGAATCAATCGATTAGGCCATTGTCCCGAGGGTGTTCGTTATTGACACTACACCGTGCCGGCATTCCTGAGCACCGACCAACAATATGGCGCTTCCTCGAGACAATGCCATTACCCTCAGCATCCGCGCCAAAGCTTTGTCTTCAGACAAACAATGCTTGAATCGATTACGGTGCAGAAGTGATCAAATATCATACATTTTGACTAAACAAGGGTAATAATTAATTTGATTATTACAGCCTACTTCGCTTCGTGGAAGTCGCGTATTAGCCGTTTGTATAAACATGATAATCGGAGACTTTAGGCGGATAAACGTGTTTGGGCATATGTGAGCCGGTGATCTGTATCGTAGGTAGGTTGCAGAAATTGAACGCTGATATAAGATTCCACCGAGTTAAGCAGATAAATGCCAACTCGGCACGTTTTAGCGATTCAAAATTTGCGTCATTCAAAGCCTGTGTTTACCGTTAGCAGGGTGCTACGTGAATTGTATAGATGGCATATGTACATGTACATGTACCTGTAATAAACAATATTCGTGTTGACACTATAGATATTTAAACGGACATACAATTGTTATAACCCTCAAATATGACCCAGAAAATGTATGATTTCGTGGCGTTCTGGTTGACGGGATTAGTACGATAAATAGATCAGATACATGTACTGATATATATATATAGGGATTTGATATGCATCTGAACATACTGAGGTGATAGCAAGTATCGTCTCAAGTTAGAAGTCGAGTCGTATTTTCTTTCCTCCAGCGTGTAACACTAGAGACCATTCCTTGTTATATACCTGTGTCCTAAAACAAACTAGAGAACATACATGTACATCTCACTGTAACGTGGGAAATAGAGTGCACTAAATCCAGATATGTCTAGTCCATTTATAAGTATTTCATGGTCTATCAATCTACCTCGATTCCGAGTACGTGACAAATAGGGATAATTGTTAAACTTACATATACTTCGAAGCTAGAATGTCGATTTGAATATATTATGTGTTCTATAGAAACGCCATTGTTACCTTTGAAAAGAAGTGCACCCGTTGTCGTAAAATTGTCTGCAAAAATACATGTAAAGAAAATGTGCGTAACTTCACCATTGCCGGCATTTATAAATGTACCGACCGGTACTACCGGACGTCAAAGAAAACAAACGCCAACTTTAGAGTCATCGAAGATATAACTAATGTCCAAAACAATATTTTCGACTTTTTTTTCCACAGAAACGCCAATACATGTAGAAGTATATATAGGCTATATGAACTTATATCATTTTGAATTTCAGTGGATCATATCTATGCTAATGATATATAAAGCATCCCAACTTTGAAACCCGACGCATTGCCGTTGGCTGCGATCAAATGCGCATAATGCTAGCGTCCCGTGGATCGGTGTACTCTGGGATTTCGTGATAGTTGTCGATTTATCCCCGAGGGACCGTGGCATTCCGATCGAAAGCAATCAGAAGATACATACGCCTTTATTGACTTCAATTGCGTCTCATTTGGATAATTATAAATCTCAGTGTTCCGTCGGAAAGCACCGAGATGGCGTCATCGTGCAAAACTGCATGTTGGGATATGTTTCTTCGTCCAAACAGGTCTCTGTATTAATGTCACTGAGGTTTATACAATGTACTGTCGCTTATTCTGATCGTATACCTGCTATAGTCGCAAGTTAACACCCATGTGTACGCGTATTATGTGATGTATAGTGACAAACTCAACAACAAGGGAGCTACTTTAGGGATTGTATATATGGCCATTACCAGTAGCAAGTGGCATACTGCATTCAATGCTATACATTAACACTTTCTTTACCACATGAATTATCCCATCATTAATGCAGTATCCATTGTAATGGTCGGTTACTCTTTTTGGATGGGTGTTCAGGGAACATGAGCAGATGACAGGCGTTCAGCATGATAATACTTGCCAGTGTACAAGTTTTCTATTCATAGGTGGTAAATGTTAATATAATAAGTTCAACAAACTGCATTTGTTGAAGTTATTAACTGAACATTTCCTATGGGAACTATTCATCAATGAATATTTAAGTACAGAAAGGTAAAAATATATCATTAAATTATTCCGGATTTATTTTTTCAAGATTTTTGAAACAAACCGCGAAAAGAATATAATGAGAATAAACGAAACATGCGAAACGTATGTGTGTGCCACAGATTTAGAGTACCAGTATGGTGTGTGTGGTGGTTCTATTCACTTTTCTTTGTGTTTTATCGTTTTGGTTTTTTTTGTCAATAAACCTATAGGATGCTTGTGTCTATAATATACACTAATCGGATTCGTAGATATAGATACAAAGGTGTGGATGCGATATGTATAGTTTGTGGAAACTACATTTCAAAGAGCCCTATGCTGTTTCTGTAACCCATAGTTTAGTTCAGCTATACTCACACATTGTTGATGATTGTTTATTGTGCCAGATCATATCGTTATAGTGACAGATAGAAAGGAATTCGATCGCGACTCAATGTCAATCTGCTGCCAAACAGCGTTGTTTTTTGCTCGATCAATTGCGTGGTTACGTGCTTGCATCTTACTTATCCCGAACCATTGTGCCGTATCGTCTAGACGAATATCTTTGCCAAGCCCATATATCGCGGACTTGCACGGGAACATGGATTTAACAATCGCATGATTATAGCTTATTATATACCTCGAATGCACGCGAATTGCATCAACGATACCATTGCCAAGACAATGCGGGATACAATGAGAAAACATTGTGATTCGAATTCCTCGCATACACTGCAAGTTTGCTATTTAGATATCTATAGCTTGAGTGTCGTCTGTACTCTGCGTGTGGCCCAAATGTTTTGTCACATCTACAGCGATGTTCATGGTAACAGCTAGTATATGATTATAGTATAGAAAAAGAATTATACGGCTGACAATGAGAGGTTCGCCTGTCCTTAGCAGAGAATCCTGACATTTGAACATGACCACAGATCCAGCATACTTGAACATGTTACCTCTTAGAGATCCCAGTGATTCTGTGATTTTTTGGAAAGTTGACTCTTTACATTCAACTTGTATTCACTCAAGCACGTAGCCACTCACTATGGTATTATTTATTGCATGTGTTGGTCACATTTAAGAGATGATTTTCCCAAATGTATAATACCACATCTGAATATATCCTCGAAAATGCCAGGGGGCTACTGTTATTAATTGTTTAGGTGTTTATATATGTCAGAGTTATTGAGGCACTGACTCATTATGACTGTTCATTGCTTCATATTTGCTTAACTCAGTGATCGCGAACAAATTCTCATTTCTTATCGAAATGGATATGTGTCGATCCGAATGGTACATTGAAATGTCCCCCTTACCACATCAAGCTTGAAAATCGGTTCCGATTTTCATCCATGCCGGGGTTAGAACCCGCGCCAACATCGTCTAGCCCAGACTGTGATGATCTTATCCACGACATGACCACGAAGCGTAGCAGTCTGAACATGGGTTCGAACCCACTACCTTCGATATTCTTGATATGCCATTCCGGAAACAAAACAATGCACTTCCTTCGGAACGACAACAAAGACCTGCAGCGGAGACGGACGATTTCCTGAACGTATATCTATTTGTGAGCCCCGAGGTATTTCCCTGGTGCCAAAACAATGTTGCTAAATGGTAGGCCAGATAACAGCACAGTCAATGAACATTAGATTGCTTCTCAAGCAAAATTTAAATTAGTATAATTAGATACATATTCTAAATATATTCCAAATGTTCTAACTTCCCACGGTGATGTACGCGTTTTAGAGATATCGGTTGGTACTGTGCACGTTTAAGAAAGTCTGCAGCGAACGCGATTACGGATAATGAAATCGCAGTTGCACAGAGCCCCGCTAATGAATATTATCCACGAAGACAATACACAAAGAGGTAAATCACGCTCAAATACGTGCGCCTATATAATGTGGGAGCATATATAATGTAGGAGCATATCGGAAGCTTGATTACGTTAAACAAAACCAGGGTGATATAGCTACAAATGTAGGTCGAAGTTAATTGGCACATGAGTGTGTTCGAAACGAAAACGAAAATTATTAAAAACTTGACCAAACGTTTTTTGTTTTAGATGAAACTTCTACAATTTAAGTGGTTTCATCTTAAAGCCCCGTTCATTTTGGGTGCGATCCGAGTATATAACTCTGGTAAATTCCGTTTCATCTTACCCCGCCCCACTTATAGATGGACGATGTTTATGTCAATCACCGTCACTTACGTATAAGAGACCTGGCCGCGTTGCATGTCTCTCGTAAAAAAAAGCAGGCAAGTTTCAGTTTTTAAATTATTTGTTCTCAATTTTACTTAAAGTGATATGAAACACTCCGGTAGGGTGATCCAATAGAAATGGAGAATAATCTTGCTCAAAGTAGTTATTAATCCAAATTGACAACACACACCGTCATTCTTATATATTAATTAAATGCAATGACGCTATAGATGGCGAAATCGTTTGCGTTAGTTTATCAGCGATTGTTGCGTCCCAAATTGAGATGTAAATATTTACATTTGTGCGTAGTATGGTCGATTTCTTTGAAATTTTCGGTGATGTTAGTAGAATGCTATATTCTCTAGGTTGGCATAGAGCCTGAGAACTAACTTATAAGTTTATCGCACTCGAACAAATCCATAATATGTCTTTAAACTTTACAAATTACATAACACTGTATTTCCTCATAAAACTATTTTGTATACGTGTGCATGTAATTATCAATTATCTTTTGAAAGTCATTCATTTCTTTGCGATGAAAACGTACGAATATGGACATGGTGGTATTTCGCATAGTCTAAACTAACCTATACACATGCATGCATGGATTAAATTGGGATTCAGAATACATCGTGGTTGCTAAACAGGTTTAGATGCGTATATACACATTATGTATGGATGCTGGCCATATGTTGCATAAATGTTCGTTGTTCAGTTCTGATAAGAAAATGGCACCACATTCCTTGCCTTGCAGCATAATCTGGTTACTGTCGGTTTCTCGGAGTCAATTTGTTTTCTGACGCACTGAGATTAATACACAGACGAATGAAAAATGAGTTCTTCTAACATCCTTTACGTGCATGTTGATTGTGATTGGCTTCCTAGAATATGGTAAAATGGTATCATGATAATGCAAAATGATACCCAAATCTGAAAACAACGGCAGTATAATCAGCAAACCGCTAGTGCGCATGACTGGAACAGAACACGTCATTATAGAATCCTCGACGTTTCACCTTTGGAATTGGGTGTAGCATGTCTTGGGGAAAGTGGTAACCTCGCATCTCGTGATACCATTCTCAAATCTCAAATGAGGAATAAGTCGATAATTTATCATCCACACAGGTTGGCCTTTATGCTTCCGATTAGACACGAAATGCATTATCAAATCGATTTTCGTTTCAATATGACATTACGAGGCGCAGTTGTTTGCGCAGATTTATATCGGTATAATGCATATTGTTGGTTGATACGTGATCAAACATGTGTGGGTCGAGGTGGCCAACACGCAGGGTCGTCTTCTGAACACACCATATTCAAGATCCGTTTTCATAAACCATGTGTGCTGCATGATATCGATTCAGGGACAACCATCGCTTGCCCAAAATGGTTCGTTTGGTGTGGTGCATTGTACATTAGGCCAACACGCTGTCTTCTGAACACACCAGATTCCAGATCAAATTCCATAAACCATGTGTGCTGATATCGATTCAGCTTCAATCATCGTTTGCTCGTATGTGCAAGGGTTCCCGGTGGCCAACAAAAGTTGTCCAGCGACGGCGAAGCTGGATCTAATCCAACTAAGAGGGCTTTCACGACCACCAGTACGGCTAGCAAAATCGTGTACATGCAGCCAAACGGCTGAAACAACATTAATGGACACCTACTATACTATAATTACGAATTGCTAATAGTAGTTGTAAATATTGCGACGGCCCAGAAACCATTATTGACGATTATGAGTCCGTTTGTGAAAAAATAGTGCCGCTCAAACTTCTTGCCACTCACAGTATTGTGATAACGTTCTGTTTGTCTTGATTGTATTGTACTTAATTATGTTGTTATCAGGTCATAGTCAGTGTATATGCTCGATTATTGCATGCGATGCTCGCGTGTCAAAACATGGCTTCTCGAATCGTAACTACGGATATGGCAACACTACAACTGACAGAAAGAACACAAATGATGGTGACGTATTACCCTATTCAGTATAGCGTGTATGCCCAGGAACTGTGTTGTGGAAGAAATAATTTTAATGGCTTTGCACTGTGTTTCTCCACAGATCTGAGGCAATTACATGGCAGTGTACAGTAGACTGTATTGGTAATTCTTATAAGTAGTAGTTCATTATGAGAAATGTGTAAAATAATTAATTAATAATCACGAAACAAACCGCGATAGAGTTCCCACTGAAGCTATATGCATATAGAGCTATACATGTATATCACTATTCACATGCACAGCATGTTTCAATTTATTTGTGATGAATATCACAGTCTGGTGCAGTTTGTTGTGAAATTCTAGTTATGCAAGGCGTTTTATTCTGATCAACATTTATTAGTTTTTGAAAGATTGTTTATTTATTTTCGACGTCGGTCTGTCTTCGATCGGCGGATAGAGAGGCATCATGGAGATAATATATGGATCTGCATCCACGCATTCCGTTCAAGCCTGCAAATAGTGTGTCTGTCATTTGCAAAATGAGGTCCCCGGAGGGTGAATTTAGTGACGCTTCCCCGCACAGCGGGCTAGAATCACCAAATTCAACCTCTGGGTACCCCATTCTGCTTAGGCATCATCTTCCGGGAAGTATATATAGTCTCAAATGATTTCAGTTATTCGTTTGGTAATGCTAGCCCGCCTTGCTTCATAACTTCACTAAATTCACCCTCTGGGGACATCATTCTTAAAATAACAGACACACTATTTGCAGACTTGATTCCATTAATATTGCAGAGCTATTATCTGCCCCGATGCCTTCATAACGCGAAATGACAAGATTATCAAGGAAAGTCACAATTTACGTGGGATTTTATAGCAAATTAAATAGTGAAGTTGGATACATGGAGCGCAACAAGATGGATCTTACATGGCTATAGAGATACGCTAGAAACCTAATGAGCCCACATGCGCACAGCAAGGGATGTGGATGGAGGGTCTGTGCTTTACTGATGCACCAGAAATAAATTTCCCTATTCAGGGTCAGACTTTTCAACTTTTGAAGGCTGATACTTTCCCTACTGATATCCATTTCAGTACATACCTTTACACTGAACACCACACAGCCAAGTAAACGATATCATCACAAACAATGTCATATTTAGTGTTTGAAAGTTCTAACTGCTGTTGATGCAATTCGGATAATTCTAACTATTGAGCGGTTTCATCACAGTTTGGGGGCAGATGGAGAATTGGGACTTATCTTACCCACGCCCCCCCCCAACTTTGGTCAAGATTTTCAGAAGTTAGAAATTCCATGTTTCAGCTGGAAATGTCACACCAAATGTAGGTTGAAATTGTTGGTTTAATAATAATATGCTACGTGGGTCGTATTAATTAGGGGCGTGTTAGGTTGTAAATGTCCAACAGTTAGAAAGCTTGAGGTACCATTTGAACTTGCAGAGGGGTACAAATGGATTGTTTGCTAACTAGGAAGTTTGGCGCGGGTCAAGAGGTGCAGCTGGACAAGATATTAGAATCTAAATAATTAACAATATATATGTTTTTGAATGCTTCGTACAGACACTGGCTTTTTCTCAAATCGCTCGGATTACACATAAAAACCGCTAAAATGACAACTTTAGAAAAACAATAACGGTACAATTTCTTAACAGCGTAATATCACTTCAGCAGCACCCACCAACCTCATACCAAATTAGCAGGATCAGTTATCAAGGGGTGGTACCACGAAGTGTACGTTTCAGGCAAGTGTTCAATCATCCGAGTATCAACACCTGGCAGGATGGGTGTCTTTGATAATATCTCACGACTGACATTCAAACAACAACAATGCGTATCGCTGCAGTGCACATGCACTAAGATTGTTGTCACTTGTACGACGATGCATTGTGTAAAATTGTGGGTCGTGAAAACGTCTCGTGTTGCCGCAGTTGAGATAACGCGAGGAGACAGCTTGCATGTTTTATTGCCTCGATTGACAAATTGACTCCATTATGTTTTATTGTAGCAACATTTTTTCTCATAGGCTCTTGGTATGTACGTTCAAGTTTTATCAACAACTATGTCTCCATTATACAAGAAAACAACTTATCACAATCTCTCTGGTAGACCGGGCATCTAAAAATGGGGTAATCTGGTATATGGTGCAACTTTTATGTTTGTTTTAACTGGGACAACATGCACACAGTCATGCATCCCAACGGAGGTGGAATTGTCGACGCGTGTTGACGATTTACTCGTCGTTATCCGCTTCTTAAACCCTTTTATGACTGGAGCTGCGCTGGTGCAACATTACAGACCATGTGCCAGTGTATTCTCTCATAGGGAGCCTCGCATATATATAAGAATGCACTGGCTTACAAGGTCAAGGTAAATATTGTTAGGCCAATGCATTCTCTTCTCTATGCGAGGCGCCCTATGGGCACCTCGCATATATAAAACAATGAATTGACACATGGTTTAAGAAAGTGTTAAGAATATTGAAGATATTTGCGATATAGAGCCATGTTTAGCCACACACAATTGTAACGTTTGTCAACGACAGTCACGTGACTCGTGTGACTATTTCGTTTACACATACAATGCCATTTCGATATGTTTTATGTTCAAAATGACGTGCAGCTATAAACGAAACCTATAGCAAATAACAGATCGATCTACAAATTAACGTAATGCAGGTATAGTGGGAGAATGAGATTTTTGCGCGGTATTATCTTGTTTTGATTGAAGCCAATTTAAGTGTGTCCGTACCACTCGACTATTGTTTACACGCTCTGCTATATACGTTGTGCCGATATCTATAAACTTGCAGGTTTGGCGCCGTAAAATCATGCGTTTAACTTTGGTCTCCATGGCTAACACATACAACAATACCATAGTTACAAGGTACATGTACGTGTAGCTAAACCCAGCTAATATAGATCACTCGAGTCGGAAGAAGTAGAAAGAGACCGAGTTCTCTGAAGTTGATGTACATGTATCATATCATGGCTGTATGTACCAATATTACTTTTAAAAGTTGTCACTGCAATTTGTCACCAAATTTTCGATACAAATCGCAAGAGTTCGCAATTGCCAGATTCGTGTTCAACGCGGGCAATAACCGAGTATAAATGTAAATATATGTGAGTATAAATCGAGTATTTTATCTACCTATTATACCGCAGTATTATATCTCGTATTGCGTTAACATGCGAGTAACACATTTTACGGAGAGCACTGATGCATCGCAACAATGAACATTATATTTAAAATAAACTATTTTAACTTACTGCGCGATTAGCGATGTTTGATGACTGTAACAGTTTTGTTTACATAACAATGGTTTCACTCGAATATCGTTATTGAAGAGCTAACAAACAGTGATCTGTATATATAAAAGTGTAGTATCTGTTTGTCTGTTCGGATTTTTCTCCCAGACCATAGACCTATTTCAACCAAATTTGGTGTGGGTATACCCTGGAGGAGTTATAACGTCTTTCAAAATTTTGATTTAAAAAAAGTTAATACAATTGTTTTTAAATGTTTGTTAATTTGAGCAAGTAACAAAATTTATATATACTTTTTTGTCATCAATCACAGCTAGGGCCACAGGCCCATCCGACGCTGAATAAAGGCCACCGAAAAGAGCCTATTTCAGCTAGTTAAAGGTACTCAACCCGATAAAACTCCTCTCAATTACTATTTCAATGGCTTCGGGGGTCAAATATATTTGATTCGAGTCGAGGAAGTCACCCATCAAAGCTCAGATTTGTTAGATATCGATTTTAGAAATCTATTATTTTTCATTATCGGGAATACTACCTGGCCCAGAACTCAGTCAAAATTGAGTTAAAATTACCACTTGATTTTAGAGTTATCCATCCTTGTCTGTTTGAATAGATTTGGAGAACACATCCAGAGCAGATTACGGCAGTTAGTAGTACTGATCTCGAGTTTATAACAAATTTTAAAAATCAATATCTAATAACTCTGAGCTTTGTTTGATGGGTTCCTCGACTCGAATCAAATATTTTTTACCCCCAAAGCCAAGGAAATAGTAATATAGGACCCTCCGATCGGATTGTTGTTGTTGGAATCTGTTGAGATGGGGACCCTCTTTACGGGTTGAGTACCTTTAATATATAAGATTAAAGTTTATCTATTTCTACATGACCTTGGTGGTGATGTTTTTACAGACTTTTATAAGTTTTACTAATTTACCCCCACGCGTGTGCTTTGGGTCCCTTTAACTGAATCTAGATATCGTAGAAAACTCTCATTACCGCTCCTTGATCGGACAAGCCTGCTCTGCGTGGCTAAATCAAACCCACATCAGAATCACGTTCGACATGAATTCCCACTGGAATGACGATAGTTTGTTTCGTTGAAAGATCGTTAATTTGGCCACAATTGAATGCCTGAAATCCATCGGGAGTGACATAAACACGAGTGATTGCTAGATTCATATCGTGATTGAGCGCGTATATAACTTGTAGTGTAATAACAGTTTCTTAGTGTCGTTTGGAGAAGATGGATAATGTCTCGGCAACATTAATACTTTCTGTCAGCCATTCTTCTGTTGATGCCAGGCATGGGTGGGAGCATGGGTTAGGTGGGAGTGGGGTCGTGCGACTGTTTCTACCGTGTCGATGACCCGAAAGAAAGTCTATCAATTATTCTTCGATCCAGGTCATTTGTCCAGAAATAGAGCCAGTATTATTGAGGTTAAACATATTCACACCAAACGAGAATCTGACATTGTTATCGTAAGAATACACTATCAATGATCCGCCTTGCCATGAACAACAGAACAAATAGTATATTTAAGCAAATCTTGTCATTCTGTCCGCTATCAAAGTTATCCAATGTAACATCTCCGATCTGTGTTTACCAACACGCGAAAACAGTACGGACTTCGCCAAAATTACAACAAGCATTTGTATAAAAAGGAAACATACACCATGGCGCTGAGTTGGACTAAAGCGGTATTAATTGGCCTTTTTGGAGCAATTTCGTCACGGCGCGCCAAATATAGATGGCGTGTGGGTCAGGAACGATATATGTACCACTAACTATATACGTGTACATATATAGCTATAGGTAAAGTAGTGTAGCCGTATAGGTCTGATTGATAGTTGGGTTGAAATAAATGGTAACACCTTTAAGACCTATTGTATAATTTTTTCTCAGACAGATACTACACTTTTATATATACAGATCACTGTAAAATTATACAATAGGTCCTAAAGGTGTTACCATTTATTTCAAAGATATATATCATGTTTTTATATGTGTTTATATACATGGACGTTAACTGTAATTCAATGGTAGATTGTGCAATATATGAATATAGTTATATGGGTCCGGTGCAACACACTTCATTGCTAGATCATTCCACGAATCTGTACTCTGGCTAATGCCAATACAAAACCTGGGAACCTTTTGATGTTCTGACCAGTTCTGACAGGGAACTATATAACATTGAACAAACAAGGCATGGTATATATTTCTTTGTTAATACTTGTTCCTCAATAATCTACTTCACATTAGAGGATGGTCCCAGCTTGAGATTGCATGATTGTCTGTGACTTGTGTGAGCCAATATCGCAATAAACATCCATGGAATTGATTACCGACGCAAACCAAAATCGATCACAGTCACAGGGTCACTTAAATCGTGCAAGTTCGAGTTGGGCCCTTCGCCTACAGTGAAGTACATTATTATGGAACAGGTAATAACTAAGAAATATATTCTCGGCGTTATTTGTTCAACTGTATAAGGTTCCCTGTCAAAACTTAAAAAAGTTCCCAGGTTTTGTACTGGTGGATTGTGATATCTACGGGCGTTAACCAGAGTAGATATTCATGGTATGATCTATTCATGGACTATATCCGTGCATGCTATACGTGAATTCAACACACGTACTGTACTATAACACCAGACACTCCGTATAAAATAATGAGATATGTGGGTATATCAGACATCATTGATGTTGGTCGTCTTCTGATAATGACACTAACGTCGTCTTTATAGAAATAAGTGGTGGGGATTCTATCAAAATTGTCGACATTTATGCGTGAAATCAAAAGTGTACTCACAAAACAGTTCATTCTGGTGGTGTTAATACATATTCACATGGCATTATGTCGGAACAATTGTCACATACTTAAATTGACGACGCCTACGAAAGATAAACTTACAAATTATACTTGCTCAAAACCCATGTGATGACATATAATACCACATAAGCGACTGTCATGTGTGTTACGGAGACAATGTCCTACATTTGTCACTGTCGACATTGATACCTCTACCGCACGTGGCGTGAAGCTGTTTCTACGTATGTGGTTACAAGGCCAAATTCAAGATAACATGGCACACTTACGCAACCTAGATGTGGCAGTTACAGGTATTCAGAGCTTTGTGAACGCATTTTCAAGATATTCGTATTCACAACTTGGTTTATACATACAATAGTATATCCCGGGTCGTCGAGCGTAGAGACACTGTCACGACCGGCTGGATAAAAAGGATAATCCAATCAAGGGAATCTGACAATTATTGATCGCCGGTTACATAAAACATGTTTGGTTCATTTCAATCACGAGCATCCATACATGTAATAATGGCAGGTGGTCCGTGGTGCAAACTACACGACCGACGAAAGGAATTATATCTTCAAAACTCATTCCGCAGACAGATTCAGTTTGAGTCTCTTTTCCAACATGTGTAAGAAACACGCGGAATGTATCCGGTGAGTGTTCGCGATTTAGTCGTGAGGCAGTCGTTATTGAAAGATTGAGTCAATCATATCATCGACAGTGTGTAATATACGTCAGCGGAGGCACCTTGTACACTCAGCCGCTACGAAATCAACTGCAGGTTTGTAAAATAAACTATGTTGGTGAATATGAGCCTTTTTGTGTTGAAGGGTAACCATAAACCTCTATTGTTCACTTTTGTCAGGCTCCTGTTATCGACATAATTTGATACACCTAAGAGTGAGCCTAGAACTGTACATTTATCGACCAATAATATTCCTCTTTTCAAATTGTGTAGACATAATTTGGAGGTTCAAATAAGTCTTGTCTGTTTAATTAAAGGGGGACTGTACACTAAATCCTGCCATGTATGGGACCATCTCCTATTATACTCAACAAAATATATGAAACAATTGAATGAATTTGAGCCACGAATGAGTCCAAATACACTCACGTGCTCTATGAACGATGTAAACAACATGGTTTGGTTTAAACATATTTTAATGTATATTGATAAACAGATACTAGGGGATTGGAGGACATGTTCTTAAAACTTAGATGGACCTGCGCTCCCCATAATACATAATAAGTATAACAACAAATATAAACAGTATATTAAGCAGAATAGGTTTGGCATGACGGTGCATGTATACAATAACAATTAATTTGAATAACTATACTATTAAGTATTACTGGTGAGTGATAGTGTGGTGGGGGGTCGCGGGGGGGGGGGGGGTAATTATAATGAAAATGAGTTTATGACTCGAGCCATAAACTCATTTACATTATAATTACCATGTTGTTTTACATCGTTCATAAAGTAAATGAGTGTATTTTGCACTCATCTATGGCTCAAATTTATTTATTTGTTGCAACTGTTGTTGTAACTGACCGGATTTAGTGTACAGTCCCCCTTTAACATGACTTATAAGTAGCTGTTGACCCTATCTTGATTGGAGCTTCCTGAAATTTTGCGAAAACCCTGTGCCAATGCATTCTCTTATATATATGAGTAAGAGATTGCATTGGCCTAACAATATTTTCCTTGACCTTATAAGCCAGTGAATTATCTTATATATGCGAGACTCCCTATGAGAGACTCGCATATAACAGAGAATGCACTAGCACATGGTCTTAAAAGCTGCAACTCCCGTCATGAAAGGGTTAAGCATGGTCACGAATCGCTGCGACGAAGGACTCCTAGTTGACCCTGACATATTCCGTGGAATGTCACCCGTCCCAGTCCCCGCAGCATCTGAACCCAGGGCGACGAGGACAAGCACCGTTGAGATGGGTAATCTATTGGGAAAGCGATTACTATACAAGATTAGAGCAATTATTTATTCATAGAGATCCAGTAAGCGTGTTATCCAGTTAAAGAGATCACAGGAAGATAGGACAACGATTAGCGAGATTACACCGATTATATCAATCGCACTTCTCGAGAATCTAACACACAAAATCGTTGTATAAAACCGCCGAGTCAATCACGAACATTTAAAAATAGTGTATACTCATCGATGTAAGTATGCGTGCAAATTGCTTATTACGGTACATTTGTACTACGTATAGTTGTTGCCCATTGTTATCGACAAATATTCCACGGAACTGGAATAATGGTGGTGCCACGCCCACTAATAATAGAGAGGTGAAATTGAGGACACAGAACACTATTTACTTGAATGTGTTAGATACCGCTCCCAACGACGCTCACTCTTATCATCAATTTCTAATCTGTGTATTGTTACATCCGAGACACTCATGAGTGGATCCACTAAAATCTCACTGGAAGACAACTTAACAATTTTCAAAGAAGTCAAAAAATGTATCATTCGTACCAAACGTTTTAAATGACGGCACCAAATAATTGTCCGCTGAGCCACACACTTATTGATATTAAGCGCATTAATGTTAGTCAACTATATGATACGTTAATGGATTACACATTGGACACTGTTGCAAAACCACAGCAACTTATTATCACGGTATGTTATACAGCTTAAAAGAATAGACAATACAAGTGCGTCCCCTAATGATGTGACGTTGGATCAGAAGCAAGGTCAGATTCCCAACCAGTGCATAATCTGACACAACAGATTATCCACACTCCTCAAAATCCCCTGTACTGCCAACAAGATATTTCATCATTCCACCCAACACTTTCCTTATCATATCCTCCGACATCCATCTTAACCCCTTAAACTATTATCACATAAACAAAATAATTCCATATAATGCTATTTTATAGTCATCTGA
Organism: Siphonodentalium dalli; assembly: GCA_032622095.1. Taxonomy (NCBI): domain Eukaryota; kingdom Metazoa; phylum Mollusca; class Scaphopoda; order Gadilida; family Siphonodentaliidae; genus Siphonodentalium; species Siphonodentalium dalli. Next base: position 59,659,315 of record CP136064.1, on the reverse strand, counting down.
CAACCGCCATACCCTTCCAACATACTCCCACATAACCCAAATCATTCAATATGAAACTTATCTTGAAACACCTATCGAACCGGCCCATCCTGTGAGTAAACTATAGTACACGCGATAAAATGTCAACAATTTAAAACATGAAGCCCCCATCTATTTGAAACAATCTGAAATGTTATAAAATCACTCTCACAGGATGGACCTTGTCATTAGCAAATCGGAAACGACTCCCAAAAGCTTAAAGCGTGTTGTCGAATCCCCTTCATATCATCACTATTAATCTTTGTCTTGTTTTTTTGTAATATACGAATAATATGGAATAAATACTGTTTACACCAATAATAGAGAGGTTCCGCTCGTCGCTTGTTCGTGTAGCGTGTATAAAAAAGAAAATCGAATAATTCGAATAACGCTTTTTGTTTTGCAGTAATAATGGAACATCTCGTTACATAGATTTCTAATAACACTTTGGTAGTAATAATGGAAAATCTCGTTACATAGATTTATAATAACACTTTGGTAGTAATAATGGAACATCGCGTTACATAGATTTATAATAACACTTTGGTAGTAATAATGGAAAATCTCGTTACATAGATTTCTAATAACATTTTAGCAGTAATAATGGAACATCTCGTTGCATATATTTCGTATAACACTTTGACAGTTATAATGGAACATCGCGTTACATATATTTATAATAACTCTTTGACAGTAATAAAGGAACATATCGTTACATAGATTTATAATAACACTTTGACAGTAATAATGGAACATCTCGTTAAACAGGTTTTGATGAATGACATTTTGGCAGAAATAACGTGTGTGGTTGCAGAAGGAATTGCTTTTATTTCCACCATGACCACAATGAAATGAACATGACATGTGGCATATAATATGCATTGTATAGAGCAGCTTTGCTATAGTTGGTTGACTGCCTGTTGTCCCTAGTACGATATAGCAACTACAAATATAATAGATCACTGAATAACTATGTTGAAGATTAAATAATCGGTTGAGTTATAACTGGTTATAAATTCTCAATCATGTCTAATAATTTGCTCTGACCTATTTCCCAGTCCAAATGAACCATGTATATTGTTGGACATCTTCTGCATATTACAGTTATAACGCTACTATCTTGATTACTATACTAACACTACTAACTATCCTTTATTCAAACTGGGGGTACATAACTATGTATATATATGGCTTGTTTTCGGACAGAAATCCAGTAATATCTTAATAAGCCAACCATGGAAGTACTTCCTACGTTGTTGGCTGTATGGAGGAGCACATGGCTCATATAGCACAAATATGGTGTCCATATATGTATAGCACATACCTTCCCTGCATGGATAAATAACATTCATCTATACTTTACTGTATACTCGTATTGTATATGTATGAGAAAATCTAGAGCGTTAGTGGCGGATGTATGAAAACTGACGAATGAAACTTTATAATGTCAACTTAATTTAATCAATCTATCATTGTATATTTTAATGTTAGCATTAGGCTCCGTGCCAAACTACATGTAGGGCTGTATGTAATATTAATTATATGGTCGCTCTCCGAAAATGAAGTAAATAATTATGTGTCTATATACTGGGGTATATACGGTTTTTCGGTAAGGCGCGTCGAACATGAACCCCACATACGTCGTCCATTAGTGACTGCAATTGGTTCTGCTTTTGAGAGATATTCCATGTCTGGTATTGGGCTGGGGCATACTATAGATCACATTATAAGAATCAAATACAACCAAACACTCCCTCGCATGTCTAGACAATGCTTTGCATCTTGCGTTTGGTTTTGCTTGCTTTGTATATATATATATATACAAGGCGTCATCTTTTCTCTGACATTCTGAGCTGTTTTAATTCTTTACTTTACTTTAAACATATTTGATTGTGTAAAATGATATACAATGGTAATTGGGGTACAAGCTGTGTCAATTTAGTGATGTCCCTCTCCCCTCTCACATTGTTACGCAATGTGTAACGTAACATTTGAACAAGATGGCAGGATCAATGTATGTATTTAATCAGAGAAAAAGATGGGACTATTTGTACAGAGAATTCCGGACTAGATTTACCATGCAATAATGATGAAATATGTTATCTTTATTATGTAGACATGATTGTACTTCCATAGATATGTTTAATCGAAACATTATTATTGCTTTATTTATGAAAACCAAATGTCTTAACCCTTCAATGACTGGAGCATCCTGAAATTTTGCGAAAACCCTGTGCTAATGCATTGGGAATCATTACATAGCCCTAAATCTATATGCATTGACCTTGTATGCTAGTGCATTCTTTTATATATGCGATGCTCCCTGTGTAGAATGCTCTGGATATTTAATGCTACACCAGCGCAGCTCCCGTCATGAAAGGGTTAAATATGATATGGGAGAGTCACAATGTATCTTCTTTCTCGTCTTTTGTAGGACAGTGCAATAATGGCGTCTGCTTCAATGGCGGACGATGCCTTGGTGGATATACTCAGCAATGCGCATGTCCGGCAGGATTTCAGGGACCTAGGTGCCAATACGGTAAGTCTATTATATAAACAAATAGCGGCGAGGTGTACACATATTTTGTGTGATATATATACACGTGTATCCAATGGATATACACAAGCACAACACTTTCGCTCTTGTGTAACGACAAAACATGGCCGGTGTATCCTCGTGTTGCGCCTTTTGGGCGACCGGTCGTCCGTATCAGTTGACAAGACAAGCATCATCTTATTGGTCGCACGCCGTGACTATGCAATTAAAATGCAGGGCGTTCCTATTGGCTATATATATGTGCTGTCTATGTAACTACACCAAAACTCGAACTACCAAAATCCCATGGTAAAAAGAAAAGAGCATCTATTTCCGCCATTTCCGCTATTTCGGCAACATCGACTCGGCAATATAAACCGTTAATCTCAATGATAATCTAATGATGATCTTATCAATTCGGTACGCCATATAGTAGGCAATGGCCAGTCATGGTTACACGCATAATTGCACAATATACAACCAAAACGTCGCGTGTGCATTATATACTTGATTATAATGCCGTTTATACACACGTGAGTATAATACACAAGCTTCGTACGTCTCGCCGCTGATCGTTACCGACATTAGTAATCCTTAAAGCAAACCTAGTAATTTGGTCATGTTCTGGTGATCAAAATAGGTCGACAAATAAATGCAATACTGATATGCGATCGTACTTTCATCCAAAGTTCTTATTGAAGTGAGAGATAATATAGTGCAAAAAGAAAATTTCGGTCATTACCGAATGTCTTTTCAAGTAATATAGAGCCGACATATTGTGATCTCCAGAACGTAATAAAACAGAGTAATTGTTAGGTTTAATTTGATGCATTAATATTATAACTTGTACGCCGAGAAATTGTAAACTGAATCACAGACCTAATTATTGGTGTGCATAACTACATATACATGCACAAAGATGTGCTTAGGTCTGCATGTATACTCTCAGACACGTAAGACCCATCACAACGATAACAACATTGGATACTATATTTGGTGCATGCATGCTAATCAGTTTGATGAACACTGTCTTTGAATCTTCTATGGCTCAAGCAAATTGCATCAACATAAGACAAGCGCAAAGTAATTCAATGTTATATGATCTATTCTGGGTGATCTTAATTCGTTGATTCATTGGAAATAATTTGGGTTCCGTCTATTCCTGCAATACCACACTGAATGAACTCCTAACCTGGCTTCACCGAGTACCACCCATGTGGCGCTGACTTATCAGTGTAGCCTTGTGTACTTTGTGTTCAAACCGGGTGGCCCTGACTTCTCACTGTAGCCCTGTGCACTCTGTGTTCAAACCGGGTGGCGCTGACTTCTCATTGTAGCCCTGTGCACTCTGTGGCGCTGACTTCTCATTGTAACCTTGTGCATTATGTGTTCATACCGGGTGGCGTGAACTTCACTTCTTACAGGACAGAACATTTGCAACAGCATGAATTCCCGGCCCACGGCGTAAATATATTGCACGTACACTCCAATTTTTTGGATGACCCCGAAGCTGTCTTCGGAATCGTTTAGTTTCGAATGATTAGATGTTGGTCAGTTGCAGGGATTTTAATTTTTATACAGAAAATAGGTATTAACTCTTCAAAACGGCCAGTATGCCTAGCTATCCAGAATTTATCAGGAACATGCACCGTCGAGAGTCACACTAATCAGTAACCACAACGACCAATGCCCTAGAACTGTTTCAAATAAAACACATTGATTATACTATATGTGCCAAATATACATCCCCTATTGTACATATGCTCATGTTATGCATACAAATAAATGTTTTAGGACAAAAACAAAGTCGCTTTTATCGAGCTAGTTGGCCAGGACCTATATCAGTACATGTATTACTTTAATGTCATTAACATCCGCTTTTCACCAATACAAAACACAAATCATTGAAGGAAATCTAATTTCGAAACACATATCTACGTAGTACCATTTGTTTTCCCACAGCATTAATTGGTATTGGGGGATTTGACAGAGTTGTCGATTTCTTCCAAACCATTATTCTGTTGACTGGTTGGCAGCCGTTTAGGTTCATAGATGTTGATAATATAACCCACAATCTATAAAAAAAAAGGCAGAGAACGGAGGCCACATTTTGGAAGCTAAGCAATGTTTAGTCTTCAGAACATTCGCTCCGGGAGCAAGATATATTATGCTAAAACTGCAGTTATGAACACGACTACCACCGGCTCTCTTTCTCTCCGAATTATAGCAAACAGACACTATCGCTTATCGTTAGTGAATTGAACATGCTTTTGTTTTGCTGTTCGTAAATTGAGTGGTGTGTTCGGAGTCTTGGATCTCGTCAGTCTGGCCGGCACTAATTGGTACATTTCCCCGCTTGAATGGCATGTCCGGCTGCGAACTCTTGTCGAGTTATCGGCACTTAACCAAAGAAAGCACAACATAATGGAACTGACCATCAAATCGTAGCATTCGTAATTTGTGATGAACAGGCAATTTAAATGATCGAACTTTCCCCACGTATATATACATGTGCCAACATAATATATGATTGATTAGATCATACCATGAATCTCTACTTTTAGCTACGCACTAGAGACCATACTTGGAACTTTTTGATGTTTTGACAGGGAACCTTATAAAGTTGAAAAAATAACGTGGGGAATATATTTCGTAAGGTTGTTCCACACCGGGCGCGAGCGAGCGATTATAACGGCCGTTTTCTAACGTCCGTAGCAGTTCAAAGCACGCGATTTTTACGTTCACACCGCAAGCGACCGACTCGCTAACCACGAGGCGATTATAGCAGTGATTTTATGCTTCGTCGAATTGTCGCTTTGTTGCAAACCAGCGAGATAATTGGACGGCTCTCAAATAGGTGTTTATACGACCGTTATTTTTCTATTTGATGACGGCACACAGATTTGTCGCCGCGATAATGGAGGACTTTAGCGAGAGGCTAATAATCGAAGTACAACGCATGTGTGTCTGTATGGCACATGTGTGTCTGTATGACTGTGTGTGTCTGTATGACTGTATGTATGTATGTATGCATGTATCACATGTGTGTCTGTATGACTGTATGTCTCTATGACCAAATAATTAAACCATTTATTTTTGTTATTTTTCGTGACTGAAATTCCACCTTAGATTCAGTTTATTCCTTGTAAAGAACTAAAATCATGGACCGTATAATCTGCTCCATTGGCTGGTGAATTGTATTTTGGTATAATCAGGGGAAATGATAAAGAATATAACGAGGCTAGTTCATTCCAAAAGACGTTGTGGTAAACATGAGACAATGCATTCATCAACTAATAATAATCGCGTATTACCGGGTGGGAGCACTATTATAACTAATGTGTAGAAACGATTACAAATCAATTGTGTAAACCCGGTTAATACACATATAGCAATGTGTAGTGTTACATACAAATAAATTGACCAAGTGCCGTTCTACACATAATGTATGATATATTAGGATATATTTGTTAAAACTTTCATGAAGAATACTGCTCTTACTCTTGTTTATATGATTGTTGGAATACGTTAATACTATACTATACTATACTATATGCCATGAATACTATATACCCACAGTTCGGAATACTGAACTTTACATTCTTGTCTACGATATATATGTGTAAGAATTTACACAACATGTGTAAGGCATATGTGTTGATTTTATGCACATCAGTGTGTATACATGTGTATAAATTGACCCATTTATTGTGTAAAATATGTTTAAGATAAAAAATGAATAATGGTTGTGTAGCAGGGCTACACGTTGTTTGTAGAAACCCTACACATTAGTCATAAGTGTGTGGAGTGTGTGTACCCCCCATGCAGCCACCTGACTCCCCTGAAATTAGCGTACACACAGAATAATAACCTGACTATCGCGCGCGACGAAGCGTTTCAGTCGCTTGCGGTGTGGACATAAAAATCGCGCGCTTTGAACTGCTACGGACGTTAGAAAACGGCCGTTATAATCGCTCGCTCGCGCCCGGTGTGGAACAACCTTTAGTTATTATCTGTTCCTTAATAATGTACTACACTGGAGGTGAAAGTCCCAACTCGAAATTTAACAATTTAAGTGACTTTGTGAGCGATATTGTTTTGTTTCGCTTACAATTATGGAACTTCTCCAGGGTAATTAATTGAATGTTATTGCGATATCGGTTCATAAAACATACAGAAACATGCAATTTCGAACTCGGATCTTCGCCTACTGATGAATAAACAATTAAGCAACATGTATTAACAAAGAAAACTATTCCGCATTATTTTTTCGACTTTATAAGGTTCCCTGTTAAAACTTCAAAAAGTTCCAAGGTTTTGTACTGGTGGAATATTATCTTTTGGGCGTTAGCCAGAGTAGAGATTTATTGCATGATCTAATGATTGATGCAATGGCCCACATTCACCGATCGTTGTTATATCCGTATATATGTGTGTCCATTTATAGTTTTGGTTTCGTTCTCTTCCGAAAGGAGCGCAGATAACAAATATACCGAAATCCCGGAAGTAGTAATGCAGGTACTTAAATAGATGGTAATGTGGAATCCATTTCCAATAACACTTAAAGCTGTGTGTATACTATTTGTGACCCGTCATATCAAATCCAGTCGTAAGTCGGGATTTTTTTTACCCTGTGCCAATGCATTCTCTTATATATGCGAGTCGATCATAGGTTGCCTCGCATATATAAGAGAATGCATTGGCCTAACAATTTTTTTTCATTTTTTTAAAATAAATGTTTCTTACATTTTTAGGACATAAAATAAAAAACATCCATTACCCTGCAGGGAGCCCCACACATATATAGAAGCGTATAGAAAAGTATCGTCTGCTCATGTTTGTCTGGGGCTCTATATGGGTGAAATTATAAAATTGTTAAAGAATACAAGAAAAAAATTATTAAAATTGTAAAACATTGTAAGGCCAATGCATTCTCTTATATATGCGAGGCGACCTATGGTCGACTCGCATATATAAGAGATATGCGAGGCGACCTATGGTCGACTCGCATATATAAGAGAATGCATTGGCACAGGGTAAAAAAAATCCCGACTTACGACTGGATTTGATATGGCGGGTCACATTTCTGACCAAATTCCTGTCATCGAAATAACGTCCATCACGACTCCACTAAATTTATCATCCATGTTAATAATTCTCGCTTTTGTAACAATTATATGTCCGGCTCTGTGTCTGTAAAGTATATACATGTATGCCCATAAATATGTCACATTCTTTTATACGGGCTTCATATAAATGTACCTCTAAAGGGTTTATTTAAGTCATAACAATTGAACATCGGGGCCGGTTATCCCCCAGTCGTACTCATGAAGATGGAACGGCAAATTATGAGAAAGAAACGACGCGTTTCAGTGCTATGTCTGCGAGTTTGGTCGGAAATATTCCATGTACATATATATGTATACATCATTTGGATCTAAAAAGACCTATAATGTCCAGATCCATATTCAATATCAAATACACAATTATCAAGACAGGGACTTAGCTTGATGTCATTGTTGGAGGGGTACACTCTGGAATATTCAACTGCACGCGCTCATTGCAGCAGATCAAATCCCAGGTTTGTTAACTTCAATTTGTACCCGAGCCGCTTGGTTGAAACTGTTTGAAATTTCCAACCGGATACCACCATCCATAGGTTGGAAAATTTCCAAATGATGGCCATATATATTAGACCAAAGTTTTGAACGAAGTATAAATATATGCCAGTGTTGGTCTAAAATCAACAATTGCTCCACTAATTACTGGTTGGACAAAATTAACTAATAAGAACAATTTCAACCTATAGCTAGTGTAAAATTTCCATTTAATGTTTTGTCAGGCAAAACTTGTCCAACCTTTGAGCAAAGTTTTAGTCCCCACCCCATGTCGACGACTAATCACTTCCCTTGGAAAACAAATGGTTGCCCCCTCCCCTCCCCTTGATGGAAAGGAGAATGAAGCCACGATGTACAATGTAATTCCGGTGAAATCATTTGGTGTTGATCCTGAGCTAACAGTAGTAGAGCATATCAACATCTGATCTTTAATGATCTGTGATAAACTCGCCTGCTACGTTCCTTCTGTTTAGAAGATAATATTTCATTCTGCCCCAGACCTGTCACATCCATTTGGACGGAACAACAACTCTTGTATCTATCCGCGCTGCTTCCATGTGCCTTATTAACTCTGACGCATTTGTTTGAAGAGTTCTTTAATTGGCGGAGACGCATCAGCGTGTGTGACGTCACACCTTTACAGTATAGTTTTTCTCGTCTGTCGTTTTCAGTATTGACGGCTTCATACTGATACAGGCAACCAGTTGTCTTGTACAATATCCCATATATATAATGATTAAAAACATTTCCGTACTCTGTATGTTTATACACCATATTGTGGTATTAGTTAACTTGCATTAGCACTTTCATTAGCAATAATTTTATGCTGAGGCAGCGTGAGGCACGTATTATTGTTAAAGACACATGCCATTTAGTACCCACAATTATAGACAGAAGTATTCGCCTATGTTCCACCCTGGCCCGGTTCTGTGGACAAAACTTGATAGACGCACGCGTGAAATACTTTACAAATTATACGGGCTGTATACGACAGCTTTAAGTCATGGAATTTAGAAGTCGTGTCTTCTGCATTAAACAATAGAGCGTTAATTATTACCCTATTCATAGTATGATATGAATAAAGAGAGTTTGTCTCACGTATGTGTGAAAATTTGAAAACTGCAAAATGTTGTTTTTTCAGAATATCTAAAACCTGTAGAATTGTATTTCATCGACATATATATTGATTATAATACCAAATTAAGTATGCTTGTGCTTAACGTTTGATGTTCAAGTGAGCAATGGCCATTTAAGACATAACGACTGGAACGCATTTCGAGATCCGTGTGACGTTTTCACGTGGAAGGGGAGATGGTGTGTGGGTATTTCCATAGATATATTATCAATTGTGTCCAAACATAAACAAACATGCGTTACTATAATCCTTCAGATGTTATCAATTGACAACATAGACGTGGTAAACGGTCTTTATTTTTACCATATCAGAAAAATAATGAGCTTCCTCTTTATTGGTTTATACTGAACAAAAAGGGATCATTTTATCATAATTTTCGAGACAGTAGATGCTACATGTATATATGACTGCGAGCCTGTTAAAGTTAACCCTTTCTATACTAAAGCATCGTTGATAAGCAGTTATCCCGTATGAAATGTTCAGATAAATAAGTGTAGGTCGGTTGTTAAACTTATTAAGTTATTATCTAAACATTTCCCTCAATTAACAGGGACTTTCTGTACTTTTATTTATCTGTCGTCTGCTTGTATCACCTAAACATCACTCCAAATCAATAATAGACCATTCCGATATACACTTTTTAACTTTTTAATCCATTTAGTGTAGAATGGGTTAAACATATAAATCGCACGTTTTGTCATCTTCCGGGCGTTTTATATATATATATATATATATATATATATATATATATATATATATATATATATATATATATTCTCTGATCAAATGTGACATGAGATAACGAAATTATATTAGAACGAAGAAAATTTGAATGTACAAAATATACAACGACCTCTCGGGTGTCATAGTCAGCATTATCAACATCACCTTCATCATCACCAGTTTCTTCCTCAAAATAATAGTTATCATTATCATTATCATCATCATCATCATCATCATCACCACATGTAATCGTTGTCGTCGCGATCATCTTCGTCATAGCGTCGACGTTGATCATCGTCATTGTTATCATAGTCACCATGATCATAATATTCATAATATGATCGCCACGTGCCGGCTTCAAAGTGTTTTAAAAAAAAATGACAACAGTAACAACAACAACAACAACAACAACAACAACAACAACGACGGATTAATCGTTGTTATCCAACTTAAAGTTAATCAATCGTATAAACGAGCAAAGTCTACGTAAAAAAGTTACGTCATTCAAATTTAGTATGTCGTCTAAGATATCAATAGTCGCATTTTGTATACTTGTAAATTGTCGGGGCATGAGACGATTTCTAGCCTCGATTAAACATTCACATTCCATCAAGTAGTGCATTTCATCTCCAAGTTGACGTTTATTACACAGGGGACACAATCTTCGAAGGACAGTGGTGTCGTTCCATCGGCCTGTCTCTATTGGCAGGCGATGATTACTCGTGCGGAATTGGCATAGAGTTATTCTATTCTTGGTATCCAAGCAATCCAAATATGTTTCGAAATTGATGTCATGTTTGAAAATTTTATATGTGTTGCCTCTGCTAGATTGTTCAATATCAGACAACCAGGTTGTGCGAAATTGATTATTTAAACTGCACTTGAGATATGACATTAATGTTTCTGGACATGTGATATTTTCCATGTTCCAAAGATGAATCTGTCCACAATTTGTTAGGATGGTCTTTATTTTTTCCATCCACTGGAATTTTACTGTTGAAACTTCACATACTTGTATGGCTAGTAAATACAAAGTCTTACAAAATCTGCTCTGATTCATATTCTTAATTTTCATCCAATATTTCATAATACGCAGGTTGATTGTATATTCAATCGGCAATCTCCCACTCTCACCATATAACATAAAATTGGGGGTGGATGATTTCAAGTGTAGAACTTGCCTTATAAATTTTCTGTGCATAACTTCAAATATATCATTATTTCCTGATCCCCATACCTCGCAGCAATACAACGTGACTGGCAAAACTTGGGTATCAAATAATTCAAACATGTTTTTAACTGACAAGCAATGTGTTCTAGATTTTGAGATAACTGAATACATTGCCTTAGTTGCTTTATTCATCAAAGTTATTTTTGTATCCGAGTACGAGCCTGATTTTGTATGTATAATTCCAAGATAGTTAAAGTTCTTGACAACTACAATTGTTTGTCCATTGTATGTAAATATTCTATTTTTAGGCAAGCTTCGTTTAGAAATCAATATTATTTTGGTTTTTTCAACGTTAACACTTAACTTCCACTTCTCACAGTACTTTTGAAAACTATTAAGTGCTTTCTGTAGATTTAACGGTGTTTCAGCCATAAGTACGGTGTCGTCAGCATATAAAATAATAAATAATTTGACATATATCTGCAAATGGGTCTCTATATCCTTTGACATTTTCGACAAACCCCGAACACCATTCGTATTGAGAAAATCTTCCAGGTCATTGAGGTAAAGTGAGAACAGTAGGGGCGATAGGTTTCACCTTGTCGTACTCCAGACAAACATGGGAAACAATCGGATGTTGTATTACCCAAACGAACCTTTGATTTGATGTTTGTGTACATATTTCTAATAACCGTGAGTAGTTTTCCATTTATACCATTGTTAATGAGTTTGTGCCATAGCCCTGTATGTGTCCCAGAACGAGATAATTCTTTAATGTTGTTTTTTTTATCCGCAACATCATATTACTCATATCTTATTTACATTACAAGTTTACAATATTATTCATATTGTCCATTACATGCAGATGTCAACGAGTGCATTATCAACAAAGGCGGTTGTGAATATGAATGTCGGAATACGATCGGTTCGTTCTACTGTAGATGTCCACCGGGCTATAAACTCGACGACACGGATAAAGCATGTGTGGGTGAGTATTATATGGGCGTAATCGCATTCCTTTAATGCGTTGCACAGACAATACCCTAATTGTGCTCACTTGGGTCTCATTTGATATCATAATTATGTGAAAACTGCAATATATCATCAGTGCACTAATGGTAATGTGCGTGTTGCAACGATTGTCAAAATAAGCATAAACTACACACATTTAATCAAATTTGAATACGACACCAGTGACGACAATGTAATTTTCATTAACGTATATTTTCGGTGTTCTGTTTGTTTCAGTATATATTCTAAGAATCTATTATAAAGTATATACATGTTCTGTATCACACACTTGTTATTTTCAGACATTGATGAATGTGTAGATCATAATGGTGGTTGTCAGTTCAGATGTAGAAATACAAACGGAGGATACAACTGTGAATGTCCCAATCATCAGCGGCTCCACGCAGACGCAAGAACGTGTATAGGTAACGCACGTCGTGTGACTATTCGGGCATGCGTATTATAGTCGCTTTTTTAACTAACTTTATTAATTATGTGGTGATATTTTGTGATTGACAGCTTATAATCATTTCTAATCATAGTTGTAACGACTAATCAACCGTAGGTCCATTTGGACAACTAACTCTATTCTTATTCACATCAGACATTCTTACATTTTAATTATATATCATCAAATAATAATTGTGTTTCTGCATAAGACCGCCAATCTGAATAGTGCAGGTAGTCTCGCATTTTTTTCTAGCTCATTGCATTTTACTGCATGCTACATGTATCTGGTAAACAATCGCAGACATGTCACATGCGATTATACCAGACAATGCCACTGTAGTGTATGGAACTACACCTTAACTGGTTAAACAGCCGCCTACTTGCTGACCATTTCCTAAGAAAACTATTCCTAAGTTTATTTAGAAGAAACAATAAAACATAAGATTACAACAACACATGTCATATCTTCCAAACAACGCATGTCCTCTGAAGTTTTACATGTCAGATGAAAAATGGCTCTTCGCTAATCTCAAGTATTCACATATCATTATGCAAATGGCGTATTGCGAACATGTAAGAGCTACGATTAATGGCATGTCTCTCTTGTTCATCTGTCATCATCTTAGAAACATCGTCTTGCTAACCTATTAACTTCCTAGGACTTACATCTAACTTCTTGGCTGATATATACATACAGCGTCATATCTCGAATATACCTCTTATGATCAACTTTACAGCCAATGATACTAACTCAACTTCAATAGAAGACAAGGATTTTGACATGCTCCCTGCGAATGGTCCATATGGCGAAATGGGACACGCAAACATGCCGGGAAATCGGATTACCAGCAATGAGATACCAATGGAAGACCATAAAGAAACGTCAAACGTTGATCGTCAAGACAAAGATCCAAGCCAAATAAAACCAGCGGAGAACGTGTATCCGAACGTGCCGAATCCATACCCGCCACCAACATATCAACAACCGTCGGGTGGTTACCATTATCCGCCACCAACTTATCATTATCCACCGCCAGCTTACCATTATCCGCCACAAGTGCACCACCATCCACCAGAGGATTGGCATCAACCAGTTGGCTACCACCCATCCCCATATCAATACCAACCAGTTCATTACGGCCAGCTTCATCCTTACTGGAACTACCATTATAATACACCAATTCCACCTTCACGCCGACCAATCGCCACACAAAGTATGGGCTAACGTGTACATGGATGTTCAAGCAACCTGTTCACAATGCCTCTGTCTTTTATTTCACCAATACTGGTTGTTATCAATAATACTGCCTTTTTCAAAACGAATGTTCATATGCATGTAGCGGGAAGTTCAATATTTATAGCGTCATAGCTTGCTTGAATATATATGACATACCGCTACTTAGAAACGGAGTATGTGTCATTCAATCTACACATAAACTCGCAACATTGATCATATGTAACGCCCGGCACCCACCGTATGTATTCGTAGTTTACCCCAATAGTGGGGAGGTTTCATATTGTAAAACGGAGAAACGTCTAACTTGGGTTGCTATATATAGAAATATTTTTGGCGCGAAAGCACCGCATGATATATATAACCGCGCGAACGCTCGACGCATGTTAATATGTTTTGGTGTAGTTTGGAGCGCAAACCACCAAGGTGCATGGCTCTAATTGTAACTTAATGTGCTTTTATGAGTGCTTTTGTGGGATGGGGAAATGAATTTCAGTCTCATGCTGAATATACAAGTGCTGAAGTATTCCTATTCATTGATGGAACATGTTCATATAATAAGTTCAACAAACGACCTGTTTGTTGAACTTATTATCTAAACATTTCCTAACGGAACTACTCATCATTGAGTATTTACTATAGAAAGTGTTAAGTTACATGCATGAATGGTCTAAACCATGTTCTACAACACGGAACATCTGGCTATCACGTGATTCAGCTGACTGTCGGCAGCTAGAGCGATCCAAGTCTGAAGTTACCGTGTTTACAATCTAAACCTCCACACTATATCGCGTTATAGAGACAGGGGCATTGTGGACAGCGTTTCGTTGTGTAGCGACCAATCTTCTGAACAGTTGTAAGGGCGCTGATCACTTTTGTAGTCTTCTTTTCACCATCATAATGTGACCTAATATAGAATATGTATATAATTGCCATAGACTATTCCTTCCAATACTCATTCTGCATGCAACTATAAACCTACTATACTAGATTTCACTTTCCTTATTACGTTTTTCTCTTGTTAATCTTAATTAACAAATGTAGATGTGGTTACTTGTTTCAAGAACGTCTCATTTCCACTGTATAATTTCATAACTCAATAGGAGAATCCATTCAATAAAGAATGAGTTAACCGGGTATAATTCCATGTTTTGCTATCACAAAATAAAAATATGTAACAAACTACGTTGATCCAAACTTCAATATTTAAAACAGTATTCGTAAAAGCCTCATTTCTTTTCTGACAACATTAATAATCAAGTGGCTTGATGTAGTAGATTTCTTTCTACATTCTGAGCATTATCACATGCGTGCCATTTCAGCTCGTCCTCCTCAAGTGAAAGTGGCCGATGACACAGGGCACTTGTCCATGTCCGACATTCGAGTCAACACACATGGTAAAACACTGAATCACTGTAACGTAGCTTATCGTGTGTGGCACCATAGCTTCATCACAGTATCGAATTTACATATTTAGTTCACGATTGCTACATGTATCTATGTCCACACACATGAACAGTCAAATAGTTAAATTAAATGTATTTACATAGAAAAAATTAAGATATTTACTGTATATTGGTGTATTATCTGATTTATTTTACCGCTAACAGATGGAATCAACATTTGTTTTTTCTTACCGAAGATTTGGTGTCTGCAGTTTCATAAAACACAAATGGAATCTTCAACAAAACATGTATGCCATAAGCGGAATATGGGGAGTAACTCTACAATGTCGTTCTGTTTGATGAATAGTTTACAAATATTTAATCTTTAGCAACATATTCAAATGTTCAAAGGAAAAATGAAATTGATAAACCGGCAAGGGTAAAGTATGAGATTAGCCCTCTCGCAGCCCAATGCTTTTGTTTTCTAACATGAGAAATAACTCTTAAGATACCAATTATTTCGTTAAATATTACTTTCACGATATAACGGGCATGTCTAAAGATTCACACAAAGAGACAATTTCCTAGAACAATATAGAAAATAGTCCTCAAAGGGAGGGTGGTATTGGGATTCAAATTGACAACATCAGCCCAATGTTTCACCCGAGAGCGCTAATCACATACATCATGGCCGTTACTAAATTGACACTTGTCTGAAATGAGAGATCGGTTCGCATATTGGACTTGGGCATAAACTGCTTGATTTCAAATATGATTCGGATAGAGTGATGTTACAAAGTATTGGGCTAATGGCTTCTTTCACATGTAACGTAATGGCGATCTCATAATAGGTGTGTTGTCTTACTGTTGTGCAGTTTGGTGACAATTGGCCGTCATTTCGGCCAATTTGGCCGGTTACTTCATGTGAGTTTTTCATCTGACGTGTGTGTCGGAATAATGATATGGAGGATTTATGTAAATGTTAGCCCAAACTACATTTCCAAGTAACGATGGTTTTGTTGTTTATTTTGAGGAATAATACCGCGTCAGATGAATTCAGCCCAAATATGTTAACAGTTGTCGTGTAAAACATTCGGCAGTAAGTTAGCGTTATTTAGTATTTGTGGATGTCCTTTAACATGGGGAAAATAGACTACTGCGCTTGAACGAGCATGTGAATTGTCGTTTTTAATGTATAGCAACTTTATAATCAATAACAGAGGCATTCTCTGTCAAATAAGGTCGCTCTATTTACGATACCAATTGGGGAACTTTGTGAATTAAATTACGCGTAAACTTAACCTGCTGCAAATAGAAAAGGTGTCGGAAACGGCGTACTCGCCTCATGGCTAACTCGCCCCAATCGGCGAGTGCCAACTCGGAATAAAAGGCCAACTCGGAATAAAAGATGCATACGGGGCGTTATATGGCGTTTGGTCCGTTGTTTCTCAATGAATATTATTGAAATATGGTGTATATGTCCGGGCTGGGACATGGAATACAACAACGTTTCA
The DNA here is from genome assembly GCA_032622095.1 of Siphonodentalium dalli. Lineage (NCBI taxonomy): Eukaryota > Metazoa > Mollusca > Scaphopoda > Gadilida > Siphonodentaliidae > Siphonodentalium > Siphonodentalium dalli. The sequence continues at coordinate 59,642,520 of CP136064.1, read as the reverse complement.
ATTGTTTTTAAATTTACAAATTTGTTGATTTTATTCATTTTGTTTTCGTTCTGAAACACACTATAAAGTGTATATAATATAATAACGAACACGAGACATACATAATTTATAAACTGTTAACAAAAGATATCAAATTCAATACATGACAAAGATGACTCAGTGGAGTTTATAAAGTGAACATAAAAACATTGAGGTAAGAATCTTTTTAAGGAATGCAACTTTATTTAATGATAATAAACACATAAATTAAAATAACAAACATGAGACATACATGATTTATAAACTGTTAACAAAAGATATCAAACTCAATACATGACAAAGATGACTCAGTGAAGTTTATAAAGTGAACATAAAAATATTAAGGTAAAAATCTTTTTAAGCATTACTAAACCGTTTAGCACAGTCCACTTCACTCATCCGATCATCACTAAACTTCATATTTATCTTGATATTGATCTATCAGATGAGAGCTATCAAATATTTTTTTAATTTTATAGGAAAAAATAGTCGCCAGCGGCCATATTGCATTTACGTTATATGTTATCGCGTCATGTCGATATCTAGTATTAGTTAGAAATTTCACCTTTCCAGATTCATAATTGCTCCATTGACTGTAACAGATGAAATTATTCCCCTCTTCGGATAGAGTGTCACTGAAACTTTATTTTGTCAGACTGTCTGTATAGTCACTGATTATATATGGCAATAATCTGTAATAAGATGTAGCACTATTTTATTTTATATTTACATGCAGTGCTGTTTTTATACAACAATTCTAACCCCCCCCCCTAGATCATCATGTGATCGACCATACATCGCGCGAGGACCTGGTTGAATTAAGGGGGGTTTTATGGATAACTTCTGTCCTCAAGCTAGATTATACTTATGACATTTAATGGCATGTTTCTAACGTGGAGGGTTAGATATGCTTGAGACACCACCACTCTTCAATTCACACCAAGTTATCAGCTGTCATATTCGGATATTAGAACCCATAGCCATGATATATGGTTTATTTTGTGTATACTAGTAATATTGTTATTTTCAGTACCTTTATATACCAGTACTGTGTATAACAATGCATATAAATTAATCCATGTATACATGTATATTGATTCAACGGATTCAGTGGTTTTGTCCATAAGTCTATCAAATATGCGGGGAAAACATGGCCACAAGCAGTACACCCTGTTAAATTTCGAATTTGAATCAATTGGCGCACCCTGCAGCCAGCTTTTATTGGAGAACTTTTTCTCACGTGGATAGTTTGGGTCACCGCTAGATGTGATCCATGTTTTGTTCTCAAGCTGTCCCTGTGAAGACATCACTGCCAGCGGTGATCTGGAATTTTACTATTTGTATGGCTAAATAATTTGGTTTATCATACAGACGACACCCCTTGTCCGATCGTCACCAGATTCCACACTGATCTTCTGGATAACCAGGGTGAGAGTAATCTAATTTTCCCGAATTTCGTTAAAAAACATTACCACAGGCAGCAATTTGGTATCTTACTGTTTGATCCTCTTTTGCGTGACTGAATTGTTTAGCAACTGTACAGTCATATCCCTCATCTGATAGTCACCACACTTTATATTGATCTTCGGGCTGACAACTAGATGGGAGCTATCGAATGCTTTGAATTTTTTTGGAAAACATTGTCGCCAGCAGTCATCTTCTATTTTGGTTTTTATGTTTACCCATACCATGTATGGTAAACATAGTGTCGTTGTCCGGATTGACCACTCGTCGTTCGTCCGTCCGTCCGTCCGTCCGTCCGTCCGTCTGTCCGTCCGTAGACACTTCACGTGTAATGTGATAACTCAAACATTTTCTATCCAATCAGAAGCAAATTTTGTATATGGGTATATCAGCCCAAAATACAGATCTAGTTCGAATATGGGTTTGATCCGATTTATTTTAAAGGAGTTATGACCATTTTTCAAAAAAATTGAGAAAAAAAAATCGATTTAAAAAAAAAAATATTTTTAACTTTTATAATAACAATAAAAAAAATGTCATTGACATTGTCATTTGTTTTCATTTAGATATTGATGATTATGATACAAGTTGATAAAAAGATTTCCAATGTGTCCCTTTAATTTTTTAATTAATTCACCAATTGCATTTGGACTACTTAGCTATTGATAAAGCTATATTATTTTCTGATGTTTCTTATGCCAATGTGCAAATAATCTGATAAAGAAGGCTATGGTATCTAATTTAAAATAAGATTCAACAATAAACATCACATGATATTAACAGTAGACTTGGACATCTGTGCTGCAGAGTTATATCTTCAGATGGTCTGATATCATTATAATTGTTATTGGTTTAATAGAGGTCAGTGTTCAACATAAACAATTCCTGTGATTTTTTGACAGCTGTGCTATATAATTGATATTAATGGGTCAGTGGTGAGGTTGCTTATCTGTATACTAGGACACATTATTATTGTAAACTTAAATTGGACTCTCTTAACCCAAGTATTCCATGTCCAGGTCACACCTACACATTTAACCCACGGACTTGCTGGCTGTGGTGGTTTAGCATTACAGATCCTGTACCAGTGCATTCTCTTATATAAATGCCAGTGACCCATAAATTCCAATAATTTGTGTTATGTACATTTGTCTATAATAGTACATAACAGTATACTCTATAATTCAACACCAAAACTCTCATTTATCCGATCATATTAAATTTTTATCGCCAAGGGATGGGTTAACATCTGCCGATCGTGATCGGCCTCTCGTTATATACATGTATATCTCTTCATTCGGATAGTCAGTATTACGTAGGTACTTCAACTTTCCGCATTCCTGTCATCATTTGAAATATAAAAATTTACCTGATACCATGCACCCTTCAAAATTTGTTTCGTCGTATCTATTTTAATGACCCGTATGGTAATATTGATACAGATATATTTGTCAAACATTTCTTTGTACAATATACAGGTATTTAGTTTGTAACTAAATCTAGAAATATATAATAGTAGCTGGTGGACCCTACTTCGTCCGGGATGTTCCCCTCTGATTTTCGGAGAATTGCGCGATTTAACCTTGAATTGACCATTTTAAAGGTGAACGTCATGTCGGGTCACGATTTGACCCGTCCAAAACACTCCCCGGACAAAAGTCACGACAAAAATACCCGTCGAAATCCGCCCGGCTTTACCCGATTTGACCTTGAATTGACAATTTTGAATGTCAAGATCAGGTCAGGGTCATAATTTGACCCACCCGAAACACTCCTGGGACAAAAGTAACAGTAGGTATTATATTTCGTTGAAATACTTCCGTTTTACCAGATTTGACCTTGAATTGAGCTTTTTGAATGTCAAAGTCAGGTCGGGATCAAGATTTGACCCGTCCAAATAGTCCAGAAACATGCCTACATTAGCACGTTCGAGAACATGGTCCCACGTGAAATTGGACCCGTCCATATTGCTCCCGTGATCGAAGTAGTCCTACACACAATTTTTTAGTCGGATCGGTCAAGGTCCAGAAACATGCCTATGAGCGAGGTCAAGTTGACACGTTAAATACCAAATCCGAGTCGGATCAGTCGAGCAGTGTTAGAGTCTATAACACATACACACATGCATTCATGCATACACACATACATACAGACAGGTGTTCCAAAATGTATAATCGATAGCTACAACAATTCTATGGTAGATAGTTCACGGCCGACCTGATGCATGCATCTTAGTTTTCTTGTAATTACTATGGTATACAGTAATAGGTGTGTCATTCACGACTGAACTCGCCCAAGCGAGCCTGTCCGGACATTAACAATGTATACATCATATACGGTTGATTTTCTACTCAACACGCATCGATAAAGCATTTTCTTTTATAAGATAGTTCACTAGTTTGCCGAACCAATTAACTAGCTGCATTGTCAGTCGATCGTGGCGATCCTCAATATAAAAAAAAAGAAATTGATATTCACATTCCATGCTAATTGATAGAAATTTAATGCATGTTTAATACTTGACTTGAAACATATTGTATTTGCATAATATACAAAAGGGATTGGGGCACATGTTTTTACAACGTATGAAGCCCCTCTCCCGATACAATATAATAACACACAAGATGACGATATAAACGTATTTACATTGTGATCAGTTTTGTGATAAATAATGTATTACCCTCATTGTGCAAATTTGTGTTTAAGACAATGTCGCTACAATATGAATGTTTGGTACGATTATCTATAGTGCTAGTATATAATCTATTAGCACGTGTATGTTCGGAAGTAAAATATAATGGTAGACAATCATGTACTCGATTTTGGTTTTTGTTGCGCTCTGGAAGACTGTACGGACAATGCATGTTCCTCTCGGTTCCTCAATTGATTTCGATAATTCAATATGTCAAGGTAAACTGTTATGTGAGTATGGGGAAATATAACACCGTGTGTTGGGTAGAGATCAACCGCACGTGAGACGTAACAGTTGGCGCGTCCATGTTGACTCATTGTCCGAAGGAGCGACATACTAAACTATGCCATAATACATAACTGTTGTGGACAATTGTCAGCAAACTGCACCACATTAAGGCGGCACACAAGTCATTGTCTGTGTTTTATCAAATAATAAGTAATCATGATAAGCGGGATTTAGCCTTGCATTTAATTTAAACTCTGTTTGTGAACAGTATTGTACATGTATTAGTTTCTTTCAACACATAGTCGGTTTGAATGAAAAACCTTATAAGAATAGACAGTTTGAAAACTCCCTTGTTCGTTATTACTTCATATAGATTTGTGTTAAATTGGGATACAGTTTGCAAGTGTATGTTAAAAGCCAATAGTAACAACCGATTCTATATATAACAAACGTGAATGTTGTCTTGAATTTAAACAGCTTGACAACGATACTTGCGATTTTCGACGGCTGCATTCTACGCCATGTACATTTTCATATCAACAGATGACCCACTGGCACCTGATTGGACACCAAATTCGCTATAATTCCGTTATCAATGCAATTTCCAGGTCACAGGGCGATAGCATGTGACAGTAATCATAATCAGCCTCAAAGATATCGGGAAATTCACCAACATCGTCCAAAATAATACGCCGGAAATTGGCAATAACGATAAAATATATAAAGAACGCTTTTTAATTTATTCCGCTATTAGGTAACAAAATAATGAACATTCTGTGTCACATGTGATAATTTTTATTATTTGGATGCCCGACACAAAGTCAAAACGTGGCCAAACTAAATTCGTTATTCGTCTATCAGAACCTCCTATAAACAAATATTATTTTATGCCAAGTTATGGTGTAACATGGGAGGCGGGACTCTTTTATAGTGAAGCCGTATATTTATTTATTTGTTTTTTTTCCTGCTTGATGTAGCATGTCTGGATGTTGTTGTGTCATTCCGGTTTGGGGCTGGACATTGTATAGAAGCAGTGGAGCAGCCTTGGTATAGCTTGATATCACTATTTACTGCAGCTTTTTTTTACATTTCTTTTGTCTCAGCTTTGAAGAACATTAGTTGTTATAGATATTTATACGTATTACATTATAGTTATGTGTTATGCTATGTATAATCACGAATTGGTACTTGCATGTGTTATAACAAGGTATATTTAGCCCATATAATTGGAAGATCTTTCTTGAAGCCCCTTAGCTGTTTGAAGGCCGATGTTACGATAGCTTTTGTTTCACCCGCTGTTTACAATGCGCAGATAAATACGTTAAATTCTTTTATAAGGACTTTTTTTTTTGGCAAAAAAAGACTTATTCATAAAAAAAGAGCGTTCCTTGTTAATATATTCCTGGCAATGCCAGATTAAATCTTTTTGACGAAGTGTTTTAAAGGCAATATTAAATGAAGAGGCTGGTTAAAGCTTAACTTCAATAATAGGTTTTTGAAGTACGAAACCCGCGTGTTCAAGTCCGGTGACTCGGCGATACTGTTTCGTCACCTAATTTCGTCGAGCTATTTAGCGCATTCGAATTGATTTCCCTCTCCAATTGGGGTAAAAACTAAACTTTGGCCAAATGAAATATTTTTTTGCCAATTCTCGAAACAAATTGGCCACGGACAGCGCGAACCTTTCCTGTTATGGTAAACATAAAGAGCGTTTATTTCAATTGTGTGCCAACATTGTAGACAGCTGGAAATTGTCTTATATTTTCTTTCTCACGAAATAACATATGTAATGTAGTTCGTCATGTCTGTATATAGGAGCTCGCGCTTGTGAGTCATTTCTGTTCGAGTATTTAAGCAAAATGTGTCAAACATCACTGAAGTTGAAAACCTGCTATAGTACATGTACATTACTTTAAACTTCGGGTGCCATCAGTTACCAAAGGTCAAATGATACATGTGATTACCAGATGTTCTCGCATATCTATAGCAATGAATAATATGTCTATGTATAGTCAATCTATTTAGCTAGCAGTGACTGGCGTTTGAAGTTTGACGTCTCGGTCTAAATCTGTGCATCACAATTTCATTCACTGCATGTGAGCATCCATATAGGAATTCGTAGCATGCATTGTTTTACGTTTAGTATATTGCGTTAACTTAGTCTGTTCTCCCGTAAATAAGGTCATATAGAACTTATTTAAAAAACACGAAATAAGCCCATATAGCGATTATTTGAATCTGAATAAGCTCACTATGAACCTAAATGGGACACGATCAAAACAGTCGTATATGAGCTTATTTCAATTCGATATAAGCTCATTTAGGCACAATTTAATCTACTTTTTTTCCTCGACACGAGGTACCAGATGAACATTCTTTATAATGTGTTTTCACTGCGGCCCGCGCCATTCAACGAAATAACGGGCTTAAGTTCTATATGAGCTTATTTCATTATCAAATAAGTATCATATGAACCTATGTGAATATTTAGGTCCTACATGAACCTATTTTCGCGAGGATATGTTGGTTAACACATGTATAATGTGCCTATTTCAGTTGTAGCTGGTTGCAGCGCGAACAACGGTGGTTGCCAGCAACAGTGCATCGATGGATTCAATGCTCAGTATCACTGTAAATGTAATGAAGGTTACCGGCTTACTCAAAACGGCAAGACATGTGAAGGTAAGACTTAACTACTATTGTCGTAACTCTGAAACGACACCTATATTTTAATTTACCTCATTAACATGGTGTATGATATATGCATACATGTACTATAATTATTATAGTATAATATGCATATAGTTGGAAAGTATAGGAACTTTCGAGACACGTGTTACACATATGTATAGAGGTTCACCTCTGATTTTTAATTTTTTCCAGAAATTGATCCATGCAAAATCCAAAATGGCGGCTGCAGTCAGAAATGCGTGAACGACGGTGGCCATATCGTGTGTCAGTGTTTCTCTGGATACGCATTACAGCCAGATGGAAGGATATGTAGTGGTAAGCAACATAGATGGATAGATCGATATATATCTTTTGACGATGGAATGTATATACATAGACAATTGTTAACTGTTATGAGTAGCGTATGGCGTTTCTCCTAGAGTGAGATGCAGAGGATTATTTTTACGAACCGCAGCCGAGTGAAAATAATCATCGTAACCCACGAACGGAGAAAAACCCTACGCCACTCAGAACAGTTGACTGTTGTGTTTATTATATTTTCTGCACCAGTTTGTTACGACCCAGACCACAATGCAACACACGGTTAGACTTCTTAAAGCTACAACATCACCAGCCATTGCTGTTAAAATAACACAGAAGGATACCGAATGATGCAAAGATTGACGTCATGACGCAGTGCTGAGAGTAGGATAACATCTTGAGAGTAGGATAACATCTTGAGAGTAGGATAACACGTTCGGTCTTCTGTGTGTGGGGATATGATTTATATTTTGACGTAAAAAGTTGATGAAAATATATTAAATAATATTATGATGATGACAAAAGCAGTATACAAGATTTTATTGTATTTGCAGTATAATAATGATTTAACTGTATTATAAATAATAGTGGTGTACAATACTGTCAGACTTTACGATTTATATTAGATTTCGGTTTCAGAAATAGATGTAGAAGAAAAATCCTTTATAATGAAGGTGCAATGATGATTAATGGGGTTTCCTCAGCCGCCTTTCGTCTGTCGTCGAGGACGATGACATTGTTGAAAGAGAGACTCAATAAACGAGACTCTCTTATTTCCACAATGGTCCTCTCGGATGCAAGAGCGACGAGTGACCCTAATAGCATACTCCCCTGGGGTGAAAATAAAAAATCGCGTACGTTCAGGACATTTATATTAAGAAATAGTGTAATAAAATAAACCAGTGTAGATATAGCAGGAAGTTCCAGTAAATAGTTATTACTGAAGTATAACTGATCGGATATTCCATCAGTAATTAAGCATTATCGTAATTTAAATCCATTAGCGAAATTAAATTAAATTCAGTAGCCGTCCAATCAGCCCTCAAGGGAGTACGCAATGATGACCCACATTGAATGTCCACAGATTTGAAGAACAATGAAAGAAATAATTTAGACAATAGTTAACTGTTCTGAGTAGCGTACGATTTTTCTCCTCGAGTCAGACGGGGAGGATTATTTTTACGAGGCTATATAGCCCAGTGAAAATAATCCTCGCATCTCAGAAGAAAACCCGTACGCTACTCAGAACAGTTGACTGTTGTGTTTATTATATTTATATACCAGTGTGTTACGACCCAGACCACAATGACACACACGGTTAGACTTAATACGTTCTTAACGTACAATATCACCAGCCATTTCTTTAACATAAAGCGCAAGAATTGACATTATGACGCAGTGCTGAGAGTAGGATAACATCTTGGGAGTAGGAATGACACGTCCGGTCTTCTGAGAGTGGGGATATGATTTATATTTTGACGTAAAAGGTTGATGAAAATATAAGAAAGTGACTTATTTCACTGAGCCCGTGCCTCATACATTTGAATATAGAATGATCAATTATTTGTGAAATTTACTGATAATATAGTTCCTTTAGAATACACGAAACATCAGCCGATATGCAAGTGTCAATACGTTTTATCCAAGTATTTGACAGAACGTTGTATAATGCATATTAATTAAAAACACCCATTGGTTTATTTTTTGCGAAATAAAGCAAAATACAGACTTCAAAATATTCAATAAAAAACTTTGACTTGTCCATGGATAATACAAACCGATTATGTTGACAACGTAAATGACCACGTTAATTGTCACAGAAAATTCCTTCACTAAATTATCAGGTAAAGTCTGCATAAATCACAATTCAATAAAGCAATATAGGTATAACTTGCAGTATACTACAAACTACATTCTTCAGAATAAACATGCATAGAACACCACAAATGTGTCGGCATATTGAACATTGTGTCGGCATATTGAACCGTCGCGTCACAACAAACGCGTGCAATAACATTAACAAGTTCACAATCTTGTGTCGTTCTATCTATTTTTCAATAACTCGTGTATTTTACATCACACAGATATAGACGAATGCAAATCGAATAATGGTGGGTGTTCTCACGTTTGCATAAATACAAATGGCAGCTATGTTTGCTATTGTAACGACGGCTACCAGTTAGGAACAGATCGTAAACACTGCTACCGTGAGTATAATATCAACTTCAGCCCAATATAGAATTTAACCCACTAACAATAACTCTTCCTCCTGTGTCTCCAATTCTTATGATTAAAATGTTAAAGATGTTCTATCTCTTCCCGACAACCCTTCAAACGACAACGACCGGTTCTATTAAACTCTTTTTGAGTAACACTTTGGTGTTACACACATTTAACTTGAAAGTACTCTACAAAATAGATATCCAATGTTAAAAACACACACGAACGTAATAGTCTAATGTTCAAAAAATAAAAAATAGTCCTACCCAGTTCGTGACAAACAGAACAACATATTTCTTACTAATAATAATTATTATTATCGATGCATTTATATAGCGCATTCCACAGTAAATTAGTTTCAATGCACTTTGCGTGATTATTACCCAGGCCATAGGACATTGACTACCCATCATCGAGAAGCTAATGAGCTCATAATATATTATTAGTGTACATGTACTGACAATATCGACACCAGACCGGGTACTCGGTTAACGGTCTAGTCTCCCGCGACTATGGTACTGTGAGATCCCTTCTCAAAGACAACCAATGCAGATTTTGACAGAGATCGTGATTCGAACATATGGCGTTTTTACACCATGGCATTGCTAGTCGAACACGCTAATCACTAGACCACTGCGACACTAGTGACAGCACCGTGTTCGTTATCTGGCTTCTCTGGCTCAAAATTAGTATTGTAGTGTATGCCCCTGAAGCAATATATACATTTCAGGGAAGAGATACAACATTTGTTAAGATGTCGCCAGGTTTCCGAGGCAATGCTTTTGTATTTAATATTTCAATTGTCGGTCGACCATATATATATAACATGTTGACGCAACCTCGTGATACTGAATTGTGAGTTATATAAGTACTGATGTTAAAATCATGATTGTAGGAAACCTGACATCATCTTTAATTCACTGTTGCAGCACTAACAATAATTGCACTTCATAGCCTGATACTATTGCTATATTGTTCTACTTCCCGTTCACTAATTCTCGAGGTAACGATTTCTTACAGACCTTCTTCGTGTGTGGTTATCCTTACAGTCATTTTTATATCCTTCACATTTGTCACTTTGACAAAACATGTACATATCATCAGCTCACGTTTACATGTGGTTCTGTCTATCGCTATTTGTCATTGATTTTGTAAATAATTCGGATTTTTGCGGAAGTTCTTAGCGACGTTCAGCGACTTAACACATGTCCCCATATATGTTCGTTTTACCTATATGTACATGTATAACATTGTATCCGTTTTGTCAAAAAAACTTTTGATATGTTACATGTACATACATGTAGCCCATGGCATCAGTTCCCATGTTCTTGATAGTGAGTACTTATATTACTATATATGTCAACCATACTCATTCGACGCTTCCAAAGCATATTGTGTTGTTTGATTTGTTTGAATATTTGGGACTGTTTTGGGCTATTTCGGAAAAGGTTCTACCCATGAACATATTTAGATTACACATTCCCGATCAACCTAAACATGCAGGACCAGGAATATACGTCACTAATATAATCTCTAAACCGTCGCTTAGGACGTTCGGATAGCTGCTATCTGGAACGCATACATTGGATGAACTATATATTTGTTGCAAGAGTTATTGCACTTACGATTGAAAGACATCACGTGCACTTTTCGGACACCTATTAATGGTTGAGGTGAGTTTGATTTTCAGACTCAGGGGATTCATATTCTCCTTGCAAATTTCAGTTATAAATATGAGTTTTTAACGATTACTGATTTTTGAATTTGAATTGAATCTACTAGTTCACACCGTCATACAACGTTTATATATGGCTTAAAGATACGGGCGGTGTTGGCGGTGGGTATGCTGTTAAAATATTCACCTCCGTCAAAATCCGCCATAAACAGAAAGAAAAGTAAAATATAGACCGAATTTGTTCTTATACCAATCAGAAATATGGCATAAACAGTATGTTATTGTCATTTTTTCCCTTTGTTATGTAAACAAAAGCAAAAAACGTTACGTTACATGGCTTTTGTTTAGATCCGAATATGGTAAACATAAAGAGCGTTATTTGTTACTGCTTTCCTGATATGGAAATAATACAGAGCGTTTATATCATTTGTGTTTGATTAACCAATAGTATTGCGCTGTGTTATATATGTAAACAGAAGCACAACTTCTGTAACAAGAACAGGCTCTTGTTTATGTACGCCATGGTGCGTCTTGACGACAATATACTAGTTATGCACTATGAACAAAACTATATATATTTTTAAATTTTCCTTCTGTTGATGACGATTTGAGCAAATATGAATATTTCTGCAACGAACGCCGCCCGTGCCTTTAAACAAATTTAAAATCAAAACCTCTTTGTGTTGGAGACTTGATTGGAGACGTAGGATCCTGGCCCTGTTAAGTGTAAATTCTATGATGGCGGTCGTAAAAATATGTGACCCGCCATATCAAATCCAGTCGGAAGTCGGGATTTTTTTTACCCTGTGCCAATGCATTCTCTTATATATGCGAGTTGACCATAGGTCGCCTCGCATATATAAGAGAATGCATTGGCCTAACAATTTTTTATCATGTTTTTTAAATAAATGTTTCTTACAATTTTAGGACATAAAATAAAAAACACACCCATTACCCTGCAGGGAGCCCCACACATATATAGAAACACACAGAAGAGTGTCGTCTGCTCATGTTTGTCTGGGGCTCTGTATGGGTGAAATTATAAAATTGTTAAAGAATAGAAGAACAAATTATTAAAATTGTAAAAAATTGTTAGGCCAATGCATATATAAGAGTAAAAAAAATCCCGACTTCCGACTGGATTTGATATGGCGGGTCACATATGTCTTTCATACCTGTCGGATAATGTTCTTCCAATTATAAGCTGCAAACCGTGTGCATAAGACGCCATGCTGCTCTACTGATATAGTTATATACTGCCATGTAAACATGATAGACTATCTGAATTGCATTTGACACACCCTTTCATGGAATTGGGCTCATTTTCAGAAACCATGATGGGAGATTATTTGAAGCTTTCAAACATAAGAACTGATGTGGCTAATGTTAGACTTGGAACAACAGTTCACCAGAAATATCGATGTTTGCAAATCATCATATTAGCTCCAGTTGTGGTTTCCGACTAAGACCCAAACACACCGAAATGGATCGGCTCAGAAGCAATTTTGATTGTCCGCAGATTTGTAGAGATGCATTGAATGATCCTGCTTTTATAAATAACGAACTGCGAAACTGCATGATGAGTGTTAACGTCCACTCTGGGTTATGCATGGCTATATCCTAACGCTTTGGACGATAACCACATATATTACGTTTAGAGGGACCTCGTGCTCGTGGATGTTTCATTAGGATGATACTCATAAAATAATCTACAACCTTCATCTATAAGAAATACAATTGAAATTCCAAACGCATATTAGTGTGAACAAATCGACAGTCCATAAACACATTTTATTCCACAGCCGTTGATGCATGCACATTTATTGAACGGAATTGCGATTGGAATACAAGCTGGAATTACTGCGAGTGACGTTGCCTAGAGCGACAACGCACGTGATGTCAACGAACTTCTGGTGATGCCCAGATAATTACCGGTTTTTCATCAAACTTAAATATTACAAATATCAATGTTAGTCATTCATGGACTAAACTTATCCGATACTATGGTGGTGAAATAATACAGAACACAACTTGCACAATAATCTAGAATATTTTACCGAACTCGTTGCGGACGGTGCATAATCAGATTTCACCCACTCGTGAAATATCTCCTTGGGTCGTCGACTAGTTATTCGTTAAAAATTTCTCGATTAAGATGCTCGTTGTGTTCTGTCGATTTTCAAGCTTGGTATAAATAGGAAGCGATACCTGTTTTACACAACGATATAGATAAACTAATTGCGGTTGTCGGTAATACAATATGTCGAGAGTAGCTTTCTGCACTACCTTCCCATTACATGCACATAACACATTATGTTCATCCAGTACCTTCTAATTCTGCACATCATCCCAACCAAACGAAATCTTGACACTAGTCAGAACTGTAAACACGCAATTGCCATTCTTCAATTCTCTAGTATTTACTTGAGGTACGGAAATGAACATATAAGCATTCTTCAAATTAATATCAAACTGTCCATTTTGGTGGTTATCGCCCAAAACGCTATAGAGATATGACCCTGCTTAATTTGGTTTGTGGTGTAACAATTGTTAGAAAACTTGTGATTAGTCGTTACTAACCCATCCTATATTTGCATGCATTCAGCTAAAATTAGAAGTGAGGCTTTGACCTCTGAATTCGAGCCGCCAGGTAACCGAGTAGACGACTTCCTCAAGAAGATACAAATGTGCACCTATAGCGCAGGTTATCTCCCATTTTTGGCACTTATGTTTGTTGTGCGAGTTTCTGTGGTGTCGTCAAAAATATCAACATGAACTTAGTCATGATGTGGTTGGGGCTGTAGTTTACATTTACACGACGTCAATTGTCTTTCATATCGCTAATGATCTCCAATTAAATATATAGTAAGTCTTCGTAACTTCAGACCAATTTGTTTAGTTTTGAACCGCTGGTTATGACTGTGTGTGTTGTACTGCTGCTACCACCAAGCGTCTTTCTTTTCCTTGTCAACAAATGGAAAATATGCTGTTGATATCGCGATGATACCACAAGACTCTTTTGCATTTCGTTGAGTTGCTTTCCCCACCATTTAGCCCATTAGTTATGCAGCTGCTGTGTTGTGACGTTAAGCTATAGTTGTGCGTTATATGTATTACTTCTCATTGGACCTCCTAAATGTGTATAGCCTCAAATATAGGACCCCTTTGCACCACGTTGTAAATGTGTTGCTCATATTTTATTCGTGTGTCCGTAACAATTTGAAGAAAAGAATCCGACTTGACATAACACAAAAGCTAGCAGCAATTGTATGTTATATTATCCACAACTTAGATCGAATAGAACAGCTCATTCCTTACCTATAATGATAGGTACCACATAAAACTTTTAACTATATGTGTTTACCTCCAATAATCTTCGTGATACCTGTGTGTACCATGAATAGTGTTGATTGAAATAAGATGTGCTTACTCGCCGGTGTAACAGAAAATAGGCTTGTCTTACTTTGGTTGTCAAATAAAGCGGTTGAACTTGAATACAAGTATTGAATTAATCACTCAGTAGACCAAGTCATCTCGGTTCAGGACAGCTTGGAATATCGATTGGGTTTATGCAGTCCCGTCCTCTTTTATAACGGACTTTACGCCAAGAATCGTGGGCGGGAGTTATTTTGCTTTCATGTCTTCCGATTAGGTAAAATGGACGCGCTGCGTATACGAACATCGTGGGCAGCATTTCTCAAGTATATCACACATGCGTATATCAGCCGTCCGTTAAATGTCAAAGAAACTAGATATATAAGTAATGGAAGCCTTGTTTTCCAGAGACTTTTGATTTGTTGCGTTATCAGAAAATATATGTAAACAATGTATTAAACGATCGTATCATCACTTTACCATTTTCTATAACTGTAAATGACATATCACTTTAAAGATAGATTAATCGCGGACATGTCAGATGATTAATCACATTCAGGTGTGCAGGACTCCACGTGTAAAATGTAGTAGGTCTTCTCAACGAAAGTCCTTTATAAAAGAGTAACGAACCGGGTCTCGGTCCAAATCTATACATCAACCCAACCGATATCCTGAGCTGTTTTGGACCGAGAAGACTTGGTCTTACTCATTAGTAGCTTCACACCAATGAATACCACAACGTGGATCTAATACAAACGCTGGAAATAGAAAAATAACTATTAACTTCCAATTTGTCTCCGTTACCAATCTTTCCTTGACTAGAAATAGATCGGTGAATAGATTAATCACATATTGTGTTGATATTGCGTGCTGTTATGGACAGAGTATTTGTCACGTTGTATCGTCTGTGTTGTTCATTTACGCTTGGAGTAACTATGTCGTCATGCTTACATACAGCATCCTACACCACTGCTTCGGAATGTATCGGAACATCTCCATGTACAAGTATTAATATATATATAGAACAAATGTTTGTGCACAGATGTGATAATTTCAAAAGTTACCTTTATTGACATTCGCAACCGCTTGCATGGACGTCTGTGTATACCTTTACCCGTGTTCATATCCTGATTGTTTCTTAAGCGAGTGTCTCAATTTTCGTCATTTCACCATTCAGCTTGTTTGTGTCTATAACTATTTTATACATATGCGGGATGTCCGTCTTTAGAACTGTAATTGTGGTATATCAGCTATTGCTGTTGCGGGGCTATTAAAATCTTTTTAGTCAACATATGCGAGTTACAAATAATAAAAACATTCACCCAACGGCGGCTACATTTTCACGAAATCTAACTAGAACTCAGATCTCAATTCACTGTATGTGCGTTGTGTCTGAAGTGATGATATTTAATCATTCCATGTCGATAGCGCAATTCTTACAATATTGCAGCCACGTTCCAAATGACCTGGTTACATGGTGCATTGGCCACAGTATTACGTCATATTGTCATTGATGTCTTGGCGAATTCTACAGCAATCTACACATTTTGACAATGATCAGTATATTAACCCTCACGTGGGTGGAGCTTCCTGAAATTTTTCGAAAACCCTGTGCCAATGCATTCTCTTATATATGCGAGTCTCCCATAGGAGCCTTGCATATATATTATAATACATCGGCATAACAACATTTACCTTGACATTGTAAGCCAGTATGGGGGGCTCCCAATGGGAGACTCGCATATATCAGATAATGCACTGGCACTGGATCTTTGATATTACACCAGCGCAGCTCCCGTCACGAAGGGGTTAACATCGCCAGTATGTCTCGTTTATAGTAATAGTACTTCACTACTGGCTTAATAGTAAGAGTATTTCTTTATTGGATTTCTAGTAATAGTACTTCATTTATGGATTAATTATTTCTAAATAAAAAGCGACGACAGTTCTATTGGTTATCCTTTGTTTGTTGAGTTATCCACCATTGGAACCCACATGTTTATACGTTGACGAAAGAACCGTATTAACCCTTTACCCAACAGAAGGGCCCTGTGCCAATGCATTCTCTTATATATGCGAGTCGACCATAGGTCGCCTCGCATATATAAGAGAATGCATTGGCTTAACACATTAAAAATTATAAAATTGTTAAAAAATGTAAGAAAAAATGGTAAAAAGTGTTTAAAACAGATTTTTTTTTAGGCCAATGCATTCTCTTATATATGCGAGGCGACCTATGGTCGACTCGCATATATAAGAGAATGCATTGGCACAGGGCATAACTGTAACTATCACAATGTGGTCAAGGAGCCGGTTCCAATGATATCCATATTTGTATGGTTTTATTGAGACAGACCCAAGATAATTTAGGCTGTTGAAGCTTTATTTGGCCGGTTTTGGCCGGTTTGTTGGGTAAAGGGTTAACATAAGGGAATGGAGGTACATGTACCAGAAGACACTATCAAAATCTAACCTGTAGCAACTGCATTATCAGTCCCAAAATTAATCATATTATTAGCACCACATAATATGTGTATCGCAGGTCTTATATAATGTAGTTGTATGTTGTTAAATTTTCATTGATCTGACGTGATTCATATACCATGTTGAACATATTTTGTTATCGTTGAAATACATGTACCGAACCTAGGTAATCCTCTATAGCATTTCGTTAGCATACAGGGAATTCAATTAGGAATCCACACATTTGCCGATTTAGCCACCAAATATAGATTAAAGACATATTAAGGACTCATTTAATTGAATAAAACAATCAGTTAGTATCCAAACACTATCCCCAATGGAAGAATGTAGCAAAGAACTAATACTGTCGACAATTCAGAGAACACAACGGTTGAACTATGCATCAATGTAAATATTTACTACTTTATTAGGGACGCACTATTGGGCATACACATCATTGCGTCAATAATTGTCACTGCGTGTAATTCGTATATAACAATTTCGCCGTTTTCTGACTATCTGGATACCACATTTATGAAAATAACTTATATTGGTATGATTATTTATTAATCCGTCCAGGAACACCTCAGATGAGTGTTTCAAATCACTTTAACCTTTTTTATACTAAATGCACTTTAACGAGCAGTTCCCTTGTCAAATGTACATGTAATTAGTCCACCAATTAGTAGAAATTCATCTGCACCTGTATTATCTTTTCGTCGGCCTGTCGTCTGCATTTATTACCTGAACATCATTGCAAATGAATAATACACCATTCCAATGTATACTTGTATAAGTGAATTGAGAATCCATTTATAGTATAGAAAGGGTTAAATACATCGCTGAGGATCCTCAGTTTCAATTCACTGTTAATTGTCAAAGACTCACATGATCTGAAATGCACCATATATACTCACACAGAGACCTGTTGGGCATTGCTGTGTTAACCCTTTCAGTGCCAGGGGCCGATCTCATCGGCCCTAATTTACGGTCTGTAAAATCGGCCCTAATTTCTTTTTTCGAATTTTTGTTTGTGGGTATGCTTAAGCATGCTATAGCGAATTTAAAAACAAACTTGATAAAACCTTATGGGCATGTTATAACTCAAAACTATCAGCAAGTATTCATAGTAATAATTTTGATGCCCATGAAAAACGTAAGATTCCCTGGCACTAAAACTACAAAATAAGTCTGGCACTGGAAGAGTTAAAGAATATAAGAAACAAATATTAAAATTGTAAAAAATAATGACAAATGATGAAAAATTGTTAGGCCAATGCATTCTCTTATATATGCAAGGCGACATATGGTCGACTGGCATATATAAGAGAATGCATTGGCACAGGGTATATGGGCTGATATAAAAATCGGACTTGGCACTGAAAGGGTTAATACACTGGACATTTCTCTGTGATCGTCTCTTAAGTGTACTATTTTATGTGTATTTCGTTTATGTTGCTTAACTTGTTTGCCATGTTATACGCATGCCTTCTATCAGGACCTCCCTCTGCCTCTCTCAAGAAGGAGACGGACGAGGAGGATAAACTCAACAATAACATCCAGTCCGGTAAAGGTATACTCCTATTCTAAGTTGTCTAATTTTGACATTGAACTGTACATGTTAAATCAATAGGTAACATGTACACGATATATCAGATTACATATTGCATCTCTTAATACATTCATACAGTAAGTCCCTAAATAATCGACTCCTTAACCACAGCAGAATTATGGGTAACTTTTCAGGATTTAATCGGAAATATGGCTTGTTGCCATTCATCGGAAAGCTCTGGGGGAATCCTGAAAAGTTACCTGCTGTGGTTAAGGGGTCGATTGTTTAGGGCATTGCTCTGTTTCACATACATTAACCTCACAAAGTGGTAGGTAATACACACTGTATGATTTGTGGACTGTGTATACATAAGCCATTTTTCCAATGTTAGACATTTTTGAACAATAGTCGATACATGATTAGTTCGTGTAACTTGATGGACGATCAACGTAGCCGGAAATTTACATATATACAAACGCTTGTTGGGTAACCAATTACTGTATCAAAATCGTTTCATTTATCTATGCTTGATTGGGTTGTGGTAGATTGCAATTATCGCTCGTTGCAAAACATTGAGTTATAAAAGAAAGAACAGTTAGTTTCTGCGGAGTGAAAGCAGTTAATATATATATTTACAAAACCCAATCCCCTGTTCAATATTATACTGAAATTGCAATAACATACTGATCGCAACAAGTATAATATTATACGTGTGCCTCAGATATGGGCCATATGTTAACGGAGTTTCATCAGACGTGCATTCGTCGCCTAGCAATGCACGGTGAACATAGGTGTGACCACGTTTGATTGATTCACATTATAATCTCTAACCGTTTGACTAAGATTAATGGTTGTGTTTAATCCAACCATTGACACATTCACATGGAACATAAACGTAAAACTTAATTTATACATTATTCATAAGTGTCATTTGTAACACGATTCATGACTATAATGTCGATCACTTTGAATTGGACTTTGAGATCGTGCTAGAATCCAAGTCAACACTAAATGCATGACTGATCGTAATTTGTCAACATAATACATAATTGGAACGCCATGATCGTCATTGCCATATATTGTACACACATTGGTAAATGCTTGCAAAACACAGCAACACACAGAAGATTTCAAAACGCCCCTGGACAACACAACCCGATAACGTTAACGGTGTTCTTGTAGCTGTATCATAAACTGTTTTACTAAACTATGAGGTATAGTCTAAATCAGTTACTAGATTGTTCAGTTAAAGGAAGCGACACCGAGCTATATTCAGTTAGTTACGATATACTTTCATTGGGGTGTGCAATAGGCACAGCACAACACGGGTGTGTGATTATGTTAACATTATTACACTCGTTTGTCGTGTGGCGAGAGAAAACTCGCATGGTTCTCGTTTTGCCACCACGCCACAACCTAGTAACGTAACGTTAACCACTCCACAATCTGGTGTCGTTCTATCTATATATTGTTTATGCATTGACACTGCTCATTCTATACCAGTTCACTTTCTGATCTAAAAACAAATAGGTCTTGCCAAATTTCCATTTGGAATAGAATATAATATCAAATGCATCTGTTATCAGTTGCCACTATCGTCGCGCTATGCTTACAGCGACTTGTTAAAATATTTCAAACACCTTTTGTCTGAGTTAAAATCATAATAAAATCTTATTTCTCGAATGAAACATTAGTAAGTCTATCCTCGTTCCGCATATATAGGTATCGAGCTTGAAGTAATTGACAGCTGTGCTATCAACAACGGAGGATGTGCTCACCACTGTCGTCACGACCGCAACGCAGGCGCAGTCTGTACGTGTCGCCGTGGATACATAGTCCAAGCAGACGGTCGGTCATGCGAAGGTAAGTTATATGGACTTTTGCTGTAAAAATATCCACATAAAAGGAAGAACCGCAACTCTTTTTCCATTGTCATAGTCTTCATGTTTATCTATTCAACGCGAGCAACTAGTTCTGTTCTTTACCAGAATAAATCTCGAGTTGATTTATTCTGGTAAATAAATATGTTATATTTGATTTATTCTGGTAAAGAACTATTGGCATGCTCTGACCGACGGATTAGCTGGAAATCGCCATTAAGCGTGCGTTTGTCACGGTAACCAACCCGCGCGCTGACCGACATTGTACCTTGATATTGGTGTGCTTTAATGAAAATCGGGGAACTATTGTAATAATAGGATTGTGCTCTCGTCATTGTCAATGCATGTAAATTTGTCAGTCAGTTCACCGACCGTTTCATAAATCAGCAACAGTTTAATGGTATAGTGGTTCATTCTTAGGTACAGTGTGTTCTACATATAACATCAATAAACCCATAATATGTGTGCACAATAATCATGACCTTCATCGAAATCGAAACCCCACCATAAAAACCACCATCGTCATAATCGAGTCATAATCATCGTCAACATCGTCGTCGTCATCATCATCATCATCATCATCAGCAGCAGTATATCACCACGGACATCGTCATTATTATAAGCATCATCATCACGTCTACATTCATACTTCATTCATGGAGTAGTATTTACACAGCCGGTGTGTCACATTCAAGCCTGTTCGGTTATTGGTCAACTGCTAATTGGAACTCGCATGCGTTTATATCCCAATAAAACACACTATAATACGAACTGCTGCCACATCTTGTTGACCTATATTACTAAAAGCTGGATTTATAATAAATGGGCGTGTTTACTAAGTGCGCGGTGATAGGCTAATCGGCCGAAAATTCGCAGGTAGAATATTGGGCTAACTTACAGTGCAGCATGGTATAATCTCCAAACAGCAGACATATTTTAGAAAAAACACATTCAGAGGTATGTCGCTGTCGCACAGTAGAGCACAGTTAGTGTGAACCCTCCACAATGTGTCATATGACCACAGCGCTATATCCTTTACAGATACGGGCGGTGTTGGCGGTGGGTATGCTGTTAAAATATTCAGCTCCGTCAAAAACCGCCATAAACAGTTTGAATAGTAAAATATAGACAGACTTGTTCTTATACCAATCAGAAATATGGAATAAACAGAATGTTATTGTCAAATGTTTTTCCTTTGTTATGTAAAAAAAAGCAACAAAACGTTACAGAACCTGGCTTTTGTTTAGATCCGGATATGGTAAATATAAAGTGCGTTATTTGTTACTGTTTTCCTGATATGGAAATAGAAAAGAGCGTTTATATCATTTGTGTGTGATTAACCAATAGAATTGCGCTGTGTTATGTAAACAGAAGCAAAATTCTGTAACACGAGCAGGTTCGTGTTTACGTACACCATCGTACGTCTTGACAATATACTATTTACGCGCTGATTATGTTTGGCATATGAACAAAACTATATATATTTTAATATTCCTTCCGTTGATGGCGATTTGAACAAATATGAATATTTATGCAACGAACGCCGCCCGTGCCGTTAATAAAAGACACTCAAACTAGATGCATGTCTTAATTACATGACATATTTCAGACGTGAATGAGTGCGACGCTGGCGAGGACTGTTGCTCGCAACTTTGTAGAAACAACCCGGGTGGATATACATGCTCTTGTCAAGTTGGCTTTGTTCTCAGCAGAGACGGGTGTTCGTGCGAAGGTATGTCCTATCGTATCGTTTTCTCCCTTACGGGCAATATATGTGGTAATATTTAAAGACGATTTTTGTCACAACTGAACTTTCTTTATTGATTTAGAGAAACAAACAATAATTTTGCTTCAGAGAAACTAGCAAACGGGGTCTTCTGTCACCGGGGAATTAGTTTTGTTCCTATTTCCCACGAACTTGGACTTGAATGTTACTTCTTTTAGAAAAAAATGTGTTTGTTATCATACGACGCGTTGTCGGGAAGAGACCAAGCATCTTTAAAAACATTTGGCAACGTGTAACACAAATCTTTTTAACAAGTGGCGGTTTATGATAATCTGCCAATTGAGATTGCAACAAATATACCGTAGATGATTTGAGCTTTGCGCAGTTCTGAAAATTTGTAATAATTCACAATATATGAGTTCGTTTGAAGAAGCATGGACATGCTTTTACCTTGACGATCTATTTTCAGTTGTAAATCAAGTTGAATATGTGTCTCTAATACACGCATTCTGATTGGTCCAGAGTTGATATCTATAATTTTCGATTCATCAGCATCGGCCACTGATCGGTTAATAATTTGTGAATGGAGCACCGCGTCATGACAACGAGCACAGCCAGGAGTTGTGTAATCGAGTCAATCGTTCACAGATGTTTACTATAGACAACATTGACATCAAGTTGATCGGGCGCTATTCCGAGTAAACCCATGGAACGTACTCAAAGATTTGATTACCGAAAATTAATAGCTCACTTCATGGCATGTAATGTCGATAAAAGGCGCATACAGTATTATTAATTTCCATCTTCTGCTAATATATTACGATTACAGTTTAACTTCCTTATTGTGGCCTACTTATTACTTTCAAGTATTGATACGGGTGATAACATGAGAAACTCGTGGATCGTGCACAAGTTACCGAACATGTCAGATACCCACCCTCTTCCTGCGCTCGGCGGATAATGAAACTTTATGAGGCCTACAGTCAGGGAGTGATGAATGTACATATATTGGCTTTATATGATGTCGCAAGTTTATTAATTCGTGAACAAGTGTAATCGTGAGAATATCCCTTGTTCACAGACGTTGATGAGTGCCTTGCGGAGAATGGTGGATGCGAACAACTGTGTGTTAACTCGGAAGGAGCTGCCAGCTGTGCGTGTAAACCTGGGTATGAGTTACAACCCGATGAGAAGCGCTGCAAAGGTGAGAACTGAAATATGAAAATATCAGTTAAACAGTTGGCGTTTATATACACACGTTAGTTTAAGCCAGTATATGTAGTTGTAAATTTAACAATGGATATACAGATCGTAATGTGCGTCTTCTCGAAGATACATTGAACCATTATAATTGTGATGTGGAGCGAAACAAGCATTACTCAACCCAAATGACATGCAGTGAATATGAACAGTCCCAAAATAAAATTGTTTCAACTGCTGTTCTATTAACCTCATCATTGTGATGACAATTCAAATTAATGTGCTATCCACACGTCTTAATGATTGACTAATATTCTGTTGACTGCGTTTTTAAATAAATTGTACATTTCCATTACCCCATCACTATTCCCGTTCATCAATTAGTCACACTGGTATACATTAACATATACTCGGATGGTCAGTGCATGACTTAACATTCAGAAACTGGGTATAGTAGACATATTTTTCTCGTTGAGTTCTCCCGTTTTGGTGCAGTCTGATAACTTCAAATGACATGTGGATAATATGTAGTTTTACTTTACAGAAGTTCGCCGGATTAACGTAATACCTATTCAACCAGACGACGAGTCGGAGCCTGAACGAGGTGACTTACCTAAAATTCGTTTCGAACCCACGCCTAAAACCGTCATTGCTGTCACTGAACTCATCGACGTACATCTACCTCACGAACAGCCATCACGTGACGTCGTTTTCTGTGAGTAATTTATACTATGCGTATACACGCATTGACTTGAGATTTGTATATGAGAGATAGGTAAATGGATTAATCGCTAATGATATTTTTAACAATAGCAAAAAGAGAATACATCTACACATGAACTCTGTTATCTTGTAGAAATAGCAATTATATCAGTTGCGCCATCAGTGCCTCTATTAACGAGTATAAGCACATGTACTGTCGTTGCCTAAGCACATAATTGGATTCAAATATTTGAATTGGTACTATATACCCAGATCACATTTTATACAACATATACTATATTATATACCATTTGAAAGATGAAGCTCCAACGCATTGTATTATGTATCTGGTAGCATAAACATTGTTTTGTCCAGGTACCGACCTGTGTTCTGTGTGATTATGTTATGAAATTTATCTGGACTGTACTGCCAGTCTTACTCTCGATTCTGGGGAATAACTCTTTCGCCTAGTTGTTATTTCCTAGGTCACGGCTGATCTATATCGTGTTTGAATATATATTCGATATTATGTCATGGCATCGATATTCAATAACGAAATCTGTATAGACACAATCGGGCATTCAGTCGTTAAACGGGCATTTAAACCTTGTAATCGGTCGTTTTCAATATTGTGAGGATGCAAAAAGGTCGATAAATAATTTAATAATATATCAATATATTATCAAAAGGCATGTCATTGTGACAGAAAATCATTGGAACTCTTCACATTTATACCCAAATGCTCTTGATGATTACCATACCGGGTTAACTGCAACAATGAGCATTCTTTAATTCTCTAAGAGCTCTTTCCAGCAATGTATCACTTATTATAATCAATAAATTTGAAAAATGATCAAGGAAATATGGGTTGATACAAAAATCGGACTTGGCACTCGCAGGGTTAAGGCATGCCCATTGTGAGTCATTTTACAACATATCGATGCATATTGTTATGACAGAGATCATTTCCATGAGCCATATATTATTTCTTAGAGGTCATTCAAATGTATATTCAGGGTTCTTGAAACTTCTTGCTTTGTGTGAATTTGTATTCCCATATATTCTGGACTAATGGAATAATTGTATGACACTATGAAATTATCCACAACGAACGATTATCTTTCAACAACACCCATTCTCATCGTACATATAGACATACTGAATTTTCGCTAGCTACATACAGCTATTCGCGTTGTAGATTCTACTTTTAAGTTATTGTCTCATTCACTCACTCAGCCATGAAGTGAGCTAAATTTTGGAATGTTTGTACTTTATAAATTGGTGGATGCCATCGTGTGGATGGAACCCTGTATGTACCTCTAATAATATGTTTTCAGTTGCACGAAACTATTGTATTACAGAAAAAACATCAATTTGAAAAGTTAAAATTATGCTGGTTTCAACCTTCACATTTTGTTTTACAGTAGATATATACGAGTACCATTCACATTATGCAATCTCTATGAAAACCACATTTAATTAAGTTCTTGCAGATAAGCACAAATGGCAATATTGATTTATGATTGTTTTTGCCTTTTCTCTGCATGCCTACTGGACAAACAGGTCTCATCAACTTGTGTTTCGTGTGCTTTTCCGTCTGTTCACTGCATGCTTTATCGTCTTCATACTCATTCTCCTAAACAAAAATACTGTCATAAACCTCTTTTTACTCCAATGCAAGCATGATCTATCATCGTTCCCATTCACGAGTCCTACAACCACAATCATCATTTTACCTTCGTTAACAACCATCTCATAACACAATCAGAACTCGTATATTTGAGCACATACATACTTTTTTTTTGCTAACAGCAGTAATGAGTGCGAAACGGTCTGAAATGTCACCTAGATAATTTGGTAATTTGT
The DNA here is from genome assembly GCA_032622095.1 of Siphonodentalium dalli. Taxonomy (NCBI): domain Eukaryota; kingdom Metazoa; phylum Mollusca; class Scaphopoda; order Gadilida; family Siphonodentaliidae; genus Siphonodentalium; species Siphonodentalium dalli. The sequence continues at coordinate 59,616,468 of CP136064.1, read as the reverse complement.
TTTTAACGGCATCATGTTCCCATCAACACATATGAAAATAGGTGGACTCAAAAATATAGAATTATAAGAGATCATCTCAGCTGACTTTGAAATAGTTCTCAGTGAGGATCATATAGGGTGGCATAAAACATTGTAAACAGGCATTGTACTAGTTTGTCTGCAATTTGCAGAATAAAGTCCCCAGAGGCTGAATGTAGTGACGCTACACGCACAGCGGGCTAGAGTTACTAAATTCACCATATGGGAACCTCATTCTGCTTGTGCCTCATCTTCTGGGAAGTATCTATATAATAAACATTGTTTAGTCCCCTAATTTGCAGAAAATAAAATGCATAATCGAGGTGACCAATGTGTGAACATCACCAACTTCAACTGGGGAGTTACAATCTGATCCTAGGTCTCCCATGGCAGTTGAGCCCTCAGCAGACTGAGGTTCATACAGGGTGAATTCGGTGATGCTAGCCCCATGCTATTTCAAGGCTTGATTGTAAATGACACCATACTAAGAACAAACTCGCTTCATTCATTCTCATTAGTCGTCTCTCTTGTGTCAATCATGCTTAGATAAAATGTTCGACATTGTAAAACTGTCACAACTATATTATTACGTGTACATTTCCATTATATTGAACACTCCTTGCACCATTTCAAGATACATCTACGTCCATATGTGGACTTGATTTCAATTTAATAATCAGATAATGCAACTATTTGTTCTGACTTGTATTTAGTGAACCTGGTTGATTACAATGAGGCATTGAATAATACATTATGTAAAAGAATATAGTATGGAAGTGGACAATTTTAAAGATAGAATCGTTATATATAAAAGACCAGTACTCATATTTAGAATTTTTAAAGTGTTGACAGTTCTGCTTTTCTTATAAAGTAGCCTGACACATATGGACGTTTTGGGCTTCAGATCGATAATTCATGTCGACAATAATGTTTGGTGACATTGTTTTGAGAACAAAATTTAATTTAATCAAACAGGATTTAAAGACAGTGAAAATCACTATGCAATGGTGTAGAATTGTCCTATACTACGCACATTTTAATTCAAATAGCATGAAAACCAAGAAGTGCGGGTTTGAATAAAGTTGTTTAAACTTCTAACCATTCGTAGTAAGGTGATATGGTTTTGTTGGCCATGATAATTTTGTTCTTAATTATGGTGCTATCAGGATATAGCGTAGTGCTTTCTTTGTGTTTCACAAGATCTCGTGTTTCAGGGCGACGCATTATTTGATTGCCACTAAGATCTATAAATTAAGGTCACATGGCGATTATAATTTAAGGACACACTCTCAAAGTTAACTCCCACGATCTCGATCATATTACTATATGATGTATTTATGAGTTTTCTTTACAACAAAAAGACAACTAATTCTAGTGACGTATTACCCTATTCGTAATTCTTATCAGTAGTATTCCATTATGCGAAAGGCGCTTGATGGGTGGAGCCATGCGTTTGAAGATATAGGCTCACTACTGTGAGACATATTTTTGGAAGATAATCGAACCGTGATATATACCACATTATTGGCTTAATTATAATACAGTAATTTCATATATATGTATTGGAATTAACGATCCTATCTCTACTGGACGCTCTATATTAGGCTTCACATCCTACTTACATGTACATCATTGTATAGAGGACATAACATTCTAACGCTTAACCGAAATGTGTTATCTGCAATATCCAATTACTTGACACATTTACATGCGTTTGCAGTGTGCAACAGAGGGACTTTCGGTAGGGACTGCAGCTTGACGTGTGGAAATTGCCTCCACGGGAGCAAATGTTCCGAGGGCATGGATGGTTGTGAATGTAAACCGGGGTGGATGGGAATCACGTGCAACGTCACATGTTCTACTGTGAGTAAATGTATATATATTTAAAGATGCCATGTCTGTCCGCTTTGACATCATAAACCACCAGAACAAAATTAGATCGGACCCATGGGTCCCGTAATACGAGGTATATAATATAAAGACACGGTGGCGAATCGCGTGGTTTCGAAGTTTGTTAGTACCACGGATACAAAATGGTCGAGGTTGATGCAAACGCACAAATAACCTAATATATGGGGAACTGACACAAAACATAGCATTTTTACTGTTACGAGCATATGCTAGTTTATTTTTGAAACAAGTTGATACCTTATTTGTTTGGAAATACTCCGCGGTTTTCTATAACATTATGACCAAAGTTTCCAGTCGGAGGTGCGTGGAATACACCAGCAGAATTTGGAGAATCCTTCGACAACTTTGGTAAGAATGTTGAGTAAACAAATGTGAATTTAGACACAAATGATGTATCAGCTTGTTTCAAAAAATATTATAGTATCTGCTCGTATCTGACAAAACACTATGTAGTATGTCATATCTTAGTTTATTATCTTTTTCTTCGTTTCTGGTAGCGTTTCGATCGCTTCGGCCATTTTGAATGCGTGATACTCATCAACCCTGTATACGCACACTAATTCACAGTTCAGTTGGAATAAAGTATCACATGTTTCCAATTTCTGTCACAGGCAAAGTGGTATTTGCTCTATATAATGCACGTATAATTGTTTTGATCCCCTCCTGCAAGGTTTGTGCCATTTTGTTCTATTTTAAAATTTACTCAAATTGTTCTCGGAGTCCATATTGTATTGATTTTTTTTTAAACCTTAAGTGTGATATAATTTGTCCATTCACTCGGCAAATGAGGTTTTTAAAACCATTCGACACGACAATTATGATGAGTACGAAAATATCTGTTTTAACAATTTTCAGGTAAAAACTATGAAATATTATTATAATACGTTTTATGGACCCACTCTAAATCTGCCATAGTAAAGGTTCCAGTCACGTGGTCTTTGTTTGAATATAATACACCCGATGACGCATCATTCTCGCAAACCGTAAACTGATCTATATGCCGAATGTGTATATATAACGTGCGTGTTCACATAAATGCAACCATTTACAATGTCTTTAGATATATCCGAACTTTTCAACGAAGTGAATGAGCCCAACACTATATAAAATATTATATGAAACGTGACACCTTCATTTTGTAATTGTGTTCAGTGTGTTTATTTGGTAGAGCTGTATAGTTATAAGGTAGACCATGTAATGGCCAAGACACATTTATCTATTTCAGGGCTTCTACGGGAAGGACTGTACGGGAGTATGCGATTGTCTGAACGGTGGTACATGTGACAGAGAAAATGGCAAGTGTCACTGTCCGTTGGGGGTTAAAGGCAAGCACTGTGAAGATGGCTGTTTGCCTGGTCTGTATGGACACAACTGTGACAAGATTTGCCCGAAGCAATGCGCGAGTGGTTCTTGTGACCGACACTTTGGGATATGTGCATGCCGAGCTGGAACATTCGGTCCATCATGTAACCTGCCCTGTCCACGATTCTCATATGGCGCGAATTGTGCAGGTGTCTGTCATTGCAATGCCGAGAATGCCGGGAAGTGTGAAGCTGAGGTGAGAATAGTGCTAGACTAGACACTGGCTCCATGACGCTCTGTTGTATGTTCACCGTCATGAGCAGGGAATATATCCATTTCATGAATGGGGCTTCCTGATTTTTTGCGAAAACCCTGTGGCAATGCATTCTCTTATATATACGAGTCGACCATAGGTCGCCTCGCCTATATAAGAGAATGCATTGGCCTAACAAATGTTATATTATTTTTTATAATTGTTTAAAAATGTTAGAAAAATTTAAAAACAATTGATAAAAAATTGTTAAAGAATGTAAGAAATAAAGATAAAAAATTATAATAAAATTGTTAAAGAATGTAAGAAAAAATAATATAAATTGATAAAGAATGTAAGAAAATAAATTATAAGAAATGATAAAATTGTTAAACTATGTAAGAAAAACTGATAAAAACTGTTGTAAAATGTAAGAAAAAATTATAAAAATTGTTAAAGAATGTAAGAAAAAATAATAAGAAATTATAAAAATTGTTAAAGAATGTAAGAAAAAATAATAAGAAATTATAAAAATTGTTAAAGAATGTAAGAAAATTTGATAAAAAATTATTTAAAAAAAATTGTTTTTAGGCCAATGCATTATCTTATATATGCGAGGCGACCCATGGTTGACTCGCATATATAAGAGAATGCATTGGCATATGGTCTTTAATGTTGCGCAGCTCCCGTCATGAAAGGATTATAGAACGGGAAGGTTCACTCTGCTGCGAATTATCTGTAATGGCCCGAAGTGATCGTGGCGCCATTCTGGTGGGTTCCATGGTAGTGACGCACGTCATATCATCGTTATTTCCGTGTTTATTTTTAGTAATAAGTTGAAAGTGTGGAAGTTTGAAAATGGTTTACAAATTAATGTCTAACTGCATGTTTAGTGGGATCTACGTATCGAGGAAATAAGAACTAAAGCGGTAATCGATAATTGTGATATGTTAACCCTTTCTGCACTAAATGGATTCTCCCAATCAGTTATAAACAGATGAAATGGTCTACTCTTCATCCATGGGATCAAAGAGATGTTTTGCGTGATAATGGCGGATATATTGTACTGGTCTCTCGTGACGGTGCGCAGAGTGAAGCGACATGGCCTCATGCATAGAGCCAGTGTCTAGTCAAGAATAGTGCAGGCTATCCAGTGAATTCACAGATCTCAGTCAAATCCAGGTGGCCATGGTCAGGAAATTAATTTCTCCTTCAGTGTATGGGATGCTTTGTTTCAGATTTATCGGCCGGGCGAGCTGATCGATACTAGCCGAATTGTAAGCGCATGACCTTGTATCCCCTGCGTTTACAGTTATAATTACACAGTTCAGTGAAAGCAGGCAAACGCATGTACATTAGATATGACCTATCAGCCTGTTCTCGTGAAAGTAAGCACAATACGGGCTTATTTTGAACGTCACGTTTTCAGCCCGTATAGTGCTTATTTCAAAACTAAATAAGCCGATATTGGCACTATAACCTAATTTTTCCTTGTCCACAAGTCTTACATATTGACGCTTTTATTTAACTGCGGCCCGTGCAATTCAACGGAATAACCGGTATGAGCTCAATATGAGCTTATTTGAGAAAAATAAGCCCAACAGAAACCTATGTGAATATTATTTACGTGCAATGTGAACCTATTTGCATGAGGATATGTTTGGACCTATACATGTATATTTCACTTGACACAAAATTAATAAAAAAAAGTACATACGTGATTGGTCGTGAAATTATACCTTCACTATATATACTTCAGTTTGCAGAAATTTGAACTTGCACAATAACATGCATATGTTGTTGGATATACATGAACATGTATATACAATTAATAAGACATAATAAGGGTAACCCAGATAACTATATTTCATATAACAATGGTGCCAAAGCATTATCTCAGAACAAATTATCCGTTTACTCATTACGTTTGGATACTCAACATCTCGAACAGGTATAGGCATGTTTACTTTGCAATTTATCAGTGGTTTAGGGCTGACCCTCACTTCTCATGGTATTTATATATACATCGCTTGTGTATTTATCAGTGGTTTAGGGATGACCCTCACTTCTCATGGTATTTATATATACATCGCTTGTGTATTTATCAGTGGTTTAGGGATGACCCTCACTTCTCATGGTATTTATATATACATCGCTTGTGTATTTATCAGTGGTTTAGGGCTGACCCTCACTTCTCATGGTATTTATATATACATCGCTTGTGTATTTATCAGTGGTTTAGGGCTGACCCTCACTTCTCATGGTATTTATATATACATCGCTTGTGTATTTATCAGTGGTTTAGGGCTGACCCTCACTTCTCATGGTATTTATATATACATCGCTTGTGTATTTATCAGTGGTTTAGGGATGACCCTCACTTCTCATGGTATTTATATATACATCGCTTGTGTATTTATCAGTGGTTTAGGGATGACCCTCACTTCTCATGGTATTTATATATACATCGCTTGTGTATTTATCAGTGGTTTAGGGCTGACCCTCACTTCTGATGGTATTTATATATACATCGTTTGTGTATTTATCAGTGGTTTAGGGCTGACCCTCACTTCTCATGGTATATATATATATATATATATATATATATATATATATATACATCGCTTGTGTATTTATCAGTGGTTTAGGGCTGACCCTCACTTCTCATGGTATTTATTATATACATCGCTTGTGTATTTATCAGTGGTTTATAGCTGACCCTCACTTATCATGGTATTTATATATACATCGCTTGTGTATTTATCATTGGTTTATAGCTGACCCTCACTTATCATGGTATTTATATATACATCGCTTGTGTATTTATCAGTGGTTTATAGCTGACCCTCACTTCTCATGGTATTTATATATACATCGCTTGTGTATTTATCAGTGGTTTAGGGATGACCCTCACTTCTCATGGTATTTATATAAACATCGCTTGTGTATTTATCAGTGGTTTAGGGATGACCCTCTCTTCTCATGGTATTTATATATACATCGCTTGTGTATTTGACAGCACCCTCCCTCCCCCCGAGTTTTATGGAACTTGTCGATGCTATAACTGACCCTATAATTTAGCTCCGTTCTGCATTCCTGATCCTGGTTCTAACTTCTTTTAGAATTCAAAATAATGATCAGTACGTGCATTTCATTTCTTAATTCTTACAGACGGGTAAATGTATATGTAAGCCAGGCTACTACGGGGAAGAATGTGACGACCAATGTCCCCCTGACAGATATGGCCAGGACTGCGAACAGCTGTGTAATTGTGTACCTGGATTGAAGTGCAATCACGAGACAGGTCACTGTATGAGGGAGTGTCCCGCAGGCTGGACCGGGGACCGCTGTGACGAGTGTGAGTACCCGGATGACAGCAAAGTCCTACGTCATTCGCAGATATTTATGTTTTTGCGCTATTCTTCGAATTGCTGTCAGAACTTCAAGATTAATGAAATTAATAGATAATGATAATAGATATAGAATATTGCAAGCTCAATGCGATGGAAATCCAACTTATCTAATGTAGTTTAATAGATATGATTGTCTTATTTTTTTTACATCACATTTCTTTATAAATATAGACACGTTTGTAGTGTTTGGATGTAGCAGCCGTATTGCATGCATTTTATATTTTGTATTTTTTCATTCAGGTGCGGGAATGTACTTTATAAAATAGCCTTTTTCCATTAATCTCAAGATATCAAAACTGCACACCTAATACAAGCATCGTATTCACATGTATTCATTCCATTCTGATCTCGACATCTAGCAATATTAGATCCTATTCATGTGTATAAATATATAACTGTGGTGATAACTGCATTCCACGAGTGGTGGTATAAGGCCAATATATATAAATCGCATCCAACTTTTTGAGATGGTCAATTTTATTTTTTATATTTTATTCTTCCTCACATAAATGGTCATAGTCAGTTTCAGATAATGAATCAGCATTATATTTACAAGGTTATTTAGATTGGCCAATTTGATAAAAAAAAATAGACTGATTTATGGGTCTTCAAAACGTAATTTGACTGCTAAGACATGAGAAAAAAGTTTACAACAAAATTATCCAAAAAAAAACAGATTGGAGGGACTAAAATAGAGAGGGAATGTAATCTAGCAATGTTTTTTATTGGCCTAACAGTGTTGTCGGAAATAAAGATATTTCCTCGGATGAAGCCCTACAGAATGTACGGAGTTTTATTAGTATTGGTATAACCGGTTATAACCTATGATGCCATCAGATCGGAATGAATATGTCGAGTAACATACAGGGCGGGAATATGTCGAGTGACATACAGCGCGGGAATATGTCGAGGAACATACATGTACAGCGCAGCTTTTGATTCTTGGAGTGAATGCAGAGGACGCTATTTTGTTGACCTAGATTCCTGACCAAACATTTTATTTCCTTTCTTTTCAGGCTTCGTCAATTTTGCAGACTTATTTGTCACATGTAGTTAGAGCCACATGGCGGTTTGCGCTCCAAATTGCACAAAAATGATAATATTCGCTATTGAATTGTTCCCGTTATCGAAAATAAGTCGATAAATGCCTGAAATACATTTCTGCGAGCATTATATGTCCCAAAAGACGCACTAAAGTCATAACAAAATACAAAAATCGAACCCCGAGCAAATACTGCGACATTTGTATTCATTAAATTTCTTAATCGGAAACGGAATAATGCGCGCTTGTCCGCGGAAAAGGCATTTGCGTTGTCTTCACTGCTTTTTATCCGTTTTAGTCATCAACTTTATGGAGTACCATAAACATTTTAGAGCGAAGACAGCTCTTGATTTTGTTCCCATTGTCTACAGGTGAAATTTTTACGCGACGGCCCATTTGAAAAAACATTTAATCGGCACAAAACAATCTCAAGTTTACCGAAAAATTTATTTTTTAAAAATACACATTTTCAGCGCTATATATCGACAACTTTGTTAGGAAAGATACCTCTTACTAAACTGTGTATACATAATTTTGGAGTTCGAACGAACCATGATGGTCGTTTAAATTTCATACTAGATTTTCAATATATTTTATCCCACTAGACAATGCCTTCATTTTGAATATCAATTTAACTAGTTCTTATATTTTACTGTGCACATACTTGCTGCTAAATAATCACAATAATCACATTATCAGGATATTGACAGATGCACCAATAATTATTAGGCCTAAATAAAAAATAGTGATGTTTCCGGTAACCTGTCCGCTCCTAATTCAGAACCTAATAATGCCATTTACCCCACCCCAACCAAAACATATTAAATAAATGTTCTAATCACCAAGCTGTAATTTCTTGTCACATTTTATCTCTGTTAAAATAAGTAACAAATCATATACAAATTAGCCAATTTCTTTCACATACATCTTTATACACACTGATTTACACAATAGGCAACGTATCCTATTATTTTGGTTGAGCTTTGAATAGCTTGGTTTGTTTTAGAACCCTTTTATGTGTGGATTAGACCTGGTTAATTTTCAATGTTAAATTGATATTCAGAAAAGCACATTGGTTATGGTGTAAATTCTGACCAATGATAAAATAAATTCCATCTGTCATCGCTTTATTAGAAACTATTTGTAATAAAGGCTCCCAGTGTTGGCTTAAACAAATGGATTACAAATAAATAGCCTTGATTTTCCTTACCAATACCTTCAATGTGCTAAATAAGTTGTATTTATTGTTATAGGCGTGATTCTATTCAATGCATTTAAGAAATAAAAACATTACATAAAATTTATTTTCACCCGCCTGCCCCTACTTTTTTTTACCTTCGTTACCGGAAACAAACATATATTTTAGGCCTTATGTGGACGACATTGAGGGTATATTGTATCCATAACGAAAGCTGACAAAGAGATAATCTAACTTCAAGTTTTTCTTTTTGCAAGGCAGCATTGTATGCCAAAAGCGATTTGAAAATGTCGCGAAAGGGATGTCTAGTGGGATTAAGCTCTTCTCACACAAGAACTGTCGCTTCAGGAACTCGTAAATTATTTTCAGAGCATTTTCATTGTTAGTAGAAAGTTTGACGCTTCAATCATGATTTTGCGCTAAAGTATTCTTGTTAGATGTTATTATTCTTATGTTATGGTTCGACCGTCTAGAGTATACCAATACCATGCTGAGAAGGGAAAAAATTAATTACAAATGACAGTTTCGAGTTGCTGTGAATATTTAACATATCTTATCCCATCATAGATAAGAAACTTTAGGAGCTGTTACAAATCACGCTTGACAGTAGAATTTTTGCGTTTGATAAGATATTAAGTATTAATTGGGAATAATTTGTAATTGAAATACGGTTATACAAGACATATTCGAGGTCAATGATTTATCTTGTGTATTTTTCAGATCTTAGCCAATCATTGCTCTAACTTTAGACTTTCAATGCGACGCTCGAACCATGACATGTACTCTATATATTGTACTCATATTAACTTAGTGTAGACAATTTCGTTCACTCGATCGTTTATTACAGCTTGTAATAGGGGTAGATATGGACCTAACTGCCTCGAGGAATGCAAATGTGGTGGGAGCAACTGCCACCCCGAAACCGGGGTTTGTATCTGCCAGCCAGGGAAAACCGGACTACGGTGTACCCAATGTGAGTCGACTATCGTTTGGTGTAGGTCTGTGGTAGAGTGAATGACCGCCAACCATATATACATGTGTGTGCATTTGTCTATTACAAAGGACGGTCTGTCACTTGTTCGATACTGTTTTATATTTTGTTGTCAGGAACCGAAAATGAGCTCCGTATAAAATAAAAGTGAAAAAAAGAAAAAGAAAGAATTTAACTGTTTCAATACACAGATTTTAAAATGACATTGCGCGTTCTTATATTCTCTGTCACCGGTAGATATTCCCAAGTAGGAACATGTAAGGTGCAATTTTTCCCTAACGGAATGGCCCAGGATATTTCCCAAAAAGGTAGCATTATCTATCCTTCGTACTATAACTATTAACTATTAACACGTTTTAAATGTCCAATGATCATCTGTCATTAAGAGCTTCCATGCATCTGTAAGATATCTGTTGTATCTTTTGCACTCGTTTTCATCGTTACTGGTGGATGCGTTTGCATATTTTCGCGATACATGTACCATGTGATTGACGGTGATCACAAGTATTTTTCATTTTGCTTTGGCCTGGTAAGTTGAAAATGAACTTGGGATTGTTTTTTTATTACTAATATTGGTCAATTCGGACAGTGCATATATCTTTTAACTAATCAGTACACTACTAGATGCTAGTGACTGCACGTTATTTTCCAATGTGAATTTGTAGAAATGGCATCTACTATAATTAAATTACTCGATGTATGTAACATATCACCATCCGTTATATCGGTTGAAATGAATTATCAATTGGAAAACAAATACTATAGTACTATAGCTTTATCAGTGTTTAGCTCGACGTGTCCATGTATCTAAATCTCTACTCTATCTAAATTTCCGCTGAACCTCACATCTGAATGAGACGAGGATCCCTCCTGGCCAAGAGGTTCTGTTAAATTGCTGCGAGGTTGGTGGGTCCTTCTAAACTGCTATTATGCTGGTAGGGCAAACTAATACTGTTAAGAAAAAGTACCGTTATTTTATCTAAAGTTGTGATGTTCGCGCTGATTTGCTCACCAGAACGAATCGAGGACAGCCCATGTTATAAAATAGTTTAAAGATACGGGCGGCGTTGGCGGTGGGTATGCTGTCAAAATATTCACATCCGTCAAAAACCGCCATAAACAGAGAGAATAGTAAAATATGGACAGACTTTTTTCTTACAGCAATCAAAAAGCAAAAAACGTTACGTGACCTGGCTTTTGTTCAGATCCGGATATGGTAAACATAAAGAGCGTTATTTGTTACTGTTTTCCTGATATAGAAATAATAAAGAGCGTTTATATCATTTGTGTGTGGTTAACCAATAGAATTGCGCTGTGTTATGTAAACAGAAGCACAACTTCTGTAACAGAAGCACAACTTATGTAACACGAGCAGGCTCTTGTTTACGTACACCATCGTACGTCTTGACGACAATATACTATTTACGGGCTGATTATGTTTAGCATATGAACAAAACTATATATATTTTACTATTCCTTCTGTTGATGGCGATTTGAACAAATATGAATGTGCCTGTTGATTGTTGCAAGCAGATCGCAATGAAGTTGGCTATTCCTGTCGTTTTGCAAGCACCAGAGCAGCCATTGTTGAAATATATTTTATCAATATCGCCATGATATCGGTTCTTGAATTTTTCATACAGTCATAGGCTTTTCTTTGATTCGTCCATATATTAGCCAAACACCGCGAAAATGACAACTTTAGAACAAAACAACGGTACTTTTTCTTAACAACATCAGTTTGGTCTACCAGAATAATAGCAATTCAGCAGGACGCACAAACGTCATAGAACATTTGTTCCAACATTAGCTTGGTTGTTGTTCCTTGTATCTATGTCCTATGTTGGCTGGAATCGTCCTATTAACCCTTTCAATACTAAATGGATTATCCCACTAATGTATACAAGTATACATTGAAACAGTCCATTATTAATGTGGAGGGGTGTTCAGGTAATAAAAGGAACCAACATAAAACAGATAATACAAGTTCAGAATGATTCATATTCATTAGTGGGAAATGTTCAGATAATAAGTTCAACAAAAGAACTATCGTTTGTTGAACATATTATCTGAACACATCCAAAGGGAACTACTCGTCAATGCAATGCGTATTTAGTATAGAAAGGGTCACCGCATATGTCGATTGTTTTGCAATAAAATGTGTGATCAGACACAACAACTATTACTTAATAATCAATGCATTGTTGCAACAGTTCCAATCAACACATTTTATTCCCAAAATAATAAGAATATGTCCATCTCTGAAATATGCACCGTGGAAATATTGGCAACACTAAAACGGTAATGCAAACTACATAATGAATCAATCATATGTAGACATTGAATGGGTCGAGGCAACATATTACCAAGGGTTAACTGTGACTGTGGCTTCCTGCAAACATCATTCAAGATGCCAAATCCTCTTCTTCCCTCTCAGAGTTTATTCATCATATATTATACGTTTTGTAAATTCTTGATTAATTCTTTGTGATGATTAAATAATGTTTACATCAAACACCACTATACAGAAATAATGCGTAGTAGTAGCTGCAGACAATCGCACAGCAGTGAACTCTCTTGGTTCTTTTATTCTGGACAATGTCCGTGCGACAATTTTCCAGGTTTCTACACATTGCAAAGCACTTTCTGAAATGTAACATAGTATAACACATATCACACGTACATATATGTGATTGATACTCACCCGACATACATCTGAACTCTGTGTATATAATATAAACATTTTATAGTTCAGCTACCATTGATCAATTGTCCTACCCCGGATGTAAATAGAGGATCTACAACTCTCCCAAGTTTATAGCGGAATTTAGTCCAGTAAATTAGGTCAGACCTAATTTACTGGACGAGTTTTGTAAATTCCGCTATAAACTGGGGACGAGTTGCAGATTCTATTTATTACATGATCCAAAACCTCGACAAAACATACTTAAATCAATAAATGGGACGCGAAACTAACATCGGCTACTATAAGGCATGCTATGACGTTTCTGTAACTATGAGTTGTTTACCCGCGTAAAGAAATAGTCCCAGATAAATAAAGAATCTGGCGTATTTAATGGCGTATATTTAATGACATAACTTTTCAAACTCTTTATTCATTATGGTTTGTTGGAAATATATTGGAAGTCATAGCATTTTGAGACGTAGCGTACGGAATGTAAACAGACGACAAACCGGAAGACAAATGTAACCTGACACTATTGCCTATTATTAAACGGCGTTTAATATAACAATTTATAGAATGTGTTTATTGAATGGAATAAGGGTGGGATCATGTCATAAAGAATAATATTATAGTATGTCGATGATTTTAGTCATATTCCCATTGAATGTCTGAATTATAGAACAGCAGTCATATTCATCAGGAAGATGATACTGGGTAGACTCAATAGAAAAACTCGTTGATCGATAGACATCGTCGCGGGATCAAAGGGATTTAACCGTGTGTGTCGCTATAAACTCTGTCGAATATCGCAGATATTCTGTGAGTTTAACCGCTGAAATAAACTGCCTTGTCTGTAAACTAGTGACTATAACTGCGGATGGTTTATTTTATAACGGCTTGATTAACGCACATGGTATCATACTCAATTTCCACCGGTGGTCTCCCTTACATACGCACAATAACACAGCTGAAACCGACTGCGTAATCACTCACAAATTGTGAGATTCCAATATATTAGAGTAAATTATATCAAAATATACCATACACAGAAGTGGTGGTTATATGTAACTCAGTTAGGTTATACCAGAACCGAAAGGACGAACTTAGTCTGATCCATTAATGCAAATACATGTATATGCGAGTACAACCAGGGAACTATTTCTCGTAGTCACAAACGGGAGCTGTGATTAAACTTGCTGGTTATTTTGTCAACATTTAAATAACGTGTCTGGAATCTGTACGATGTATTTCAATTCAATTCTATATTTTATATAATCATGAATTCGTTCAAATCTTTGGAAGAAATTGTGAAGGCTTGTGATAGTAATATAACGAAGTGCATAGGGTGAACTGAATTGTGTTCCATAATTTACGGGAAATCACATTATCGATAATCTATTACTACGTAAACCAGGGTAAACAACAATAAGTTACAATGTGCGATATATGTTGAAAAACCTCGCAAAATATAGAATGCCGCTATTTTTCATTAAACTGTCAGAAAGTAGGTATGATTGGTGCCCTCTGGTATAGATTGGCAGCCCTGTATCTGTGTTCTTTGTTAGCGTTTATAGTGGCACATGTTGTCGCCGGTATTATTCACCCAATTCGTTTGTTAATAATCCTACAGTTTAATATTTATCTTTCGATGTCTATTGAGCCTCACTATTGGTTTATCCGGTTTAAAACATAATTTCTCCCCTGATGGATATGACTGTTAATGTCCGAACTGTCACGTTGTTGTATCTAAACCTGGCTACTATTAGACACCAGCCAAATCACACGATGTGCAGTGTATAACCACGCAGACTGACGGAGAAAGACAATTTATTCCTGGGATTATTTTCTAGCATGTCAAGAAGATCTGTGGGGGATCAATTGTAAACATGACTGCGATTGTGAGAACGGTGCCACATGCGACAGCGGCAACGGCGAGTGCGCATGTGCAGCTGGATGGTTTGGTGCCAAATGTGCTGAAGGTGAGTAAAACCCAGATTCTCTATGTCTATTGGATTTAGTTTCCATTATGTTTTCCAATTCGGCAGATAAATAATGTAAACCGTGTACTGAATTAAGCGCGAACGCGCTAAACATATTAGTTAGAAGTTATGTTTATTTTTGTAATATATTTGTATCGTTGTAGACCCATATTATTATGACTCATTGTGATCACAATGGGATGGTCCGCTATATTGTTTTTCTTATTATTATATTCACATTGGCATATTCTATTCGTTTGTAGAGTGTCCTGAGGGTAGATATGATACCAAGTGCCTACGCCGATGCACCTGTGAGAACAACGCTACATGTGACCCCGCGGACGGAACCTGTTATTGCAAGCCTGGCTGGACTGGGCAAATTTGCGACAGAGGTAACTATATATCTAAACATCTGAGTCAAGTTCGGCATTTGGTTTAATAAGATTTATTCCCATTCAAACTATATAACCAAATAATACACATAAATCAGGCACCTTCATAGAGTTTGTATGATAAATGCACTGCACTGTAATTATAGCATTTCACCCCATCTTCACCCGTCTATCCTCTTGACCCATCTCACAATTATATCCCTTAACCACAACAACATGAAAACGGGAACCCTAGACAACAGACACAGTTACAACCAGTTACACATGCACACTAGCGTGTATTCACTGTAATAGCGATGAGCTTTACTCCATCTTTCAGCATGTCCGCCTGGATCTTTTGGAGAAGACTGCGATAAGAAATGTAATTGCCGGAACAGCGTTGAATGCGATCCTGAATCCGGGGAATGTATATGTGCACCAGGATGGCGAGGTCCTGGATGTGATGAAAGTAAGCTAAAAGTATTCTATATATAGCGTGAAGTGACGCATACTACTAAATAAAGCACCAGTCCAGGTTGTCTCAAAATCTGCATGTGACCGAATGCCAAAACCATGGATTCATCACTGTAAAGAGCTCGGCGGATGACTGCAGTGGTATAAAATTTTTGATGTGTTAAGAAATATATTGGGATAAACATACATGTATATGTGGTAGATGATGGCAGGAGAGGGACTGGAAACAAATTTATACTGTCAATTGGTGGTTGCTTCCGTGATTCTCAATGAATTATTTGACGAACCCGTCCGTTGTGTGCGTTGCGTTGAAATTGGATTGTATACAAAACTCTAAGTCGTTCAGACGGCTAAAGTGCGTCCGTTGTGTTGTATCCGTTAACACACATGACACATATATTCTATTTTCAACGCAAAGTAAGCCGTAACACATACCTTATATGGTAATTAAGCGCGTTCGTCATGGCGTTTCTTGTTTTTAGTCTTGGTAAATGATGCACGGCGGCTGTGTTCGAAGCCACGGAAACTCAACTTGGATTATGCCAATAAAGTGTTAGTTGTTGGGATTTGAGAGGTTTGAGATTGTTGTAACATTTTTTTTACAGATAGATTGATTTAAAATATTGCATTTATTCCAATATCGAACTTATTAGCTGCAATTATTAATCGGACGCTCTGTGTTATAACGCAACGTACGCATCCGTGTGAACGGTTTCATACAGACAACTGATCGTGTCATCGCAACGTATATACGGACCAGCGCAACGAACGCAACTGATTCGTCTGAACGCTATACATTACTCGTTGAATTTCAAGCAAACTCTGGGCATGCAGCCTGTTCTCCCGAAAACCAGCACATTACCTGCTTATAAATAACTTAATTTGGGTAGATAATCTGTTTAGAAACGCCTCATTTTGAGTCGATAATGTGCTAAAAATGATATATTTTAGTCACATTATCGACTCATAAGGAGGCGATTCTAAGCAGATTATATGCGGACAATGACACAAATAAGCCAACTCACGACTTTTCATGTGTACGCTCTCTAACAGGTGTTTTCACTGTGGCCCGCGCCATAAAACGAAATAACGGATAAGAGTCCACTAACTGCTTATTTCATAATGAAATGATCACATTATGTACCTATTTCGCATTATATGTCGATTATTTGCATATATCCGCGAGGATATGACTGGCTGGCATGAACGTTTTTACTTCTTGCATAAGGTATCGAAATATGAACACGATTATCGTTTCTGTTGCCGAACCATAAGGTCTGCTCGCATTAATATTTTGTTTTTGTTTGACAGAATGCCCCGATGACACATATGGACCTGGGTGTGGTAAGCAATGCCGATGCAAACACGGGGCAATGTGCGAGCATATAAGTGGTGTCTGTGTATGTTCGGCTGGGTGGCGCGGTACTCACTGCAAAAAGGCGTGTCCATCTGGTTTCCATGGCATCGACTGTCAAGAGATCTGTAACTGCGGTAAAGGTGCACATTGTGACCCTGAAACAGGGCGTTGTCAATGTGCGGCCGGATGGTATGGAGCAGGTTGTACCCGAAAATGTGCCGAAGGATTCTTTGGCCCGGACTGCGAACAAACGTGCCAGTGTAAGAATGGTGGAACGTGCGACCACGTGACCGGAAGTTGTATATGTACTCCGGGGTGGAAGGGGGCGGAGTGTGAAGAAGGTGCGCATTATATGATTGTTGGAATCTGCAAAATTCATTGCCAAATATTCTCATTGTATTCACACTCAGTAGCTATATCTGGTAATATGGTTACTGCCATATATAAAATAAATAACGGAAATCACGCACTCCTCTTATCATGAGATATCAAATTGTATAATGTCTTATAATTGTTTAAGCATGATCCCTCCATAAGAGAGAATAGATGGGAGAAAAAACTCCATAAAGTTTTACCAACCAGTTAATTTATATAAGAACACCTTATGTCTGCGACCCAGGTGTAATACTTTCATATACATATATATATTAATAAAGTTTCAATTTCGTCTCAACTGAGGAATAACGAATATGGCTCAGAACTCGGCTCATTAGAGTACATTCCCCTCATTCCGTAAGCTCTACAATTTCCTTTGGCAAAACATAGTGGATCGTCCATCTTCATTTGTATATTTTCTGGTTATGTCATCCGTATTTGTTTCCACCTACTTCAGCTTGTCCACCTGGTTTCTATGGCAACAACTGCTTGTATCGGTGTTTCTGTATAAATGGTGGAAATTGCCACCACGTGCATGGAGAATGTAACTGTACAGCGGGATGGATGGGGCGAGCATGTGAACAACGTGAGTATTTTCATACCAGGGTCGTTCGTATAGGCTACACGTCAAGTATTTGTAAGCATTAAGTAAGAGTTAGAGCACAAGAATTGTTCTTTACCAGAATCATCGAGTCGAAGACGAGATTTATTCTGGTAAAGAACTATTCGCGTGCTCTGACCGACTTAGAGCACAATTGATCCCACATAATGCAATCAACTGGAAATGTGCCATTGAGCGTGTTTTGACCACGACGCACAATCCGTGCGCTGGCCGCGAGTGGGCACAATAGCCGGTTAGCCACGCCCAACAACGTGATTAACTTGCACTGATCGCCGTTGAATGTGAATAGATATTCCGAAACAACACTGACTGGTCCCACTTTAAAGTACCCTTGCGATTTGTCTGTTATGAGTTGCGTGTGCCTAGCAATGTGATAATCACTGAACTATTCCTTCGCCAGCCTTGGGAATTGGTGTGCTGTACCTACACTCAGGGAACGATTGTAACAATGGGATTGTACTAAGTTGTGTTAGAATGACTCTATCGTTGCATTACATCGGTAGAAAGAATAACACTTTTAAAGCAAAAACACCAACAACACAAGCGAATTCACTGAGACTGTTTGAGTAGATATCATTTCTAGTATATGTGCAGTACTAACTGGCGGGGCTCATTTGTGATATTCTTTGACCAATACAGTTTTGTTCTCGGCATGATTCGATTCCTTGGGGACATACATGAATATATATCCACTAGACGTCTTTCATCGTATGCAAATTCATGCGACAGTAAGCCTGCGTGGGTTTTGCCGATATAGTCTTTATTTTAAACATTGCACCAATTGTACTTTTGTTCTACAAAAACAATATAGGATATACTGTTTTTCAAAACATGCATACAGTCCTAGTGTAAAAGGAAATTAGAGTATATATCTCCAAATTGATCAATTTTGGTGCGTTTCATTGCAGCTTGCGACATCACGAAATATGGTTCGAATTGTAAGAAGGAATGTGATTGCGACCACAGCAGATCATGTGACCGAGAAACAGGGAAATGCAAATGTGAAAAGGGTTTCATAGGTGACAGATGCGATGAAGGTACGAAAAATAAATTGTTGCATGGTTTCTCCAACTATTTACCATAAACTTGGGTAACTTAATTGTTTGGGACACATGGCAATTGTTTCTTTCCAGAATTTTGTGTTGTGTATTATTTATTTGTCCAATAGATGCATCTCCAGTCAACAATATATAGCTGCTAAATATGATGAGTACTACATGAGTACATTCCTAGCAAAACATTGATGTCACCCGATTTGTTTGTGTGATTTTACAGTATGTCCCGACGGATTTTACGGCGAAGACTGCAACGATAAATGTACATGTGAACCCAACGCACGATGCAATACAGTGACTGGCGTCTGTAAATGTGGACCTGGATGGCGAGGACGAAAATGTACAAAATGTGAGTATATTTAAAAAATGGAATGGTTCATACAGTGTTTTATCTTCCCCTCCCACTGAATGGTGGACTTCCAAGTACATTGAGAAGATGAATGTGGAATGACAGTTGCATGAAACTGTATCATAGCATATGCGGGGATATCGGCTGCGAACATTTAATTTTGCGCAAGTACGTACGGAAGAAACATTGAAAATATGTAAAATATGGTCAATAGGGAGATGTTTGGATGATCTGGAAATGTTTAGAATGCCCGAGCGACAAAGTCTATCTCGATCGAGGTATATAGTTGATGATTAACTGTGTATGTTTACTTAGCGATATGAATAGGAATGTGAATCCTTCTACACAAATCTTATCTTTTCGTCATACTGTCGTCTGCTAATGTATCATTAACACCCCTCCAAATGAATAACTGACCATTCCTATGTATAATGTTATAATTGATGAGAGAATTACATACAACATATACCTTTTAATTTATTCACAGCGTGCGTTTATGGGACTTTTGGGTTGAACTGTGATGAACCATGCACGTGTGGAGATGGTACGCCTTGTCATCACGTGACCGGTGATTGCTCTTGCCCAGCTGGTTACCAAGGTTTATCATGTGACAAAAGTGAGTCATGTACATGCAGCTATTGTACCAGTATATCATTGTGACTTCGTATAGCGTTAGCTGTGTAATAACAACCACGTTTGGCTTGCATGTTCTGTACTTCAAGCTGAATTGTTTCTCGGTATTTGAGAACTTATTTTGTCCTTGTATGAGTGATGAATATGCATAGGTCATAGGAATAGCTGTTATGTTCTAAAAATATGGGGGTATCACATATTACCTGTATCGCATTTACTGGCCTTTGTTTCAGTTGGTTTACGTCTGTTCACTAAATTTTGAAGAGTCAGTTCTGGACACCTCTGTTCACATGCTCTAAACAGAAGCCATTGTGCCATATCTGTTCCATGAAACGTTTCGGGAGTTTGTCGATTCATTTTGCACAAAGTAGTATTACATGTATACGTAATTGTCTACAAATTACATCCCAGTTTAGGGAATGAGAGAAATACTCACCGAAATATAATTTCAGTAATTGAGCTATACACTGTATATATTTTGTTGTAGTTTGCTCGCCTGGGACCTATGGCAAGGAATGTCGGGGTACATGTGTGTGTAGTCCGCACGAATTATGCCATCATAAAACCGGACAATGTATATGCAAGCCAGGACATTTTGGCAAAAACTGCAAAAAAGGTAGGTCATTACTGCAAATTGAAATAAATTTATCCATGAAGAGATCTTCATACTGAACGGAACATAAAGAATATATTATAGGAAATGATTCATGAAATCCTACCAGACATGTACCATTATTGACCTTTACCCTTTATGCTGTTATGCATGTAATATTTTACAAGTGTCTCATATATTTCCATCTAGATACATGAATACATGTGTACGTTCTGGCACGTTATCCATCTCTCCTTCCAGAAACCAGCATGATATACGGAATTTGTTATTTGTGTTTTCCATGTCCTAAAAATCATAACCATATTTATGAAACCATTGTCTAGACAATACAAAGTTCATTTTCACATTTTGAATGTTCCCATAAAGTGTCATGAAATCAATCTGAACTCTGAATGATATCACTCATATAGGTGTACCATGTTTCATAATCCATAAACTCCGCATGTAGTCATTTCTTTACACATATCATTTGCATTCTGTGTAACTACATTTAAGATCACGGCAGCATGAACCACACGTTAACAGGCTTTATCGACATTATTCATTATACTAACAACCCGCTTTGTATTTTCTGCTGCTTTTCAAAAGGACGAAAAAAGAAGAAACCACGGAAACCATCAAAACAGGATCTCAGTTCGAAATTCAAACATTTAGAATCAGGTATAATCTCGTTCACCTCACGCACGGTTTTGCTGTTGATCACAGAGTGTGCTGTCATTATATTTGTGCATAAAACTGATAACGTTTGTGTTATCGCCGTCAACTTCACATAACCATAACACGTGTCCCCAAAAACGTGTGATTTGTATTCTCCCAGTGACATAGGGCATATATCTGATATTGTTCATTTTCATACACAATATTCATATTATTTAATGTGTGTGTTCCTATGGGGGTACGGAAATATTTAATTTCCCTTATGGCAATTTAAACATCCTTAGATAACATAAATGAAAAGACGAAAACGTCTAAGTTGCATGTAACCTAACTTCAAGAATGCGAGCCTAAACGATGAATGCAGTTTGTATATCACAAGCGGTTTGGTACACCTTCTGATATACAACTAAACAGAGACAGGCTTCCACGTTTCTAACTTTCAGAAATGGCATTTACACCCCTGTATGCGCCTTCAAACAGTCTGACTCAAATCCCAACATGTTCAACTATTATGGCACCAGAACACTATTACTATATTTGGGTTTGTAATATAACTCATTTTCCCCCAATTCCAAACAAAATACTTTCGGCATGCATGAAATTTAAAACGTTTCGTGATTTAGTACGCCATGCTTCTATTTTTGAAATTGATAAATTGTCGTTGGGGTGAGGCTCTTCCATCCGTAGTTGTTACTATATTTCTTTACATTGTATGTCAATCAAAACAGGATGCTTATGGGGTTGCAACTAAAATACAGATGCATTCAATGTTGTGATTTAGCCCATGTATGTGTTACAATTTTGACAACAAGTTGTCTAATGTGTGTGGGAAAGCATTTCCGGATGATGCAATTTAACCTAACATTATTCCAGTGTGTGTGCAGTTTACTCATGATGTTCCTATTGTCAACCGATCACTATAGGTAAAGTTTTGTTTTCCGGGGAAGTACTTGCTCAAATGGGAGGTAACATTTAACAGTTAGATAGAGCACCATAATAAAAGTAAATGTATTTTCATGTATATTGTATTGATCCAGGCAAGAAATGGTGGTCAATGTAGATCATCTCACGGATCTCTGGTCTGACTACGCCCGCGAATCATCATCATATTTATTGTCTGACATCTATATATAAGACATTCTAGACAAATTACAAATAACTATATACAAATAATATATACAGTCACGTGTGCATCATCGTTCACCAGTGCAAACTCCGGGAACTGTTTAATATTGTGACAGGGAAGTTCATAACATTTTATTACATTCCTATGTGTGATTTACCTTGATTTCTCGAGTAATTATAAACGATAATTTCAATAGTGAATTATGTCACTTTAACTAGCGCGTTATGTATGCATACGCGCTATCAAAAGTATGCGTCATGTATCATGGCGGTATTATTCGGATTTCTGGTAAATCAGATGTTTAGAGTGCAATATAATAAACAAAATAATAACTTGATTCAACTAGTGACGTAAAAATAATTCATTCGAGGCAGGGACTATTTTGTAAAACACCCGAGCGCAATGCGCTCACGTGGTTGTACGGCACTGCCCCATGTGAATTATTTCACGTCACCAGTTCAACCAAGTGATTATTCTCTATAAAACACATTTCATGTAATATGTTTTTTATTTAATACCCGTTCCTTGATAATAGATTTCACTATAGGTGAAGGTCCCAGCTCAAGATTGCTTTATTTAGGCGAATTTTGTGAGTTGATTTTGCTTTGCGTCGCTTTCAGTCATGGCATTTCTCCAAGGTAGTATGTAATAAATACAATGGTTATTGCGATGTCGGTTCACAAAAATCACAAAATCATACTGTATCGAGCTGGGACCACTCTCTACTGTAAAATTGCTTATTAATGAACAAGTACTAACAAAGAAACAGGTACAGGTCAGAATGTCAAAAAGTTCCCAGATTTTTAACTGGTTTAGTATGATCTCTATACGGGTATAGTCAGAGTAGAGATTCATGGCATGATCTCTGATCAATTGTCTTATAACGTTATATACATGTATGTTTAAATTTTAAATACGTATATTCAAGACATATTTAATCGTTCATATATACGTGTATTTAAACCACGTAAACTCCACATGCATTCTCGGTCATTCGCAGTACTTATGTAAACTTACAACCTACAATATTATGTCCACAAATTATTCAAATTATCGTTAACATACAGTATATATAGCTTATAACAGTACTGTTGTGTATTTTGAAGCGTCATGGATATTTGGTAGGTAAAACACACTGGTAAAGTAACCAGTCTAGTGAAAGTGGTCACGTGATTATCGCGCACTTGTTTCGTGTATACGTTCTTTCTTGTGATGGTGGCAGTAATAGAAAGGAACGGATTCATGGATTCACAAATCATCACCCTATACCATCACCCGGTACATGTACCATCACCAGCATTACGCTGCGAATGGATCCATTAATCTGCAAATCATCACCCGGTACCATCACCAGCACTAGGTTACGTTCACACGCTGGCAAATAGTTCGCATGCAATTTGTCGTAAATGGCGGTAAAACTACTTAATTTGCACATAACCAACAGTTTACTGCATGCTCAGTGAGGTAGACATGACAGTGTGAAATATCTTAAGTTGTTGTTCAATTGACCTTTATCCGAAGAATAGGCTTCAATATCTGGGAAGAAATACTCATCGTGGCATAGAATTGCTGTACTAAGACAATCGAAGGCACATATTCTTTACCATTTTCAAAAGTGTACAATTGATAGCCAACCATGGAAATTTGACAGGCAATATTTTCCACCTGTGTGAACGTACCCTTACTTTTTGCTGTTATTTGCGACGATGTGTCCAGACCATCGTTTGTGGCATGTCACACTTCAGTTCCTTACTATCGCTGCCACGTGTTCACTCTCATCTATTTTGCACGCATGGTATCATATCTCACATCTATAAAATACTCTACATTCCGTTCACAATTCAACAGTAGTCATAAACAGCACAGAAGAACACGGCTCTTTGATGTACTCACTCCACAAGATGGCTGTCATAGGAAACAATGGTTATAAATCTGATTACATATTATATTTACATATTTACAGATCCATGGTCCGAGTTGATACCCCTGAATAACGATATCTTCCGCTTCGGGCGGGGGGGGGGGGTCAGATTTCCGGACACTAGGCGCTTTTTTTTTCCGCCCTCTGGGTACCCACCACCCCCTAATTTTTATTTTTTTTCGATTCAAACTGCTTCAAATGACTATTTTACGTAGTTGTCCTGATCTTATCCGACCTATGTTCTGTGTGATGATTATAGAAGCATTCCTATTTTTGATTTACCGATAAGGCTGTAAAGTTTCAAAGAAATTATCCAATAAATGTGGGCTGTAGGTTGTGCTGATGGATTCACATTTGAAATCCAAGATGGCTGCTGGCGGCCATGTCTATTTTGAAAAAAATTCGGGGAAAAAAGGGAGGCTCTCAACGAAGATCCGTATGCTTCGGGAGTAAAAAATATATGTCACGAGTCGAAGAAGTCGCGTTTCAAAGATCGGCGCTAACAGTTTTAGATTTTTGAAATCTAATAATTTTATCCACCATCTAATTTTTGTTGAACTATCAAAAAGTCCATCTGATTCTGTCTATAGATATATACGGACTTCTATGCGCGGACAACGTCGCGAGAGGTCGCGCAAGATCACGGTATGACATGGGTTCGATGATTGGAAATGATTTTCGGAATAAAGACGACGAAAATTATCGCAAGAAACAAGATTACAATATTCTCTGATAGCTGGTGGGGGATACATGTACATATACATATTCCCAATAAGTATTTATATTTTATCCATGAAAATAGACCAGTGATAACACCATGCCGATTACACGTCCAAGTAGATGTGTGCTTACATTTGTGATGACACGTATTTGGGATATTCTAACCAGGGGTTATCATATATGGAATTTCATCGCTCATCGTTCACACTGCCATGAAAAACGTTAGTATATGACTGTTGACTATGATACAGTATATACTTGGTAATGTTATGATAATGTATTGATAATAAACCAATTTTAACACTAATGCGGCTTTTGGTGAAATACAGTTGTGACTATAGTGAATACAGGGACCCTCAAATCGGACCATCGAACTTTAAACACTACACATCTAATATGCACTCTTTATGAGCCATAGTAAAACGAATGCGAGTTTATTCGTTTTCGTGGTATGTTGGCTGCTTGGAATCCCCTTTGTGTGACGGCATATATATTTGATTGGAACCTGTGTTTAAATATTTGTGACATCACACACCAAAAATAAATATTTTTCTCTACTACTTACCGTTCCTCAGATAACTGTGATGTCATGCACAACTGTTCTTTCTTTTATCATAAAGAGCATATTAGATAGGTATGAACGTGATATCAGCAAATGTTTCTAATCGTTGTTTCCATTCACCAAGACACAATCCACCCTGCATGCTCACATTCTCTCACGTGCAAGTTTTTCCTGCGATGTGCACCTTGTGTGTGATATGGTACCAAGCATGCATGCAAATAGTCCACACGTATGTGGCATGTTTTGTGACAATTTCGTCCTTTGAAACTCTCATAGATTAACTGATATTCGATCACTAACTCGTCAGTTTGAAGATTCTGTTTCTTCTGTTCTTTCTTTCTACTGTTCGCAATCAGCCACTTGATCATTCATCACAACAAAATATACTACATTCTTTTTACAACATTTCTTATTTACTTTTGGAACAGCGACGTCTCTGGATTAAATTTCTAGAAGTGTTGAATATTTCTAGACGTTAACGTTTCGTACTTCTTTTCATGATGACACCCCTGGCTACGTGGTCTACTAAGTTTATATGATGTTGGTGGGTCCTGCTTATTTAGCTGCTGGTGGGGCAACATGATGCCATTAATAAAATGTGCCTTTTTCTTAACCCTTCTATGACTGGAGCTTTCTAAAATATTGCAATAAACTTGTGTCAATGCATTCTCTTATATATGCGAGTCGCCCATATGTCACCTCGCAAAATAAGAGAATGAGTTGGCCTAACAATATTACCGTGACCTTGTAAACCGTTGCATTCTTTTATATATGCGAGGCTCCATATCGGAAATTCGCATGTAGAAGATAATACACTGGCACGGGATCATTAATGCTGCACCAGCGCAGCAACAGTCATGGAAGGGTTAAATTGTCCTTTTAGAGGTCTTTGGTTAATTCGAACAGAAGCTGGATTTTATCACCACGCTCGGATTCGCCAAACACTGCGAAAATGACAACTTTAGAAAAAATAACAGCACTTTTTAGTAGCAGCATCACCCCCCCCCCCCAGCAGCATTATAGCAATTCAGCTGGACCCACCAGCGTCATAGAAAAGTAACATGTCCAATGAACCAGGGGTGTTCTGGAGAAAACTTAACCGTGAATTGAGCTGGTGCCATTTGGATAATGATTTGTAGTAGTTTTCCACTATAGATGGATGGACGAGAAACTTTTTTTCATGCAAACAATGCAAATTACTTTAACGCATGCCAAGATAGCATGGCTGGCTGCATAGAATAATCGACAACTTTCTTGCGTGTATGCACATGTAAGATTTACAAATTAAAATCGTGTTCTCTTCTCTGCGATTGCTCAACAGAATTACAGAGAATTACGAACGGTATAGTTTCAATGTACACTCAGTGTGCTTCTATGTGTTCTTTGTATTACCACATTTCATGATAGGCATTGGACATGACTCTTGATAACACATGTCCAGTGTTGAATCCCATCTGAATGTCTAGCTGCCCAGAACAATCGTTGGTATATGGTCGTTGCATGACGTAACAAAAAGACACCCATACATGTACTTATACATGTGCATAACAAATTGCTTCTTCTGCCTCTGCTATTTATTACCAAAATATTGAGTGCATTCCGACTTGTAATCACACACGGTCACTTACCGCATATAATGTCGTCGAATTTCCACACCTAATTCAACAACTGCCAATTGCTTTCAACCGGACAAGTTTTTCCCGATCTCACTTACATCAAATACATTCCGCATGCAATTGATATCTTATTTTGATTTTCAATTCACAAATATGCATGTTTATTGCGCATGATAATTATTCCTTTCTGCACATTGGCCTCACATGAGAGAGAGAGATATATATATATACTTAGTCAGCTTAATATTGACATTATCAAAGTTAGCCTTGCATGCCGATCATCTCCGAAGTTGTACAGCAGCGAATTGCAGTTTTAACGTCTGGAAACACAAGGTTCATACTTGTCTGGTAACATTCGTGATGATTATATAGATTATTGTATTAATATACTTTGTCATTGTCGCACCTGTTCAAGTCAATGGTCCTGCTAATGTGCTATGATTCTGGTGGGTCCTGCTGAATTGGTATGATGTTGCTCCTGCTGAATTGGTATGATGTTGTTAGGGCGAAATAATTATGTTAAGAAAAAGTACCGTGATAGTTTTTCTAAAGTAAAAAATTTTGCGGTTTTCGGATAATCTGAACATATCCATAAAAAGCCATTATGTTTATTTTTAAATTTCAAAAACATTTATATTTCGAAATACTTGAATAATGGTTATATTTTTTGTTGCAATTCAAGTACATAATCAAGATGGCTGTTCACGTCATTTTACAAATCCCAGCGCATCCACTATTATTTTTTTCAAAAATAGACATGTTCTTGAATTTTTCACACAAACGCTGGCTTATTCTCAAATCGCTCGGATTAGCCAAACACAGCGAAAATGAAAACTTTAGAAAAAATAACGGTATATCTTCGTAACGCCATGAGTTTGCCACATCACCATCATAGCAATTCAGCAGCAACCAGCAGCAACCATAGCACGTTAGCAGGACCACTTGACCCGGGGTGATTTTGTCAGTGGACATTTGACGTCCAATCAATATCATCGGAGAACCTATTTTATAACTTCAGCGAGATAATTTCCTGAAAAATTAAACTTGGGTAATTAACGCTATATTCGTCGAGAACAACATTGTAAGCCACGAAATCTATATACTCCATTTTTCTGATTTTCAGAATCAAATCTCAATTATTGTTCATCGTTATTATAACAATAACATGATTTTTGAGGGCGTTATTGTTTATTAACGGCCCGGCTGGAATGATTAACAGCCCTCGGGCCTATTAGCGGCCCGAGACGAAGTCGAGGGACGCTAATAGGCCCGAGGGCTGTTAATCATTCCAG
Source organism: Siphonodentalium dalli (assembly GCA_032622095.1). NCBI lineage: Eukaryota > Metazoa > Mollusca > Scaphopoda > Gadilida > Siphonodentaliidae > Siphonodentalium > Siphonodentalium dalli. The sequence continues at coordinate 59,587,935 of CP136064.1, read as the reverse complement.
AGGGCCGTTAATAAACCATAATGCCCGATGGAATCATGTTATTACTATTATTACCACAGTTTTTGACATTTGACACATTTGAGGATTCAGTGGAATAATGAAGTAGATTAAGAGAGAAATATTTTCAAGAACATTTAAATTTGATATCATTTGACTTGTCAGCTGACACACTCACACACAGTCTCGAAAATAGGACAGGGAAAAAACAAGCATTGAAGACGAGTAACAAACAATGAGAGGTTGGCAGCTAAAATTATTAATGCATACTTCCGCTTGATACAATAATTTAATCATATAGCGTGAATTCCAATCATAAAACCACTATAGTGTCGGGAAAATCGGATACATCTTCCCATTATTTTCTTGAAATAAACACGCCAGATCGGAAGTTGAAGGGACGTAACTCGCGCGATAATAAACGAGATCTAGTTTCCGGGCCGCGGGCCGATAATGAACTAGGCTTCTCGTTATCTGCCCGCGGCCCGCTGTTTTGGTAACAATACGCTATTATCAATGGCCTAGAGAACGCCCTATAAAGTGGTAATAATACACTATATTGTTCAACAATGTGCCCAACAGCTGAGCGAAAAGATCGATTAATAATTTTATGTAGATTCTGCTGACATCAAGAGTGCTTTGTAGTCATTTATTATCTCTGGCACGCTGACTAAGGGTACGTTCACACGCTGGCAAGTTTGCACAGTATGGTTTGCAGGCATTTCGTCGTACAAAACGATATGATGCTAGAATATGATCGGAAACAAGCACATAAAGTGAATCTGTTCCACAGCTAACTACGTGCGAAGTAAATCTCTGTAGTTCCACCTGTAGCGATGCTACCGGATTTGCCTGTAAATATCATACAATTATCTAGCAAGAATAAATCAAACAGGTATTTGAAGGAAAATTCCAGTAGCACCGTTGCAAGTGCAACTACATAACTGTTACTTATATATGTTACTTCTCATGTCTTTCGCTTTGTAAAGATGCATGTTATGTGCATCTTTCCGTTCATGTTCTGGCACCATGTGGTTTTCTATGACGAAATGCCCGCAAAAACATACCGTGCAAACTTGCCAGCGTATGAACGTACCCTAATGAATGTTATCCTGGCGCACAAACGTATAAACAATAGCCCAGGTTCGCAGCACAATTCCGTTTGAGTCAATTCAGTTCGCACAGAATATAGCACTTCAAACTGTCCTTCCCATATATATACTTATATGCTTAATTTCCCCCGACAAATATATATTTTTAAATCCTCCACGTTCCGCACAATAAATACAACTTCTACTCAAATATCCTTTATTTGGACTTACCTCAAGCTCCCACAATTTAGATACATATACCCAACGGGGTTATACAGTGAATTGGTGAACTGCACTAAACGAAATCATTGTTTATTCGTTATCAGGTTGCCAAATAGGAAAATATGGACCTAATTGTGAAAATGATTGCGAATGCGAGAACGATGGTGATTGCAACATAGTTACCGGGGAGTGCGCATGTACAGACGGCTGGTTTGGCCCAACATGCACAGCGAGATGTCCAGACTGGCGGTTCGGAATAAACTGTTCCGGTGTATGCGACTGTGGCATGGGCGCTCACTCATGCAGTAAACGGAACGGAAAGTGCAAATGCAAACCAGGATTCATGGGAACGCTATGTGATCAGGGTTAGTAAAAGTAACAACATTACGTTTTGGAATCAGGGGATCTGTCAACCAAATAATGCAACCTGTTTGGGCAATTAATAGATAATGACACAAGTGTGTGAACTGTAACGTTATTGCAACGTTTGTTGTAACGCGATGGTAAAATGAGAACCACATGTTTGAATTTCACCCCCCCCCCCGGCACGACAAACCAGTGCAATGAGCTTAACAAGATCACACGATTGTGTTGTTATATGTATATTGCACATTCCGACTATCGTAGATTGTAGGATACTAACATCTAGATCTAATTTATTTAATTCAACAAACTATTGATTTGTGTAGACTGCACCTCCTAATTTAGTGAAGCCCGTTTCTGCTACAGTTGACACCATACATGCATACATGTACTATGTGTGTATTGTCCAATTAGGACAAGACTTTTTTATGGAACCTTTTGCAATTTCTGTATATCGCAAAAATAAACATTGGTTCTGCGATTATATGTACGTACATGTAGCTGTTGTTCCCAACAATTGAAGTCAGTTCATTTGTTCAAATGATTTACCTTGGCGAATAGCTTCATTCAGTAGAATCTATACATATAAAAGAGCCCCTCTGACGCTGAATAAAGGCCCCAGAAGGGAGCCTATATCAGCTAGTATATATGTACACTATGTGGAATCATTCTGGAGTGATATCTTGGCACAAATATTGAGTGTCCCTGGTCCTTAACCATTTATGTGCTAAAGCATCATTGACGAGTAGTTATCCCGTAGGAAATGTTCAGATGATAATAATAGGTCGTTTGCTGAACTTATTATCTAAACATTTCCCTCAATGAATGGGACGCCTGCTGTACTTTTAGTTATCTGTCGTCTTCTTATATTACCGGTACATCCCTCCAAATCAATAATAGACCATTCCGATGTGCACTGTTTAACTGACTGGGAGAATCCATTAGTATATAACGTGTTAAATCAGATTCTGTTTAGTGGCCATAGCGGCACATATTTTTTTGTAAAACTTCAATCGTAGATGCACGAATCAGGTTACTCTCAATTCGCGTATATAATTCCAAGCCTTGTGACGGCTTATGTCAGTCTAATGTCGTATGCCGGTGAGCAATCTGGGCCCACCGCATATCATGTGGTGTTAGTCTCTTGTCCAGATATTTCGAGCCCTCGTGACATGGGCTTTGTAAAGTATTCAAGTACGCATTTTAATATTCATTGAAACTAATGAAATGGTGGCTGATTTGCCCTTGTTTTCTTCTTAAACGAATTATAACAAAATAATTCGAGTTTGGTTTATAACTAGATTTATATATATAAGAATGACGAATACGTCACTAGAATTTGTGTTATTTCTGTCAGTTGCCGTTTCGCGCTATCCGTTGTAACGATTACGCTTTCCGGTTTTCAACAAAACTCACAAATACACCAAATAGTAATTAGTTCGAGATCCATGCTCTGGTCCTCGATGTTGGAGTTAACTCTGAAATTGTTCTAGTCGCCATGTGGCCTTAATTTCTATCTTTTAGTGACAATCAAATCATTCGTCGCAGTGAAACATTGGATGCAAACATCGAGCCTACCACTGACTATGGATGAACTGATAACAACATAATGCTTTTTTTATGACACACACCTTACGCATAACACTAAGTTTAATTATTTGCAATATTTTATTGTAGTTTGTCCAGAAGGTCGGTTCGGCCACGACTGTGAGAACACATGCGACTGCGGTGATAATGGACATTGTGATCCCGTGGGTGGAAACTGTTTATGTGTTATGGGGTGGATGGGAGAACAATGCCAGGATCCGTGCCTGGACAAGAAATTTGGACCGGGCTGTATACATAGTTGCACGTGCCAAAATGGAGCGTCGTGTGATTCTGTTACCGGATGTTGTAACTGCGAACCGGGATATTACGGACAGAACTGTGAATGGGGTAAGGATACTCCTCTAAGAACAATATACATGATATTTGCACTTCGCTTGTTCTTATATATACACGTGTCGTATGTTTATCATATGCATGTTATATGTGCATTGGACGGCATTTCATATATTGTAGTCTAAAGTTAACTCTTCCTTTGGATCTGTCTTGATCATTGATCATTGTAGCGCATACATGTGTATTAATCAAACAAAGAAAACAATGAACATCTCATTCCATTGTACAACAACGGCCAACAACAAGGTTCTTCAGACCTCAACTTTTAGTTCTTCAGAGTTCAAAAACCAAAGAAGTTTAAATTGTTGGTTCAACAAATTGAAAATTTAGATAAGGATGGTTCTTCGACCATTTTTCTGACAGTGTATAATATAATACGCGGTATAGTCCTTGGTAAGAATTATTGGCAATCTCCCTGTAAAGTAATCCATGCACAGTTCCAACTAGTTTGACTGAACCTTGAGTTTGACACTGATTCACTGCTCATTGTAGAATGCAGCGAAGGCAGGCATGGCCCGTCGTGCAGCGACGTTTGTGATTGCGTCAATGGGGCTAAGTGCGAGCCTCAGAATGGGAAGTGTGTTTGTAAACCAGGATATGCTGGTAACAGATGTGATAAAAGTGAGTAATCATAGAGTTATCCTTCTTAGAATGGCTTACCGTGATTGTATTTGCTATCTTGTTATCTAAATGATCTCTGCCATATGTGGTTTTTGGATATTTTCCATAATCATCGATGAATCTCAAACATCATTGCACAAATAGGTATATCAGCATATCATGATTTTAAATGTTTCCGAACAGACACTGACACTGAATGTATGCATTTTCAATGCAGCAAGTCACCGGCTCAGTCGCTGATTGGTGGAAAATATCCGCTAATAATAATTGATTGAAGTTGGGGATTGTTCCATTGCACACTGAATTTGTCTACTAAATGAATGCTTGGTCTTTGCAGAATGCGACAGTGGTTTTTATGGCACTAACTGTAAAGAGAAGTGCCAATGTGGGTCATCGCACTGCGACCACGTGGCAGGGGCGTGTATATGTGATCTCGGTTTCCATGGACACAATTGCACGCAGGGTGAGTACCAGGCGCGTTGTACGCAGGTTATCTAGCCATCCATTATCTCTATGAACGTGTAATAGTTCAAGCAGAATTTTCGAAAGTGTAAACAGAAGTTCACATGATTCTACAGTTCACATTAGCATGTGCAGCATGTGATATCTGATATTTTCTATTTTAATTGTGGCAATCATTCGTCTACATGTGTAGTTCTCATATTCGTGTATGACTATTTTGGTAATGCCATACTGTCAATAACGAATAAAATGATGTGTTTACATGAGAGCGTACATGTGTTTTCTATGGTATGTATTACGAGTCATGGTAACATTACCATTGTACATATGCATGTAATTAAGAAATAATTTGAATATGCCCATAGACACACTGAACATGTTGTAACACGTTCTGTTGGCAAACATTATGTACAGACTATAATTTATTCGTTCTTTTGCAGCGTGTCCGGCGGGGAAATTCGGTCCAAATTGTGGACATTTTTGTGACTGTGATAAATCAGCAGAATGTGATCCATTGTCTGGCACGTGCGCGTGTCCAGATGGCCTGATTGGACCAAAGTGCCAATATACCGAGGGTATGTATCACGTGTTTTGATGTCTGGTGTTACATATACACACTGGCAACTGTACCGGGTCAAATTTCAGGCAATTCGATGTAGGCTGATATCTATTCAATAACTAGATATAGGGTGGATTTGATTACGCGTGTATAGTTCGCAGTAATGTTGTCATTTCATTTGGACACTCCGACACAGCCTGAGTAAATTGGTGGGATACATTTCTTTAGATATTTTCTCGACATTGGGGTTATCTGTTCATTGTTCTAAATTTAGCACCACCACCATACAATATAGGACACAGCTCTCGGCCAATCAGAAGGCACCATTTTTGAGTGAGGTGAAATATGGTCATATAGAGTAAACTATATGTAATGGTGATCATCCGTGTGTTGCAATGAGTGTGCATTCGATTCGCGTATATTTGTGGTGAGTGCTACGAAATGGCACGTGTAATTACTTGATAATTAGATCTGACTGAGCGGGTAGCAAACTTTAGTGGACATATATTTTAGGATTAATTTATGGTGTATACCTTCTAGCACAGTTTAAACCTCTGTGAGGAATTGCCTACAAAACTTAAGAGATAAATTTGCCAGCTATAGTGTGTATACCGTAGCCCACATGTATTAATACACTACAATATTTAGAGGCTATTACTTGGTTAATTTGATATCGGCTGAGGTATCAGCCCGAGATAACTTCATATAATCCTGAGACCAAATGTCGAAGGATGATATGAAGTTACCGAGGGCTGATATCAGGCCTAATATCAAACAAACCAAGTAATATCCTATTTATTAATTATATCGCCTCTTAGTAACTGGCAACGCTGTGGTATGACTCGGCCGAATTCCAACTGACCAAGTAATAACGTCGTTATACATAGATAAACTACATGGTAATACCATTAATGTCCAGTCCAATGCCAGTTCATCGGTGTAAACATAAGAAGGGGCAGCAAGAAGAATGTAGATAGATCAGTAAATTTACGTCTTAAATAAGATATTGACGAGTTATAACTTTGTGTATGACCATGTACGTTATATGTCTAAGTATATATTCACGATTTCCATTTCCATTCATTTCCATCATGATAACTGTGTCCCCCGAAATCAGCCCGAGGCCGGATGTCGAAGGCTGATATGAGGTTACCAACGTCTGATATCAGGCCTAATATCAAACAAACCAAGTAATATCCTATTTATTAATTAGATCGCCTCTTAGTAACTGGCAACTATTTCGAATGAGTGACATCACAAAAATCGATACCTACACATTATTTAGCAGTGAAGTTGATTTAAACATGACGTAAAATCATATTACTCGGATGTGTGATGTGAATGTTACTACTCGGATTGATGATGTCGTAAAATGATATTACTCGGTTTAAGGGCAAGCTGAAACGATATTCATACAGTTCGACAACATGCCGTTCTGAACAAAATGTCATGTATAATGAATAACAACTTATATCGGCCGAATTTGGAACAATATCAGCCGAGTTAGTGAGTTATCGGCCGAGTTTGGAGTAATGCCAGCCGAGTTAGTGGGTTATCAGTCGAGTTTGGAGTAATATCATCCGAGTTAGAGAGTTATCAGCCGAGTTAGTAGGTTATCAGCCGAGTTTAGAGTAATATCATCCGAGTTAGTGAGTTATCAACCGAGTGTGGTTGGTTATCAGCCGAGTTAGTGGGTTATCAGCCGAGTTTGGAGTAATATCAGCCGATATTGATAATAGGACGCTCAAGGAAAAAATGTGATACGTAATTAATAAAATGTGATAATGAGTAGCTACCAATGGACGATGTGTCTGGCAACATGTGTTGTCTGCGAAATTTTTATTTGACGGGTGTATTCAAAAAGGTTGACGGTAGGTATTGTTGGATTAAATTCTTGTTACAACTTGTTTCCATCTATTGAACCCAACTTTACTGATATCGCTGTGAACGAAGAATCGCTCTGTTCATAATTTATGCGACCACGTTTTGACTTGGATACAAGAAATCGTGTTTATTATCGAGATGCATATAACTGTCAACAAATGCTGGGCAAATCAGGACACAATATAATCACGCCTATATACCATGGTCAAATTGTTCTAGTATGTGTGGGTGTATAACAGTATAAGTACTTGGACAACAATCATGTTGTATATTGGAATTGTATGGTTATAACTATCATCTAACATTTCCCCCCAAAATTGTCCTCATTGCCAAAGTGAACACATGAAATTTATAACAAAACCATTGAATGTTACGTGATAAAAATATAAATGTAAATATAAATAAAAGTACATTGTCCTTATACATGTTGATTTTATATACTTAATATATGTATAACATTCATATTTCAGGAAGAGACATCGTCTTTTTCGGTACGAAATTACTTTTAACCAAATAATAAACAAACATGTAGAACATATTAATACATTCTACTGATATCTGAACCGCTCTGTACATGTATATGGGTGCCATATTTATAGTTTCGTCGAAATGAGCTAACGTATATGTATGGGGCTGCCATTGGAGTGTAATTTGACATTGTTCCCATCAACTTGGCAAGTTAAAATCCTACCATGCGTATTGAATAGCTTATGCTGCATCAGTTACCCGTTCCGAAATATAATAGTACACGTGGTAGGTTTTGCTAAGAGATATGCATGTACATGAAAACAAATTGATTTTATTAGTTAACGCATATGCAGATGTATGTGTGACCGTTTAATGCATTGCTTTGATCTGAGGTAAACAGCAATTGGTAAACATATTCTGCATATTATTTCCTGATTCGCCCATCTTGATCACATATCATAAAGACGGACAAAAAATATACTGGACTTGAGAGACTGTCTTCCATAAACTTTAATTGTTTCATTTCGACGAAGCTATCTCGGGTGCCACAAATTAAACATTCACTATAGGTAACCTAACACAGTTAACGGCATATGGTGGCAGTAGTTCAATCACTCTAAACTGGCTCTCTCTGTTTCGATGTTCACAATGCAATGGGGCTATATAGTTTGTGGTATACATTATCAATAAGCTCGAAGAAACTTTTATTCAATACAAACGTTATACCGCCGTTTGTGTACCAAGGCAACCAATTTCTAGAAAGAATATGGTATATTCTGACATTTCTGTCATGGAATTCACAACGGCGACATTGACATGCTAAAACCGCTTCATTTGTCAAGATATCAGTGATTAATTAAACTAGTTTAAGCATAGTATGCACAAGTAAACTATGCTGCATTAACTGTGGTACACTTGGATACTATTATCATTAATATATTTTAATTAAATAAGTTATACTGGGACACCAATCACAGTATATATCTATGTTAGCTCTGGGCTGCTTCGTTGATTAATAAAATAATAATGTTTAATACCCTGACGTATTGGTCAACACATGCAAAATTAGAAACAGAGAAAGCCATTTTAAGTCATATAGTCTGGTGGGGGTGGGGGGGGGGGGGTGGGCTGGGTTTAACTTCGACTTCAATAATATACGAATTGCTGCACTATTAATATTTTGATACTTTTGAATGGTACTTCGAAGTTTGTCTTCTGGTGAGCCTTATAACAATACGATAACCGAATCGATTCTCAACTCAGTTCGTGTGTAGGTTTGTTTAGCTAATGTTTAGCTAATATATGCAGAAGCATAATGTTCCGATAATATGTTGCTTATTGGACTTATCAGCTACGCATACCTTCACACGAATCGATGGGAATGAAATAATGAATCGTCATCGAGCATTGGGTTATTAAAGGTATACAATCCGATTCGATGGTCCCCGTGTCATCAGATTCCAACAACATTTCTTCAAAAGATGATTTAGTTATCAGAATCGATTAATTACCAAAACAATGCTAACCACTGTTAACCTACAGTACAAAATTTCCAAAACGTGTAAAATATCAACATTTTGTTCAACGCAATTTGTTATCGAGAGTATGTCGATGGGATTATCGAATATTTTCTATGCCGCCAAACATTCCAGGCGGTGAAAAATAACAGATTTCAAAAATCGATATCTGATAAATATGAGCTTTGAAGGTGGGTTCCTCGACTCGATTAATCAAATATGTTTTACCCCCGAACCAACGAAATAGTAATTTCGGAGCGCGTTAATTCGAATTATGTATCTTTAAAGGGTTAAATGGGACTACTATTGCGTGACATTCGGACTTAGAAACCACGAGTAGATGAAGAAAACACTGACATGCCGCACATTTAGATGGGCCAGCATGTCGTTTAAGCCTAACGAAACTGTAATATTGGAGGACACATTAAAATGAACATGTCTTTTTTCGCCAGGTCAGCTACTAATTCCACGAATAGAACCATTAAATTATACAGTAAGTGAGGCTGAAATGGACACTCTTATCGGCTTGTATTGACAAGCGTACCAGGCTGGTAGGATGCGTTCATACACTCGCAAATTTATGTTGCAGGCATTTCGGTATAGAAAGCTATAATGTGGCAGAAACAGACTGCAAGAATGCTTATAAAATGCATATGTAACCCAGCTAACTACAGGGGAAGTAAAAACTATGCAGTTCCACTAGTGGCGATTCTATCCAAATTTCCTGTAAATAGCATGCCATTATCTCTTAAGAATGAATCGTGCAGATATTTTAAGACTACGTTTCAGAAGTACATAGCACGGGTACATGTGGAACTATAGAAATGTTACGTCTCATGCCGTTGGCTTTGGTAAATAGCATTTTATATGCTTGTTGCCGTGCATATTCTGGCACATTAAGGTTTTCTGTCAGAAAATGCCTGCAAAAGAATACAGTGCAAACATATCCGTGTGTGAACGCACCCTTAGCCACTCACCGTTTAGCTGTTTTGTTAGGTTAGCAAATCAGACAATTTTCCTGAATTTATTAAAACTACAATGTTTCTAATAATTATTATGTATTTCCGACATATAATGATTTGTTTTTGTTAAAAAATTATATATTTTTCGATGACAATCAATTATATCTTGTGTGAGGTTGGAAACACTTGGATACCAAGTTTTAAATTTTTAGAATTCATAATGAAGGTATGCTAATAATTTAGAAGCTTTATACCATAGTCAATGCAGGTCAACAAGAGTGGAAAATTCAGCGTGTGTGAGAAAGCATGAATTTAACTGGAATGTTATGTGAGAATGGCATCTTGAAAATAGTTAGGCGTTAGACTCTGCATCATGTAAGTATTTGTACATAACAAATACAGATTGTTTTCGTTGCTTGTCAACATCGGTATATTCCAGGATATCCTTAAATATTGCACATACTTTTGTTTATTAGCATCAAGATATGTGTACTGATAAGTGATAAGTGCACGTTTGTATTGCGAAGACCCTTGTATTACCATCGCACTAAATGCTTCAGGTTTGTTGAATTATGTACAAGCCCGTTTGTGAATATTCGCGAATGATAAGAGAGCTTTTGTTTCGTACACATCGCTGGTTATGTGGTCCATATAATGCTATGATGTTGGTGAATCGTGATTATTTAACTTGATTTTGGTGACGCATATATCGATTATGTTAAAGGGATACTGTACACTAAATGCGACCATGTACGGGACAATCTTCATTTATACTCAGCATAATATATGCAACAAATGAATGAATTTGAGCCATGGATTAGTGCAAAATACACTTATGTGCTCAATGAACGATGTAAACAACCTGGAATTTATAATGAAATGAATTTATGACTCCAGTATAAAAGGAGATGGTCTCATAAATGGCCAGATTTAGTGTACAGTAACCCTTTAAGAAAGAGTACCACGATATTTTTCAATGTGTAATTTTAGCGGTAGTTGAGGAAATGACATTGGCATTATCTGTATAAAAAACAGTTAAAATGTTGTTGTTGACATAACGATATTAAAGATACGTATGTTCTTGAATGTTCAATCGGACAATGTTTTCCTCGAATCGTTCGGATTATGTAAAGACTGAAAATTACGTATGACTGTAATTTCATAAACAACATTGCTTTTTCACACTAAAATATCATAGCTAAATAAACATGACCACCAGCATCATAGTAAATTAACATGACCACATTACCAGGGATGGTATAATCAGTAACCAACCATAATAAACCGATGTGCTGCGCCAATGTTTTGACAGAAGTAACGATATTTTCATAGATTGTTTTATAGTTCATATTTTGTTTTATGCATGAATATTCCAATTCATATCGAGCCAAGCGTGAATTGTTGAAGACTGCCAATATCAAAATAACCTATTATCTTGCAATAGTGGTCCAGATCACCCACGTCAACGTCTCAACACGTTAGCAGCACTGGTTTATCAGGGTTGACGTTACTTAAAGTTTCTGATTGCCTACCTTTGCACACATACATGCAACATCTCTATTAATATAGCTTAGGCTACATTCACACAGTGGCTAGTTTTTCTGACAATTGTTCAGAGAATTCGTCGTTATTGGTACGGTGAAGTTCTAGCATATTAGAACGATTTACCACAATGTGCCCCGACATAGAAGTCCGCAGTTTTTTACTCAAACATGTGTGTATATATATAAGATAGGCTGCGACACACGTACCACCGTAGCGACGGCATAGTAGGTGTGACAATTTATTATGGTGGAGTTTGATGACAATTAGTCGTCATAATTATGTGCCATAGCACGCCATGTTGCCCGCTGAGTTTCCACACAATGAGTCGACTGGACCAATCAACCCATTGAGTTTCACCAAGGTTGATCTCTACTCATTACGATTTACTACATTGTATTCTCTTCTATGCGATATATACAATTGCACGATTTGTCGTCCAGAATTGTGTTTGACCGTGGTAATCCCCCATTCACTCACACATCATGCACGTAGTACGCGTTATTGATATGATCTCAATGCATGTTTATCTATACGTACATTAATTCCATGCATATTAAGAAAGTTCCCCAATTGCATTTTTTATTTTGCGACGTTTAGTTCTACGCATAATTCCGCCAACAGTATCATGTGGGCGATGAAGCTGTGTCGGAACTGTTGGAGGAAATACAGCTGAGAGAAGGTATCTGGAATAAACAAAGCGAACTATATACAAAATGACCAAAACAAGAAAAATGAGGACTATAATGAACGTTGGAAGACTCTTTGTGCGAATATACAGCGGGCGGGCAACATAGCTAGCTATGGCATATTAATTATGACGACCAATTGTCACCAAAGTCCACCATAATAAATTGTCACACCTACCATGCCATCGCTACTGAGGTACGTGTGTCCGCAGCCATAGACGAAAGTCAAGCAAATTTGTCACTGTGTGAATCTAGCCTTATGTTTCGTATGGTAAATATAGTTATTATCTAACTAATACTAACCATTATAATTATGGATGTCTCCATTCCCAGACATTCATTTGCTTGCATGCAAATGTACTAACAGCGCATGCTCATATTCTAGTTATATATAAGGTTCATCAAAAGGGTTTGGTATACCGATGCACGTGCTCGTTTGTCAGGGGTGTGAAACTTGGGTATTCTATGCAGTCATGGTGTCATTTCTTGATAGCTTGACATTAATATATTACTATTGGTTGATTTTGATTGCCAATGCCATTAAACTGCTTGTTAACAGAAAGCCGTCAACGGATCCGGTCTTAGTTTAGTACCATCAGGAGTGATCATCCATATCTAGTCATGCACTACGGACATAATTTCCAATGTTACAGATGGTCGTCTATCTCTTCCTAACAATTTGTATATAATTTCCGGTGTATAAAATAATAAATATGAATCGAACACACCTGTCCGGAAACGCTCATATCAATTAATATTGATTTTATTTCGATTTTTCTTGTATAATATATATACAGTTTTACGGGCTATTTTAAAACAGAAACTTCCGGCGCATTCGGATCGTAGCAAGGGGGGATCTTGTTGCATGTAGCACTCTCCATCAAGGAATAAACCACTTTGTTATGCCTTTATACATGTAGACAAATAATATACCCAATCTTCAGTTTTTTTCTGTGTTTAATTTGCAGAAAAAGTTATTTGTAGTCTTGGAACCGGGTTTTATAAAAAAAATTATGTTGTTTGTGTAATTGTGGCCAGGAAGAGATAGACCGTATTTAAGAACTACTGATTTCGTCGGCATGTACACTTCAACAACAATATAACAGCTCTCTGGAATAGGCTTAATTTCCTGAAAATGTCAGTTTTAGTTCTGCAGAGAGTATTCAACCTCCAAAAGATGTGGCCAACTCATGATTATATCACAACTATATCGCTGAGAAGAATGCACAGAATAATTTATCGTCACGGTCTGCATCTATACGCGTAACTTTAAGTGCACATTGGCTATCCAAACATTACTGCAACCGGTAATAGGTAGTGCATTTTGTTGTTTTGACACCCGGCTCCCACACATTATCCCTTATCGATACCAGCAGTTAATCCCAATTAAATTCGCATGGGTTTCTTACAAACTTTATCTGACAGAATAATCGAATTCCAATTCCAGCAGCAGACGTGACAATCTGGTTATTACACGAACTCTGTGTATGCATGCGTGCACACTTGTTCAGGTTACATCAAGCCCAGCTCAGAATGATTCTAAATATAGCTGGTAAATCTTCAATGTAATGGTAGTGCCATATATCTCTTCATAATCTCGATACGAATAATCCGGACTAAACACGAACAGGACAACGATGGCCACGTGTGCGTGTGGTCGTGTACCCCAACATGAGAGCGTTTGAGCCATCGTGTACAAATCGATTGTGTTTATAACTCATCTCATGATATTCTAAACGTATTAGTTGTCACCACTGGTCTAGTGGTCCTGCTAAGTGCAGTTATGTATATATGTTTTTAATTTGACTTTTTCGCGATGTTCCGATAATCTAAACGTATACAAGAAAAGCCATTAAGCGCGTCAGACATTAAAAAACATATCTATTGCGAAATATTTTAAATTGAATGTTTCATACACACACTACGTTTTTCTCAAATCGCTCAGATAAGCTAAACACCGCGAAAATGACAACTTTAGAAAAAATAACGGTACTTTTTCGTAACGGCATCAGTTTGCCCTACCTGCATCATATCAATTCAGCGGGACCACCAACACCAAAGCATATTAGCAGGACCACTTGACCAGGGGTGGTTAAGCAACATTCAAGTTTTGAATGGGTGTGGACACTGCGGATCCTTCATGCCAGCATCAGTCTAGCTAACTCAGATTTAGCAGAACAATCAATTAATTTACTTTGCTGTATAATAGCATCAAAGTTTCAATAATGACAAAGGTTCCCCCTTGTAAAATGTGCAGGTTCCAGATATACATTAATGTTTCCTGAGCTCCATATCTGCGCGGTCCTTATATAGAACGGGTGGTAGGCATTAAGCATATATGCACTTACAGTCATGCCCTAAATAATCGACTCCTTAACCATAGCATAATTATGGGTAATTTTTCAGGATATAGACGGAAATATGGCTTGTTGCCGATGAATGGCAACAAGCCATATTTACGACTAAATCCTGAAAAATCACCCATAATTCTGCTGTAGTTAAGGAGTCGATTATTTAGGGCATTACTGTACATATGCATGTATTTAGTAAACGATTTATTGACACTATATGACTAAACCATAGTCTGGCTTAACCAACGAGAATCCGACGATGAAGAATTGGGTCACATGTACCTCTCGTCTCGAGTTTAACCCTTTCTATATCAATCTGCTTTTCTGTATGCCGTCTGCTTTAATTACCTAAACACCGCTCCAAATGAACAATAGACAATTCCAATTTAGACTTATATAAATGAATTAGAAAATCCATTGGGTATAGAAGGGTTCAATCTCTTGTTTTTCCGACCTATACACATTCTAACTGCAGGTTAATCTTGAAACCCGGTTTGAACTTGAGATGAATAATTCTATGAGAATATTTGTAGGTGTGGTTATTTAACTTTGATAGTCATTAGACTTGCTTACCATGCAGTCACTCAATTTGAACCATCTTTTTGACAGTTTTGTTTTTCTCATAGGAAACAAAAGTGTGGCATAAAACCATAAGTGGTCAGTGTATGCGACCATGATTCATTGTATTGTATAGGCCTACAATTTCAACAAAGTGTCATTTTCGTCGTCATTAAAAGTTTGAACAAGTCAAGACGAGACGGTTGTTAATATTTAGCTGATACTGATATAAAATAAATCTAGGTATTTTTGTTTTTTTACGGCAATTCTTGGCAGTTGTCGTGACTCTTGGAGAGCCCTGATCAGTCTCCGGGTGTTCTTTTGATTCATAAACTGCTCCCCACAAATTAGTGGATAACTGCTATAGTTGTTTGCACTGATTATGTGATTCACTATAATGTATATAACCTTGATAGTACCGGTTATGATAGCGCGCACGGAACCTACTAACACAATATTATTTTGTTTTCAGAATCCGGAAGACGACGTGGTGATGTCCCTTGGGCCGTGAACTATAGCAAGAAGTGAATTAGCATATACTAAGTATCATCTAATTGGTGCTCCACGTCATACTCAATGGCAACCAGTCAAAGAATAATCATGTGATCTCATAACTCAGCGAATAGCCAACCAGAGAAGGCATTTCGACAAGCTCCTCCTCTGTTTCTAACGCCATCGCAACTTCAACTGCTAGCTTCTAGACTGCCTTCTTGTGACAATAGAATTGGATTACATAATGCATGCTGAGTTTAATGGCCGTTTGTTCGACCCGAGATTCCAATGACATTTAATATAAGCAATTCCTTCTGTTGAACACATTCGGCGGAGTTCCAATGAATGTGAACACAACAAATGGCGTATAGCATGACATTACAAACTCATTTCGACGTTTACCAGACGAAGAGTTCCTTGACTACTGTTCTAGCTCTGAGTTAAGCCACGTGTATCGCGCACGAATAATCGACTCCTTAACCACAGCATAATTATTTTTCAGGATTTAGTCGGAAATATGGCTTGTTGCCATTCGTCGGAAAGCTTCACTGAGAGCTTTCCGATGAATGGCAACAAGCCATATTTCCGACTAAATCCTGAAAATTTACCCATAATTCTGCTGTGGTTAAGGAGTCGATTATTGATGTTCCAACGTTTGTTGGAACGAATCGCTTTCCCGTGTATCGCCTTGCGTGTGCGTTTTCGAGGGTGAAGATAATTATCCTGACGCCACGTCTATATATCTGCCACAGTGCAATATGACTCTGATTGTGAAGCTGAACTATGGGCTGCCACTTGATGCAAATATGAGGGTGTCACCCCTACATCCCTGAATCCTAAACCACGATTAACATAGGTGGGTGAGGGTATCGCCCCAACATCCTAACAATTATTAACATATAGGTGGCTGAAACCTGAGTAACCTTTAAGGAACTACGAACACAAGATATAGATTGTACATTGTGTGCCATTTAGTTCACACATTTGCAGAAGTAAACACCATAACTTCACTGTTACACACATCGCGATGTGTGGGCTGATATACAGCAAGATAGTTATTACACCATAAAACAATGCAAATATGAAGAAGTTGGCGCTATAAAAGCTGCGTACGACCCCGTTCGTCGAAGTTTGGACACCATTTACATTTGACATACATACGCGTATATACGCGATACTGAGTAACAGTTAACACGGGTTATGCACCTGGCGTACCTCGTATAATAACCCGAATTAAAACGAGCCACAGAAGGGGTGACACTCTCAAATGTGGTGATAATTCACCTTGGTCAGTTCAAGCGCAGCATCACAGGAAATTATATACACATGTCATCATCGTTTCATTAATCGTGTCATGTAATATTTACTATTCCATTACACCTCCCCCGCCCTGGCAGATTGACCCCAATACAGTTTTCTTGCTACAACCACATATATATTGAAAGACAAGCCAAATATACAACCCAACATAGCCTTGATATGGACGAGTTCGAGAACACAACTTGTTGTACAGTACATGTGGCAGTCATAATGCGCGCCATTATCGCGATATTTAGCGCTCCTTATTTGGGAGCGCGATATACATGTATACACTCCCAACGATAGAATATTGCGGCGCTCATATTGAGTCGTGATACCATACGCCAATGAAATAGAACGTGACTGTTGAATCGGTCACATCGATATACCTTCATTTTGGGTGTTGAAACAACATGTATGCATCGATAAAATGTCTCTAAAGCAATCGCTTGATTACTAAATTGGCAACAGTTAAATGCAGTATTGGTGTATGGCTCTATATATAGCTGCATACTTAAGATATTTTGTTGTTGCTATAACTGTTATGTTGCTACTCGAACGCGGTTTAGATATGTATACACGTAGTGCCTTTTATCATGTCTCGTCAGAACTCTTGTCGGAATATGGTCTATGGATGGCAACAAGAAATTTTAGTGGTACACATTTGGAGTCAATCGGTCAGGGGCGATCCACCTACCTTCATTTTGTATTTTGTATTATGTGTTGATATTTATATGGAATGAACCTCATTCTTTGTAACATGTTCCCAATGCAACATCATCTAAATATGTTAATACATGTAGGTTCGCATCGGATGTAAGCATCTCCCGCATATAATAGTTATATAGTCAGATATTTATTGCTATTTTCGGGATATCGGATGTGAAAATAAGCATCTTGCAACCATAGATACTGCTTCAAACATACTATAATTGTTCGCTATAAATTTTGCATGCACGCATGTTCGCGCAATCCTAGCCATTTCCAGGCAGTCCACCGCACCTAGGGCTTCACGATATGATCTAAAATAAAATCGATTCATGTCAATTTTATAATCGCGACATTGGTATATATCAATAATCCGAATTCATGGCCTTTTGGAAACGTTTCCTTCCAAGAAAATCCACAACGAGAATTAGATAAATTAGTATTTTCGCTCTAAACATTTAATTTGTTCGTCATTGAAAGTAAAAACTGGCTGAACTTGTCGTGTGTTTGTTGTTTGTCATTAAAATAGCTTAGTCAACATCGGTCATATATGATAGGGTTTAACATCGGATAAACAAAAACGAACCGACGAGGACACTGATTATTCCACGTATGCGATTTCAGTTAGCTTTATATTCAATTCTTACTTAATACGTAGCATCTCTTGTCGCAAAAATAGGTTGCGATACATTTATCGATCAGCGGTACTCTTTGTCTCCCTTTGTCTGTTTATGCATCACGACAGCGAACCGTCAGAATACTCCTACCTTAACCCATTCATAACAGGAGCTGCGCTGGTGCAACATTAAAGACAATGTACCAATGCATTCTCTTATATATGCGAGTCGACCATAGGGAGCCTCGCATATATAAGAGAATGCACTGGCTTACAAGATAAAGGTAAATATTGTTATGCCAATGCATTCTCTTATATATGCGAGGCGCCCTATGGGCGACTCGCATATATAAGAGAATGCATTGGCACAGGGTTTTCGAAAAATTTCAGGAAGCTCCAGTCATATTGCCCAAGTGAACGGTATAATCCTTTCAGAGTTTACTGTAAATAAATCGTCTATATCGATATTTCGAGTTTAGTTCGATATCAGTAACGATAAATACAAATATATCGATATTCGATATGATAAACCGATTTTTGAACGGCAAACTTACTTACTTATATGTTATTTCACGATTAATTATATACATAAATCTCAAAGTTGCTCCCTAGACTCTTTAAAATAATATACGTATACGACATATTTATTCGTGCACTAACTTTTGTCTTGCCATTACACTCATCACATATTTAGCAATGGAAGACTAAATACTTAGTAATTATGACGTTTATATTTTAAAATGTGCAGTACATCTACATGCATATATGTGATCGACGAATTCTCATGCAGTTTGTCAGTCAAATTTGTGCGTACATTACCCAGAGTAATTAAGAGTAAATTTGTTGAATTCCTTTAACTCGGCCACATGCAGTGGTTTGTGTGAGAAAAGGTAATTTTGTATGAGGTTAAGCATGGCACAGATCTCAACGCACGGTATCGTAAATATATAAGTATAGTCCTGTACTGCCCTTGGACTTGTGTGCTAATATAAGTAAATGCTACATTTTGCATGTGTGATCATACGTATAATTATTCGCAAAACGAGACGAAGTATATCCGTACCCACATATCACTCGCTTTAATATACTGAGTATATTTGTCTTGTGTCGTTATACAAGTTGGACGAAAAGTTATATTTCGAAATATCAACATCAAACTGCACCAACAGGTCAGTACTTTTGTTGTTAGTAGATCCCAAATCAGTAGTTGCATTGTGTTATTAGCTGATGCGTTTGTTAACTCGTTGTCATAGGCCAATCACTTAAGAATCTCGTCATTGATTTATATGTTGCATATTTTCGTTATGTGTTTCTCATTTGTATATTTCCATATTGACATCTTGGTGAGTCACTGCGATAAAAAGTTCCGTTTTTTATTTGTATTTAAAATGTACAATTGTAAGTAATAATAAATATGAAACCTGATTGTCTGAAATTCCAAACATATTTAGCACAGCAATATGTTGACAATAGTCCACACGCCCAATTTAAAAGTGCTGGGGAAAATAGTAGCTCCTTGTACATCGAGAGTTGTGGTATACATGTCGCCAAGTTGAAAAATTGGAACACGTTTACAGATACGGGTGGCGTTGGCGGTGGGTATGCTGTTAAAATAGTCACCTCCGTCAAAAACCGCCAGAAACAGAAATAATAGTAAAATAGAGACAGACTTGTTCCTATGCCAATAAGAAATATGGCATAACAGTATGTTATTGTCAAATGTTTTTCCTTTGTTATGTAAACAAAAGCAAAAAACGTTACAGAATCTGGCTGTTGTAAAGAGCGTTATCTGTTACTGTTTTCCTGATATGGAAATAATAAAGAGCGTTTATATCATTTGTGTATGATTAACCAATATAATTGCGTTGTGTTATGTAAACAGATGCAAAACTTCTGTAACACGAGCAGGCTCTTGTTTACGTATACCATCGTACGTCTTGACGACAATATACTATTTACGCGCTGATTATGCTTGTGAACAAAACTATATATATTTTTAAATATTCCTTCTGTTGATGGCGATTTGAACCAATATGAATATTTCTGCAACGAGCGCCGCCCGTGCCTTTAATTCCAAAACTACGAACATATCCTATTGCAAATAGGTTCACATTGGACCTAAATATTTAGTTCATATTGGTTCATATTGGATATATTTTATTCTCAAATAAGCTCATATTAGACTTATACCCGCTATAACTCTCATCTATATCGTTATCAAAACCGTGCGCATATTTTCCTCGTTCACACATATCCTTGGAGCGATAAAATGTGCTCATATATTTGTGACTGACTGGAACTTATAATGTATGTCGGTCGTTTCACACCTATCCAATGATTGGCATGGACAATCATAACTGCTCAATTAATCAGATCACCTATGCATATATATCAGTATTGTCCTCCATTATATGAAGAGTACATTACACATACACTAATTGACCATTTACAAACGGGTGGTCGTTAACCTATATGTATGAGTTTGAACGAAATAAACAGATATATCAATTAGCAATGCAAATAAGAGACAAGAAAATGCAAATATGCACGTGCAGACAGATTATTCAAACATTCTGATAGGACCTGGGACGGCTAAGCCATCACAAGTAAACTTTTACAGAGTTTGACCCGGAAAGATTGAACATATCATGCATTAACATACTAGACACTGTCGAAATCAGCATGTTTTTGCAACATTGAAATGAAAGTTATAGTTTTAAATTTTAAGTTAGGTGACACATTGTATCAGAGCTCCAAACTGAGCCTAGTCATGACTCATCTGTGTCACGTCCCGGTAGTCCAAATAGATAGTGTTCTGTTCTCCCGAAAACCCGCACATTATCTGCTTATAATAGAACTTGTTTAGATAGATATCCTGCTTAGAATTGCCTCATTTTAAGTCGATACTGTGCTGAAAATGAGAACAATTTAGTCACATTCTCGACTCATAATGAACCGATTCTAAACCGATTATAAGCAGATTGTGTGCGGACAATTACACAAATAAGCCAACTGACGACTTTTCAGGTGATCTTTAACATGTGTTTTCACTGTTGCCCGTGGCATAAAACGAAATAACGGCGATGAGTCCATTGTCTGCTTATTTCAGAATCAATAATCACATTATGTACCTATTTCACATTATATGTCTACTATGTGCGTATTTGCGCGAGGATATATTGGCTTGTTTTTCCTTAATTCATAGGCCTGATTCGTCATCTCTTGTTTAAACCTGGTCTACGTAAACCTCTAGGTTTAACCGCCGTGAGTCAGCAAAACCCGTGGTTTAAACCCGCGACCGCAGGTCTAAGTGAAGCCTTCGTTATCTCTGGTTTAAACCTGATCCAGCCAGAGCAGTGGTGTAGCAGTAGTATCTCTGTATCGTCGAGATAGTTAATCGTACTTTCCTAATGCGGACCGCCTCGTTTTATTGATTGCGAAAATCAATAATTACGACAGCGACCATATTTTGATTGGAAATTTATAAGCGAGAAGCACTCACATATAAAGCGTGTGGGGATAAGTTTTTGTCAATTTCGATATTTTGTTTGCGTTTTATAAGCTTAAACGGGCAACTAAACCATCTAATTCGGCGGTCCAGCCAAACCAGTTTTACCGAGGCTAAACTTGAGATGACGAATCCGTCTTTTCTTCATCGCGGTTAAGAATTGTCAAACAATCAATCAAAGGGTGGAGCTGTAAATTATCTCGAGTGAGGGCGTGTCTAAGTGGCGGCTGCCGACTGGTGTTATCATGTCACAGTTGATTCATTCGCACGCGAGCTTTGCTTAGATATGGACATCTTCCTTCAGTATGATTTTTACAACTATCTCGTGGTTTGTTTTTTGACTTTTTGGCTTGTGACAATCACATATACTGGTGTTTTCTACGAATTCATTTGAATGTTCAACGTTTTAATTTTGACAACAAAACGATGCTACTGCATGACCAGATATGCTATACACATAGTTTGCAATCCTAAGCTTATATTGCTATATGAGTCAAATTTGATAACTTATTTTGATGTAGATCATGCCAAAAAGCTCTACTCTGGCTCCGCCCATAAATTCCCATAATATTCCACCAGTTCAAAACCTGGGAACTTTTTGATTTTCTGCATGACGGAAAATTTATTACATTGAAAAAAAAAGCAACGCTTGTAATATATTTCTTTATTAAAAGCTGTGCCTCTGTATAGTTGCCCACTTCAAACAGTTCAGATGCCGCTTCTGGTGTGTACTCAAAAGCAAATTGCTTTTACTTGACTGACCTCTTGGTCCAGGATTGACTCGATTATGGAGCCTTTATACAGCGTCAGAGGGGGCTGCGGCCCCTTCGTACGACAAGAGCATGCGTCACATTTGCGCACATTTTGATCATTTGAACATTTTAATTTTAAAACAAACTTAATTAATCTAAAACAAACAAATATCTCATATATATTTTGAAGACCTCTGTCTGTATGTTTGTTTGTCTGTCTGTCTGTCTGTCTGTCTGTCTGTCTGTCTGTCTGTCATTTATACAAATCTACGATTCTCGACCGATCGGGACGAAACTTGGTATGTGTGTGTAGTTTGACCAGGCGGTGAACGTTGTCGTATTGGCGAGCCCGTGCGGCGCCCGCTTCGCGCATGCGCAGACGAGATCTCGGAAACGGGTGGAGCTATCGACTTGAAATTTGCTATGTGAATGTATTTTGCCCCGGATACGAATTTTATCGGGTCGCCGAGCCCGTGCGACACCAGCTTCGTTCATGCGCAGACGAGATCTCGGAAATGGGTGGAGCTATCGACTTGAAATTTGCTAAGTGAATGTATCTTGCCCCGGATACGAATTTTATCGGGTCGCCGAGCCCGTGCGACGCCAGCTTCGCGCATGCGCAGACCAGATATCGGAAACGGGTAGAGCTATCGACTTTAAATTTGGTTTTTGAAACGGGTGGAGCTATCGACTTGAAATTTGGTTTTTGAATAGCCCGGACAACGTCGGGCTCATCGGCTAGTTAATATATATTTTAAATATTGTTTCTTGTTATATACAACTCCTTACTCAATTTAACAACACAATTTTTTCATTTTTTAAAAATTAAATTTTACTTATTTTTAAATCAGTTTTAGAACAGTTGCGAACAGACTAACGGACATACATATATACAGCTCCTATCCCCTTTAATATATACAGATATACATGTAAATACACCAAATTTTGTCGCTGCGGGTAAAGCATCTTGCAGAAAATCAATCACAAACAAAGTGATAAACAGCGCGTGAAGCTCGTGTTGAGAGACATGCCCTTTGTCAGATTGATTTAAACCCACAAAGAGATATAATTAATGGTCCATGAGCGATATTCATTTCTCAATGAATAAATCGTGCACGCGTTCGCGATGATTTATAACATGTCAATAACCATTATATCGGCTTGTCTTTTGGTCTAATAGGTTTGACTGTATGCTCATATCACCAAATCGAGTTGTCATTTAGTTGGTAACTGAACGACAAAAACGCCCCCTTAGACCCGGTTTGGCTGGACCGCCAATGTAGGTTTATACCAGGTTTAAACTCGGAGGTTTAAACCGGAGATGACGAATCCGGCCATATAGTCCACTACCAGGATTACTGTGTACATTCGGTAACTTCACTCTTTTTAATATTGGTAATAGTCTGGTCGGCGAATGAACTTGATACAAACTAAAGATGATATAAATAATCGCAATGATGCACACAACGCGACATACGTCGCTAGGGTAGAATCTCTGAAACATTCTCATTGCTGTCATCACCCGGCGAGTGCCCAGTCTGTTCTCCCGAAAACCGCATATTATCTGCTTATATAGAAATTGTTTTATGTAAATAATCTGCTTAGAATCGCTTCATTTTGAGTCGATTATGTGCTAAAATTTAGAGCATTCTAGTCACATTATCGACTCATAATGAGTCGATTCTAAGCAGATTATGAGCGGATAATGACACATATAAGCCAACCAACGACTTTGCAGGTGTACGTTCTTGAACATGTGTGTTCACTGTGGCCCGCACCATAAAACGAAATACCGGTTATGATCCATTGTCTGCTTATCTCAGAACCAATTATCACATTATGAAGGTCGATTATTTGCGTATTTGTGCTGGGATATGATGGAGTGTCAGACTTGTTCACTACGATAATAATACTAATCTAGTTATCACTTTCCTTCATTCAAAATGTCTTCTTCAGGGTACGTGTTAGTTCGAAAGTTCCACAATGAATATCGGCCTTTGTAGTGAATGTCTTTTTATAAGAACATCAAATAATTGTCTTGATTTTTTAGGGGTCCAATAACATCCAAAAGTTATACTGATAAGCGGCTTCCAAATACTGCACGTACGTGTCTTTAATTTGACAAGCATCCAAGTAATAAATCTTTCCACAACTAAAATCTGTATCAGCCCTTTCTTTACTAAATACTTATTGACGAGCAGTTCCCGTAGGGAATGTTCGAATAATAAGTTCAACGACGTTTGTTGAACTTATTATCTGAACATTTCCAACCAAAGAATATGTTTCTTCGTTACTGATATTAGCCTGTGGTCTGCTTGTATTATATACTAGCTGAAACAGGCCCTGCTACTGATATCGTTCATTCCCAATGGATATCTTAGTTGTCAACCCAATTAGTAGTAAGTAAATATCGGAAATTTTATATATAAATATATTAGCTTTCTTGGTGGCATTTCGCTCTGTTTAGAGAAAGAAACTTTCAGTTGGACAAGCTTTTAGCGAAACAGTTTCAAGAATATAGCCAACAACATTGATATTATAAGTTAAACGGACATGGCTCATTCGAGCTTCCAAATTTTGTCTTCATAATTTAGAAAAGTCATAATATAGATTGACAAATACACGAAATATTGATAATGCCGGCTCCATATGTTCTGAAAAATACTTGTCTTTGTAACAGCCATTTCCCCAGCTGTTTCCAGATGCAATCGAACACACCCTGAACATAAACACGTTTTTTTGTACTGAATACTAACATTCAAGTTGTGTATCCATGATAGACTAAACCACACTTCCTGATGATGGTCAAGCATGATGGAGCTTTCGGAAGATCACGTTAACAATATTACTGATCACACCAGGGGTGGTCTGGAAAAGAATTGCAGACACCAGACTCAAAAAAATAATTCTGACCTCAATGTACCCACCACCCCCTACTTGCAAAAATGTATTTTTTTCTCGGCAAAATTTGGGACCACCCCTTATCCCATATTTGACACTCTTAAATGCTCATTATTAAAAAAAATTTGGGAATACCATCCCAAATGTTTCCTTGATCACTCTTGTTTCCAATCCTGTTCCACTATCTATTTTACAAGTCACTAAAATTGACTACATATGTGTGCCATCCTACCATACCATTTAGTCTTCACCATTAGTATTGACTATTGATACAAAATAAATGGCGTGAAACAATTATATCCCAATATGCTTCAATTATATTAATATAGGTAATGTACTTTATTCCGTGAAACAATCTATGCATAAACCTGCTTAAACACCGAATCTAACCCCATTCAACATGACTTTGTGCGTGATATTGTTGTAAAATCCAGCCAGTGTTAAAACCACGCGACTTTCAGTTCCATGCGTATTGTGTAGCAATGTGATGACTGATCGGAGATCCAGACTCCAGAGCCAGTCATTATGCTAGAAACTATGGTTTGATGTCAGGAAGGATAAGATATAGCACTACATGTGTCACTGCTTGTGTAATACGCATGTCGCTCACACAGGGCTAATCGTTCTACGGTGCTAAAGCCATACTATACAAATGGCATTCCATGATATTGACAACTTAGTCAGGCATATGCCTTTATTATTAATTTGAAAGAATATATATCGCCACTTAAACATTTAAAAGAAAACGTTAGGAAACCTCATGAAACCTATCTATTATACATGTATCACTTCGAATCATGCATCTTTCGCAGCCAAATATAACTTACGCGATAAAACCTTTGCTTTTACTGGCTCATATTTGAATTTTCATCTGCCGGACAATCTTCACATGAATGCTGAAAATGATATTGAGTTTTAATTAGGTAAATTGTCCAATTAACCCTGTGCGTTGTCATGAGCTCCATGCATATACAAGTTCATGGCCTGACTAATCTTATTACTATAATTAGGGTATTAAAATATAATATATAGTTTTTGTAATCATTGAGCCCAACGATAACAACATACATACCATAGTGACACCATCATGCCGACATACTATTGCGTTAGTCCCATATACAACAATCAGCCCGTGTTCTTAACAGCTGTAGTGCACTCAGATAGACTAACATACTAATGCAATACATATAGTCGTTTTTGTTTCGGGAGATTTGTATTCAGTTTTCTAGGCAAACATACTTTATCAAGTGATTTAGCAAACAAAAACTTGGCTACTTCGACTAATGTCTGCCAGAAAACCTGCATTTGAACCGGTATTGGAACATAAAGTCAAATCATATATAGACCCCCTACAGGGATCTAAATGTGTTCTAAATGATATATGTATGTAGATAAGAGTCTATGTAAGGAATAATAGTTTACGAACAGTAAATTTCAGTGTAGGAATAAATTTGCATTACTCTGAATTACTCATGTATTTAACTGATGATCAATGTCTTTTGTCGAATACCTGAAAAGAAACGAGTCAAACTGGGTCGAAAATGAAACTGAGTGGATTGAACAATACCCAGACACAGTATTCTCCAAAGTTCTAAAAAGTTCAAGTGGAAAGTAGGGTAAAAAGTTAAAATTCGAAGAAATCCAACGAGATGTATACGAAAGGGCAGCGAAACAAATTGATCTTAAAACCAATGCTGAACGACTGCCTCTCTGGGTTCGGAGCTTATGGCTTTATTTCTATGACTATATTGGAACAATAGACGAATGGCGTGTTGACTGGACCCATAACCCTCAAAACTGGGGAATAACTGATGAGAAACCACTAAATTCAATTGGGATAAATCTAACTGACATTGTGTAGAATCCGATGACAACACTGGTTTGGTATACAAGATAATTATCTATCTGACTATTGGCTAATCGAAATTCAGGGAAATGGTGATGAAGATTTTCAGTTTAATGCCTTCACCGACATTCTCAACTGTGTCCGACAGATGTGTGCAGAGGATCGGTTTGGTATACGTCAGGTTCAGGATGTGGTTCAGAACTCACCAAAAGTAACATTAAAAGTTGATGGTCCCAGCAGAATAGATGTACGTCAGGTAATTCAGGATGGGGTTCGCCAGAAACGACATTAAACATTAAAAGATGATGGTTCCAAAAGTTCCAGTCTGATGGTTAAAAATTATGATACTGATAGTAAAACAATAACCAACAAGCTATCCATTATTGACGCATCTCTCATGAGCATCTCTACCAACGTTCTTAATTTTCATACAGATTTCTCAGGCATCATTCTGACAAACAAACACGTAAACTAGATGAGCTCACGCAGTCATCCGACAAACAAATTCGTAAAATAGACATTCTAACACAAGATACAAAAGAGAAAGTACGTGAAAACGATGTTTTAAACAACAGATGTATGAATCGTCGCGAACTAGAAATAAGTTAAACCGAACAATAAAGCTACAGGTGGAGGAGCAAGCTGGTGAAATTGTTTATCTAAAACAACACAGGAGTGAAGTAGACATCTTAAAACGACAAGTGCATGAACTCAATGAACAAAAAAACAACAACGGCATGAAGTCGATCACACGAAATAACAGCTGCACGATTCGTCGCAAAATTATAAGAACATTGAAACATGCAATCAAACTAAGGATGATGCTTTTGAAGATAAATCCATGCAGATAAAGTGGCCTCATGATGAATATCAGCCAGTGAAACCAACTAAACTATCTTACAATGAACCTGTTAACTCTCAAGCAGTCGGAAACGGGAATAATGATCAATTATGTTCGGATACCGCACCCAGATCAAATTTCGACAGTAAGCTGATGTCTGAATGTGCTGTCGGGATGTCACTTCCAATGTTTCGACATCACGTAAAGTCCTGCCGGATTCAATAGACCATGCTAGTAACTATTCGCTAAAACATAGCCGCTGAAATGACTCCGGAACCCTCACTTCTAAGAATAAGCTTAGAATAATAATCATGAGGGATTCTATTCCTAAATGGATTGACATGAAGCGTCTCAGTTGTGAGTTTCAAGCTGATGCATACTACCAGACAATATACACAATCGAAGAGTTGGCAGGTACTACAGTTCCACAGAACCTATTGAACACAATTGTCATAGTTCACGTGGGTGTTAATAACATGAAAGCCAATCTGAATTATGAGGCATTTATGCCGATCAAGTCAAATTTTAATTTCTTCCGGCGCCAGAGTTCCAGTTTCTCATAATGCGCCAATGTCTGTGAGCTAAATCAACAACAATGCTGAGGAATTTAGTTGCCAATTATACGATAAGCTATGTGGCAATAACTGAGTATTCTGGTGTGATAATTACAAAGTGAGTGTTCCCGGAAGAGTAGTATCGATAAAGGGCCAGCTTTGTGATGGGGATGGGATTCATCTTGGTCGAAATAGTGGGACTAAGATCCTTGCTGGAAACCTGAAGTATTATCTCCGAAAAATTCTTGCCATCAGAAGAAAACCGACTTCAGAAGCTTACATATATAATAACTTTAACCAACATAAACTAAACAACAACAATGTGAACTCTACCAACCTGCTGCAGCCTGACTTTCTGAAAAAAATGTTGTTAGTGCTATGGCAGCAATAGATACTGTCCTTATACAGGGCAGTCCTGCTACTCCGACGAGGCACTCGCACTATGAATATTACTAATTTGAAACTCTATGAAATGTACACTAATCTGTCTAGCTGGGTCTGAAATGTATTTGGGATTCCTGGGATGACTTAATAGCATTGACAACTTGGCTTTCAATGTCAATTGAAAACAACAATTACAAGAATTTACTGATCTGTTATATTAAACTTTCACAAAGTCATTAAGTTCATGTACATGCATGACTGTAATAACGATACTCTTGACGTACCAGTCCTTATATTTGTTACTCATCTGATTTAATTCCACAATGTCATTAATTACATGTATATGCATGACTATTATAACGATACATTTGACGTATCAGCATCAGGGGAAGTCGAATTACAATATTATACCCTTGCTAGTGCATTTTAGTGGATTTTTGAAATATATGTTACACTGTAAAAAATCCTGCATGATTTGTTTATGTTTGTGTTATGACATATCCCTTTAATTTGGACAGGATCCAATTTCCTTGTTCATAATTTTTTTTAACAAAATTAATATTAGTTGAAATTTTCCTGCTGGTGAATTAGTATTTTGCCGTGTTATGTCTACCACTTACTGTAGTAATAATGTTCTTGTTTTGATAGCTCATCCTGTAACTGATCAACTCAGGATGATCTTAATTCTTTGAATAATATCTCAAGCATAAACTTTCTATAAGCTGCTTGAATCTTCATGGTATATTCACACGGAATGACCAACATCGCTCATGCACACTTCGTGATCAAACATTTACTGATGAAATACAATCTAATGTTGTTGGTCTTTTAGACACAAAATCCAACAAAAATGACCACCTTCACCTTGCTGGCTACAATCTGATAAGAAAAATAGCCAGGTCCAGAATTAATAACACCATTTCTGGTGGAATCGGTGTATTATGTAAAACTGAGATTCTCAGAGGTTTTGAAATGATAAACCAACATGTACAGAATACACATAGGTGAAGTTAAAGAAAACATTTTTCAACCATACACGTGATATATACCTTTGCTTTGTCTATGACCCCACAATAACTTCTACTTATACTAAGAAGGACAAATGTATCTTTGATTGTCTTACGGATGAGATATCGAAATATCAAAATATTGGTCAGGTCCTGCTTTTCGGGGACTTTAACGCTCATATATATCCAGCTGATAAAGACTTGATTGTTGAAGACTCTGATAGTGATAACTTGTAGCCGGCCAATTATATTACTGACCAAGTGTCACTGAACTGACAAGTCTGCTAAGATAGACCAGTATGTAGGGCCCTACTGGAACTATGCATCTCTGCAGTCTCTAATTTTAAATGTCCGTACTTTATGCGACTCTGGGTAAATGTACGTCTCATCAATATAAGGGATCATCGCTCATTGATTGCTGTATTGCATCAACTGAGATTCTGAAAAATGTTGTTTATTTAAAGTGAACGACCTTGTTCCACATTCTGACAATTGTCAAATTACAACTTGTTTTGCTCTTTTTCCTCACATATTTTTGACATGTCAACCGTTTGCAACAGGTCAGCTCCTATGGATCAGTTAAATGGAATCAAAAGTATCTTGAACAATATCGAGTCAATATCACATCGGACTCATCCCAGAAACAAATACTTCACACAGTTATGTGTGTGAATGGGAACATAGATTCGCTGTCGGAAAATATAACAAAAATATACCTATTAGCTGGTAAAAGTTTACTACCAGTACCACGGAATGGGAAAATAAATAAAAAGCGTAAAAAAATTAAACCATGGTTTGATCAAGACTGTAACTCGTTGTATCGACATATAAAATCAATACCCAGAAAAGTAAGTGCGAATCCTGAGGATAAGGAACTAAGACAACTGTACTTCAGCACTAAGAAAAAATATAAACAGACAATTAAAAAAAAGATTCGAATCTATAAGAAAAAAATTTATAACACAATTAAATCCTACTCAATCAAAGGAGTATTGGTCCATCATTAATAGCTTTCGTAATGATAACAAAGTTGTTGATCAGAGTGCCTCAATTCCCCATGATGAATCAGTCTCCTACTTTGGAGGCCTTTTGAACAGGGAAAGCAGGACACTTTCTGATGAACAACGCACAGAAGTACCCAAGCGTCATATTAAGGGGGCTGACTTGCACATGCTGAATTTTTCAATTTCCATTGATGGAATTTATGCTGCACTAACAAAATTGAAGAATACCAGTGCTAGATTGGATGGGATAAGTAACGAAATGGAGATTTAGCATGGAGAGTTAGCATGGTGTAAATACTGTTTAAAGGTGGTGATGAATCTGATCCAACTAACTATAGACGAATGTCTCTTTCTAGTTGGTCTCAGTAAACTTTTTGCCCGTATTTTATATGAACGCATTAACAGAGACTATGATATCGAACATCAGATAATATATTATCGCTGAAATCTCTGATTGACCAAAATATGTGACCCGCCATATCAAATCCAGTCGTAAGTCGGGATTTGTTTTACCCTGTGCCAATGCATTCTCTTATATATGCGAGTCGACCATAGGTCGCCTCGCATATATAAGAGAATGCATTGGCCTAACAATTTTTTACAATTTTAATAATTTTTTCTTGTATTCTTTAACAATTTTATAAGTTCACCCATACAGAGCCCCAGACAAACATGAGCAGACGACACTCTTCTATATGCTTCTATATATGTGTGGGGCTCCCTGCAGGGTAATGGATGTTTTTTATTTTATGTCCTAAAAATTGTAAGAAACATTTATTTAAAAAGAATGATAAAACATTGTTAGACCAATGCATTCTCTTATATATGCGAGGCGACCTATGGTCGACTCGCATATATAAGAGAATGCATTAGCACAGGGTAAAACAATCCCGACTTACAACTGGATTTGATATGGCGGGTCAAATATGAGACCTGGTAAATTTGTATATTCTTGCTTTGTCGATCGAATCAAGTCTTTGATAGTCTGAAGAGAAGCACCATTTCACAGAATTTCTAAGATAGGTATAAATGGAAATATTTAATCGGTTATGCAAGACATATGTGACCCGCCATATCAAATCCAGTCGTAAGTCGGGATTTTGTTTACCCTGTGCCAATGCATTATTTTATATATGCGAGTCGACCGTAGGTCGCCTCGCATATATAAGAGAATGCATTGGCCTAACAATTTTTATCATTTTTTTTAAATAAATGTTTCTTACAATCTTTAGGGCATAAAATAAAAAACATCCATTACCCTGCATGGAGCCCCACATATATATAGAAGCATATAGAAGATTGTCGTCTGCTCATGTTTGTCTGGGGCTCTGTATGGGTGAAATTATAAAATTGTTAAAGAATACAGGAATTTTTTTTATTAAAATTGTAAACAATTGTTAGGTCAATGCATTCTCTTATATGCGAGGCGACATATGGTCGACTCGCATATATAAGAGAATGCATTGGTACAGGGTAAAACAAACCCGACTTACGACTGGATTTGATATGGCGGGTCACATATACTTTGAGGTTAAATTCAGTCTCAAACTACACAACATATCCTCGCACAAATACCCACATAATCGACATATAAAGTGAAATAGGTACATAATTTGATGATTTGATGCTCAAGTAAGCAGATAATGGAGTCATGTCCGTTATTTCACTATATAGCGCGGGCCACATTAAAAACACATGTTAAAGGTACGGTTGGCCTTGGCGGTGGGTATCCTGCGAAAATATTTCCACCCGTCAAAAACCGCCACAAACAGAAAGAACAACAAAATGTAGACAGACTTTGTCCGTATACAAATAAGAAATATCGCATAAACAGTATGTTATTGTCATATCTTTGACCATTGTTATGTAAACAAAAGCATAAAAAGTAACTTTTCTGGTGTTTGTTTATATTATGATGGTAAACATAAAGAGCGTTCTTTGTTGGTGAATTCCTGATATGGAACGAATAAAGAGCGTTTATGCCATTTGTATGTGATTAGCCAACAGAACTGTGCTGTCTTCTGTAACACAATCAGGCTCTTGCTTAGGTAAAATATAGTAAATCTTTATGATAACATGCTGTTTACGCGATGGTCATGGTATATATGAACGAAACTGTGTGCGTTTTAATGTTTTTCTGTTTACGGTGATTGGAACAAATATGAATATTTTCGACAACTAAGGCCTCACGTGCCTTTAAAGAGCGTACACCAGAACAGTCATGAGTTGCATTATATGTGTCATTGTGCGCACATAATCGGCTCAGGATCGCCATATTATGAGTCGATAATGTGACTAAAACGATCTCATTGTCAGCCAATTATTGACTCAAAATGAGGCAATTCTCAGCAGATTATCAACCTAAAATAAGTTTATTGTAAGCAGATAATGTGCGGATTTTTGGAAGAACAAACTGAAATACAACAGGAACTGACAGAAACCATATATTCTAATGCTGGAGTAAAGCAAGTTATTCTTAGCCCGCTCCTGGTATACAAACATCTCTGATCTCATTAGGGTCAAAGCTCATTGATAAACATACTAATGTATGCTGATGATCTGGTGTTCTCCAATTAAAAAACCTAGAAAATTGCTTTGACAGACTCGCCTCATATTGTGATAAATGGGGTTTAGGAAATAAATGACGATCCAATTGAAGATAAAACTGACAGAACTAGACATTATTATAGCCAAATTACTATTTGAACCACATTGCATCATTGCTGGGAACAATACACATAATGCAAATAACTTAATTAAATAAATCTGATAGCTTCCAATTAAGTGAACGCCTACAGTAGTTATGTAACTAATGAGTGATCTTCATTTGTCTCAACCCATTTGATTTATATTACTCATGACATTTGTGTATAGAAATCACCGTTTTGTTTTTGTTTGCATTTTTCTGTTTGTCGTTCTTCGTTATAACCAAATGTTTTTGTTTTTTTTACCACTAAAGAATTTGAATTTGACACAGAACGCTCTTTTCTGTTCCATAACGTGCAAATGGCTGTTTTGTTTGTGATCCCAACATTGTGTTCAAATTTGTATTTTTTAATATATACTTCAATGCGTCTTTCTGTGACATATAATGCTCGTAGAAATGTAGTTCAAGTCTATATCGCCCTATTTGGATCCCGGGAAAAATTCAAAAGCGAATATCATTAGGTAAAACAAATGGCGACAAAATGCTCGACTGAGAAGGCGCTGATTGAAGTTACGATCTCCTATATTTATAGTTAGATTCTGGCTGTGTATGTTTGACTAATGTGTTGTTAACTATATCCATACTTGGACAACAGACTGTGCTGAGGCATCATTAAACCGTATGAATAAGATTTCCGTTCACATATTTTCGAGGAACGATTAAACATGTTAGTCAAGGTTTCCTAGTTTCCAGTCAAAGGTTATAACTCCAATGATCCCAACGCGACGCTTAGAAGCCATTGTGTGTCAGAGAAGAGGAAAATGTTGAGAGGTCGTTTCAACACAAACACAAACGTTCTTCAATCCTAACAGTATCTCTGAATCGCTCACTTCACTAACCCCCCCCCGAGTTTAGATATTGAATTGTCTGATCATTATTCAACTTCTAAATAGAAATTAAAAGAACACCTCGTGAAACCCAAAAGTATAAAAGAATGAATAAAAATACCTTACTCAGAAGAATCAGCTATATCACGAGTTCTCAACACCGATCTACTACTGTTCAATGTCTTGTGAGGAGTAATCAACACTGGTATTTGTACAATAGATGTTAAGCATAATATCGCCAGGTTGAATATTTCTTGAACATTCGATAAGACGAGAGCCACTTGGTGGCCAAGTCCTGATCGGTTTGACATATTTTAATTGTCCGGCTATGCTTTGTAGCGTTTTAGTAATCACAAAACAGAAGGTCAATCAAAATCAAGTACTGAGGATAGACCTCATGAATATGAAATGCAAAGAGACATTACACGAATGAAAAACAACATACGTGTGAAAACAAAACACTAGACACCAGAAACAAAATAGAACAGATGGCAGAAATGTAACCCGAAACACTGTGGAGGGGCGTGGCTAGCCGATTGATTGAGACGGGTCAACTCAAACACATGTCTTGAAGAGAAACCAAAGAGGACCATGAGCTAAGCCGTACCCACATGTCGATTCCTCGTGTGACCCGGCCGCCCTAGTACCTACATGAATCCTACACAACACCCCACGGAATGCACCCCACGGCAAACGGGTTGCCACATTAGAGGATCATTACCCCTCGCAGTGGGGCGATATAAGCCTACTCTACCCCGGGCCCACACCGTGCCAAAATTTCAGGAAGCTCCAGTCTTGAAAGGGTTAAGTTGAACCGTCTAATAAATATAAGAGGCCCACGCGCCGCCTCATTGATACCGAATAGCATATATCTTAGGAAAAGAAATAGTTCATTCTCTCCTGCATGCCAAATGTACCGAATTACACGACCGAACAGTTGCCTTGACGTGTTTTGAACACACAACAAATTTCCTTCACTATGCTTCAATTATCCTGATAATATGCACTTTGTATTTCTGTAAGAGGTATTATGTGGATAGGTGCACGCAAACCGTCGGTGTGTGCAAAGAGTGCATTAAACTTCATAAAGTGTCCAACGCCACGGTAATAGATGCACGGTTCCGGACTGATTTGTCGAAATCGTGTAAATTGTTATTTGTATACATGTACATGTAGTATCATGTGTGTCAGTATCAGGAAAAACAGTAGCAAGCCCCCCCCCCACCTTATTGTTGTATGATGGAGTCGTATTATGTTATCAGTCTGTCCGTCCGTTCGTTGACATTTTGGTTTCCGACCGATAACTCCAGATTTCATTATCTGATTAGAACTAAAGTTGTAT
The DNA here is from genome assembly GCA_032622095.1 of Siphonodentalium dalli. Taxonomy (NCBI): domain Eukaryota; kingdom Metazoa; phylum Mollusca; class Scaphopoda; order Gadilida; family Siphonodentaliidae; genus Siphonodentalium; species Siphonodentalium dalli. Next base: position 59,551,920 of record CP136064.1, on the reverse strand, counting down.
GTATGTTTCTCAGCCAGTAATATACAGGCCTCGTTCAATTATTTTTACATGAGTTATGGCCCTTTTCAATATAGAACTCACCTGATCTAATAACAAATTTGCAAGTAACCTAACCGGCGTATTTAGTGACGCCCCAACGATTCTCTTGTTTTTTGTGTTGAAAACAACGAAGTGTCATTTTGGAAGACGTGTCCAAATCGCATTAACGGTATTTTGTCAGACAATAGAACCCAATACTTTATTATGGATATCATATACTCTAACAACTTACTGAAGTAATATTCCAACTGACGTGAGTCAAACGCTCTGTATTCATACCGTATCGGGAATATACTAACAATGAACGCTGTGTATTGTTTCATTCTAAAGATCGTCGACTTAGTTTTTCAATGCATCCACTAGTTGTTTTTTCTTTTCTTTTTTGTTTGTTGTTGAAAAACAAAACTTTGTAACAAGCAATGTCTGCACCATCTTAATTATCAAAGATTTCCTTTCAAACGAGACGCCTCACGCCTGTACCCATTCACCGTAACATTCAGATGATCATCTCTCCCCATTTCTTACACGAACGACGCAAATTAAGTATATTTAAACCACAGCATTAGATACGCCATTTCATAGCGATGACGATATGTATAAATTTAGTAGATATCCGCGACAAAAACATTTTTATTAATTTTGGCACCCTTCCAATCAACATCTCTGATTGACCCTGGCGGCGCCACTTGGGTATCCTGAAACCGCACAGTAATATTCACCATATCATGGAGATGTCTATATATATATAAGTTTCATGGAAATTAGCTACAAAAAATACCCACCGAATTTGGTACCCCCTTTAACCCCTGATTCCTACATCGTCACTTTAGAAATTTTAACCATTACCTTCCCCGTAAAACGTTACCCATGTTAGAGCCCTTTTTGTGGTTCTCCTGATTTGCCCCTTTAATTTATATAGCGGTCAGACATACAGACAGACATTCGCAAATAATGTTCTCGATAATCAGCTTTAAAAGTTTGCTGTTTATGGATCGGTGACATGGCAATCTCACCTTCGTACCCACCGCATGTACAAGATAAGTTCCCATTCACTCGTAGATCCCTGTTTCGTATCTATGGGTGGAGGCTAACTTCCCATGTGCCTGTAGTAACGGAGTACTTGTTTCGTGTCGCGCTCATCCATTCACCCCACACCCGACGTGAATCATATGCTGCAATTTGCTAAATTAAATGGCGACTGGCGAACCTGCTAATAGATGATATCGAATCTGATGGAAATGATTGGTGACTGGCGAATCTGGTAATAGATGATATCTAATCTGATGGAAATGATTGACACATGCAATGCTGTTTCTCCACTTTGCCAGAAAATCGCTCCGCATTTCAGATTGGAAGTGAAGAAAGGTGGTCGGGAACAACTCGCAACGATATAAAACCTTTTTCAAATCGATAACCGAAGCATAGCGAACTCCATTAAAGCCAAACAAATGGCAATAGTTCGTGGGTTGACTATATGAAGCAAAATCGGCAAAGACAAACCGGATTATACAGGAAATCGATGCTTAGAATTTGCAAACGTGCTTTTCCCTTTGCACTATATATAATTCCAACGCAACATTATAATTAAAGAAAACAGTTAATATAATCGATATGAGAACAGATGAAAGGATACTGTTTATTTTGGGTGATAAGTGTGCATCAACTCGCCCCAGGCAGTTATTAAATCATAGTTACCAACAACTTACAAGAATACATGGACAGCAGCTCCAACATCATGGGAAGAATATACATGTACATGCATATCTGGAGGTGGGACTAACCCAGTGGGTACCCACGCAAAGCTCGAAAAGATTTAAGCAACACCACAATTGCAGGTCCCCGTGCATGATGAGTCAAGTTTCATGCCGGTTAACTAAGAAATCAATTAACAAGAGCTTGGACAACATTACATACATGTACCTGTAAGATTGCCAGTTGCGGTAAATTTCTTAGTTGAAAAAATAAGCATGACTCTTATAAATAAGCCAGACGGAGCTCATAATTGTTGGTGCTCTTGTTCCGATGCATGGCCACCTGGTGGTAAATATGTGTAAACAGTTTATAAAACAATTGACCAGGAAATGAAGGAATACAAATGCAGCTATAAATTGGTGTGAAGTCGTGCCATGGTGATTAATAAGATATATTCTAGACGTCCAGACCGGTGGGTAATATGGTCCCGTAGACTACACATGACATACCCATTGGACGTCTTCGTATCTTAACATGCCATAACACGGGAGCATATGTGTACACACTACTACCACATATTTATATAAAAATATGTCATGGATCACATATCACTTCAAATTTTTTAAGGAAAATTGCGGTACAAGAATCCACGGTTTGTTCCACCTCAAACGCACCGGGTTAATTAACGGCAATCCTGCTTTTGTTTTACGACTGTTTCATTTGTCAAAAGTGGCAGATGTTTCCTTGTGCGCTGTGAAAATTGCATTAGCCTGGCACAAAGCACGTGCTTCAATTGTGAGAAATCGTCGATAGGAGGGATTGTATTCGCGTGAGTAAACCTTGTTAATTCTATTCATTTCCACATTTAGACCAAATGCTGCTGATCAATTTCCAGATTCTTAATCGAAAACAATTCTCATTTGTCTGTTAACACGAGCGTCCACGCTTCGTGTTCCCAACACCCCTGTGCTTCCATTTCTGTGATATTAATGTGCAGCTGTTCTTTCTGTGCAATTTTTACACAGGTAAGCATAAGAAATCACGCGAAATGATGACTCACTGTTTTATCTAATGGTACGATCATTTGACATTGCGACTAAGGGTACGTTCATACACTCGCAAATTTGCCTGGCATATTTTGGCAGACATTTCGATACAAAAAGATTTTATGCTCTAGAAAACAAACACAAAAATGCTTATAAAATGCATCTGTACCACATGCGACGTGCGAAACAAAAACTCTGTGGTTCATTTTGTGCGATTCTACCGACATTGCCCGTAAATATTTCGCAAAAATTCATCATACATATTTTTAAAGGGAAATGTTAATAGCGCAAGCACCGTTGCATGTGGAACACAACTATAACTGCTCATGTCGTTAGATTTGGTAATGATGTATTTTATATGCATGTTGCCGTTAATATTCTGACACTATATTGTTTTATATGACGAAATGGCTGCAAAAAAATACCATGCAAACTTGTCACTGTATGAACGTACGGTTACGTACCCTAAAACGAAGTAGCTTAAAGTGACCCGTAATATTCATCGTTTAGTATAAGCCTGTCCATGAATCGATTTTGTCTCATTCCGGTAATTAAACTAAATCGAGAAATATATGAACAAATGTAATGTAAATAAAATGCAGATGTGACCAAACGACTATATAGCCATATTCTTGAAATAAGTGATGAAATAATAACTAGACACATATCAACACCATTTTCAACCACATTATATTATTTGTTTATAATACAGGGAGATTGATTCCTTGCCTTTTTGCTTTGTCGGTATGGGTATATGTGGTGCCCCGTCACGTTAAAAAATCACTATATACATAGAGTAGGGCGGAGTGGCAGTCCTTCCCACGAGGAAAACACAGCGAGAGCATTTATTTGCTCCGGTAATTCAGAAGACGGGTGTAATATTGCACCCATACTATAATTGTAAGTTGGGTTTTTTTTTTCAAACAAAACGTCATTGTGGAATAGACCTATGTCTAGTTATACACTTTAATATGCCATAGTTGAACTGAGATGGTAAAGAATCTAAATAAACCTTTAAATAGTTCACTATTGAACCAACAATTACAGTCTCCATTAGTATTTTGAGATGAGGGACGGGTGCGAATTTTAGCACCCGTGATTTGAAAATTACGAGTGCGTACGGGTGAGAGAGCAATCACTCCCATCTCCTGGGAAGGACTGGAGTGGAACCAAGGAAAATTGTATAAATGTATGAAATTGATTTATTCCCATGCAATGCATTTATATATGTGCTATTTACTATTCAAGTCCTAGAATCTACCCCCCTCCCCCAAGAAAAAAGACCTTATTCTTTGCCTGATATATATATCTCACTTATGTGCTGAAAATTGAAAACAGCTGAACATTCGGTAACTTGTTTCAAACCATATCAAATCAATAAGGCACGGGCGGCGTTCGTTGCAGAAATATTCATATTAGTTCAAATCGCCATCAACAGAAAGAATATTAAAATATATATAGTTTTGTTCATGTGCCAAACATAATCAGCGCGTAAATAGTATGTTGTCGTCAAGACGTACGATGGAGTACGTGAACAAGAGTCTGCTCGTGTTACAGAAGTGTTGCTTCTGTTTACATAACACAGCGCAATTCTATTGGTTAATCACACAAATGATATAAACGCTCTTTATTATTTCCATATCAGGAAAACACTAACAAATAACACTCTTTGTGTTTACCATATCCGGATCTAAACAAAAGCCAGATTCCGTAACGTTTTTTGCTTTTGTTTACAATAACAAAGGAAAAACATTTGACAATAACATACTGTTTATGCCATATTTCAGATTGGTATAAGAACAAAGTCTGGTCTATATTTTACTATTATCTGTTTATCGCGGTTTTTGACGGAGGTGAATATTTTAGCAGCATACCCACCGTCGACGCCGCCCGTATCTTTAATAATTTTGCGGTTCGAATGACCAAATATCATGCACTCATAGATCATATTCCAACAGTTCAAAACATGGAACTGTTTGATGTTCTGACAGGGAACTAAAACGCATTGAACAAATAAGCTGCAATATAGCAAAATTCAATCGCCTCTTATTAAGAGCGTCCGTGCTTCTGTCTCCAAAAAGTGGTAAATAACAAAGAGCGTTCTCAATTGTGAGTTTTTGTCATAGTTTTCGACGTAATACTTACATGGATACTTTAGTGCATTTTCTCGATGCTTGTGTCATATGAATAATAGTCACTGCGAGTATTTTTATATTTTCTTTTTGCCTGTTAGGTTGAAAATTAACCCTTTCGTGGTTTTTATGTGGGCAGTAGCCTCTATACGGGCGCCTGTGGTGCCTAACATACTATGGGTGGCGGGATGGGGTGGTGGGTGGGATCTCATTATGCTTATTATTTATGTGGGCAGTAACCTCTATACGGAGGCCTGCGGCGCCTAACATACTATGGGTGGCGGGATGGGGTGGTGGGTGGGATCTCATTATGCTTATTATGTATGTGGGCAGTAGCCTCTATACGGGCGCCTGCGGCGCCTAACATACTATAGGTGGCGGGATGGGGTGGTGGGTGGGATCTCATTATGCTTATTATTTATGTGGGCAGTAGCCTCTATACGGGCGCATGCGGCGCATAACATACTATGGTTGGCGGGATGGGGTGGTGGGTGGGATCTCATTATGCTTATTATTTATGTGTGCAGTAGCCTCTATACGGGCGCCTGCGGCGCATAACATACTATGGTTGGCGGGATGGGGTGGTGGGTGGGATCTCATTATGCTTATTATTTATGTGTGCAGTAGCCTCTATACGGGCGCCTGCGGCGCATAACATACTATGGTTGGCGGGATGGGGTGGTGGGTGGGATCTCATTATGCTTATTATTTATGTGTGCAGTAGCCTCTATACGGGCGCCTGTGGCGCATAACATACTATGGGTGGCGGGATGGGGTGGTGGGTGGGATCTCATTATGCTTATTATTTATGTGGGCAGTAGCCTCTATACGTGCAGATAATATACCAGTGCATGCTAAGTGAATACATTGCCACAGGGTTTTCGCAAAATGTCTGGAAGCTACAGTCATGGTAGTGTTAACAAAGGGAATTTTGAATAATTTGATGTCAAATTGGGCCGATATCAAGAAGATTCTAACCGCGAACGCTTTCTGTTCTGTGTTTGGGTTATCGTTCACTTCGACACGTCTGCAAGGCAAAACATTTGGAACATAAGTGTTTTGTTGCGTGTAGGCCTACCTACATTACGAAAGCCCACTACCCTAAAGGTGAGATATTCTGAGGTCCATATACTTCAATCGTCCGATATTCTGAAGGGTTAAACTCTCGAAGGTTCAAAACTCTGAGCGTGTTCTGATTTATATATATAGCGGACGTTCTTATCGTGTGTATACGGTTAAAGATTTTAATCCGCCGACATATTGCAAAATTTGAATGATGAATGTAATTCCAACCAATACCACTAGAAAAAGTGACGATGAACATAGTAATTGTGTTTTTTCTCGATAACGCTAAACTTCTAAATGCAGTATTGCGACTTCGGAGCATCACGTCTTCAGAATAAATGTCAGCCGCTTTAACCCTGTCTATACCCAATGGATTCTCCCAGTCAGTTAAAATGTATACATTAGAATGGTCTTATTGATTTGGAGAGATTTTAAAGACACGATTGTCCTTCGCGATGGGTATTGCTGTTTAAAAAGTCGCACCCTTTAAAACCGCCATAAACAGAACGAATATTAAAATATAGACAGATTTTGTTCTTATACCAATGCATAAATTTCGCACAAATTAGCATGTTATTGTCAAGATCGTACGCCTTGTTAGTAAACAAAAGCAATATTATGATACAGTACAGTGAGTAAAGAGTGTACGATACGCAAAACATCAACACCGTGGAGACCTCACTATTTGAACTTTGGTTAAAATTGACACCGTATTGTTTACAACAGACAAATATAGCCCTCGCTAATCGTTGCGACTCAATATTTCGGTGTTGAATGGGTCACCGTGAATCACTCTCCAAAAAATGAATCGCCTACATGTGTGTTCTCCTGTTATGAGTTTTCTCATGTTAGATTGTCTGTATCGTCAGCAGTATGTGAAATTGTCACAGTCACACACATAAAAGGTATTATGTATATTAACATGTTGGCACAAAATGTGTTTTCTGGGCAATTCGCATTCATACTACCATTACACCATATACTATTAGTATATATATTCTTGGGGGAATTCATAATTTGGTAACTTTTATTTCTAAATTATAACCTACAACCAAGGCCACCCGTGCCTCTTAGGCTATACAAGCAGACGACATAAACAAAAGTGCAAAAGGAACCCTATTTAATGAGGGGAATGTTTTATAAAAATTTCCTACCTTACTCCTATTTAAATTCGCGCAGTACTATTTTTCGCTCTGTTTGAATTCGCGCACTTTGAATTCGCGCACCTAGCTGCGCGAGTTCAAAATTGAAAAATATATTTTTGAAAAATGCTTGAATTTGATGAGACTTTCAGATCTTAATTAATGGTTAATGAAGATACGTGTGCATATTAAACACCATCAAGACGGCTTTGCATCGTGTATAATTTAACATAACTGCATCATCCATGTGTTGTGAGGACGGGTGTTTATGTGCTCCAAATAATTATTCTGATATTGAAATAGTTAGTAACATATAATTGAAATGAATTCGAAAGAAATAAAACAACAACCGTATATAGAAAACTGACATCAGGCTGATCCAGCTGCCCAGACAGGGGATTTTAATGGTTTATGTTCTCTAACAAAGTCTGATGATATAAATCATGTCATGAATACTTTATTAGTAACTTATACTGAATGAGTTTAGGCTGTAGACATGTGGTGTATAAATTTACTCAAAACTGACAAATGTGGGTGTGACAGTAATTGCTACGTGAATTTTTGTGTTAAACACCAAAAACACATTTCCCACTGTTGGTGATTTTATACTTAAATGAGACATATCACGTATCTTTAAACATTATGTGTATATTCTGATAGTTCAATGCAATGATATATTCACCAGACTTTATACAAGATAACATAAGATAATGTGGCTACATAATATTTTAATATTTAATTAAATTTAATCTGATTAAATTGCAATATGTGAACAGTGTCCACTGAATAAGTCATTCTAACAACAATGAGGACACTTGAAAATGTTGTGTCTTCTCACCACACTGACTGGAGAGCAGTATCTCAGGTGACACCAATGACCACAATCACAGAGTGCCCATTTCACTATCACAAGCGAGACAATATCATCAAGAGACGGTGGAGAATTTCTTGCAGAAACACAACAATTATCACTGTCATCGTCGCTCATTTCCGAATTAGTGTCCTCATTTTCTACAGCATTTTGTGCCACATTCACATTATTTGCCCACTTGTTGAAGGTTGAGGATTGACATTCGTTTCCTTGTCCCTTTGATACGATTCAAGTCTGGCTTCATATGTTCCCTCTGTTATAGCTCCCCCTTCAGGCTGAGGTCTGTTGTTTACTCTCCTTGCTTTTGATTGGTAGATGGCTGTTGCATGTCAATAATTTTGTCTGCCAAATATAACACCCCTAAGTTCATCACCGTACACTTCTGAAGGCTGCAGCTCAGATACTGATATGGCTGATGGATTGAAAGGGAATATGCCGGTCTTTTTGATTCCAGCTAAAATTTTCTGGATTGTCATACTCTTTGAATAAGCTTTTGATGTAATAGGACACAAGTCGTATCTAGTAACACAAGGACCAATGTAAGCCCTCAGCCACAGATTACATTCAGCATTATAAAACACATTAAGCGGTCCATAACATGTTACATCCAGTGGTTGTGCTAAATGTGATGTGTGTGGCGGTAGAACAAACATTGCCCAGTCAATGGCAGCCGACGAGATATGTGACTTCTGGCCATCGTACAACAACACTTTCTCTCCATTACCAGCAGGTGAATATTTAGCAAAGTGGTCTTCGAGATATGTTTTGAAAATCTCGGCATTTGACCACCCCGAATCAAACACAGAGAACCCACTACCAGGCAATGAACCTTCACATAAATCTTGTAAAACTCGTTTCCCCTTGAATATGTACCAAGGCGGTAGCGCGTTTCCAATGGCATTGGCACATCCAATGATTGTCATGGTGCTTCTCCTATGTGATGTAATTGCTTGTGGCTTGGCTGATCTGGATGCAACTATTTTTGGTGCTGAGCTCTGTTTGAAATCCCGTCTCATCCAAATTGTACACGATATGTGGCTTGTCCATCAGTTCATATTTATCCAAAATTGTCTTCAGATTGGTGTAGTAATTTTGCATGGCCTGCGGAGATGCAGATTTGGCTCTTGCAATCTCGAGTGATTGAGCTTTACATATCTTCAGTCTGCTTTCCCACCGACTAATAAAACCTGCCAACCAATTTGTACTCATCACTGTGGCTTTCCCTCTTCTATCTTTCCCCAAATGAAATATCAAATCAGCAGCTAGTCCTTGCAACTGTTGTTGTGAATAACCATAACCCATAAGCGCCATTTGCTCTACATGTTCAACCAATGACAGTTCCTCTGATTCAGAGAGCAGTGTTTCTACACCAGACTTCCTTGTACCTACAACAATCTTGCCAAGGACTCGATCACGCAGTGATTGCACTGGTATTCCCTACATATTCGCTGCCCGCTTCACATGTATCTTATCTTTTACTTCTTGGTATGCCAACATCATCTGCTCTTTTGTATATTGCTTCAACTTTACTTTGTGTTTGGATGGTATAGGCTGAAATAAGTGAGAGAAAAAATAGTTTACTGAAAACATCGTTTTGAGTATATCAAAAGTTTTTATGCAGATAAAAAAAATAACTATTATGATAAACTATCATAATTTATAACTAGTCAGTAAGAATGAGTTTGTTTTGTTTGTTTATTTGCAGTTGCAAGACATTGAGCAAAACATTATTTCAGAAGTATATAATGAATAGAGTTTGTAAATATCGTTTAAAGGTACGGTTGGCCTTGGCGGTGGGTATCCTGCGAAAATATTTCCACCCGTCAAAAACCGCCACAAACAGAAAGAACAACAAAATGTAGACAGACTTTGTCCGTATACAAATAAGAAATATCGCATAAACAGTATGTTATTGTCATATCTTTGACCATTGTTATGTAAACAAAAGCATAAAAAGTAACTTTTCTGGTGTTTGTTTATATTATGATGGTAAACATAAAGAGCGTTCTTTGTTGGTGAATTCCTGATATGGAACGAATAAAGAGCGTTTATGCCATTTGTATGTGATTAGCCAACAGAACTGTGCTGTCTTCTGTAACACAATCAGGCTCTTGCTTAGGTAAAATATAGTAAATCTTTATGATAACATGCTGTTTACGCGATGGTCATGGTATATATGAACGAAACTGTGTGCGTTTTAATGTTTTTCTGTTTACGGTGATTGGAACAAATATGAATATTTTCGACAACTAAGGCCTCACGTGCCTTTAAAGTTTAAAATTAGCCATACACTTCCCTTTCCCGCTTGCAAATATGTCTGGTTTAGTAACGGTGCAATAGGAGAACCCATTTGCTGTGATATGAGATTGGGACAACTTTTACCTTGGAGAAATTACCTACGCGGAGTAGTACTCCGGCCAGTTGAATCGAACACACCCCTGGTTACTGTCACGTAACCAATCTGAAAATTTCAAAGATGGCAACGGTCACTTCTTTCGCAACCAATCATCTCCCTTTCGTCTCCTTTTTCACTATTGATTGGGGATTTGGGCTAAATTCAATAAATATATAGTATTTGTAAACTTACCTGTTTTGTCCTCATGTTGGTGACTGTTGCAGGCTTTAATTTAGGAAGATAATGCTCTTGACTTTACGGCAACGGCAGGTGAAATTACCTTAATTACTGGTACGCGAATCGCACGCGCATTGTTGCTACATCGTCTCGCGCTACAGGAAAAGAACAAATGCACGAGAATATGAGGAAGCACGAGAATATGAGGATCAAGTATACTATTTTTCGCTCAGTTTAAAATTTGCGCACCGATGGGTGCGCGAAATGTAGTACTGCGCGAATTTAAATACGAGTAAGGTATGGGAAAACTACTCATCAATCATGCTTTAGTGTGGGCAGTGTTAACGCACATAGTGATATTCTGTTACATGTTAGTGGCTATTTGTGTGGCGAATTAATAAAGGGCGTGTCTGTTAATGGACTTAAAACTTGGTACGTGTATGTGTGTGAGGGTGTGTGTGTGTGTGTGTGGGAGGGTGTGTGTGTGTGTGTGTGTGTATATTGCACTAATCACCGGGACGCAATACCCTTGAATTCTCCTAAACCCACCAGGAAGGAATGCACAGAGAACCGGATCTTCGTATTATTGCGGCTTCGGGTTATCGAACATTCTGAGTTTTTTTGGAACTTCAGAATAAAGGGACGAGACCAGTATGTTATGTATATATCGATCTAATTGAATCACCAGCACGTGGTAACAGTCACTAATTACAACATGTTTTATAGTTGAAGTTTGAATACTATATACATGTCGTTTTAAATCACACAATGGTACTTTGTTATCTAGTGCCTATGTCTGTGGAAAATTATTAAGCAGTGTTCACTGTTAATAAGCTTGGTAGATGTGATTGTATATTATCGCATTAACCAGAGGAACCCAAGCTCTTTTGGAATCATTCAATTGTTTCAAGGTGAAAAAAGGTTTTTCAACAGATTATTCAATAATATTCAGGCAGCTATAAGGTCAGATATAGATACTGCCATGTCGATACGCCCGTAGAGATTAGACTCTACTAGTTCAAACCCTAGTAACATTTTGGTTTTCTGACATAATTATGTTGATAACATCGACAATTTGTATTTCATATTAGGTGAAGGACCCAGTTCGAGAATGTATGATTTAGGTGACTTTGGTGAGCCGATTCTGCTTTGTGTCGCTTACAATAATGGAACATCACTTGGAAATTTATTTAGATATCGGCTCAGAAAAGTAAACAAAAATCACGTAACTCGAGCTGGGACCAACTCCTACTGTGAGTTCACCTAATACTCACGCGATTAAATAGCGAAAGATACTAAATCGTGGTTCAGTATTAGATATCGATTGGTATTCAGTCTGAGTAACATGTACACAGTTAGGATTGTATTTCGGAATGAGTATCATGAGTTAAACGGAAGGATGATAACCCAATATAGAACCTCTTTCATAAGGATTAACTGTCATGTGGAGTGTTTTAGGAGATGTAACCGTGAGGTAAGTGGTGATAACTTGGGTTTTACATACAAGTTATCACCACTTACCTCACGGTTACATCTCCATAAAAACACTCCACATGACAGTTAATCCTTATATTTATATACATTTAGCGAAAAAGCGACTTTTGTAAATGTATTTAAATCGAAAAGTGTATCGTGACAAAACCAGCCCAAAATATCCCATAGCACACCAGCTGAAGTTATTTTTGTGCCATTTGTCACGTGACTGGTCGGAATTTCCCATTAGTGACGTGACGTGTTTTTGTAAGCCGGTCAAATGCTCCTACCACAGGATCCTGGAATTTGGTCAAAAACCCTCTTTTATTGGCGGAACCAGCACCCGGGACCGCAGGTACAATTGGCAACAATGTTCGAACAATAACAGTATACAATGAGATGTGCTACATTATTCTGGAACATAAAAGCGGATACATTTCACGCGGATTTACTGTTCAATTTTTGGATTCGGAAACGAAAATAATTTCTGTTCACTGAAAAGCGGAAACTTTTTATGGAGATGTAACCGTGAGGTAAGTGGTCATAACTTCTGTAAAACCCGAACCTTTCGTGCTTTGTTTTATAATTTAATACTACGTGACGCCAAATGTGTTTTTGATCAATTTTATATTGGCAAAACTTAACACGAATAATTTCAAAACGAGGCTCTTTATATTGACACCTGATGAATTATTAAGTCAATCCTGCGCGAGTGCAAACGCGCCCAAAACATTACGCGTTCATCTTCTCCAAAATCTATGACGCGTCGATGTAATTATCGTTGCAGTTATCACTTTCTTCCGCGTTCACCGGGTTATAACTGCAACTAGTCACGTGGGCGCCGACCAATCGGAATGCTGGATTTAGTGATAATCACACTCAGTATGTAAATATAAATAAATAACGGATTTGTCTGAAACAGTTTACAACACCACAAATGATCAAATTTGGTCGTACATAAATCAAATTGAGCTATTGGTTTGTTGTGCTTGGGGTCGCTCTTTAATATCACCTTTTCTGTTCAAAAATTTGTTTTTTTAAATGCTCTTTAAAAATAAAACGCTCTTTTAAAAATATCTTTTTTATTTCTGGATATCTCCGTTATTTAGTGAATATAATCACCCCCCCCCTTTTTTTCGTTTAAATATGTATACTCATTTTGAAATACAATCCTATCATTGTGTGGCACATGTTACTCAGATTGAATAACAATCGCTATCTAATCGTGAACCCCGCTTACATAGTGTTTTATATCTAATCACCCTTGGCGTATTGGTGGCGTCATATATTATTAAGGAGCAAGTACCAACAAAGAAATATAGGGCATATCCCGTGTCATGTGTTCGTGTTATAAAGTTCCTCGTCATAACATAACACAAATTCCCGGTTTTAAAGGCACGTGAGGCCTTAATTGTCGAAAATATTCATATTTGTTCCAAACACCGTAAACAGAAAAACATTAAAACGCATACAGTTTCGTTCATATATACCATGACCATCGCGTAAACAGCATGTTATCATAAATACCTACTATATTTACCTAAGCAAGAACCTGATTGGGTTACAGAGGACAGCACAATGCTACTGGCTAATCACACACAAATGGCATAAACGCTCTTTATCAGTTCCAAATCAGGAATTCACCCACAAAGAACGCTCTTTATGTTTACCATCATAATATAAACAAACACCAGAAAAGTTACTTTTTAAGCTTTTGTTTACATAACAATGGTTAAACATATGAGAATAACATACTGTTTATGCGATATTTCTTATTTATATACGGACACAGTCTGTCTATATTTTGATGTTCTTTCTGTTTGTGGCGGTTTTTGACGGGTGGAAATATTTTCACAGGATACCCACCGCCAAGGCCAACCGTACCTTTAAACGGGTGGAATATGATTTCTACGCCCGTAGAGTGGAGATTCGTGGCATGATCTAGCGTATATTGAGAGATAAAACGTGCCGTAGTTCAATTCAGGCTCTGTTATAACAAATATCACTCATAGTGGTAAAGACCAAATGTCATGTCTATGAGATCGTGTTGGATGGGTTAAAATACATAGGCACTAATTTTCTTTGAGCTGGCAAGAGATCAGAAGCTTACGGAAATAAACTGATCAATGTTCGCCCATAATGCAGTGTGTCGTCAGTCAAACACGTTTTATCTATTAACTGGATGTTGGTGGTATTCGCTAATTGTGATATGTCCAGATAGTGTGTAAGAAGTCTATATTTCCATCATACCTGGTACCATGCAAAGCTCCGTGTCAGACAAACATGTCAGCAGTTTATACTGGAAATGAATAAGATGCGACGGCCAAGCTGTCACTCCCACCTGTTCGGTGCAGACTGTACGAGGAAAACGATTGTATACGCTACATGTATACATAGCCCACTTGAACCTCCAAATGTATGCGTATTTTTTTTTCGTAAGATCTACTCGCAATTCCAATATACATACCTCATATACTCTGAACAAGCAATTTTCCGGCCTTTTTCAACTTTGCCCATTCAGAAAAACGCTCTTTGTTTTGTTTTAACGCGGAAACATTATTATTAAGGAACGCTCTTTATAGCTTTATGACGGCAGGGGGGAGGGGGTCTTCAATCTATAATTTGAATACATTTTTCTGTAGTTCATAAAGTCCGCATAAAACTGTTTCCTGTATTTATCGATTTCGGAAGACAAAGCCAATCTATGAAATTCCTTTTGAAGGCACGTTTGCAAAGTCTATATTGTAGTAAGTCCGACTCACTTGTAATAATACACAAGTGAATATTACACATGATGCTACACTTATTTCACTTTAAAGTGGATATGTCATAATTTGGCTATGCTATAACTATCCGCCGAATTTTATAACGGCTCTCCAGCAGTATCTATAAATAGAAACATTACCTCGCATTCCTGCGACAGTATGATTGCATGGCTGGAGAAGCCGGTCGCCTTTAGCACTGTAGATATAGAACCTGTTGATTCATATACTATATATCTCTAAATGGAAGAAGAAAGCGATCGGCAAAAAAGTGTTTGGCTCGTCATTCCAGCATGATACTAGCGCTTGCAAGTTCACGAACTGCAAGAATATGTGCAAGGAGGGGTGGGGGCAAGAGGGCCTTGGCGGTGTTTGACTTGAGGCGCTTTTTGCAGCCAATTTTGCAAATGCGATGTGTATATCGTGAGCGGTCAAATCCAAATTGGGCCTTATATATGGTTTTCGAGTTATCCCAGCCTGTACAGGCTGTTCATTGGTAGAAAAATGTGTAACCAACTGTTTATGGAAGGTAAATCTATATATCATTTACGGAAATGATTCGTGGCCTTATCTGAATTGGCGGAAGCTATGTGTGGTAAGACTATTTGTGACCATTTGTGAGTTTTCACAAATAACAGAATCATGACCATTCAGACAAACTGTCGTGCACTCGTCAACTCGGCACAAAAAATAGATCGTTGGACGTAGCACACATATGTTATCTTGGGGGGGGGGGGGGGGTGGAGCATTTCCTACCTAAAAATGTAAACCTTATTACCATAAATATACCCACAAATGTTAGATAATATGCAAAAATATAACCCTCCCCAGTGCCATATAATTCAAAATAAAGCCATCACTGGCAATAGGAACCAATAATGGTGAATAATGCGACGTATTTGGTTTTATTTAATATCAATCACACATAAGAAGTGTCAGATGCGAATTTCCATCCATATGCACGGTTATAATTAAGAGTATCGAAGATGGCATCCAAATGGTGGCCAATTTTAATTTTAACACTTACTGAACGGCCATACGAAAATAAAGAAAAAGGTATATCGCAGTGGTATATTTTATATTATTGTCATGACTACATAAATAACATTTCACATCAAACTATAGTTTCATCATTAATCCATCGTATCAATTGATGAAATAAAAAGTAAAAACTTAACCCTCCCCAATGTCATAAAATTCGAAATAATGCCATCGCCGGGAATCGGAACCAACGAATACGGAAGCCAGACAGAATATACGTCTCATATATATATATGGTATACATATACAGTTTGCATCGATGTGTTGATTGTGTGCATATATTAGTAAACCGTAATGTGTTGCGTTTTCTTGATGATGGATACCGAAAATTCCAAGAAAAATACAATTGTAGATGAATCTTTATCATATTTCAAATTGACTTTCCTGTACACTCGATCAGCTTGGTATGGATGACTAATATATTGTCTCTCGATCCCGCGGCATGTGGTCTGGTAATATCCTATATCATGTTCTAAATGTCCCACCCCCATTTATGACAAACGTGTGACACGAATATGGTGTGTGTTCTATTCATACAGGGTTAGCGCTGCAAGGAATTTCCACTTATATGGACTTTGTTTCAAATATATGGAGAAAGACAAACCAACAAAATAAAAATATAACTCGTAATTCCGAGAATGACACAAATATTTTAATTGGCTGAATTACTGCATCAACGACGGCGGGGCGATTGCTACCGGTGTGCCAAATACATAGAATAACGGGCCGCGTATCGATCGCCACTGGGCAATTTGACTATTGTGTGACAAATTTGATGTAATATAAGTCCGCAATGTATTGATAATATGGAAACATTTGGTAGGGTGGTCATCGACCGCTGCAAGTAACATGCATTCGATGCGATAAGAAGTGATGTTGTAATCTTAATATATAAATGCGATTGTGTGTATGTATATGTTCCGTTATAGGCTTCCACATTTATGCACCGATTGCGATGAAATTTGCCACGGGTATGTATTTCGAAACTCCAGGCAACATGGTCTTGGTCCGGTCTAGATGTCCGACGTTACGTTTTGACGCTATCTCCGCATTACCGAATTAACATTAACATAAACTCAACTAACGCTCTTTATCTTTACCATTTATGGACAAATAACGACTAGAATGCTCTTTATTTTTAATGTATATGGACATCTAATATATGTGCATGACTCGCTCTGTATGTATGTTACTTATATAGACGTCCACATTTCTACACCGATTACGATTAAATTTGACACGAATGTATTTTGTCTCTCCGGTAATTTAACAGCGGCTGTGTCCTGACTGTCGGACGTCGTATTTTGATATCCATATATAAGAGTCACATTATACCGAATAGAAACTACACGAACGCTCTTTATATTTGACCTTATCGGGACAAAGAACGCCACGTACGCTCTTTATATCTTACCATATCAGCACGCTCTGTAATCTAGCCATTCTGTCCAGATGCCGCCTAACAAATGAAGCTTATCAAGATCTCAAAAGACATGAGAAGTATGCGCAAGGAGAGCCCATGAATCAAGCGAAGTTAGAGATGATCGATTGAATAGGCTCGGGCTACGTCCCAACATGCATGTGACGTACAAACTATGGAACAACAAGAACAACAGTATATTGTTTCGACGAGAATCCACGGATCAACGGGACAACAGGCCAAGAGAGCTTTAGCGAACAAGAGTTCCTAATTTATTTTAATTGTTTCAATTTGAATTTTGCCACACTTTACCCGTGCAACGCCGGTTACATCCGCTGGTGTTCAATAATAATAATAATAATAATAATAATAATAACGTTCAATAAATATATATGGCGATAGTTGAGGATATACACTCCTCGTTAACAGGCGATTTTTATTTTCCATCAATATGTTATATATGGTCAGAGAGGTCACCGCCAACTAGCATTGCAACCGTTTGACCAACTGAAACAAAATAATATAATCTATTGTACGTATATATACAACGGTGCAAATATGACACATATTTTGTAATCCAGCAAATAATAGTCATTATCTGCACTATATGAAGAAGTCCACTGGCAACCAAATGTCACACATCATAGTAGCCATATGTATATAACACCGAATTTATTTATCATCACACAACATGTTCGTTAATGGCATTACATCGGCTCAAATATTATTCGTAGTGGTTGCATGAGAGTTTGCAGTTTGGTATAATTCTCGGAGTTTGAATTTCGGCCCAGCCCAGCGTCCAAATCCATAAGAGAAACAACACAGGACACCAATACATTTATGTTCTCATCATCTGCTGAGTGATATGCATGCTTTCCCATACATGTATATATACTATTTGCGTTAAATTTCTGTGCCTGTCCATGTTTATGTCTGATATAATTATGCTACACAAAAGACTATATTGAGTTCCTGGGCTAGAATAATTGAATGTGAATCTTTATTTCCGATGGATATAATATCGTTATTATTCATTAAAACATGGATATGACGTCACTCTTTTGTTCATCGAGTCCAGTTTATAGGATAATGGATGGTTATTGTCGAGATCGTACATTATTTTACAAACAACGATTCTAATATTGGACGTTCAATATCCAATTTAATGAACGGTTATTTACCATAATGCACGGAACTATATATATAGACAACAGTTGTCAAGTATAATATCGCTCCGATTGATTGCTAAAACAGGAAGTTCGGGAGAAATGGGGGGGGGGGGGCGTACAACTTTAAATTCCAGGCATGTCGTTTCGCGAATAGGCATTCAGTTTGCAACTGTTAAATTTTTTCGAATCTGATTCCGTTCCCGCGTGGCATGTTGTAGCACCACTCACGATAAAACGTAAAAAATATATATATAGTAATTTACATGTAAATGTAGTCCTTCGATATTCAGTATTACCCGCGATCTCAAACTACAAGATCGCCAAATCTCCGATTTAGCACACCGCTCGCACCAACTTCGTGAAACTTCTGTCTGATCTGAACTGTTCTTCTATATAGTCATTACAAGACAATACAATATACTATACTGGGGACTCTTATTGAATTTTCGTATGTCCGTTTACTAATTCAAAAAATTAAAAGTGGCCGCCATATAGGATGCTTTCTTGGATTTTGATACTCTTCTAATTTATGGGGAAATTAAATTTAGCGTGATCTGTAAGAGTTTGTTTTGGACGAGTATGGTAGGCCGGTCCTGTTTAGCACTTTTCCGGAGAATGGCCCATTTGCTGATTATAATTCTTAATCCCTGTCTTGTGCTGCAATGTGATGCAAAATTACACTATAAGAAAGCTATAGCAAATGGATATATCGATAAGCCGGAATAAAGGGAATTGGTTTGCTGTTGTACTTGCGGCATATGCATTGTGTTGTTATAATATAATTGTCCAAGTTGTATTTCCAATGATGCAGACAATTTGTTATCGAAAAGACTG
The DNA here is from genome assembly GCA_032622095.1 of Siphonodentalium dalli. Classification (NCBI taxonomy): domain Eukaryota; kingdom Metazoa; phylum Mollusca; class Scaphopoda; order Gadilida; family Siphonodentaliidae; genus Siphonodentalium; species Siphonodentalium dalli. The sequence goes on along the minus strand of CP136064.1, from coordinate 59,532,662 downwards.
TCTAAAGGGTGTGAATCATTGACTATTTACCTATGACAGATGGAGAAATCACACAATGTCCAGGGCACCCTTAATTGGGCCATTCTCCAGAAAAGTGCATAATAGGGCTGACCATACTCGCCAAAAACAAACTCTTACAGATCGCGCTAAAATTTATTTCACCAGAAAGCTGAGTATCCACAGGATCTCGGAACGTAACTGGGTCAATTTGTTTGGTCATATTTATATGCGAACTGGATACTTGAATTGCATGAATATAAATTCCACGTCAATGAGAAACAAGATACGTTACCAACGAACTATATTAGTCTCGTGCAGTTATCGGAAAAACTGAACTATCTGATAGTCCACTCATAAGTTTTCTCGATAACTGGCGTGTCATTAACACATATTTGATAGATACAGTAATCCAGAAATCATGGAATTTAGTCAGTATATAGCCTGGAAACCTCCATTAGGAGCCACATACGGTTTCAGTAGAATATCCTGAATAATCCGCTATCATCAAGTGAAAAATCCGTATACGACAAACGCATCCAACAAGCGAATCTTCGTGTTTGGCCGCACTATTTCTATACTCTCTTAAATTCGAAATTTTCTTGGCATGATTCACAATGCTTCACTCATAAATTATCAACATGTAGACATGCATGGAAGGTAACGTATCTTGCAGCAAGTTATAGCAGATCGGATCAACTCAAAGTTCAATGTTCCGACTAATATATGTCAACCCAACTAAAACACGTGTTTGGTTTATATTGATGTTTGTCGTTCAACATGTCAGCTGCTTGCCTTAATAAGTTAAATTGTTCAATTAACTTGCATGGTAACGTATCTTGTTCACTATGCCGATAAAGTTAGGCCTGTACAGGACGTTATCTTACATAAATATATATAACATAATTATGCCTGTATAAAATTGTCCGAAAATTACCTTAACGATTCGGAGTAAAGATTGTACGGGAAACTCATGGAAAGCGATTCTCTTCGTTCGCGATGCATTGATTATTGGCGGAGGAACGGGCCTGGATGTTTCATATGACTATGACTCGAGTCCTCACATAAAATGTATTGCTCACATACCGGGTCTCATCGTTTGGTACTGAGGGTTATACCATGTGTATGGAGCCGAAAAGTATTTTCACCCGGGGCCTATAGCTTGTATACTTCAAACACCGGGGCCCTTTGCTGTCATTAATAAATGCATCGCTTTAAGCATCGTCACCACAAACATGATATAGGGGCCACATGCTTTATACTATATACATGTATAACTTAAATTCCCAGCACAATGGGCACATTCGTTCGCTTTATATATTATAAAAGATCTTATGTGTCCAATGTACTGGGAATTTGGCAATATATAGCGTGGAACGCCTGCATTCAATGTCATGTCCGCGTCTGTAATATTTCACACAATAGACAATACGTGCGAGTCATTAAATCCTTCAGCTACATACGTGCGCTATCTAAACTATGTAGCCTACAATTACACTGAAGTGAACATATGTATTATATTTTACGGTTACCGGTACCATGCAATTATTACAGGGCCTATACTGTTATTCCTCAAATTTTGTTCAGATTGAATTGAATAGAGTACGTACTGGTATCTTTATTAAATTTAGATACATGTACCTTATGTAGTTTAAATATGGTCTGTCTCAGCTCTTCCTATAACAAGTTTTATATTCATTCCTGTTTGTTTAGTTTTCATTTACCGTGGCCATGCACGTCGGGAAGAGTGGATTTGTGAATTCAAATACTTTGCAAATTGTGATTGGCTTTCGTAAAAGTTTCATTCGCTGATTTTTCTAAGAGCAAACCCAATTAATGGCATGGACTAACATTAAATATAAAATTATCTTCTGTTAATAAATGTCAGCTAATATATTTGGTTTGACTTAGGGTAACTGCGACCAGTGTCCAAACGTATTCACAAAACTGCCGATGGCTGTTTTGTGGACATTCAGCCAAAATCGGAAAATGATGGTAACGTATCTTGTTGTAACGTATCTTGCCGTCGTAATTCATTTTTGGCAATATGGCGACTAGGCAGGACACTCAATTGTTAATTATCGGGTATAATTATTAACGACAATCATACCCATTCACTAAAAGTTACAAAAAATCAAGATATGGCCGCTTGCACGTGGAGAGATGCTTAACATACGTAACGTATCTTGCATCTTGCAATCGTAACACTAGTCTTCATGGACATATGTGTGACTGTCATATTGTGTTCTGTCTGAACTACATTCCTTACTGTATATCAAAGTGAACAATGATAGTGTGTGGATATCACTGTGGTATGTTCAGTTTTTGCGGTGCAAATATCTACTGGATTTCGACCACTCTTTCGTGGTAACGTATCTTGTGGTGTACCAATGGGCACTGGCATATTGATGCCACAAGACAACAACATATTATTCCACACACTATAATGGTATTTCCATTTAGAGGATATGAGGGTAAATTTAACCACAACCTGATCGACTGCAACTTCGGTAAGTTCTGTACAACTTTCAAATAAATCCTACATCAAGGACAAGCAGAAAATGGTATTTTCCTACCCATTTAGCATATCTAATTATGCGATCGACCTATGGATTGAGCTGAGATTGTTTTATTTTGTATTGTTTGATGCTGTGACTGTCAAACAAAGTCATTGGGAGGTAAAACAATCTTTTTAAAACCCCATTTCAACACCTGGACACGTTTTTGTCGAATTTTGACCATTTTTCGGAGAATGGCCCAATTACCGTTGATTATATTTTCCCGATATGAATCTCGAAGTTTGTGGCCGTTGATTTCTGGGATATCTGGCGGGGGGGGGGGGGGGGGGGGTCGTCCGTTACAAGAGGAGCTCATTAATTATGCGACGTGCCATACAACACAGAACATGAGCAGTCGCAAATGTATACCTTTATGTTTGTTATTTAATATGTTTATGTATTATATGTCTTTTTATTATATGCATTATTATTAAATAGAGTTATTATTAACATACATTTGCCTTATTCAAACTTGAAGGTTCCCGCCATTATAGCCTAGCGTAACAGCGTTGCCAATTATTGTTCTAGTTAATCCTGGTTAATCCGATAACATGCATGTACATATCTACACGCTCAGTTCAATAAAATCAACAAATTCGTATTTTGTTGAAGTTTATGCATTCCATAACCCAATGCGGACATAAGTTCCAAATTTGATTCGTATCCATTGAGAAACAAAGGAAATAATGCAATATCACACCCGCCGGCGCTTATCTTTTATTTTGGAGCAGGCCTCTTACGCCTCAGAACGAAACATTTCAATACATCATCAAATGTGTGATTTTGTTTTAATTTAATTTAAACGATTATAAACACGAACATACATTGAACATTCCATTCATATCCATTGAGAAACAATGGAGTAAAACGTAACATGAAACTCCGCTTGCAACTTTAATTTAATTGCATGCCGCCGGAGTCGGCTTACACTTTGTAGTGTGTTCCCGTAAACAAACGTGTGCGCATGCGTACAATATAACTCGACAAAGGGAAGTAATTATATACCAAACCAACTGTAATCGATTCCCATGGGGGATAACTGTAAAAATTATGACATATCCACTTTAACTGCCAATCTAAAACACCACAGCTGAACAGTGTATTGTCCTGAAATAAAAACTTTTCCAATTTTCTGTCCCACTTCCGGAGGGATATATCTCCTAGTACCAGCACTCCAGCAGCATACAAGTAAAACGTGACATTTTCATCGGAATAACCAATAAACATTCTCCTATTAATGAAATATGTAGTCGTAAAGAAGGCTGTCAAATAATTTGTAAATATCCCAGAGTATCCGAGATAAAACACGCGAATTAATTTCACCACGAAATTACATAAAATACTTGAATGAATCGATTTCCCATCTAACATCGCAAATTACATTATAAAGTATCGCCTTTAGATGGAAAATCGGATCACAGGTTATCGAAATCATTATCGCTTTCTATATAGTATGAAGAACCTTAACTCGAACATCGGCGCCATGTGATTCCGAACTGACATCTACATAGATCGGAAACTGCCCATATAACTGAATTAAGTTCTTCATTTCTGATATACAGATGTATTATAATTAATGTCATGACGTGCAGCGTATACGGCTGCATGGGTTTTGACATTTAATTCCACACAATCACATTTTACAAATAAGTAGAGCAGTAAGCCAACGAAATGTACGCAAGTTAATAAAGCCACGTGACGGTTTGTGCTCCTAAAATACACCTAATAATATTCGTTGTTGAATTTTTCCCGGTATCGAACTCGGTCGATAACTACTTTATTATATGACTGTCATTATTTTCACTAAATACCACCATTGTTTGGCGATGGTTTTCCAATAAATCGGATCATGACAGTATCGTGATCCGATTCCAGATCATGCGTGTCTGAATCAGAACGAGTCTCCGGGACTATTTTCGCCTAAAAATAAATATGGAAGACGGTGTGTTTCTTTCGTTGCACAGTGTACTCCACGTAGATGCGCATGCGCATAGAGCTCAAACAGGTACGTATTCGATTTGTGTTCCGATTGCTCCGGGTTTACTTGACATTTCGTCTGCTACGAAGTAAAAAACAATTTAAATAAGAAAATTGCGACTCGCTTTAAAATGGAAGATTTTGACTTAGAAAGACTGTTTCTTGGTGATTTCGACATTGATTTAGCTTCTCCAGATAGTGTATTAGATTCCACACTGCTTACAGCATTAGAAGTAAATGATCATATTGAAAGTTGAACTCCAACCATAAGATTTGATATCTCTGTCACCAGTGCTGGCACTACTATTGTTACACAAGAGGGTGGTATAAACCAGACTACTACATCTTCTTTATACAATACCAGTTTAGATGTACAAGTAACTAACAATGACTCTGCTAGCAGTACGATTCATAATGCCAGTACTATTGCTTCCCCAAGTGATTTGATGGAGTCGGTAGCAGCTATTGACATGAGAGGTGATCAGACTCACAGTTATATTAATAATAACAGCAACAGCAGGAATGCACCAACATTTATTAATGTATCGGAGATAGAAGTCTCAGAGTTTGAAGAAAAGATGAGAAACAAAAACACCCAGAGGAAGACAGAATCTGCTTCAAGACTGTTTCGGCAATGGCTTGTTCAGAAGAACGAAATGAGAGCAGTAACGGAACTGCCGGCAAGTCAGCTTGATAAATATCTATCTGCATTTTTGCTATCCATCCGCAAGGCCGATGGGACCGACTACGAGCCGGACACTTTAATCAGCTACCACCGATCAATTGCTAGGTATCTCGGTGAAAAGAAATATCCTCACGATATTGTGGCAGATTATGAATTTAAGTATTCAAGGAGCGTCTTATCATCGAAACGGAAGGAGTTGAAACATAAGGGACTGGGCCAGAAACCTAATGTGTCAGAACCACTCACACTCCGTGATGAGGAGCTGTTGAAGGAATCGGGGTGCATTGGCTTGAAAAGTCCAATCCAGCTGCAGAACAAAATATGACTGCAAAACACGATGATGTTTGGTCTGCGGCCTGGGACCGAAAATCGAAAAATGAAATGGGGTGATGTTCTTTTAAAAGTTGACGAAAGTGGCAGGCAGTATCTGGAGTTCAGTGAGCGAGCAACAAAAACAAGGACGGGCGCAAATAATGACAACCGGGCATTCAAACCTAAACAGTTCGCCACCCCACAAGAGCCCGAAAATTGCACAGTGAATGCATATAAGGAGTATTCTGCTCGTCGACCAGACAGCATGAAGATGGACGATAGCCCATTCTATTTGACAATCAACCATAAACGACGATACGGATCAGTCTTATGGTACAAGGAACAGCCTCTTGGTGAACATTCAATCAACAAGATAATGAAAACTATGGCAGAGAAAGCAAACTTACCTGGACGTAAAACAAATCACACTGTCCGGAAAACTACCTGCACTAAACTACTTCATTCTGGAGTACATCCAAGTACTCTCCAACAACTTTCAGGTCATAACAACATCCAAAGTGTCAATAACTATGCTGTTGCGTCCAACCAAATGCAACAAAATATGAGTGAGATCCTCAGTAATGCCTCCAGATCTGTCAGTGTTAATCCTCCTGATGCTGGAAGTGCAGATACTCATGATAATGAAGTGCCGCATTCCATTTCTACTAGTACATCCAGTTTGGAAAGGGTGTCGCGTTCCCCGGATGGCAGAATCAGTTCTCAATCGTTTCAATTAAGCCAAGTACATTCACACCAGCCTGTTGAGAAAGTTGACAATAAACGTGCGGTCGCTGGATTGTTCGACGGTACCACAATCAAAGAATGTTCCACCACTGTGCACAATTACTACGGTGATGTTAGTCGAGTGAAACGCAGAATCCAGTTCATCGAAAGTGAATCTGATTCCGACTGACAAAAGTGACATTGTTGTTGTTGATTGACTTATTCGTTCATTAAATTTGAATTCACCTCTTCACATTTTTCTCTGCTTGTATAAATTCTTCCGCACAGGGCAAATTTCAGATAACCTTCCGCCCGAGGGAATTCCTCCAAATATTTTGTTGACAAAATATAGTTCCCAGTTCGTTCTTCACAAATAACAGCAGATTTCTCATGAAATATCGGAGGTTGGTTGTAATAGCTAAGACTTATTTAAGTTCAATTGGTCATATAATAAATATATTATCACTACAGTGAAGTGATCTGAGTCTCGTTGAGAATGTGAGATCCCGGATCAGACTCGCAGCCTGCGGCAGCTCGTCTGATCCGGGATCTCACCTTCTCAACTCGGCGTGATATGGAGACTCAGATCACTTCAGTGTAGTGATAATCTCTATGAACTACCTTTCTGCGAGCAGTACATGTCCCAGAACGACCAATTGAAGTCATACAAAATAGAACTTTGAAGACGATGTTTGGGTTCCAAACAAAAACAAAACAGCCACGTGCACGGCATGGAACAAAAAAGAGCGTAACGTGTTTTTATATTCCTGATATGGAAAAAATAAAGAGCGTTTCTTTCACTTATGTGCGAAAAATTGAAAAAAGCTCGGAAATGGTTGTGACCACGGGAAGGAATTTTCAGAGCATATGAGGCCGGTATATAAAAATTTCATGCATTATTCAACCTATCTTATATCTCCTAAATTACGTAGACAAAATTTGGAAGCTCGAATGAGCCATGTATTTACGTTCAATCAGTTGCATGTAGGTGTGATAATCAGGAAAAACGAAAACCATTTACTTATTCAGCCAGATAAATTCTTGACTCTACTCTCCATTGTTGAAATAGGAACCTTCTATATTGTAAATTAAATTTGCATAATACTAAGTTTTGCGCATTTACACACACCACAATATCAATCCCAACGTCGGCCATTTCCATGGAATATATATATATATATATATATTGGTTTTATTTAATGCCAACAATAGTCAATAAAACTGACTATATAGAAATAATCGGGGACTCAAACATTAAGTGAGCCTTTATAATTGGTGTTACTTTTATGTGCGCAACTTCGTATGTTTACTTCTTCATATAACTGCTCGCTGTCATTTAGTTACAATTATGAGACGCCTGGATGACAGATTAAGTTCCAAGACAATATATGATTTAACGGAGTTATTTTGATCGGAGGTCACACTGATTTTTAGAGCCTAAATTTTGATGGTTGGTATTTGTTTTTTATTTTTATTTATTTTCGTTTTTTTTTCGAATGATTTTGTTTTATGTTTCAAGTTATCAAATAGAGATAAGATTATATCACATAAAACCCCTATTTTATTATATGCTTCCCCATTAAATAGTGGGAAATTGCCGTGGCGTAGAGCGTTATATCCATCGCCTGGACCGACTCGATGGATAACACTGACCGACTCGATGGATAACACTGACCGACTCGATGGATAACACAATAGTATTACTTTTTCGGAGATCACTTCCGGTTTATAGCGGCGAATCACATTAAGTTTCAAAGCGTATCAATAACAGCCGGACTATTGTTTTAATTATTGATGTTCACGGTTCATAAACTGTTATTTAATTGTTATAATGTTAACTCATTTGTTTTAATATATTCTTATCACTAAATTATGTATACATTAATTTTCTCGCATCATTTCAGAATAAAACAATGGGGACTATTTCTTATGGCGGCTATGCTTGATATTTGTCATTCAGTGGTGAGCAAATCAATTGATGGAATGTAAACAAAATGCAAATGTCGAAGCTTTCTAACAATTTGAAGTGAACTGTAGGACAAAATTAGCAGTTTTGGTGCGGTTTATAGCGCATATAATAAAAAGAAAACCTACGGGTTTTGGTTGAATACCCGGATTATCTCATTCGTGGGTGCAAGGAAGTACAGAATTTCCACTCGCGGCTTATGTACTTCCTTGCACCCACTCATGAGATAATTCGGGTATTCAACCAAAACTCGTAGGTATTCTCTATATATCATGAAAAAACCCATTAGATATTTTCTTATCTCTCGCTAGTGGCGAATAAGGGCGGGCTTCCCGCCAACTTAGCAGCGCACCACATTAAGTTTCAAAGCCACACATGGCAACAGCACCATATAATGCAAAATGATTGCTTTGTTCATTAAAGGTAAATTATTGTCAAACTTCGTTGCACTAACCACCATAATAGACACAAAAACAACTAGAATGCACTCAGAGAAATGCCAACGTGCACAAAAATGTAATAAAAAATAATTTAAAAAATAATTTCACTGGATTTTAATTTAATTTAATGTTAGCAAAAAAAGACAATTACAATCTTCAATAATTTTATTTAGGGGATAACAGTGTGGTGTTTTGTGATTTCGGAAAGGTACATGGCGAATATACTGTGGCAAATTTAGTTAATGGGCGACGGCGGAGCCGGAGCCCATTAACGGGTATTTGCCACAGTATATTCGCCATGTACCTTTCCGAAATCACAAAACACCACACTGTTATCCTCATTCTAATGCTCTTCGAACTTTAAAATGTTATTTAGACAAACAAATGGCTCGTAATTATCAACGAAATGTGCGGCCATAGAAAACACTCAGCCAATTCACGACTTTTTATTTTAAATTTAATGCGCTAGATAAAATATAGTCCCCCAATTACCATCGCTCTTATCGTTAAAAATACTGATAAACATGAAAAATTGCCACCTCAAATAGAAATAAATATGCACAACAATTAGTTTCTGCATGTACCTGATGTCTTTTTCAGATGTTTACCACTTACAAATTGCGGTTTTGATTTTACCGCGATCTTGAAGTTGAATTGAAACAATGGGAAATTGTTTACTCAATGCGATGTATTTCACGCCGTGTCTGTCGCGGTTTCATGTCAAGAAATTTGGTCAAATGATATCGAGACACTGACATTGGTGGGGTATACCGTTGTGGTGTTTTGTATTTTCTTAAAGTACATGTATACAGGGCGAATGTACTGACTGTCAATTTTCGACAAAAGCCACATCGCTGGTTTGTTTATACAGCAACGAGCTAGTAACGGAAGTCAGTGCCAAGGGCGTCAACTCTATAATCTACCCCGTAACGTCGCCGGCATGTACTTCGTAAGGGTGACGTCATGGAGTGAAATCGGTAGGGTGACACCAACGAATCTGACTGATCGCCATACTGTTGCGCGAGCGCACGTAAATAGGCAAATTGGGTGATTATATTTTCAGTCGGCAGCTCGAAAGCACAGTACTGTCGTATACGGTTGCGAAGCGACTCAGCCATCAACGGGCATGTGCGTATTATTATGCTTCTGTTAAGGATATTGATTTGTTAAAAAGACATAAAGCTGTAGTTTTTGATTAATTTGATTAATCTACGACTCGTTGTGAATCAAATTTATCAAACTCGTTTCATAAAATCTTATATCCCAACATAACTGGTTGGAGATCCTCCATATCTACAGCTGTCAGTGACTATTTCTCAGTATTTTTACGGCGTTTTCTTTTGGCCATTATATACTGCATCAATGGTGATGAGAGTTGTGACGTGAATGTTTTGTTGCCTTCAACTGTTGTTGTAGAATGAATATATATATGAACCTGTATTAGTTCTGAGAGTGTGGAATGTTATTGTTGTTTTGTTATCTACTGCGGACAGTTTTGCATTTGAATATGTCAGCTAGGTATATAGATAGTTGGTGGTTTACAGTCGTACGATAGACTGTTAACCTGGTTTATAGACGGCGTTCTTGTAACGATTGCCAACTTAGTTCATGTAGCGTGTCATTTACCGAGCTGGTGCTATGGAAGCTGTTCATCACACACATTCCAGCTGTCGTTTGGACTGCCTCAATCTGCTTGATGTATAAATGTATGTGGGTCCGCTATAGCTATACGGTTATCTAGGGTGGGTCTTACGAGAAATTGATATAGGCCGTCTTTTTGATCGTTCGGTTGGTGACCTTTAGATTTCGCTTGAGGAAGCCGAGGTTTGCAGTGATGTTTTCAATATGTTCGTCCGACTTGAGGTCATGCTGAATTGTTATACCCAAATATTTGGCAGATTTAAGTGCATGGCTATTTATATCGCAGTTAGCAATTTAGCGTTGTCAGACTTTTTTTGTTTAAACATATTTTATTTGTTCATAAATTTATTTATGACAAAAGGGATTGGAGGACAAGTGCTATAATCACTTAGAATACCATCCTCTCCCTACGTCAGACTGCTCACGAATCCTACGGTAAATGATGCTGTCATTAGCACAAAGTATTAGTTAGCTCTGTTTTAGATAAGTATGGAAGTCGTTGCAATAAAACAAGAAGAGTATAGGACAAAGGAAAACCCCCGGGGAACCCCGGATGTTATTGGAGTATAAGTGTCCTCCGAGACGTACATATTTGGTTCTACCATGTAAGAAGCTGTTGATTCAACCAGAGACTTGGAACCCGATAGTTGAACGAAACGAGTCGAGGCGGTGGTTGGTATCACTCAAGTGCTTTTGCGAAGTCAATTTTCATTACATGTATATCAGTTTGTGTGGATTTATTATGATTTTCGGTGATTTCTTGTAGAGAATAAATTGTGTTTCGCAAGAGCGTTTTCGTCGGAAGCCGTGTTGTTTTTGTAGAGGATATTATTTGTTTCAATGAATGTCATTATTTTGCTACTGACCATGTGTTCAATGATTTTGTAGGAAATGGTGATGGCTATTTGCGGTAATTAATGGGGTCATTGTATGTTGCCATTTTAAAAGATGTGACTGACATTTGCAGTCCTCCACTCATCAGTAGAGAGTATTCCTGTTTTCAGTTAAATATTATATGTGTCGGTCAGAATTGTGGCTATTGTGCTGCTAAGACATTTCAAGTTGTGACCGTGTATATACCATCGGATCACATAGCTTTGCGGGGGTCGATGTTGGCAAGAAGTTTATCAAACCCGTTTCAGTGATGTATATATATCATCCATGGTGGAATATGGACTCATACCTTTATCTGTGGTAGTTGAGTCTAATTCTGAATTCTGAAATTGTTAAGTAACTCTGCTTTTTGTATTGGGTCGTACAACATTGTCCCATTTTTTGTCAAGTGGTGGAATGTTTTGTACCCTCTGGGACTTTATGTAGTATGAAAACAGTTTCTTTGGGATTTGACTTCTTTGTAAGTTCAAATATTCTAGGGTTGTTTCTTCGTGTAGAACTGGGAGGTCAAGGGTTAAGTCGTGTACATGCTGATATGAGATGCCTGGTTTATCTCTGTATACCTGGGGATAATAAACTAAGATAAAAAATACAGAGATAAACCAGGCATCTCATATCAGCATGTACACGACTTAACCCTATATTCAGCCAATACGCCAAGGATTATATAGCAAACTATATGTATTCGGAGATCACGATTAGATGGTTAGTGGCATCTAATCGCGAGCACAGGTGGCACGTGATGTTCGATTGAATATCAGAATGTTGGATATCATATAATCCCATATCCCATAATATGTCAAATATAGCGAATTATCGAAATATGAAATACAACGAAAAAGCGAAATAGGAAAATACAGCGAAATAGAGCGAAAAAGCGAAATAGGAAAATACAGCGAAATAGCGAAAAAGAGTGAAATATATAAATAGGAAATTATTTTTATAAACGAAATAACGGAGATATTTGAAGAAGTGTTTTTGACGAAATAACGGACATATTTGAAGAAGTGTTTAAAGAGCGTAACCCAAACCTCCCCAAAGCGATCCCACCCAATAGAAGAATTTGACTTATATTTCACCAGAGTTGATCTATTGTGGTGTTGCAATTTCTCATACAAATCGCCGTTATTTCGTCAA